>BSBM01000076.1:4680833-6115000 GCA_027924585.1 Larix kaempferi
AGATGAACCATTGGAGGAGCATGAGTCGCTGAAAGGTGATATCAATGGGTGCTCGCATCTCTATGATGGTGACATAGAGATCATATTTAAAGATGTTGCTGCAAACCAAAGTACCATTGATCATGATGATGGAGTCCTTGCAATAGTGGAAGCAAACCAAGGATCAATTTCACCTTCACCGCTTGAATTTTATGAGGGTGATTCAATAAAGTTTGAAGAAGAGAATGTTCTATCTCATGAATTTTCATACTTTGATAAAGGTGCCGCAAATATACTTTCCTTTGAGCATGAAGATGATGAATTTTCAGCCATTGGTGAGGATCAAGGAGTAACTTCACCATCACCACATAAGCTTCATGATGTTAATCCAAGGAAAAATGAAGAAGAGGATGTTCACCGTCATGAACCATCCTTCCTTGAAGGGACATTGAATATGAACACATTGAAGATCAAGGTGACCATTGACATTCTCCATGTCACTCATGCTTTAGTGTCACAATATTGTTGGAGAGCTGCATCATTGGAAAATCCACTCTCCATTGAAGACATGGAGGAGATTCAGAAGTCAATGACAAACATCAAAGGTAAATTTTCACAATTGATTTCTGACAGATATTATTTGTTTGATGTTTCAGTAATGTATCATGATGTATTATTGAATAATGAAGAAGAGATTGAAAGGCTCTCATATGAGTTGGAATCCACCCAAGATTCTTTGAGAAGTACTCAAAGTACTCTCTTGGAATCTCATATGCAAGTAGAGAAACTTCAACAAGAGTATCTAAGATCTCATATTCCTTCCTATGTTCCAAACAACCATTCCCTTTTGGTTGATGATTTTCAGATTTCTGTGGAGGAATCTCATGTGATGGTGGAACATGAGGAGCATGTTGATTTGAATGTTGTTGATAGGGATGAAATCAAGAAAGAAGGTAACCAAGAACTTGCCTTGTTTCAAATAGATTATGAGTTACCTCATGATGAGAGATTCATAATTTTGGAGGAGACACATGGTCTCACATTTGAGGGATCATCCCATGAGGATGAGGTACATAGATCCACATGCTTGGTGGATAATTGTTACAGAAAGTTTATTCATTTTCTTTCACCCCACACTTCTATTTCAGTCACAACACTTGAAGATGAGAATTGGGTGAAAGGATTTTTCTTAATAAGGCCCCAAGAGGAGCAGGAGGCTCCCACAATCATTCTGGGTGACTTGATGGTAAATACATGGGGTTTGGAAAAGGCTCATATTCACCCTAGCAGCCATGATATTGATTTCATATCCTTAGAATCAAGTAGCAGATATTTATGTCCATATATGGATAGATGCACCACAAAGTTGAAGACTCCAGGAGGTAAATATTTTATGTGTAAAAATTTTAGTGCCTCTGACATTGATATGTTTTGTGATCAACAGCATAGGTACATACTGCTTCCATTAGATACCATTCATCCACACATGGATTGGAGGGAAGATTACATGTTCCACATGGAGTCTCCTCGCAGAAAAAATTATGTACATGGTGGGTGGAAGGAAACTAAACAAACAAGCTTCCAAAGGAAGTTGGTGAACTATTGGGAATGTGCACTTGGGGGAACCACAAGCTCCTTACTTGGACCTAATTTGGTGAGTGGTTGTTCATCCACTAATGGGATGAGTACATAATTGATGGAGGTATGCATCACATGTTCTTTCCACTTGAGTGGAACTAGTGGCATCGAGTTGAGCCATTGGCATAGTACATGCCATTGTCTTTTGGATCTTGTGGTAGAAAGTTGAGCCAAGAGATTACTTCCTTGGAGATGTATGTCCTTATGGGTATTGGGTCTTCTTGCACTTATGGTTTTTCATTGTATTCATCATATTTTACTTATGAGCATTTAACAAGGCGTTTTTGCTTATATGATGCCTATATTTCTCATGATTGGATAAGGGACTTCCACCCTTGTCATTTGAGCTACAATGATGATATTTTTTATTCTTATGTGCATTTGGCATATGAGAACCTTCTTGACAGAGTGGAAATAATTGATGAGGTTCGACCTCACTCTTTGGAGGCATATTTGGCGATGCATAGCCTTTCCTTGATTGGGTCCTACCATGGGAGTTTCATATGTTGATTGAGGGGCCCCAGAGCTTCAGGGTTTCACTGGAAAGGATGATTTTCCAATATGGTGGTATGATGTTTTCATCTTTCCCAACATTTCATATGATGCTGATTTTTTCTTGTTACTAATGTTTGGGGAGATGTAGCATGAACAGTGCGATCCAGGCACTCTTTTGCTTAACAGGTTTTGTTGGATGGTATTCCGATCCATGGGGGTGCCATACAAGCAATGGGGTCCTGGCATTGTTTGTCCTTGGAGAAGTTGTTTGCATGTTGGCATGATGGAGCAATCCAACCCTCTTTTGCACCAGTTCATCTATGTTGCACTTGGGTTTCGTTTCCCACATAGGGAAAACCTCCTTAGATGGACTTATAGTTTACATAGTAGTGGTATCTTTATATTTTTAATATTCTTATGGGATCTTGGCACACTTTCCAGTTGCTTCACTTGGATAGAAGTAGATATGTTCAGTTACAGATGTAGTGAATATTTTCTTGGAGAGATGATTATGATCAAAGTAGTTCAGCAAAAGCATGATGGAGCTCTTGAGATATTTTGCTTGAGGACAAGCAAGGACTGTCATGTTCCCATTTTGTCAGCACCATGAAGAAAATCGAACCTCGTGGATCCTAGTGACAGATTGAATTAATTAATTAATGAGGGGTTCAGATGAGGCAATTAATTAATTAGGAGTGTGCATTTAAATTTATCCATAGTTGCTACCTACTTGGAATAAATAATTATGGAGCATTTAATATTATTGGTGCAATTAATATTTTTATTTGTTATGCTGAATAAATGGAGAAATTGGCCCACCAATTCGAATTAATGGATAAGGTTGGAGGAATTACTTGGAGTAGAAGTCAAGTAAACACTAGAGTCCAAAAATGATGCCAAAAATGAGAAAAGAGGAATATTTCAGGAAAAGCATCATAAATCCAGAAAGCAGGAAAGTATGAAAAGCAGGAAAGTTCAGAAAAGAAGGAAAGTCAAAAAAAAGGAAAAAGAAGGAAAACCAAAGCAAAGCAAAGCAAGGAAAGTATGTCCACTCATGGCTGACCTATTCTCACGGGTCACCAATCTAAGTAAATTTCTCAACAGGTCAACATGAATTCTATAAAAGAAGGATTCCAACTCCATTTCACATCTTTTGCTAGTGTGAGGAATTTTATGAATGCATTTGTGCATCCAAGACTTGGGAGATGTGCCCCAACTTTCTATTAGAGGATGATGGAATCCAACCATTATCACTATGATCCGGATTTTATGAGCAGAATGAAACGAATATAGATTATTATCAGATGCTTAACACAAAATAACAGAGATACAGTAAAACTGGTTTTCTATTCAATAAGGAAATAAGCTAGAATTGTAAAATGCAGCGGAAAACAAGCTTACTGGAATGGTGGCGGCTTATCTCTGAGAAGAGATGTGACGGCTGCGCTCATTTCGCAAGAAGATGGTTACAATGAGGCTCTCAAGGCCTTTTACAATAAACAGGAATGTCAAAAACCCTAGACATCCAAAAACCTAACCCTAGGAGATGAAGCGCCAAAAGTCATGTGAGCCCCGTTTGGGTAAGTTAGTACATCAACTTCCCGGGGTCGTAACTTTTGCATACGATCTCCGTTTGGGGCGCTCGGTAGCCCGTTGGAAAGGTCTATCCGAGATTTACAACTTTCGACTGAGACCAAATGTATGTTGAATTTAACCATTTGGCCCCCCAAATTTCCCCAAAAAGGTCATTTAGGGCCTCAAAACGGCCCCGAAAGTTCAGGACCCGAAAAACTGCTAAAAATAGTACAATACCAAAATTGCCATAAAACTGTTTTGAGCCAGTTGGAAAGGTGGGTGGCCACTAATATCCACCTGGATCACACTGAGTTTATTTGCAGCTACTTAATATTACCAGGTCGAATCAGAATTTCAGATCTATCTTCATCAAATTCAGGGATCGAATCCTTCCTCCTTCTTCTATTCTACAGCTAGTTTCTTATGTGCAAGAGGAGAGATTCTTCCTTCATATTCTGAGAGGCACCTTGGCCTATTCCTGATATTATAACAGAGTATTGAAGCTTCCCAGGTAGAAATAGAAGTTCAGAACCATCTTCACCAAAGTCAGAAATCGAATCCTCCCTCCTCCTTCTATTCTACAGCTATTTTCTTAAGTGCAAGAGGAGAGACTCTTATATCATCTTCTGAGGGGAATCATGGCCTATTTCTGATGTAATAATAGAGTATGCAATTTTTGGATATCATTCACTCCAATACAAATGACAGAACTCTGAATTTTTCTCCAATTTATGCACCCCTACTAGATTTAGCTAGATTTTGACTAGCTTTCAATGAATGGTTCATAAATCAATGAGTAAAGGTCCAAATGAAGTCATTCAAGTTCTTGTATTTATATAGAATATCACATGTCATGATACAACCACTTTTTCATAATTTTGATTACCTTTGAGCATTGTTTTGGATTCCACAAGTCAAACTAGTTGAGATGTCCTGAATTGCTATTTTACTAGTTTTGTTATCATACTTTCCCATAACTACATATAAATTTCTGAAATGTTATTTAATGAATAAATGAATTTAAATGAATGATTATTAACCGATTTGATGTATGCAACAACCTTTTCCAACCTTCAGTCAATTTCCCTACCCATACTAGTCTGCATATGCTGAGAACACCAGGAGCATTGGAGTAGAGTTCAGTCGGGTTGTTATTGAAACATAAATGGTCTCAGTATGTTATGCAAAGGTATAATATCATATTAGAACCTTTCATCCATCCTTAGCCTTTGACATTTCCCATCTCCAGCAATTCTAGCTTCCACAATCACTGTTTTAATCAAATTTTAAGAAGTCTCGAGTTAGTGTTCCAAATCCTAAGTTGGTATATTACACATTGCATCCCAAAATGATTTATTTAACTATGATTTTTCTATAATAACCTAAGAGAAGGCACTGGAGGAAGCTGCTAAAGAAATAGAAGTTGGTCAAGAAGTCAAAGAGTGGTTGAAAAAGTATCGTTCCTTCTTAAAAACGCCAGAGAAATCCTTGATGGAATATTTTGCAGCAATGAATGTTGGAGGTGATATTTTCAGGTCATCAACCATACATGAAACATTGAAGAAGAAGGTAGATGATCTTGGAACATTTAAAAAACCCACTATGTCATTCTAGACTAAGGATAAAATTAATTAATCATTTATGATTAATTTCCTGAGTTTTGACTAGGTAGAATAGGCCAGTTTTGTCTTTTAGTGGACCACATGCTATCCTCATTCACAAAAAAGAATTTGGATAGATTCTGGATCAGATTTCCTTGGATTCTGTCTGATTTTATTCCATTCCAGAATTAGAAAGACACTATCTAGTTTTAGTTAGCTTTGTCCTGCTTTTTCTGCTTTCTAGTGGAAAAGATAAAGCTAGTTAACTTGGAATCTTTTGCCACTTGACCAATTCGACCTCCACATAATATCTAACCTTCTAAAGCCATCAATACATCCTATTTACCTCACTCATGAGCTGCCATACCTTACTTTCCAAATTTGTGAGCCTCTAGCACAGTTTTGGAAACTGCTTTTGCCACCTAGGGGTTTTTTTGTCTTTTCTAAGCCTTTTCTTTTCGCTCTTTCCATATTGCTTCAAAGCAATTCGATTTTCTCCATGGAGGATGTATTATATATTGTTATCATATCAATGAATAAGATACAGAGTGTTTTCCATAATTTATTCTCTCTAATCTTCTTCTCTCATTGTCTAAAATATTCCATGGTGAAATTGTCTTATGAATCTAGTTCCTAGTAATTGAAAATCTCACATGGTATCAGAGCTAGCTTGATTCAAAGAAATTTCCAAGATTTTTTTTTGCAGGTATTGCCATCACTAGGAGCACGTCAGTATGGAGCAAAACCAATCCAAAGCTGTGAGTCTCACTCCCTTCAATTTCTTTGACTGGAAGGCGCATAAGATCATCCAGCTTCGGAGCAAAGGATTGTATAGAGTCACTATGGGGATTGAAACTGAGCCAGGAGCTATTGCATTAAAATACAAATGGTTCAATAGGCTTGATGAAGATTATGGGTTACTTTGTCTCTCTGTATCTCCAGATCTTCTATTCCATATCAATTCTCTATCAACTCCAAATGGAGTGTGGACAAAGCTAGAGTCTCTCTTTGGAAAACAAGATGAGCTCAGAGGTCATTTGTTGGAGATTGAGCTGATCTCTTTTAGTCCAAGAAATTTCGATTCTATGGAGGAGTTCATATCAAAATTAAAGAACCTAGTGATTCAACTCAAGCAATGTGGTATAGAGAAGAAGGATGAGCAATTAATCCTTACCATCCTATCAAACCTGAGCTCTGAATACTCAGTATTTGTGTCTACTTTTCATTCTACAAGACTTGCAGTTCCCAAGTGGAAGATGCCAACCTTGGATGCATTCATTGATTCGCTCACTCAAGAAAAGGACAATCTGGTCCAAATGAGGGATCAATCACCCTCCAAATACTTTGCACTTGTTGCTCATAGAGCAAAGAGTTTCAAGAATGACAAATCCAAATAGAAGATATTGTCAGATGAAGAGGATTCTGATGGAGATTCAAAATACAAGAAGATGAAGAAAGAGAAGTCCAAGTGTTCTTATTGCTGCAAAGGCACTCATCCTGAGAAATCTTGCTTCAAGAAGAAATTGGACATCATGGCCAAGATTCTTGAAGAGCATAACATAGATGTTCCTGACTTTGCAAAGAAAGAACACGGCAAGCTTGTTGTAGAACAAGAACTCTGTCTCCAAGCCTCTCCCAAAGGTAATAATGTTTATGCTTTGAGTGCTAGACTGAAATATAATTCTGATGTCTCTGATATTGATTCACATTCTGATATCGGAATTAGAAACCTCCACCTCTTCCTTGGAACAATCTTCAGTCAGTTCATCCAAGTCTACTCTCAAAACTAGTCATTTTTTACTAGCTTCTGACTTGTCTTCTGAAAGGTCTTTCCACCATCATTCAAATCTTTTAGATTCTGATTTAGAAGATGATTTACAGTATTATATGCAGGTCATTACATATCCCACATCATATTCCCAACCTTTGGATGCACAAAATACCCTACAAACCCCAAGTTCTCCAGTTAAGAAACTACACAATTCTATGTTTTCCTACACTGTTTCACTTGCCTCTGTTGCACTTTTGTCTTGCATATATTTCATTGGTTGGACAACCATTGTTTTGGAATTATTTGGACTAATATTCCAAACATCTGGACCTGACTGCATCACTCATGGTTCAAAATTCAAGTCCTCACACTCTCCAGGCTCGCTCAGCTGTCCGGGTGATCTAGTTTCTCAAACTTTTTCTACTGAAATTGTGTTTGATCATGGAGACTCCACATCTTTATTGGTTGATGCTCCATATGAATTACATTGTAATATTTCAGAGCTTCATGATCTCGTTTTAAATATCATAAAGGTTCTACATCAGTTTGAGAAGAAAGTACAAGAACTAGTACACCATATTGCAGCTACAGAAGAAATTGATCCTGTTGAGTTCATTGTTTCTCCTTGGGAAGGAGTATGCATAGATCTTCTTTCCATCATTGATTATGTTTTCAGATCTGATTATGTATGTTATAGCAGCAAGAAAAATTCATTTGAGGCTCCTCCATCATCAGAAGATGAGCTTCATAGAGCTTCAACACATGATTCTTGCCTACACAACATTGATGCATTGATGCATGATCATGACATCCACAATCTCTTCATCAAGCCAGTTACTCAGAAGCAGCCCATTCATCTCATTCATCTCATTCAGCTCATTCAAATGAGCAACATGACAGTATGAAGACTTCAAGCATGTCCATTTTTTAGGGGGGGTTTTGTTCCCATGAGGTTTTCCCTGTTTCCTCGGTTTACATGGACTAGTTATTTTTGTATTGGGGTGACCATAAGCCTTGTTGCTTGGGCCCTATATTTCTGATATTTTTCTGATTCCCATCACATAAAGTTAGGATTAAGGGGGGGTGTTGGAACATTTAAAAAACCCACTATGTCATTCTAGACTTAGGATAAAATTAATTAATCATTTATGATTAATTTCCTGAGTTTTGACTAGGTAGAATAGGCCAGTTTTGTCTTTTAGTGGACCACATGCTAACATCATTCACAAAAACGAATTTGGATAGATTCTGGATCAGATTTCCTTGGATTCTGTCTGATTTTATTCCATTCTAGAATTAAAAAGACACTATCCAGTTTTAGTTAGCTTTGTCCTGCTTTTTCTGCTTTCTAGTGGAAAAGATAAAGCTAGTTAACTTGGAATCTTTTGCCACTTGACCAATTCAAACTCCACATCATATCTAACCTTCTAAATACATCAATACATCCTATTTACCTCACTCATGAGCTGCCATACCACACTTTCCAAATTCGTGAGCCTCTAGCATAGTTTTGGAAACTGCTTTTGCCACCTAGGGGGTTTTTTGTCTTTTCTAAGCCTTTTCTTTTTGCTCTTTCCATATTGCTTCAAATCAATTCGATTTTCTCTATGGAGGATGTATTATATATTGTTATCATATCAATGAATAAGATACAGAGTGTTTTCCATAATTTATTCTCTCTATTCTTCTTCTCTCATTGTCTAAAATATTCCATGGTGAAATTGTCTTATAAATCTAGTTCCTAGTAATTGAAAATCTCATAGATGAGAGGGGCGTTGAGATTAGAGAGCTCAAAATGAAAATATTGGAGAACAAACAAGCACAACATTTGGTATGTAAGAATGAGATACAAGAACTAAAATCCCAAATTTCCACTCTATAGCTGAAGAATATTCTTTAGGCAGTAGCATTTGTATATACTCTAGATGACACAAAGTTGAGGGCACGACGATTGGAGATAGAGACACAGCAACTGAAGAAAAATTTGGTTGAAGTTTATTTGGAGTTGAATTATACAAAGAGTCTTCTTCATCAAAAGGAAAATGAGCACTCGGAAAAATATAAGAAGAATGTGGAATCGTTGAAGAAGTACATTGAAGATAAAAGTAGATTTCAAGACAATTTGGTAAATGATAGGAATAAAATGAAAGAATTAGAAGAAAAATTAAAACATGCACTTGTTGCAGCTTCTAAAGAACTTGAAGCTTCTAGACAAGGCAAGAGAGAACATACATTTTTTTCTTTTCTAGAAGAGGAGGGCTTGCAGCCTAAACCTCCCAAGCAACCTAGAACTCTGGAATAACATTATTTATGTATGATGTGTAAGGAAATAATTTTGAAGGTTTAATACATAAATTGATATATGTGTGCATGTATTTCTTGGGGATGTATATGTCTTTGATGCATTTAATGTGAACGGTAATTTTGATTTTTTTTCACATGAAAAAAAACACTATTTGTTATTCATTTCAATCAAAATAAATATTGTCTTTACATCAATTTTTTCTAAGAGCAACAAAATTTCAAAAATATCTAGATGCATCAAAGAATGTGTAAAAAAACACACCATTTAAAACTTAAACCACCAAAAATGACTCAATAATGAGGTCTTAACGGGCATTTTTATGAACTGAGTAATATTGTGTTCAAAACAGAAAAGTTGTCATTTCGTCAAATTAACTGTGGGAAAATGGAATAGAATTTCAGGAATCAAAAAGAGGTTTTTGTAAAAAATATATGTATATCTTCAACCCCATGGTATTAAGTTCAATTAATGTCAATTGTACGGAATTTTGTGTGCATTTTTCTAAGCCTATTTTTGAATATTTACACTTTGTTTTTTACTTAACAACTTATAATTTTAACCATGAATTCAAAGTGAATGCTAATTGATTTTTTTCCCTTTTAAAACAACTGTATTTTTATTAACGAAAGCAAAATTACATAGTTAATATACCTTTTTTTCATGTAACTTGAAGATCAGATAATAGGATGAACATTGATATGACAAAAAAAATAGGAAAATGAATGAATATACAAAGTTCACAAACTGATCATCCTCATACATCCATTTAGAAGAATATTTGCATTTAGAATGATATTCTGAAAATAAATAAAATATATTTGAATATAAACAACAAACTATAGGCACTCACAATAAGTACCTCACAATAAGTAAAAGAATCCATCGTATGAAAGACAATAAAAGCTAAGCTAGAATTGTATTTGTATTTAAATAGCAAAAATAGAGTTTGGCATACACAAAGTTACATAATCTGACCATCAAGTAGTAGGAATTTTGATTGTATCATATTACAAAGTAATAAAAAAATTTCATTTACAAAGCTTCCCAAAACTCACTCATGACCCTCTGCACTCAAACCCCCCTTTTGGGCATGCCTACAACTCAAAATTCACAAATATTACAAAAACACATTTTCATGAACTTCCTGTAGCGCTTCTGTGATTTTCTATAAGGCGCTACCGGAAATTATGGAAGGCATCCTATAACCAACAGTTCAACAATTAACCCCAATACAAATCAATGCGCAAAAGATCCTGCCATCTACCATATAAATGACCTCGAGCAAAATCTGAAATGCTTATTACCTGCGAACATTCTTATTTATAGTCTCTATAAAGTCTTGGTTAAGCATGCTCAGTTGCCTCTACCAAAATTCTGAGGTTGTATGGTGCTTGATGCTTTCTTTTATCCTGTAAACACTTTTCCTTCAATACTCTGTTCCTTTTTAGCAATTTATTGTTTTGTTTATGCAACCATTTCTTCTTCTTGAATGTCTTTTGAGCCCAAGCACACAATTTGTTATGCTTAGCAATAATCTTATACAGTGTTTTCTTAACTTTTTCTCCTTCCATTTTCATTGTAATTTTTCCATCCTTTAGATGTTCATTTAACTACTTATACTTATGTAGTATCCTCTAGAGTTCTTCCACTTTCTTAAGCTTTTTATTTTCAGGGTGAGGTGAGATAGTAAAATGCCTGTACCTCTACTTCTTTAACGTGTGCATTCTCCACTAGCTCAGAGTCTTTGTTGTTTGAATATGGTATATTTACAACATTCTCCTCTGCTTCCTTCACATTATTCAAACAGGGTGAACTTGGAGCTATTTCCTCTACTTCATGTTATGTTTTAGAACTGTTTGGTCATTCTTATCATCTCTAGGAAATTCTGGAAAATCTTGTAATCCTTTCTCAATATTTGTTAAAATATGAGAAATCAAATTCTCTATCCTGGCAGTTCATTCTTCTTCTTCATTTGAATCATCCTCAATAGTGATAACAATGTTTTTTCTTCAAAGACGAATCCATAGCATCCTTGGCATTAAGCCTAAGCTTAATAGTAGGGTGAGTGTGTGGCCTTCTGAACACGGGCTCTTGTTGTATCTTCTTCCTATTTTTGTAAGAGAATTTCTTGGAATTTTTCTTTTTAATTGTGCTATTGGAAGGTTCCAATATGTCTTGAGCTTGAACTTCTTGTTCAGTCTCTGCTTCAGGCTCCTTAACAACTGAGTAAGTCAATGTAATTCCTTCTTTGTTTCTAGTATATGGATTTTCAACTCTAGGATTTGATAACTTCCGTTCTGGAATAGAATCTATTCTATCCATTATCATATATGCCTCCTTAGATGAAATATTCCTTTTGCTACTCCTGGTTCTTTTTTAAATGGCTTCTTCTTTCTACTTCACATTTGAGGATTTACCAACAAGGTTATTTAGGGTTTCAAGAGTCCTTTCCTTTCTAGCACGGGTCTCTATTATAGTTTCTTGAGTGTCTTTACCTTCTACTTTGAAACTAGACCATAACAGAAAGTGTTTCCAAGTTCTTTGTACTTTCTTAAGCTCTTCCATAATTAACATTTTAATTAAACTGTACTGAAATATACTGTGTTGGGTGTGCTTGAGATGATTTTGAACTCTAACTGGCATCTTTGTTAAACTTTTCAACAAGAAGAAGGTGAGATTCATCCTTTTTTCACCAGAAAGATGCGACAAAAAGCTCATATGATAAGAAAAAGTAACAGTATGTCTATGTTCACAGGTAATGTATCTCTACACCATCTTCAACAATTTTGTCCATTCTTCTTTCAACCAGATCCTGGGAATTCCTTTTTCCAATCAAGATCCTGGTGTTCTACTTTCAAAAACTGGTTGTAGTCTACACCGGTACCTTTGTTTTTAAACCATATTTCACCATCCATATACAGACTGGCTGCAACAGTGATAGATTCCTCTATTACTTGGAACTTTAAACTTCCCAATTCCATGGTGGAACCATCGAACCTCTCTGCAAATTCGTTATTGAAACCTTGCATTTTTTCACACATACCGAACCACCTTGCTTTCTTGAATTTGTCAGCACATTCTGGATAGGCTTCGAGCCATTCAACACCCTCGCGTTCATGATGCAAAAATTTTCCTCCTTTCCTCCCCATTCTTTTGAAAATTCTTGTTTCTTTCTAATTTCGACTTGGTATGCCATTGGTTGGAGTGAAATTACAAAAGAAACTAGGGTTTCAAACAACAAAATAAAGGTGCCTTAAAATTCTCTTCTTGCAATTATGATTCAATGTGAATGGAAATCATATCAAGAGCATACTTATCAGTCCAACATTTGGTTGCATTATCATCCAATTCAGGAATGACACATGCCACCATGATGTGAAATGATGAGGCATATATTCACTTAATAAAAACCATCTAAAACGACTTCATCACCTTTTATGAAAATAATTGCATTACTTAATGGGTAATGGCATACCTTGCAATTATTAAGTCGTGACATTGTGGATTACCTCTTGTCGGGACTTTTAAATTTCCAGTATCACCTTCTTTATATCATGGTCAATATTCCACTACTAGAACGTGGAACTTCTGGTAGAGCCTTCTTTGAGAATTTTGCACTTTTTTCTACCAAAAGTCTAAGCTAACATCAACAATTGTATTCTTGACTGTAATTTAAACCTGGGGCCTACAAAAGTATTTCCATGCAATAGAAACACTTCTTTATGGGATTATGTAATCATGTGATACTATATCTATGATCACTTATTGAAGCAAAACAAACATAACTCAGGAATGAGCAAACCAATTAACAAGGCTTTAAGATGAGGTTTTAAGAAAATTCATGAAAATTGAAAAGGTGCTCACACCTTCCAACATTTATTACATTTCCAAAATTTGGTAACATAAATTTTACCACAACAGAATAAATTTTGAGTATGGAAAGATTACTAGAAATGCTTATTGCACTATAAGTTTATTTCACCATTTTGCATACAATGTTGCATTCTGATCATTTAGGAATTTTTCCTTTTTGTCTTGTCTCTTACTTCTTATAATGACATTAGTTTTTCTAGGATTCCGAGCATCCATATTTTGGATATCAACTACTTCCCCTTGAAATTCTTGTCTTTTACCACTCTTCTGTGTACCATTTATCGAGGATGGAACACCCTTTTTATTGACCGTCATAGCATCCATCGTTGGAATATCAATAGCAATTGCTCCGTACACTTCTTGTGTTTAACTGATTTTCCCTACTTCATTTCCTGAGGATGAAACATCGATGTTATAGTAACTTTCACTTTCCATCATAGGTATGCCAACAACAACTTCCCCATTCATTTCTTATGTTTGATTAGTCTGCATTGCCACTATTCTCTTGGATGAAAAACCTACAATTTTACTATTATTTCTTGATTGAACTTTATTTTTTTCCTTGCACTTTATGAATCGATGCGATTCACGATAAGCCTCTTCACCATATTTGCTTAATGGCCTTGATTTGGGAAGATGATTATTGAACTGTCAAAACATATTAATAGTTAAACACACATTATGAGCCCTCACACTATAAAATGAAAGCATAATTATATACAATTTAAAATTAGTGCATACTTACTGTTGGTGGTGCATTCAATGATTTCTTATATTGTTTTACCCATGACTGAAATAGTTGTTTTACTTTATGAGAAGTGACATCAGAGAAGCAAGATGCCAACTGTGTTGTAGTTCCATCATTTAGTGGACTTCTTATATTTTCATATTCAACACAAAGTTGACTTCTAATATTCGAATCCAAGTATCTTCTTTATTTAAAATTTTGGAAAGTACCTTTTGACCTCATAACAAGTTTGAAAAATGTGTGCTCGCGTCTTGTTTACAAGACACATTTTTTCATGTTCAAATGTGTTTCTATACTCCTTAGGAACTCCTCTTCCTCCTCCTTGGTTGCTATTCAAATTTTTCATTGCCCTATGCTTACATTCCATTAATTCATTCCTTAACCATCCTAAAGTATAAGGATGAACAACCCTATCCATCTGAAGAGCACAGGCCCCTTGGATATGCATATAAGGAACTATCTCATCTCCTAAACAACAAGAGCACAACCAAAGCCACTCACTAGCAAGGAATCCAATCCTGCAATGATAGTGGATAAATTTTTTTATTGTGAATGAATAATACTACCATGTTTAAATACATAATACTATGAACTTATTATAAATTGGTGTACCTTTCCTCATATTCATATCTATCATCCCCTACACAACCTTGAAATTGCAACATGTGGAATTCTTTGTAACACTTCCACATCCTCACCAACTTTTTATACTTTTCTTCATCTGGTACGCCTTCAATAACCTACAAGCACAACATTTCATTGTACATGACCATTACCTATTTTCTATTAAAATTTCTTAAGCCAACTTCACTATTATGCAATCATAAAATCATCACTTATTGTCAGTCAAAACCCAATTAATTGAAAATATTGGACATGCTAAGATAATTATTAAACCTTTAAAACTCCCTCATGCCAACTGAGGATCTTGTCTTATGTGGATTCATCTGATTTCCCATAGTTAATATCATTGTACTCTTGGATTTTATGATGGTATGGTTCCCCGGGCTTACATGGAACCCCAATTTTCTCCATCACCTCCCAAATTTGAAAAAAAAAATGTTTTCTCAATCCCTCTAGTTGGATGAACCTTGTCATAATCTTGTGCAATTTTTTGAATTTCATGAAACATCTTCAAAACCTTTCTAATTCCAGCATGTCGAGCACAATATACAAGATTGTACATTGATCTAGGAGTCAACTGTAATTAGCAGCACATGTTCCACTAGGTATGAATTACCTAAATAATAAGAATTTCCATGTACAGTAAAGAAATAACTATGAAAGCATGTGCCTTTTCAACATTTGTTCTATTCATGGGATACTTTTTCATAATATTCAATTCTCTACTGCATAAGGCTGGTTGAATGTATGTAATATGCTCATCCAAGTTTTCTTCCCATCCTTCAATGCTTTGTTCCAAAACAGGATTCAGTTCCTAAATTTTTAAAACAAAGTAAGATTAAGAAATTCATGGCAAGATATCAACAAAAATGTCATCTTTTAATAAATCTGTATAGCTTACTATGAGCAATTTAGTGACATTGCATAAAACTTGGAAATACTACGCATGATATCCCCATCTTGGATTTTGATTTCATCTGTAACCATGTATATATATATTTTTATGGCACATGCACCAAGGACAAAAATTGTTCCCCATTGGAGAAATAGCATTATTGCATACTAAACTACATATGGCCACTAGATCATGTCACTCAAACAAATCCACTTTCACTACCCTTCCATCTAGCATTAGGATCCCATCTTGTGAAAGCGTGTTTATTTGTTTCATTAAGTTCTCCTCATTTATTGGATTAGTAGAATGTGCTAAAACCTGTTTGTATTCTTCCTTTCCATCCCATTTTCCAAGGCTTACACAAGACATCAAGCCACTATCTTCTAGTAACTCAAATAGTATCTCACATACCTTCCCACCTCGATCATAATGTACACAAGAACCAATACCAAGTTTGATAGAAACTTCAATGACTCTACTTCCATTCCTCCTTTCATATGACTCAACCATAAAGGAAGCATACGACTTTACTTGCTTCACTCTAACTCCATATGTGAGACCATCAGTTCTCTCCCAACCCATATCAATATCCTCAGCTTCTTTGCTCCACTTTTTCATCTCCTTGGAAACTGAAGATGGACTAACCTGCTTCAATACACCATGATAGTCAATCCGCTTCAGACATTGCAAAGCCTTATGGGTCATGCTTGATTCAATAAATACAGAAGCCATATTCCTAGGCATAAAATCGTTACATATCTCTTGCATAACAATTGATCGAAGTTTATGAAGCACTCCATCTAGGTGTTCAAGAACATCCTCAATTTTAGAATCTTGACTATATTTTTTGCTCATGAAGTACCCAATTCCATAAATAATGTCACTTTCATCTACATCTTGAAGTGACTTCCCGGAAAACCATCTACCAATTTCCTTAAATTTTTTCTTCCCCTCATTTATTCCACGGTTAAACCATCCAGATCACTTCTTAAGACTCAATAAGGATGTCCTTCAGCAGTTTTCTATGGACATTCTATAGCATGTGTAGTTTGATCTGCTAAACACCCTTCAGGCATTTCTACTGAAGCTTGTACATCTGCAGAATTTTGATTTTCTGTAGGTGCATTTCTATCCATTTGCTCATGAAAGGTAGTTCTTTCAGTTGTTTCATGACTTCTAGTTGTATCCAAATTCTCAAGGGTTGCATGTTGAAATTGTTGTCCAGTAGGTAGGACTACAATTTAATTCCCTTCAACCATAATTCGAGACAAGGAAAACCAAGTTTGTTGAGAAAAACAACCTTCTATACTTTGATTTGAATTATTTGTAATGGTAGCAACATCAACGACTAATATTTGAGGGACATTTGGGACCACATTATGTGAAACAGAGTTAATATTATTGTAAAGAGCTCTATCTTGTAATTACCATTCCCCTCAATTGTAACTGGAGAGAAAGGTTGCCTGAGTTGTTGAGCAACATTGTTGTTTGTCATAGAATCAACAACTGATATTTGACAGACGTTTGGGACCACATTATGTGAAATAGAGTTAATATTCTGGTAAGGATCTCTATGTTGTACATTACCATTCCCCTCAACTGTAATTGGAGATGAAGGCTTCCTGGGTTGTTGAGCAACATTGTTGCTAGTCACGGAATCAATAGTTGATATTTGAGGGATGTTTGAGACCACATTATGTGAAACAACTTTAATATTCTGGTAAATATCTCTATATTGTACATTATCACCCCCCTCAACTATAACTAGAAATAAAAGTTGCATGGGTTGTTGAGCAACATTGTTGTTTGTTACAACATCAATAGTTGATATTTGAGGGACGCTTGGGACCACATTATGTGAAATGGATTTAATATTCTGGTTAAGAGATCTATGTTGTACATTACCATTCCCCTCAAATGTAATTGGAGATAAATGTTGCCTAGGTTGTTGAGCAACATTGTTGTTTGTCACGGCATCAACAACTGATATTTGAGGGACGTATAGGACCACATTATGTGAAATATCGTTAATATTCTAGTAAACAGCTCTATCTTGTACATTACCTTTCCACTCAACTATAACTGGAGAGAAATGCTTCCTGGGATGTTGAGCAACATTGTTGTTTGTTACAGCATCAGCAGTTACTATTCGAGGAATGTTTGGGACCACATTATGTGAAACATAGTTAATATTCTCGTAAATAGCTCTCTCTTATACATTACCATTCCCCTCAACTGTAATTGGAGACAAAGGTTTCCTAAGTTGTCGAGCAACATTGTTGTTTGTCACACGTGCCTTACATAGGAAAATTCATTCTAATATTTTGTGGTATGGAGTTATGATATGTAAATGATTGAAATTTTTCACGGGTAGCACAAATAGCACATCTTTTACCCCTAGCATGAGTGAATTGAAGGACAATGTTATGTGGTTGAAAAGCTGGAAGATTATGCAATTCTACTATCTTGTGTCAACCTCTTTTTCGAGGAATATTTTTTTCAGATTACTGGTTTGAATGATCCATTGAAAGGTTATAATCAGCAAAATAGTCAACATTAATACCAAATACAATTTTTCTTATAAAAAAGTACTTCTTATGGTTCATAAATAAATTATGTACTTGTATAAGAACATGGTGGGAAGAAACATATAAATCAAGCACCAGATGCCCTCATGATCCTAGCAGAAGTTGTGCAACATCTCTAACAAGGATTCCATGATGACTGTTAAATGTGATCAAAGGAATATACTCGATCAAGGCATTCCAATTTTGATGGAGATAATTTTTACAACATGTAGCATGACATTTTTGAAGACTAGCCGGTAGCGCTGCCAAAACTAGTTGTTTCACAACTTTCGGTAGTGCACTCCATACAGAAAAATGCAAAAGTGCTACCGAATGTTCTGGGAACATGGTTTTCACATTGTTTTACCAATTTTGAATTTCTAGTGCATCCAACAAGGAGATAACCTCTTCAAGCAGCCTCAACAAGGATATAACCTCTTCAAGCACCCTCAACCTCAGCAGCTTTCATTTTAGTGAACTAAGCGGGCATTTCACATTTAGAAGGAAACCTTGTAGTGTTTTTGCACCGCAGGCATTTTTTTCCAAAAATTGAAAAATAAAGGTACAAGAAGGTGTAAAACAATAAAAAACACTGTATCCAACTGATAACACTAAAAAATACTAAACACTAAGGGATGGGCATGCATTTTACTGAACTAGTCAAATAAAGTTCAAAATAGAAAAAGTTACAATTTTCAAAAATTTACTATACACAAATTAGACAAAATTTAAAAATTATGAAGGAGGCTTTTGTCCATAGTATATATAGCTCCAGGTATATGGAATTAGGTTTTAAAAATTACCTCTATAGACATTATGGCATGCATTTTTCCAAGCCCATTGTTATTGATTTACACTCTGTTTTTACTAAACAAAATCATGATTTTAGACATTTTTTTTTAGTTTTGACCTTGTTACTTCTAAACTATGTAACATATTTGAAAATGATAAAAAAATGTGTATAATATATAAGGACAAGGATAGTTGGGGTCTTTAAATAATACCAGCCTCACCATGGAGATAACCTCGTCAAGCAACCTTGTAGTGTTTTTCAACCGCATGCCTTTTTTTTCAAAATTGGAAATATAAAGGTATACGAAGGTGTAAACCAATAAAAAACACTACATCCAACTAATATCACTCAAAAATACTAAACAATAAGTGTTGGGCACACATTATATTGAACTAGTCAAATAAAGTTCAAAACATAAAAATTACAATTTTCAAAAATTTACTATACACAAATTAGACAAAATTTCAAAATTATGAAAGTGGATTTTGTCCATAGTATATATAGCTCCAGGTATATGCAATTAGGATTTAAAATTACCTCTATATACATTATGGTGGGCATTTTTCTAAGCCCATTGTTACTGATTTACACTCTGTTTTTACAAAACAAAATTAGGATTTTAGACATTCTTTTCAGTTATGACCATGTAACTTATAAACTATGTAACATCTATAGAAATGATAAAAATGGTGAGGAATATATAAGGACAAGTATATTTGGGGTATTTAAATAATACCAGCCTCACCAAGGAGATAACCTCGTTAAGCATCCTTGTAATGTTTTTCCATTGTAGGCCTTTATTTTTTAAAATTTGAAAAATGAAGGTACACAAAGGTGTAAAACAATAAAACACATTATATCCAATTGATATCACGCAAAAATAATAAAAAATAAGGGATGGGAGCGCTTTATACTGAACTAGTCAAATAAAGTTCAAAACATAAAAATTATAGTTTTCAAAAATTTACTGTACACAAATTAGACAAAATTTCAAAATTATGAAGGAGGCTTTTGTCCCGTAGAATATATAGCTCAAGGTATATGGAATTAGGTTTTAAAAATTACCTCTATATATATTATGGAGGGAATTTATCTAAGCCTGCTGTTACTAAGTTACACTTTGTTTTTACAAAAGAAAATAAGGATTTTAGACATTCTTTTCAGTTATGACCATGTTACTTATAAACTATGTACCAAATGATAAAAAAAGGTGTAGAATATACAGGGAGGAGGATAGTTGGGGTATTCAAATAATACCAACATTACCAAGGAGATAATGTCATCAAGCAGCCTCAGCCTCAACAACTTGCATTTTAGTGAACTTAGCAGGCATTTCACATTTACAAGGAAGCCTTGTAGCCCTTTTTGCACCGCAGGGCTTTTTTCCCCAAAATTGGAAAAATAAAGGTACATGAAGGTGTAAAACAATTAAAAAAACTATATCCAACTGATATCACTAAAAAATACTAAATGAAAAGGGCTAGGCATACATTTTACTAAACTAGTCAAATAAAGTTCAAAACAAAAAAATTACAATTTTCAAAAATTTATTTTACATAAATTAAACAAAATTTCAAAATTATGAAAGAGGTTTTTGTCTATAGTATATATAGTTCCAAATATATGGAATTAGGTTTTAAAAATTACCTCTGTAGATATTATGGCAGGCATTTTTCTAATCCCATTGTTATAGATTTACACTCTATTTTTACAAAACAAAATCAGGATTTTAGACAGTCTTTTCAGTTATGACCATGTTACTTATAAACTATGTAACATATTTGAAAATAATAAAAAATGTGTGGAATATATCATGAAAAGGATAGTTGGTGTCTTTAAATAATACCAGCCTCACCAAGGAGATAACCTCATCAAGAAGTCTCAGCCTCACCAGCTTGCATTTTTAGTGAACTAAGCAGGCATTTCACATTTACAAGGCAATCTTGTAGTGTTTTTGCACCGCAAGATGTTTTTTACGAAATTGGAAAAATAAAGGTATAGGAAGGTGTAAAACAATAAAAAACACTATACCCAATTGAGATCACTCAAAAATACTAAACAATAAGGGATGAGCATGCATTTTACTGAACTAGTCAAATAAAGTTCACAACAAAAAAATTACAAGCTTACTAGCTTTATTCAAAGTTTGAAGAACAAGATATAGATTTTTTTCCTTGTTGAAAATAAAACTATGTATAATACATAGTGAACATACATGTACAAGGCTAGGGTCCTATTTCACTTTGTAGGGTTAGGATATATTGAACCCTCCAATGATGACATGTTAAAATAAACCATTCATTTCATTTGAAAACATAGTAATACATAAAAAATTCATTGTATATTAATAGAATTGTAATCAAATTCCTCGTCATAATGATAAAATTTGCATTGTTCCACTCTATGGTTTTTAATAAGCAATGTCTAACCCAAATAACCCAAGAACCCATATGGAGG
Source organism: Larix kaempferi (assembly GCA_027924585.1). NCBI lineage: Eukaryota > Viridiplantae > Streptophyta > Pinopsida > Pinales > Pinaceae > Larix > Larix kaempferi. The sequence goes on from BSBM01000076.1 coordinate 4,702,155, forward strand.
AAATTTTAACAACTAGATGAAAGAAGCTACATGTAGTGTGGAAACAACATTTAAACTTAAATTTAAATGTTGATAAATAATGTTGATGGAATGTGCGGTAGACTCTCTTGGGCTTCTGCCTTTGTTGAGGCCTAATCGTTCATTCTCAACCATCCAACAAATTTATATGCAAAAATTCGGGCAGCCCTTCAATTGCAAAGTTGCAAAATAATGGTCAATTTCATTATTGAAGGGCCACATACAAAATTAATTTTTTGCTGCAAGGGAAAAATTGTTGTGCCCTTGAACCCTTCTATGAAGGATAAAATAGGACATGAAGGGAATTGAAGGATTCAAATTTGAAGCCTAAGGTTGATCTGTCTCATGCTTGAGGTACGCTGGGTTGATATGTCGTTTAATTCTTTCAACAGAAGTAGGCCACATGGCCCCATGGCGCATGTTCCCACCCACCTGGTGCACCAATGAAGACAAGAGTGACATAAGGTGTAGTTAAGAGCCATAGTACCAAATACCATGGAAGTTGGCTCGTCCAGCATACCTCGAGAGTGAGAGAACAACCTCAAAGATCAAATTGCTTGGGCATTGAATTCGACTTTGGGGTGGTTCAAATCAATATTGTGGAGGTTGATGGACATGATCTGAAAAGGTGAGATCATTTATTGTTCTAAACATGAAAAAAGGTCCACATTGGCTAACTAGCAATCATCATTTTCTTGCCTCAGATCGGCTCATGAATACAGTTTCTTCTTAATTTCTTGCATTCACTCTCGTTCTCACTCTGCGTGCTCTTGCACTCAGGAAATGTCATAATTCAAGGAGAGAGGAAGGTCGCGGAGAGGGGCATTGTCTTCTAATTTACGAGGTTGACGGTTAGGTGAGGAGTTTGAGGAATCTGAGGACTCATGTGAAGCCCAGGAAGATTCCTCAGAGGAATCCCATGAGGCCCGGGAAGAGTCCTCAAAGGGCAAATCCTAGGAAGAGATGAATTCCCCAGAGATGAATTCTACTGATATGAATTTTGTGGAGATGAATTCCACTAAGGAAGCCTCATGGGAAGTCTCTCAGAGAACTGAGAACAATGAAGAAAACCCGCATAACATGTCAGGAGACCATGGACACTCATTAGCAGAGTAGGGGCTCAAAATATCGTGGGGTTGTAAGATAGAATGGGACAAGAATGCAGTAGCCACAGACTACGATCCTGAAAAATTATTCTCGCACCCTGATTGGACTAAAGGTAAGTGGACCAACTACTTTCTTTGCATCGATTGTCTACAGCGTCACCGTTCACATCAATCTCAGCAGCCTCAAAACACTGAGGTATGCAGTCAATGTCGAGGTCCTAGTTGCAACAAAATGAAAGATGAGGATCTTTAGCTGATGTTTGATATTCGAAAGGAGGTTGCGGACATTATTTTTTGGATTGAGCACATGATGCATATGAAGCATGCTCAGATGGAAACCCTTAATAGCATACATGGCAAGAATTCACAGTCGCCCAAATCACCTGTCATCATCCTCCAGTAGTTAGCACAAGAAGCCTCCCCCCCAAGGGTATGATGAAGACATGTCCTCCGTCGGGTAGCAGCTTGTTATGCTAGTGGTCTTAGTATTTTTTCCCCTAGTGGTCTTAGTTTGCATCCTCTAAGTTAGTAGGAACCTTAAGTTAAGCTAGTTTCTTTGTTTTTATTAAATTTAATTGATCAAGAATGTAGTCATCGATGAAAAACAATCTATGCTCAGTGGTAGTACTTCTGCATCTCATTTTGCATCAGCTCCATTATGTAGGGCATGGCCGGACCATATTCTGTAACTAAAATTGTAGCTTTTTGGCCATTTTTTGATAATACAATATTAATTAGAAAAAGAATATCTATGTTGGGCATGGTCGGACTCTCTGTTGTGTAATTGAAACTGTAGCTTTTACTCATTTTTATGTTAATACAAAAGCTTCTTGAAAAAATAGTATCTATTTTGTGCATTGCCGGATTATGTTCTATAACAATGAAATTATACCTTTTTTTCCTATTTTTTTTAATACAAAAGCTTACTTAAAAAAAGAATATATATGTATATTATGTTGAGATATTGTAACTTCAAAGAATATTATATTTGTACTTTATTATTCCGGAGATGTTTCATTCCTCCGTGAAGATCTTATTGTATATCCGGAGATGTTTATACACCGTCGGAATGTGGTAACTCGGGTTATTAGACTTCCCTAGTAGGGGTCGGCCCTGTATGTGTTATGTGGGTCAAAGGGTTATTAGACCCCCCTAGAGGGGTCGGCCCAGTTAGTTGTAGTGGGGTATTTAACCTATTGGTTAAATACGAGCCTACGTGTACTTGTGTAAAATACATATCAGAGTAGTGTATAAATAGAGGAGGTGTGTTCCTCATTATACACACTCACTCACTTGAGAAAGGCGCATTTGTGGAGGAGAGGTATGCAATGGAGGAGAAGGAGCTTATGCTCAGGGTTTGCATCTTTGTATATTGCTGGTCATCTATATTGAGGAAGCTTTGCTGGGTTTTCTACCCCATGAGGGTTTCCCAGGATAAATCTCTGTCTCTTGTGTTTATGCTATGCTTGTTGTTTCTTCAGTGATCATGTATATGCTATTATTGTGAAATGGAATGTAATGCTGCTATTTTCTGTCTTAGCATATTGAATTTTAACATGGTATCAGAGCTAACCTGAAGGAAGACAAGGTATGGCACTAAAGACACTTGCTTTACTTACGACAATTTGAAGGTTAGGGTTTTACATAGCAAAAACCAGTCATCGTAGCACTTTCGCTATAAATCCGTTTTGGAGAAGTTTTAGGATCTGAAATTGTTACAGGACGAAGCTAAAATCTCCAGGTACCTTGTGTCCAAAGGACAACCTCTAATTCGTTGTACTTTGTGATTTATGATCTGTACAATATAGGGTTTCTGCCTCTTCCAGATCTGAGTCAAACTCAGGTGACCTTGGGAAAAAGGTCATATCTTGGGCTAGGAAGCTCCAAATGAAATTTCGTAAAAAGTGACAGGTAGTACACAGTCTTCACTATCTCAGAAAACTTTTTTAGAGGCCGAAGTTGAACCAGTGACACGTGGAACTCCGTACAAGTTTGCTCTCCTGTATTATCCCATAAACAGGTCACGTTGCGACACTTGGCATAACTCTCTCTCAGAAAATCCAATTGAGGTCAGACCTGTCAGAATGGAAAGATAACAGGCCTATATATCTCAAAAAACTTTTTCAGAGGCCGAAGGTCAAACAGTGACACGTGGCACACCGTACAAGTTCGCTCTCCTGTATTTTCCCAAAACAGGTCACGTTGCGACATTTGGCATAACTCTCTCTCAGAGAATCCAATTGAGGTCGGACCTGTCAGGATGGAAAGATAACAGGTCAGGCTATCTCAGGAAACTTTTTCAGACCCTGTGGATCAAAAATTTCAGAGTTACACTAGAAACAATCAGGTACATATTTCTGTCAAAACAGAATTATTTTTTGGTACCTTCATTCATGACTTCCGGAATTTAGGGCTTTGGAGAAAGTTGGAATTTTTGTAATCGGAGACCACGGCTGGATGCTACTCATCAAAATAGAAATTTAGAGACTAAGATCAGAATTTTTGGTTGGGCAGAAGGCCGGGCTTGATTAGACCCTAGTTCGGGACTTTGATCAGAAAAACGGAAAATTAGGGCTTCTGTAAAAATGGGAATTTTTGAAATCTGTGACCACGGCTGGAAGCTCCTCAGAAAAATAGAAGCTTAGAGCTTTGGATCAAACATTTTGATGGGGAAAAAGAGTGGGCTTCATCAAACCCCAGTTCAGGGTCACGTCCAGTGAATCCGAAAGTTTCAAAGGCAAAATTGAGGAGTAAAACCTTGCAGTTTTCAAATTCTGAATATATCAGTTTGATCAGCTCATCAAGGCGCATATCTCTATCCTTTCGGAAGTTTGAAATTGAAAGTTTGAATTTTTGGGGTTTCTCTGACAAACCCATATCCAGCTCCAGGTCCAGTTCTTGCAAATCAAGTGGATAGGGTTAATCCTAGAAGAAGATGGATTGGTCACCTACATAAGTGAAGGAGTTCATGTTTCAGAGGGAGATGAGGCTAAGGCTTTACATAAGGAGATTACAAGCGATCTCGATAGGTATGACTCATCGAGGTATGTTTTGAGATTTGTTCATGATTAAGTTTATGGTATGTTTGTCTTCATGTTATTACAGTTAGTACAATCTTGATTTTAGATTTGTTGTATCACCTTAACAAAATTATGAATGCATGATAGAAGATATTCATTGGTTAGGGTGTTGACACTTATGATTGTACTAATGCATTATGGTGTTGTGTGAGGTTGAGGTTGTCTGCTAACAAGATACAGGTACATCACAAAAGACAAATCAGGCTCCATGACCATGAAAACATGAAGACAAAGACTCATCCATAATCTTTGTTCTACTTACGAGGTATGTATGACTTTGTTATATTATGCTTAACCTATGAGACATGCAGGTTCTAGCTCAGGATCTCTAAATCATTGAAGAGATTGTTTAGGTATGTTGTACATAACCAAGTAGGTATACTAATGCAGGTATGTTTCCCATGAATCTTAACTTGTGTTAGGATCCCTTATATAAGTATACTTGGAATGATTGGTTATGCTTATTCATAAAGTTAGTAATCAAGGGATTATGCATATTATATCTTTTATCAATGATATGCATGAGTAAAAGAAGACTTCCCTGAAATCTTGAATACTAATGTTTATTAACTATAATCATGACTATACGTTTTCAAGATTATTTAGTTTTGATAGCATTTAGAATATACTAATGAGTGTATGTTTGTGTATGAGATCATGAGGATGACTCTTGAGCATGCACAGTGGTACAGAATGAATAGAAGTTCAAAAGACATAAAGAAGATCAAGCGGGAGGCAGCCACACAAACATAAAAGATAAGTATTTGAGTTGCTATTTGAAATAGTAATGATATTGCCTGCATGCATATTTGTATTCCTAGAATATATAATGCTGAGTGTAAACATTCATAGAGCATTGAACAGTATACAACTAATGTGCATATGTTTGGACAAACATTCCATTGTTGCTTGTCTAGAATGAAACCTCCTTGCTGACATGCTGAGAGTTGTGCACACTCTCGATAGTATGTTCTGGTAGAGATGGAAGGCATCTAGATAGCCACTGTATGCATACAGGATATGGGAAAGTGTTGTGCCAAAGTATTGGTCAAAATAGTTGCATCACTATGTAAATGATATCTGTATGCATAATGGGTTATCTTTTGATGATTATGAAGTATTACTAATAATGTACTTAATTTTGATTTGTAGGAAAGGTCATGAAGAATGATGGACATCGTACAAGTGGTGGATGTTCAAACAAGAAGATTTACAAATCAAACAAAATATAGAAGGCTCATGGCTAGAAGATTCTCTTAGAAAGGGGAAGAGAATCACGACAAGATGTTTGCTCCAAGTATGGTGTAATTAAAGAAGAAGTATGAATCAGGTTCTGTATAGGTACCTAGGATCGATAATAATTTGATAAGCTTAATGATCACCATGGGTGATGTGGATCTCAACCCTTTGCTACAAGGTTGAATATGATACACATATGACATGGATGCAAGAAGGAACTCACCACAGAGTTCGAATGATATTGAGGCTCATATCAGTAGACCCATCTAACGAGAGATGGCACAGATAGATATGCAGAAGATCATTCAATGCAGAAATGAAAAAATGAAAGATCTCAATTGATGCTTTACTTCCTAGGTCTGGAAGTATGGCAAGGCTCAGAATGAATATTTCTCAACCAGGGAAAGTATGATGAGAAATATGACTTGAGGTGTTGGAATGGCCACTCTTATGGATTCCAACTTGAAGCTGTTAGGGGATAACTCATCAGAGTTAGTGGATATAACTCTGTACAGTCATTTATTGGGTCTTTGATATATCTAACATATACAAGGTTAGATATATGCTTTATTATGAACACCTTGAGTTAGTATCTAGTGGAAACTAGATGTGTTTACCTGATAGTTGCAAAGTATGTGATGAGGCACATAAAGGACACGATAGAATTTGATCTATGCTATCTTGAAGATCATGACTTCAGATGGCTATTCAGATTCTGTTTGGGCAGGAAGTGTATCAGACAAGAAGAACACATCGAGAGGATGTTATTGTCTGGGATTAGCCATGATCTCGTGGTTTAGCTGGAAGCAGTCTAGTGTGACTCTCAGCACAAGCGGAATATATGGCTGCTTGCTCTGCTAGTTGTGAAGAAGTTTGGATTTATGATTGTTTGACTTAGAGATAGAACCAACTGAGATCCTATGTGATAATTAGAGTTGTATCAAGATGACATAGAATCTAGTGTTCCATGATAAGTCAAAGAACATAGGGAACTAACAAGATATGACACAGAAAGGAACTCTAAAAGTTTGAATTTGTAACAGGTTACCATTGTACTAACCAAGCCTCTACGTCAAGTGAAGAAGTTACCAACCAAACCTCTGTCTCGAGTGAAGTTTGAATACTTCCGAGACAAGCTTGGTGTAGTTCAAAAGGACCCTCCTCGAAAGGGGGAGTAGCATAGTCACTACTGATGAGATTGTCTCATCAAACAACAAGGTCGTTGATGAGGTAACCTGTTCTCTACACCCAGTTACTTAGAAATATTTAGATTTAGGACTCTTATACTTAGAATACTTAGCTTTACTTATACATGCTTTTGATGATAGATGTATTGGTGAGAATACATGCTAGATGTATACATGTTTTGATGATGATGATACATGTTGTGGTTATACATGTTGTGATGATGATGATACATGTTGTGATTATACATGTTTTGATGATGATGATACATGTTGTGATTATACATGTTTTGATGATGATGATACATGTTGTGGTTATACATGTTTTGATGATGATGATACATGTTGTGATTATACATGTTTTGATGATGATGATACATGTTGTGATTATACATGTTTTGATGATGATGATACATGTTGTGATTATACATGTTTTAATGATGATGATACATGTTGTGATTATACATGTTTTGATGATGATGATACATGTTGTGGTTATACATGTTGTGATGATGATGATACATGTTGTGATTATACATGTTTTGATGATGATGATACATGTTGTGATTATACATGTTTTGATGATGATGATACATGTTGTGGTTATACATGTTGTGATGATGATGATACATGTTGTGGTTATACATGTTGTGATGATGATGATACATGTTGTGGTTATACATGTTTTGATGATGAGGATACATGTTCTGTTTTGGTAAACATGTGAAGGGATTGGATCATTCCTGGACTTCAGTCCGAAAGAAGAGCCGTAGACGTATGTCTTCGATAATGAAGTTCTTGGTGAACATGTGAAGGGATTGGATCATTCCTGGACTTCAGTCCGAAAGAAGAGCCGTAGACGTATGTCTTCGATAATGAAGTTCTTGGTGAACATGTGAAGGGATTGGATCATTCCTGGACTTCAGTCCGAAAGAAGAACCGTAGACGTATGTCTTCGATAATGAAGTTCTTGATGAACATGTGAAGGGATTGGATCATTCCTGGACTTCAGTCCGAAAGAAGAGCCGTAGACGTATGTCTTCGATAATGAAGTTCTTGGTGAACATGTGAAGGGATTGGATCATTCCTGGACTTCAGTCCGAAAGAAGAGCCGTAGACGTATGTCTTCGATAATGAAGTTCTTGGTGAACATGTGAAGGGATTGGATCATTCCTGGACTTCAGTCCGAAAGAAGAACCGTAGACGTATGTCTTCGATAATGAAGTTCTTGATGAACATGTGAGGGGATTGGATCATTCCCGGACTTCAGTCCTAAAGAAGAGCCGTAGACATGAGGTCTCCGATAACTGAACGACAGGACGGAATCGTCCCTGGACCTCGGTTCAAAAATGTACGTGACAAATCCTAGAATTACTCTAGGTTACATCCAGCATGAAACAGGGCTGGCTCTGTAGTTGTGTTACATCCAGCATGAAACAGGGCTGGCTCTGTAGTTGTGTTACATCCAGCATGAAACAGGGCTGGCTCTGTAGTTGTGCTACATCCAGCATGAAACAGGGCTGGCTCTGTAGTTGTGGTACATCCAGCATGAAACAGGGCTGGCTCTGTAGTTGTGATACATCCAGCATGAAACAGGGCTGGCTCTGTAGTTGTGATACATCCAGCATGAAACAGGGCTGGCTCTGTAGTTGTGATACATCCAGCATGAAACAGGGCTGGCTCTGTAGTTGTGATACATCCAGCATGAAACAAGGCTGGCTCTGTAGTTGTGATACATCCAGCATGAAACAGGGCTGGCTCTGTAGTTGTGGTACATCCAGCATGAAACAGGGCTGGCTCTGTAGTTGTGATACATCCAGCATGAAACAGGGCTGGCTCTGTAGTTGTGATACATCCAGCATGAAACAGGGTTGGCTCTGTAGTTGTGATACATCCATCATGAAACAGGGCTGGCTCTGTAGTTGTGATACATCCAGCATGAAACAGGGCTGGCTCTGTAATTGTGTTACATCCAGCATGAAACAGGGCTGGCTCTGTAGTTGTGATAAGGATTGATCATCCTGGAACTTGATCTGGATTGTATCATCCATGGACTCATGTCCTAAATAGAGCAGGATTGATCATCCTGTAAATATGATCGTGTGATGACGATGCTGCTGATCGTGTGATGACGATGCTGCTGATCGCGTGATGACGATGCTGCTGATCGTGTGATGACGATGCTGCTGATCGTGTGATGACGATGCTGCTGATCATGTAATAACGATGCTGCTGATCGTGTGATGACGATGCTGCTGATCGTGTGATGACGATGCTGATGATCATATGATCGTGTGATGATGATGCTTATGATTGTGTGATGACGATGTTGATGATCGTGTGACGATGATGAAGATGATCGTGTGATGACGATGCTGATGATCGTATGATGACGATGCTGATGATCGTGTGATGACGATGCTTATGATCATGTGATGACGATGTTGATGATCGTGTGACGATGATGATGATGATCGTGTGATGACGATGCTGATGATCGTATGACGATGCTGATGACGATGTTGATGTTCCAGTAACTAGTCAAGTTACTGATGATGATGAATTGAAGAAAGCTTCCAATGATTTATAGATGTATCATGTATGATGTTGATGACTCCTTGCTCGTGCAGATGTTGTTATAATATCCTTCTCGTTAAGGGGGAGTGTTGAGATATTGTAACTTCAAAGAATATTATATTTGTACTTTATTATTCCGGAGATGTTTCATTCCTCCGTGAAGATCTTATTGTATATCCGGAGATGTTTATACCTCCGTCGGAATGTGGTAACTCGGGTTATTAGACTTCCCTATTAGGGGTCGGCCCTGTATGTGTTATGTGGTTCAAAGGGTTATTAGACCCCCCTAGAGGGGTCGGCCCAGTTAGTTGTAGTGGGGTATTTAACCTATTGGTTAAATACGAGCCTACGTGTACTTGTGTAAAATACATATCAGAGTAGTGTATAAATAGAGGAGGTGTGTTCCTCATTATACACACTCACTCACTTGAGAAAGGCGCATTTGTGGAGGAGAGGTCTGCAATGGAGGAGAAGGAGCTTATGCTCAGGGTTTGCATCTTTGTATATTGCTGGTCATCTATATTGAGGAAGCTTTGCTGGGTTTTCTACCCCATGAGGGTTTCCCAGGATAAATCTCCGTCTCTTGTGTTTATGCTATGCTTGTTGTTTCTTCAGTGATCCTGTATATGCTATTATTGTGAAATGGAATGTAATGCTGCTATTTTCTGTCTTAGCATATTGAATTTTAACATATTAATACACTATCAAGATCTCAGAGGAGCCGATTTTTTGAAATCCCAAACTTTTTTCATGTTAAGACTCAATTACGTTGATCAAAATCTTGCTCAGGGAATCAAGTACGATTTATAAAACATCAAATTCCAAGCCTAGTTATCTCTAGTTGCAGGCTACATATTTGGAATATGTATTTTATTATTAAATTTATATTTAAATTAAAAAAAATACATTCTGATATGGAAAATTGGCAATGATGTATTACAAAAAAACATCCAGATATGGCCAATTGGCAATGATGTTGTTCAGATTAAGTATAATCTATAGTGTTTTTATCAAGCACATGACCAATGTTTTTGAAGTACATTGCACAGTTTGTTGGAAATGTTTTGGAATAGGTATTGTAATGTACTGTATTATTATATTCTAATTTAAATTACAAAAATCATATTGACCTATTAATAAAAAATCTAGATATGGAAATGATATTGATCAAACTAAGTGCAATCTACACTGTTTAAATGCGATCTACACTATTTTTACATAAAAAATATCTATGTTGGGCATGGATGGATAGTATGTTCTGTAATTGTGAAATTGTACCTTTTTCTCCTTTTTTTAATACAAAAGCTTAAAAAAAAATATATACCTATGTTAAGACTGGCTACTTTTCATGTTAAGACTCAATCATATTGATCAAAATATTGCTCAGGGAATCAATTACGATTTCTAGAACATCAAATTGCAATCCTGGTAATCTTTGGCTGCAGGATGCATATTTGGAATATGTATGGTATTGAACTGTATTATTGCATTATGATATGGAAAATTGGCAATGATGTATTACAAAAAAAGCATCCAAATATGGAAAATTGGGAATGATGTTGTTCAGATTAAGTACAATCTACAATGTTTTTGTCAGGCACATGATCAATTTTTTTTAAGTACATTCCACATTTGGAAATGTTTTGGAATATGTATTGTATGGTACTGTATTATTATATTCTAATTTAAATTAGAAGAAAACATATTGAACTATTAAAAAACATCCATATATGGCAATGGATCAGATTAAGTGTGGTCTACACTGTTTAAGTGCGATTTACACTGTTTAAGTGTGATCTACACTATTTTTGGCAAGCAAATGAGCAATGTTTTTCTAGTGCATTGCTCACATATCGCATACCTTGAGACATTTTGAAGAGAAAATTTTGTTGTATGGATAAGTTGTTGTGACAACACCGTGAGTACGGTGGTTGTAGCGAATGCAACAAAGTTACATTTAGAAAAAGAAACTCCCCTTCAAATTCATATATTTCATCTATGAAAAAATTTCAATTTACACGCCATGCTAAATCGATATATTGCATCCATGAAAAATGAAAAATTTCAAGTTACCTGCCATGCTAAATTGATATTTGGATTCCATGAAAAATGAATTCCTACACCATAACTGCGCCACCCTCAAATTAATTTCAAACGGGATGTGTTGTATAGATATGTTCTAAATTGAGCCCATATTAATTACTTTGAAATAAAAAAAATTAGTTTAGTTGCAATTTGTACATGTCGAAACATGGTTTATTTAATGCAATCAATCATTTTCCAGAGGCTTAACCTACGTTAAACTCACTGTCTGTTAGAATTTTCAGCTAGGTAACTAGGCTAGCTTGAAAAAACTGATTGGGTAATTCAAAATCTTGATAAAAAATTGTCTCGATTTAATTTTTTCAGGTTAAAATATTTTTCGTGAGTTGACTCAACTACCTTTTTAACAATAAAAAATAATATTTTCAAAAGCATGTGTGCAATTCTAGCCAATCAAAGAAAGTATCTTTTGAGATTCCTTGATTAATATTTCTAATGATTTGGGATACATGGTAGAAGTGGGTAAAATTTTATGAACATCTCTTCTCTGTTATCTTATACAATCCCAAGTTTTCTCATTGATTCCTTGCAACTCTAATAGGCTTCTTACAAAATTCTCTGTTGTTTACACAATCATTCTGGCTTTCCTATATTTAAACACAATGACTTTGCTATTTATGCATTAATCAATCTCGTAATTGTTATTCCTGTGGTTGTACCAAAATTCAAGCCTTCTATTGTTTTGCACAATACCTCAATTGATAACCCATTAGTCAGTATGTTTTGCGTAGGTCTAGGGTAAGTCCAAACTCCATATCGCAACCTACATTTGTCTCGTGTGCGTGTCTAACAATAGATCTCACACACCCTCTATTTTATTGGACACACCAATGATCTGCCACAAAGTATAAACCCCATTACATTAAAATTCAACACTATTTGTCCTCCTTAGCTGTTTCAAATTGGTGTAACCCAACTAAGTTCGTCTTCCTCTGCTTGTTTTCATATCAACAAGTAGTTGATCTATCGTTGATTCCTCCTTCACTCTTCTCTTTGATCTGATATACACCCCATGTCCACCCATTTCTTGAGAAAATGACCATATATTTATATAGGTCATTTGTAACAATTGTGTACCTAATCAATCATTTGATTCTCGGATCAATCATTCATGAACATGCTCAAATGGACCCAACATGTCAGCTCAATATTACAACAATATTAAAAAATGGACTTGTGTGCTCCTACTTCATCCTTGCCATTGTTACTGGACTGCCTGTAGCTCTTCATTTTACCTATTACTGGAACTTGCTATTCTAGTAGCTAAGTCATTCTCCCATTCTATAACTTGAGTTACCAGAACTTGCTACTCTAGTAGCTCAATCATTTTACACTTTCTACGATTCCAATTGGTGGTGCAATTTTTGTCCACATTATGCGATTATCGGAACTCCGAGCTCCTGTAGTTACATATATGCAATTCTGGTAGTGTCATATTAATAATCACCATCATCATCCTCTCAAGGCCTTTCTTTCTCATCTCCTATAATTCATAATACTAGTGCAATCATTCTCTTTACTTATCCACAAATTATCTTCAACATTCAACCTTAACATCATGGTTATCACTTCATGCTATCATCATCAATTACCTTACTTGACATCAATGACAACACTTGTCAACATTCTCCCCATTTGGCATTGATGGAAACATATAGTAAAACAACCTACTTGTCCCCCCCTAAGAATGATTTCTCATGATCAGATTTGATTGGATGTTTTTTCTACTCCTCTTGACTACGTTCAATACTTCTTGTTTTGCTAGACTTCTCCCCCCCTTTGACATCAATGATGAAAATTTGTTCTACCAAGTTTTTGTTGCTTCTTCTATCAACAATGTTCATCATCATTGTACCATATACTTCTTTTGCTCCCCCTGTCATGTATTTGCAAGATATTTGAGTCTTTATAAACTTCTCTGATTGTTTCCCCCCTAACTTTCATAGGATGCTAGGAGGTTCTAATAGTTTTCATATGTCATTCATGCTTTTTAGACTTCCGCAACTTCAATATTTTATTTCTAAGTAAACCAAGACCAAATCAAGCTCCTTCAACAACTTTAAATTATGTCAACTTTCAACTAAAACCCCAAAGGCTACTTTGTATGCATACCTAGATTTAACTCTCAACAATTATTAATTCTCTTCTAAGGTGACTACTGCATAGACTACCCATGGTACTAATTTAAAACACTATAACGTCTCTTCCATAATTTTTGAAATGAAACTTGTTTTATTTTTTCTTATTCCATTCCTCAAATCTGCAATGAGATACCTTGAAGAGATCCTTCAAACAACCACAAACTTGTCTTTGAAAAAGTGTTCCAAATCAGCCTTTAATTAGTCCTTGAAACTGATGCCAAAAGTGTTCTTGTATGAGCTCTAAATAGTTCTTAACCAAGTAATTAAAAAGGTAAAACATGCCTTCTAAATTTTAATTACAAGACTATTGTCCATAGGTCAAGGGAAACATCAATTCCTCGCTACTTTATGGCACCTTCTATTGTTGGCTATAATTTCTAGTTTTTTGCATATTTCTTAGTTGCTAGAACCAAGATCATTATATGACACCCATAATCCCACCATATGTTGCTTCCACAGATTCTACTCAGAGATGCTTCTTCAACCAAGAAAACTCTCTAAAGCAATTGTCATACTTTGTCTCAAGTAGTCCCCAAACAGTGCTGCTAAATAACTCAATTCCGATTGCCATATTGTTGGTTTAAAAGCTACCTTTGACTATTGACTTTGAAGTTCTTTTTTTGATCATAACATTGATGCAATTGGATATTATCTACTCATCTCCATCACTAGATTGGATCTTTCAATTCAGAACATAATTGCTACTTCATGTCAAAGAGTACATTTCCTCTTTGATGCTTTTTGAATGACCTGTGGATGGATGCATACCAAGAAAGAATTTTGTGATTCATTGATTCTATTTTTCGTTTATTTATCCCTACAATTTCCAATAACAGACCCAACGCATTACATGATTTCATATTACAATGATTAATTGATTGCTCAATAAATTGTCTTTATTAAAATATGTGTGGATGATCCTCGACAAACAATTTGATCCCCATGCAATTCATATATGTGCATCCTCAGATCAAAAATTTCAAGGTCTACATTTTCTACCTCAACTCATACAAATGAACATTCATTTATAGATATACCTAATTGATTCTTCTTTTCTCTCCAATGCTAAGAGAAGGAAACTTTTCATCATAAGGACCCATTGAAAATTGTTCATGTCAATAGATTAGATCTAATTACTCAGTAGTTTAAACACACCTCCGCTATTCCAGTAGTTGAAGCATACATTTGTAACATTGGCGAGTTACTGGAACTCCAAGTTCCCATAGTTACTGTTAACACCTAAATCTCGCACACATGTGACATTTTGGTGATTTTTGCAGTAAGGCGTCATCAACATATAGAATGTATCTCACCAAAGGCATCCTCAATAAATCAAAAGGAAACATAAGTCCAAAAGTGCCCAAAAATAATCAAATGGATAGGCCGCGTAGTTGAACCCTCATTAACCTGCATTATAGAGTGTGTTACTAGTTCAGAGCATGTGTGACCCTTGTACGTAAATTCCTTTGATATTCATGTGACTGTCAAATCTCACCCACCACCAACGCAATTGAAGGCTCATCAATGTTCAATCACCTCCACAATTTGAATTTGGGCTCCTTACACTTCTTGTGGCATTAAACAAGCCCCCTTGTGTAGTTGGAACCACTTCATGAGGTGATGGAATTCAAATTTGGAGCTAGTTTTTTCTTGGCCACCTCTTGGCCTATAAAAGGAATACATGGGCATGCATCTTGTAGATAGAAAAGAGATCAAAGTTATGTTTATCGATTTTTGTTAGAGTTCCTCCATAGCTCACCTCTTCCCACCTTTGAAAGCATTCCAAATCTCCCTTGCCTCCTTCCTTGAAGGAGAAAGAGTTTCCCTCCATTGCTCTCTCAACCCACTTAGCATTTAGTTTGGACAAGAAGGACCTTCCTAAGGGATATTGTTGGATTCCCTTGAATCCTACACCTCCTAGGTGTTGAACATGCTTTACCATTGGGAAATACAATGTGGTTTTGCATACACTTGGTTGTTTGAGTTTGCATTCTTCCCCCATTAGCTTTGTTATATTTGTTAATTTTCTTTCTTTTATTTAAGTTTCACTAACAACCACCTGCAGGATCATTTGGAAAAATCTTACCTCACCCAAAGGTATCCAAGGACTGAGGCCTTACTGCAACCTACAAGGATTATCCCCTTACCAAGAGGAAGTATGCACCCTTGTGCAATTTTTCCATAACAATTCTAATGGCGACTCCACTCTTTTTTGCTTATTTCTTTTAAACTAGGTTGTTTTATGCTAAGTGATTAATTATGGGTGCTTTCCATTGGAAGGAGATCAAGTTTACCACCTCCAACTCTAGAATTTGGCCCCCTGTCAAACCAAACTAATAGTTTTACACAATAGCGTGGATCCCAGCATCTCGACTGTGCTACATGCGTAGAAACGCCTTCGACTGTCGTGCTACCCACACAAATAAGTAGTTCACCACCCGCATGGTATTCTTCTTTATGACTCGTGCATATTTTTTGTGTACTACCTGTGCTACCACGTTCTTGTTTGTAATTCTTCCACGCTATCGCACAATAGAGTGTTAGTTTCTCGTGCTACAATAATTTCATTTTCTTTTTATCTACATGCAACAATCTTGCAGCCCCAATGGATGCTCACTAATGAACTAGAATAATCTAACTTGCAATAGTTTTCATTAATTCTATAGTAATTATTCCACTTAGACTAATATTAGGGAGTGGATTTTAACAGGCCTCATTGTTGTCACTAGTATTCAAGACTTATTTTGTTTACGTTTACTGGTTGACATGTTTTTAGGATCAAAGCTACTGTAGAATCCACTTTTTGCACACAAGAAAGGACCTAAAGACTCTTTCCTCCCCAAGTATGGTCTTCACCTTGTACTTCTTGTGATATTAGTGAATCGGAAAGGGGTGAGAAGTGTGAAATACCTCCATTGCACACTTTTAGTTCATTAGCACGTTGTTTGCAAAGCACCCTTAGCATCTTTCAGAGTTAAAATTTGATCTCCATTTGCATTTACTTTATACTCTTCTAGTTAGTTTGCATCAATCAATTTGCTTACCTCACATGCGTTTGCATCACTAGCACACAATACGGGACCTAAATACTTTTTCATTCCAAGTATGATATTCACCTTGCACTTTTTGTGAGCTTGGTGAATCAAAAAGGAAGAGAATTGTGAAATACCTCCCTTACACTTCGTAAGTGAATTCAATACCTTTAAAATCAACTTTTTAAATTTCCAACCAACTAATGTCCTCCACAGGAGGTCACAAAACAACATTTTAGTTAGGTAGGATTGATTGGGCTAGGCATCCATTAATGCCCACCAATCTAGTTTCATTAGAGATATTTTGAAACATAGCATTGTTGAATTATAGGGTACTATCAAAATCTTGCTATAAGCAAGTGTTCAAAGAAAACCCAGATCAAAAGTGCACCATTACCAAGGAGGTGAAATACGAGGTATAGCTTCCCTTATCTCCCCTGGGAGTCACTCAGCTTGTTGTAGGGAGACAACACTATACAGTTCAGGCCGAACCATTGATTCACACTTGACGCAGGGTATCTTAGTGGCCAAACTTAGGACATCGCCAAGGAGAAATTGTGGATGAAATTGACTCTTGAAGTCAGCTATTTCCATTGGGAGGTGTTACCAAGTCTTCTTTATTGGAACATTGGCCCCATTGTCAGTAGAACTGTATCTTTGTTACCTTCAGTAATCAATTGGTGCATGGATCCCATCATCACCATTAGCTGTGCTTTTAAAAGGCCTAGTCACGTTTGAGAGGAAGGATGTTAGGTCTTTTTAGGGAATTTACACTTAATTTGTTTTTAAATACAAGTTCACTAACTTGTAATTAAAAATAGCCTACATGTGGGAACTCTTGCACTAAACCGAATTTGCACATATCACTCACTTATTGCACCATATTGCATTTGTTGTGGTTGGCATATTTTTGCATTTGTTCAATTGTGTTTAATTCCACCATCACTCTCATTTAACATGAAGCTTTCATCATAGAGGAACAAAACAATCCCGTAAGGTAGTCTTGAAGACTACAAGGCCTATCCCCTGTCTCGAGGGGTATTTTTACACCATCTACCCTTGGTTCACGAGGAAGACACTCTAGTTGGGGCCGCTCCCAGGCCATATTGATATGATCATTAGGGCGAGGTCACTCCTTGCTTGGCTCAATTTCTCCTCTCATATAAAGTGTTAACCCTTCTACCCCCTCCACCGTCGAAAGAATATCACCTTCATTTTCTCCCCTTGGAGAGAAGCTAGACACATTTACCCCTCCTTGTCTTGGAAAAATTCCCCTTTGGCTTCTCCTCTTGGAGATCCTTTGGACCACTTTGATCCATCCTCTCTCATATGATGTCATTCATTATTTTGAACACCACCCTGGTCTCCCCCTCATGAAAACCATAAACATCATACAATGGCAGGACCAAATCCTCCTACCCTACCTTTCATGGCTAGCCTAAATCTCCTAGATTTGGTCAAACTAATCAATGAACCTATTGCACATGATCCAACATGGCCATATATGCCAAATAAAATTCCCTTCGACATTCCTAAATTTTAATGGAAGAAAGGGGATGACTCCTCCAATCATGTCATGTCCTTCCATCTATAGTGTTCCTCCAATAATATAGTGGAATATTCAGTGAGGCTTTGCCTCTTTCAGCGCACCCTCACCAAAATGCCAACCAAATGGTATGTGAATCTACCGAGATCGGCCCATGCCACCTTCACAATATTGGCCATAGTATTTATCACATACTTTTAGCTTCTGATTCACCATAAACTCGGTCTCGAAATTCTTGTGGATTAATGAAGAAATAAATCTACTCACATCGCGGACCATATCCATGAGTATCGTAGACACCAAACACTATGAAACATCGAAACACAACCACCATTCTGGTTGGATTTCTTCATCAATTCACTCCAACCAGCCATTTCCAAAGATGTAGCCACCTCCATGCTACAAATTGAGGAATATGCTATCCTTAAAACCCATCATTTTGATCTGATATATGCACAATCAGGCGACCTTTACACTATCCTCCCTGATGCCCTTCAGCACCAGTCGTTGGATCCTACACCTGCGGGCTCGTCACACTTAGTAGATAGGATTATTGGGTTCATTTCCCACCTAGGAATGGTTCCTCCTACTACTCTAGCGCCATTTAATATAAATGGCCCCATAATACCCACCCATGCCACCCATGTCAGTACCTCCTCCTCTTGTACTAACCCCACCAGTTGGTCAGTTACAATATGGACCCTATAGTCCTACTTACCTGGATGTTATTGTTGATGTATATGTAACTTCGGAATGTATTTCACATATATGTATATTGTATTCCTATAGAGATGTTATTATTCCTCTATACGTAAGTGTTTGTATTCCTATAGAGATGTTATTATTCCTCTATACGGAAGTGTTTGTATTCCTATAGAGATGTTATTATTCCTCTATACGGAAGTGTCGTCATTTATATTGTAAGTGTCGTAACTTATACTTGATGGGTTATTAGACCACCTTGTTGGGGTCAGACCTGTATAAGTCATGTGGGTCGAAGGGTTATTAGACCACCCTATTCTGGGTCAGCCATGTGGGTCAAAGGGTTATTAGACCACCCTATTGGGTGTCGGCCCAGTCAGCATTGTGTTATGTGGTTAAGTTGAGGCCGACCTAGTAAAGGTTATTAGGCAAGTCAAGTCAAGTATAAATAGAGTGCGGGAGGCACTCTATTTTATCATTCTATTCTCTCACACACTCTTTGGAGAGTGGCGCACTTGTGGAGGAGGATAAGATGCTTCTAGGAGATGTCTATCTCTTATTCTTGGGTTTTATCATTGCTCTATCTATCTCTGAGGAATTTATTGGGGTTTTTCACCTTTATGGTTTTCCCCAAGTAAACTCTGTGTCTCTTGTGTGCTTGCATTATTGTGTCCATGATTGATATGCTGTAGATATGTTGTACATGTTGTTCTCTCAGTTAAGAACGTAGATCAGATTGAAGTAAATTCTGAAAAACTAACATGGTATCAGAGCTAGCCTGAAAGAAGGCATGGTATGGCATGTATGACACTTGTTGCAATTACGATGCTAGGGCTTGATATAGCAAAAACTAGTCATCGTAGAACTTTTGCTATAAATCCATTTTGGAGAAGTTTTAGGATCTAAAAATTTTACAAGTCGAATATCAGATCTCCATGTACTTTGTTTCCAAAGTACAACTTCTAATTCGTTGTACTTTGTGTTTTATGATCTGTACAATCTAGGGTTTCTGCCTCTTCAAGATCTGAGTCATAAACAAGTGACCTAGGAAAAAAGGTCATAACTTGGGCTAGGAAGCTCCAAATGAAATTTCATAAAAAGTGACAGGTAGTGCACAGACTATAATATCTCAGGTAACTTTCTCAGAGGATGAAACTGAACCAGTGACATGTGGCACTCCGTACAAGTTCGCTCTCCTGCTTTATCCCATAAACAAGTCACGTTGCGACACTTGGAATAACTCTCTCTCAGAGAATCAACTTGAGGTCAGACCTATGGGGTTGGAAAGATGACAGGTCGGGCTACCATAGGTAGAAGTTTCAGACCCTGTGGATCTGAAATTTCGGAGTTACACTAGAAACAATCAGGTACATATTTCTATCAAAATAGAATTGTTTTTTGAGCACTTTCATTCATGGCTTCGAGAATTTAGGGTTTCGGAGAAAGATGGAATTTTTGTAATCAAAGACCACGGCTGAATGCTACTCATAAAAATCGAAATTTAGAGACCAAGATCAAAATTTTTGGTTGGGAAGAAGACCGGGCTTGATCAAACCCTAGTTCAGGACTTTGATCAGAAAAGTGGAAAATTAGGGCTTCTGCAAAAATGGGAATTTTTTAAATCTGTGACCACGGCTGGAAGCTCCTCAGAAAAATAGAATCTTAAAGATTTGGATCGAACCTTTTGATTGGGAAGAAGGGTGGTAGTTATCAAACCCTAGTTCGGGGTCATGTCCAGTGAATCCGGAAGTTTCAAAGGCAAAATTGAGGGGTGAAACTTTGCAGTTTTCAAATTCTGAATATACCGGCTTGATCAACTCATCAAGGCACATCTTTCTATCATTTCAGAAGTTTGAAATTCAAAGTTTGAATTTCTATGGTTTCTCTGACAAACCCTAGTCCAACTCCAGATCCAATTCCTGCAAATCAAATGGATTGGGTTAATCCTAGAAGAGAATGGATTGGTCACCTGCATAAGTGAAGAAGTTCATGTTTCAGAGGGAGATGAGGCTAAGGCCTTACATAAGAAGATTACAAGCAATCTCGACAGGTATGACTTATCCAGGTATGTTTCGAGATTTGTTCATGATTAAGTTTATGGTATGTTTGTCTTCATATTATTACGGTTAGTACAATCTTGATTAAATTTAGACTTGTCGTATCACCTTAATAAAATTATGAATGCATGATAGAAGATATTCATTGATTAGGGTGTTGACACTTATGATTGTACTAATGCATTATGGTGTTATATGAGGTTTATGTTGTCTGCTAACATGAAAGGTACACCAAGAAAGGCAAATCATGTTCTAGTTCAAGAACATATGATCATGGTGACATGAAGACAAAGATTCATCCATTGTCATGGATCACATAGAAGATCTATTTACAAGGTATGTATAACTTGTTTCTATAATGGTTAACTTACGAGATATGCAGGTTACTAGAAAAAGTCATTGAAGAGAACAAGAAGGCATCATGTGGGTATGTTAGACATAACTAGCTAACATACTAATCCAGGTATGTTTTTCCTATATCAAGTTAGAATCCTACCTTGTGATAGGATCTCTTATATAAGTATACATGGCATGATTGATAATGATTATTCATAGGTTTGAATAATCATGGGTTTAGGCATATTATGTTTCTTACTTTAATTTATGATATGACTAACCATAATATTCCTTGAATACTAATACTTATTATTTCTATTTGAAATGATCATGACTATACATGCTTAAGATTATTGTGTTTTGATAGTATTGAGAATATACTAATCCAGAATGATCGAGGATGGATATAAGTTCAAGGGCAGGTAATCCAGGAAGCAAAGATCAAGAGGGAGCACACTCCAGTAGTTTCTGCAAGGATGCAGATATTCAGAGGCAGTCGACCACTTCTCACAATCCACATCAGAATGGAGTTGCAAAGATTCAGAGGGAGTCCACCCAACAACCAAACAAAGATAAGTATTTGAATTGTCATTTCTTACATATTTGTTTGCTTAAATAATGTTTTTCAATAATGTATATGCTTATGTTCCTAGACGTAGGTTGTGTATTATGCATATTAGAATAATTGCATTAATGAACAGTATACTACTAATATGCATGTGATGGGTAAGTGGCCTATGGCACTATACAACATTCCATTGCTACTTATCTAGAATGAAACCTCTTTGCTGACATGTTGGGAGTAGTACAAACTCTTAACAATGTTCTAGTAGAGATTGGAAGGCATCTAGAAAGTTACAGGAGACGGATGAATGTTGTATCGAAGCATTGGCTAAAATAATTGCATGACTGTATGACATATTTCTTTATGTGTAAGAATTTGTTCTGAAAACTATGAGAAGTTTCTAATCATGCAATTTAACTTGTTTTGTAGGAAAGATCGTATACAAAAACCTACAAAAGAAGGACTACAACATTTGTTTCAGCAAAAAAGTTATCTATTGAAGATATTGAATATATTGAAGTTCCCAGGATTCGGGAAGAATGCCATGATTGAGGAGTACTAGTCGATCATGAAGAATGATGTTTGGAATGCAGTCCCAAGACCTGAAGGGAAGTCTGCTATGACTTCCAAATGGATCTATAAGATCAAGCATGCTGCAAATGGTAGCATGGAGAAATACAAAACGAGGTTTGTAGCTCATGGCTTCTCCCAAAAAAAGGGATTGAGTATGAAGAGACTTCTACACCTATAGCCAGGCACACTTCCATCAGATCAGTACTTGCTCTGGCTATAGTGATGAAATGGAAGATACACCAGATGGATGTCAAGACAGCTTTCTTGAATGGTGTAGTCGAAGAGGAAGTGTATGTGGAGTATCCACTTGGTTTTGAGACACATGACGGGGAGTCATATATGTGCAGAACTTGGTATGGTAGGATAGACAACTTTCTATCCAGTTTGGGCTTTACCAAGAGTAAAGCAGATTCCAACCTTTACTACAAGGTTGAGGAAGGCAATCCAGTGATACTACTTTTGTATGCGGATAACCTGTTTGTTACAGATGAAGATAGATTGATTGCCGACACACAGCGGAAGCTTGCTGCCGAGTTCGAGATGAAGGACTTGGGGATGATGCACTATTTTCTAGGCATGGAGGTGTGGCAGAATACAGATGGAATATTCCTTGGACAAGGGAAGTATGCAAAAGAGATCCCGAAGAGGTTCAGGATGATGAACTGTAAGGCCATGGCCACACCTATGGCATCAAACCTGAAGCTTCTGTGTGATGTTTCATCTGATCCGGTTGATGTCATGATGTATCGTCAGATGATTGGGTCCTTGATGTACCTGACGAACATGAGACCAGAAATTTGCTTTGCGGTGAACACATTGAGCCAGTTCCTGACAGATCCGAGGAGTGTTCACCTGGTTGTTGTAAAGCATATTCTGAGGTACCTGAAGGGTACAGTTGGGCTCAAGTATGATGCGAATCAAAATTTTAACCTGCAGGGTTATGTTGATTTAGATTAGGCAAGCAGTGCTACAGATAGGAAGAGCACTTATGGGTGCTGCTTCAGTATGGGATCAAGTGTAATCTCTTGGTTTAGCAGGAAGCAGTCCTACGTAGCACTGAGTGCAACTGAAGCAGAGTATGTTGTAGCTTGTTCATCTAGTTGTGTGGCAGTATGGCTTCGGAAGCTACTATCTGAGTTATTTGATCTCCCGCTGGAGGCTACTGGTATCTTTTGTGACAACCAGAGTTGTGTGAAGCTGTCTGAGAATTTGGTGTTCCACGACAGGTCGAAACACATTGAGATCAAATATCACTATATCAGGGATATGGTGCAGAGAGGAGCATTGAATCTCCTGTATGTTGCGACGGATGAGAAAATTGCAGATGTATTGACGAAGCCACTAGCCAGATTGAAGTTCGAGTACTTCAGAGAGAGGCTTGGTGTTCTTCAGATTGACGACACTTCAAGGAAGAAGTGATGGACACATTTGCTGAAACCATTCTAAGCATGTTGGAAGGAGGATCCTTCACATGGTTGTGGATGTAAGCACTGGATGATGAGCATTAGGACGATGCTCTAGTTACTGCTCTATATGTGTATGTATGCATCATGTTGGATGCTTGATATGATCAGTTGGATCATTTATATGTATATGTATGTACGCATCATGTTGGATGCTGGATATCATCAGTTGGATCATTTATATGTATATGTATGTACGCATCATGTTGGATGTTGGATATGATCAGTTGGATCATTTATATGTATATGTATGTATGCATCATGTTGATGTTGGATATGATCAGTTGGATCATGTGTATGTATTTGTATATGTATCAGGTGCATACATTGTATGATCAGGTGGATCATGTGTGTTGATATGTATCAGGTATGATCAGGTGGATCATGTATTTGTATGTGTATCAGGTGGATACATTGTATGATCAGGTAGATCATGTATGATGATATGTATCAGGAAGATACTGCGTATGCATCAGGCAGATGCATTGTATGATCAGGATGATCATGGATGATGAGCTTCAGGATGTTGCTCCAAATGACATTCATCAGGACGATGCAGTGATGATGATCAGGATGATCATGTGTACATCAAGATGATGTATGGTGAGTATCAGGATGATACTCTATGGCTGTGGAACAGGTTGTGCAGATAAGCATATAATCCTAGCCCTAGGAGGTTTGCAGATAGTATTTCGAGGTTTTGCCTATGGCATGTAATACTGGCCCTGGGATATCTGGCAAATGCTCTTTCAAGGTTTTTCTTTGGAGGACATATAATCCTAGCCCTGGGAGGTTTGCAGATTCTCTTGCTAGGTTTTTCCACTGGCATATAATAGCTCCCTGGGAGATCTGGCAAATGCTCTTTCGAGGTTTTGTCCTATGGAATGTAATCCTAGCCCTGGGAGATCCGATAGGTTGAGTTGTGTGCTCGTAATCAGTCATGGGATGCTCTTTTGAGGTTTTTCCATGACCACATGTAATAATTCCTGGAGATCTGGACAGGATGAAAAATCCCTCAGATGCTCTTTAGGGTTCTCGCTTGGCAAGACACTCTTTTAAGGTTTTGTGGTGGGGGTCACATGTAATAAGTCCTGGAGATCTGGACAGGATGAAAAAGGCCTCAGATGCTCTTTAGGGTTCTTGCTAGTCAAGAGACTCTTTTAAGGTTTTGTGACAGTCACATATAATACTAGCCCTGGGAGATCTGATAGGTAGAGCTATGTGCTCGTAACAACCTGGGATGCTCTTTCAAGTTTTTGTGACGCACGTAATAAGTCCTGAGTATTCCACAGTATGGCCAGTGATGATGAAGACCTGCAGGTGGTGGACCTACATCCAGTATGAAAAAGGATTGGCTCTGTAGAACTTCCTATGACGAGTAGATCCAGATATTGATTGAGATAGCAGCAACAGTGACGATGACAATGATTCGAGGATGATGCATCGATGACGATGATCCAGAGAAGAAGACTTGTGCTACAAGACCTGTGTCGAGAAATACCTTCCTAATTAAGAGGGAGTGTTGATGTATATGTAACTTCGGAATGTATTTCACATATATGTATATTGTATTCCTATAGAGATGTTATTATTCCTATATACGGAAGTGTTTTTATTCCTATAGAGATGTTATTATTCCTCTATACGGAAGTGTCGTCATTTATATTGTAAGTGTCGTAAATTATACTTGATGGGTTATTAGACCACCTTGTTGGGGTCATCCATGTATAAGTCATGTGGGTCAAACGGTTATTAGAACATCCTATTGGGGGTCGTCCATGTCGGTCAAAGGGTTATTAGACCACCCTATTGGGTGTCAGCCCAGTCAGCATTGTGTTATGTGGTTAAGTTGAGGCCGACCTAGTAACGTTTATTAGGCAAGTCAAGTCAAGTATAAATAGAGTGCGGGAGGCACTCTACTTTATCATTCTATTCTCTCACACACTCTTTGGAGAGTGGCACACTTGTGGAGGAGGAGAAGTTGCTGCTAAGAGATGTCTATCTCTTATGCTTGGGTTGTATCATTGCTCTATCTATCTCTAAGGAAGTTATTGAGGTTTTTCACCTTTATGGTTTTCCCCAAGTAAACTCTGTGTCTCTTGTGTGATTTCATTATTGTGTCCATGATTGATATGTTGTAGATATGCTGTACATGTTGTTCTCTCAGTTAAGATCCTAGATCATATTGAAGTAAATTTTGAAAAACTAACCGTTATCCAGGCAACAACAGTTTCTACACCACAAATGGAACAAGTCGTTTTCAAACCACATTTTTCCCACCACCAAGATATAACCCTTCCTATCCATTTCCATGTCCAACTGGTTAGACCCCCACACCTCACATGGGGGTCAACCTTGTTCAATCTTCTTTCACACAGCAAGCTCAACAGTTAGAGCAGTTGAACACCACAAATACCAAGAATCCTCATAATTAGGGGAAGTAGAAAGGAAAGAACAAGCAAAACCAATAGCAGGGGCAAGGGGTAAATCCTCCTCCCCATCAAAACCAAAACCTGAGACAAACAATCACCCCAGGAAAGGAAAGAACATCAACTTGAGGACTAATTACCCATATCTCTATGTGGTGAGTATGTCCATTACACTCACCATTTTCCTCTTATCCTTGATTGTTAGCAATTGGTGGAAGCCAAAAAGAATACTGCTTGGAATCCTCCTCCTACTCCCATTGCACCACAAATACAAACTGCTATTTTACAACAATCCTTCACCAATCAAGGGGTTGTTATGCAACAACAAGATCCCCGTCCCTTTGGAAATGGCTCATTCCAAAATATTTGCATGCCGCAGATGTCAATATTTAGACTCAATCCAAAGGATATGATAGGATTGAAGCTCCCCAATTGGAAGATGTCCCTCTCCCCTCGGGGTTCCCTTTAAAAATACCCTGCTCAAGTGTCGAACAAATTATGTGGATTCCCAAAGTCCCACTTTGACGTACACCTAATAACCCCCATATGAAAGCCTCCCACGATTACAATATTGTGGATGACTTGGCTCAGTCACCAACAACCATGTCCATGTTAGAGGTGCTACAAACATGCCCAACCCAATGAAAGGATTTACTCAATGCAATCGGCACCATCAATCCTTCCGACTAATTCCTAATGACCTTTGATCTAGACAAAGGTGAACTGCGAATACACTCTTCAGTTGCATTTCTAGTCCCCATCACAGTAAAAAAAATTATGATTCATCAGTGTATCATCAATGAAGAAGCATTACTGAAGTCTTGTCCTCTAATGTTTGGAAATGATTGGGGTCACCCGAGTTGGTTCCCTTGTCTATCGCCCTCCCCGCATATGATGGGATGACATCCCAACCTAGAGGATTTTACCAAAATGTCCCCATAGAGATGGGGGGAAAGATGGTCATGGTCGATATCGAGGTAGTTGATGCTCAACTCGACAACAACATCCTTTTGGGATGTAGCTATATGTATGCCATGAAGGCGGTCGCCTCCTTGGTATTCCATATCATGGTGTTTCCCTTAAATGGGAAGATTGTCACACTTGACCAACTCAATTACTATGATCCCAATGCCACTAGAAATCCTAACAACATCCTACCAACTGTCGTTGGAAAAAATAAACCCCCCTATGTTGATATTTCCAGTGGTATATACAAGGAATCAAATTTTCTAGGGGTGTACTCTAGACCATCACTCGAGATCCCCACATCCACTGGCCTAATGTGCACAATTTTCACCGCTGAAAATGGGCACACTTCCTCCTTAACACCATTATTCGCACCGTTGTTGAGCCATGGCATTGAACAAACGTTGAGGCCATTGGTACCTCTGATCTTCCAAATCCCTTTCTTGTACCACCCCACAGGAGTACAAGGGACGTTGGTTATGGCTTAGCTAACTCTACCTGGACTCACTTTGGGTATTCCAGTCTGGTAACTTACACCACCCCACCAAGAAATGGATTCTAAACTAGTATCCCACTATGTGTTTATCCTTGTTTGTGTTTTTACACCTACTAGGCCAGTTACGCCGTATGTATCGCCAGTTGTACCAACAACATCCACAACTAAACCACAACCGATCGCCACTAAGACCACAAATGGGTGCATGAAACAACCTGATTTGAAAGGCCCCATCCTACCCAACCGTGCACCTGAATCATCAGTGGTCGCTTAGCATAAATCAAGGGGAATCAACCAACAACAGTTGAAATCCCCAGTAATAACCAATACTCCCACCCAGAGGGTCACTCCACCATGTGATCTTTACGGGAAACAAGGCCATGTGACCAACCTGTGACCCACCTTTCCAAAACTCTGAAACTTGATCAATAACCTGGTTAGTATAACCCATGATCCATCGACCGTAAAAGAGGGAACATCATCATCCCCCACACCTAAGTCCAAATCATTACATACGAATCACACATGTTTGATTTGTTCACATTTCGAGAACTACACAGACCATTTTCCCGATCTCCTTCGATTTCAAGACGCTTTGGTTACCATTCACCTCACTCAACTGGTAGTTGAGAACTCTTTCCCACCAACCCGGGAAGCAACTTCTATCAATGTGGTCACTACATCAACGAAAACACAAGTTTCTCCTCCATCACAACCTGCCCTTACGGTAGTTCCCACTATAGATCATATGACATCGCAAGACCCCCAACCTACCAATATTATGATGAAAACACCACATAATGGATTATCCTCCTGTAGGAATCACACATATGCTTCCTCCCAGGGCCATCACATCCATTTTGGATCAATTCAACTCCTCAGTGGCACAGACACCCCTCCATTCCTAAGTAACATGACCTTGTCGGTCCTACGGTGATCCTTCCCACTTCTAGTTACAATATCTCATTTTACTCATAGAAGGAGAAGCTCGTCTCAAACTCATGAGACTGCGAGATCATATTACTTACCTCAACACAGTACCGCAAGGTTTACTGAATGAGGAAGTAGTTTTCCCCTTACAGGATACCATTTATACCATATCTCCTTTGGTCGGCATCCTAAATAATAGTGATTCCTTGTCTTCTAACGGAGACTTGTATCCTCCACAAGCATTCCCAAGTGTCTAGAAATCACTTGGACCCCCTTATAAACTTTTGAATATTCCCCAATAAGTATGATACCACCTTGCTACCACCATAGGTTCCAACATTTAATGGCCCCCAACATAAAGAAGGGTCCAAACATCTCTTGTTTCGCTTATTTTTTCATATTTTTCTAGTTTAACACAACCCAACATTTTATTTCTTATGTCTGATCCATTTTTTAGTTGAGAATAATTCTATCTTCAGTTTATCCAAATGACCTCTCGATGATACATCTATATCATCTACGTAGACGGCGCAAGTTGATGGTCCAAGAACCTTGCATCAGCTTCCTGGGCTATTTATTCCCCCTCCCAAATCCTCTACCACACCAACGAAGTTTGTTTGGGGGAACTCAAAAACAAACAAGCGCAATATGATGTTGTCATAGGTCTCTTAAGTGATGCTGCCCACCTTGTTATACACCATCTGCAAGTACACCTAGATTCCCACCTAGGGTTCTCACAACTAAACAACATGTTTTGTGTCCTCAATCCCCTCCATTTCTGCAAACTACTGCGAGTGCGCCTTCTCATCTGATAGTTTGAAACCATTACTTTCACACATATACCAAGAAACGCCAATGCATTCACCGATTATGTCACCAATGAGGTCTTGAACTGACATCAGGCGACTTCCTAATCCTATACATCTAACCAAAACATATATATATATATATATATATATAATGTATAAGCAAGCACCTATCTCTACGCATACATATCTGTATCATCATCATACCATGCATTGTATGTTGATAACCACCACATCATATGAGTTAGCACCTACTACAACGCATTATCACATCAACATATAGAAAACATACATCCATACATCTCATATACACATCATCACACATAAACATAGATTATATACAAAATTCCACCAAAAATGGTATATATATATATATCTCTCTCAAAAAATGTGTGTTTGATACATCAGCCAAGGCCTCATTGACCACCTATACATTAATATCTTCCTTATGGTTGATACATCAAGAATGCCTACCTCCCATAGGCTATATACAAAATGGGAACTCATCCCTATACAAAAAGGATCATGAGTGCCCTACACTCAGAGAGCCCCTCCATCTAGTGGATCCTCGGGCCCCATATGGCTAGAGGATGGATCTCTGCCCCCACGGGCCCCACTACTATCATAATTGTACCCAGAGCTAGCCTCAGTCTCTGATGTGTTGGGGGACCTCATCCCCCATGTACCTCTCTCGCAATGTGGAAAGCAACTGCCACCCTCGTCATCACCCGATGCCAAGCAGGTCCACACTCTTCCACCAGCTAGAGTATCAAGGCCAACTACTCGTCATCAAGATCGACAACACCTCTGTCATCAATACCCTCTGACATGGTACTCAACCACCCCTCCAAGTCTTCCAAAATAACATCCATATGTTCTCCTTCCATTTCCCCCACAATAAGGGCTCCCCCACAGTGCTGCTCCACCAGCTAGAGCCGCACCCCCAATAGCCACCCCAACTTCTGCTACTGGTCCACCTCCCCTGTTCCTCCTCCTTCGTTGCCCCGCATGTCAGGGTGGTCGCACCATCCCAATATATGCATCACAAAGGGAAACCACCATCAATACATGATAACCATATAAAATATGTGCAAAATCAAAATATGTACAGAACTGTATGTAACTATCAACAGAAACAAAAATGCACCTCATGGGTCAAAACCCTCCATGGGAGGTGGTAACTCTAAATCCCCTCGGTAATACATACTGCTCTAGGGGTATCTCTCCATATTTTCGATCCACTGCTTCGACACATCTAAGTTGCGTGGGGTATTAAAATCACCTACCTCCCCCTCGTCATCTTAGGGCATCACTCACCCCTAGTACACCATACGAGGCTCTTGAGAACCCCTCGGAGGCACCACTATTGGTGGCCTCAATGTTGGATATTGCTCAAAGAAATAGGATCATAAGACACTCCCATAACAGAAGGTCCTCCTTTGACTCCCTCGTCGCAACATGCTCATCTGTTGCATCATCTTCTAGAGCAACAATGGTCCCCATTCCACTGTCTGCCCGGCTATCACACGCTCTATGAGCGCGATCTGCCCCCCTTTGATCCTATTTGGGGACGCCACCCCCAACACCTTCACTACTTCCATTGCCACCTCCCATACTGGAAGGGCCCTCAGGTGACTCAAATTTGTTTTCCCAAATCTCATAGCACTCTAGTCTCCATCACAATAGTGATCCACCAAACCATGGATCGCCTCTCCCTCCATCTGCGGAGGAACCACCTCCCATACCTCATGATGAGAAAAAACTGTCAATATATATATATATAGATATAGATATATATATATATATATATATATATATGATTCTCATCACCTCTCCACCGAATCTAAATACACCCTGTCAAGGTCCCACATGTCCAGAATCCTCCATAGCAAGTACTCGGACGATCGCAGTAAGGGGCACAAAATTTTCAAGATCCCTGCATCCATAGCATCTAAGTTGCTACCAAGAACCCCTGCACCAATGGCATGAAATCATCGTAGTTCCTCTCCCGCCACTCCATGGCACCAATAGTGGCCATAGTGCAATCACAATGTCCTATAGAGAGAAAGTTATCATACATTAGAAATATATCACCAAGACCATGAATACATGCGCGAATCACAGTGAGCAAGCTCGTGTATAGTGCGACTTCACATTAATACAATTGTGCCCCACATGGTTGTATCGCAGTTACCCACGTGACACCAGTGTACAATACATACCCACTTCAGTTGCGCTATGTAGCGCGACTGTCCAATGAATAGTCATGCTACTTCAACGCGCGGTCGACGCTTTCCTCTACCATGCTAAGCATGGAACAATGCAATTTAACCATGAGAAGTGGTCGTTCTATGACTAAACATGATTATGAGAAAATCCCATGCTAACACTGCACACGATTTTCCCATTATCTCATGTGTTCGCATGGGATAACTCTAATATACTGTGTGTTCGCAATTTGGGCACTAAAAACGATCCCTGAAGCCCTAGGGACCCCCCTTTCCCTACAGCTAACCTAGACCCAAATCACAAGAAAAAGGTTACATCTTACCTGAAACTCACTGCTTGTCAAATAGGTACATGAATATCCAAGAATTGGCACAGACACATTCTCAGAGACCGTCAAGGAATAGTGCAAATGACATGAATAAGTGTGCCCCACCTCCTATTTATATGCATTTGACATAAACTTCCCCCTCACATTACGGACAAACCGTAGCTCTGTTTGATGAATTGTTTACACCACCATGATCAGCACCTCGATATCTACATCATGGATTATACCATCCCCTATTCTCACCAGTTACATCTAAGCCCTCTATTTTTACACACACCCCATAGGTGCACTATGTTTTGGTTTTGTATTTCTATATTATCAATACCTTTGTCACGTTCTTTACTACACTTCGGTATGTGCGCCGTATGTGCAGGATCACCACCAAGACATGAAGGAGACCCCTTGTTTTTCCATTATAAGAACAAGAGTCCATCCCTCAACAACGATGGCGGGCTTCTATCACAGGTATCATTACGAAACCAACATAAAGGAAATTGTTTTCCTCTACTCACATTGCATTTATCAATATTGTTGTTGATAACCATAGGGCCCTAATTCCCAGTCATGATGTGCCATCAACGTCATCACTATGACTATAATGTTTCCCCATGGGTGTGCACACCATTACATCCCTTAACATCATTTGACACCCACGATGTCAATCCCCCACAAGCCCAAGGAATCTGATACAACTTGAAAATATCACCCCTAGTTCATCACTTTATAGTTGCGCATTTATTCCCCTACCTTCAATAATTGATGCCATATGATTCCTCAGCATATGTTATGATCAAGATTCACCATTTCCAACTATACCTCCATGAGCACTCTACCATCTGCAATCTTCCTTGTATCATGCCCCCATGAAGACACCAATGGGGCCCCCACAATTAGAAGTAACCAATTCTATTTATTTCTTCCCACAGGAACAATCTGAATGACATTGATTCATGGGGAACCTATCTCTGTGTTCGCAAAAAAAACCCCCACTTCATCATGGAAAGTGTCTCCCAACCCACTCAAAACTGTGGGGACTTCTCCCATCATCAAATTGATCCCCTGACACACATAATACTGTGGGGACCCCATCAATTATTCTTTATGTAAAAACAAGTTCCCCAACCCATGTAAAACTGTGGGAAATATTGATTCTTTTGGAAGCAACCCATGGTCTCCTTTGATCAATGTGTTTGAGTCTCAATATCCCCGGCATTATCCCATTTTTCGATCACCATTGGTCTCAATATTGTGTCTCCATAAAAGCCCCTTCACTTACGATTTTTCTCCCTCCACATCACTCTGTATCTTTCCTAAAAGGAATGATGCCACTAGCCCCCCCAATGTTTACATCAATTAAAGGAAGTTATGAGCTCCATGCTTATCATCCAATCTTGTGTCGGGTCTGTCATTCCTACAGTTGATTACACTATGGTATTGGTTCTTATGATGAGACTCGCATCTTCTCATATGCTTCAACTCTCATCGACATCATCTTACCATATTCTGAGAGTTGTAGTTGTTGCAATTGTATCTCCGGGTCCCTTTCAATCACTATAAGGGATCACCTTGAAATAAGTAAGGAGAATCATTAGTGCTCCCTAACTTAGTGATTTCTCGTATGCTTGACGTCAACAACTCTATCGCATAATGGGGAAACATACTTTTGAAGGTAGTAGTGTTCACATTTGCAAAAACATGGTAGCAGACCATCTGGTACAATGAAGTTCCCCATCACACAACTTCAGCACTACTCTGGTCCCCCACCACTGTGGGCTCATCATGATCATTAGTGGTTCCTCTTCTTCAATACTCAGTAGCAGTTCCATGTTCAGTTACTCTTACATGGATTGAAGCCACCTTCATCCTTGTCTCAGTAGTATCTTTGAGTTGGCCCCTCGGTCTTCTCTCATTGTAATCTTCTTGACACCTTTTTCATGAGCATGGGTATGCCTCCCTCGTTTGTATGCCACAACATTCTTTATTACAGCTACACCGGTTGTCATCAGTAATATACCCCCATGGGAGGACACTCCCATCCAACTAGTATTTTTCCACTACAGAATAGGAGAGAAACACAAGAAACGATGATGAATTATTGGCTCTACAGTCCCTTCTGAACCTCATACTTCAGGGGGCCTCTATTAATGCCTAAATCTCACACACATGTGACATTTTGGAGATTCTTGCAGTAAGGCATCATCAACATATAGAATGCAACTCATTAAAGGCATCCTCAACAAATCTAAAAGGAAACATGGGTCCAAAAGTGCCCAAGAACAGTCAAATGGATAGTTTGCGCAGCTGAACCCTCATTAACCTGTGTTATAGCATGTGTTACCAATTCAAATCCCACGTGACCTTTGTGCGGAAATTCCTTTGATATCCACGTGATTTTCAAATCTCACCCACCAGTGGCGTAATTGAAGGCTCATCAATGGTCCATCACCTCCACAATTCAAATTTTGGCTCCTTACACTCTTTGTGGCATTAAATAGCCCCCCTTGTGTACTTGGAACCACTTCATGAGGTGATGGAATTCACATTTGGAGCTAGTTGTTTCTTGGCCACCTCTTGGCCTATAAAATGAATCCATGGCATGCATCTTGTAGAGAGGAAAAAGAACAAAGCTATGTTGATTTATTTGTGTTATAGCTCCTCTATAGTTCACCTCTTCCCACCTTTGAAAGTATTCCAAATCTCCCTTGCCTCGTTCCTCCAAGGAGCAAGAGTTTCTCTCCATTGTTCTCTCAACCCACTTAGCATTTAGTTTGGCCAAGAAGGACCTCCCTAAGGAATATTGTTGGATTCACTTAAATCCTACACCTCCTAAGTGTTGTACATGCTTGACCATTGGGAAATACAAAGTGGTTTTGCATACATTTGGTTGTTTGAGTTTGCATTCTTCCCCCATTAGCTTTGTTACATTTTGTTTAATTTTCTTTCTTTTATTTAAGTTTCACTAAAAACCACTTGCAATATCATTTGTAGAACTCACACCTCACCTAAGGGGATCCAAGGACTGAGGCTTTGTTTCAACCTACAAGGCTTATCCCCTTACCAAGTGGAAGGATGCACCCTTGTGCAATTTTTTCCACAACAATTACTCTTGGGAGATTCTGGTAGCACCATAATAACATAGCTTTGCAATAGATGATGCTGCCACATACGTATTCATTTTCCATATCATTATCATTTTCTTGAAGCCTTTCCATGTCATATTCTATGAGATAAATATGCAAGAGACCATATGCTAATTACAATGTCAAATATATGTTTATATGCGGCTTAGATATCTCAATTAGCCAACATGGATCTGTTGAATGCTTCAACTAAACCAAGCCTTCTTTCAAAATCTAACTACAAGCAACCTTCACTTTCATATTTTTCCTTGTATGTGGTTATGAAGAAATATAATGTTCAAAGTAAGATCTAGAATATTCTAATGGATCTTTCTTAATGAAATCTTCATCAATTCTAACTTCATCATTTCGTTCTTGAACTATGAAACATTCAATATTAAATGCATCATCACCTTCAATAGAGAATTCTTCTTTTGTTGGTGCAGTCATTAGAGAAATTTTGAGGTAAAAAATGGGCCTCAAAAAAATAATATTGTACAACAAAAATAACCAATAGGATTCAAGATGACGATGCTAACCATGAGGGATGAATCACCATTTTTGGGTAAAAAGATAAAAAGGTCAAAAAGTGAAAAAGTGAAAAAACTACTTCTTAACTCGTATTTTCAACTTATCTCCTTGTATATTAACTCAAATTTCGAGCAGGAGCACCCGTTGGATGGGGAATCCATTTCCACATCCAACGATTACCCAACGACATACTTTTGATAGACCCTGTTCCCCAGAAATAAAATAAATACATGAAAAAATGTGATGATATACATGGAGATAATTCCCCATCCAACGGGTGCTCCTGCTCGAAATTTGAGTGAATATACATGGAGATAAGTTGAAAATACGAGTTGAAAAAGTAGTTTTCTTCTTTTTCCCTCCAAAATTTGATGAGGTATTCTAATATTTTTTTATTATTTCCACTATTATGTTGATGTATTTCTAACTTCAGAATGTATTCACTTGTATATTTTATATTGTATTTGTATCTTATTGTTGTACCTCCGACGAAAATGTTTATTCCTCCGGTCGGAGAAGTCATTATTGTACTTGGGTCATGTAAAGTCATTGAGGTCCATCCTCCCATGTATGACGGGGAATTAGACCCCGGATTTGTGTCTTTCATGGGTTATTAGACTCCCCTAGTGGGATCGGCCCAGTGTCAAGTGGTAATGGGTTATTAGACTCTCCTAAGGGAGGTTGGCCCAGTTAGGGTAAAAGGCAAGTAAAGGTAAAGTATAAATAGAGAGGAGCACCTCTCTATTTATCCATTCACTCACACATCCAACTCACATAGTTGAGAGAGAGGAGTGCACACAAGTGGAGGAGGAGTAGCTGCTGGAGACATCTATCTTTTGGGATTTAATCTTTGTGATCTTTGTATTGGTGCTCATTCTATCTCTGAGGAAGCTGCGGGGTTTTCTCCTTTATGGTTTCCTCAGTGAAATGCTTTGTGTCTCTTGTCTCTTGTGTTTGATATGTTGTACATGTTGTTCTCTCAGTTAAGATCCTAGATCATATTGAATTAAATGATGAAAATATAACATATTATTTTATAACTTTCATTAGGAGGCCCATTTTAGACCTCAAAATTTCTCTAATGAGAGACTCTTTCATTTGTTTCATCAACATCATAAGCAAGGTTATTTTTATTCATTTGTTGAGAATGGTATTCTTCCTTGATATTTCTCCTTGGCATTTCCTTTTCATTGTCATGATTGACTTTAATATCATTGCCTCTCTTGTTCTGTACTTCTGATTTTCTTTTCCATACTTTTGTGAGTCTTTGCTTAGGGAATATTTCCATGTCAATATTATTCTTTTGAGTACAAGGATCTATTCCTTTGTTCTATTTTATCTTCCACATTTGATCTTTTGGTAGATCCCTTGGTTCTTTGTAGCCATTGAGTACACGCCATACATCAAATCCTAATGAAGGCATGCTCTGATACCAATTGGGTACACATGGAGATACTTAGAGGGGTGGGTGAATCAATATCTCATACAATTATTATTACTTTTTACTTCATCAAACCTATGTATTTAATCATTCATCAACATGAAGTACATCAAATATATGTGTCAACTCAATAATAAAGTATATATTAATTACAACAACTTGTTGGAGGCTCCAACCTCCTTGTTTTATTAGCTACAACTGATTGGATGCTTCAACACCCCTGTTCTCCAGCTACAACTGGAAGGGATCCAACCCATACTCTCTTCGTCATCTACGACTGACAGGAAGCTTCGACTTCCTAATTTTTCCAGCTACAATTGGAAGGGCTCCAACACTCACTCTCTTTGTCAGCTACAACTAATAGGAAGCTTCGACTCCCTTTGTTTTCCAACCACAACTGGAAGGGATCCAACCCTCTAGACACAGGCTCCAACTTCTGTCAATTTTTTTCCAACGTATTATGTTCCTCAACAAACAAGCCTTCTTTGTTATCTTATACAATCCCAAGTTTGCTCAATGATGGCTTTCAACTCTCAGAGGTTTCTTGCAAAATTCTCTGTTGTTTGCATAATATTCTAGTTTTCTTGTATTTAAACACAATGACTGTTATTTCTGCATTAATCAATCTCGTGACTTTTATTCTTGTGGTTGTACCAGACTTCAATCCTTCTATTGTTTTGCACATTACCTTAATATATAACCACGAACCCTTTCCTATAGTCACTCTGGCTTTTGCAGGTCTGAGGGTAAGTCCAAACTCCATATCGTAGCCTACATTTGTCTCATGTGCATGTCTAGCATGTCCTGACTGTGTTCTTCTTGTTTTACTAGACTTCTCTCCCCTCTTGACATCAAGGTCCTTCAACAACTTTAAATTCTGTCAACTTTCAACTAAATTGCCAAAGAGTACTTTGTATGCAAACCCAAATTTAACTTTCAAGAAACAAGATTGTCTCAACAATTATTAATCCTCTTCTAAGGTGACTACTAAATAGACTTCCCATTGTACCAATTAAAATCACTATAGCTCTGCAACTATCTTTGAAATGAAGCTTTTTTTACCTCTTCTTATTCCATTCCTTAAATATGCAATGAGATACCTTGAAGAGATCCTTCAAACATCCATGAACTTGCATTTGAAAAGAAATTCCAAATCAACCTTAAACTAGTCCTTGAAACTGATGCAAAAATTGTTCTTGTATGAGCTCTAAATAGTTCTTAACCAAGTAATTAAAATATATCAAACCTTCCTTCAAAAGTGTAATTACACGACTCTTGTCCATAAGCCAAGGGAAACATCAATTCTTTGTTGCTTTATGGAACCTTCTATTGTTGGCTATAATTTCTATTTGTATGTAGATTTCTTAGTTGCTAGAACCAAGGTCATTATATGACACCCATAATCCCACTATATGTTGTTGCCGTAGATTCTTCCCAGAGATGCTTCTTCAACCAAAACAACCCTTTAAAGCAACTATCATACTTGATTCTTCTTTTCTCTCCAATGCTAAGAGAAGGAAACTTTTCATTGTATGGACCCATCGAAACATATTCATGTCAACAACTTAGATCCAATGCCTTGGTAGTTTAAACACGCCTCCACAATTCGTAGTTGAAGCATACATATGTAACATTGGTGAGTTACTAGAACTCCAAGTTCCCATAGTTACTCTTCGGCAATGTACCATAATAATAGTGCTTTGCAATAGTTTCTGTCACATATGTATGCATTTTCCATATCAACATCATTTTATTGAAGTCCTACCATGTCGTATTCTTCCAGATAAATATTGGAGAGACCATCTGCCAATTACAATGTCAAATATATGTTTATATGTAATGTCGAGATCTCAATTAGTCAACATGGATTCGTTAAGTTCTTCAACTAAACCAAGTCATGTTTCAAAATCTAACTACAAGCAACCTTTACTTTCAGAAATGTCCTTGTATGTGGTTATGAAGAAATATAATGTTCAAAAGAAGATATGGGATCTTCCCAACTCATCATTTTCCAAGTTTAACTCCATCATTCCTTTCTTGAACTATGAAAAATTTAGCATTCAACCCATCATCACCTTTAATAGAGCATTCTTCTTCTGTTGGTGTAGTAAAGACTCTTTCATTTGTTTAATCAACCTCATAAGCATGGTTCTTGTTATTTACTTGTTGAGAATGGTATTCTTCCTTGATATTTCTTCTTGGCATTTCCTTTTCATTGTCATGATTGAATTCATTATCATTTCCTCTCTTGTTATGTACTTCTAATTTCTTTTTCCATCCTTTTGTGAGTCTAGGCTTAGGGAATCTTGCCATGTCAATATACTCTTTTGAGTACAAGGATCCATTTCTTTGTTCTTTTTTATCTTCCATGTTTGATCTTCTAGTAGATCCTCTAGTTCTTTGTAGCCATTGACTGCACTCCTCCATATATCAAATCCTAATGCCATCAAGGAGGTCTTCATTCTTTTACTCCATAAGGAATAATTGGTTCGATCGAATAATAGATCCTTGTTTGTAGAGAATCCTTCAAGAGTATCTATGTGTGTTCTTGGTATCTCCTTCAATCTTTTTAAACTTGTATGAACACCTGATCTAATGCCAATTGTTGAACACACAGAGAAACTTAGAGGGGCGGGGTGAATCAATATCTCATACAATTATTATTACTTTTCACTTCATCAAACCTATGTAGAAATTCTATGTTATTTGCACAGTATTCTAGCTTTCTTGTATTTAAACACAATGACTTTTCCATTTCTATATTTATCAATCATGTGACTCTTATTCTTGTTTTTGTACCAGAATTCAAGCCTTCTACTATTTTGCACAGTACCTCAATTGATAACCACAAACTCTTTCCTATAGTCACTATGTCTTGCGCGGGTTTGAGGGTAAGTCCAAACTCTAGAATCGCAGCCTACATTTGTCTCATGTGCATGTCTAGCAACAAATCTCACACACCCTCTCTTTTATTCGACACACTTGCTATTTGCCACAAAGCATAAACCCCAACACATTAAAACTCAACACTATTTGTCTTCCTTTGTTATTTCAGATTGGTGTAACCCAGCGAAATCCATCTTCCTCCATGTGTTTTCAAATAAGAAAGTAGTTCATCTATTGTTGCTTCCTCCTTCGCTCTTCTCTCCGATATGATATACACCCCACATCCACCCATTTCTTGAGCAAATGATCATATATTTATATATGTCATTCGTA
The DNA here is from genome assembly GCA_027924585.1 of Larix kaempferi. Taxonomy (NCBI): domain Eukaryota; kingdom Viridiplantae; phylum Streptophyta; class Pinopsida; order Pinales; family Pinaceae; genus Larix; species Larix kaempferi. Next base: position 4,742,371 of record BSBM01000076.1, read on the forward strand.
ACAATTTTGTACCTAATCGATCATTTGATTTGTCGGCTCAATCATTCATGAACAAGTTCAAGTGGATCCAACAAGTCAGCTCAATCTCACAACAAGATTCAAAATGGACCTGTGTGGTCATACTTCATGCTTTCCATTGTTACCTAATTTCCTGCAGTCCTTCATTCTGCATGTTACCTGAACTTTCCATTCCAGTAGCTAAGTCATTATGCCATTCTGTAACTTTAGTTATCGTAACTTTCCACTCTGGTAGCTCACTCATTTTACACTTTCTTCAATTCTAGTAGTGTCATATTAATAATGCAGCATCATCATCCTCTCAAGGCCTTTCTATGTCATCTCCTGTAATTCATAAAACTAGTACAAAGCATTGATCATGCTCTTTACTTATCCATAAACTATCTTCAACATTCCTCCTTAACATCATGGTTATCACTTCATGCTATCATCATCAATGACCTTGCATGACTTCAATGACAACCCTTTTCAACAAGAGTAAGATAGGAAATTCAAGAAATTAGTTTGTAACTTTGGTTATAAATTTCCAAGCCCTAGAACAACAAATACTTGAACTTAAAAACCTTGGAATTGCTAATCAGGTTGGTACTCATCTCTTGCAAGTACAACTAGTTTTTTTCCAAAGGTACTTGCACTTTCAATGAAAAGAGTAATATTCTTATGTATTTCATACCGGGCATTTTTATTCGAGGCCATGTGCTCTAGGCAGGTGTGCAATCCATCTTTAACCTCCCCAATTTCAACTTGTCCAAAGTTGTGTGTGTAATGGTAAATTGGGTTTAGGGAATCCCTATATAGCACAAAGACCTCTTCTCTCCCTCGAAACACACATTATATTGTACTATGACATTCCAAGGGACTTTAATACTCCTTGGAAATGTTCTGAAAAGAGAAATAAATCCATTGGGGACTACGGGAATGTCTTGAACATACATACCTTATCTCTTGTTCAAGTTAGAAATTTTTTGGGAACCACCCCTCATCCCTTAGTCAAATCAAAAACTCCTTGGAATAATTTGCAATAAACCCCTCTATGCCAAATTTTAAAAATGAAAAAATAAAATAAAATAAAAGGATGAAAGGGTTAAGAACTAATTTGATTTGATGTCTTGGACGATAAATTATTGAGAGAACATACCATAGAGTAAAAATTTATATTGTACCAAAGGGAAATAACACCAAATAAAGACCCTCTAATCATTGCCAGAGGCATAGTATTCTAGTATTGATGAAAATAGAATCCAAGGCACAACGACTTTGTGGGTTAGCTTGAGTGGTTGAGTGTTGTGAGTTGTAAGCATGAATTCATAGGGTCAAGTCCTTGAGTTGGATGCCTCTATGAATATTGTAGGTTTCACTCGATGTCCTTGTTAGGTTAAGTTGCCAAATTACCCTAGGTACCATCCTCAAAATAAGGGGAAGTTCCTAGAGGGTTTCCTATGATGTGCACTTTATCAAAAAGAATAAAATGTACAACACAAATCCCACTATGTGAATATATTCCTTAATATTGAGCACAAGGGAATTGCTTAGTTAGTGACCATTAATTAATTTCATATGTTGAATGCAAGGAAACCTAAAAATAATGAAAGTAAATGCTACGGTGCCACCGATCTCTAGGTTTGAATCCCAAAGTAATGTGTTGCAATCAATAGGAGCAAACCCAACAATGAGAAGGAAACCTTCTACATTGGCATGAAATAAAGACATTGGATGTAAACCAAGAATCGCTTGACTTAGGGAATAACCAACATGAACAGTCAAGACAATTGAGCAATGGATGACAAAAGGTTGACTTTACCTATGGAATGGTCAACATGGATAGTCAAGACAACTGATTAATGGTCAACAAAATGTTATAAACTTGGAAGTTCCCTTGAACAATAGCATGGCACAATAGATGGCCTAGGTAGCAACTAATGCCAAAAGAGACCATTGACATAAACCATCAATATAGGAGGTATTGGGGTATACCTTGATACAGAAGGATCTTTAGAGCTATATCAGTATAGAAATATTCAAATAGTAAAATAAAGATTACAGTGGTAAATATCTCGTCAAAAGATTTCCGTCAACGCTTGTTTCGTGTGAAATGGCCTCCGGATGCAAAAGTTATCAGGTTTTGAAGTTTCAGCAAAATTGTTCAAAAAAAAAAAAAAAAAGGGTAATTGGGAAAAAATGGCCAATGTAATGTTGTATAAAAATTTGGTGGAGTCTATGGAGATCGAACCCAAGACCTACAAGTCCTCCCAAGCCTTACCGATCCCACCTAGCCGAATCTCCACGCAATATTTCTTCACATGGATAGGTGAGAACTTGTACTTAAAGTTACAAGGTTGTTTGTTTGGAAAATTGGTAGGACCCATGGCCAACATTGAGGCCATATAATGGAGGAGACAACATAGCACACCAAAAAACGCTACCATGGAGCTAAGCAATAAGCCAACAAAGCTAGTGGGATAACAATCAAATGCCAACCATTTGAACCATGTAACATGTCACAAAAACGTGATAAGGGGAGAGGTACGCAGGTTTGAACCCGTCACCTCCTCCCCCTTTTCCAAACGCCTTATCAACTATGCCATGGCCACGACAATTGGTGGGATGTGGTGCCTATTCCTTATGAAGTTGAGGTGGAAATGGAGCCCAAAATGGGCACGTGGCCCAATTCCCTGCGCCCCAAAACCACTCCAAAAACCTTATAAAAACCACGAATTTGCACAGTTCCCAAGGATATTCAGAGAACAGTTTTGCACAGATCCCATGATGCAATACAGGTACAGTTCCCGAGGCATCATACAACCATTAATGGGCATGGATCCCAAGGCAGAATCTGTATAGTCTGTATTGTTTTGTCTTTTATGTAGGCAGAGTTTCTTGATTTGCGTGCCAAAGGAGGCCTCAGGAAAAGGTAGTCGAGTTTATACTCATTTTTCTTGAAATTTCGAGAGGATCGCAATGGTGCTGTTTTTTTTTTCTGGTGACTAACAGAAAACAGAAGTGTTTCCAGAAACTCATATTTGTAAGCTTTGAAGACTTAATAAGATCGGCCTTCTCATTAGAAGTGGCCCAGAGACATAGCCCAAGAAGGGTGAACTCCGTTATCAGTTCCTGCCTACAAATTTCATGGTTTGCATCTCTTTTATGTGTTTTATGTGCTTCGATTATGCTCTCTATTTTTTTCATTTAAATCCTTTTTAATGGATTTAAGCATTCAAACTTTCACATGAAAATAATGGTTATAAAGATCCTGTCATTTTCAGATAAAGTTTGGTATCAGAGCAGCTTAACCTTTGCATTGTGAGTCTATGAATGTTAAAAAAATCAAGACTTAAACATGGTGAAGAAGAAATTGAGATTTTCAATCCAGAGACTACACGTGCACATCGAAGAAATAAAATGGCAGATGAAGACTACTGAGAAGAAGATGAGAAGGCTTTCCGCAAGGATTTCTATTAGATGGCAGACATGGTAGAAAATTTATTTGCAAATTATCAAGAGAGATTGGAAAAGAAAATAAATAAATTGTGCGATGATGACAAAGTAATGTATTGCAGTAATGCAACAAGAATTTCATGAACAATGGAAGCGTCAACATGCTTTCATAGGGGAACCCAATCGTGTTGAGCACTAACCATGTTCAATCAAGTCCAAGGACCAACATACACTTGACTCCTTTGTAACTACACATGGCACATCACATGAATGAGACAAAGTCGGAAGGGCAGGAATCCATATATATTCAATGAAAGCAATTTGTGAACTAAAATCATTGATTCTTGGAAGGAGGTACTTAAGAAGAAGTTATGGGTAGAGAAGGGTCTTTGCCAATTTTAGAAGAAGAAAAAGACAATGAAAATTTATATAAGAAGGAAAAGGGATCTGAGGATCGAGAAGTCTTTAAACCTGACATTTGGGAATATAAAACATTGTACACATACCTCTATGAGCCTCAAAACATAGAATGAGGGATGCACATTTGTATTTATTTCCATACGTAGCCTATGAACCTTGAACAAGCTTAGAGTTTTTACCCACAAAGGTTTCTCTATTATAGTGTTCTTGTATGTGTATATGCTTGCTTAATTGGTTGATGGACAATTTTCATTCATGTTCGCCATTACAGGAAAGTACTTAAAACTAGAACATAAGCATAAGATTCAAAAACTTTATTATTTTATTTTGATGTAAAACGTCAATGAAGACACATTAGGGTGTTTTTGACCTACCCACTAAAATACAGATTGGTTCTACTATGCAAAAGTCAAAGAACAATATAGTAGGACCATATTTCCAAAAACATCATACATCTTCCTTAATATCTCAATCTTTGACTCCTCTAATTATTTGGGAGGTTGTGAATGCTGAAAGAAAGATATGGTGGAAGCATATTTCCAAAATGATCATACATTTTCCTTTTAGTTGATATCTAAATGTTTGAATCCCCTAATCATTTGGGAGGTTGTGAATGTCATCTTGACACCATATATGAATGTCTTTAAATGGTGTCCAATACTTATAAATATGCTTGCATTGAACCTTAGGCACAAGAACATACATTCATAGCTAGGATACTTCTTAGATTTCTAATTGCGTTTCACATTGTTGTGGGTGTGATAGGTCAAAACCATTGGAGCTAGAGAATACAAGCCATGCAAAGGTCATGAGCATATCAATACATTTCTAAAAACAAGGCGGCCATAAATCTAACTTGAATAGCCAAGCTACATAGAGACATATGCCATCATAGAGGTGCTAAACACCAAAATTATGAAATTTCAGTATGCAATTTTCTTATCCAAGCCAATAGTTTCAATACCCTTCACTTAATAAATTATACCAATCACCATAAATCAGTCCACAATTATCAAATTAGTCAATACGCTTAGCTCATTCTATCATCAATCCATGACAAATAATTCAACTTCATCGATTATGTTTCCAAATATAACCTAGTTTTAAATAAGCATCCACGTGACTATCAATATCATTAGAGAGAGAGAATATATATATATATATATAGTGATTCATTAGTGCTCTATAATAAATACAAAAGCAGTAAGCGCCACCTATTTGCATTTCCAAGACAATAAGACCAGCATAAGGGTTCTTATTAGAAGTTATGATCGCTAAGTTCAAGAGTTCCACCACAAGCCTTTCAATATTGGACTTCTGAAAGTGGCCATGTTGAAAAGGAAGAACTACTATGGGGCCTTTTGTAGGATAAAACTCAATAGCATGTTCGATAGTCCTTTTAGGTGGAATTTTTCCAAGCATCTCCTGGAAGAACACCTTATATTTATGGAGTAGGGTAGAGAGGCCAGGATTATAGGTTTGTTGAGAAGGAACTGCCTTCATACAATACATGAAGTGAGCCATGAAGGCAAAGTGTTTCACGTCCCCTTCCATCAATCCAACTTAAGGGAGGGTGTGAACTAAATCTGGGCTTCCAAATTCTAACCCCATCATCATCTTACAAATTCAAGAAAACAAAATAGGTGTGTATATGCATAATGCAAAGAAACATGACGGAAATAAACTCTACTACACATATCTATCATGCAATTTCCATCATAATTATAACAGGCATCAAAGTAAAACATCTCATAATTAAATACAAGAGAATACTTATCTTGAAATGAAGTTGTCCCAAACAATTGGATATGCAAGTGCAACGTTCCACCCAACCATAGGCCAGATGTGCTCAACAATATCTCAAAACAGTTTCCACCCCTGAGATGGGCATGATTTCCACAAGGAAAGGGAACCTACAAAATTTTGCATATCCAAATGAACATCACAACCCAGCCAATCCATCCCATAGTTAGGTTTATCAAGCTGTCAAGATAGTAGAAAGGAAGGAATTTCCAAGCTAGTGAGCTCAACCATAGAGATATCAGTACCTCTACAATATTTAGCTAGCTTGGCACCCACAATATCTACATACCCAACACAAGGAAGTATCCCCTTCACTGCTTCAAATTACCTCACGCCATTGCTTCCTTCTAGTTCTCTTTAGGGTGTGCATAGAAAAGTAGCCAAAGCCCTATCATCTTCAGAGAGGTTACACCTTTCACTAGGTTTATCAAGCCATTTCCAAGTCCTTGTCTACTCCCGATTGCTTACACACAAGTTCAAACCAAAACAAGGGATACATGTAACTCAATCCATAGCAATCTCTCCCCACACACATAACAAGGCACAAATGTTGGGCATGACAAAACATGCTTAACTGTGGGATTCACAAAACATGATTTCCATGAGTGTTTCAAATCGTGGGAACACCCGAAATGGATTTTGAAAGGGTAAAGCAACAGTTGGAAGCTACAATTCGAAATCCCAATAGATACACTAGCAACCGAGTAACAAAAATGGATCTCACAGACCCCCAACTCGATTTACCTTCTTCCCCACTATTCTACAACACCAAAAATGACTTTCCCTGCTAGAGAAGGAAGGAAAACGTAGTAAGAACGAGGAGAAAAATGCCCAGCAAACCAGAACTGCGTGAGAGAGAAAAAATCCCGGATGAATAATGGATTGGGATCAATTTCATGGGTCTTTTCTTTCCCAAAAAGGAAGAACATGATTTTCCCCAAAATGATGGCTTTCCCATGCACGAAATTGGATATCCATACTCTACATTTCCCAAAACAATAACTACTTGAACCACCTCTTGGAAGAAATAAATGATTGGGTGCAAAAGTCAATATGGGTAGTTGATGGTTCATGGGTTCTCTCATTGACACTTGGCTTGACATTATTTGCTTCAAGGATTTGAATATTTCCCTGCCTATTCCTTGAAAAAATCATGCCCCCGTACTCTTGTTTCCTTGCATAGCTATTTGTGGGTATTTTTATTAAAATACATTTACATCATATTTACAATTTCCATCGTGATAGGCTAGCATGCAATCCACATGCATCATTTATTGCCGATACAAGTAAAATAAATCGATGGTGGGGCCTTGGCCTTGAGCTCCTCACAATGATTTTCTAACGATATTACATCATTTACATGTTTAATGCAATGGGGTCAAAATTAGGATGTTACAAAGTGTCCCTTCTTTAGAGGTTTGGAGCCTAGACTTGTGTTTGGATTCGATGTTTCAGAAACTTTTTAGGTGGAAGGCCTTTCATAGTGATTTCACAAAAAACTTGGTGAATTGATAGGAAGCTCTCTTGGTGGTTCGTTGAATTGTTACCTATGTAAAATGTCCATTGAATGCCCCCAACAAATCTACTCCCACAACATACACATGTAAAAAGTCATCCTTAAGGGTGTAATCCTCCACTGTCAATTCCAACTTGTGTACCACACCTTCACACTGAATACAGTTATTACTTGGGATGTTGATGGGGAAGTGTTCAAATGTATCAAAATGGAAGCCCAATTGATTCATTTGTTTCTTATCAAGGATGCTCAAAGTATTGCTAGGATCCACTATAAATAAGAGCCTTTACTTTTTAATGTAGACATAACTTTAATGTATTGAGAATACATGAACTAATCATTGCATCAAAGGAGAGCGAGGGTTCCTTTGTGTTTAATGGTGGAGTTGGTCTTGTGTATTAGAGTCATTATCTTGTTTCTCAAAAAGAGTATCCTTTTCATGTTCAAATTCAATGTCATATTGACATAGATATTCAACCATAAAAAGTTTTTTAGGGCTATAGACATGTCCCTTAAACTAGGGGTGAGGGCACATACGATGGGGTTTGAGGTTGAGAGATTAGGTTTTGAGAAATGTAGATGGGTAGGATATTTAATGCATGAAATTTTAAATTTCCCCTCTTCATCATTCCTCCTATCATATGCAAAACCCTTTTGACTTACAGTCAAGTAGCTTTCTCTTGATAGCTTTAACATGAATTTCTATTCTTCTAGCCACAATAGTGGCCTTTTCCAAAGAATTAAGTTCAAATGTTCTGACCTCAATTCAAATTCAATCGTTTTTCTCATAATTGAGATTTAGGTGTCATGTTCCATATCTATAGATATTTTGTCCTTTGACTGCAAGATTTGGAGCTTCTCAATGTATTATTCGATTGTCATGTCCTTTTATAACAAGGGGGCATGAGTTGAACATCGTATGTAACGCCCCATATTTTGACAAGGCATGTTTACGAGTTAGACACCTTTCACTTTACTTGCTTATTCTCTGATGGGACTCAACTAGACCGAGTGAACTATGTTTTCGGCATAATAGACATGATGATATGTTGTTACTATGTTTATGATGATTACTATATTCATGCAGTTATTAAGTTATGATTATCATGAGATTCTTTTATTTCATAATGACAGTGTATGTTTGATAATCGTCCTAGAGGAAATGTGATATATATATATGATGTGGTAAATATGCTGTGATCGATTTAATGATTTTATGTGATGAAATAAATGATGCTGACAATATGGATCAGACAATGATAGAATGTAAAATATATGGTGTTGTGCGTGGATGCCATCCTATGACGAAATTGATAGAACTGTTATATTCCATACATACCTGTGATGAAATTGTGACGTGAAATAAAATGATGTTGATGATATGGATCAATTGGTGATCGAATGGAAATGCTTGTTATAAAAGGTGTATCTTGCGGAATACTAACCTACAGGACACGAGGGCTATGGGATAGCCGGATACTTGATCTGATATACGGAGAGGAACCTATCCATGCAGTAAACCTTAGCAACCAAAATTGATGAAACGATGACATGGACCGATAATCTCGAGAGCAGCAGAGTATGATTTCATAAGGGCGTAGGCCCAGTATGTTGAGAGGGATGGATGTGTTTCCCACCCTATGTTCCTATGATACCCGAGGTCGTGGGAGGGCCGTGCTGAGACACGCTTCCCATGTAATTGTGATGACGATGGTCGGATTCCTGCTAGGGGAGGATAGGTCCGTTGTTCAGCCGACGCTATCGCTCTCATGTTCTATGTGGTCAGGTCGATGAGTCCGACATCCACTGTTATACTAGCAGAGGAAGGATAGGGAGGATGTGGACGTAGGTTAGGATGGGAGGATATGATAGTTAGTACTGTTGAGGGTTGGGTATCCATTGATTTTGAGTTAGTGGTAGTAGGTAGCTTCCCTTGTACATGATTGATGGAACAAAGGTAATCATAAAAATAATGAAATGAAATCTTAAAGGTTAACTGATAAAGTAACCAATGATGTTTTAGTAATATTATGATGAATGTATACTTGTTCAGTTTGCATAAAGTATTATTAGTATTAGTTAGCTGATATGCATAGGAAGTATGACGTATGTTTATAGTACATGTCCGTCTTGTGCATACGCTGGCCACGCATGCACATTATGCACATGCGCAATAATATTGGTTAACAACATACTTATCAAGATGTAACGATGTTATAAGTTATCATAGATAACTCAAATAAGTATTCAGTGAATGACTTAATCAGTAAAAGATCATCAAGTTTTAATGTGTAAAATAAGTTAATTAGTCTTGTATGTAACGTAGTGATGAACAGTTAAAATAAGTGTCATTAATCGCAAGTATCCTCAAGTGAATGTGACTTCAATATGAAGAATAACAGTTAAACATTAATACTAGAAGAGTGTACTATATAATTGTTGATCATGATTAAATAAACTATTAAGTATATTTCATTAATTATACCTAGAGGTACTATGTTGACACTTATCCATTAAACAAATAAATATTTTAATTACTATTCACAATTAAATTAATTACTATTATTATTAATTATTATTGTTATTATTATTACATTATTATTTAATTAATAATAATAATGATAATAATCCTTTCTATAGAGCATAGTGGATTGAATAAATTATTAAATAAATGATTCATTCAATTAATTAACGGATCCATTCCAAGTAAATAAAAGGGGTTTGTTAAATAAATTATTTAACAACTCCACTACTCGAGAGAAACTTGGGTGATTTAAAAATAATATATATTCCACCTTTTTACCTTAAAAAGGGGATGCATTAATGATTTGTACTTCCAAAGACCACGACAGCTAGGGCGGTGGAGTGATAAGGAAGTTTGACTTTATGAAGGAGGTGGATTCCTATAAAGAGGGGATTTAACAAAGTAGTAAGGGGGTTATTGTGGGAGAACTGTGAGAATTTTTTTGTGAAAAAGGAGGAATGCCGAGGAGGGGGTTAACTCGAAGCTTTGAGGAGGTGGGAAACTCAAAAGAAAAGACTGAGGAGGGGGTTAACTCAGCAAATATTACCATTGAGCTATGGAAAGGTACTGAGGAAGGTTGCTGTCGGGATTATCGGTCTGTGGGCTGGGGGGCTAGGAAATCCGTTGATTTCCTAGGGTCAGCAAGATAATAGCTGATCGGCAGGGTGGACACATCATTTTGGGTTGCTAAGGTAACCTACAGAACCCACTACAGGAATCTTCTTACCTTGCTGCAAATCTACGGGTTCCAGGTATTTTACTGAACCAGCTTATGTAACAGGTATTTTCTTTTAATCCCAAATTACATATGTTAAAAGAACAGGGTTAACATGAAAAGTCTTAAGCTTATGTTTATTTAATTTTCACAGACTTAGGAACATTTAGAACCCTGAAACATAGACGGTCAATTCTTTTCATTAGAAAGCAAAGGAGAAAAACTTGGTATTTACATGAAAAGCGAACGGAGACCCAGTGCCTAGCAAGGGCACTACATTTTGGTATCAGAGCCGAGGCTCAAACACTGAGACCTTAGGGCCTAACTACACGTGGAATTGTAGTGAAATTACTAGAAAATAATAATACAAATATGACGGTTGCAAAAAAAAAAAAAAGAGATAACTTGAAGAGCCTTTTCATGCATTTATAAAGCCTAATAGAAACAGAATTTGAACGATATATATATATATATAACTGCTTATGAAACTTGTGAATATATAACTGTTTAACATTTGGAAGAGAGCCACATTCATAGGCGAATGCCGAGACCTCCTTTCGACAGAGCTTCATGGCTTAAAGATTCATTATAAAAAGGAAATAAAACAATAATCATATTTAGGGCTCAGCCTAGACTTCATTAAACAAATCCTTGATTAAGGAGAAATAACACCCTATGAGCCCTGTGGCAGTATACCACATTAGGGTTTCTGGAAGTCGCACCAAACCTGTTTATATTATTTACTGAATAGAAGAAAAAAATCTTAAAGCAGTACAATGACCAGAGTATTAAGTTCATAAATTGTACGCAACAATATTGCTATAAATAAAATCAACAAGACAATGAATATGATATTCTATAACAGTATCGAAGAACTAACTATAACAAATAATGATACTCTATAACAATATTGGGGAAACTATCTGTAAAATCAAATTTATATTTATTTTATGGTAAGCATTTCGAAAGAGCAAATATTTCCTATTACACATTGTTATGATAATTAAAATACGTTACTAAATTTAATTAAAATTTCATATTGAAATCGCAAGAATGAGGAATACAATAGCATCCCTTGAAACGTAAACACCATTTACCAAATTGTTACAAACTGATTTATTATAATTAGTTAAGTTAAATTAACAATAAGTGAACCATGTCTGATACAATCCACCAGCCTAAAATAGAAACATAAAACTGCACAGAAATTGGAATGTTGCAGAAATAAACCTTCCAATATAAGAAATCAAATAAAACCGCAATTCATAATTACAGTCGACAAACAGTACATTCATCTCTCTATAGAAAGAAAAATCCTTAAAAAAAAAAAAAAATTAAATGCTAAGAGCCCTAAAAGCTCACTTCCGTATCTGCCCTCAATGGCTGTAGCTTAAAATGCCCCAGCGCCTATTGGTCTACCTCGCATATGGGTGGTGTCGACCATTAGTAATACCTCCATAAGCTCCCCTCCCACTCCCTTAAGCACCGCCACTGCCATAAGGAGCACCAACACGTGAGTCAAAACTACCACTATAACCACCATCACCGTAGGCACCGTAAGCATCACCACTAACTCCATTGATGTGCGGAGGACCTTCTCCTGTGAGCAGACAGCTGATACGACCGTGGCGGTGGCCGAGTGGACTCCATAAGCATCACCACCAGCTTCGCCTCCATAGCCACCAATCATCCCACTACCGTAGCCACCAAAGCCTTCACCATAAGATGAAAGACGACTTCCATAGCCACAAGAAGCATCTTCTTCATAGCCTCTTAAAACTGTCGCCTCCATAACCTCCGTAGCCCTACCATATTCAGAACCTCCTGCTGACCCATATGGGTTGCTGCCGTAACCTGCTGGCCGCATAAACTAAACGTTAAAAAAATTTTATTTCGAATAAGAGAATAGGAAAAGGTGAAACCCTAGCGCAGCTCCAGAACGGAACACAGTAAAATTTATTGGGCTAAGCCCTAGATCTGAACACCATGAGCTCGTCGTTTGAACAGCAAAGGATACTGGGCACAGCCCAAGCTCATCGCCGAGAGTCCGTCCAAATGAAGTGCAAGCAACCAGCTTCCAGGTCGAAAGGGGAACCACCATGCGCACCATCAAAATTCAAGCGCCAAGCTCAATAACATTACTTCCTTTCGTTCCCAGCCCGAGCTTAATACCAGGAGCCACCTGCCAGGTCGAGCAGGGACCATCAAGCCCGCTGCTAGTGCTAGGAACCAAGCTCGCTCTCGAGCATACCGTCAATGCCTAATAAAACCCCATTTTCTTCCATATATAGGGAGTAGGTTTGATGCCACGTAAGGCGGTTTCCGCGCTGCCCCTGGAGCGGTTTTCCATACCGCCTTTTCATATGCAGACGAGTAGAAAGTTGACACATGTGGTGGTGGTATTCTTACCGCGACCGCCTCTTCCGTTAACTCTCGAGCAAGTTGATGGCGCGGGGTTCACATGAGCCGTTGATTTCCTCTCCCATCGATCTCCATAGAGCCATGTCATTCATTCAAGGGGGCCCATTGCAAAAAGGCATACATCTGCCCAGCACCGAGGGTTCACTATGTAGCCTAGAACCAAGCCAACGGGGTCCCACATAGACTCCACAATCCGAGCACCATGGACGAGAGCTCCCCTCTCTTTTGGAGCGACCATTGCTGTGCGCAAAAAGGTAATGCGCACAGCACTGAGGGCTTGTGAAGTGACCAAGAGCCGAGCCAAGGGGCTCCACATTTGCCTCCACACTCTGAGCGCCAAGGACGAGAGCTTCCCTCTCCTTGTGGTGCTCCGCATAATATGACCACTGCGCGTATGCCTAACCACTGCCCCATACATCATTCAACTTCACCAACTATCTGAATTCGATGTGTTTCGGCCGTTGAGGGGGAGAATTTAAAATTTGTGTGTTGATTCTGTCTCCATCCAAAGAAAAGCACAAGAACCCGACATCCATTGTACACATCCAATTAAATCTGGTAACTAGCAGTAGGGTTGGAATTTCATTTCATCGCTGCTCTTCAAATTTTATTTTTTTTTCTCATTTGAATTTTTATTTTACCTGTCACACAACATTATGGTGAAAAAAAAAAATAACCCTTCGACAATCAAGTTTTATAAATTTTTTTTCTATTATTAACAATGTTTTTATCGAAGAGTTTAACTTCCAATTAAAAGAGATGATATGATGTTCTTATTAAAGATAACAATAAACTCATTTAGGCTGTTTGGGGTTGATCACGTACTCTAAAAAAAAAAAAAATTGAGACCCTCGCATGTTGTCGGATGGAACAAAACAACCTACTAATAGTGACACAAATAGTGCGAGCATTATGCATCTGAGGTAAGTTGCCTATGTATTATTGGCGATACATTGTGATTAAAATATTTGACATAATAACTGGAATATAAAAAAAAGGGGGGGTTTCATATGATAAAAAAAACTATTTTTGAGCATGTTTATTTGTGGTATTATGGATCGTGATAATAAACATATGATTAGTACATTTGATATCTTGGCCAAAATATAAATCCAATGAAACCTAGGTCATGCATATAACCAAGTACCAATACCAATAGGGATCCGCACGCACCGTCCGAGCCTCAAGCTCGTGCAAGACAGCTCCCTCCAATAAAATAAAATAAAAAAAAAAAAACTATATTGTATTTGACCAAAAATATCGTTAACTAATTGCTAATTTCATCAAAGAAGAGCATTAATTGGATTGCATGACACTTGTGTCTCCACCATCGTATCCTATTAGAACTATAAATAGGCTTGTAGACTTCATTTAATAAGAGGTAGATTCAAATATAGGAATAACTAATTTATTCAATAAGTATGAATTAAAATATATCAATAGAATTATATATTTCAATTAATGAGTATGATTTGAGATAGAGGAGTAGATTTTATGAGTATGAAATGGATTGTAGGAATAGATTTATGTGTTTTATTTAATAGGTACGAATTGAAACATATAAATAGAATACATATTTTAAAATTTATAAGTTTGATTGAGATAGATGAGCATTCACCATGTCTATTTAATAAATATAAAATTGAAGTAAAGGAGTGGATGTATATTTTTTTTATCCAATGGATGCGGACATAAATATGCGAGTAAGTTTATAAAAAAAAAAAGAAGAAGAGAAAAAAAAAGGGGGATAATGATATATTGTGATTTGATACATCCTTAAGATAAATGACATTAACATTAAAAGTTATACATATACATGTAAGTTTGGTAATTCTTGATACGTAAACGTATAGAGCATCTTATAGATTTATAAAAGATCGTATTCTATTATATTAAGGACATTAGATGACATAAAATTTATTGATAGGATATAAGTGTTTGACATTCAATAAAATTTGAAAAAAAAAATATATATATATATATAAGTAAATATGTTTCCAAATAATGAAAATGTGTGTATGTAGAATGCAGGCAAGTAAAGCATAAAGACCAACACATTTTATGAATCATATTTCATGAATTTTATAATATAGTTAGATTCATATGAATTTATTATTTTATGTTTAATATAATATTTTTAAATATTACAAATAATTATTGAGCAATCTCTAAGTGAAATTTTAAAAAGTAAAATAATTTTTTTTATCTATTATTACAGAAGAATAATATTTAAATATAGATTTACAACATCAATATGGTCTAATAATAAGTAATGAGACGATGCAAGTTCACCTGAATATAGTTCAATAATAAGTAATGAGGTGATCGAATATTAATGGGTGGGGGGGGGGACAAAAATATTTACAATGACTAAATAAATATAACAATATAATAAATTATTATTTAGATATTTTATTAACATATTTATTTTATCAACAAACAAAAAAAACACTTAATCTGAAAACAAGGAACCGCTAAAAAGAGCATGTCAAGCTAAATGCTAAGACGCTAATTTCACTACATGACAAAATCATTAATGAAAACGACCATAGATTTCAATACGTTGATCCTAATAAACTGTTCCTTGCACATAGGTATAAATATAGGCAGTAAGGGTTTTCCTCGTGATGTAAAATGACGGGATGGAAATAAATTGTAGGATATAAGGATATGTATCCCTTTTGAATCACATTACGGAAACACCATGTACGTAAACCAGGAGATTGCACATAAAGCTTATTAAAAGACTATTTTATTAAGGGGAAACATGGCTTAGACTAATTAAGCTAAATATTGGTGTAATGGTGCGAAAAGCTTTCAAGAAAAAAAAATATATATTTCGTATTAATCATACCTAATATAATGATGATCTCGAATAATAATATAAGAGTCATAAGAATCTCAACACAGTCCTCAACTTAACTCAATTAAAGCGGTTGTTATGAAGTTCTAATATGATTGAACATATTACGTAATGATGTTACGATACTTTTGTTATTATTTATTACCGATAAGTGAAATGGCAAGGTGATATACCTTAAAGATTGTAAGGAATGAAGAAGTGTTCTCATTCTATTAGTTAAATATGATGGTGGATTCCACTTATGTTTAATAATGCGTCGAATTGTTGAATAAATATACATTTGTGTTCAAATATTAAGGGGTGATGGTCACCACTATCAGTGACTACGATAATTGTGTTGCTTCCTATTATGCACAGGATCTACAGGTTATACATTTATACATAAGGGGAGGATCATCACTAGAAACAAGAGATGTATTAACCAAATCTATTAAGGTAGTAAAATGGAGTAAGGACATGGTAGGAATCTAACAAAATGGGAGGTAATTGAAAGTCAATGACACTTGACCAATAGTCTAACAACCGTTATAAATCAAGTACTTGGAATTTGTAATAAAACTATGTTTTAGAGGAAATAGTGCATTTCCAATTATGAGAAATGATGAAATTAATTATTGATGAGAGTGGGTATCTTTACAAAACTGGCGAGAAAGGGGGTAAGGTTATATGTGTATCTCATGTCTAGTGATAATGTGTAGTTGTATGAGGCACCCCAAATAGAGGTGGTAGGTCAATATTTAAGGTATGTGTGAATGGATTCCCCAATTGGAAAATTTCATTAGTATCAAGATACGGAAGATATCTATGTATTAAAATCAGCACTGTAACATTTCTATGTGTAATGTGCAATTAATCATGTTTCAATGTAGTAAGTGGAAAGAGGTTGAAGTAACTAGGTATGTGCGAGAAAGGGGTAAGGGTTATATGCCGCTAGTCTTGCTTAGGTTAAATTGTCATGATGGGGGAAATATTATTGAGAAACCACTAGGATTTAATAATTACAAAATGAACGAGCAGTAAATTATAAAAGTAGGTAAATTATTGAGGGACTAATGAAGTTACCGTGAATGAATGTGCACCTCAATGAATAAATTTACGTTGTTTAAAACCCTAACAGATACTATCAACGAACTTAAGCATTCTGGTAAGATATAGTTACTGAGAACATTCTAATAAATGATACTTCCCCTAATTTAATATTTGTTACAATACTTATGGTTATCAAGGATGCAGATGGCTTATTAACACTAAAGTAATAAGAATGTTTGACCTTAGGATGAAATGACAGGGATCTTCATCCCCTAGGAGAGGTATGCAAATCTTAAAGACCCTTGTAGTCACTTGTTGAATAATTAAAGATTATGAACTCTCAGCTCTCCTTTTTAAACAAAAAAAATCGTTGATTATTTTATGCTAGTTGGATCAATATAATCTTTTGTGATGAGTAAACCTCTCTAGATGTTATAACTTGAAGAATGTTACTAAATGGTAAAAGTAGGATACTAAGGTGGATAGCACTTGATTATAACCTTAGGGATTCTGTAGATTCAATAGAAGTATTAATCTAAATGTTCCTTTAATCATTAAAATACACATCAGGGGATAAAAGAAGCAAAGCCATAGTATAATACCAACATATCCGGTCAAGTCAAAGCTAGTAGGACAATTATGGCCAACACCTGCTACTTGCAAGAATGAAGAGGTTAGGCATCAAGATTTTCCCTGCATTATTATGACCATAACTTCGGGACGAAGTTTCCTGAAGGGTGGGTGTATGTAACGCCCCATATTTTGACTAGGCATGTTTACGAGTTAGACACCTTTCACTTTACTTGCTTATTCTCTGATGGGACTCAACTAGACCGAGTGAACTATGTTTTCGGCATAATAGACATGATGATATGTTGTTACTATGTTTATGATGATTACTATATTCATGCAGTTATTAAGTTATGATTATCATGAGATTCTTTTATTTCATAATGACAGTGTATGTTTGATAATCGTCCTAGAGGAAATGTGATTTATATATATGATGTGGTAAATATGCTGTGATCGATTTAATGATTTTATGTGATGAAATAAATGATGCTAACAATATGGATCAGACAATGATAGAATGTAAAATATATGGTGTTGTGCATGGATGCCATCCTATGACGAAATTGATAGAACTGTTATATTCCATACATACCTGTGATGAAATTGTGACGTGAAATAAAATGATGTTGATGATATGGATCAATTGGTGATCGAATGGAAATGCTTGTTATAAAATGTGTATCTTGCGGAATACTAACCTACAGGACGAGGGCTATGGGATAGCCGGATACTTGATTTGATATACGGAGAGGAACCTATCCATGCAGTAAACCTTAGCAACCGAAATTGATGAAACGATGACATGGACCGATAATCTCGAGAGCAGCAGAGTATGATTTCATAAGGGCGTAGGCCCAGTATGTTGAGAGGGATGGATGTGTTTCCCACCCTATGTTCCTATGATACCCGAGGTCGTGGGAGGGCCGTGCTGAGACACGCTCCCCATGTAGTTGTGATGACGATGGTCAGATGCCTGCTAGGGGAGGATAGGTCCGTTGTTCAGTCGATGCTATCGCTCTCATGTTCTATGTGGTCAGGTCGATGAGTCCGACATCCACTGTTATACTAGCAGAGGAAGGATAGGGAGGATGTGGACGTAGGTTAGGATGGGAGGATATGATAGTTAGTATTGTTGAGGGTTGGGTATCCGTTGATTTTGAGTTAGTGGTAGTAGGTAGATTCCCTTGTACCTGATTGATGGAACAAAGGTAATCATAAAAATAATGAAATGAAATCTTAAAGGTTAACTAATAAAGTAACCAATGATGTTTTAGTAATATTATGATGAATGTATACTTGTTCAGTTTGCATAAAGTATTATTAGTATTAGTTAGCTGATATGCATAGGAAGTATGACGTATGTTTATAGTACATGTCCGTCTTGTGCATACGCTGGCCACGCATGCACATTATGCACATGCGCAATAATATTGGTTAACAACATATTTATCAAGATGTAACGATGTTATAAGTTATCATAGATAACTCAAATAAGTATTCAGTGAATGACTTAATCAGTAAAAGATCATCAAGTTTTAATGTGTAAAATAAGTTAATTAGTCTTGTATGTAACGTAGTGATGAACAGTTAAAATAAGTGTCATTAATCGCAAGTATCCTCAAGTGAATGTGACTTCAATATGAAGAATAACAGTTAAACATTAATACTAGAAGAGTGTGCTATATAATTGTTGATCATGATTAAATAAACTATTAAGTATATTTCATTAATTATACCTAGAGGTACTATGTTGAAACTTATCCATTAAACAAATAAATATTTTAATTACTATTCACAATTAAATTAATTACTATTATTATTAATTATTATTGTTATTATTATTACATTATTATTTAATTAATAATAATAATGATAATAATCCTTTCTATAGAGCATAGTGGATTGAATAAATTATTAAATAAATGATTCATTCAATTAATTAACGGATCCATTCCAAGTAAATAAAAGGGGTTTGTTAAATAAATTATTTAACAACTCCACTACTCGAGAGAAACTTGGGTGATTTAAAAATAATATATATTCCACCTTTTTACCTTAAAAAGGGGATGCATTAATGATTTGTACTTCCAAAGACCACGACAGCTAGGGCGGTGGAGTGATAAGGAAGTTTGACTTTATGAAGGAGGTGGATTCCCATAAAGAGGGGATTTAACAAAGTAGTAAGGGGGTTATTGTGGGAGAACTGTGAGAATTTTTTTGTGAAAAAGGAGGAATGCCGAGGAGGGGGTTAACTCGAAGCTTTGAGGAGGTGGGAAACTCAAAAGAAAAGACTGAGGAGGGGGTTAACTCAGCAAATATTACCATTGAGCTATGGAAAGGTACTGAGGAAGGTTGCTGTCAAGATTATCGGTCTGTGGGCTCGAGGGCTAGGAAATCCATTGATTTCCTAGGGTCAGCAAGATAATAGCTGATCGGCAGGGTGGACACATCATTTTGGGTTGCTAAGGTAACCTACAGAACCCACTATAGGAATCTTCTTACCTTGCTGTAAATCTACGGGTTCCAGGTATTTTACTGAACCAGCTTATGTAACAGGTATTTTCTTTTAATTCCAAATTACATATGTTAAAAGAACAGGGTTAACATGAAAAGTCTTAAGCTTATGTTTATTTAATTTGCACAGACTTAGGAACATTTAGAACCCTGAAACATAGACGGTCGATTCTTTTCATTAGAAAGAAAAGGAGAAAAACTTGGTATTTACATGAAAAGCGAACGGAGACCCAGTGCCTAGCAAGGGCACTACATCGTACAACTCATCCCAACTATAGTATGAAATGTGATAAAATGCATCTACAAACTTACTAAAGTCATATATTAGGTTCTTAGCAATTCATATCACAATTCACCCCAGTTATGGGCTTCCTCATTTTAGCACTGTAGGGCCACACTTCACTTATCCTCTTAGTTATGCATGTGTTGCACCTTTAATGCTAACTTGATTTGGCACCTTTAATACTAATTTGAGGCTACCTAAGGAGGCATGTGGAGGATGTCATCACATCCTAAAAGCCTGTAGGTTGTGATGGGATCCACCACACGCTGCCAAAAATGAAATTTAAGAACAAAATTTAAATACCTTTAAATAATTTAATTTTTTTTTTTTAATTTCGTTTAAATATTTTTATCGTTTTTAAATTATTTTTTTTAAATTTAAATTATTAAGTCAATTTTATGATTAGAACCCTTCTTAGTTTTTTTTAATCAAGTTTGGAGTCGATGTCCTGATTGAGCCCAGATCAAATCGATCCCGCTCACATTTCACTTCCAAAAGTTTTTTCAACCCTAATTTATTTTCCATCATGATTTCAAATTGATCTCTCATTCCAATTCGAATCGAGCCTACCCACATTTCACTTCCAAAATAATTTTCAACCCCAATATCATTTCCATCCTAATTTGAAATCGATCTCTCATTCCAATGTTTGAAATGGCATTGAGGTGATCCTTTAAAATTGGAGCAATGCATTAATATGCATCCCAATACCTTGCATATTCGATGGCATCCATGCATTCAATGCTTTTTAAATTGAAATATTCATAATTAATGGAGGTTGGCCTTTTTAACTCAATAAAGGAACTTTTATGTGAATCCCCCTTCATAATTCAATTTTTTTTTCAATCTATTGTTTGCTATTAGAACTAAAAGTACTAGTATTTGATTGATCCTCCTATTGTTATTATAATGTTCAAAGCACAAGAGGACACATGCGCCAGTCCACTACAAATTTCCTATGTCTTGTTGCATTTTCAAGTACCTTATTCAAACTCATCGGTTACAAATTACTTGTCAGGTTTACTAATTTTAGATTTTTTTAGGTGGCCTACATTACATTTCAGGTTAGATAATGTTTGAAACCCTCCTCACTTATAACAATTTATTGTGAATAGTTAGCAATCATTACATTTACTTACCACCTTTTCCTAGGCTATGGTTTGTGATTGTATAGCTTATAATAAGTAACTACGGAAATATATATTAGCTTGTTTGAATATAGTGTTGCTCAAACCTAAATGCATGCAATTTTCCCATTACATTTATGTATCCTTGTCCTCATTAAATAGTCATAATTCAACTTGAATTGCCATTGCCTATTTCTTAAACAATTCTACCCCTAGTCACTATGAGATTTCCATAGTTTTGTACGACGAACATTTTTGAAAGGCATAATAACACATAGGCAAAATGGAGCTTAAATTGGGGTAGGTCCCTCCAAGCTCCAAAAATATATCTCAATTTAGAGTTATTGAAATAAGCTGTGAATATGACATCATTTTCTATTTTACAACTAATATGTTTCATGAGCTTTGTTTTTTGAATGAGAGACATGCATGTGTGTGTGTGTTTGTTTCCAAAGGGGTGAGGGATATTGAAGAAGGAAATAAAGGAAAACCAACAATAGAGTAGCATGGGGAAAGAATCCTCGTCACTAAAGAACATGAGAAAAATATCAATAATAGATACTAATATGCTCTCATTTGTGGTTAACTCCTTTCTCCATTGTATGAATTGAATTTTTGCAAATCATTCTTGAGGATTTCGTTAAAGGCCATTGAAGTGGTCTAGAATATTGGTTATTGGTACCTTTATGAGTGGTCAATCTACGTATATATTGATTATATGAGCTTACAAATCTCAAGTCTCATGCATTACTATGAGTAGTAGAATGCTTGTAGGATGTGATGGAATCCTACACATGCATCCCCAGGCCTGTGGAGGCTTCCATCACATCCCACATGCTTGTAGGCTACCATGGGTACATTACATGTCCTCCCATCCAGCAAGGTTTCATCCTCAACCCAATATTGATGTTAGAGTTCAAAAATTATACCATGAACCAAAAACACATCGTATCCTTCATTTAGTAAACGAATACCTATGTCTATCATGAAGATTTGTAAGTGGAACCCACAAGAAATCAAAAAAATGGTATACATACAATGTGGATCTGAGAAATAACAAGTGTAAGTGTCTCTAGGAAGATTCTTTTGAGAAACAAGCTTTCAACCATTCACATGAGTGATAGGGATACACTGATTAATACTTGGCCATGATCATAGAGTTGAAACATCAGTTGGATGCCATAGGGACACAAGTGGAGGATGAGGAATTGGTTCCCATTGACATGAATGGGTTTGTTTCATCTTGGAAACCCATTTTCCAAGGTGTTTGTGCTCATGAGAAGTTACCTACTTTGATAAGATTTGGGATGAATTTGTGCAAGAAGTGATAAAGGTTGGAATCTAGTTTAGCAAAGCAAAGTAATGTTGACAACCTAGCCCTCATCAAGAGGATGAGGAAGGGAAACAAGAAAGAACACAAGAAGGGTAAGAAGGAAGATTCGAGCCAAGATAAGAGAGACGAGTAATTTTTATTACAAAAATTAACTAAATCCTAAATCAATGTCAAAACCGTAGATAGGGTGAGTCACATAACTCAACACAAACGATATACAGTTACTTAACTCCCTACAATGAATTTATTACATGTGTAAGCCTTATATTCTAACAATTTGAATATTTTTAGGTGTCACCAAAAGGGAATGTAGACCATCCAAGTCCAGAGAGGAAGAAAGGTAATTCCAAGCAACCTAAACAAGTTGCAAGGTGTAAAAGGGCTATATCAAAAGCAGATGAGTTAGGAACCAAGTTTGAAATTTCCTTCTTCATGGTCTCTTATTTATCTTCCAACACTATGTGAATTGCTTAATGGTATGTGAAATATGATAAGAAACCATATGACTTATAACAGTAAACTCTCCAGGATTAAAGAGCATGAGGGAGGATTGTGTGAGGTTGGGGGATGATGCTACTTATCCTGGGAAATAAATGGGCTCCATTTCCTTCCAAATGACTGTAGATGATCTTCTTGAGTTGAATGATGTTTGTTTGTTCATGGTTTAAAGAAAAATCTTCTTTTATATTCTCACATGATAGATTTTGAGTATAGAGTTGCATTTGAAGGAAAACAACTCACTATCAATAATTGTAATCTAGTACGTTCGAAGACTTTGGCTATGTGTGAGACAATGGCCTTCAATGTTACTTGTTGAACATGAGGTAGTTGTACATACTAACAAGATGTTAGGTTATCCTTCTAGTTTTGCGAACTAGGCATATGTAGAGAAAGAATGGCGAGATGCTAAGGAGACATTATTCCATACCTAATGTAAAATTGGTGATTTATTCCAAGCTTGCGGGTAGGAGTGTTAAGAGTACTAGGACAAGGTTGTTGGATTTTTTCAACGAGAGGGAATTAACCTATATGAGACTCTTATTCGAGTTACCAAAGGATTCTCTCAAAAAAAGGGAATTGACATTGTTGAGGGTTTTGCTTTAGTAGTTGGAGGTTTTGATATGTATGGGAAAGATAGCCATGTTTACAGTTTGTTGGAGGCCCTTTGTATGCACTATGGGATAGGCATTTCAAGATGGATGAGATTTGTAAAAAAATTTATCTTTGTGATTTTGGTAGATCTGATCCACTTGTCTTGGTCTTGTATGGAGATAAGATCATATTTGTAGGAAATCCTAAACAGCTCATGATGTGGCATCTAAATAGTTTGGCCCGTGAGGTTGATATGAAGGATGTTGCAGTTTGAAAGTTCTTGATAATCCAAGGTCATGTTCCTTTATATTGACAGGTGATCAATCTTGTAGCAGAGAAGAGCTTTGAGATGCTATGATAGTATCTTGTTTTGTTGGATTCAATGAGACTTCGAAATATTTTACAAGATTTATATTCAAAATAATCAAAATATTGTGGGAAGCTGAGATGTGAAGATTAATGAGGACATGAGAGGAAAAACCTAGAAAAAACATGAAGTTCTAGGTCAAAGTGTTCATGTGAAAAGGACATAGGGTTTGTGGAAACGAAACCCTAGTGAATACTTGGAGCACTTTGCTTGTAGAGATTCTGTGAGGAAAGCTTGGAGAAAGCTCAATGGAGGAAAAATCTCTCATTTTTTGCTAGGAAATGGAATATTGAGATAGATATGTTTGTCCAAATGCTGAAAAATCAATAGTTGGGTATTGTACAATAGCAAAATTGCTTGAAAATGAAATTTATGGTTATTAGTACTATAGAAGCAAATTGAGCTTGGGAAATCTCTCACAATGGAAAGGCACACCTAAGTGTGGAAGAATCCTGGTAGGAGTTGATTTGCAAGCATGAACTAGCCAACTACATTTGGCACGAAAACTCATTTTTTTACCATGCATCCGATGTTTACTAGAATGGGTGCTTGGTGTGTGTGTGTGTGTGTGTGTGTGTGTGTGTGTGTTTGTCCACAAATCATGTAACAAAGGTTTCCATTATTATTTTCTATGTAGACAAATCCAATGGAGTATGAGTTGGTGTGCATGTGTTATAGAGGTGTATAAGAGACCTACTAAAATATCCATGCACCTTATGAGAGGATGAATAAAACGACTTGTAGATCATATCCTTTTACATCACAATTTAATCCTTTACCATGCAAATGGTCTCATTGAAATCGACATATGGTGCACATATGTTTATTATTATTGCTAATATAGAAGATGACTTGATATCCTATTATAGTATATGAAAGTTGTTCTTTTTTATATTCAAGACTAGAGATAATCAAGAAATACAATGTAAGCATGATGAAATGGAACCAACCATTTTTAATTAGTTAAATTTGAGTGTGTTACATCCATGTTTTTCCCCCGTGTGTAATGTGTAATGTGTGACATCACTGCATCTTCCAAAATGACCAGAATCACTGCAAGAAAATGCCACTAAATGAAAGTACAACTTACCTGACCCACAATCATGAGCATGCAAGGTGGAGGAAGTGCATGTCCAGGAATCATACTTGCATACAAAGAGAACAAATAGTATTAGATCATATATTGCACAATTAACTAGGTAAAACATAAACATATAAAAAAACAACAAAACATTCATTAAAAAATCTTAAGCATAAACAAAATGCACATATCATTTACTCACCAAAATCACTAGATTTACTGATAGTTATTAGTTGCATTTCTGTTGCACATCAATACGTGCATATATCAAGATGGAATAATAAGTTTATATACATAACCATATAATAAATAAATATGCAAACCAACATTTATCATACTTTAAAAACACTAAAGAGGAATAATTGTATGAAATTCTCTCTATTTCGAGAATGATTTATTCTCTACTAAACAGGACCAACCATGTGAAGGTGGAAGCTCATCTGGCCTCTCCCCGCTCCCCCCCCCTCACATCACTCTCAATTCCCCATACAAATTTATTTACTGTAACATACACGAAAGAAACACAACAAAATAAAACATAACACTCATTTAAACTTCTAGTCACCCAAAAATCAAGAATATACAATATGATATATCTTCAAATAGTAAACTTATTAATTTTAAAAAAGTAACAGATGAGATTATTACAAAATGATTTATACATACATAAATATAATGTAGGGATTCTTACCAAATTTGTATACTAGAATTGGGGATATGGCATGTTGTTATGTGTTATCGCAGTGCATAGTGCCATACAACAATGAAGCCCTAATATACAATACGAACACATGGCAAATGACCATTTTGCACTGTGAAAACACATTGCAACATGCAATATTTTTCCTCGTTGCTCCGAGAAACCTACACCCAATAATTTGTATGTCAACATGAAAAAATCAAAGAAAATGATCATAAAGTCTAATTACAAATTATTTTGATCATAGGTAAAAGAGAACTACATCCAATGATTCATTCTTTATCATGATAAAATATTAGAATATAGTGAAGAGAATATTAACGCATATAAAACATGATCATAAAAAACTATAAACGTAAAATAGAGGTACATAACTATAAATATCGGCATAAATCAAATCAATTTTAGGCTATAAACATCTAGGTCCTCTAGCAAAAATATATAAAATACAATATTGTATACAACAAAATGTTCCTACCATACATAATGGCCAATCTCTACTACCCTACTTCTTTCTAGGTTTTTTTTTAAGGAATTCCATAATTCTAACATTGGCATCTACTACCTTGTTCTCTTCTAGACCAGTTTATTTTGGTATTGGATCGGGATCATTAGACCATAAGATACATCTCCTTTTAGGTTGCATACTGCTAAGATCGACATCAACTACAATTAAAGCAATAATTTATTGATCATTTTCTTTATACTAACATAAACCCAAAAAATATTAATTTCTATAATTCAACTCGTTCATGGTACATATAGTTCTAGTAGGGGTAACCTATGGTTGAGCAGTACCTTTGGTCTCTAATACTGCTCATGAGGAACAACTAAATCTTCTTGTATTGCCTACAATAACATTTGTAGTTGGTGTAGAAGCACACAATGTCAATTTGTACTTTATAATTAAGTATTTGATCAGAATGCATTGAGTTTGTATACCTCCTCGTTGACAGTAGAAGTGGCAGTTGCATTCGTATTTCTCCTTTCAACCAAGGAGTTGTAGCCTTCTTCGAAGGAAACTTTGAGCTCTTCATCCATGGGCATGATCCCAAAGTCTATTGACTACATATCCCATAACATAACACATTTTGGTAAGGATAGCATTTAAAGCACAAATGAAAATGCAACAAAGACAATTTTTAAATATTAATATTTATATATCTTCCCTTTAATTTAGCGTATCCCCTTGGGCCAAGTTTGTGTTGGCCAATCTTCTCAAATCTGGCCTGTGTAGATTTTGTGGTGTCTTTGAGCCTATGAAAACAATCAAGTACATGTTTATGTGATTTAAAATCATGGTCAAATGCAATATACAATATATAATTTAATTATTCATTACACTATTTTATCTACCTTGGTGTTTTTGTCACACATGGAGGAAAGGATCCCTCTTTTCTTATCGTCTTCTCCTTGGAATCCTCTATTAGTGCAGCCCCACTCCCATTATGGAATTAGTCCAGGATGCTCATAACTACGGTATCAACCGATATTAATGCGTTAATTGTCTCGTATTGATTTCATATACTTTCCCACCATGGTTTGGACCGACTTTTGGTTGAATACAAGACCAAACAACATGGTCACGTGTTTCATCAACTCCTTCTTCAATTCATTGCTATGATATTTATAAATTGTTCTAATTGTTGGTGCAAATAGAGAAAATGCATTTTCATGCAATTGTTGGTAGACCATGTTATTTCCTACATTGCAATAAAATATTTTGATTAGATAGATACAATGAATATAAAAATATTATTCATTGTATAAATTCAAAGTATTCCAATGGATTATATGTAATTACAATGGAGTTTTAATCCATTCATCAGTGCCAAATATGTAAAGAACCTGATAATTTCCCGGTGCTCTTGACGATTAACCCTAGCGTCTTGGGACTTATATCAACATTTGATGAATGAGTCACATGAGTATTATAGCCGGGGTTCATATGTATAGATGGGGTTGTGGACTACCCCACACCAATACTAGGTGTAGACGTAGGGGAAGACATGGAAATACTAGGATTTGAGGCACAGGTATCATGTGCAACAGGAGCATAGGTATTTGTACTTCCTGATGCATTCCATCAAGAATTGACTTCTTCTTTCATTTTCAGGAGTATCTTCAACGCTCACCAATTCTACTAGTTCGTAAGCTAATGTATTGACCTTTTTTTCTAATAGGTACAAGAGGGTCGGGATCTCTTGAGATGTCTATGTCATTATGATCAAGATGAGACATTGACATGGGAACCTACAAATAATCATATCATATTAGTTTGATAAACTACGTAACAATAATCATTGCTCTAGGATAAAATAGAACAATATGGAATATAATAATGAACATATAAATGACCATATTTATTTCACCTGCCCATGGTCGATGCCTTTCCTTGATCAATCTATAACATAAACGATGATTTGTTAACAATATAACCAAATATGGGTGGAACTTCTCAATTCCCTTCATCGATAAATGTTACGACATAAACTATATGTAATGACAAATGTTGAATATAAAGTATACATGTTTTTTAGTAAATGATGGACACGAGTGTGAAACCATAGTTACCTAATTCCTAGATCCTATTCAAGTGATAATTGACCAACAACTGCTTCCCTGCAGGTATTGATTTTATTATTGTGACCACAACTTTGTTATCCTCACACTCAACAAACACACAGTTGGGTAGCTTGTTTGTGCTTCCAGAACGAGTATTGTTTATAAACGTGGCAACATTTCTGCAATATTTGGGTGGTCCATCAATATATATGGAATATCCTTTATCTTGATTGCTTTCTTTTATTTTATTATAATTTGCAAAAAGTCCAGATATGCACATATTCATTAGATATCTTGTTATCCTACCCCAATGTGTGTAATCATACATAGGGACAACATAACCCATCATTTCCACTTCACTGGTGTATGGAATGTTCACACCATCCATTATAAAGAGCCCTAGACCATGTAAACTAGATGGAACAATTTGATATGTTCTTCCATTAATATAGAAATCGGTGTTTATGTTAAGAAGTGGGTTTTGTTTCCAATTCTTCAAATAATTCTTGTACATTAATGGAACATCCTTGTCTTGGGTGGAATCATTGTCATAAGAGAATGACCCTCCTTTAGCTAGAAATAAATCCATATGTTTCTTAAATTTTCTTCTGACATTAGTACCTCTAGTTGATATTGACGTACTGCTTGATGCTTCCCCTTATCCAATCTATTCAGGACAACCATCACTATCCAAAGATAGATATGACAGATATCTATTTGGTTGCACCTAGAATTAACATCGAACAACAATGGTCATGTTCCAATCATATGATTTAGATATCAAAAGTAGAAATTAAAGTAGCATATCCTTGTTTTCCCTAAATGGCACCATGTGAATTTGAATTACAAAATTGAAACATAATTGTCAATGAATGTATAAGGGAGGCAATGTTACAACCCAAAAGAAGAGTTTAGTGTTCGTGGACCATGCACAAATTCCAAACCCACCTCTCAATCCTTTGTGAATATTAGGCTTATATGTGTCATATGGGTACCATTACAAACTTTTGTGCACCAAGAATGACTCTTTGGTCCTTTGACATGGTTTGAGGAGGAATATAAGTTCCTTAATGTGTTAAAAAGGTTTTCATTTCTCATTGACTATGCACAAGTCCAAAACTACCATGCAACCCTTGTAAAGAAAATCTTTGTCCTACAAGTGTTGTATGGGCACCATTGCGTGTTGTGCACTAGGATGGTTCTTGCGGATATGGACATCATTTGAGGATGAACATTATCATCTTAGGACCTACAAAAATTTTTTATGGGTCATGGGTTATGCACATGGTACAAAACCACCATGAATTCCTTGTAAAGGGAACCTTTGGCCTACATGTGTCATATGGAATCATTTTGAGCTTCTATGTTCCAAGGATGGTTCTTGGGAATCTGGACATCATCCAAGAGGATTACCAATGTATTAAGGCCTAACTGGGGATTTTGTGGGGTTTCTAACCATGGCCCATGCACATGATCCAAGACCACTACACAACTGTTGTAAAGTGAATATTTGGCCTATAAATGTTGCATGGGAACTAGTACGAGGTTTTTTGCATTGAGCATGGTTCTTGTGTCCTTTGACAAGGTCTCAAGAGGAACACCACCATCATATTCCCAAAAGTGGCCTTAGTGTTCAACGATAGGAGCTAAAATTACATACATACTTGTTCAAAATAGTTACTACATACTTGTATAGGAGCTCAAATTACATACATACTTGTTCAAAATGGTTACTACATACTTGTATAGGAACGCAAATTAATTGAATACATTCTTAAGGCTCTGATATGAGTTCAATGTTGATCATAAAGCTCCTAAGTATGGTCATATGACCCGATGGATAAATATTATTTCTTTCATGAGCTCATCGTGACACAAATTGATTGTTTTTTTAAGGCCCAAATGGAAAAAAATTGATGTTAGGCATATATATGACTCTAGCTTGAATGATTATGTTTAGGGACCCCATGCATGGTCATATATACCATGTATCATACCAGCCCAGGGACATAGGCCTAATTTTGATCTCTAATACAAGTCCAGCTCAATTCCTAGGGTATAAGTTGATTTTCTATGAGCCTGATGATCACATATGAGATTTAATTGATATCATATGATCCTTGGTCTCTTGTATGAGACCAAACAGATCCCCTAAACTCTTGGATATGGGTCCAAATAAATTCAAATGCTATTATATGAGTCCAAATTGATTAACTATGGTCACCAAGCATCTAAGTATGGTCATAAGACCATAATGTTTAATATTATTTGTTACATGAGCCGACTTGTTCTCTTGATGCCAAAATTGGTACAATATTATGTTAGGGCGTTAATGACCCTAAATTGAATTATTGTGATCCAATGATCCTATGTATGGCCACATGCTCCCTATACCATATGGTGGTAGGGTTGTATGCCTACGTTTGAGCTCTAAGAGGTGTCAAGGATGTGCTAATTGGTTTGCAAATAATATATTTTATATCTCCACAATATTATCCAATCAAGAATAGCAATATGGACCTGCTAGCTCATGAGATTAAGGGTGCTTAGCTTTGGGAATGCAAAATAGAGTATGAATTTCCCTAACGAGTTGAGAGTTAACATGTAATATTCATAATTATTGTTTGATACATTTTGTTAGAGACTTCAATCTTTGAAAGCATGAGAGCATAAAATACCAATTGAGCTCCCATGTGTGCAGTGAAACTGTAATTTTTGAGACTACAAAAATTGTTGATGAGAAATTTTAGGACTACCTCTTTGATGTTGGTGTAAACAAAGAACTAAAACTTAGAAAGCTAGGATTTTCAAGGAATGTTTAAACAATCTTTTATTCTAACATTAAAATTATGAGTTTGATCAATTTGAGATACACAAAAAATACCAAAATAGAAGTGAACTATACCTCGTGTTGAAATCCAAGATATTCAAGGATAGTATTGTATATGATTGTCAATGGAGTGAATATAGTTTAAATGATGCCAATAATATGCCCTTATGTGGTTATAAAAATGAATTTTATGGAGAGTGGTTGATCTTTAATGGAAACCATATGTGCTAATTTAACCCTACAAACCAACCAACCCCTAGAAGAAAATGTTAAAGATCTCAAAACAATTCCAAGGATGGAGGATAAAAGGGTCTAAGATCTATCAAATTTATTTGCTTAAATCTTGTTTCACAAGAGAAGAAATCCACGAATGATGACACAAGCTATCAATCAAATGAACCCCATCTAACATAAACATGCATCTATAAAATGAAGAGGCTGAATAGGGCATAAATGTCGACGATTTACTTGAATGAGGAATGAGCTTGATGGCATTACCCCCTTGATGGGTTCCACACAAAGCAACAATTGATTCTCCTAATTGTCAATCCCTTACACATTTTTTTGCAAATTTATAAAATTTAAATTGAGAGATGGTCAAATAGGATTTTTTATAGATAATGATTCACCTTGAAGACAACAAAATTTGAGGGTGTTGGGCCAATAATGGAATAACATAATGGCTCACTAATATCTTTTGGAGGCATTGTCCAATCTTCCTTGTCTACTCATGCGAATATTCTCTGCTTAGGTTGCTCCTATTAGTGATTCTCTTCTCGGGATGCTCTTCTCAATTTTGCTATGCTCGACTGCAATCTCCCCTCAGTCGCAATCCAATTCCTCTCTCCAGGTTGCTCTGCACAAGGCTACTATGCATAAGTGATAGTGCACTATGAACTGAAGTCACACAAGAGGGGACAAAGGTATGTCTTATTTGTTTTATATTTATTTATTTTTTAAGTTGTGTAGTGTTTATATTATTTATTTATTTATTTATTAAGTTGTGTATTTATTTATTTTAATGTATATAGTATATAATTTGATAAATATAATATATATATACGTGTTTATATAATATGTGTGTGTGTGTATAAATATATATATTTATGTAATTTTTCATATATAACACACACACACATATTGAAAAATAAATTTTAATTTAAAAATAAAAATAAGATTTAATTAAAAAAGAAATAAATTAAAAATTTAATGACGATGTCAGCGATGATGGAAATGAAAACATCGGTGACGATGTCAATGGTGATGACAATGAAAATGTCAGTGACGATAATGATAACTAAATCGTCATCATCTTCATTTTCATCATGACCATCATCATCATCCTAGAGATGATCGTCATTATCATCGTCGTCGTCGTCATCATCATCATCATCATCATCATCATCATCATCATCATCATCATCATAAACAACAACATCATCCTCATCATCAGTAGAATCTTCATCATCATCATCATAAACATCAACAACATCATCATCATCATCAGTAGCATATTCATCACCATCATCACCATCCTTATCATAATCATTGTCAACATCATCATCATCACTGCCATCATCATCATTGTTGTTGTTGTTGTCGTCGTCATTGTCACTATTCATTTCCATGATCATCATAAACAACAACATAATCATCATCATCAACATTTTCGTCGTCATCAAGAACATTGTCGTCATCATAAAAATCAGTATTGTTGTTGTCATCATCACTAATAATCATCATCATCATCATCATCATCATCATCATCATCATGATAATCATCATTGTCATCACCATCATGATAATCATGGAAGAAAGGGGATTATTCCGCCAATCATGTCTTGTCCTTCCATCTATAGTGATCCTCCAATAATATAGTGGAATATTCAGTGAGGCTTTGCCTCTTTCAACGCACCCTCACCAAAATGCCAACCAAATGGTATGTGAATCTACCGAAATTGGCCCATGCCACCTTCGCAATATTGGATACAGTATTTCTCACGTACTTTTAGCTTCTGATTCACCATGAACTCGGTCTCGAAATTCTCGTGGATTAATGAAAAAATAAATCTACTCACATCACGGACCATATCCATGAGTATCGTAGACACCAAACACTATGAAAAATCGAAACACAAACACCATTCTGGTTGGATTTCTTCATCAAATCACTCCAACCAACCATTTCCAAAGACATAGCCACCTCCATGCTGCAAAGTGAGGAATAGGCTATCCTTAAAACCCATCATTTTGATCTGATATATGCACAATCAGGCGACCTTTACACTATCCTCCCTAATGCCCTTCAACACCAGTCCTTGGATCCTACACCTGCGGGCTCGTCACACTTAGTAGATGGGATTATTGGGTTCATTTCCCACTTAGCAATGGTTCCTCCTACTACTCTGGCGCCATTTAATATAAATGGCCCCACAATACCGACCCGTGCTACCCGTGTTAGTATCCCCTCCTCTTGTACTAACCCCACCAGTTGGTCAGTTACAATATGGACCCTATAGTCCTACTTACCTGGATGTTATCCAAGCAGCAATAGTTTCTACACCACAAATGGCACAAGTCGTTCGCAAACCACATTTTTCCCACCACCGAGATATAACCCTTCCTATCCATTTCCATGTCCAACTGGTTAGACCCCCACACCACACATAGGGGTCAACCTTGTTCAACCTTCTTTCACACAACAAGCTCAACAGTTTGAGCAGTTGAACACCGCAAATACTAAGAATCCTCAAAATTAGGGGAAGAATAAAGGAAAGAACAAGTAAAACTAAAAGCAAGGGCAAGGGGTAAATCCTCCTCCCTAGCAAAACCAGAACCCGAGACAAACAATCCCCCCAGGCAAGGCAAGAACATCAACTTGAGGACTAATTACCCCTATTCTCTATGTGGTGAGCATGGCCATTACACTCACCATTTTCCTCTTATCCTCGATTGTTAGCAATTGGTGGAAGCCAAAAAGAATACCGCTTGGAATCCTCCTCCTACTCCCATTGCACCACAACTGCAAACTGCTATTTTACAACAACCCTTCACCAATCAAGCGGTTTTTATGTAACAACAAGATCCCCGTCCCTCTGGAAATGTCTCATTCCAAAATATCTACATGCCGCAAATGTCAATATTTAGACTCAATCCAAAGGATATGATAGGCTTGAAGCTCCCCAATTGGAAGACGTCCCTCTCCCCTCAGGGTTCCCTTTACAAATACCATGCTCGAGTGTCGAACAAATTCTGTGGATTCCCAAAGTCCCACTTTGATGTACACCTAATAACCCCCATATGAAAGCCTCCCACAATTACAATATTGTGGATGACTTGTCTCAGTCACCAACAACCATGTCCATGTTAGAGGTGTTACAAACATGCCCAACCGAATGAAATGATTTACTCAATGCAATCGGCACCATCGATCCTTCTGACTCACGCCTGATAACCTTTGATCTAGACAAGGGTGAACCACGAATGCCCTCTTTAGTTGCATTTCTAGTCCCCATCACAGTATAAAACATTATGATTCATCAGTGTATCATCAATGAAGACGCATCACTGAATTCTTGTCCTCTAATGTTTGGAAACGATTGGGATCACCCGAGTTGGTTCCCTTGTTTATCGCCCTCCCCGCATATGATGGGATACCATCCCAATCTAGAGGATTTTACCAAAATGTCCCCATAGAGATGGGGGGCAAGATGTTCATGGTCGATATCGAGGTAGTTGATGCTCAACTCGACAACAACATCCTTTTGGGATGTAGCTATATGTACGCCATGAAGGCGATCGCCTCCTTGGTATTCCATATCATGGTGTTTCCCTTAAATGGGAAGATTGTCATGCTTGACCAACTCAATTACTATGATCCCAATGCCACTAGAAATCCTAACAACATCCTACCAACTGTCGCTGGAAAAAATCAACCCCCCTATGTTGATATTTCCAGTGGTATATACAAGGAATCGAATTTTCTAGGAGTGTACTCTAGACCATCACTCGAGATCCCCACATCCACAGATGGCCTAATGTGCACAATTTTCAACGCTGAAAATGGGCACACTTCCTCCTTAACACCATTATACACACTGTTGTTGAGCCATGGCATTGAACCAACGTTGAGGCCATTGGTACCTCTGATCTTCCAAATCACTTTCTTCTACCACCCCACAGGAGTACAAGGGACGTTGGTTATGGCTTAGTGGACTCTACCTGGACTCACTTTGGGTATTCCGGTATGGTAACTTACACCACCCCACCAAGAAATGGATTCTAAACTAGTATCCCACTATGTGTTTATCCTTGTTTATGTTGTTACACCTACTAGGCCAGTTACGCCATATGTACCGCCAGTTGTACCAATGACATCCAAAACTAAACCACAGCCGATCGCCACTAAGACCACAAATGGGTGCATAAAACAACCTGATTTGAAAGGCCCCATCCTACCCAACCATGCACCTAAATCATCAGTGGTCGCTTAGCATAAATCAAGGGGAATCAACCAACAATGGTTAAAATCCCCAGTAATAACCAATACTCCCACCCAGAGGGTCACTCTACCATGTGATCTTTGCAGGAAACAAGGCCATGTGACTAACCTATGACCCACCTTTCCAGAACTCCGAAACTTGCTCAAAAACCTGGTTAGTATAACCCATGATCCATCGACCGTAAAAGGGGGAACATCATCATCCCCCACACCTAAGTCCAAATCATTACATATGAATCACACATGTTTGATTTGTTCACATTTCAGGAACTACACATACCATTTTCCCGATCTCCTTCGATTTCAAGATGCTTTGGTTACCATTCACCTCACTCAACTAATAGTTGAGAACTCTTTCCCACCAACCCAAGAAGCAGCTTCTATCAATGTGGTCACTACATCAACGAAAACACAAGTTTCTCCTCCATCACAACCTACCCTTACAGTAGTTCCCACTATAGATCATATGACATCGCAAGATCCAAAACCTACCAATCTTATGATGACAACACCACATAATGGCTTATCCTCCTGCAGGAATCACACACATGCTTCCTCCCAAGGCCATCACATCCATTTTGGATCAATTCAACTCCTCAATGGCTCAGACACCCCTCTGTTCCTGAGTAACATGACCTTGTCGGTCCTGCGGTGATCCTTCCCACTTCTAGTTACAATATCTCATTTTACTCAGAGAAGGAGAAGCTCGTCTCAAACTCATGAGACTTCGATATCATATTACTTACCTCAGCACAGTACTGCAAGGCTTACCGACTAAGGAAGTATTTTTCCCCTTACGGGATACCATTTATACCATATCTCCTTTGGCCAGCATCCTAACTAGTAGTGATTCCTTGTCTTATGATGGAGACTTGTATCCTCCACAAGCATTCCCAAGTGTCTAGACATCGCTTGGACACCCTTGTAAACTTTTGAATATTCCCCAATAAGTATGATACCACCTTTCTACCACCATAGGTTCCAACATTTAATGGCCCTGAACATAAAGAAGTGTCCAAACATCTCTTGTTTCACTTATTTTTTCATATTTTTCTAGTTTAACACAACCCAACATTTTATTTCTTATGTTTGATCCATTTTTTAGTTGAGAATAAGTCTATCTTAAGTTTATCCAAATGACCTCTCGACCATACATATATCTCGTCTATGTAGACAGCACAAGTTGATGCTCCAAGAACCTTGCATCAGCTTCCTAGGCTATTTATTCCCCCTCCCAAATCCTCTACCACACCAGCGAAGTTTGTTTGGGGGCACTCACAAACAAACAAGTGGAATATGATGTTGTCTAAGTCTCTTAAGTGATGCCACCCACCTTGTTATACACCATCTTCAAGTACACTTAGATTCCCAACTAGGGTTCTCACAACTAAACAACGTGTTTTGTGTCCTCAATCCCCTCCTTTTCTGCAAATTACTGCGAATGCGCCTTCTCATATGATAGTTTGAAACCATTACTTTCATGCATATACCAAGAAACGCCAATGCATTCACCAATTATGTTGCCAATGAGGTCTTGAACTGACATCACACAACTTCCTAATCTTGTACATCTAACCAAAACACATATATATATATATATATATTATGTATAAGCAAGCACCTATCTCTACGCATACATATCTGTATCGTCATCATACCCTGCATTGTATGTTGATAACCACCACACCATATGAGTTAGTACCTAATACTACGCATTATCACATCAACATATAGAAAACATACATCCATACATCTCATATACACATCATCACACATAAACATAGATTATATACAAAATTCCACCAAAAATGGTATTTATATATATATATATATATCTCAAAAAATGTGTGTTTGATACATCAGCCAAGGCCTCATAGACCACCTATACATTAATATCTTCCTTATGGTTGATACATCAAGAATTCCTACCTCCCATAGGCTATATACAAAATGGGTATCTCATCCCTATACAAAAAGGATCATGAGTGCCCTACACTCAGAGAGCCCCTCCATCTAGTGGATCCTCAGGCCCCATATGGCTAGAGGATGGATCTCTGCCCCCACGAGCCCCGCTACTATCGGAATCGTACCCAGACCTGGCCTCAGTCTCTGATGTGTTGGGGGACCTTTTCCCCCCTGTACCTCTCTCACAATGTGGAAAGCAATTGCCACCCTCCTCATCACCCGATGCCAAGCAGGTCCACACTCTTCCATCAGCTAGAGCATCAGGGCCAACTCCTCATCATCAAGATCGACAACACCTCTGTCATCAATACCCTCTGACATGGTACTCAACCATTCCTTCAAGTCTACCAAAATAACGTCCATATGTTCTCCTTACATTTCCCCCTCAATAGGGTCTCCCCCCCAATGCTGCTCCACCAGCTAGAGCCACACCCCCAATATCCACCCCAACTTCTGCTCTGGTCCACCTCCCCTGTTTCTCCTCCATTATTGTCCCGCATGTCGAGGTGGTCGCACCATCCCAATATTTGCATCACAAAGGGAAACCACCATCAATACATGATAACCATATTAAATATGTGCAAAATCAAAATATGTACAGAACTGTATGTAAATATCAACAGAAACAAAAACGTACCTCATGGGTCAAAACCCCCCATGGGAGGTGTTAACTCTAAATCCCCCCGGTAATCCATACCGCTCTAGGGGTATCTCTCCATATTGTTGATCCACTGCTCTGACACATCTAAGTTGTCTGGGGTATTAAAATCACCTACCTCCCCATCACCATCCTAGGGCATCACTCGCCCCTAGTACACCATACGAGGCTCTTGATAACCCCTCGGAGGCACCACTATTGGTGGTCTTAATGTCGGATATTGCTCAAAGCTATAGGATCATAAGACACTCCCATGACAGAAGGTCCTCCTTTGACTCCCTCCTCGCAACGTGCTCGTCTGTTACATCATCTTCTAGAGAGACAATGGTCCCCATTCCATTGTCTTCCAGGCTATCACACGCTCTACGAGCGCGATCTGCCCCCCCTTGATCTTATTTGGGGACGCCACCCCCAACACCCTCACTACCTCCATTTCCACTTCCCATACCAAAAGGGCCCTCAAGTGACTCAAATTTTTTTCCCAAATCTCATAGCACTCTGGTCTCCATCACAATAGTGATACACCAAACCATGGATCGCCTATCCCTCCATCTGCGGAGGAACCACTTCCCATACCTCACGAAGAAAAACCTGTCAATATATATATATATATATTAATCTATGATTCTCATCACCTTTCCACCGAATCTAATTACCCCCTGTCAAGGTCTCACATGTCCAAAATCCTCCATAGCAGGTACTCGGACGATCACAGTAAGGGGCACTTCAAAATTTTCAAGAGCCCTACATCCCATAGCATCTGAGTTGCTACCAAGTACCCCTACACCAACGGCATGAAATCATCGTAGTTCCTCTCCCACCACTCCATGGCACCAATAGTGGCCATAGTGCAATCACAATGTCCTATAGAGAGAAAGTTATCATATATTAGAAATATATCACCAAGACCATGAATATGTGTGCGAATCACAGTGAGCAAGCTTGCGCATAGTGCGACTTCACATTAATACAATTGCGCCCCACACGGTTGTATCGTAGTTACCCATGTGACACCAGTGTATAATACATACCCACTTCAGTTGCACTGTGTAGCGCGACTGTCCAACGAATAGTCATGCTACATCAGCATGCGGTCGATGCTTTCCTCTACCATGCTAAGCATGGAACAATGCAATTTAACCACGCAAAGTGGTCATTCTATGACTACGCGTGATTATGAGAAAATCCCATGCTACCACTACACACGATTTTCCCATTATCCCATGCGTTCGCGTGGGTTAACTCTAATATACTGTGTGTTCACAATTTGGGCACTAAAAACGATCCCTGAATCCCTAGGGACCCCCTTTCCCTACAGCTACCTAGACCCAAATCACAAGAAAAAGGTTACATCTTACCTGAAACTCACCGCTCGTCAAATAGGTACATGAATCTCCCAGAATTGGCACAAACACATTCTCAGAGGCCATCAAGGAATAGTTCAAATGAAATTAATAAGTGTGCCCCACCTCCTATTTATATGCATTTGACCTAAACTTCCCCCTCACATTAAGGACAAACCGTAGCTCTGTTTGACGATTCATTCACACCACCATGATCAGCACCTCGATATCTACATCATGGATTATACCATCCCCTATTCTCACCAATTACATCGGAGCTCTCTATTTTCGCACACACCCCATAGGTGCACTATGTTTTGGTTTTGTATTTCTATATTATCAATACCTTTGTCACGTTCTTTACTACATTTGGGTATGTGCGCCGTATGTGCAGGATCACGACCAAGACATGAAGGAGACCCCTTGTTTTTCCATTATAAGAACAAGAGTCCATCCCTCAATAACGATGCTGGGATTCTATCACATGTATCATTACGAAACCAACATATAGGAAATGTTTTCCCTCTGCTCACATTGCATTTATCCATATTGTTGTTGATAACCATAGGGCCCTAATTCCCAATCATGATGTGCAATCAACGTCATCACTGTGACTATAATGTTTCCCCATGGGTGTGCACACCATTACATCCCTTATCATCATTTGACACCCACGATGTCAATCCCCCACAAGCCCAAGGAATCTGATACAGCTTGAAAAGATCACTCCTAGTTCATCACTTTATAGTTGCACATTTATTCCCCTACCTTCAACAGTTGATGCCATATGATTCCTCAGCATATGTTATGATCAAGATTCATCATTTCCAACTATACCTCCATGAGCACTCTACCTTCTGCAATATTTCTTGTATCACCCCCCCACGAAGACACCAATTGGGCCCCCACAATTAGAAGTAACCAATTCTATTTAGTTCTTCCCACGGAAACAATCTGAATGACATTGATTCTTGGGGAACCTGTCTTCGCGTTCGCAAAAAAACCCCCACCTCATCATGGAAATCATCCCCCAACCCACTCAAAACTGTGGGGACTTATCCCATCATCAAATTGATCCTCTGACACACCTAAAACTGTGGGAACCCCATCAATTATTCTTTATGTACAAACAAGTTCCACAACCCATGTAAAACTGTGGGAAATATTGATTCTTTTGGAAGCAACCCATGGTCTCCTTTGATCGATGTATTTGAGTCTCAATATCCCTGGCATTATCCATTTTTTCGGTCACCATTAGTCTCAGTATTGTGTCTCCATAAAAGCCCCTTCACTTATGATTTTTCTCCCTCCACTTTACTCTATACCTTTCCTAAAAGGAATGATGCCACTAGTCCCCCCAATGTTTATATCAATTAAAGGAAGTTATGAGCTCCATGCTTATCATCCAATCTTGTGTCGAGTCTGTCATTCATATAGTTGGTTACACTATGGTATTGGTTCTTATGATGAGCCTCGCATTTTCTCATATGCTTCAACTCTCATTGACATCATCTTACCATATTCTGAGAGTTGTAGTTGTTGCAATTGTATCTCCGGGTCCCTTTCAATCACTATAAGGGATCACCTTGAAATAAGTAGGGAGAATCATTAGTGCTCCCTAACTTAGTGATTTCCCATATGCTTGACGTCAACACCTCTATCACATAATGGGGAAACATACTTTTGAAGGTAGTAGTGTTCACATTTGCAAAAACATGGTAGCAGTCCATCTGGTACAATGAAGTTCCCCATCACACAACTTCAGCACTACTCTGGTCCCCCGCCATTGTGGGCTCATCATGATCATTAGCGGTTCCTCTTCTTCAATACTCAGTAGCAGTTCCAGGTTCACTTACTCTTACATGGATTGAAGCCACCTTCATCCTTGTCTCAGTAGTATCTTTGAGTTGGCCCCTCGGTCTTCTCTCATTGTAATCTTCTTGACACCTTTTTCATGAGCATGGGTATGCCTCCCTCGTTTGTATACTGCAACATTCTTTATTACAACTACACCGGCTGTCATCAGTAATATACCCCCATGGGAGGACACTCTCGTCCAACTAGTATTTGTCCACTACAGAATAGGAGAGAAACACAAGAAACGATGATGAATTATCAGCTCTACAGTCCCTTCTGAACCTCATACTTCAGGGGGCATCTATTAATGCCTAAATCTCACACACATGCGACATTTTGGAGATTCTTGCAGTAAGGCATCATCAACATATAGAATGCAACTCATTAAAGACATCCTCAACAAATCCAAAAGGAAACATGAGTCCAAAAGTTCCCAAGAACACTCAAATGGATAGGTTGCGCAGCTGAACCCTCATTAACCTGTGTTATAGCATGTCTTACCAATTCAAATCCCACGCGACCTTCGTGCAGAAATTCCTTTGATATCCACATGACTGTCAAATCTCACCCACCAATAGCGTAATTGAAGGCTCATTAATGGCCCATCACCTCTGCAATTCAAATTTGGGCTCCTTACACTCCTTGTGGCATTAAATAGCCCCCCTTGTGTACTTGGAACCACTTCATGAGGTAATGGCATTCACATTTGGAGCTAGTTGTTTCTTGGCCACCTCTTAGCCTATAAAATGAATCCATGGCATGCATCTTTCAGAGAGAAAAAAGAACAAAGCTATGTTGATTTATTTGTGTTATAGCTCCTCCATAGCTCACCTCTTCCCACATTTGAAAGTATTCCAAATATCCCTTGCCTCGTAGCTCCAAGGAGCAAGAGTTTCTCTCCATTCTTCTCTCAACCCACTTAGCATTTAGTTTGGCCAAGAAGGACCTCCCTAAGGGAGATTGTTGACTTCACTTAAATCCTACACCTCCTAAGTTTTGTACATGCTTGACCATTGGGAAATACAAAGTGGTTTTGCATACATTTGGTTGTTTGAGTTTGCATTCTTCCCCCATTAGCTTTGTTACATTTTGTTTAATTTTCTTTCTTTTATTTAAGTTTCACTAAAAACCACTTTCAATATCATTTGGAGAACTCACACCTCACCCAAGGGGATCCAAGGACTGAAGCTTTGTTGCAACTACAAGGCTTATCCCCTTACCAAGTGGAAGGATGCACCCTTGTGCAATTTTTTCCACAACAATTACTCTTGGGAAATTCTGGTAGCACCATAATAACATAGCTTTGCAATAGATGTTGCTGCCACATACGTATTCATTTTCCATATCATTATCATTTTCTTGATGCCTTTCCATGTCATATTCTATGAGATAAATATGAAAGAGACCATATGCCACTTACAATGTCAAATATATGTTTATATGCAGCTTAGATATCTCAATTAGCCAACATGGATATGTTGAATGCTTCAACTAAACCAAGCTATCTTTCAAAATCTAACTACAAGCAACCTTCACTTTCAGATTTTTCCTTGTATGTGGTTATGAAGAAATATAATGTTCAAAATAAGATCTAGAATATTCCCAAATCATCATTTTCCAAGTCTATTGATGGATCTTTCTTAATGAAATCTTCATCATTTCGTTTTTGAACTATGAAATATTCAATATTAAATCCATCATCACCTTCAATAGTGAATTCTTCTTTTGTTGGTGCAGTCATTAGAGAAATTTTGAGGTAAAAAATGGGCCTCAAAAAATAATATTGTACAACAAAAATAACCAATAGGGTTCAAGATGACGATGTTAACCATGAGGGATGAATCACCATTTTTGGGTAAAAAGGTAAAAAAGTGAAAAAGTGAAAAAAACTACTTCTTAACTCGTATTTTCAACTTATCTCCCTGTATATTCACTCAAATTTCGAGCAGGAGCACCCGTTGGATGGGGAATCCATTTCCACATCCAACGAGTACCCAAACGACATACTTTTGATAGACCCTGCTCCCCATAAATAAAATAAATACATGAAAAAATGTGATGATATACATGGAGATAATTCCCCATCCAACGGATGCTCCTGCTTGAAATTTGAGTGAATATACATGGAGATAAGTTGAAAATACGAGTTGAAAAAGTAGTTTTCTTCTTTTTTCCCTCCAAAATATGATGAGGTATGCTAATATTTTTTTATTATTTCCACTATTATGTTGATGTATTTGTAACTTCAGAATGTATTCACTTGTATATTTTATATTGTATTTGTATCTTATTGTTGTACCTCCGACGGAGATGTTTATTCCTCTGGTCGGAGAAGTCATTATTGTACTTGGGTCATGTAAAGTCATTGAGGTCCATCCTCCCATGTATGCGGGGCATTAGACCCCAGAGTTGTGTCTTTCATGGGTTATTAGACTCCCCTAGT
Source organism: Larix kaempferi (assembly GCA_027924585.1). Taxonomy (NCBI): domain Eukaryota; kingdom Viridiplantae; phylum Streptophyta; class Pinopsida; order Pinales; family Pinaceae; genus Larix; species Larix kaempferi. The sequence goes on from BSBM01000076.1 coordinate 4,786,347, forward strand.
GGGGTCGGCCCAATGTCAAGTGGTAATGGGTTATTAGACTCTTCTAATGGAGGTCAACCTAGTTAGGGTAAAAGGAAAGTAAAGGTAAAGTATAAATAGAGAGGAGCACCTCTCTATTTATCCATTCACTCACACATCCAACTTGCATAGTTGAGAGAGAGGAGTGTGCACAAGTGGAGGAGTAGTTGCTGGAGACATCTATCTTTTGGGGTTTCATCTTTGTGATCTTTGTATTGGTGTTCATTCTATCTCTGAGGAAGCTGTGGGGTTTTCTCCTTTATGGTTTCCCCGGTGAAATTCTTTGTGTCTCTTGTCTCTTGTGTTTAATATGTTGTACATGTTGTTCTCTCAGTTAAGATCCTAGATCATATTGAATTAAATGATGAAAATATAACATATTATTTTATAACTTTCCTTAGGAGGCCCATTTTAGACCTCAAAATTTCTCTAATGAGAGACTCTTTCATTTTTTTCATCAACATCATAAGCAAGGTTATTTTTATTCATTTGTTGAGAATGGTACTTTTTTTTTATATTTCTCCTTGGCATTTCCTTTTCATTGTCATGATTGACTTTAATATCATTGCCCCTCTTGTTCTGTACTTCTGATTTTCTTTTCCATACTTTTGTGAGTCTTTGCTCGGGGAATCTTTCCATGTCAATATTATTCTTTTGAGTACAAGGATCTATTCCTTTGTTCTATTTTATCTTCCACATTTGATCTTTTGGTAGATCCCTTGGTTCTTTGTAGCCATTGAGTACACGCCATACATCAAATCCTAATGAAGGCATGCTCTGATACCAATTGGGAACACATGGAGATACTTAGAGGGGGTGGGTGAATCAATATCTCATACAATTATTATTTCTTTTTACTTCATCAAACGTACGTAGTTAATGATTCATCAAGATGAATTACATCAAATATATGTGTAAACTCAATAATAAAGTATAGATTAATTACAAAAACTTGTTGGAGACGCCAACCTCCTTGTTTTATTAGCTACAACTGATTGGATGCTTCAACACCCCTGTTCTCCAGCTACAACTGGAAGGGATCCAACCCATACTCTCTTCGTCGGCTACGACTGACAAGAAGCTTCAACTTCCTAGGTTTTCCATCTACAATTGGAAGGGCTCCAACACTCACTCTCTTTGTCAGCTACAACTAATAGGAAGCTTCAACTCCCTTGGTTTTCCAACCACAACTAGAAGCGATCCAACCCTCTAGGCACAGGCTCCAACTTCTGTCAAATTTTTTCTAACGTATTATGTTCCTCAACAAACAAGCCTTCTTTGTTATCTTATACAATCCCAAGTTTGCTCAATGATGGCTTTCAACTCTCAGACGTTTCTTGCAAAATTCTCTGTTGTTTGCACAATATTCTCGTTTTCTTGTGTTTAAACACAATGACTATTATTTCTGCATTAATCAATCTCGTGACTGTTATTCTTGTGTTTGTACAAGACTTCAAGCCTTCTATTGTTTTGCACATTACCTTAATATATAACCACGAACCCTTTCCTATAGTCACTCTGGCTTCTGCAGGTCTGAGGGTAAGTCCAAACTCCATATCGTAGCCTACATTTGCCTCATGTGGATGTCTAGCATGTCCTGACTGTGTTCTTCTTGTTTTACTAGATTTCTCTCCCCTTTGACATCAATGACAAAGAATTTTTCCACCAAGTTTTTGTTTCTTCTTCTATCAACAATTTTCATTATCATTGTTCCATTTGCTTCTTCTATCAGCAATTTTCATTATCATTGTTCCATCTGCTTCTTCTATTCCCCTTGTCATGTATTTACAAGATATTTGAATCCATAAGAACTTCCCTATTTGTTTTCACCCACTGACTTTCATAGGTTGCTAGGGGGTTCTGATAGTTGTCATATGCCATTCATGTTTTTTAGACTGTTGTAACTTTAGTGTTTTATTTCTAAGTAAACCAAGACCAAATTAAGGTCATTCAACAACTTTAAATTCTGTCAACTTTCAACTAAATTGCTAAAGAGTAATTTGTATTCAGACCCAAATTTAACTTTCAAGAAACAAGACTGTCTCAACAATTATTAATCCTTTTCTAAGGTGACTACAACACAGACTTCCCATTGTACCAATTAAAAGCACTATAACTATGCCACTATGTTTGAAATGAAGCTTATTTTACCTCTTCTTATTCCATTCCTTAAATATGCAATGAGATACCTTGAAGAGATCCTTCAAACATCCATGAACTTGTATTTGAAAAGGTTTTCCAAATCAACCTTAAACTAGTCCTTGAAACTGATGCAAAAAGTGTTCTTGTATGAGCTCTAAATAGTTCTTAACCAAGTAATTAAAATATATCAAACCTTCCTTCAAAAGTGTAATTACAAGACTCTTGTCCATAAGCCAAGGGAAACATCAATTCTTTGTTTCTTTATGGAACCTTCTATTGTTGGCTATAATTTCTATTTGCATGTAGATTTCTTAGTTGCTAGAACCAAGGTCATTATATGACACCCATAATCCCACTATATGTTGTTGCCATAGATTCTTCCCAGAGATGCTTCTTCAACCAAAACAACCCTTTAAAGAAACTATCATACTATGTCTCAAGTAGTCACAAAACAGTGCTTCTAAATAACTCAACTCTCAATGCCATATTGCTGGTCTAAAATATGCCTTTGACTACTGATTTGAAGTTATTTTGTTGATCATAAAATTGATGCAATTGGATATCATCTACTCATCTCCACCATTGGAACATATCTTTGCAATCATAACATACACTAGTGGATTTGGACTCAAAATCCGACGACCTCCGACGAAGAAGGGCTATGTCGTCGGATTTCATCTTAAAAATATCAAAATTTGATGATTTTTTTAAAATTTATAGAAGGAGACATCGGATATCCGACGGATATGCTCATATCCGACGGTTCTGTGGATATCAGACATCAGATTATGCATTGGGAGGTCGGATATCCGACGCAAAGCTATTCAACCCAAGGATGGCGGAAATCCGACATCAATTCTTCAACGGTAACTATGTTCAAGGCGTCGGATATCCTATGGAAGGTTGACTTTTAAAACTTATAAACATTGAAACATTCTGACATGTTTGCTATACAAGCGACGGTTTGTGGAAGTTTTTTTATTTGGCGGACTGTTTTCAGCGGACTGTTTTTCATTATTTCCATTGTTTTTGAGATTCAAGAGAGCTAAGTGTGGAGCTTCATTTTTTAAGATCGATAATATTCATTCAAGCTCTTTACGATAAAATGTCAACTAGCAATATTCCTGATCCAGACGAACAAAATCGACAATTGCTTGCTAGATTGTGGAAAGGAGTTGAAAAAATGGGTGATAGGAAATGCTATTGTCCATGTAATCAATGCAGGGGCTTTAAGAGGAGAAGAATTTTGATCACAACAGCCACAAAACATTGTAGGGAGCATGGGCACACTGAGGGGGGACATGAATACCATCCATTTGTAAGTTTTGCATTATATATGTTTTTATTTTGATTGCTTTTGTAAATTTATGTATTGATCGTGGTTTCAATGTACGGGGACTAACATGGACAATAAATATTATTTTAATATTAAATATTTATTATACTATTTATTTTTCTTTTGTGCATGTTGAATCTAGGGTATAGTAGAGTAACTCATTTATTTGTTCATTAGTGAGACTAACCCACTCACCAGGGAAAGCACTTAACTCTCTAGATTTGTGACACTTTCTATCATGATAATAGAAATAATGACTATATTGGCATGTTGTAATTTCTCTTATATTTTCTCTATAGAAATTACCATAGCATCATCTATCTTACCTTAGTGGAGTACAGTATGAGAAATTTTGTGTTATATTTGAGTAGCTTTGCTCAGTAATTGGGTAAATTATTATGTCTCTTGGATAGTTTGGATGCACCTATTTGACCAACAGTTCAATAGGTCGTTGCTCTTTTCATCCCAACAGTACAAAGTTTGTTACATTTTAAATGCATCACATAAATGTTTACATTTTGTGTTTGAAATTATTACATTTTGCAGTTGAATTTCTTATATTAACTTTTATCTATTGATGGTTTCATGTAATTATAAAGGAAAGACATCCTAGGGCACTTCGTCTGGAGGAAGTGCTTCCACAACAAGTACCGGAAGCTATGAATATTAATGGAGAACAAGTTAATGATCACATTAATGAAGACGATGATCATTCTGAAAACATAGTTGAAGATGATGTTACAAATAATTTGATCCATGATTCATTTAATGTTGGAATGGTCGATGTTGATCATGATGATGATGATCATGAAAATGATGAACATTTTGATGATATTCATGATATACCTCTTCTTGATAAGGCATACGAACCCCTTTATGAGGGCTCCAAGACAAATCTTCTCTCTGCTATATTATTGATAATGAACTTGAAGGTTATGAATGGTCTTTCAAACATATCAGTGACATGGATGTTAAGGTATGTAATATATTCCATCACAAAAAATATATGATTGTGTATTTTGTTGTTCATTCATATATAAGTCAAATTATTATGGATGAAATTTGTTCCATTAATATTATTTCTATATTATATTAACTAGATTTTTATTTTAATGTGTTGTAGCATGATAGGTGAATATTTGTTACCACCGTCAAATATTTTACCTCGCACATATCAAGATTTATCTGCCATCATGAAAGAAATTGGAATGCAGTATGAAGCAATTGTGAAGAACCTGCAACAATTAATTAATGCAAATACACGAGATATCAGAAACAACAGAACTCAGAATCACTTTTATATTGATCACAGGCCACTTCGAGGGGGCAACCTCCTTTGAGCAAGCTCAATACAATTAACTTCACGGTGCCTTCAATGACCTCAACACACACTTATATACTAAGTCTATGCCCAATACTATGAGTCAAAACCATGGGACATATAATACTACATGACGACTTACAAAGCATATGCGTCCAATACTATGGGTCAATACTATGGGCTAATATAAACTATGGATCAACAAATACTACGGGACGACTTACAAAGCATATGCGTCCAACAACAATATACTAACATAGTAAAGAGAAGGGTTGACACGGGTTCCTAACATCCCCTCTCCCTTAGAAAAATCTTTGTCCTCAAAGCTTTGGTTGGGGAAATTGCTGCAGAATCTGAAGGAGTGGTTCCCCGGTAGCATCCTCGGGTTGCATTTCAGGCCACTGACGCCTTTGGAGTGTCAGGGAGAATTGCTTGGAAGGATGTAGACGAAGAAGAACCCTATCATCTACGTGGAAAGTGCGCTCAGAACGGTGTTGATCGGCTTGTTGTTTCAGTCAAATTTTGGCCATGTGAAGATTGTCCTGCAGAATGAGAAGAATCTGATCGTGGTTTCGAAGAACCGAGTTAATTTCCTGAACTGGGGAGTTTCTAAGGGTGTATGGAAGAAGAACTAGCGGTGTCTGTCCATAGACTGCTTCATATGGTGTCCTTTGAGATGTGGTATTGTACCACCATAGCGCTTCTAGGAAATCCATAGAAATAGTTGGCCAAAGCTGTGTAGGGATGGGCAAGGGTTTGAGCAATCCCGAAAGGAGTGTCGTTTCACCCTTGTTGACCTGGAAAGTATCACAGTCAGCCACCATCTGTTGAATTGTCATTTTCAGTCACTGCCAAAAGAAGTTACATTGTTCTCGGTCATACATTTTGAAGAACCCAGAGTGCCCTGCTGATGAAGAAGCATAGAGTTCATAGAAGAGATAGCCCTGTTAAACATATTGCAACCAATTTGGAACAAGCAGAGAAAGAGCTGTAAGAGAAACTGGGTCATCAATTGTGCGAGAAGGAGCATCTGCCACCATATTTTCCTTACCCTTTTTGTAAGTGATCGCATAGGGATAACCCATGAGTTGGATAACCCATTTCAGGTGTGTTGGGGATGACACCCATTGTTCTAGAAAATTTTCCAGACTCTGGAGATCAGTCTTGATGCAGAAATAATTCCCTAATAGGTATGGCTACCACTTCTGTACTGCATGCAAAATAGCCATCATTTCCTGCTGAGAGGTAGATGCGACTAAATTCTTACCGGAAAGGTCTCTTGAAGGCAGCAAGCTCATTGGTTCAGCAAAGACACCTGCATATCTATCCAAGGAAGTAGTGGAGACCGTTGATGGGTGCAGCTGAATGGAATGGAGTTGAGCAATGACACCATGTGAATTCTTCTAAAGGATTTTTTCCAGGCGATGTGAACTGATGATGCGGAGAGACCCTGGTCGTAATCCCATTAATTTGTGTTGTGCCCCAATGACTAAAAACTGCATCCAAAGTTCAGCAAAATGCCATAAGATGGGGCCAAGTGTGCGTAACCATTGAACGCCCAAAACCACATCACATCCGCCTAAGGACAAGGCAAACATGTCAGAGCGAAGGTTATAATATTCCATAGAGATACGCACATTGTGACACTTCCCCTTGCAAGGTAAGGTGCCCCCATTGGAAACCATGACTTCAAAGTTGCAGCAAGGATGGACAAAACAATCATCCTGTTTGGAAATTCGAGGGTCAATGAAGTTATGAGTGCTACCAGAATCAATGTGTATGGTAAGAGGGAACTTCTTGAAGTACCCCTAACCTGCATTGTTTGTGGGGTTGTGACGCTGGTTATAGCATGGAGAGAGATCACGGGTGGGTCGTCCTGAGATGGGGTGTCAACAGGCGGGTGCTGAATGTCGATGTGATCATCTACTGTATATGGAGCTTCTTCACCAAGTTCAGAGGCAGGCAGAGAATCCACATCCAAGAGATAGAGCTTTTGTTGAACACATCTATGTCCCCGAGTGAATTTCTCATCACAATTATAACAAAGCCCTTTTTCTCAGCGTGCCTGCATCTCGGTTTCAGAAAAATGCTTGATAGGAGTTGGTCGAGGAGCTGGCGGGATGGGAGGTCATTGAGAACCCATATTTCGGAAGGGAACAAAAGTGGGTTTGGAGCACTGTTGGGATGCAAGCTTGTCTTCTGCCAACTTAGCCAAACCTAGGACTTCCATCATTGTGTTGGGACAGAACATTTTAACCTCTAACCGGATTTCATCCTTAAGACCACTGATAAAACAACTCCTATAAAATTCATCAGACAATCCTTCTGTGTGATTGGCGAGTTTCTCAAATTCTGTATGATACTCTCTCACTATGCTAGTTTGGTGAAGTTTAGTGAGTGCTCCTGTGAAGTCGTCAAAAGCACTAGGACCAAATCGTGGCAAAAGGAGTTGGCAAAAATCTGTCCAGATTGGCTCGGGATGAGCTTTGATGTAGCAACGGTACCATTGAAGGGCTTCCTGTTCCAAATGAAAGGATGCAAGTGGAACTTTCTGGACATCAAAAGTATTATGCAGACTTAAATATTGTTCTACACGGTATATCCATCCAGTCGGATCAGTACCATTGAAGCAAGGAAAATCAAGCTTCGGCCCACGAAAATTGTTGGAAGAAGAGAACCGGGTGGCTGCAAAAGATTATGGCTGTCGGTTATTGTTCATGGCTGAATGCTGAAGATGGAGGCTGAGAAATTTTTCATCCAGATCTTGGAATTTGGTTTGGATGGCTACAAGTGCTTCCTCCATGGTTTTTGCTCTTGCGCAGGTGACAACCACAACCAAGAGTTTTTTTTTTTTTTTTTTGGAAATGGATAGAAAAACACAAACAAAAGCTTATTTAGTAAAAGAAGATTTGGATTTGGGAAAAAATCGGATGGGTAATTGGGGTTTGACTAGGTTTTGGACACTTTCTGATGGACATGGAAGCAAAAAATGGGGATTTCAGAAGCGGGGTGAAAGAATGAGAAAATTTGGTAAAGATGGACAAAGAAGCATAATTAGGAAAGGAACATAGTGGCAAAATTTGAAGGCGTTTGGGTGAAAATTGAAGGAGTTATGGCAAACCCTAAAAATAGACAAATGTGGAATTTCTGGTCTTGGGAAGTGGAATTTGGGATAGGGTCTTCAGGAATGAAATATGCAGAATGGGATTGCAGGGATGTCAGTGAAGTTTAAGGGAAAACAGAGTTGAAACAAGGGAGATATGGCCGAAAAATAGTTTTTTTTTTTTATTCCATAAATGGATCGGCAACAGCGGCACAGAAGGGATCCGCAAAAGATGGATCTACAACCACGCGGAAGGGATCGAAAACGACTGGATCTGAAATGACTTTCAGAATAGATCTGGAACGACTTTCAGAATAGATCTGGAACGACTTTCAGAATAGATCTGAAACAGCTGGATCTGGAGCGGAAGTGATCGGCAACAATTCAGCTGAAAATATATATGGACCCCAGGTATGTGCGGCTTCCTATCGGTTTAGGGGATTCACTCGGCCACCAATGCTATCTGACTTCTTGCGTATTGGGGCAGTACCCCTCACTCCACGGCTCAGGTAAAACTGATAACCACTTTGCCACAAACGACAGCTCTTGGTTTACCTCACGGGTGGGAACTAGTCAATCAGATAGGGGTCATTGCCCTTTTCGCTGGAAGGTCCTATCAATGGGCCAGTTACTTTGGGGTTCCTGTGGTACTCCTCACAATGAGTTTTAGGGATTATGCCCAAGTACTTCCCACAGTTGAGCAGATAGGGGTTATTCCCAGATCCAAACTTGCAACGGATGCGAAAAAAAAAATTGGCAAAAATTCCACCCAACGAGCCCAAGAAAGTGCTCTGATACTAGATATGAAGAACCTGCAATAATTAATTAATGCAAATACACGAGATATCAGAAATAACAGAACTCAGAATCACTTTTATATTGATCACAGGCCACTTCGAGGGGGAAACCTCCTTTGAGCAAGCTCAATACAATTAACTTCACGGTGCCTTCAATGACCTCAACTCACACTTATATACTAAGTCTATGCCCAATACTATGAGTCAAAACCATGGGACATATAATACTACGGGACGACTTACAAAGCATATGTGTCAAATACTATGGATCAATACTATGGGCTAATATAAACTATGGATCAACAAATACTACGGGACGACTTACAAAGCATATGCGTCCAACAACAATATACTAACATAGTAAAGAGAAGGGTTGACATGGGTTCCTAACAACAATTCATGCATGCCCCGGTGACCATGTTCTATATTACAATCAGCATGAATTTGCAATAGAATGTCCTGAATGTCATACCAATAGATATCGCACAGATCAAGTAACTAAAAAGGTGCCTCGCAAGGTTCTACGTTATATTCCCATTATTCCACGTCTACAACGACTGTTCAGGTGCAAAAACATAGCACAGTTTATGGATTACCATGCATGGAACAAAAGTCAAGACGACATTATTCAGATGCCTGCAGATGGGTCTGCATTTAGAGATATGGAGGAAAAATGGCCCCACTTTAAAGAAGAACCTCGTAATCTTAGGATTTCTTTGGCAGCAGATGGTGTCAATCCATTTGCAAAGATGAGATCCATTTACTCAGTGTGGCCTATTTTTGGTATCAACAACAACATTCCTCCATGGTTGACAATAAAGAGGGAGCACATAATGTTGTCGATGATTGTTCCAGGTACGAACCCTGCAGTTTTTTTTTAAGTAGTTGTATCTCATTTGTCGTATTTTTGTCGCATAATGTCATATATATATTTTATGTTTTTCTATTGTGCGATATGGTTTAATATTGTAATCTAAGTGGTATGTCTCATATTTATATTTTTTATATGTTCATATATATCAATCAGGTAAGTACCAAGTGAAAGATATGAATGTATATATCAAACCTCTTATTGACGAGCTACTAAAGTTATGGAATGGCATCACTATGTATGACATTTCTAGACCAATACGACAAAGGCAATTTCAATTCCATGCAATGCTTGTATGGGCAATACATGATGCCCCAGGTTTAACCCATTTCTATGGTATGTAATTATAAGTTCCACTTTATTTGAAAAAATTTATCCGAACTACTGATTAATATACTACGCACACATGTTTTTCTATATAATCCAGTCATTTTGTATAAAATTATAATTGACATAGATATTCCATCTCTTTATGTAGGTCTTCAAACAAAGGGGAAATTTGCATGTCCAGTTTGTGGTCCTAAGATCAAATCTCGTCGTTCAAAAATCTTAGGAAAGGAGGTGTTTGATGAGTATAGGCACTTCCTCTATAAGAATCACAGGTATCGAACTACTGAAAAACATCTGTTCAATTGCAAGCAAGAGACTGCATTAAAACCGCAGAGAATGACACCTCACCTATGGAAGTTGCAATATAATAGAAATCGTCAAGGTACGTATAATGAATCATCGTATATGATATGTTATATTGTATTTCTTTTATTGTGTTTTTTTTACTGTAATTGACATTAATTTATGTAATTTCATGATTGTCGTTCATGTGATCATGAAGGAATTAATGGGATTCCACAAGGAATGAAAACTTATCCTAGACAATTCAATAGGTTTCCCTACTATGAGCACCTACAAATTGCTCATCTATTTGATACAATGCATATCGGAAAGAATGTGACCGAAACATTATGGCGAATATTGGATGGAAGGAGTGACAAAGAAAAAATTGTCAAAATTTGCAAAGACATTCAAGATAGCAACCATGCAATGAAAGACGTCATTCAATTTCATAGAAACGGATAGCAAATTAATATAAACTCACTTCCATGGATGTTAACGGACCAGCAAAGTAATGTTGTAAAAGAATTCATTCGAAAAATTAAATTTCCCACCGGATTTTGTGCAAACATGAAGAATATCATAATAAAGAAAGGTGATTTCGCGGGAGTGAAAACTCACGATTGGCATGTCTTCATGAAGGTAATTATTATGGTATAGATTTAATTATTATTTTTTTCCTATTACAGTGAATATGGTTGGTATATTTTTTATTTGTCTACTCTTTGTTGATAAAATGAAACTATTTGTATATTATTGTTACAGTATGTTCTACCTCTCTCTATCCCGGACAACTTCATCATCTTCATCGTCATCGTCATCATCGTCGTCATCATCGTCATCATCGATCGTCATCATCATCATCGTCATCTTTATCATCGTCATCTTCATCATCGTCATCTTCATCATCGTCATCTTCATCATCATCATCGTCATCATCATCGTCATCATCGATCGTCGTCATCATCATCGTCATCTTCATCAGCGTCATCTTCATCATCGCCATCTTCATCATCGTCATCATCATCATTGTCATCTTCATCATCAGTAAGCAAGGATTTCACTCCTATCTCAAATACAAATCATTTTGGTGAAGTGAATTAGCTCTTCACCTTGAGACTCTGGGAAGCAACTCCACTAGCGAACCCATATAGGGACTCCACTAGGTATTTTAAAATCAAAGAAGCACAATGAGTTCATATGTTTTCCTCTCATTTTCTCAAGCCTTAAACTAGTTAAACCAAGTAGTCTAAAATTTAAGATAGACTACATAATTAAGAGAGGCTCATGATGAGTGGGAATCACCATTGCGGTATGAGGATGACATGGAATATAATTATGGGTATGAACCTAAGTCTCAAAAAAATACAATACCCATGATTTTTCTCAACAGTCTAATGTGGACTCTTCTGAAGTAATTGCCCAAGATCCCTTCAAATATCATTCATTTTATGATTGTCCAATGTACTCATCCCGCCATAGATGCCTTCATTTCTACAGCATTGGGTCGATTTTTTATATTAAATTAGATTACTACTTTTATAATTGTGGATTTTATTTAAATTGATTACTGGTATATTCCATGCTGATTCAAAATCATGGGTGGAAGTAAATAAAATGGAAATTCCAAAGCGCACATCGGGTTAATATTTTTTGAAAGGAAAATAAAGTGTGTTATTGAAATTGGTGGGCAGCATTACTACTACTCTAATCCTTCCATGATTGTAGAGTCAGAAAGAGAATATTAACCCATCCTAAACGTAAGGAACATAAAAGGGTTACAACCTCCCCATATTGTATTGGGAAGTTTTAAATTGCCATGCACACAAAGTCTCAATTCCGTGACATATAACAAAGTGAAGAAGGCTAAATATTTTAAATTTTGACCTTCAAAATGAAACTCTAGCTGGAATTGCAAATTTCGATTGTTATGATCATTGATTTTAACACCTGAATTGATTCAACAACCTAAACTACTCATACTCCAAATCTATTTTTCAATATTACTAATTGATATTTACAATTTCATCGATCCAAATGACTTTATCCAATTTTAGGAAAAATTAATACCGATTTCCCCTCTTGCATTTTAAGCGACCAAAGCACAATTAATAGATATATTTATTCCAATAACTGAAACAATCACAATGAAACATAACTCAAGGGATCGAAAATATCCAATTTGCCTCTTAAAAATATCAACGAACTTAATGTTGGTGTTTTTCTTATGGTTTGACAAACCAAGTTGAATGAGATAGACTTTAACAATTCCTTTAGATTGATATCCATCGTTTCTCATGATTGCTTAATCATGTTTTGTGTATTTTCAAATCTACGTGATTACTTTCCGTTGAATAGTTTCAATCTCCATTGAATATTAGTATATCACTTTTGAACATAGAGTGAAGACAACAACTTTGTAGAAAATCCATGTAAGAAATGTCAATGAGTGATAATGAAACAAATAATATGTTTCTTAATTATAAGAGAGAACACCAAAAATTATCCACTTCCATGAAAGAGAAATGCTTCCAGGGAAGAAAAGAATGTGCAGTATAGTATTATTACAACATTTGAACAAAATTCCCCAATGAGATACTAGGGGCTATTTTATCTATAAATTCTCTATAAAATAAGTTGAACACATGGATAGGATGTGAAATATGGAGGAGACATTAGAAACACACCTGTTAAATAAAAATGGGAGCTTGCAATAAAAAATAGGAGCGAGTGGCAAGCTCAACGCCCACATCCAAGATGGAAGCTGGTCCATTTGCACAACAACTTAAATAGCGAACTCAAATAGATGATGAAGAGAATGTTGAACGTAACTTAATGTGGTAATATGACCATCTATTATCTTGCTATGGATGCCTTTTTAAAACTGAACATGTCGATGATGGACTCATGTCACACTCAATTGCGGAGTAGAAGTTTAGTTCTACCAATCTAGCCGTTCTCACCACTATGACCAAAACATGATAGAGGGGAAGTTAGGCTATATCGAAAATATACAAGAGATCATGCAAGTGGTCTCATCTTTCCAATGTGTCATTTTTGGTGCAAGTGGTGGGATACCTTCCCCCATAGTAACATAAATGAAGATCACGGTATTGTGATAATATGTGTCAACTATGGAAGGATGTGGGATGAAACTAAGTGCGCTTTTTCTCGAAGTACAACAACCAACTACTTTTTCTCAAGGGATGTGATGGATAGGCATTTGTGGTTCCTACTAGGACATCACCCTAGACCAAAAGCAAGGATGTGGTATTTCAAGCACTAACCTATACTAAATTATATCAATAGAGAAACAACCTATACTAAGATGTAAGCTTATATACTAACCTATTAACCCCTACTAACCTATACTAACCTATTAATGTCCTATAACCTATACTAACCTATACCAAGTTATATCAATTTATAATCAACATCCTACACTAACCTATTAACCCCAAACCCCTAACCTATTAACCTATACTAACCTATTGACCAGCCCAAACCCCGCCTAAAACCTCAACTCTCCAACCATGAAATGCATAAACCATTAAACACAAAACCGGCCCTAATATTCCTGTCACTGATCGATAATCCTGTCACTCCATTCGATAGCATGTTTCAACATTTTTTGGAGGGAAAACTCCACCTCCTCCGCATCCGTTTCAGACTTGCGGTCTGGTTTGTGTGATGGGAAACGTAGTTCGAAGGGTAGTGATGAACTGACAATCTAATTCAGTGATCGATAGGTGGTTTCTCCATTTTGTCGAGGGAAAATCGCACCTCCTCCACATATGTTTCAGACCTGTGGTTTGGTTTGTAATGTGGCTCCATTTTTTGTGGGCATCTCGACTTCGATTTGGACTTAATTGGCGTTAAGCGACGACGCAAGTGTTTCCTTTGCAGAAGCACAAGCAGGATCAAGAGCAGGGGTTTCGATTGCGAAATCAGGAGTAGGAGAAGGATTAGTCTCTGTAATGTCTTTGGTATGTGGCCACATTTAATCTTGAACCCTACTACACTTGAATTTCATTCAACCCATTAGTAGAGCCTACTCTATGACCCTTCCTCTTTCCTAAAGCTTCGATGCCTACTCTATTCATGGATGAGGAGTGTGTTTGTAGTTTTTTGTTTGGTGCCCTTTCGGGTTTCTATAACTCCATTTCGAATTGGGGCTAGTCGTGGGCAGTGAGAAATTGTAATGGGTTTGACCCATAATGGGAATGTAATTCGTATGAGTAGTTTGGTAGTTGTTTATGGCGTGTTTAATGTAATGAAGTATGCCCATTGTGGGAGCTTATGACTTGGCCGTGGCCATGAATGGTTGTAACCCTGTTTGTAACTAATCTAAGGTTTTGCATTACCTCTGTTTTGGTATTCCCTTACTATGTTGCTCTAAGTGATGGATTGGGTATTGTATAAATTGTTTAAATGGTTGCAATCTGGAACATGTTGAATGCTCTATATGTAATTCGCCACCTGTAGGTGACAAAAATGACTCTGCGTGTAAATTGATGGTTTGGAAAATGAATTGGGGTTTCGCTGTGTGTAAATACTAGGTCTGTTTCTATTTAAACATGAGTTTTTATACTCTGCTAAGCGATTGGGTGAGAATCGACCCTGTCGCTATACATTATTGGAAAGAGTCTTTAGTTTAAACGATTCTGTGTTAGCTTGATGAAGCGATCCTATAGCTATTTGTTTTGGACTCTCGACGCAAGTATTTATTTGTTTGGCTAAGAGATTCGAACCTGTAGCTAAAATGTTTGGAAAACGATTCTATATTATGAGTTTCGACTTTCATGAAGCAATTGTGTAACTTAACGTTTTTGGTTATGGGCACAAGTATTTTCTGTTTGAGAAGTCATCGAAAACAAATGATGTGTGTTTCGACTTTAGATTTTTGGTCTGTAACGCCAGTCATTTTATTGATTTAGTGTTTCTCCTTTGGTGAGATTCAATCTCTGTGTTATTACATTTTGAAATAGGATGTATTTGTTAAGGGAAAAGAGCTGGGTAAGCCCTAGCTGGTAAATCGCTAAAGAGATCATCTTCTTGACAGGTCAACACTTCACTGACACTAGACACACACCTAGATGCACACTGTAGATTTGAGATTCCCTCTCCTAGGAAAAAATTCCCAAGTCATGCAATTAAAATGCACTAATCCTAACTCAAAATTAACTAAATTAAGGTCTTACTAAAACATATTGTGATCTTGATATCCAAATCTGCTAAAAATGAAATTGTCCCTAAAATAAGAACTTCTAAAAAATAGAAAACACGTGATGAACAGAGTATTTCAACATCTTGTACAATGCCCAGTGACAAAGGTCAATTTGGCATCAAGTGGTCGTGCCAAAGATCCTGCCAACAAAAGGCATTGTTTAATGACTAATGTCAATTTACTTGGCAATACCCTTACATTAAAACATCATATTGATTGATTGGATCTTTGTAGGGGTCCTTTTAGAGATACAACTAGACATCAGGCATAGATGGAAAATAAATTTAAGAGGGATCTAGAATAGTTATTTTTTCCATATGGAAAATGTTAATACCTTGTGTCCTAGACTCCCAATCTGAAGTTTCTAAATTATGTTGTCGATTGTGCCTTCCCAATCTTCAAGAATCAATTTTCCTTTGGAATTGCTTTCTAGAATGGCCAAAAATCTACTTGGCAATGATGGATATCCCTGCCAGTTTGCATGGCACATGCTCTAGATGATACACGGTGCATATAAAAGGTTATAAGAATATACAGATGGCATTACTGCCTCTTAAGAAAAGTTATATGGCATAATGTGAAGACAATAAATCGACGCTAATAGTATTCACTGAAATTTTATGGTCTCACGTGATACACATTAATGGATTCATTCATGTGATCTGGCAGCTGTGGGGTGGTTGTGTTCTTAATTACAAATATAATCTTGTTCTTCCTAAAAAAGTAGTTTGTTAGTAGTGACCCGTTTCAGTGGGTATTGTAATCAACACAGCTGATATAATGGGGAAAACTCAGTTAGTTTAAACAGGCGAGTTCATTTTTGGTTAATTAGGTACAAGCTGGGAGGTGGGCAGGTTTAGGCTCTTACGTTAACTTGTTAATATGTCATTTATTGAATAATTAAACATACTAATACTGACAATAAGATATTCATCAATATAAATGGATAGTACATTACATATTTTCAACCTTTAGGGCCTGAAAAGTGTTATAAGATTCACCAACCACAATTTTTTTTTGAGAAATGGTTGGGTAGAAAAATTTCACAAAGATCATGACATGAAGAAGAATTTAGTTAGTTGGTGGTAGAGGTAAATAGGATCATATCTAGGAAAGATGGCATGCATTTTATTAAAAAATTGATGTTTCCATATATATGTCATGGCTATTATGTGTAGGTTGTATGGACAACAAGAGACTACACTTACCTCAATGCAGTTGGGTTCCTATTATTTATATTGTGGTTACTTCAATTACAGTTTTTAATTGGGAACCTATATTGTCTTTTTCCGTGCATAAATCTATAGAGAGTGCCTAGAGTGATAATCCTAAACTCTTCCCTACTTTCTACATGGCCTCTAATCTTTTAGATATAATTTGTGCAAGCAATTATTTTCCAAAAGTTCGTTGGAGTTGAAATCTAGGGTGTAACCCAGTTCATGGATGGAGAATTAAATAAGGAGAAAGGTTGTGAACCCCTTACATTCCAACACATAAAACTAAAAAAAAATCCCTTTTAAAGGTCTATTCCAAAAAGTGTCATCCATCATTACCACTAGTCAATACCTAATAAAAAAATAGACCACATATGTTTTCAGAAGAGTAGAAGAACAATCTCAAACTCTACTAAAGCACCAGGGGGCTTATTTCTCCATATACCCATTGGACTTAGTCCAATTATGCATTTACCCATATCTTTTTTTTTTATGTTGTACATGCTAGCACTAGTAGATTTGAACCCAAAATCGGATGAGAAAATCCGACGACCTCCGACGAAAAGGACTGTGTCGTCGGACTTTCTTTCAAAATTACAATTTTTTATTACTGCTCAGCTAGGCTGCCACAATTTGTAAATCTGTGTTTTGGATGCTTGCTATGTGTGTTTTAATGCATATTACAAGTCTAATATTACAAATTACAATAAGAATTTATTGCAGTTTGGATGTTTTTTTATCTTTAGCGTTCACACTTTGTATAAGGATTCCCCCATGGGGTTAGCAATCACTTTGAATAATGAGTGATGTAATTAGATGTATTTCATTTTTTCCCGGAGGAAGAGGAGTTGTAGGGCTCCAGTTGTGGTTATTATTTTTTTATTAAGCTCATGAACATTTATATGCAGTTTATTATTTCTACTATCACTGTGTTTTTGTGATGAATGATTGAAGAATGTTATAAGTGTTCCTAGAGAATTATGAACATGGGTAGTACTGTAGCAGCTTTAACACTTAGAATATAGTAGCTTCAAATTTGGACTGTGGTGGCTTCATAAAAAAACAAGTTATGGTTTAGCTTCCCGGCCAGTTGTGGTTACTATTTTTTTATTAAGCTCATGAAGATTTATATGCAGTTTATTGTTTCTACTACTATTGAAGAATGTTATAAGTGTTCCTAGAGAATTATGAACATGGATATGTACAATTCCTTATATTTATTATCACTTTGTTTAATGTGATGAATTCATTTGCATGACTTGAGTATATCTGAAGCTCTCCTTGAGGTCCCATGAATGAACTTGAACACTTGTTGCATTCATTTAATTTGAAAGAGTAGTTATAGTTTGAAAGAACTCTCTCCTTACCTTAGCTAGCATTCATTGAAAGGAAAGTCTTATTTTATTCATATGCATTTGCATGGTTTGAGTCAGTCATCACACCACGATTTTCACTTCCATCACCCGACTGAGTAATACAACCATTAAAATTTAACTCGTTAACTCAACACACTTTAACCTCGCTTGAGGATAAAAATAATTTGTTAGTTAGGTAGGACACCGGGGATAGGCATCCAAATAATTCCCCCTTGTCATTATCATCCGAGACATAGTTGTTGTCCTCTAGGGTGCTAAAATCCTCTTGTACTTGTTGGCACAGTCATCGACCAGTTTGTGGAGGGGCCTCCTGTTGTTTCAGGGGTTAAACCGCCGCGAGATCGAGAACTGGACGGACATTGTGGAATGCCGCACTCCACTTAGCCCTAAGGAAACATCGATCATTGTCTTCCTTGTATTCTCCGTCCACCATACTGGTGATACAAGGGTGATAAGGCAGAAGCGTCAAAAACCTTTTCCGATGTGTCATGAACGAGGTAGCTTAGTGACTTTTCTACTAGGGCTCTTTTACCCAAGATCCCTTTCGGTAGAGGGATATCCTTCCATTATTGGTATCTCATTTTGTATTGTTCGAATTGGATTTCATCACCTTGCGAAGGATACAACTTGTTGAGGTCTCCAGCTCTTAGGAGGTTTTTCTTGCTATTTCACCTTTTTAGAGGGTCTTTTTCTTTTTAGTGTTGCTTGTTGGCATTCTGGCCACTTTTGTTTCAGCTTGCTTACTGTGACACCGGTCCCAGTACAGTTTTTTGAGCTTATCTGATGATGTGTGATGTCCTCTTCTCCTAGGTCTTCGAGATGGTTGAGTTAGATGGTCTTCTCAAGGGACTTAACACCCCTTGATGGAGCCACTGATGCTTGACCTTAGGAGTAGTCTAGAGGACCACGTGATCACATCATCCGTGGACTTTTTCGTTTACTGTGATGATGGTCTTTCAGGTTATATGGAACAATGGTACATTTGAGAGAGAGATTATTGGTACATTGTACCCCACCTTGGTTGATTGTCTTATGGTCCTTCCATTTTGTCGATAATATTTGTGTGATAGCTTGCCTTTTACCTTTTAGGTCTTTTACTCATCTTGGTATATCTTTTGATTTGTACCACCTTTTATGTTTTTGGTCTTGTGGGTACTACAGTAGTTTGTACACATTTGAGTTACACACCCTAATTTGTCCAAGTTGTTATGAATCTTTATACCTTTTGGTGGTCCTATTTGAGTTACAAGAGGTAGTTACAAGGAGCTATTGCATATAAGAGGTAGTTACAAGGAGCTATTGCATATATTTGACATTATTTGACCTTCCATCTCTTTGGCATGTCAAATAACAGGTAGTTACAAGGAGCTATTGCATATATTTAACATTATTTGACCTTCCATCTCTTTGGCATGTCAAATAACAGGTAGTTACAAGGAGCTATTGCAATATATATTTGACCTTATTTGTACCTTCCTCACAATGGTTGATTTACTTTTGGACCTTACACCCTGTTGTTTATTGGTCTTGTGGTAGCTTGTCCTTTAATTTTGGTCCTTTCATTTTTTTGTGGTACCTTGCCTCTCACCTTTTGGGTCTTTTACTGATCTTGAGTTATCTTTTGAATTGTACCACCTTTTTTTTTTTGGTCTTGTGGATATAACTATGGTAGATTGTCCACATTTGAGGTACTACACCCCCTTAGTCCCAAGGGTTATGAGTCTAATTTATACCCACTCTTTTATTTTTTACTTGTACCTTACTGGTTGGTTTTTTTACCCTTTGGTTGGTCCTTGTACCTTACTGGGGGCCGTGAGTCTCTTTGGCCTCAGTCTGCTGGTTGTCAGCTCATCTTTATTGTGATTGTACTGAGCCTTTTGAATGTCATTGACTTTCTTTGATTGACCGTACCAATATAGCCAGTCATCTCTCTCTCTCTGGTTTGTACTAACCCTATAATAGGGTCACTTGGTTCCTAGAGTTGAGGCACAGTCATTTCTGAAAGTAACTCTTCTGAGTATATTACAGGAAACGTCTACCCCCAGGTAATTAAATATGTGTTGGTTATAAGACTTAATTAGTAATAAAAGTGTTGGTAATCAAATACGTGGTAAATAATTTGAATTAAGTAGTTAAGGCTTGTCCTGTCATACAAAATTGTTGGTAATCAAATTATATTTGTTGGTAAAGAATTTTAAGAGTGGTGGAACTCGACCTCAACTGAACTTGTGAGAAAAATTATCTGGGATAATAAGTGTCATGACAGAAAACTGAGTAGAACTATGACTTTATTTCTTGAACCATGACCTTATCATAACTATAACAGATTGCTCCAGACTTCCATTTGTGAGCTAAACAACACAATAAAATTTGTAACAACAAAAGGAAAGTTTGCAAAATGGGAAGCATTGTTCTGATGGTATAATTGTATTGTTCATGAGCACATTTTTGGGAAAGCAAAAAGCATTCCTGACTTTATAACAAGAGAATATTTGACACATAAGTGTGTTGTTAATTTTTAAGAAGCGGGCCTGAAGCAAGCAAGCCTGAAACAAGTGAGCCTAGTGCAAGCGAGCGTAGAAGTTCAAAGCGGAATCCAATGGGCCCATAACCCACAAGTAAACATGAAAATCTATGCTTGGACCGGAGGAAAAAATCATATCTACACTATCAATGATAATATGAGTTGGTTGGATTATATGCAAGCCTGGAAACCTAGGTGGGAGTTGAGACATGCTGAAGTATTAGATGCTAACTTACAAGGATCTGATGCTTTTATTATACTAGTGCCAGAACTCAGGAGAATGCCTATGGGATCTAGTATTGACATACCAGAGATGATTTACAACAACTCCTTGAGAAAAGCAGTTGATGCAAGCAATTGGTTAACTCACCTATACCATGATCTTAACCTAATCTCGATGGAGGGCTCTACACCTCACCTTGGGATACGACTGGAACAAAAATACTACTGTATTAACTGGATACGTTCTTTGGAAGCATGGCCACATCAAGATGCTAGTCTCTGGTTTCCAAGTACTACACACACTTATGAAAAATATAAAAAATTATGGTGGAAATTCTTGAGAAAAGAAAATAAAGATAGAACATATTATACCATGCTAAAGTTTGGACCTCAAATGACACATATCCATGAGGATCCTGCATGGTTCGTCCCTGATTGTACTAGAGACTGGTGGCGGTCATTCGGCATCAACCTGACAGCATTAGATCCAGGTGCTATTTATAATCTAAAATGGGAAGTTGGAGAATCTCTCGAACAAGTCAAAGATATTTTGCAGACAAAGCTTACTGAGGCTTAAATCCTTCGGTACTACGTTAAAAACAAACGACAGTGGCTTGTCAAAAACCACATAGACGTCCACATGCATCAAAATAGACGTGTGGTCCTGAGGTCTGTTTATTCAAAGGCATGGGTTGTTGAATCCAACGTCTTTCGAGAATTGTATGGTCCCCCATACTCCGATGAGTTGTAAATATCTCAAAAGTATTTGGCTATGAGTGGGGCCTGTCCATTCAAATTGTCAAAAAGATTGAAAAGAAAGTCTTTGTAACTATGTCATGATCATATAAAGAAAGCCCTACTTTTCTCTCTGTCAATATGATTGAAAATCTATGTTATGTATTAAACACTCTAAGTCAATATTACAAGTAATTGTCAAAAGGCAGCATTACCTGGGAGTATGACTGAAAGCTACCATTTTTCAAAACAGCTTACATGTTTACGGTTCCGTTTTTGCTTGATTCAATTACTTTCAGTCATCTAAGAAGACCATGATTGAATAAGATTATACAAGTTCCACAACATTGTATAAAATATTGTTTTTGAAAATTTGTGAACACTTATCAACCACTTAAAAGATCTTACTTTTGAAAGTCTTAAGAACTTTTAGACGTTTTCCATAATGATTAGTGATTTTTATTTTATATTATTATTGCTGAATATAAATATCTTACTAAATGTGACTGGACTTCAATTACCAAGTTGATGAACCCAAACTGATGGGATGAGAGAGACTTTAGGGAAATGACGACACATCTGATAATTGGATGGTTTTATATGGGAGTCAAGACCCAAAGGAGCAATAAAAGAAAGCTCATAATATCGTGAATTTGTAATCAGAAGAAAGATAAAGTGTTCGTCTTCCTCATCGCTTGAATGCCTAATGTTGAGAAAGGGAATGAGGATAAAGTGACATTATAAAAGGCACGACATGTCACCTTTTAAGAGGCACTATGCCTTGCGGTCGTATCTAAACTTTTTTCCCATGTTGCAGGTAGAACCAAACAAGTATTTGTCAGATCTATCTTCCTCGAGCGAGGGGAGTTTAGGAAGGCTAGAGGAAAGTGAGACATCCAGTAGGTCTAGAAGAGTTGTATATTCAACTAGATGTCAAAAGACCAGAAGAAAATTCGAGAAACGCAATGCATTTTTTCACGGTCAAGGGGGGTCATGTTCCTATGGTGATGAGACAAAAGACAACCTCGAGGTGCCCTTGAGGTATAGACATTTAGTGAAACAATGGGTACCCAAGGATCTTCCTCAACCGAACATAGATTTTTGTGTGAACGATAGGATATATCGAATAGCACCGTCGTCAATACATGGTTTTGGGTTGTTCAGCATGGATGGCATAAGGATCCCTTACAACACATGTACAGAATTGATGGAGTATGTTGGACCCTGTTACAGCTACAAAGATTGGATGCGCCTAGTCCAATTTACAAAAAGTATGCGTAGCTATGGATTGTCAACAAACTATTTACAGTTGAAAGACAAAAATCAAAATAAAGGAGCAACGTTGTACATGGATGGAAGGCCAAAGGCCACAGGGAATATTGCGGGGTTTATAAACAGTACACAACCAGGGTCTACAATTAAGCAACCAAACTGCGAATTTGAGGGGCGTGAAGGAAACCGTGTTTTTGTAGTTTCCATTAAATCAATATCTGCAGGGGAAGAGTTGCTTATTAATTACAATTTGAACCGAGTAGATACAAAAAAGGTTACTATGGGATTGGTACATATAACAATTTACCCAACCTTTTATTAATGAATTTAACATATTAAGGATTTTTTCGTTAGTTTATTTCGTTTAAATTTTCCCCATTTACTTCGCAGGCTAGTGATCGGGATAAAGCACCGCCAGCAGATGGTCGGAGGAGTACATCTTCCTCGAGGGATAAGGTATACATCTTTGTAATAGTGCAAATATAATAAGAAAGAATAGTTGACTTTCACTATGTTTAGGTGACTTTCACTATGTTTTTTATTTAGGTTTCTGTAAGGGGCAACTCCCAGTTATTAGCAGATCGGGGGAAGTCACCTATGAGCATCGATCCGAGGAGTGGATCACGATCCTCTACGTTGCAGGTATAATCCATTGGAATTGTTCATATAATTGTAGGAATCTATCATGATATAACTCAATAGTCTTTTATATTTTTTTGTTGCAGCCCGATGAATCGTTGTATGAAACAGCATCAAAAGAATGTCCAGTAGATCCTGAAGTGGCTGAGATCCTTAAAGATGATAGAAAAACTAGTGAAGCCACAAACCGGTTTACGATGATAGACAAATTGTTGGAAAAATATACTGTGGAACTCGTTTCTATGCTTATCAAGTTTCCGCAAACAAGCGAGAACCTGGCAAGGATTGAATTATTGGAACGGAAATATGAATCCTTGGAAGTAAGTTGAGGAATCTTGATTCATAAAATAATTCATTTATAATTTTCTCTTTTATATGATAGTACTGAACGTGTAAGACGTGGTTTGTATTTACAGAGTTATCGAAAAACATACAATAGTGGTGGAGGAGATGTTGGCCGCAGCGAGGCTCGTGGAGAGACATGGCATCATGAGCAAACGACTCCACGTACTACATCGACTCCTTCGCCATTGTTGTCGACTGAATAGTAGGCAACACGTTCTGACACACCACGAACCCCAACTGTGAGCACACTGACCGCTAGTGACCGACGCACACTGGATCGTCCACCGGAAGAGGTCGACAACGAGAATCTTGGTAATATTGATATCGACCTAGTTGCATTTCCAGGATCTTCCCGTGTCACTAGCACGGGAACAATGGAGGTAACATTTTTGGTCGACGTCGATCTCGTCCCAATAAAGATCGATAAGGTCCCAGGTAATTAATATATGTTGATCAATTTATTGTTTATAACTTCATTGTAATATACCGATAAAACGTTTTCTTTCAACTAATTATGATCATGGCATGATCGTTTCGCAGGAAATGACGTTTTCTATAAACAAATGAATGACGCGTGTTTGGAGATCTTCGGGCCCACCATCCAAGAAAGGTGGGATAAACAACGGAAATGTTTAAAAGATGAACTCATGCATCGGTTGGTTGGCCTGTTCGGCGACAAAACCTTTAATAAAGTCGAGGTCATGAAAAAGGCTTGTCAACATGTGAAGGTTGTCCGAGACCAATATAGGACACACCTTGAAAAAAACCCTAAGTATGAGCGCCCTCCAATGATTTCACCAATGGAGTGGAGAGCTCTTGTGGATGATGGAAGGGAGAGGGCTCATAGAAGAGAAGGAAAGATAACACCAGGCACAGGGAGGTATGCAATACTTTCCGCAATGTAATTCGAAACCTTATTATTATTGAATATTTCTATATCGGACTTGGAACATCTAACGTATTTCAACACTTGCATAGGCTTCCAGACACATCAAAGGCCACAAAGGAAAGAGTTGAAAAAATAGGTCAACACAAGCTTGGGCCTGGTGGTTATTCCAATTTCGCTACACGATTTGTAAGTTTCGATAAACCAATAATGCATCCAAATAATAAATTGCAAATTTTTTTCATTTTATTGCACCGGAAAATGTTAATTAACGACATTATGCAAATATGCAGGCCGAATGATTCAATGAACAACCCACTGAGGAAGACATGAAGCTTGGCTTCAAGGAAGGATTTGGAGCTGTTGTTGAATGACGAAAAAGCTTGACTGGCCAAACACAGTCTTCTGGTACCAATCCATCCGGTGCACAGGTAAATAGAATCTATATACTTTATTGAATATTAACCGCTTGTGCAATCTATTCGTTATAAATACTTGAAAAACAATATTGACTTTGTTTTGAGCAGGAAAGCAATGATCCCCCTAATGTCGAGGAGGAAGAACAACAAAACGAAGATCATGCTTCTAATCGTGGTAATGAATTTATTCATATGCTAAAATTTTATGTATAGCATTGCAAATGGTGAACATTAATTGTATTTCACCATATTTCAACTGCAGAGCATGTAGAGGGTGAAACTGTATAGGTTGAGCCTGTATAAGAACATGAACTACATGATGTGGCCACATCGGGTAAAAAAAAACATGTGTAACGTTTTTTTTAAATGAAATACTTGTCATTACAATATCAAAATACAACGATGTAACATTTTCACATTGTTGCAGCAAATCCGAACCCCTTGCCGTAGACATCACCACAAGCGCCTGATGAAGAACCAAGAACTAGAATAGAAAGTCCAGCGGTAGATGCTCCTCTTAGAGATTATTTACCAATTATGAAGAGAAGAAAAACTGCTAGTAAAAAGAAGTGACTCGAAAAATGTACTCGTCTAATTATTTTTTATAATAATATATCGTCCATGATTTTTGGCCTAATGAATGAATGAATGGTTTAATGGTTTAATAATTCAGTGTAGTAAACTGTTACCTTTATTGATTGTTAGTTTTTATTGAATGAATGTGTTGAATGAATGAATGAATGGTTTATTGAATGTTATCTTTTATTGTATGAATGTGTTGATTGAATGAAACAATGGTTTAATGAATGTTAGGCTTTATTGAATGAATGGTAGATGAAAGTTCATGATGAAACATGGATGAATTTGCACGCATTTGTTTTTTTCAAGTACATGCATTGGGTATGGTAAATTGAGAGTGATGTGAGGGGGGGGAGGGGCCATAAGAGCTTCCACCTTCACGTGGTTGGCCCTGTTCAGTAGAGAATATTAAATTATTCTCGAAACAGAGAGGATCTCAATGAATGGCTGCGATGCTGGCTTTCTACAACCCACTAGCGTGTCATCTAAATTTTGACAATTTCTTGGAGCTTGTTGTGATGTTTGGTTGCTCATCATAACCAATTTCAAGTTTCCACAACTTCAAAGGCTGAGTAAATGATGCACTAGAATCAGTATCCTTAACCTTCTCTTTAATTTCATTGGAATCAATATCCTTAACCTCACATTGAACCCTTCCAAAATGGTCTATTTACCATTGAAGCCTGGCTTCTGAAGCATGATATTTGCAACTAATCTAGCATACACCAACAACAATTAGAAACATGCTTCCTGTTGTCAATGTTCATCATTTTTTATGGCTGCAACTTAACTGAGGATATTCGAACCTGCGACCTATGTGTAGTCCCAAGGCTAACACCTTCAAGCTTGAAGTGCAACTGACAATGGGAGACCACCTTCAACCAGTTTGATTCATTATGCATGCATTTCATAGTGGGAGACGACAGGCTACCACCTTGCTTGATTCATTATGCATGCATTTCACTATGCAACAGTCTCAAATCCCCTCTGCACTTTCCCTAAATTAGTTTCTTGATTCAACATGACCCACGCCTGTCGTCTAATGAGTGTTGATAGTGGTCTAGAGTTTCATCCTAGCAACGGTGACGATTCATGGTATTATGTTTCCCTTCGGCTGCAATATGACAAACTCAAATCTCTCATACGAAGGTTTGTCTGACAAATGTGATGGTTTCAGTTTCTTGATTCAGCATGACCCAAACAGTCACATTTGTCAGACAAACCTTTGCAGTGGACTATGATTTTCCATATTGCAGCTGAAGGGAAACATAATACCATGAATCATCACCATTGCCAGGCTGAAACTCAAGACCGTTGGAAACACTCCTTGGACGGCGGGCGTGGGTCATATTGAATTGAGACACTAATTCAAGAAAAACGCAGTGAATCTGAGACCGTTGCATAGTGAAATGCATGCAGAATGAATGAAGAGTACTCGGTGTCGAGAGAAATGGTTGTGGGACTTCGTATGAGAGTAAATGGCGGTGGGAATTGATTGACAAGGTCAGGCTTGAAGTTGGTAGCCTTAGGACTAGACATAGGTCACAGGTTCGAATCTCCTCAGTTTAGTTTGTACCCGGTTATTCTTTCAATGAAAATTATAGATTTTATTTATTTTCCTTTGTCAACTTTATGTATCCCTTTCTGTGTTTTCTTTATTTTCCTTTTTTAACATTATGTATCCCCTTTTGATAATTAGAATTGTTAATATCGAGTCACTCGAGAATGAACGTAAAGAGGATTTCCACGGAAATTTGTTCCATCCAAACCTATCAAGTGTACTTTTAAGTCAAAAATATTCTTGTAACAAAGTGATGAAAGATCTTAGAAGCAAATGTAACAAAGCCCTTAAAGAAGTTCGCGTAACATAGTGGTTTGTGTTTGCAGGAATCCTTCCTTTTATCCACTCTGTTTTCTTTTGTTGCACTTTCAAATTCATCTGCAATGATATCAACACACTACACATTATGGGAATAAGACGTTCACATTTGCATATTCCACTACTACATCTAATTAAATATCATCTCCTTGCAAATCCACCATTGTAACACCACTCTCTTCTATAGTGTCATCTTCTACAACAACACCACTCACTACTGCAACATATATCCATTACAACTTTTCCATTGTTTATTGAGTTTCTTGTACAAGCTCGACCTTTACCCCCAATCTTTTCCTTATTGTATTTTGCTACAATCAATTCTTCTACACCTTTACTTGACTTGATAGCTTGAATATTAAATAATGCTAAGTATGGTTTTAGCTTGGAGTGAACACTTAGAGTTGTCGTTCCAAGTTTGATAATAAAAGCCACCTTTTCAAGTTAAATTATTATATTAAAATCATATGTAATTTATAAATGATTTCATAAAAATAATTTAAACTTATTTGGCAAAATATTTTCAACTTTATTATAAAGGTAAAGTTAAATTATTATATTAAAATCATATATAATTTATAAATGATTTTATAATAATAATTTAAACTTATTTGTCTTTGAACAAGAATGAGGCATGGGACAGCTTCGGGCATGGTACAACTTGGCATTTGCAATGAAGTAGGAAGGCTTTCATTGTCCTTAATTTGGACAATGAAAGGCAATGGTCGTTTAAACATGACTTCACAAAGTTCAAGACTCTGAGGGTGTACTATAAAAAAAAGAGGAATTGAAGCAACAAACACTTCAAAACATTATTGTTTTTTTTTTAAATTTTCCACCCGTGTTGGATAACCGACGGCCATGGCAAAGAAAACCGACACTCTCGCCATAGATCCGACGGCCAAAGACGTCGGTCCTCAGCCATTTTCAAGTAGGATAGACGTCGGTTTTCCGACCTCCATAGTGCACAAAACCGACGTCGTTGCCATAGCTCCGACGTCACAAGCCGTTGGTGCTCAACCATTTTCAGTTGTGAGATATGTCGATTGTCCGACGACCACATTGAAACAAACCGACGGCTATGCTATAGATCCGACGGCCAAAGACGTTGGATCCAAACGCTTTTCAGTTGTGAGGGACGTCAGTGTTCCAATCGCCACAATGAAAACAAACCAACGACTATGCTATAGATCCGACGGCAAAAGACGTCGAAGCCAAAAGCATTTCGGTTGTGAGGGACATCGGTTAACCGACTTCCAAAGGGGTCGCATAACCGATAAAGTCCGAGCCGTCGGTTTTGATCCGAAATTGGACCGACGTTAAAAAATTACTGTGGTTGTCGGATAATCGACCACAAACAATAGAAAATCCGACTTTTTGGCCGTCGGTTTTTGGGTCCAAAAAACCTAGTGATAATTGCTAATTCATGTCAAGAGCACATTTCCTCTTTGATGCTTGTTGAATGTCCTGTGGATGGATGCATAACAAGAAATACTTTTGCGATTCAGTGCTTATATTTTATTTATCCTTGTGATTGCCAATATTAGACCCAACGCATTACATGATTTTATATTACAATGAACAATTGATTCCTCAATAATTTGCCTTTATTAAAATCTGTGTGGAGGATCCTCGTCAAACAATTTGATCCCCATGCCATTCATATATGCGCATCCTCAGATAAAAAATTTCAGGGTGTAGCTTTTCTAGCTCATCTTAAACAAGAGCCACGAGGTGGCAATGTCCCCGTAGGTGCTAATAGCAATAACAACTATTGGTAGAAGATAAAAGCTATGGAAATATGATACTTTTTCCACAAAATTATAGCATAGGGAATAAGTGACATTGTTTACACTCATAGTAATGATTGGCACGATTTAAAGTTTTTGCCTTTGGTTCTACGATCAGATCGGTTGCATATTTGGGGCATTTGGAAGTGTGTTTTTTAGCAGAATACTGAATACATATAGTAATACAACATTTGCAGTGGTTATGGTTATGCATGAGTAGTAGTAAACAAACTAATATACTCAATAGATAATACGATTTGGGTTTAGAGGTCATTTTTAGAGACAAGATGATCAACATATGACCTTTAAAAAAATGTAATTAATAGGAAATAAAAATTATTATAATTTGTATATAAATCAAAGTAAAATATTATATTAAAATAAAATTGTCAAACGTAGGCACAACCAAAACAATTTTTTATTTTTAAAGATTT
Source organism: Larix kaempferi (assembly GCA_027924585.1). Lineage (NCBI taxonomy): Eukaryota > Viridiplantae > Streptophyta > Pinopsida > Pinales > Pinaceae > Larix > Larix kaempferi. The sequence goes on from BSBM01000076.1 coordinate 4,816,088, forward strand.
AAAAAACAATACATCGTTTTTGGTATGAATGAGGCTTTTATGAAAGAAAATGTATATTTTGTGATTAATATATATATTTTGGCTCTATGCATTTTTTTGGATTTATGCATGAAGTAATGAACATTTAAAGGCATGAATTGAATTACAATGATTGTTAATAAATTTGCGATACACTTTGCATTTGTATTAAAAGAAGGATATTTGCCTACCGTTGCATATATATATTTTGCTCTCAAAGATTGGATGATATAGATTGCTTAAATGAACATTGCTACAAACAACCGGCAGAAGGTGCAACATTTGCTTATCTTTTTCATAGTAACAAGGATGTTCAACAACATAACTCAAAAATGTTATCAGCTATGCAAACAGAAACATTCAGACTTGTAGCACATGATGGCAAAATTGATTTAATTGGAAAAAATGACCATAAACAAAAGACATTGCAACTTCGCTCTACGATAATAGTAAAAAACATATGCTTATTGAACTAGTTGGAGGCAACTACTCAACTCAGGATGGATTGGTTAATGGTGCAGAAGGTGTGTTTAAACACTATAGTCAAAGAAACCAAGATATGGTCTGGATTGAGTTTGCAGATCCAAAAGTTGCAGACAAGCAACGTGCAATGATGCAACATCTTTATACGCCTTCCGTAAAGTTCAATTGGACACCAATCAAAAGGATTGTGATACAAACAAGAGTTGAAAATAAAATCAATGTTATGTGAGCACAATTCCCAATTCAGTTGGCATGTGCAAGGACAATTCATAGAGCACAAGGATTGACAATGAACAGATTGGCATTTGACCCAAAATGAATTAAGAGACATGGCCTTGTTTGCTCTGTGCTCTTGCATGTCAGAGATATGGATTGTGTTTTTTTTTAAACAAATTGGAACAAGGAAATTTTATAGCTTATCCAAAATCCAGCACTGAAATAGATAGATTAAAAACAGAAGGAAGTTTGCAATTTGAATATGGTGTGCATTCAATGGAAAATGCTGAACAATTACTCATTTCATCGCTAAGCACACGGATCTTGCTTTTGCACTATGACGATGTTCTAAATGGTCATGAACTTATGCAAGCAGACATTCTATGTTTGCAAGATACTGAGATGTGCACACCTAGCAAGGAAACAACAATGATAGAGAAACACAATTTCTTCTCAGCATTTTCAGTGCATGGAATCCTTACATTGATTAAGGAAAACATTGCTATTATGAACTCTAAAAACTATACAGAAAACTTCAGTGAAGCAATTTGCATAGATGCCATTAATTAGCAGAAATGAATGCCATTAAGCTTTTTTATTTAACAGGCCATAGAGATTCTGGTTGGTTTCAGTAGTTTGTTGCCAAAAATATGAGCAACTACGAGAGTGTATTTAAAGAATGTTACATAGTGATATTGATACAGGTTTAATGTCACCATTGATATTTTTAAAAAATATTGCTCATGTCACTTCAAATTGACAGAGAGAAACCGATTTTAATGCAATAGATTATGTCCTTGAGCAAAATGACTGCCAGCTTGCGGGAAGCCTGTGCATAATAACTTATTATGAGTTCTACAAGTCAACTAGAGAACTATAATAATAATAAGTAAGTTACCTTAAGTAAGAGACTGCTTCATTTTCCAGTTAAATGATAAAAGATCACTGTCAAAATTGAAAATGTAAGTAGTGTTTGATTAACTAAACGTATATTCAAAGTGTCGGTGAACTATAGCTTTGGAACATCAGCGACGATGTAGCTGAGAGAGTTTTAACTCAAGTTGAGTTAACACTATATTAATCATTGCAATGGGAAATATATAGTTGGCAGATGAAGGTATGGCGGGGCCACATATCAATGCTAGCTACATGCATGAGAAAATTCACAATATCAAATGTTGAGTGTGTGTCTGCAACGAAAGGGGAAAACATTGAAATCGAGCATCTGAAACAAATGTTGGCAGTCAACACAAGGCTTATCCATCCATTTACTCAGGACATGTGCGTTTATTCGAGTGGTTTCAGGCGCACACTATCTATTGTGTTCAATTGATTAGAAACAGTAACAAGTGTTCTTATGCGTTAGTTGACGCAGTCCCTGTTGCGAGACTAAGCAAATTAATAAAAGAACATGGCAATGTAGTTAACAGTGGTGGAGTTTATTGCTCCTTTGAAATAGCAGAAATATAATTAATGAATTGATATGCTAAAATAGCAGAAATATAATTAATGAATTGATATGCTAGAAGTGGAGACAAGTGACTGGGTTGCTATTAGAATGGAATACATGAGTCAGAATTTGGTTCACTATTCAGTATTGACAGAAATGGAGTCTATGAATTTTGTTATTATGCTTTCTATTTGTGAAGTTGGATCTATGCCACTGCTACAATGTGCCATTTGTTAAGCCAATTGATTTTTTTATCGTGATTCCAAGCACTAGTCATGGCACTTACATTTGAGCTCGGTCGCTTGCCTACTGCTAATAAGTTGTGCTAGAAGTACATTGTCTATGTTTCAATGCTGGCGGGCAAGGGTGTGCTGTCACAGTATTTACTGTGCTACCGGCTTCTCTAGCTGGAATATATAGGTGGTGACTAATGTTGCTTGCAACCTGTGATGATAAATGGTGAGTGTTTTCGCAATGTTGAGCTGTGCTATCAAATAAGCTGGAAATTCTGCTACCTGGACTTGGTCGTAGAAAAGAATAACAGATGGGATATTAATGTATTTAGTAGCTCGTAAGCAGTTCTGCTATAATGTCAAAATCTTCGTTGTTGATGTTATACCCCCTTGGGTTTTGGTGCTTTAAGAAGCCCAATTCTGCACTACGTGTTCATGGAGGGATGGGCTAGGCTTATACACACTAGTTCTATTAGCATTGCATGCCATTCATAAGAGGATTCCATGACACCTGTGACTAATCTATTGGAAGAAGCTTAGGTGCATAAACTCAGCGAGGACTATATATGATCTTTTTTTTATAGCCAGGATACGCCAGAATGCTACCCAGTAGTATTGACTATTCAACATGCAGACTACCGTTTGGCCAATAGAGGGAACAAATCATGGCATATTTGTCAACATTGGATTGCACTTAAATAAAATTAGATTGCAATTAAACAATGTGGAGGCACAAGAATTTTGAAGCAGAATCAACGTAGGTTGGAGTCTCGTTAGCAAGTGGTGGAAGCAAATCAATCTGAATGACCTGCGAGAACTGGAAAATAAGCAGCATGTGCTGGAGTAACATGACGGGAGACCACATACTCAACTATCCCACAATTACGTTAAATTTACAATATGTATTCAACACAATAAAGAAGTTAATTAGATGTGGACCAGTTTGTCAAAACGCTTGTTGCAGGAATGAAACCTGTTTGTTAGAACCCTTGCCACATGGCTGAATGGTGGCGTTAGCTCACCACCTGTCCTTGGGGCACAAAAATCCCAGATTGGCATCAGAGATAAATGTGTTTTTAAATAAATTTTAAATAAGGATTAATTATCCATGACAGAGTTTTGGCTGCCGAAACAGGAAGGGAAAATTTATAATCTTAGATACAAATTAATAGGTGTGCATGATATATATATATATATATATATATATATATATATATATATATATAATTCATTTTGGGGACATAATAATAAGGAACAGATTATGGTAGAAAGAAGCACAGGGAGAAAAAAGAGGAAGCGATTAGCGAGGCTGATGTTATCAGTGCCTATCCAATGAAACTTTAACAAAGTGGCACTGTTTAAAAATTTATACAAACAATTTTTTTTGCAGCTATTTACAAATAACCCAAAACCATAGTATGGAGCAAAAATTTATAGATGTAGGTGCAAACTAAGTGCAAATTAATATGGTCTGAATGAAATATATAATATTTTGTTCGGGGACATAATAATGAACACATCATGTTAGGGAGAAACATATTTAATTTGCAAAAGAAGGGAACATATTACTATGCAGCAAATATTATACTATATATGTAAATCTGTGAGAAGCATATTTGTCTACTTAGCAAATGACAAAAAACTATGGAAATGTCAATCATAGAAAGTTCCACTGTATTTTTTATATTGTCTAAAGCCATAAAGCCATGACATGAGCAGGGAAAATAGCTCTTTGATAGTTTGATAAAGCAGAGGACAAAAAAGGAATAAACCCAACACGCTGAGTCTTGTCAACAAACCAGAGGACAAAAAAAAGCCAATAAGTCTAGCAAACTGCAGTTGTGCTTTTGCATGAGCAAATGGATCTTTGCTTGTTTTTTTTTTTTTGCAAAAAAGCTCTGTGATATCAACTTTCGTAGTGATTGTAGTCCCAGCGACGTTGTGGTAGTTTTTTATTCTTGGTGCACCTTCCAATAGCATTCAAGGTCTAGTCAGAATAATTGGGAAATAGCACCAAAACTAGAACTATTTCTAATGACTAGATAATTTTTGGACTATGATGTTGACATTATTTATAGTTTATCTCAAATCACAGAGCTTCAAAGCAATAAATCTGTAGCAACAATTTAGCAAGAGGAAAAATCTTGTGAAAGAGTAACAAATTATTCTATTATGTTATGTGATAAATTATCGGAAATTATTTTGCAATACAGCTGCTATCAATAATTAGAGTATTAAGCTACTGAAATTAGGATTTTATAAAATGTTCGTATTTAAATCGACACTATTTAAATCATGCCATTCTATCGTTAGATTTTCAAAATTTGGAACAGATAATCAAAGTCAAATGTGAAGCAAACCCTTGTGAGAATTGTTTAAGCAAAAACTGAGCAGGAAAAGTTCATAAACTGAAAGGTCATTATATGCTAATCTAGACATATAGCAAATGTTTTGAAGCTACAAACTATCAATGTAAACTGAAGAAATGGCAAAGTGTTTGTGTTTGTAGCTAATGCAACTGAATACAATTTTCAAAACATAGTTTGCAGAGGCCAGTAATATTATTTGTAGTAGTGTAATTGTCAATTATTATGAGTAGACTATATGAATAGATGTTGTTTCGTCGAAAACCATAAACGAAGTATAGTGATCTAGAATCTAGGAATGCATAAATCCAAAGCACTGTGACAATGCTATATTTGCTATGATACTTATTGTTTAAATGGATTTCAAATTTCAGGATCACATTGAAATTGTTGGGAAAAATTATTCAATGCAAACTTCAATTTAATAACATGTCAAAATCACATGGTGGCCCGAATCTGTTTGACATATTACATATTAGTATTGCAACCTAATTTTCACTGACATAAACTTCAATTTGATAACATGACAAAAGGACACAACGGCCTGGATCTGTTTGACATATTACACACTAGTATTACAATGTGACTTTTATTGCCATAAAATGTGGTTTTCAGTGCTATGTCAATAGATAATTTCATAAAGGATGGCTTTTTGCTACTGATAAGTGTCTAAGATCTTTTTAGATGACTACAATCGTGAATCTACTTAGCAAGCGGAATATATCATGATTGCGATAATATACACTTTATTATTTCTGGTTGAGTTTTATTGGCATAAAAACAGCTTTTATTATTCTTAAGTGTCCAAGATCTTTATAGATCACTAAGTAAGATCTTTTTACATCACTGAGAAGGAATTAGGAATTCGATGCTAGTGATCTTAAAAGATTTTACTAAGATCTTACATAGTGATTTATGAAGATCCTAGACACTTAACTGCAGAAACAGTGATGAAACTTGATGGGTCAAATGTCTGTCATGAATGAATTTAACAGTTAAATACATGCAATTTCACTCTTTAGAAACTTGAACTCTTCAGAACAGAAGATAGATTTGTGTACCTGGAAGTCAATTTCTTTTCAAGCTGATGATTCTGTTGTCCAGGGCCAATGTAAATAGTCCTTGCTGAGAAAATTTTCGAAGATTGAAAACTGTTGACAATATGTTTTTTGAGTATTCTTCAAATGAAATATTTGTTACTTCTGCACAAAACTCTTTTAGCTGTGGGTTGCGCACTGTGCATTCTATCAGCCCATCATTTGTGTCCAAATTGCATTCCAAATTATGCTCATACATAATTTGCATTTCTTTTTTGCAAAATGCACAGACCACACAGCTCTGAATCAATGGTTGTTTACATTGAGCACAAATGCATCGGTATGGAGGTGCAAATGGATTTTTCGCTCTGAGTATTCCTTGTATCTGTCAAAGGCACATGACAAATGACCATAGAAAATGCATATAATATTAGTCTATTTTTAGATAGAATTATGTTAGTATTTTTTTTATTTAAACAATAATTAAATTTAGATTCAAAGCACTATTACTAATTACAATGTTAATGGGCAATGTGGCAATTGGCCAAGTGTCGTTAGTCAAAAGGGTGAAAGCAAAGAGACATTGCAAAAAACAATCACTGAAAACTGATGAATAAGAATGTTCTGAACAAAGTTACAGGCTTGAATTTAAAATTTGTTGCCATGCAAACAGTGTTCTGAAACATTGCCAGGAAGAGAATAAATTGTACTTTTCCATTATGCAATAAATATTGTATAGGCAAAGAGTATTTTCATTTAATTGAGATACAATGTTGTATTCTCATAATTTACCCTCAGACATCGAGAGCACAGACACACAATGTAGCTTTTGCGAGAAGCAAAATATCCAAATCTGCAATGGCGTTGCAAATGCAATTTTGAGGAGTTAAACAAATATAGAACCTGTCTTGTGGCACTCTAAGCGTCGTGCATGCATCTTCTGATCACAAAAAATCTAGTCATGCCACTGTCATGTTATTTGTCATTAATAGTTTTAGATGATGTAAATAACATGAATTAATTGGATACAGTTTTGGTCCTTAAAAGCCTTGTTTGCAAAAAATAGCTTGATATTGATTAGATGTCGAGATCAAAATGTTTTCACAAGTTGGGCCCTGGAAACGTCATCGATTTATAAAACAATTGACCTGAATTCACAATACTCCCAACAGCTCTTGTGCTCACATGCGTTCAAACAATTTTTCCTAATCATACTATTTGAATCTTTGTATAAATTCTTAAAAGCTTGTGATCGACTGCCTTTATTTTTAAAAGTATTTGGGGTGCTTATCTATGGCAAAAATGACATGCCTTGCTGGGAACACCAATTGGATAGGCTTAAACATATGATTCGAAATAAGAATCAAAGAAAATTTAAAATTAGTTATGATGTGCTCAAATAAATCTAAGAACTGAGCTGCTTTTATAGGAAGGCAAATACTCCTGTCTGAATCGCCAAAAGAGATTAAAATCCATAGGTTTAAGCAACATGCGTTTGTTTGCAAAATCTATATCAGTTTTGATGACAATATTTTCAAGAGACTAGAAGAAGTTAGAAAAGTTTTTAACTGAAGCATATTATAATTAACAAAGTCAATGCTACTAGACAATGAACAAGAGACAAAAAAACAGAAGAAGCTGTAAATCAATGAAACTATTTTGCATGAAAGTAGATTCTGTTTTCGTTGTTCTTTGTTCATGAAATGAGAAAGAAGCAATTTTTCAATGTACCTATGTCTTTGAATCAATGATTGGCAGCAAGTTCTGAATTGCATAATCATCATTAAGAGGGTCAATAAAGGTAGCTGCACAGGTCCGCAGCATGTGGCTTCCTTTAGTGTCATTTCGAACAATGTTTTTAAACAGATAGAATGGAGAATTATCAGATGCAAGCTGTTCTTGAATTTGCAAGAGCAGTTCTTTGAAGCCTTCACCGACCTGTAACTGCAATAGTAGAAGACAGTAGTCAATGAACATGAATTGCAATTAGAAATCGTTAAAGCTATTTGTGTATGTTTTTTTCCCTATTTTGTTGTTTATGTAAAAGAGTGGAAATTTTATTTAGCTTTAAAAAATAGCAATTTCAAAAGAACATTAGCTATGCAAATGGCATATTCACCGTTGCATGGTTGTTTTTCGTTCCACCGTCTTTGATATACAAGTCGAATTGCTTGTTGTTGTATTCACATGCAACAACAATTGCTGCGACAGAGCCAACAAAGTAGGAGTCGTTTGATGACAGCAAATCAGAAATTGTCATATCGGGGGCTAGCCTCCTCATTTTGCAAACTTGATCAATTGTCTGAATTATTGTATGTGGGTATATGACTATTGAATACTTGGCATCGCCTCTGTCATATTGGCCCTTTTTCTTGAGCCCAAATCGAGTGATTCTTAGACTTTTGCTAGTTGAGAAGTAGCCACCAAAACGTTTGATCAAATTGTCACTTATTCCAGCAGTGATTGTCATTAGCCCATCTCTATCAACAAAGTCTACATGCAATATCTGTGCCTTTACAGGAGAAGTTTGGATTTTGCTCTGTGCGGGCCCATATACAGCCAAGATGTCTCCTTCAAAAACAATTTTCGGTGTTATTGTGCATAGCTCTATAATAGTAGCTGCTTCTAAAGGTGTTTCTTTGAACCTGTTATTGTTATAGTTGGAGAACACAGCCAGGGGGGAAATTATCAGGAATCAATAGCAGCAAGGTTGAAACTTGGATCAAGTTTGAGAATGAGAAAATACTTATCAATGCAAAAGCTATATTCTGTTGTTTTGTGTGCTAGAAAATCATAAAAGAAGATGGAGAAGTTTCGTGTATTAAAAATGATGTAAAAAGCAATTAGAACCAAAATAATTGCATACCTTTTGGGACTTTCGGCAGTTGACGTTTTTCCCATTGGCGGGTTGTTTGGTGCTGAAACTGTTTTTGTTGTGCTGTGCATAGCCAATGAACTGTCTTCCATTATTTTCCAATTTTGGGTTTGAGTTTGAGAACCTGTGCATGCAAGAAGGGTTAAGCTAATCAGATCTAACTGAGATTGTTAATTAGGGTAGAGAGTAGAAGAGATTTATAATAGATGGGAAATATGGGGAAAACAGACAGCATAAAAACAAAGAAGCGAAAAAGAACAACAAATGTCTATAATTCTTTGATTGGTTTTTCGACATATGCATCGCGCAAAGTCTATGCAGTGTCAAGAATTTCAGTTAAACAATCACTGAAAACTATTTATAGTTAGATGTTGAACAAATTTCGATCTAAAATTATTTTGATCATAAGAATTTATTACTAACACATTTTATGTCGCCTACGTATGGTCTGCATTATTATAAAATGGAGATAGCACATGCATATTTTTTATAAAGAGTGTCTACATATGTTGTTGCATAATTGCTAATTTTTTAGATCTGAACTGTGGATGAAATAAAGTGTAAGCAACTATGAATAGTAAAAAATAATCAAGATTTGACATTACAAAATAGAGTATAAAAATATGAGAAAGTTCAACAAAAATTGAGCTCATAGCTGTGACATTAATATTGCAGATGCCAAAAGCTAAGCTAAACTAGCTCACTATGAATAGGAAAAAACCAAATTGCCGTAGTTTAAAGTGCATGGAAGTTGCAGGGGAAAGAATAGTACCCGGTTTTGATTTTCTGCAAAGATGCTATCATGAATCCGTTGATAGATAGGAAGACAATAAAGTTAGATAATGCAAAAGTGAATAGACTATGCATTTTAATCAAAGATCGAAAGGAATGTTGAATAGTGATCAGTCCAATAAGCCTCTGAAATATTGAAAACAATTTCTCTGTGTTTCAGATTTGTCCAAAAGTGATCAAGCATTGAACCGGTGTTTGTTGTTGCTTTTGTTGTTTTTAGTGTCAAGCCTTTCATTTGCATAAACAATTGCAGGTTTCTTTTTGATGTTGTCTCTTGCAACATGTCAATGTTCAGGTCACCAGCTACTAGGATTTGAGTGGCTGGTGTGCAACTTGACAAAATGCAACTCAATATATGAAAGAGATCATCAAGCACACCACACGGTCTATTGTAAATGTTCACTAGTTTCAATACACTGGAACCTAATTCTAGATCTATGCAAATTGCTTCAGTGAAGTTTCCTGTATAGTTTTTAGATTTGATAATAGCAATGTTTTTTTTAATCAATGTAAGGATTCCATGCACTGAAAATGCTGAGAAGAAATTGTATTTCTCTATCATTGTTGTTTCTTTGCTAAGTGTGCGCATATGAGTTTCTTGCAAACATAGAATGTCTGCTTGCATAAGTTCATGATCATTTAGAACATCGTCATAGTACAAAACCAAGCTGCGTGTGTTCAGCGATGAAATGAGTAATTGCTCAGTGTTTGACATTGAATGCAGACCATATTCAAATTGCAAACTTGCTTGTGTTTTTAATCTATCTATTTCAGTGCTGACTTTTGGACAAGCTATAAAATTTCCTTGTTCCAATTTGTTTAAAAGATAAAGACAATCCATATCTCTCACACGCGATAGCGCAGTGTAAACAAGGCCATGTCTCTTAATTCCTTTTGGGTCAAATGCCAATCTGTTCATTGTCAATCCTTGTGCTCTATGAATTGTCCTTGCACATGCCAACTGAATTGGGAATTGTGCTCGCATAACATTGATTTTATTTTCAACTCTTGTTTGTATCACAATCCTTTTGATTGGTGTCCAATTGGACTTTACGGCAGGCGTATAAAGATGTTGCATCGTTGCACGTTGCTTGTCTCCTACTTTTGGATCTGCAAACTCAATCCAGACAATATCTTGGTTTGTTTGACTATAGTGTTTAAACACACCTTCTGCACCATTAACCAATCCATCCTGAGTTGAGTAGTTGCCTCCAACTAGTTCAATAAGCATATCCTTTTTTACTACTATTGTAGAGGGAAGTTGCAATGTCTTTTGTTTATGGTCATTTTTTTCAATTGAGTCAATTTTGCTATCATGTGCTACAAGTGTGAATGTTTCTATTTGCATAGCTGATACATTTTTGAGTTATGTTGTTGAACATCCTTATTACTATGGAAAAGATAAGGAAATGTTGCATCTGCTGGTGGTTGTTTGTAGCAATGTTGGTTTAAGTAATCTATATCATCCAATGTTTGAGAGCATGTTCTGATTCTATTCAAAATCGATATGAATGTTTGATCTCTTTGACGTACAATTGTTGTAAGTTCATAGCATTTTATGGCATCGAACCAAAATGTGTAAGGAAATGTCTGTTGTTGGAATCTTGGCTGTTCAAAATCCAAGAATCATGAATAGGTTGTGCTTGACACAAATCACCACAGAATATGACATCAAGGTTTCCAAATGCTTTGGTTGGTGTGTGCATTATTTCACGTAGTCGTTTGTCAATGTTGTATAGCATCCGAGACCCTATTAAAGAGACTTCACCAATCAACAATACTCGAAGTTGTTCACAATCTTTTGTCAGAAGATCTAGGGTGTTTGAATTTAGTGGAAGCATATTTGAACTTAATGGCAGTCTAAAGGCAGAGTGGACTGTAATGCCACCTGGATTATATGTTGCTTTTCCAGTAAATGCAACTATAAGACCTTTTTTCTTTAAAGGATCACTACCAATTTCTTTGTCATAGTAATGTAGGAGACCATCATAAATAGCTTTTGCGGTTTAAGTTTTACCTGTTCCTGCGCCTCCTGTTAGGAACAAGTGAATTGGAGTGTGGGGATTGTTTTTTTTTCCTTGCAATAACTTCTTTCACAATTGATTGTTGTTGAGTATTTAGGTTTCTTCGAATTGCATGGTATTCATGCATGTCCAAAAGAAATGGCTTTTCTATTAAGTTGCACACAATCCCAGGTTTTGGTGCGCTGGGCATAGTTTTGCGCATTAGATCATGTTGAATGTCATATTGTTCTAATCCAGACAAAGTTGTTGTTTTGTCTGTTGTTACAGGAGGCATACTTATGTCTTGCAATTCAATTGTTTCAACGGCATTATCAAGATCACCCCACTTTGTCGTTGTTGATTCCATGAACTTTTGTTCTACAATGTCTATTTGTTCTTTGAATGTGCAATATGCGTCTGACCATGTTTTGAAATTGCTTCTTAGCAAATTGCAATTGTCTCTATATGGCATAAAAAGCATGATCTTTTCTCGGAAGAAATTTTCAGGGTCTTTTTGTTTGTTGTAGCGAATAGATCGTATGATACATGGTCTATTTCTTTTTCTTGTAATTGAGTGTATACAAGAATAGGAAGATGCATATTCTGCCAAGGAAATGTTTTCAAGCTCAACAGGGCCTGCAACGTATTTGTCCAAAATTGATGGACAAATAATGTCATCAGAGTCATCTAGTTCTTTTTCCAAGAGTGATGGTTTTTTCAAGACAACTATTTTTTTGTCGTCTGGAGCAGTGTTAATGAAAATAGTCTTCCTAGAGGATGAATGTAGAGGCAATGAGAGTATGATATGTACTGCTTGTCTAGTAGACATTTGTTGCATGTTCAGGAGCGCATTTCCAAGCTTTCGTATTGTTTCAATCTTCCCGTCATTGTCAATAAGACATTGTTCTTTGATCTTTTTGAATGCATTTGTCATGGATCTATCAAATTTGGTGATGTATGAGCTTACATATGTTGCTGCAGCGTAAGCATTTAAGATATATTGTGCATCTGTATTTGCCTGCCATAACTATGGTATCGCTTTTGCAAATGAATTGATCCAAATTTCGGCAGCATCTCTTTTTAGTATTAGTGTAGAACGACAAAGCAAAGACCGCAATAGCAAAATGTATTCATCTTTGCTTAGGCCTAGCTCTAGAAGCAATTATGCAAATGACGTGTTTTTAGAATATTCTTTATGTTCAATAAGACCGAATACTTTTTTTGCTTTTTGAATGAGATGATTCGAAGCATTTTCCAATGGCTCTAGAATGATGGTACTATCCATAGGAGGCAAGGGGAAATTGAATCTGCATGTGGAATGTCGATGTTTTCTACATGTTTTTGTGTGATGATGTGTTTGAATTTGAATAAGATTTTGATCAAGTAAAGACGAGTCTGTGGATATATAGCGATCAACAAAGCTAGTAATCTCCTCGTTTGAGTTTTTTCCATAGACAGGTGCATTTTGAATCCAAATTAGTCCATGTTCATGCTCATTTCCTCTTTGTTGAAATTCGGTCGTAAAGAAGAAATCTTGTATTTTTCCAAATAATGTGTTGTTTTTTAACATAAGAGACTTTAGTGCTGCTATTTTGTGTCTATAGTAGCGAGTACAAAGCACTAGGTGTCTTCTTATTAACATGTCAACATTTTCTTCCAATGCACTGACTTGCAAGTCTGCCAAATGTTTTTCCTCAATTTGTTTCAATGCATTGCATAAAGGTGTCCAAAGGTGTTCAGCACTTGTAAATGTTAGAAAGAACGTAGGAGGACCAAGCTGTCGAATCATTGCAAATAGATCTTTTTTCATATTTTCAAAGTAATCAGGTGATGTTCTGATTGCTTTCAATGTACGAAACCCAATTGGAGATTGGAGTATCTTTACAAGATTGTCTTTTGACTTGACATCTTTTGCCAATATTTTTTTGTCCTTTAACTCTCCCATGCGAATCGATATCCAAGCAGTGTTTTTTACCTGTTTTATTATGACTTTAATTGCTTTGAAGAAAATGTTCGTGCCATGCGTTTCAAAGTCTGTACTTTCATGCTGTAGCTCCCACTGCGATACTTGTTGATAAGAAAAGCGATCAAAAATTTCATTGGGTCGATTGAATCCGTAAAAAAGTGTGGGAAAGTTTAGCTCTTCAGAGTATTTGTCTTGGAAAATGCTCAATGGTCGGAAGCTCTCAGAAGGTGCAATTTCTATGATTTTGTTGTCTAAATCATCTACTAGATGTGTTTCTCCATATCCATGTATCAATGTTTCTGATATTGGTTCTATGTCCATTTCATTTTCATCATCATCTACTTGTTGCGTTGTTTGTTGAGTATTTGATTCTTGTTTGGCTGTTTCATTAAAATACTTTTTCCCAACTAGTATTGATTACAATGCCTTCAATTTTATAAAGTTCGGTTTTGCATAAATCACTTAGCGCAGTCATAATGATCTTTGGCCGAATATTTCCAGATATATATGCATTTTTGTATTCCAATTTTCGCTTTAGCATAACTGCAACGGTCAAATTGTCATCTAGACTTCTAGGCAATGCTATCTGAACTCTATCCAAGTTTGCAGGCACATTGATAATTGAGCCAGTTAGCCCAATTTGTGCTCTTTTATAACCAAGCTGTCTTATTTGTGCAAAAGCTATTCTTGGTGATACCAATCGTTCTTCCAAAGGAGTCAGTATAGCTACAGATGGCAATATGTTATTGCGACAGATTCGTGTAGGCGATGCAAACGTAGGCAATTTCCCATTAGCAATTGCTTTCTTGCAAGATCTACAAATTTGAACAAGTACCATTTGACATGTCATAGCGTCTGTATTTGCTAGAGTTTCGAAGGCTAATTTAATTGTCTTGTTCACACAAGAAATGTCTTTTTTAAAATGCAATTGCTTACAGACAGAACATGCATGAGTAGGTGTGTCTTGAATAGCTTTCAAGTATGTGACAATTGCTTTCTTTTCCTTTGCAGATTCTTTTTGCTTTTGACGAATGTCCTTTCCTTGTCTACGTAGACTGTGTTTCAACAAGCGCAAGTTTTTTCGCGTATTGTCATCAGTGCATGTTTGCATGTTGGTTTTGGTTTCTGAAAATTGCTTGGCAATGCAACAACTGTTTTTTTCTATGTTTGTTATCTTTTGTTTTTGTCTCTTTGCTTTAATTGTATCTATGTATATTGATTCGTTCAAAGATCCCTTGTTAATGTTCTTCTCTACAATTTTTTCTGTTGCTATTGTCTGTTTGCTTTTTCCAAAATTATCCACTGCAATTGTAGTAGAAGTATTTCTACTGCAGTCAAGCGGAAAGAGCATTTTATTTCCATAGTGTTCTTGTAACAAGGGTTGGAAATGCGAATGCATTCTATCTATTACATGTTGCATCAGGCATAGAACTTTTGACGATCTATTTGTTGCATGGAATACGACAATATTTTCTTGCAAATTATTGCTCCATACATGTATATTAGCGTTTAGCAACTCACATAACCATTGAAGGGCAAATCGATCTCCTTCTATGTGACCAATGATATATGGCTCTGCCAAACGAACAATATAGGTTCTCCATTCATAAACAAGAGATGTATCTGCTAATGTGTTTTTATCAAGATATATGTCCAAGCATTGTGTTGCTCTAATATCGTTTGAAGCAATAGAGTTATAAAAAGTTTGCGCAATTGCTTTTCTAATACTTTGTCCATTAGCGAATAGTGTCAATTTGGAGATTGATTCAAACAAGGACTCATGGCAATCGCCTCGAAGTTGAAGCGATGTTTCAACTTCGTTATATACATGTTGATTTACATATGCGTTTTGACAAAGCATATCGGTCGCTTGTCTTTTGACTTGCATTGTTTTATATGACAATAATGGTTCGAAATGGCCAGAAGCTGGTGTGTGGTCATGGAACAATATATTGTAGCAATATTCAAATCCCCCAGAATTGAAATGAAGGTATTTTGTTCCTTTTGTTAATGACCAAACAGCGACTGGAACATTCAACCATTTTGAAAACCACTTAATGCAAAATATATCACCCCATAGTCCATATACACTTTGACCATCTGGTTGCGAAGCAGATTGTGACATGCGATTGAGATATTCATTGACATTTCCTATGCTGTGCAATTCTTGCAAGTAGTCAATTGTCAATTATGTGCGCATTGATAACAATGCAGAGGGATCTTTTTGATCTAGACAAACACGGAAATGGTTCACAATCCCTTCCCTTATCTCTATTGATGTATATCGGAAATGAAATAATACTGCAAGTGCATCGAACAGGCAATTTCCTGGCTCATAATGGAAATTGTCTAGTCGAAACAGATTGCTTGTAGCCAAAGTCTCATCAATTTGTTGCCAATTAGAGTATTTGATCCCAAGGCCATTTGCTCCTAAAACATAGTCACTTCTACCTTTGTCTTTTCGCATATTGCCTACAAAAACATTTGCAACAACATATATTTTTGTTGCCTTTTTTTGTTGTTCTTTTTCTATTCCCCCGGTCGTCTATACAGGGAAACCTGCAGCCAACTGAAGAGAAGCAGATCCTAAGGAAAAGAAAAGAAGAAAAGGGCATGGTTTTTTTCTGAAATCATAATGTTATGAACATTGTAAATTGTTGTTGCCATTGCAAACAACCAAAGCAAAGAAAACGACCTATTCATAACTAAATTTTTTCAAATGAAATGTATTTTGCCCTCCTAGTAGAATAGGGAAAAATGGCATGTCGGTTGCTAACTTGAAATTATCAAATATCCAATATTTGATATCAATACAAAAAGTCTCAATGTGCACAATATTAACTGGTTTATTGTTATTATATATATAATAATTAAAAAGAACATCTATAACTATAACTAAATCTTCAGACTTTTAACCATAATAATATAACGATGCCAAGTTGCCGAGACCAGACGCTTAATCCATTTGCTTTTAAAAGAATCAATATAAGCTTAGAAACTCTATTCATGAACCATATCCATGTCTGGATTCGGATGGATTTCATAAGCAAAAGCATGTGTGTTCTGCAATGAATGCAATTGAAGCAACATAGCGAAAGAGGAAAATACCTGTTCCTAAGAAGATTGAGATCTGGCTTTCCTAGCTATTATTGACAGAGATGATGTGAAGTAAGCCTCCAAACAAGCACAAAATAGAAAAGGCTTTCCTGCAATGTTTCCATACAGCCGGTAAAATATAAGCTACGGCACATGTACATCATCTTACATAATATATTTACTGGATAAGCCTAGTTTAAAACAGTCTTTGAAAAGTGAAATCAAGCTATATTTTTATTTTTTGCAAAGCAAAATATTGGAAACTATAATTTTTCCAAGTCAAAATCTAGAAGATTAAACAATCTAGTGTTTTGTATGACAGAAAGAAAGAAATGAATTGTTTAGGACCTAGAGTATTACAGCGAGCAAACCAAGCTTTCTATACTTCCTCTTAGGATGGATTATACACCTAAAGAATTACAGGAAGCAAAGCAAGGTTTTTATACTTCCAATAAGGAAGAAACAACGGATTATAGGCTTTCAATCTCCCACATAGACACCCTGAACAAAGCAAAGAAGAAGAATTCATTTGGGCATTCTGCGATGAGATTACATCTTTGCCTCTGACGAAAACTCCGAGCCATATTATGTGTATACAACGACTGATATGTTCGGAGCACTGTTTTGCTTAACAAAAAACACCCTGTATAGGTTCTACTAGGAGCGATTTAATTTTTAAATGAAGTTTATTCTTCTAATGCATTTTAACCAGAAGCTCCTGTCGTCCTCTTCCCTCAAATTGGCCGATGCAAAATGGATTCTAAGGAAACAGGTCTCGAACAAAGTCTGGTAGAACGTTAGGGTTAGTGCAAGCAGCAAGAACGTCATATCTCTAGCGTGAGTATTTAGCCAGCGAAGCTTACAAGTTCATTTTCATATACCACATCAATTTTCTTTTAATCATTGTCACCAACGATGAATCAAGTTTGCCAATACTGATGCAGCTTGCCAATAAGAGATGTAGCGACGGCTTATTCTCATCAAGACTAACAATGCTCGGCGTATCAGGTCTCGGCCACCAAAAATACTATCAACTTAAACCGAAGAGACCATGTGATTCTAGGCACAAGAGCTTCTCAGCATGGTCGCATTTATGGAAATTTTAATATTCAAATCTTTTGATAGTTTGCCTAGCAACGAATGTCTACGTGGGTCTCACAACTTAATCATTTTGACGATGTTAGTACATAGGCCATATATTGAGATTCATGATAGTTAAAGTCTAATAATAGTTCGACATTTTCATAATCATTCTAGTGCTATTGCATTTTCCTAAGATAACCCATGCCTGAATTTGAAACCATACCATACGGCTGCGCCCTTCAGCAATTTAATCAATGACAGGAGAGTTAAGAACCGGTCAAACGACGGAGGCTCTCATCCTTTTGCCAACATATTAAACCAAAATTTAAAGCTTTTAGTGTCATTTAGATACATTTAAACGTCCATTATAGTTTCAGCTCATTCTCTTCCACAAACGACCGATTGATAGAACAAAACGACAGAGCTTGATATTAATTCGTGATTTCTAACTTATCTATGACAAGGAACACGGCTATCATTCAAATTCCATGTAAAACAAGGAACAGTTCCATTAGAAGCAGACCTATAGTTAAAACTACAATATGTAAATCGTTATTCATGTTATTCATTTTTCATCAGAAATGTCGGAGGTTGAACCTCGCAGGCAGTAGCATAAAATGCTGCGAACACAAGAATAGCACACAGATAGGAGAACGCAAATTGAGAATCATGTTCTCTTCACATGCCATACTGGCTACCAACAAAAACAACTAAAACTGTCTCCCAACACCTTTGACGAAAGTCTCAGCCAAGGTAGATTTACAACCAGCAGAATGAGCATAGGAACCTCCGAGGCTTACCGATTTCAATACTTGTTCCACCGCTACTGCAAAGAAGAAAAGCAGAGACACAGTTTTACCTGCCACAAGTATAGCATTTTGGTTAAACCATTGAACGAGTTAAAACGTGAAGGCAGAACACATCCAAACTAATATCTTTAACCTACTGAAAAACGGATCAAGAGCTGAGAACTTACATTGTTGAAAGTAGACTTCGAACCAAAAGCCAAGACCTTTCTGCAACTGACGAGAACCAGCTTGAAAGCTTGAATCAACAACAACATGAGAGTGGTTGAATTTTGAGAGCCACGGTGGAGACCTGAACCAGAGGCTATAGGTTTAAATCACGGAGGAAAAACACCACTTCTGAATCTGAAATCTAATACATGGCAGGTTTGTCGACCAATTCTTCAAACCACTCCCAGACACGAAAGAAACAATGCCATCAATACACAACCTCGATGAATACGCAGTGGAGGATCAGGATTTTTAAAGCACCAAAACCCAAGGCAATATAACATCGACGACGAAGATTTTGACATTATAGCACAACTACTTACGAGGTACTGAGCACATTAACATCACATTTATTATTTCTTTCTACCATGAAGTCCAGGTACGAGAATTTCCAAGCTATTTGATAGCACAGCTCGACATTGCCAAGGCAGTCACAATTTTTCATCACAGGCTACAAGCCACATTAATCACCATCTAGATATTCCACTTAGAAAGGCCGATAGCAGAGTTAATACTATGACAGCACACCCTTGCCCCCCAGCATTGAACCATTAAGATCTTAATAATTATCCTATGTTGCTGTTGTTTGTCACTTATGCCACGTGTCGGGTTATTATTATATATAAACAGGTTATTATTATATATAAACAGATTAGAGTTTGAAGCCTCTATGCAGCATCAACTAATTATCAACAAATGTTGAAGCTGTTTTATGATAACCATAACTATCGTGTTGTTTTACATCTTATAACAATAAAAAATTCCCCTAGGGAAACCTATGTTTGAATTTTGAAACGACACCATACGGCTATACCCTTTAGGAATTTAATCACTGATAGGAGAGTTAAGAACCGGCCAAATGACCGATACCCTCATTCTTTTGTCAACATGTCAAACCGAAATTTAAAGCTTTTAGTGTCATTTAGATACATTTAAACGTCCATTTTAGTTTGGGCTCATCCGCTTTCACAATCGACCGATCGATAGAAGAAAAACGACAGAGCTTGACATTAATTAATGATTTTTAAGCTATCCACGAGAACGAAGACACTTATCATTCAAAATTCATGTAAAACAACAAATCATTTCAGTAGAACCAGATTTATAGTTAAAACTACAATATCTAAACCGCTATTCATAGTATTCAGTTTTCATCACAAATGCTTTGAAGAAAGTCTCGGCTAAGCCAGACTTACAACCAACAAAGCCAGCATAGAAAGCTCTGAGACTTACCGATTTGAATGCTTGTCCCACTGCTAGTGCAAAGGAGAAAAGCACAGACACCGTTTTACCTGCCACAAGTATACTATTCTGGTTAAATCATTGAAAAAGTTAAAACATGATAACAAATACATTCAAACTTATATCTTTAACATAGTGAAAACCGGAGCAAGAACTGACAGCCCACATTGTTGAAACTAGATTTCGAACCAAAAGCCAAAACCTTTCTGCAACTGACGAGAATCAGGTTGAAAGCTTGCATCAATAACAACATCAGAGCGGTTCGACTCTGAGAGCCACGGCGGAGACCTCAAACACAGGCTATGGGTTCAACCGACGAAGGAAAAACATGATTCCTGAACCTAAAATCTAAAACATCGCAGGCCTGCCCAGCATTCCTTCAAACCACTCCCAACCACAAAACAAACAATCTCGTTCATAAATAATTGAAAAAAGCATACGCTAAGTGATTTTGCATCATTTGATTCATGAACAAGCTCGATGAATAGTTATGAGCGACATAACATCAACAACGAAGATTTTGACATTATAGCACAAGTGCTTACGAGGCACTGAATACATCAATATCACATTTATTACTCACCGTTTTTCATGACAGGTTGCAAGCCACATTAGTCACCACGTAGATATTCCACTTAGGGAAGCCCGTAACAGAGTTAATACTATGACAGGACACCCTTACCCGCCATCATTGAACCACTTAAACTTTAATTACCCTGTCCTTGCTCTGGTTTGCCACGTGTGCGACCTGTCCCGTTTAACTGATTTTGGATCATTTGATTCATTATTCACCATTCTCCATGACAGGTTGCAAGCCACATTAGTCACCACGTAGATACTCCACCTAGCGAACCCGCAGCAGAGTTAATACTATGACAGGACACCCTTGCCCGCCAGCATTCAACCCCCAAAACATTAATTACCCTGTCCTTACTCCCGTTTGACACCCCCGCTACCTGTCGCGCTAGACTTGTTCCATTTTCCTATGATAACCATAACCATCGCATTGTGCAGAAAGCGCCGAAGACATTTCCCGGCGTCAAAAAAAACTAGACAAGCTTATATGCCACGCGTTGTTACGCCCACCACCTGTTATTTACACTAAGCAGCAACTAGGCCTTAACTCGGATGACGCACCTTGCACCGCCAAAACACAAAGCGATTACCGAGGCTGACGTTATCAGCTCCCATCCAACGAAACGTTAAAAAATTATCACTATTTAAAAATTTATATAAATAATTTTTTCCCCGACTATTTACAAATAACCCAAAATCATAGTATGGAGGGAAAAAATTTATAGGCATAGGTGCAAACAAGCTCGATGAATATTACCACGGATATAACATCAACAACAACGAAGATTTCGACATTATAGCACAATCGCTAACGAGCTACTCAATACATTAATATCACATTTATTACTCACCATTCTCCATGACAGGTTGCAAGCCACATTAGTCACCACGTAGATACTCCACCTAGGGAACCCGCAGCAGAGTTAATACTACGACAGGACACCCTTGCCCGCCAGCATTGAACCATTAAAACATTCATTGCCCTGTCCTTACTCTCGTTTGACATGCCCGCCACCTTTCGCGTTAAATTTGTTCCATTCTCCTATGATAACCATAACCATCGCATTAGTGCCAAAGGCATTTCTCGGCGCAAAGAACTAGACAAGCCTATATGCCACGCGTTGCCACGCCCACTACCTGTTATTTACACTAAGCAGCAACTAAGCCTTGACTCGCATGACGCAGCTTCCGCCGCCAAAACGGGAAGCAATTACCGAGGCTAATGTTATCAGCTCTCATCCAACGAAACGTTAACAAATAATTATCACTATTTAAAAATTTATATAAATAATTTTTTCCCCAAGTATTTACAAATAACCCAAAATCATAGCATGGAGGAAAAAAATTTATAGGCATATGTGCAAACTAGGTGCAACTATAATAGGGTCTGCATGAAATATATAATATCCCCTATGGGGACATAATATCCCCTATTCATAGGGTCAACATTAATTGGTGATTTCTAAGCTATCGACGACAAGAAAGACACTTATCATTCAAATTTCATGTAAATCAAGGAACCATCTCAGTAGATCCAGATCTATGCTTAAAACTATAATATTTAAACGCTTATTCATGTTATTCATTTTTCATCACAAATGCCAGAGGCTGAAGCTTGCAGGCAGTATCGCAAAATGTTGCAAATACAAAAATAGCACATAGATAGAACAACGCAGACTGAGAATCACCTTCTGTTCACACGCCATACTAGCTACCAACAAAAACAACTTAAACTATTTCCCAACACCTTTGACGAAAGTCTCGGCTAAGCCAGACCTAGAACCAACAAACCCACTATAAGGACCTTCGAGACTTACCGATTTGTATGCTTGTTCCACTGCTACTGCAAAGCAGAAAACCAGAGACATCGTTTTACCTGCAACAAGTATACGATTCTAGTTAAACCATTGTAAAAGTTAAAACGTCATAACAAATACATTCAAACTTATATCTTTAACCTATTGAAAACCGAAGCAAAATCTGACAACTTAGCTTGCTGCAAGCAAAAAAATGAGAGTATCGGTCATTTGGCCGGTTCTTGACTCTACTGTCAGTGATTAAATTCCTGAAGGGTATAGCCGTATGGTATCGTTTCAAATTCAGACATCTTAAACCGAAATTTAAGATTTCTAAGCTATCGACGACAAGAAACACACTTATCATTCAAATTCCATGTAAACCAAGGAACCATCTCAGCAGAACCAGATCTATACTTAAAACTACAATATTAAAACCCTTATCCATATTATTCATTATTCATCACAAATGCCAGAGGTTGAAGCTCGCAGGCAGCATCGCAAAATGTTGCAAATACAAGACTAGCGCACAGATAGAACAACGCAGACTGAGAATCACGCTCTGTTCACATGCCATACTGGATACCAACAAAAAACAACTAAAACTATTTCCCAATACCTTTGACGAAAGTCTCGGCTAAGCCAGACCTAGAACCAGCAAACCCACCATAACAATCTCCGAGACTTACCGGTTTTAACGCTTGTTGCATTGCTACTGCAAAGCAGAAAACCAGAGACATCGTTTTACCTGCCACAAGTATACGATTCTGGTTAAACCATTGAAAAAGTTAAAACGTCATAACAAATACATTCAAACTTATATCTTTAACCTACTCAAAACCGGAGCAAAATCTGACAACTTACATTGCTGTAAGCAGACTTCGAACCAAAAGCCAAAACCTTTCTGCAACTGACGAGAACCAACTTGAAACCTTGCATCAACAACAACATCAGAGTGGTACGACTCCGACAGCCACGGTGGAGACGTGAAGCACTGGTTATTATGAGTTCAAACCACGAAGCGGAAACCCAATTGCTGAATCTAAAACCTAATACATCGCAGGCCGCTGGACCATTCCTTCAAACCAGTCCGAAACACAAAACAAAAAACAATGCCATTCATAAAAACAAGCTCGATGAATATTACCACGGATATAACATCAACAACAATGAAGATTTCGACATTATAGCACAACCGCTAACGAGCTACTCAATACATTAATAATATCACATTTATTACTCACCATTCTCCATGACAGGTTGCAAGCCACATTAGTCACCACGTAGATACTCCACCTAGGGAACCCGCAGCAGAGTTAATACTACGACAGGACACCCTTGCCCGCCAGCCTTGAACCATTAAAACATTCATTGCCCTGTCCTTACTCTCGTTTGACACGTCCGCCACCTATCCCGTTAAATTTGTTCCATTCTCCTATTACAACCATAACCATCGCATTAGTGCGAAAGGCATTTCCCGGCGCAAAGAACTAGACAAGCCTATATGCCACGCGTTGCTACGCCCACCACCTGTTATTTACACTAAGCAGCAACTAAGCCTTAACTCGCATGACGCACCTTCCGCCGCCAAAACGGGAAGCGATTACCGAGGCTGACGTTATCGGCTCTCATCCAATGAAACGTTAACAAATTAGCATTATTTAAAAATTATAATAAATAATTTTTTTTCCAACTATTTACAAATAACCCAAAACCATAGTATGGAGGAAAAATTTATAGCCATAGACACCAAATTAATAGGGTCTTGATGAAACATAATATATCCCCTACGGGGACATAACAAATGATCATTCATTTATACATATGCCTAATTGATTCTTCTTTTCTCTCCAATGCTAAGAGAAGGAAACTTTTCATCGTATGGACCCATCGAAACGTGTTCATGTCAACAACTTAGATCCAATGCCTCGGTAGTTTAAACACGCCTCCACAATTCGTAGTTGAAGCATACATATGTAACATTGGTGAGTTACTAGAACTCCAAGTTCCCATAGTTACTCTTCGGCAATGTACCATAATAATAGTGCTGTGCAATAGTTTCTGCCACATCCGTATTCATTTTCCATATCAACATCATTTTATTGAAGTCCTACCATGTCGTATTCTGCCAGATAAATATTAGAGAGACCATCTGCCAATTACAATGTCAAATATATGTTTATAGCTAACATCGAGATCTCAATCAGTCAACATGGATTCGTTCAGTTCTTCAACTAAACCAAGTCATGTTTCAAAATCTAACTACAAGCAACCTTTACTTTCAGATTTGTCCTTGTATGTGGTTATGAAGAAATATAATGTTCAAAAGAAGATATGGGATCTTCCCAACTCATCATTTTCCAAGTTTAACTCCATCATTCCTTTCTTTGAACTATGAAAAATTTAGCATTCAACGCATCATCACCTTTAATAGAGCATTCTTCTTCTGTTGGTGTAGTAGAGACTCTTTCATTTGTTTAATCAACCTCATAAGCATGGTTCTTGTTATTTATTTGTTGAGAATGGTATTCTTCCTTCATATTTCTTCTTGGCATTTCCTTTTCATTGTCATGATTGACTTCATTTTCATTTCCTCTCTTGTTATGTATTTCTAACTTTATTTTCCATACTTTTGTGAGTCTGGGCTTAGGGAATCTTGCCATGTCAGTATACTCTTTTGAGTACAAGGATCCATTTCTTTGTTCTTTTTTATCTTCCACGTTTGATCTTCTAGTAGATCCTCTAGTTCTTTGTAGCCATTGACTACACTCCTCCATACATCAAATCCTAATGCCATCAAGTAGGTCTTCATTCTTTTACTCCAGAAGGAGTAATTGGTTCGATCGAATAATAGAGCCTTGTTTGTAGAGAATCCTTCATGAGTATCTATGTGTGTTCTTGGTATCTCCTTCAAGATTTTTAAACTTGTATGAACACCTCATCTAATGCCAATTGTTGAACACACAAAGAAACTTAGAGGGGCGGGGTGAATCAATATCTCATACAATTATTATTACTTTTCACTTCATCAAACCTATGTAGAAATTCTATGTTATTTGCATAGTATTCTAGCTTTCGTGTATTTAAACACAATGACTTTTCCATTTCTATATTTATCAATCATGTGACTCTTATTCTTGTTGTTGTACCAGAATTCAAGCCTTCTACTGTTTTGCACAGTACC
Organism: Larix kaempferi; assembly: GCA_027924585.1. Lineage (NCBI taxonomy): Eukaryota > Viridiplantae > Streptophyta > Pinopsida > Pinales > Pinaceae > Larix > Larix kaempferi. Next base: position 4,841,520 of record BSBM01000076.1, read on the forward strand.
TCAATTGATAACCACGAACTCTTTCCTATAGTCACCCTGTCTTGCATAGGTTTGAGGGCAAGTCCAAACTCCATATCGCAGCCTACATTTGTCTCATGTGCATGTCTAGCAACAAATCTCACACACCCTCGCTTTTATTGGACACACTTGCTATTTTCCACAAAGCATAAACCCCAACACATTAAAACTCAACACTATTTGTCTTCCTTTGTTATTTCAGATTGGTGTAACCCAACGAAATCCGTCTTCCTCCATGTGTTTTCAAATAAGCAAGTAGTTCATCTAGTGTTGCTTCCTCCTTCGCTCTTCTCTCCGATATGATATACACCCCACATCCACCCATTTCTTGAGCAAATGATCATATATTTATATATGGCATTCGTAACAATTTTGTACCTAATCGATCATTTGATTTGTCAGCTCAATCATTCATGAACAAGTTCAAGTGGATCCAACACGTCAGCTCAATATCACAACAAGATTCAAAATGGACCTGTGTGGTCATACTTCATGATTTCCATTGTTACCTAATTGCCTGCAGGGCTTCATTCTGCATGTTACCTGAACTTTCCATTCCAGTAGCTAAGTCATTTTGCCATTCTGTAACTTTAGTTATCGTAACTTTCCACTCTGGTAGCTCACTCATTTTACACTTTCTTCAATTCTGGTAGTGTCATATTAATAATGCAGCATCATCATCCTCTCAAGGCCTTTTTATGTCATCTCTTGTAGTTCATAAAACTAGTGCAAAGCATTGATCATGCTCTTTACTTATCCATAAACTTTCTTCAACATTCATCCTTAACATCATGGTTATCACTTCATGCTATCATCATCAATGACCTTGCATGACTTCAATGACAACCCTTTTCAACAAGAGAAAGATAGGAAATTCAAGAAATTAGTTTGTAACTTCGGTTATAAATTTCCAAGCCCTAGAACAACAAATACTTGAACTTAAAAACCTTGGAATTGCTAATCGGGTTGGTACTCATCTCTTGCAAGTACAACTAGTTTTTTTCCAAAGGTACTTGCACTTTCAATGAAAAGAGTAATATTCTTATGTATTTCATACCGGGCATTTTTATTGGAGGCCATGTGCTCTAGGCAGGTGTGCAATCCATCTTTAACCTCCCCAAGTTCAACTTGTCAAAAGTTGTGTGTGTAATGGTAAATTGGGTTTAGGGAATCCCTATATAGCACAAAGACCTCTTCTCTACCTTGAAACATACATTATATTGTGCTACAACATTCCAAGGGCCTTTAATACTCCTTGGAAATGTCCTGAAAAGAGAAATAAATCCATTGGGGACTACGGGAATGTCTTGAACATACATACCTTATCTCTTTCTCAAGTTAAGAACTAAGAACTAATTTGATTTGATGTCTTGGACAATAAATTATTGAGATAACATACCATAGAGTAAAAATTTCTATCGTACCAAAGGGAAATAACACCGAATAAATACCCTCTAATCATTGCCAGAGGCATAGTATTCTAGTATTGATGAAAATAGAATCCAAGGCACAACAACTTTGTGGGTTAGCTTGAGTGGTTGAGTGTTGTGAGTTGTAAGCATGAATTCATAGGGTCAAGTCCTTGAGTTGGATGCCTCTATGAATATTGTAGGTTTCACTCGATGTCCTTGTTAGGTTAGGTTTCCAAATTACCCTGGGTACCATCCTCAAAATAAGGGGAAGTTCCTAGAGGGTTTCCTATGCTGTGCACTTTATCAAAAAGAATAAAAGGTACAACACAAATCCCACTATGTGAATACATCCCTTAATATTGAGCACAAGGGAATTTCTTAATTAGTGACCATTAATTAATTTCATATGTTAAATGCAAGGAAACCTAAAAATAATGAAAGTAAATGCTAGGGTGCCACCGATCTCTAGGTTTGAATCCCAGAGTAATGTGTTGCAATAAATAGGAGCAAACCCAACAATGAGAAGGAAACCTTCTACATTGGCATGAAATAAAGACATTGGATGTAAACCAAGAATCGCTTGACTTAGGGAATGACCAACATGAACAGTCAAGACAATTGAGCAATGGATGACAAAAGGTTGACTTTACCTATGGAATGGGCAACATGGATAGTCAAGACAATTGAGTAATGGTCAACAAAATGTTTTAAACTTGGAAGTTCCCTTGAACAATAGCATGGCACAATAGATGACCTGGGTAGCAACTGATGCAAAAAGAGACCATTGATCTAAACCATCAATATAGGAGGTATTGGGGTATACCTTGATACAGGAGGATCTTCAAAGGTAGATCAGTATAGAAGTATTCAAATAGTAAAATAAAGATTACAGTGGTAAATATCTCTTCAAGAGATTTCCGTCAATGATTGTTTCGTGTGAAATGGCCTCCGGAAGCAGAAGTTATCAGGTTTTGAAGTTTCGGCAAAATTGTTCAAAAATGGAAAAAAATGGGTAATTGGGAAAAAATGGCCAATGTAATGTTGTATAAAAGATTAGTGGAGTTTATGGGGATCGAACCCAAGACCTCCCAGTCCTCCTAAGCCTTCACTGAACACACCTAGCCAAAGCTCCACGCAATATTTCTTAACATGGATATGTGAGAACTTGTACTTAAAGTTACAAGTTTGTTTGTTTGGAAAATGGGCAGGACCCATGGCCAACACTGAGGCCATATCATGGAGGAGACAACATAGCACGCCAAAAAACGCCACCATGGAGCTAAGCAATAAGCCAACGAAGCCAGTGGGATAACAATCAAATACCAACCATTTGAACCATGTAACATGTCACAAAAACGCGATATGGGGAGAGGTTCACAAGTTTGAACCCGTGACCTCCTCCCCCTTTGCCAAACGCCTTAACCACTACGCCATGGCCACCACACTTGGTGGGATATGGCACTTATTCCTTATGAATTTGAGGCCGAAATGGAGCCCAAAATGGGTGCGTTGCCCAATTCCCTGCGCCCCAAAACCACTCCAAAAACCTTATAAAAACCACAAATTTGCACAATTCCCAAGGATATTCAGAGAACAGTTTTGCACAGATCCTGAGATGCAGTACAGGAACAGTTCCCAAGGCGTCGTACAACCATTAATGGGCATGGATCCCGAGGCATAATATGTATAGTCCGTATTGTTTTGTCTTTTATGCAGGCAGAGTTTCTTGATTTGCGTGCCAGAGGAAGCCTCGGGAAAAGGTAGTCGATTTTATACTCATTTTTCTCGAAATTTCAAGAGGATCGCAGTGGTGCTATCTATTTTTTCTGGTGACTAACAAAAAATAGAAGTGTTTCTAGAAACTCATATTTGTAAGCTTTGAAGACTTAATAAGATCGGCCTTCTCATTAGAAGTGGCCCAGAGACGTAGCTCAAGAAGGGTGAACTCCGTTATCAGTTCTTGCCTACAAATTTCATGGTTTGCATCTCTTTTATGTGTTTTATGTGCTTCGATTATGCTCTCTATTTTTTTCATTTAAATCATTTTTAATGGATTTAAGCATTTAAACTTTCACATGAAAATAATGGTTATAAAGATCCTGTCATTTTCGGATCAAGTTTGGTATCAGAGCAGCTTAACCTTTGCATTGTGAGTCTATGAATGTTAAAAATATCAAGGCTTAAATGTGGTGAAGAAGAAATTGAGATTTTCAATCCAGAGACTAGACGTGCACATCGAAGAAATAAAATGGCAGATGAAGACTACCGAGAAGAAGATGAGAAGGCTTTCCGCAAGGCTTTCTATTAGATGGCAGACAGGATAGAAAAGTTGTTTGCAAATTATCAAGAGAGATTGGAAAAGAAGAAAAAGAAGAAGGAGAAAGTAGAGAATGATACTTCAGGAAAAGGAGGAGTCCCTTCTAAACCTTCTTCTCCATCTTCTTCTTCCTCTTCTGAAAGTTCCAATACTGCTTCTTCAAATCCAAAGAAACAACCTGAAATGACTAACTTTGATTTACCTTATTTGAAACTTGATATTAAGTTTGATTTGCCTACATATAATGATGAACTTAACGCGGAAAAATTAGATGACTGGATCAGATATATTGAAGTGTATTTCAAGATCCAAAATCTTGCAGATGATAGTGGAAAGATCCAGTTGGCTACTTTCCGCCTTGGAGGCACTGCACTCATCTGTAGGGAGAGTAAGACACTGGAAGGCATCCTTAACAAAGGTAAAATTATCTCTTCCTGGTATGAATTTACTGCTGCGTTAAAGAAGCAATTTTATCCATTAGCTTACATACAACAAGCCATGATGGATTGTAAAAACTTAAGGCAAGGTAAAAGTCAGAATGTATAAGAATACAATCGGGAATTCAGAAAGAGATATTTAATTTTGGGTATACCTCTCTACACTCAAGAAACTCTTCTCAAGTTTATTGGAGGATTACATAGTTATTTGCGTCATACAATACTTATGTTTAATCCTACTAACCTGGATGAAGTGTGTGTTCAAGCCACATATATTGAATCTAAAGGGAAGAATGTTTATGATAGCTTTTCTTCGGCTGAATCCAGTCATTTGAAAGAAGGTAAGTACAAAGGGAAGAGAAAGCATACAGCTACCATGAAGAAAAGGGATACAAAAATTTCATGTTCTCATTGTCAGAGAGATGGGCATGATGCAAAACACTGTTGGAAGCTACATCCAAAATTGAAACCGAAGTGGTTTAAAGATCGAAAAGGGATGCAAAAAGCCACAATTATTGTTGAGAACCTTGGATCATATTCTGAGGACGAAACAAAGATATCAATCGTAGGTGTGAAAGGTAAAGCTATTGTTGGTAATGATTCTAACATTGGTTCTTCATGCGCTTCTACTTCTAAATATCATGACAGTTCTAAGGATAGAAAAATGAATGCATTTTTTCATATAAGGGTAATTTCAAAACAAACTAAGATCGACACACTCATAGATAGTGGATCTCAAGCTAATATTATTTCAGAAGAAGTAGTTAAGCAATTGGGATTAACAACAAAGCCATACAGGAAACCGTTATCCATTAGGTTGGGTATGCAAAGACAATATATTACAATTAACAAGGAAATGTGATCTAAAGTTTGCAATTACATCCAAGTTTGTAGATGAAGTTGAATTTGATGTGGTTCCACTACATATCTGTGGAATTGTATTGGGAAGCCCGTATTTATATGATCGAAAGGAAATATTCTATAGAGAACATCATTAATATCATTTGTTTAAAGAAGGAATTCAGTACATAGTACATTCACATTCATTTAAAAATGGCAGATCATTGGGAACTACACAACAATTGAAAAGGGTTGTTAATGCAAGTCGAAATTTGGCACTGATGTCTATGCAATGTAAGGAAGAAAATAATCCTAAGCATGAAAAGGAAGTTTCATTGCATCACAATACACCTATTATGATTAATAGTGTTCCTAAGATAAAACATAAGCATGATATGAGTACAATCTCTTTCACATGTTCAATTTTGATATTCATCTTTCTACTGATTAGTAGTATATGGTTTGTTCCAACAATATTGAATGAATATTTTGTTGAAAAAGGGATTAATGTACTTAACAATGTCATTGTAGTGTTGATTGTTATTATGATGAGTCAAATGTACAGGTTTCAAGACGAATGGACAAGTGATACAAGACAAGTGAGACGAACATGTCCTCACTTGAATTCTGAATGATTCTGGATTTTGGTGGTCCAAAAGCTTTTCAGTGTGAAGGTTTGATCCAGGAGGATCTTCAGAGGTCGATCAGTATAGAAGTATTCAAATAGTAAAATAAAGTTTACATTGGTAAAGAGATCGTCAAGAGATTTCTGCCAACACTTGTTTCGCGTGAAATGGCCTCCGGATGCAGAAGTTATTAGGTTTTGAAGTTTCGGAAAAATGGAAAAAAATGGGTAATTGGGCAAAAATGTTCAATGTAATGTTGTATAAAAATCTGGTGGAGACTATGGGGATCGAACCAAAGACCTCCAAGTCCTCCCAAGCCTTCACCGAGCCCACCTAGCCAAAGCTCCATGCAATGTTCCTTAACATGTATAGGTGAGAACTTGTACTTAAAGTTACGAGGTTGTTTGTTTGGAAAATGGGCAAGTCGAGGGCTTATCCCTCGACCCATGTCCAACACCGATTCCATATAATGGAGGAGCCAACATAGCACGCCAACAAATACCACCATGGAGCTAATCTATAATCCAATGAAGCCACTGAAATAAAAATCAAATACTGACCATTTAAACCATGTAACATGTCACAAAAACGTGATATGGGGAGAGGTCCGCGGGTTTGAACCCGTGACCTCCTCCCCCTTTTCCAAGCGCCTTAAAAACTACACCAATCATTGCTACTGTGATTAGGAGGAGAGACCCAATACTTGTAGAAGCTTCAAAAATATGTAGGAAGGATTCAGAGATTTCCATTTATAACAACTAATATCTTCCAATTACCTATTACATCCTCTAAAAAATAATCCATTGGAGTGCAAAGGGGAACTTGCCATGTCTATTACAAAATCTAATACAGTGGGTAGAAAATTTCACATCTCCTTATCCAAATCCAAGGCTTCAAAAGAGTTTATGGAAGGGAATAAGACAACAATAAATGGGTTCCTAGAGTAAACAAGACCTTGAAGAAGGTGACCAAATGTTTATTCTTTCCCTAAGTGTGATAGGGATAGAGACCAACCCAAAGAAACAAGCCCTTGGTAGAATTTTTAAAGTTTACAAGCCAGGCGTGATGACGATTCAAGAGACCATGTGTGTTGGATCCAAAACCATTTCAATTATGTCTACTTTCTTGAAAGATTGACATTTTTTCTCTGTTTATGATGAGGCACTACTGGATTTAAGCGTCTCATTCGATGTTTTTTAGCATCGGATGGGCATGGGTACAAACATCATACAAATTTTAATAGCATCACATCGCTTAAGAGATGTTACTTGGTGTCTTTTAAGCGATGACTAAGCCTTAATTTTTTCAAGAATCATATAGTTAAACGAATGTAAACTAAACATTCATTGAACATCCGAAAAGAGATTTTGTATAACACTGACTACATGTCCAAAAGGAGACGTTATTCAACACGGAAGTAACATCCAACATAAGTCCAAAAAGATATGTTTCCACATTAGGCTTAACATTGGTGTAACATCTGAAAAGAGACATTGGCAAGGTTGACCTAACATCAGTGTAACATCATGGATATAGTGTTTGGAAACATAGACCTAATGTTGGTGAAACGTCCAAAAAGAGACATGAGCAATGTATACCTAGCGTTGGTCTTATGTCCGAAAATAGAATTTATTAACTCCGACCTAACGTCGGAGTAACGTCTGAAAATAGATGTTTGCAACATGGATCTAATGTCAGTCTTACATCCGAAAAGAGAGTTTGTAATGTGGACCTAACATGCATTAATGTCAATCTCATGTCCAAAAAGAGATCTTGGTAACATAGACCTAACATCCAAAAAGAGACATTTATAAACTAACGTTCAATAAGCCACATCTACAATTTCCTTGAGCAAAATAAACATGGACGATTCGTCGAAATAACATCAATTACTCTCTGGATAATCAACATTAGAGTTATGCTACTGACGTTCCACCCACGTTGCTCGTACATCAAATGAACGTCTGTTAAATGTATGATAATCCACATTTATTAATGGATTTAACAAAAAAAAATGTGGATGGTCTATTTGGATTCTTGTCCAATACCCATTCTTATTGTTCAAGATATACTAATGGTGCTCATATTCCTAGTTGGCGACCTTCTTGATGGACATTAAGCACAATAAAGCTTTGTTTAGGACATAAGGCCTTTGTTTTCTTCCCTTGATGATGGTATAGGCCTAGACTCCCATATGTGGTGTGAAAAATCTCCTAATGGTGCCCATTCCCATCTGTAGGCCAATGATCCCTTAGAAAGGATCTACATGGTTGTTCAAGTCCTAGTTCATGATCCTTGAGCATGGGACACTTTGTTTTAGGCCTAAGGTACTTATTTTCCTTTCCATGGTTGTGGTTGATCATAAATATTAATCCTAATACTATTCAAATAAGTCCTAAGTACCTTACACTATTTTCTTGACCGTGAACCAGACCTCAAGTGCAATATGTGGTGCACAAAACATGCGAATGGTCTCAATGTCCCACTTGGAGGCCATAGATCCCATAGAGAGGATATGTGGTTTTTAGATGCCTTGTTCATGGCCATTTAGATCAAGGATATTTATTTAGGGCCTAGTTCCTAAGGCCCTGGTAGAGGTCCTTAGACCCATTATTAATATTCAAAACATACTAATAGTAACCATATTCTTGGTTGGAGGCCTTGTTTATAGCCATTAAGCACGTGAAAGCTTCATTTAGGGCTTAAGGTCCTTGTTTTCCTTCCCTTGCAATGGAATAGGTCCTGACTCCCATATATGGTGCAAAAAAACTCCTAATGATGCCCATACCCCACCCAAAGGCCAAAGAAACCTTAGAAAATATCTACATGGTTTTTGGAGGCCTATTTCATGGTCCTTGAACTCAAGAAGCTTTGTTTCGAGCCATGTTACATGCACTGAGACACATTCGTATTGTGCAAAACATAATAATGGTGCCAACGATCCCTGACATAGGTCTTGTGCGGTTGTTGAGGACTATATAACAAAGATCAATCTAGAAGAGAATCAAATAGGTCATGTAAGCACCTTATATTATTTTCCTAACAATGGGATGGATCTAAAGTGCCATAGATGGTGTGAAAAAATTGCAAATGGTGCCCACATCTCACCTGGAGGGAATAGATCCCTTAGAAAGGATTTTTGTGGTGGATTGATGCCTTGTTGATGGCCATTGACCCTAAAAATCATATCGTAAATGTTCTATTGTGTCCATTTTTCTACCTTGGTAGAATGTATCAAATACAAACTAATGGTAATAGATTCACTACAATTTTCTTTGAAACATGTTATGGGAAGTAGAACATTAAGACAAAGCATGGCACGCTTGAACATTCATTTTTTAACCCACGTTACTATTAGTTTCGGTGAAATATAGTTATTTTGTATACATTTGATTCACTTTAAGTTTCTAAGTTTAAAAATATTTGAATTTTGATATGTACATTAAAAAATGCTTGAAATCATTTTGTGATGATAAATATCATAAATATATCTTATTGCCAAATACAAGGGTGTTATGCATGGCATGTCTACATTGAGACAAAAGTGTGGAGAACTTTATTAAAAAATTAAATTGGAAGTTGACTTCAAATGTTAACAAACTAATAGGGTACATTCCATTGGAGGTCAGTGCTGAGCTTAACAACTTGAGCATGTTCAGTTTATGGGGAAATCAACTTCGTGGAAGCATATCAAATTTCATTGGAAAATGTTCTAAAATCATATTTAAACTTCAAATATTTGAGTGGGGGTGTGCCGATAACACTTGGTAAGTTATTCCTTTATGAACAACTATATTTGAGTTAAACTGTTGCGGTCCACCAGTTTATCAATGTGATGACAACATTGAATTAAGTGACACTAATCATGACTATTTTGACACAAACATAACAAAAAAATTTATACCCCAAAAGGGTTGAGTGTGTCATCGTGAAAGCTTGAACTTTTTTTACAAAAAATAAATTGCACGATGATGACAAAGTAGCGTATTGCAGTAATGCAACAAGAATCGTGTTGAACACTAACCATGTTCAATCAAGTCCAAGGACCAACATACACTTGACTCCTTTGTAACTACACATGGCACATCACATGAATGAGACAAAGTCGGAAGGGCGGGAATCCATATATATTCAATGAAAGCAATTAGTGAACTAAAATCATTGATTCTTGGAAGGAGGTACTTAAGAAGAAGTTATGGGTAGAGAAGGGTCTTCGCCAATTTTAAAAGAAGAAAAAGACAATGAAAATTTATATATGGAAAAGGGATCTAAGGATCGAGAAGTCTTTAAACCTGACATTCGGGAAACATTGTACACATACCTCTATGAGCCTCAAAACATAGAAGAAGGGATGCACATTTATATTTATTTCCATACGTAGCCTATGAACCTTGAACAAGCTTAGAGTTTTTACTCACAAAGGTTTCTCTATTATAGTGTTCTTGTATATGTATATGCTTGCTTAATTGGTTGATGGACAATTTTCATTCATGTTCTCCATTACAGGAAAGTACTTAAAACTAGAGCATAAGCATAAGATTCAAAAACTTTATTATTTTATTTTGATGTAAAACGTCAATGAAGACACATTAGGGTAGTTTTGACCTACCTACTAAAATACAGATTGGTTCTACTATGCAAAAGTAAAAGAACAATATAGTAGGACCATATTTCCAAAAACATCATACGTCTTCCTTAATATCTCAATCTTTGACTCCTCTAATTATTTGGGAGGTTGTGAATGCTGAAAGAAATATATGGTGGAAGCATATTTCCAAAACGATCATACATTTTCCTTTTAGTTGATATCTAAATGTTTGACTCCCCTAATCATTTGGGAGGTTGTGAATGTCATCTCGACACCATATATGAATGTCTTTAAATGATGTCCAATACTTATAAATATGATTGCATTGAACCTTAGGCACAAGAACATACATTCATAGCTAGGATACTTCTTAGATTTCTAACTGTGTTTCACATTGTTGTGGGTGTGATAGGTCAAAACCATTGTAGCTAGAGCATAAGAGCCATGCAAAGGTCATGAGCATATCAATACATTTATTAAAACAAGACGACCATAAATCTAACTTGAATAGCCAAGCTACATAGAGACATATGCCATCATAGAGGTGCTAAACACCAAAATTATGAAATTTCAGTGTGCAATTTTCTTATCCAAGCCAATAGTTTCAATACCCTTCACTTAGTAAATTATACCAATCACCATGAATTAGTCCACAATTATCAAATTAGTCAATACGCTTAGCTCATTCTATCATCAATCCATGACAAATAATTCAACTTCATCAATTATGTTTCCAAATATAACCTAGTTTTAAATAAGCATCCACGTGACTTTCAATATCATTAGAGAGAGAGTATATATATATATATATATATATATATAGCGATTCATTATTGCTCTATAATAAATACAAAAGCAATAAGAGCCACCTATTTGCATTGCCAAGACAATAAGACCAGCATAAGGGCTCTTATTAGAAGTTATGATCCCTAACTCCAAGAGTTCCACCACAAGCCTTTCAATATTGGACTTTTGAAAGTGGCCATGTTGAAAAGGACGAACTACTATGGGGTCTTTTGTAGGATAAAACTCAATAGCATGTTCGATAGTCCTGTTAGGTGGAATTTTTCCAAGCATCTCCTGGAAGAACACCTTATATTTATGGAGTAGGGTAGAGAGGCCATGATTATAGGTTTGTTGAGAAGGACCTGCCTTCATACAATACATGAAGTGAGCCATGAAGGAAAAGTGTTTCACGTCCCCTTCCATCAATCCAACTTAAGGGAGGGCGTGAACTAAATCTGGGCTTCCAAATTCTAGCCCCATCATCATCTTACAAATTCAAACAAACAAAATACATGTGTATATGCATAATGCAAAGGAACACGACGTAAATAAACTCTACTACACATATCTATCATGCAATTGCCATCATAATTATAACATGAATCAAAGTAAAACATCTCATAATTAAATACAAGAGAATACTTATCTTGAAATGAAGTTGTCCCAAACAACTGGATATGCAAGTGCAACGTTCCACCCAACCATAGGCCAGTTGTGCTCAACAATATCTCAAAACAGTTTCCACCCCTGAGTTGGGCATGATTTCCACAAGGAAAGGGAACCTACAAACTTATGCATGGCCAAATGAACATCACGACCCAGCCAATCCATCCCATAGTTAGGTTTATCAAGTTGTCAAGATAGTAGAAAGGAAGTAATTTCTAATCTAGTGAGCTCAACCATAGAGCTATCAGTACCTCTACAATAATTAGCTAGCTTGGCACCCACAATACCTGCATACCCAACACAAGGAAGTATCCCCTTCACTGCTCCAAATTACCTCACGCCATGCCTTCCTTCTAGTGCTCTTTAGGGTGTGCATAGAAAATTAGCAAAAGCCCTATCATCTTCAGTGAGGTTACACCTTTCACTAGGTTTATCAAGCCAATTCCAAGTCCTTGTCTACTCCTGGTTGGTTACACACATGTTCAAGCCAAAACAAGGGATACATGTAACTCAATCCATAGCAATCTCTCCCCACACACACAAAAAGGCACAAATGTTGGGCATGACAAAACATGTTTAACTGTGGGCTTCACAAAATATGATTTCCATGAGTGTTTCAAATCGCGGGAACACCAGAAATGGATTTTGAAAGGGTTAAGCAACAGTTGGAAGCTACAATTCGAAATCCCAATAGATACACTAGCAACCGAGTAACAAAAATGGATCTCACCGACCCCCAACTCGATTTCCCTTCTTCCCCACTGTTCTACAACACCAAAAATGACTTTCCGAGCTAAAGAAGGAAGGAAAACGTAGTAAGAACGAGGAGAAAAATGCCCAGCAAGCTAGAACTGCGTGAGAGAGAAAAAATACCAGATGAATAATGGATTGGGATCAATTTCTTGGGTCTTTTATTGCCCAAGAAGGAAGAACACGATTTTCCCCAAAATGATGGCTTTCCCATGCACGAAATTGGATATCCATACTCTACATTTCCCAAAACAATAACTACTTGAACCACCTCTTGGAAGAAATAAATGATTGGGTGCAAAAGTCAATATGGGTGGTTGATGGTTCATGGGTTCTCTCATTGACACTTGGCTTGACACTATTGGCTTCAAGGGTTTGAATATTTCCCTCCCTATTCCTTCAAAAAATCATGCTGCCATACTCTTGTTTCCTTGCATAGCTATTTGTGGGTATTTTTATTAAAATACATTTACATCATATTTACAATTTCCATCGTGATAGGCTAGCATGCGATCCACATGCATCATTAATTGCCGATACAAGAAAAATAAATCGATGGCGAGGCCTTGGCCTTGAGCTCCTCACCATGATTTTATAACGATATTACATCATTTACATGTTTAATGCAATGGGGTCAAAATTAGGATGTTACAAAGAGTCCCTTCTTTAGCGGTTTGGAGCGTGGACATGTGATTGGATTCGATGTTTTAGATACTTTTTAGGTGGAAGGCCTTTCATAGTGATTTCACAAAAAACTTGGTGAATTGATAGGAAGCTCTCTTGGTGGTTTGTTGAATTGTTCCCTATGGAAAAGGTCCATTGAATGCCCCCAACAAATCTACTCCCACAACAGACACATGTAAAAAGTCATCCTTAAGGGTGTAATCCTCCACTGTCATTTCCAACTTGTGTACCACACCTTCACACTGAATACAGTGATTACTTGGGATGTTGATGGGGAAGTGTTCAAATGTATCAAAATGGAAGCCCAATTACTTCATTTGTTTCTTATCAAGGATGCTCAAATTATTGCTAGGATCCACTATAAATAAGAGCCTTTACTTTTTAATGTAGACATAACTTTAATGTATTGAGAATACATGAACTAGTCATTGCAGCAAAGGAGAGCGAGGGTTCCTTTGTGTTTAATGGTGTAGTTGGTCTTGTGTATTAGATTCATTATCTTGTTTCTAAAAAAGAGTATCCTTTTCATGTTCAAATTCAATGTCATATTGACATAGATATTCAACCATAAAATGTTTTTTAGGGCTATAGACATGTCCCTTAAACTAGGGGTGAGGGCACATACGACAGGGTTTGAGGTTAAGAGATTAGGTTTTGAGAAATGTAGATGGGTAGGATATTTAATGCATGACATTTTAAACTTCCCCTCTTCATCATTCCTCCTATCATATGCGAAACCCTTTTGACTTAGAGTCAAGTAGCTTTCTCTTGATAGCTTTAACATGAATTTCTATTCTTCTAGCCACAATAGTGGCCTTTTCCAAAGAATTAAGTTCAAATGTTCTGACCTCAATTCAAATTCAATTGTTTTGATCATAATTGAGATTTAGGTGTCATGTTCCATATCTATAGAGATTTTGTCCTTTGACTCCAATATTTGGAGCTTCTCAATGTATTATTCGATTGTCATGTCCTTTTATAATAAGGGGGCATGAGTTGAACATCGTACAACTCATCCCAACTATAGTATGAAATGTGATAAAATGCATCTACAAACTTACTAAAGTCATATATTAGGTTTTTATCAATTCATATCGCAGTTCACCCCAATTATGGGCTGCCTCATTTTAGCACTGTAGGGCCACACTTCACTTATCCTCTTAGTTATGCATGTGTTGCACCTTTTATGCTAACTTGATTTGGCAACTTTAATACTAATTTGAGGCTAACTAAGGAGGCCTGTGGAGGATGTCATCACATCCTACAGGCCTGTAGGTTGTGATGGGATCCACCACACGCTGCCAAAAACGAAATTTAAGAACAAAATTTTAATACCTTTAAATAATTTAATTTTTTGAAAAAAAAATTCTTTTAAATATTTTTTTCGTTTTTAAATTTTGTTTTCTAAATATAAATTATTAATTCAATTTTATGATTAGAACCCTTCTTAGTTTTTTTTAATCAAGTTTGGAGTCGATGTCCTGATTGAGCCCAATTCAAATCGAGCCCCCTCACATTTCACTTCCAAAAGTTTTTTCAACCCTAATTTATTTTCCATCATGATTTCAAAACGATCTCTCATTCCAATTTGAATCGAGCCTACCCACATTTAACTTCCAAAATATTTGTCAACCCCAAGATCATTTCCATCCTGATTTGAAATCGATCTCTCATTCCAATGTTTGAAATGGCATTGAGGTGATCCTTTAAAATTGGAGCAATGCATTAATATGCATCCCAATACCTTACATATTCGATGGCATCCATGCATTCAATGCTTTTTAAATTGAAATATTCATAATTAATGGAGGTTGGCCTTTTTAACTCAATAAAGGAACTTTTATGTGAATCCCCCTTCATAATTCAAATTTTTTTTCAATCTATTGTTTGCTATTAGAACTAAAAGTACTAGTATTTGATTGATCCTCCTATTGTTACTATAATGTTCAAAGCACAAGAGGACACATGCGCCAGTCCCCTGCAAATTTCCTATGTCTTGTTGCATTTTCAAGTACCTTATTCAAACTCATCGGTTACAAATTACTTGTCAAGTTTACTAATTTTATATTTTTTTAGGTGGCCTACATTACATTTCAGGTTAGATCATGTTTGAAACCCTCCTCACTTATAACAATTTATTGTTAATAGTTATCAATCATTACATTTACTTACCACCTTTTCCTAGGCTATGGTTTGTGAATGTATAGCTTATAATAAGTAACTACGGAAATATATATTCGCTTGTTTGAATATAGTGTTGCTCAAACCTAAATGCATGCAATTTTCCCATTACCTTTATGTATCCTTGTCCTCATTAAATAGTCATAATTCAACTTGAATTGGCATTGCCCATTTCTTAAACAATTCTACCCCTAGTCACTATGAGATTTCCATAGTTTTGCACGACGAACATTTTTGAAAGGCATAATAACACATAGGCAAAATGGAGCTTAAATTGGGGTAGGTCCCTCCAAGCTTCAAAAATATAACTCAATTTAGAGTTATTGAAATAAGCTATGAATACTACATCATTTTTTATTTTACAACTAATATGTTTCATGTGCTTTGTTTTTTGAATGAGTGACATGCATGTGTTTGTGTGTTTCCAAAGGGGTGAGGGAGATTGAAGAAGGAAATAAAGGAAAACCAACAATAGAGTAGCATGTGGAAAGAATCCTGATCACTAAAGAACATGAGAAAAATATCAATAATAGATACTAATATGCTCTCATTTTTTATTAACTCCTTTCTCCATTGCATGAATTGATTTTTTGCAAATCATTCTTGAGGATTTCCATAAAGGCCATTGAAGTGGTCTAGAAAATTGGATATTGGTAACTTTATGAGTTGTCAATCTACGTATATATTGAGCAAATCAACTAGCTCATATACTTCTAGCTTATGTTCCCAATAAATTGGTCACATACAACTTTGCATGGTTTCAACACTTGTCTCATTAAGCATTACAAGAATCTTTTCCTTCTTATGCTCGTTTGTAGGATTATATGAGCTTACAAATCTCAAGTCTCACGCATGACTATGAGTAGTAGAACGCTTGTAGGATGTGATGGAATCCTACACATGCATCCCCAGGCCTGTGTAGGTTGCCATCACATCCCACATGCGTGTAGGCTACCATGGGTACATTACATGCCCTCCCATCCATCAAGGTTTCATCCTCAACCCAATATTGATGTAATAGTTCAAAAATTATACCATGAACCAACAACACATCGTATCCTTCATTCAGTAAACGAATACCTCTGTCAATCATGAAGATTTGTAAGTGGAACCCACAAGCAATCAAAAAAATGGTATACATACAATGTGGATCTGAGAAATAACAAGTGTAAGTGTCTCTGGGAAGATTCTTTTGAGAAACAAGCTTTCAACCATTCACATGAGTGATAGGGATACATTGATTAATACTTGGCCATAATCATAGAGTTGAAATATCAGTTGGATGTCGTAGGGACACAAGTGGAGGATGAGGAATTGGTTCCCATTGACTTGAATGGGTTTGTTTCATCTTGGAAACCCATTTTCCAAGGTGTTTGGGTTGGTTCTCATTTGGGATGAAATTGTGCAAGAAGTAATAAAGGTTGGAATCTAGTTTAGCAAAGCAAAGTAATGTGGACAACCTAGCCCTTGTCAAGAGGATGAGGAAGGGAAACAAGAAAGGACACAAGAAGGGTAAGAAGGAAGATTCGAGCCAAGATAAGAGAGACGAGTAATTTGTATTACAAAAATTAACTAAATCCTAAATCAATGTCAAAATCGTAGATAGGGTTGAGTCACATAACTCAACACAATCGATATACAGTTACTTAAGTCCCTACAATGAATTTATTACATGTGTAAGCCTTATATTCTAACAATTTGAATTTTTTTAGGTGTCACCAAAAGGGAATGTAGACCATCCAAGTCCAGAGAGAAAGAAAGGTAATTCCAAGCAACCTAAACAAGTTGCAAGGTGTGCAAGGGCTATATCAAAAGTAGAAGAGTTAGGAACCAAGATTGAAATTTCCTTCTTCATGGTCTCTTATTTATCTTCCAACACTATGTGAATTGTTTAATGGTGTGTGGAAGATGATAAGAGACCATATGACCTATAACAGTAAACTCTCTAGGATTCAAGAGCATGAGGGAGGATTGTGTGAGGTTGGGTGATGATGCTACTTACCCTGGGAAATAAATGGGATCCATTTCCTTCCAAATGACTGTAGATGATCTTCTTGAGTTGAATGATGTTTGTTTGTTCATGGTTTAAAGAACAATCTTCTTTTAGATTCTCGCATGATAGATTTTGAGTACAAAGTTGCATTTGACGGAAAACAACTCACTATCAATAATTTTAATCTAGTACATCCGAAGACTTTGGCTATGTGTGAGACAATGGCCTTCAATGTTACTTGTTGAACATGAGGTAGTTGTACATACTAACAAGATGTTAGGTTATCCTTCTAGTTTTGAGAACTAGGCATATGTAGAGCAAGAATGGCGAGATGCTAAGGAGACATTATTCCATACCTAATGTAAAATTGGTGATTTATTCCAAGCTTACGGGTAGGAGTGTTAAGAGTACTAGGACAAGGTTGTTGGATTTTTTCAACAAGAGGGAATTAACCTATATGAGACTCTTATTCGAGTTACCAAAGGATTCTCTCAAAAAAAGGGAATTGACATTGTTGAGGGTTTTGCTTTAGTAGTTGGAGGTTTTGAGATGCATGGGAAAGATAGCCATGTTTACAATTTGTTGGAGGCCCTTTGTGTGCACTATGGGCTAGGCATTTCAAGATGGATGAGATTTGTGAAATTTTTTATCTTTGTGATTTTGGTAGATCTGATCCTCTTGTCTTGGTCTTGTATGGATATAAGATCATATTTGTAGGAAATCCTAAATAGCTTATGATGTGGCATCTAAATATTTTGGCCCGTGAAGTTTATATGAAGGATGTTGGAGTTTGAAAGTTGTTGATAATCCAAGTTCATGTTCCTTTATATTAACAGGTGATCAATCTCGTAGCATAGAAGAGCTTTGAGATGCTATGATAGTATCTTGTTTTGTTGGATTCAATGAGACTTCGAAATATTTTACAAGATTTATATTCAAAATAATAAAAATATTGTGGGAAGTTGAGATGTGAAGATTAATGAGGACATGAGAGGCTCCAAGCAAAGCGCTCCATACAACCATGAAGCCCTAATATACAATACGAACACATGGCAAATGACCATTGTGCACTACGAAAACACATTGCAACATGCAATATTTTTCCTCGTTGCTTCAAGAAACCTACACCCAATAATCTGTATGTCAACATGAAAAAATGAAAGAAAATGATCATAAAGGCTAATTACAAACTATTTTGATCATACGTAAAAGAGAACTACATCCAATGATTCATTCTTTATCATGATAAAATATTAGAATATAGTGAAGAAAATATTAACGCATATAAAACATGATCATAAAAAACTATAAACGTAAAATAGAGGTACATAACTATAAATATCAGCATAAGTCAAATCAATTTTAGGCTATAAACATCTAGGTCCTCTAGCAAAAATATATATAATACAATATTGTATACAACAAAATGTTCCTACCAGACATAATGGCCAATCTCTACTACCCTACTTCTTTCTAAGTTTTTTTTTAAGGAAGTCCATAATTCTAACATTGGCATCTACTTCCTTGTTCTCTTCTAGACCAGATTATTTTGGTATTGGATCGAGATCATTAGACCATAAGATACATCTCCTTGTAGGTTGCATACTGCTAAGATCGAAATCAACTACAATTAAAGCAAATAATTTATTGATCATTTTATTTATACTAACATAAACCCAAAAAATATTAATTTCTATAATTCAACTCATTCATGGTACATATAGTTGTAGTAGGGGTAACCTATGGTTGAGCAGTACCTTTGGTCTCTAATATTGCTCATGATGAACAACTAAATCTTCTTGTATTGCCTGCAATAACATTTGTAGTTGGTGTAGAAGCACACAATGTCAATGTGTACTTTATAATTAAGGATTTGATCAGAATGCATTGAGTTTGTATACCTCCTCGTTGACAATAGAAGTGGCAGTTGCATTGGTATTTCTCCTTTCAACCAAGGAGTTGTAGCCTTCTTCGAAGGAAACTTTGAGCTCTTCATCCGTGGGCATGATCCCAAAGTCTATTGGCTACATATCCCATAACATAACACATTTTGGTAAGGAGAGCATTTAAAGCACAAATGAAAATGCAACAAAGACAATTTTTAAATCTTAATATTTACATATCTTCCCTTTAATTTAGCGTATCCCCTTGGGCCAAGTTTATGTTAGCCAATCTTCTCAAGTCTAGCCTGTGTAGATTTTGTGGTGTCTTTGAGACTATGAAAACAATCAAGTACATGTTTATGTGATTTAAAATCATGGTCAAATGCAATATACAATATATAATTTAATTATTCATCACACTATTTTATCTACCTTGGTGTTTTCGTCACACATGGAGGAAAGGATCCATCTTTTCTTATCGTCTTCTCCTTGGAATCCTCTATTAGTGCAGCCCCACTCCAATTCTGGAATTAGTCCAGGATGCTCATAACTACGGTATCAACCGATATTAATGCGTTAATTGTATCGTATTGATTTCATATACTTTCCCACCATGGTTTGGACCGACTTTTGGTTGAATACAAGACCAAACAACATGGTCATGTGTTTCATCAACTCCTTCTTCAAGTCATTGCTATGATATTTATAACTTGTTCTAATTGTTGGTGCAAATAGAGAAAATGCATTTTCATGCAATTGTTGGTAGAACATGTTATTTCCTACATTGCAATAAAATATTTTGATTAGATAGATACAATGAATATAAAAATATTCTTCATTGTATAAATTCAAAGTATTCCAATGGATTATATGTAGTTACAATGGAGTTTTAATCCATTCATCAGTGCCAAATATGTAAAGAACCTGATAATTTCCCGGTGCTCTTGACGATTAACCCTCTTGGGACTTATATCAACATTTGATGAATGAGTCACAGGAGTATTAGAACCGGGGTTCATATGTATAGATGGGGTTGTGGACTACCCCACACCAACACTAGGTGTAGACTCAGGGGAAGACATGGAAATACTAGGATTTGAGGCACAGGTATCATGTGCAACAAGAGCATAGGGTGCAAGCATAGATGCATGTCTACTACTCTCGACACGACCAGGTTCTTCACCTCTCATGAATGTCTGCAAAAATATAATTCATTGAGTCAAGCTCTTGGATTCCTTTAAAAATATGTCATATTCTTTTAAGGAATTAACGGAATATAAATTAAAAAAAAAACATACATTGTACTTCCTGATGCATTCCATCAAGAATTGACTTCTTTCATTTTCAAGAGTATCTTCAATGCTCACCAATTCTACTAGTTCGTAAGCTAATGTATTAACCTTTTTTTCTAATAGCTACAAGAGGGTCAGGATCTCTTGAGGTTTCTATGTCATTCTGATCAAGATGAGGCATTGACATGGGAACCTACAAATAATCATATCATATTAGTTTGATAAACTAAATAACAATAATCATTGCTCTAGGATAAAATAGAACAATATGGAATATAATAATGAACATATAAATGATCATATTTATTTCACCTGCCCAAGGTCAATGCCTTTCCTTGATCAACCTATAACATAAACGATGATTTGTCAACAATATATCCAAATATGGGCGGAACTTCTCAATTCCTTTCATCGACAAATGTTATGACATAAAGTATATGTAATGACAAATGATGAATATAAAGTATACATGTTTTTTAGTAAATGATGGACACGAGTGTGAAACCACAGTTACCTAATTCCTAGATCCTATTCAAGTGATAATTGACCAACAACTACTTCCCTGCAGGTATTGATTTTATTGTTGTGACCACAACTTTGTTATCCTCACACTCAACAAACACACAGTTGGGTAGCTTGTTTGTGCTTCTAGGATGAGTATTGTTTATAAACGTGGCAACATTTCTGCAAGATTTGGGTATTCCATCAATATATATGGAATATCCTTTATCTTGATTGTTTTCTTTTCTTTTATTATAATTTGCAAAAAGTCCAGATATGCACATATTCATTAGATATCTCGTTATCCTACCCCAATGTGTGTAATCATACATAGGGACAACATAACCCATGATTTCCACTTCACTGGTGTATGGAACGTTCACACCATCCACTGTAAAGAGCCCTAGACCATGTAAACTAGATGGAACAATTTGATATGTTCTTTCGTTAATACAGAAATCGGTGTTTATGTTAGGAAGTGGGTTTGGTTTCCAATTCTTCAAATAATTCTTGTACATTAATGGAACTTCCTTGTCTTGGTTGGAATCATTGTCATAAGAGAATGACCCTCCTTCAGCTAGAAATAAATCCATATGTTTCTTAAATTTTCTTCTGACATCACTACCTCTAGTTGATATTGACATATTGCTTGATGCTTCCCCTTCTCGAATCTATTCAGGACAATGATCGCTATCCAAAGATAGATATGACAGATATCTATTTGGTTGCACCTAGAATTAACATCGAACAACAATGGTCATGTTCCAATCATATGATTTAGATATCAAAAGTAGAAATTAAAGTAGCATATCCTTGTTTTCCCTAAATGGCACCATGTGAATTTGAATTACAAAATTGAAACATAATTGTCATGAATGTATAAGGGAGGACATGTTACAACCTAAAAGAAGATTTTATTGTTCATGGACCATGCACAAATTCCAAACCCACCTAACAATCCTTTGTGAATATTAGGCTTATATGTGTCATATGGGTACCATTACAAACTTTTGTGCACCAAGAATGGTTCTCTGGTCCTTTGACATGGTTTGAGGAGGAATATAAGTTCCTTAATGTGTAAAAAAGGTTTTTAGTTCTCATGGACTATGCACAAGTCCAAAACTACCATGCAACCCCTGTAAAGAAAATCTTTGTCCTACAAGTGTTGTATGGGCACCATTGTGTGTTGTGCACTAGGATGGTTCTTGGGGATATGGACATCATTTGAGGATGAACATTATCATCTTAGGACCTACAAAATGTTTTTATGGGTCATGGGTTATGCACATGGTACAAAACCACCATGCATTCCTTGTAAAGGGAACCTTGGGCCCACATGTGTCATATGGAATCATTTTGAGCTTCTATGTTCCAAGGATGGTTCTTGGGAATCTGGACATCATCCAGGAGGAACACCAATGTATTAAGGCCTAACATGGGATTTTGTGGGGTTTCTAACCATGGCCCATGCACATGATCCAAGACCACTACACAACTGTTGTAAAGTGAATATTTGGCATATAAATGTTGCATGGGAATAGTACGAGGTTTTTTGCATTGAGCATGGTTCTTGTGTCCTTTGACAAGGTCTCAAGAGGAACACCACCATCATATTCCCAAAATTGGCCTTAGTGTTCAAGGATAGGAGCTCAAATTACATACATACTTGTTCAAAATAGTTGCTACATACCTGTATAGGAGCTCAAATTACATACATACTTGTTCAAAATGGTTACTACATGCTTGTATAGGAACACAAATTAATTGAATACATTCTTAAGGCTCTGATATGAGTTCAATGTTATTCATAAAGCTCCTAAGTATGGTCATATGACCCGATGGATGAATATTATTTCTTTCATGAGCTCATCGTGACACAAATTGATTGTTTTTTTAAGGCCCAAATGGAAAAAAAATTGATGTTAGGCATATATATGACTCTAGCTTGAATGATTATGTTCTAGGGACCCCATGCATGGTCATATATACCATGTATCATACCAGCCCAGGGACTTAGGCCTAATTTTGATCTCTAATACAACTCCAGCACAATTCCTGGGGTATAAGTTGATTTTCTATGAGCCTAATGCTCACATATGAGCTTTAATTGATATCATATGATCCTTGGTCTCTTGTATGAGACCAAACAGATCCCCTAAACTCTTGGATATGGGTCCAAATAAATTCAAATGTTATTATATGAGTCCAAATTGATTAACTATGGTCACCAAGCATCTAAGTATGGTCATAAGACCATAATGTTTAATATTATTTGTTACATCATCCGACTTGTTCTCTTGATGCCAAAATTGATACAGTATTCTGTTAGGGCATTAATGACCCTAAACTGAATTATTGTGATCCAATGATCCTATGTATGGCCACATGCTCCCTATACCATATGGTAGTAGGGTTGTATGCCTACATTTGAGCTCTAAGAGGTGTCAAGGATTTGCTAATTGGTTTGCAAATAATATATTTTATATCTCCACAATATTATCCAATCAAGAATAGCAATATGGACCTGCTATCTCATGAGATTAAGGGTGCTTAGCTTTGGGAATGCAAAATAGAGTATGAATTTCCCTAACGAGTTGAGAGTTAACATGTAATATTCAGAATTATTGTTTGATAGATTTTGTTAGAGACTTCAATCTTTGAAAGCATGAGAGCATAAAATACCAGTTGAGCTCCCATGTGTGAAGTGAAACTGTAATTTTTGAGACTACAAAAATTGTTGATGAGAAATTTTAGGACTACCTCTTTCATGTTGGTGTAAACAAAGAATTAAAACTTAGAAAGCTAGGATTTTCAAGGAATGTTTAAACAATCTTTTATTCTAACATTAAAATTCTGAGTTTGATCAATCTGAGATACACCAAAAATACCAAAATAGAAGTGAACGATACCTCGTGTTGAAATGCAAGATATTCAAGGATAGTATTGTATATGATTGTCAATGGAGTGAATATAGTTTAAATGATGCCAAGAATATGCCCTTATGTGGTTATAAAAATGAATTTTACGGATAGTGTTGGATCTTTAATGGAAACCGTATGTGCTAATTTAACCCTACAAACCAACTAACCCCTAGAAGAAAATGTTAAAGATCTCAAAACAATTCCAAGGATGGAGGATAAAAGGGTCTAATATCTATCAAATTTCTTGGCTTAAATCTTGTTTCACAAGAGAAGAAATCCACGAATGATGACAAAAGCTATCAATCAAATGAACCCCATCTAACATAAACATGCATCTATAAAATGAAGAGGCTGAATAGGGCATAAATGCCGACGATTTACTTGAATGAGGAATGATCTTGATGGAATTACCCCCTTGATGGGCTCCACAAAAAGCAACAATTGATTCTCCTAATTGTCAATTCCTTACACATTTGTTTCCAAATTTATAAAATTTAAATTGAGAGAGGGTCAAATAGGAGTTTTTATAGATAATGATTCACCTTGAAGACAACAAAATTTGAGGGTGTTGGGCCAATAATGGAATAACATAATGGCTCACTAATAGCTTTTGGAGGCATTGTCCAATCTTCCTTGTCTACCCATGCCAATATTTTCTACTCAGGTTGCTCCTATTAGTGTTTCTCTACACGGGATTCTCTTCTCAATGTTGCTATGCTCGACTGCAGTCTCCCCTCGGTCGCAATCCAATTCCTCTCTCCAGGTTACTCTACACAAGGCTACTATGCATAAGTGATAGTGCACTATGAACTAAAGTCGCACAAGAGGGGACAAAGGTATGTCTTATTTGTTTTATATTTATTTATTTTTAGGTTGTGTAGTGTTTATATTATTTATTTATTAAGTTGTGTATATATTTATTTTAATGTATATAGTATATAATTTGATAAATATAATATATAGATATGTGTTTATATAATATGTGTGTGTGTGTGTATAAATATATATATTTATGTAATTTTTCATATATAACACACACACACATATTGAAAAATAAATTTAAATTTAAAAATAAAAATAATATTTAATTAAAAAATAAATAAATTAAAAATTTAATGATGATGTCAGCAATGATGGCAATGAAAACATCAGTGACGATGTCAATGGTGATGACAATGACAATGTCAGTGACGATGATGATAACTAAATCGTCATCATATTCATTTTCATCATGACCATCATCATCATCCTAGAGATGATTGTAATTATCATCATCGTTGTCATCATCATCATCATAAACAACAACATCATCTTCATAATCAGTAGCATCTTCATCATCATCATCATAACCAACAACATCATCATCATCATCATCATCATCAGCATCTTCATCATCATCATCACCATCCTTATCATAATCATCGTCAACATCATCATCATCACTGCCATCATCATCAACATCATCATCGTTGGTATCATCATCATCATTGTTGTTGTTGTCATCGTCATCGTCACTATTCATCGCCATGATCATCATAAACAACATCATCATCATCATCATCATCATCAACATTGTTGTCGTCATCAAGAACATTGTCGTCATAATAAAAATTAGTATTGTTGTTGTCGTCATCACTAATCATCATCATCATCATCGTCATCATCATCATCATCATCATCATCATAATCATCATTGTCATCACCATCATGATAATCATGGAAGAAAGGGGATGATTCTGCCGATCATGTCATGTCCTTCCATCTATAGTGTTCCTCCAATAATATAGTGGAATATTCAGTGAGGCTTTGCCTCTTTCAGTGCACCCTCACCAAAATGCTAACCAAATGGCATGTGAATCTACCAAGATCGGCCCATGCCACCTTCACAATACTGGCCACAGTATTTCTCACGTACTTTTAGCTTCTGATTCACCATGAACTCGGTCTCGAAATTCTCGTGGATTAATGAAAAAATAAATCTACTCACATCGCGGTCCATATCCATGAGTATATGAAAAATTGAAACACAACCACCATTCTGGTTGGATTTCTTCATCAAATCACTCCAACCAGCCATTTCCAAAGACGTAGCCACCTCCATGTTGCAAAGTGAGGAATAGGATATCCTTAAAACCCACCATTTTGATCTGATATATGCACAATCAGGCGACCTTTACACTATCCTCCCCGATGCCCTTCAGCACCAGTCGTTGGATCCTACACCTGCGGGCTCGTCACACTTAGTAGATGGGATTATTGGGTTCATTTCCCACCTAGGAATGGTTCCTCCTACTACTATGGCGCGATTTAATATAAATGGCCCCACAAAACCCACCCATGCCACCCGTGTCAGTGCCCCCACCTCTTGTACTAATCCCACTAGTTGGTCAATTACAATATGGACCCTACAGTCCTACTCACCTGGATGTTATCCAGGCAACAACAGTTTCTACACCGCAAATGGCACAAGTCGTTCACAAACCACATTTTTACCACCACCAGGATATAACCCTTCATATCCATTTCCATGTCCAATTGGTTAGACCCCCACACCTCACATGGGGCTCAACCTTGTTCAACCTTCTTTCACACAACAAGCTCAACAATTTGAGCAGTTGAACACCGCAAATACTAAGAATCCTCAGAATTAGGGGAAGAAGAAAGGAAAGAACAAGCAAAACCAACAGCAGGGGCAAGGGGTAAATCATCCTCCCCAGCAAAACCAGAACCCGAGACAAACAATCCCCCCAGGAAAGGAAAGAACATCAACTTGAGAACTAATTACCCCTATTCTCTATGTGGTGAGTATGGCTATTACACTCACCATTTTCCTCTTATCCTCAATTGTTAGGAATTGGTGGAAGCCAAAAAGAATACCGGTTGGAATCCTCCTCCTACTCCCATTGCACCATAAATGCAAAATTCTATTTTACAACAACCCTTCACCAATCAAGGGGTCTTTATGCAACAACAAGATCCCCGTCCCTATGGAAATGGCTCATTCCAAAATATCTGCATGCCATAGATGTCAATATTTAGACTCAATCCAAAGGATATGAAAGGCTTGAAGCTCCCCAATTGGAATACGTCCCTCTCCCCTCGGGGTTCCCTTTACAAATACCATGCTCAAGTGTCGAACAAATTCAGTGGATTCCCAAAGTCCCACTTTGACGTACACCGAATAAACCCCATATGAAAGCCGCCCATAATTACAATATTGTGGATGACATGGCTCAGTCACCAACAACCATGTCCATGTTAGAGGTGCTACAAACATGCCCAACCCAATGAAAGTATTTACTCAATGCAATCAGCACCATCGATCCTTCCGACTCACGCCTGATGACCTTTGATCTAGACAAAGGTGAACCGTGAATACCCTCTTCAGTCGCATTTCTAGTCCCCATCACAGTAAAAAACATTATGATTCATCAATGTATCATCAATGAAGATGCATCACTAAAGTCTTGTCCTCTAATGTTTGGAAATGATTGGGGTCACCCGAGTTGGTTCCCTTGTCTATCGCCCTCCCCGCATATGATGGGATACCATCCCAACCTAGAGGATTTTACCAAAATGTCCCCATAGAGATGGACGACAAGATGGTCATGGTCGATATCGAGGTAGTTGATGTTCAACTCGACAACAACATCCTTTTGGGATGTAGCTGTATGTACGCCATGAAGGAGGTCGCCTCCTTGGTATTCCATATCATGGTGTTTCCCTTAAATGGGAAGATTGTCACACTTGAACAACTCAATTACTATGATACCAATGCCACTAGAAATCCTAACAACATCCTACCAACGGTCGCTGGAAAAAATCAACCCCCCTACGTTGATATTACTAGTGGTATATACAAGGAATCGAATTTTCTAGGAGTGTACTCTAGACCATCACTCGAGATCCCCACTTCCACCGATGGCCTAATGTGCATAATTTTCACCGCTGAAAATGGGCACACTTCCTCCTTAACACCATTATCCGCAGCATTGTTGAGCCATGGAATTGAACAAACATTGAGGCCATTGGTACATCTGATCTTCCAAATCCCTTTCTTGTACCACCCCACAGGAGTACAAGGGACGTTGGTTATGGCTTAGTTGACTCTACTTGGACTCACTTTGGGTATTTCGATCTTGTAACTTACATCACCCCACCAAGAAATGGCTTCTAAACTAGTATCCCACTATGTGTTTATCCTTGTTTATGGTGTTACCCCTACTAGGCCAGTTACGCCATATGTACTTCCAGTTGTACCAATGAAATCCACAACTAAACCATAGCTGATCGCCACTAAGACCACAAATGGGTGCATGAAACAACCTGATTTGAAAGGCCCCATCCTACCCAACCGTGCACCTGAATCATCAGTAGTCACTTAGCATAAATTAAGGGAAATCAACCAACACCGGTTAAAATCCCCAGTAATAACCAATACTCCCACCCAGAGGGTCACTCCACCATGTGATCTTTGTGGGAAACAAGGCCATGTGACCAACCTGTGACCCACCTTTTCAGAACTCTGAAACTTGCTCAATAACCTAGCTAGTATAACCCATGATCCATCGACCATAAAATGGGGAACATCATCGTCCCCCACACCTAAGTCCAAATCATTACATACGAATCACACATGTTTGATTTTTTCACATTTCGGGAACTACACACACCATTTTCCTGATCTCCTTTGATTTCAAGACGCTTTGGTGACCATTCACCTCACTCAACTGATAGTTGAGAACTCTTTCCCACCAACCCAGGAAGCAGATTCTATCAATGTGGTCACTACATCAACGAAAACACAATTTTCTCCTCCATCACAACCTACCCGTACGGTAGTTCCCACTATAGATCATATGACATTGCAAGACCCCCAACCTACCAATCTTATGATGACAACACCACATAATGGATTATCCTCCTACAGGAATCACACACATGCTTCCTCCCAAGGCCATCACATCCATTTTGGGTCAATTCAACTCCTCGGTGGCACAGACACCCCTTCGTTCCTGAGTAACATGAACTTGTCGGTCCTGCGGTGATCCTTCCCACTTCTAGTTACAATATCTCATTTTACTCATAGAAGGAGAAGCTTGTCTCAAACTCATGAGACTTCGAGATCATATTACTTACCTCAGCACAGTACCACAAGGCTTATCAACTGAGGAAGTAGTTTTCCCCTTACGGGATACCATTTATACCATATCTCCTTTGGCCGACATCCTAACTAGTAGTGATTCCTTGTCTTCTGATGGAGACTTGGATCCTCCATAAGCATTCCCAAGTGTCTAGACATCACTTGGACCCCCTTATAAACTTTTGAATATTCACCAATAAGTATGATACCACCATAGGTTCCAACATTTAATTGCCCCCAACATAAAGAAGGGTCCAAACATCTCTTGTTTCGCTTATTTTTTCATATTTGTCTAGTTTAACACAACCCAACATTTTATTTCTTATGTCTGATCCATTTTTTAGTTGAGAATAAGTCTATCTTCGGTTTATCCAAATGACCTCTTGACCATACATCTATATCGTCTATGTAGACGACGCAAGATGATGGTCCAAGAACCTTGCATCAGCTTCCTGGGCTATTTATTCCCCCTCCCAAATCCTCTACCACACCAACGATGTTTGTTTGGGGGCACTCACAAACAAATAAGCGGAATATGATGTTTTCATAGGTCTCTTAAGTGATGCCAACCACCTTGTTATACACCATCTGCAAGTACACCTAGATTCCCAACTAGGGTTCTCACAATTAAACAACGTGTTTCGTGTCCTCAATCCCCTCCTTTTCTGCAAATTACTGTGAGTGCGCCTTCTCAACCGATAGTTTGAAACCATTACTTTCACACATATACCAAGAAACGCCAATGCATTCACCGATTATGTCACCAATGAGGTCTTGAACTGACATCACGCGACTTCCTAATCCTGTACATCTAACCAAAACATATATATATATATTATGTTTAAGAAAGCACCTATCTCTACGCATACATATCTGTATCGTCATCATACCATGCATAATATGTTGATAACCACCACATCATATGAGTTAGTACCTACTACTACACATTATCACATCAACATATAGAAAACATACATCCATACATCTCATATACACATCATCACACATAAACATAGATTATATATAAAATTCCACCAAAAATGGTATATATATATATATATATATATCTCAAAAAATGTGTGTTTGATACATCAGCCAAGGCCTCATAGACCACCTATACATTAATATCTTCCTTATGATTGATACATCAAGAATGCCTACCTCCCATAGGCTATATACAAAATGGGGATCTCATCCCTATACAAAAAGGATCATGAGTGCCCTACACTCATAGAGCCCCTCCATCTAGTGGATCCTCAGGCCCCATATGGCTAGAGGATGGATCTCTTGCCCCATGGGCCCCGCTACTATCGGAATCGTACCCAGAGCTAGCCTCAGTCGTTGATGTGTTGGGGGACATTGTCCCCCCTGTACCTCTCTCGCAATGTGGAAAGCAACTTCCACCCTCCTCATCACCCGATGTCAAGCAGGTCCACACTCTTCCATCAGCTAGAGCATCAGGCCCAACTCCTCGTCATCAAGATCGACAACACCTCTGTCATCAATACCCTCCGACATAGTACTCAACCACCCCTCCAAGTCTACCAAAATAATGTCCATATGTTCTCCTTCCATTTCCCCCTCAACAGGGGCTCCCCCCCAATGCTACTCCACCAGCTGGAGCCACACCCCCAATAGCCACCCCAACTTCTGCTACTGGTCCACCTCCCCTGTTCCTCCTCCGTCGATGCCCCGCATGTCGAGGTCGTCGCACCATCCCAATATCTGCATCACAAAGGGAAACCACCATCAATACATGATAACCATATAAAATATGTGCAAAATCAAAATATGTACAGAACTGTATGTAACTATCAACAGAAACAAAAACGTACCTCGTGGGTCAATATCCCCCATGGGAGGTGGTAACTCTAAATCCCCCCGGTAATCCATACCATTCTAGGGGTATCTCTCCATATTGTTGATCCACTGCTCTGAAACATCTAAGTTCTGTGGGGTATTAAAATCACCTACCTCCCCCTCACCATCCTAGGGCATCACTTTCCCCTAGAGCACCATACGAGGCTCTTGAGAACCCCTCGGAGGCACCACTATTGGTGGCCTCAATGTCGGATAATACTCAAAGAAATAGGATCATAAGACACTCCCATAAAAGAAGGTCCTCCTTTGACTACCTCGTTGCAACGTGATCATTTGTTTCATCATCTTCTAGAGCAATAATGGTCCCCATTCCACTGTCTGCCCGGCTATCACATGCTCTATGAGCGCGATTTTCCCCCCTTTGATCCTATTTGGAGACGCCACCCCCAACACCCTCCCTACTGCCATTTCCACCTCCCATACCGGAAGGGCCCTCGGGTGACTCTATTTTTTTTTCCCAAATCTCATAGCACTCTAGTCTCCATCACAATAGTGATCCACCAAACCATGGATCTCCTGTCCCTCCATCTGCGGAGGAACCACCTCCCGTACCTCACGATAAGAAAAACCTGTCAATATATATATATATATATTAATCTATGATTATCATCACCTCTCCACCGAATCTAAATACCCCTGTCAGGGTCCCACATGTCTAGAATCCTCCATAGCAGGTACTCGGACGATCGCAGTAAGGGGCACTTGAAAATTTTCAAGAGCCCAGCATCCCATAGTGTTTGAGTTTCTACCAAGTACCCCTGCACCAACGGCATGAAATCATCGTAGTTCCTCTCCCGCCACTCCATGGCACCAATAGTGGCCATAGTGCAATCACAATGTCCTGTAGAGAGAAAGTTATCATACATTAGAAATATATCACCAAGACCATGAATACGTGCGCGAATCACAGTGAGCAAGCTCGCGCATAGTGCGACTTCACATTAATACAATTGCGCCCCACACTATTGTATCGCAGTTACCCACGTGACACCAGTGTACAATACATACCCATTTTAGTTGCGCTATGTAGCACGATTGTCCAACGAATAGTCATGCTACATCAGCGCGCGGTCGACGCTTTCCTCTACAATGCTAAGCATGGAACAATGCAATTTAACCATGCGAAGTGGTCATTGTATGACTATGCGTGATTATGAGAAAATCCCATGCTACCACTGCACACGATTTTCCCATTATCCCATGTGTTCGCATGGGATAACTCTAATATACTTTGTGTTTGCAATTTGGGCACTAAAATCGATCCCTGAAGCCCTAGGGACCCCCTTTCCCTACAACTACCTAGACCCAAATCACAAGAAAAAGGTTATATCTTACCTGAAACTCACCGCTCATCAAATAGGTACATGAATCTCCCAGAATTGGCACAAACACATTCTCAGAGGCCATCAAGGAATAGTGCAAATGACATGAATAAGTGTGCCCCACCTCCTATTTATATGCATTTGACCTAAACTTCCCACTCACATTACGGACAAACCGTAGCTCTATTTGATTAATCGTTCGCACCACCATGATCAGCTCCTTGATATCTACATCATGGATTATACCATCCCCTATTCTCACAAGTTACATCTAAGCACTCTATTTTCTCATACACCCCACAGGTGCACTATGTTTTGGTTTTGTATTTCTATATTATCAATATGTTTGTCACGTTCTTTACTACACATGGGTATGTGCGCCATATGTGAAGGATCACGACCAAGACATGAAGGAGACCCCTTTTTTTCATTATAAGAACAAGAGTCCATCCCTCAACAATGATGTCGGGCTTCTATCACAAGTATCATTACGAAACCAACATATAGGAAATGTTTTCCCTCTACTCACATTACATTTATCAATATTGTTGTTGATAACCATAGGGCCCTAATTCCCAGTCATGATGTGTCGTCAACGTCATAATTGTGACTATAATGTTTCCCCATGGGTGTGCACACCATTACATCCCTTATCATCATTTGACACCCACAATGTCAATCCCACATGTTAACAATAAAATTAACACCCTTAGTCAGGTGAGGAAAGAAGTGCATTTTTACCATGCACTTGCAGTAGGAAGACATGACACAAGTTCATGTAGAGATGAATCCTCTCTGAGAAATGCATTAAAATGCATTAATTGTACTTAAAATCATTCTAAATGGTACAAAAAGCCTAAAAACTATGAAAAGTGGGTTTTCAAGTTAAAATAATCTAAAATGGATTATTCCACACTCAAAAGAGAAACCTAAGGCACATTTCCTAATGCTATATAAGAAAGGCTTTGGGGCATGGTAAAGAGACACAAAGAGAGAGCAAAGACATGTTGAAGAGATTCTGAAGGAGGAGAAAGAGCTCAAATTCTTCAAAAGCAAGGGGGAAGGAAGGGAAGCTCATGTCAATGGAGGAAGGATTAATATCTAATGCCATGATAAGGATGTATTTCTCCATTTTTCTACTATGAATAGATTCAAGTTTCTACCATCTATGAGTTTAAATCTGGTTTATCTTGTATGAATTTAATTCTTGGATGGCTTTAGATCTTAAATATGTTTGTCTTGATTGATGAATAGATATAGATCTTTTGGAAATTCGTAATAATCTTTTCAAGTTACTAACGTAGGAAATCACCATTCCTTAGGAACATAGTTAAACTAGTGTAGACACAACCCTGCACTAAATACTATTATCAAATTGGCAACCATACTGGCTTGTTGAATTTTCTTGAAATTTTCTTGATTTTTCTTCATGTTTTTGGGTGTTCTTCCTTCATATATACTCATTTAGGATGTAAAGATCATTCAATGAACCTTAGATATAGCTTAAACAGCTCAAGATCATCCTAATTATGCCTTTAATCTATCAAACCACTGTCAAATTCGATCAGATCTGGGTTTCTTGAATATGGAGAGTTAGGAATTTTAAGTTTCTTAAATGCTTTGCTTTGCGTGAAAGCTCTAAAGTATCTTAAAATTCTACCTTGAAGATTCCTTTAAACACTGCATCGAAGGTTATCAAATCTGCCAGGTCCCGTGGTAGTATCACACGGGGGGTTCACTGGTGAGGCAATATCATATCACGTCCATTCATATTGGGGGGTTGAATACTCTTAAAAACCTCAAAAATATATTGCCCCGTATTAAGGGGTCAAGGGGTTTTTTTTATTTGACATAGTAATATAAATATTGGGGGTTATTTTATTCGGGAGTGTTGAGGAATAACCTCCAAATCGTGGGATGGATTCATACGTCCAAATCACGATCCCGATAATTTCATAAAAATTAAAAAAAAAATTATACCAGCATTAAATTTTAAAATTGTGATTGCGGAAGTAATAAATGCTTGTTAAGGCAGTATTAAATAATAAAGTCATTAATGTATATAACAATTTAACTACTATGTCCTTTTAACTAATGATGCTTTAAGACAGTGATGTGTCTTACCCACGTCTTACCTCCATAAAAATGATTACAACACTAATTTGTTTGTAGTTGTAATAACAAATAAACAACATACCCATATAGGCCTAAGTTCTATAACTACAACTCTGAAACCATATGCAACATACCCAAATTTGCTAAAATAATAAATAAACGATACTTTCTATTCTATAATATTTTATCTGAATTACTCTTGTCATTGATAGAACTATGGCTTACTTACAGAGTTCTATATCCCTATTCAACATTCTTTACATTAGTTAAGAATAGTCTCCTATGTCATTACTTGTGACGACGATAACCAAATAGGACAATTACTTAACCTTGAAGTATTATTCCTATGAGTACTTATACAAGAGTATGCCATTAAAACCCATAACCTGCTATGTAGGAAAAGTTGCACTACTATTATATGGGTGTACATTTTTTTTCACATGATAGTTAAACCGGCGCTCAATGGTAGGCGAGAACGTCGAATAGGACGGGGTCTCAGGGTCGATCCTGGGTGGGGATGGCCACAGCCAACCGCCCCAGCCACCCGGCCATAACGGCAGCCCCAAATACTCTTATATGGGTGTACATATATCCAAATACTAACAGAGTCATCACAGTGACCATTGGGTATTAATTTTACCCCTAACTATTTGTCATGGTCTACGATACCATCCTAAGGCTTAGGCTTTGACATTGGTACCCATTGTTTAGTCAATTCGATTTTGTATATAAGTATATGGTCGAGTGTGTGTATAACTTTATAACCACTCCTTCAAACTCTTAAACAACTCCTAAATAGAAGGTTGTAAGGGGAAAACATTATGTCGAAACGTTTGCATAGTATTCAGATCAATGGTTTCAATGTTGGGGTTAATAATTGTTCCATGTAGCACATGTCTTTGTCATATTGTTTTAAATGCATAAATTTAATGGGGTTAATATGCCAAATCTCTTGTCTTGACCCGATCCACAACATATCCATGCATTTAATCCTGATGTGGATTCAAACAAGGTGCTCCTGCGACGTGTACATTGTCTAGGGTCCCATCTTCTTCCACGGGTGTTTTGACTCACTCGGTGACTTCGATGTGTATCTCGTCTAGCCCCTTCCATACTCCATGAGCACAATAGGTGCATCTACCCATCTTCTTGGTCATAGGCATACCTTACCTTAGCCTTTTTGGAGGCACTATGGGTTCTCCATCTGGTTGAGATTTGTTATTGGGACCATACAATGCCCATACAACTTATTAATTATACTCTGTTGCATACTTGGGGAATGTGCTTCCCTCTATACCGGTCTTCTTAGTCATTCATTGTATTTTCCTTCCATCTCGGCAACTAGTATTCCTCCTGCTCAGACCCTAAGCACTATAGATTATCCCTCTCCATTATCACTTTACCCTTTAATTGTTAACATGGTGATGAACTAATTTTGTTCTGTGTGCTCGACTCAAGTGGAACGAGTCCTTTATCAATCCCATCCCTAAGTTTATGTAGCATCTTGAAGAAGGTAGTGTTTCCCAAGGTATTCCTTGTTATTCCCTTTTCATTGTACAAATGGTTTTCTTGTTGTTTTGTTAGATTGTTGTTTTGTTGGAAAAAAAGAATTGTTGGTATTCGCTATTTGAATCTCATTTACCACTAAGGGAGTAACTAGCTGTTTAAGTGAGCATGGTGGTATTCCTCTATTATCTCTTCTACCACTGAGGGTGTAACTAGTTGGTTAAGTTAGGGTGGTGATATTCCTCCATTATCACCCCTTCTATGGCCTTAAACTAGAATCAGATCTCCTTGGAAATCGCCTCCCTAAAAGACACGGGACCTAGTCTATTAGGATTTAGCAATGTGAAATTAAACCATGATGATTTTGAAGGTTTAATCATTAATAGATAAGGGTCCTTCTCATATATATGTGAAAAAAGGTGAAAAGGATACAATTTGATATCAACGAATGGATCAAAATTCACACATAAGAACCTCCTTACCCTAATATTTTTGTGAAATCAAAACCACTAAGCACACATACACTTTATCAAGGGAGGAGGAGGATACACTATTTTGTTTATAAATGAAGAAAGGAAAGTCAACCTTCATCTAACTAAATCCCAAACACAACATGAGGAATGTTGGCATCTTAAATCTTACAACTTTATTTAAAGGTAGGAGATCAAAATACCAAGTGCCTCCATAAGAAAGCCAACTAAAGAAGGATATCAAATTCCATTTGTGAAATATCCAAGATATCAAACTTTAAACAAATCGTAGATTAGACACATAAATTCTACAAAGACCACTTGAGAGAGCCAAATATATGTAGAGCTAAAGAACGAGGATATTCATGCACTTTGCAAAATCTTAAACAAGATAGATACAACAAAGAAATATTGAAACAAATATAAGAGGAAGAGTTAGAAAATCCATTCTCTATGTGAAACCAACAAAGTCCCAAGGAAATATGTCTTCTCACCAAGTTTGAGCAATTAAAGGATTTGAAATTATATTGAAGCCGTTATAAAATTTCAAGTGCAATAAACTCAAATTTTTTTGTCTCTTATTCAAAAAGAGAAAAAGCCAATAACTTCTCAAGCTTTTGCCTCACTTCCTTATACAACATTCACTTACGTATCTAGCCCTTAGGGTCCGTGGAGATTAAAAAATAGAAACTTATACTTACATATCTACCCTTGGGGTCCGTGGAGATTAAAAATAGAGAAATGATGCTGGTACCAGCTAGGGTTCCTGACAGCCTCGGGTCTATCTAGACCTCCGATCATAAGGATGACCTTACTTTTTAAGCCATTTAACTATCAGGTGTCCCCGGTCCAGGTGAGGTGCACAATATCCAGTTCATCTTCCGGTTATCTAGACCTCCGATCATAAGGATGACCTTACTGCTGAAGTGTTTACCAACTACCTACCCCATAGACTTAGACCTGTAGCCTTATACACCGAATTAATCACTGAAGAGGTCGGGCTGGTAAGGAAGTGACGGTTCTTAATGTTGCTGCTATCCATCTGCATCGATCTGGTAAGGAAGTGACGGTTCTTAATGTTGCTACTATCCACGTTAAGGAAGTGATCTGCATCGATCTGATGGTGTCTCGTCCAAACCTTCTCGTTGTACCTAAACCACTTAATGTTGCTGCTATCCACGTTAAGGAAGTGATCTGCATCGATCTGATGGTGTCTCGTCCAAACCTTCTCGCTGTACCTAAACCACTTAATGTTGCTGCTATCCACGTTAAGGAAGTGATCTGCATCGATCTGATGGTGTCTCGTCCAAACCTTCTCGCTGTACCTAAACCATAAAGGCCTTGACCTCGATGTTCAAAAAATATTGTAATTTTCTTGCTCTTCTTTATCACTAGAAGGTATGATATTATCGCTAAACCGCGATCTCTGCGAGGCAGGTCGAAAAAGAAGGAGCTTTGTGTGCAGGAAGGTTGAGATCTCTACGATTAGCAAAGTAATGGAAGAGTTTTGCATAGGACGAGTTGTGATCTTGGCGAAGAATGTGACAGTGGAGAAGATCAGAGAATAGAGAAAGGGTTACGCCAGTTCAATAAGACTACGGCGAAAAACTGAGGTCTTGTATATCGTTCTTTATACTCTTTGAATATTTTAAACTTCGATAGTATACCCTAGATGAAAGCTTTGTAGATCTGATTGAACGCTATTAGTTTTCCTTGTTCTAATATTTAAATTGTTGAATGATTATGTTGGTTGTTCGTCCATCTGTTCGTCATTATGGTAACTACACTCATTAGGACCGCCCACTTTTCAGCCATTCATATATTTACCTTTCATGATTTATGTTCCTGAAAATGAAATTGTTGTTAGTGGGGCTGTTTTCTGTTTTGTGCTTTTGCACAAGTCATGCATGCAGGCTTGCAAAATTTATATTTAGCCGTCACTGATAATATATACATATTTTCAATGTGTATATGTTTATCAGTAGAAGATTCATGAGGAGATGGAGAGTCTGGAGTAGTTAGTCGGCATTAACAAACCATTTTTTGATGGAAAGTTAGTAGTGGATAAACATTACTGTCACTAACCACGAACTTAAAGCTAAATATGGTGCGCTTTCTCTTTTCATTTGCAAGTGCAGTCCGAGTAATGAATATAATTAAGGAGAAGGCGACAGCTAAACTAATGAATTGGATTAATAGTTGAATTTGTGGGGTTGGTGAAATGGGGTAGTTGAGGCAGCATCAACTGAATCGTTCCCGGCTTCTTATTTATTAATATATTAAGAATGGGTCCTAATCTTTTTTAATGGACTTTGGTATTACAGAGGAACAATCAGCAACATAAAGTCAATGTGGGGCGGTGCTGATCTCATTGATAAAGACTTACAGAGAGCTATGTAAAGTCCAAGGATTTTGTCATTGGACATCCAAAAAAATAAACTATAAGATCTCAAATCATGTCTTTCCACAAACTGGGAATTCATCACTAAACCACAACTGGATTGAGAAAGTTATAAAAAAACAGGACAATTCATGATGTATGCCCTTGTTGATATTGACAACAATTATTTAGAAATTATAACAGAAGGGCCGAAGTTTTAACTAAAATGCCAATTATTTAATGTAAGTTTTAACTAAAATGCCAATTATTCTTAATGTAAGTTTTAACTAAAATGCCGTATAGTTTTAACTAAAATGCCGTATGAGGCTTATGTTCATTGTTTTTGTGCTTTAATACCTTCGGTGTCTGCTATCTATTTTTTTGTCCTCGAATAGCCCAGCATTCCATAGCCATACCTTCCAAACATTGTTCAGATCTCTGAATCAGCACTTTCTGCAATTTGGGTACCTCTCTCTGTCTGGTTTCCTATGAGTTTTCGGTTTCCAGAGAATGATGTTCCCACCTAACCCTAGACCACTGCCATTGTAGAAACCCTCGCCCCAGTGCCTATTCTATTTGGGCTATGATGTATGGAATGACTTGAGAAGCCCTGAACGATATGATTTATTATGATTAATAAATTGTGAATTTTTTTCAGTGAAAAAAAAAATGTGTCACACTTTATAAGTAAACATTATAAAATCAAATCAAATCTCTGTCACAATATAATCAAACCGAAATCTATAATGGTGATGAAATCTAAGAGAAAACTTGTAGCTCCCTTAATTCTTTGGTGTGATATTTTTAAATTTAAAATATATTATAAAATAAAATATTAATTCAACATTATAAAATAAAATATAAAAAAGGCTGTATATAAAATCATTAAATATCATAGGCTCAATATCACGAATAAATAAACATAGCGGGTAGATACAAAACAAATGTTACCCTGTTGGGGTTGCTGTTTTCTGGATACTCTATCAGGTTATATGTACCATTACAAATTTTTAATACAGTATAGCATTTTCTTATGAAAAAAAATAAACACAGCCGGAATAGGGAAAATTAAATTAACAATAAAGCTGAAGAGGGCACAACCCGAACAATAAATAAACATAGGCGGAACACGACTATTTATATTGGCCATAAATCTTCAAGGAAGGGGAGGTTGGAAAAGAAAGAGATTCGTACATGGAAATATGAGATTCATAACTATAGACTCTAGTGCCTTTGGATTCCAAGGGATCCAAGAGCCCGTTGGCTAGGCAATTGGATCCCTACTAACCAAGTTTACATTTAATTTATATTTTGTATTAAAATTTACTTTTGTTATGCCAATTTTCTATTGAAATTTACTTATGCTATGTTAATTGTTTTATGTTTTATTGTATCATAAATTATGAATTGTTTTTCATGGACTCGCTAGAATTGTGTAGAATAAATTATTTCTTCCCACAAGTTGAAGAACTTTTTATTTTTTATTTTTAAAAGTAAGGAAGAATTTTCTATTAACAGTAAGAAAACAAAAAAACAAAGCAATACTCGCCTTGAATTTGTATGCAATTTACATAGGTTGCATTGTCCATCATAATTTTAGTAAGAAAAACTTAAAATCAAAATCCTTCCCTTCTCAGGGAAACCAGGAAGACAAAATAAAAAGATGAGTCCACTTCCATTATTCATAACTCAAATTACAGACTTGCATCACTTGTCCTAGAAGGGGAAACCAAGTGTGCTAAAACCATGATTGCCAAATGAGCCTAAGGACCATAAAAAACCTGACAAAACAACATAGACATAGAACCTGAAGAGTGAACTATCCTAACGCATTCGGATTTTCCCTTGTCCTAGCTTCCTCCTCACCAACAATATGAAACATCACATTCACAGTTGTAGCCAGGTCGTCAAGCTACTAATGGGAATGGTGTAAGTCATCTTGCAGTCGACAGATGGTGCAAAGACTCACCTCTCAATGTAATTCATGTTTTGTCATCTTTCTTTCCAAGAGATTATACACTATCCAGTAAGGGATAGTGCCCCTGTCAACATCCATTGAGAGCAATTGGGAAACTAGGGATGAGTTTTCCATATTCTCAATGGCACGCTTGATGTGATAAGGGTTTGAAGCATGAAATACATGGTTAAGATTCTCTCCCTTGTTGCTTTGTTGAGAATGGTCCTCTCTTCCACTTTGTTCATGAACCCTTTGGGGCTCAAGCCAAGCACACCCATCACCCCCACATTGACAATGCACCCTTTGATGCAAAGGCGTGTTGCAAGGCTTGCTACCACACCACATAGAAACCACCCCTATGGTAAAATTCCTGCTACAACTCGACACAAATGAAACCAGATAAATGAACCACATAGACTCCTTGTATTCTCATTGATCCTTGACATCAATCAACCTTCCAATATGTTTGGCATTGGATTTAAAGCCCCACTAGATTTATCTTCCCCTTGTTCTCTCACCTATTCCACATCACATTAATGGTTTCACACTTGCTTACCCACCATCATGGGCCTTCCATCGTACCAGGAATCCATGAATTGTCCCTTCCCTAGCTCAAATTTTCATCCAAGCCATTGTCTTCATCCTGAATTGAATTCACAAGCATGCTATCCCTGAGGAGCGAGTTGGCATTCCAGGTTTCCGTAGTGTCGATCCTCCTCTCCCTTGATTCAAAGTTAATGATGTGATTGCACTCTCGTATATGGTGATATTGGTTACACCCACACATTAAACTCTGATTTGCCACCTTGCTCCAAATCCATGCCTTTTTCCACTCATCCTTAACACATGGCTAGCTCATTGAGTTAGCTGGTGGGAATGACCCCATCACCCACATCTAGGTGGCATGTGTGTTTCTCAATGATCTCCTTGCAAGTGCTATGCATGTGACCTTTAGGCAAGTTGACGAAAAAATGGCTACATAGAAGTTCTTTCTTCCGAGCACCTTTATTGGCAAGAAAATCAATGAGTTTTTTGGTCATCCTCTTGATATGGTTTGTAGTTATGGATTCTATTTGTTGAAGGAGAGTGCCTAACTAATGAATCCTTCCTTCTAAAATCCAATTTTTTGAGAGGAGAAGAATCATAGTGCCATGAATAAGTCGATTGGTCGTGGTTGTTCCTCTTATTTTATGAATTCCAAGATCTCATCGCTCCCAAAGTTCAGTTTTTGGAAGGCCGTCATCTTCCAGGACCTGATGTAGCCTTATATTTTGACAGATCTTGCCTTAATTTTGAGTATAATAATCAAGGCTACAGGGGAAATTGTTTTAAAACACAATTGCAGTAGTTTATTTAGGCTCTGTGTGTATGGAACACATGCAAACATAAAAAAAGCATCAACATTTTAGTCCAATCTTCTACGTTCCTGTCTCAAAATTAGTTGACAGAATGTTTGCGCTTATGCGTGCAATGACGAACTTGCAGGTTTCGTAGGAATGTAGAGGGAGGGGTTGTGACAACTCAGAGTCTTTTGAACGCAATGACAAGATTCTTTATTCAGAAAAGAGAGAAATCACAACACTCGCGTGTCTCAATTCCTATGCATCATGAGATACAAAACATGCAGCTTATAACCTTCTTGATATGCTTACACAGGCCGGCTTGTCACTGGAAAGCATGCAGGTAACTGTTTATATGAGTGCCAATGCTTATTTCTTCTGTTGCTTCTTGCCAATGATCCCTTTGTTGCTAAATGTAGTAATGTCCAGCGTCATAGATTGTGTATATCGCTTGCGTGCTTCTCAACAAAATTAGGCGAACATACTCTATCTCCAACAAAGCAAAGTCCCACTCACAATGGATCAGTAAAACTTGCATTTAGTTTTAAATCTTAAATTAGGTTTTCTTTTTGCATACTAATGGTTTTATGAAATTATTAATATTATATTTATTAAATATATAATGATATATTTATTAATATATAATGGTAATAATCATTCCTCTTAATTGCTCGAGCTACAATCAATAAGCTAAATATATTTTATAAAATTATTAGTATTATATTATTAAATATAATAATGATATCATTATGGTAAGAGGGATAGTCATAAAAAAAAAAGTGTCCCCTACTATGATAATAATAGTTATGTGTAGATATGGTTGTGACCAAACTAAATAAAATCT
Organism: Larix kaempferi; assembly: GCA_027924585.1. NCBI lineage: Eukaryota > Viridiplantae > Streptophyta > Pinopsida > Pinales > Pinaceae > Larix > Larix kaempferi. Next base: position 4,884,373 of record BSBM01000076.1, read on the forward strand.
CTCATTTATTTTAGGTTACTTTATAGAAGCTCTTTTCCATACTTTCCTTAAAAAATTACAAATACACTTATTAAATACTTTTAAAAATTACATGCTTTTGAATTGTTTTTACTACATAAATATCTTTCTATCAATCGGCAATGCTTTCTTATAGTGGGCCTAAGTACAGCTTGAGTGGGCCTAATGGTTAAGAATATGTGTTCCTTCCTAGGAGGTTACAGGTTCAAATCCGGAGGGGGTAGGGTATGTACACCTATGTAGACTTTAGCAGGGTATGTACACCTATGTAGACTTTAGCAGTTAAATTGCATAAATTTAAATTTAAGAGGTTAAATTTAAGAGGCATATTCATGTAGTTAATGTTTGTTTATGTCATTGTGCATAAAAAATTACCTACACATGACCTATTGCGATTTCGATTTGTTGCGGAAAATTTTGGTGTTGACCTTTTTACATAAAATCATGAAGGTCCCCCCGCACATCAAAGGTCCTTCCCCTAGTGCCTAATATGGGTTCATCAGATCCCATTCTCCACTATGAATCCCCGCCCTTCATTTATGAGTCACCTCCTCGTTGTATTACGAGTCTCGAAAAGGAAATCATATCATGCCTATGGGGAATTGATATAGGATATAGGATATTTTGTAACGCTGATATCATATAGGAATATCACATAAATATTCATATAGGATTTGTTACGTATTCATAAGGTATTTAATAAACAATTGAATAAGAATATGAAGAGATAGATGATAGAATGGTTTACATTGATCTTTGCTGACAAGGAATATCACATAAATATAATTTGTGTTTAGCTTGTGAACAAGGTAATTTTGGAAAATAAGTAAGATATGCATTGTGTTGGAAGATCATAGAATCAAAGCACGTATGTTGTTTGCCTAAAAGAATCCAAGTAGAATTAGGAGACCTACTAGAGAGGAATTTATTTTAATTATCTATTACAAAAGAAGAGAGATCCAAATCTAAACACATCTTTTTAAAATATGATTTAGTTTAGATGCGTTTATCCTACTTTATTCTTTAATATATATATACTTCGTTTAGTTTATTATTATTATGGTAGAATTATTATTATTATTAGTATGTATTTTTAAACATTTTAATTCTTTTTAATTTAATTTATTACTATTGTGATACATCTACTTAGTTTTTAATTGTATTTTATTTTTGCAATAATTCTCTTAAAAAATACATTGCATATTTATATATTTTATGTACTTTCAAGCCTCCTCTTTTAGAAGATTAAGTTTATTCACACATTCTTTGATGAAGATAATGATGACCTTATTAACATCCCACTTTAGTATATAGACTTCAAAAAATGTAAGGAATCACTTGGTTTTCTTTAAAATTATATTTATGTGTTTGAAAAACTCGAAGAAAATCATTTCTAGATTGTCATAGTTGTGACAAGTTAAAAGGTTAGAAATGTCAATATTGTAAGAGAGTATCCCAAAGCAAGGAAGATGCCCCTATGCACCCATTGCACCCAAGGAAGTGGCCTGTGATCAATATAAAAGTGATTCTAAGTTCTGTCATTTCTGCTATTTCGCATATTTTTATTAAGTAATTGTTGCAGGTGCATCACATCTGGTATCAAAGCACTTTCTTGGGCTCGCTGAGTGAATTTCTGCCAAAAAAAAAATTCGCATCTGTTGCAGGTTCGGATTTGGGAATAATCCCTATCCGCTTAACTGTGGGAAGTACTTGGGAATAAGCCCTAAAACTCATTGTGAGGAGTACCACAGGAACCCCGAAGTAGCTGGCCCATTGAGAGGACCTGCCAGTGAAAAGGGCAACGACCCCTACCTGATTGACTAGTTCCCACCCGTGAGGTAAACCAAGAGCTGCCGTTTGTGGCAAAGCGGTTATCAGTTTTACCTGAGCCGTGGAGTGAGGGGTACTGCCCCAATACGCAAGCCGTCAGACAGCATTGGTGGCCGAGTGAAACCCTTGAACTGTTAGGAAGCCGCACATACCTGGGGTCCATATTTATTTTTAGCTGAACTGTTGATGATCGTTGCTGCGTCGTTTTAGATCCAGTCGTTCAGATCCATTTTGCAAGCCATTCCAGATCCAGCCATTTTCAATCCATTCGGCGCCGTTTCAGATCCCTTCTGAGCCGTAGTCGCTCCAGTCTGAAAAAAAAGAGTATAAAATTCAGTTTTTTCCCCATATCTCCCTTGTTTTCACTCTGTTTCCCTTGAAATTTTTGGGGAACCCCTGTCATTCCATTCTGCATATTTCATTCCTGAGGACCCTATCCTCAATTCCCCTTCCCAAAGCCCGAAATCCCACATTTGTCTATTTTTAGGGTTTGCCATAACTTCCTCAGATTTCACCCAATCATCTTCAAATCAAGAAGTCCCCCCCCCACCTCAAAGGTCCTTCCCCATGGGTTCATCGAATCCCCATTCTCCACTATGAATCCCCACACTTCATTTATGAGTCACCTACCCATTGTGTTACAAGTATCGATATGGAAATCATATCATGCCTATGGGGGAAAGATTCCATATGTAAGTCTTGTGTGATGGCATAGTGGGGCATGCATATCCAATGAATGGGACTATTATGGCCCACCCATTTGTTGAATGTCTAGTGGATCTATTGGGAATGTTATTTAATATCTACAAGAGGTCGTTAATTATCTATTGAATAAACCAAATATTTATCAGTTTTTCTAGTTCAATGAATTTCCTTCTATATAAATTCAATTTTAGTTTGAATGTTTCAACGCCGCTTTGACAAATGTATGTTATATCCAATCTTTTGAAAAATGTTTTTATATATTTATCCATTTTTATCTAACTAAAAGGTACATGTGGATGGAAATGCAGATGGATCCAGACAATCATTTCGACTTTGTAATTGTAACTGGTGAAGAACATTCTACCCTTGGCATAGTTAGGTGTCAATCAGATGCTACTTTTGCAGAAATCCGTCAAGAAATTGTGCTTGATAATATCATTGGATATCCTTTTGAGTTTACCAACAATCAAGGATATACTTTAAATGGAACACAAGAGAAAAGATGGAAAGCTACAAAAACACCTATAGGCATCAAGAGGAAACTAGACACATTGGATACTGAAGCATTGCAATCAATGGTAATGGAAAGAACACCAAATGTTGAAATCATCAAAGAGAACATGGAGGAACCTATGCATAAACAAGCAAGAGTTGAAGTTGAGTGTGATTCGATAGAACAAAACATAGGTGTTGATTCTACTATATTGGCATCTTGGGAAGAAAAAGTGAATAGTTTAATGGAAGAGTTTGTTGAGGAGAAGGTTACTCTTAAAGTATATTCAGAAAATGGAACATCTAAAATAAAGATACGTTGTGAAAGTTGTGGTATTGATTATGGAACAGGGGAAATATCTTTAGCAGCACGGACACTTCGCAACTTCAAAAACAATCACATGAAAACAAGGGCCCATCAACGTAACATTTCAAGGGTGGGAAGTAGTGAAACTCCTTCATGTAACATAGAAAGGAAGACATCAATGGTTGGAGATCGAATTGAGATTGATAAAGCCATCAAAATACTAGATGATTTCAACAAGACACAAGATCCAAATTTGTTCAAAGTGGTGGAAGCCACACTTGCAGGATACGAGGACAAGAGAAAAGTAAAAGTGGAATGTACACGGTGCAATAAATGGTTTGATTTAGTACCAGCAAGTGGTAATATTGTTAGTTCTCTAAATGAACATATGAAATCAAACAAGCACATTTCTACTACAAATGAGGCTTCACATAATACAATTGGGTTGAGGACTGGCATAGTTGGGAGACCCAAGAAGCCTACCAATGATAAGTCCCAACAGAGTTTGACTAGGTTCTTGGTCCCATCATCAACACCACTATCACATAGGGGTTCTACAAGTGCAAATCCTTCTACTTCAGGTATGTTAATTTCACAAGCTTATTTAATTTGAATATGACATTGAACATAATTTTATTTTTTATCTTCAAATTTATTTGCTTTTATTGTATTATTGTAGATCATTTATCTCCCTTGATACTACAATGTTGGGGGTATTGGTATCCATATATTGATAGAAATGGGGAGAGATTGAACACAAAAATCCTAATGGATGATCAAAGGGGTGGGAAATTATGGGCCATAGAGAAGCATACCAAGAGGATGCTATGTTATCATGGTACAGAATGCCGTATTGATGGTACATATAGGCATATTCATTGTCAGAGGGCTTCTGAAACAGGGATACCTTTTGAATCATTGACATGCAAGTTTTGTAAGTTGATTCCAGACTGTGATGACTTTAGGATGCGTTTATATCGTGAATCAAGGAGCCCCATTAAAAGACATGGGCGAGATACAGGGAAAGGGAGAAGATTAGACTTTTTGACTCAAACTGAGCTCAGAAATGTTGCAAGGGTTACAAATACTAGCTATAGATCAACAATGAGGGCTCTTTGGTGGGAGAGGACAAAGGTTGCTATACTCTCTATTAGAATAAGGTCCCTAAAGGACAAGTTGTTCGAATCTACAGAAAGGAAAGATGTATTTAGGTTTTGCAAGGATGTGTGTGAGGCACATAGACAAGGAAAATTACAAGGTAAAGATGCCGTTTGGGAATTTGTCAAAGATATCTTTCACAACCTGACACGTCCAAAAGCAGGGAGAAGGTATGGTGCATCCACTAAATCCATTTATGAGATGATTAAGTTATGGGGGGTCCTAGATTGCATAGCTTCATTAGCTTGAATTTAGATGGTCCTTCAATATCTACAACTTTAAGGCAAGTGAGAAAATCACTGTCATATATCCCAGGGGAGCATGAGTACATTTTTGAGGCACTTGGAAAGGTTTATGCTTCTTATAAATCCAAACATGGTATAGAGGGTCCGATTCCTGTATGCCTTGCTGAAGATGAGACCGTTGTGAAAAAATATGTTAGGTGGGTAGCAAAAAGTGATACTTTGGTTGGTTTTTGTGGTAATAAAGAAAATCATCAATGCCAATCACATTTCTTAGTGACTGTGGGCGAGGGAGCTGCAGGCTATGATGTTATTACAGACACTTTTAAGAACAGTGTAATTGGTCATTATGCACGTGTCATTATTGCAAACCCTTTACATGAAAAGCTTCCCCGTTTGGTTGTGGTTGTTCATCCAACATGCAATAGGTTCGATGCAAATTTTGTTGCCAAGCAATGGGAAAAAATAGAAGTTATGTGGAGGAAACACGTGGAAAATTGTTTGGGACCTATTATTGGTCATTCATCTGATGGGGATAGTAGAAGAAGACAACTTATGTTGAAGGCTTATTCTTCAACAAAAGGTATTCGATATCAAATCCCTTGGGAAGGGTGGAGGCTGTCTGGGTTGCATGATGGTGGCAACGTAATAGGACTACATGACCAGGATTACATACACAACGGGAAAAAGCTAATCAATCCTTTGTTTAGTGGCCGACGAGATTTGATCCTTGGAGAAGAGTTGGTAAGTTTTAATCATGTCAGAATGGTTTATAACACTTTTAAAGTGGATGATCACAAGCTTAAAATTGAAGATATAGAGAGGATGGATCGACAAAATTGGGGTTCAGCGCAACGCATTGCTTCAAGGCATGTTCAAAGGTGTTTAAAAGAGATGAGAAGTACAACAAGTGGTAGGGCAGAGAGAACACTAGGTACAGAGATTTATCTAATGATTGTTGCTGACTACATTGACATTTTTATGTCTCATAGTTTGACTCTTTGGGAAAGAGTGCGAAATGCTTCAAGAGTTCAACATTTCTTTTTGTTATGGTTATGTTGGGTACGGAAACAATCTCATGTTAATGCCAACATAAATTTCACTAGTAGAGAGGCATATCAGGATGTGAAAATTTCGTGCCACTTTGTGGTTTTATTGATGAGATTGTTTCGAGACCACTACTCTAACTTGCCATGTGTATTGCACTTGACTGGGTCAGATGTGTGTGAGAACTTCTTTAGAAAAGTTGGTGGGATGGTTGGATCAGAGAGGGCCTATGATTTCACTGACTTGCTTCATGCTGTTGGAACTCTTAATAGAGTTGCCGAAGAAGAATCAAATCCACAAGGGCTTCGCTTTAATAAATCTCATAAAAAACAAGAAAGCATCTGGAATAAATTGCACCAACAAACAACAGAGAATCATGATGTATTATCTGATTATGGTCCAATATCTACATATGATAAAATTATAGAAGCTCTAAAAGTAGGATTGAATGATGCGCAAAACCTTTTATCAAGATTTGGCATGCAACCAGAAGGACACACACAATCTTCTTGGTGGTTTAAACCATGGACAGAGGATCAAAACTATCCAACATTCCAAGTAGTGGATGAAGTAGTGGATGAAGTAGTTGATGGTTCTACACCGAATAACTCCAACTCAATATTCCAATCTTCATCTTCATCCATACTCAATGTTAGTGAATTGCAAACAATGGAAAGTGAGTGGAGGCATGAGTTGGATGAAATTTTAGATACCATTGATGATAATGTGAACACAACTACCAAACCAGTGGTAGAGCTTGATGGTAAGGATATGTTCAAATCTTGTTTGGTTAGTCAGTTGAATGGAAATCCAACATTATCCAAAGATAGGTTGACTAGAGTGAGAAATGGGGTCTACTTTAGGCGAGATGAAAGGGCTTCAAAAAAGGGTGTTTCAATCGGCTTTGGAATTGGATCGGACTGCGGGGTGTTGTTTGAGAGCAACTCAATACCTATAGTTGAACGTGCCACAAGAAAAGGTGTTTCTCGAAGTACCAAAGAAGGTGTTTCTTGTGGAACTTGGTACATTGGAAGGGTTCAAAGAATAAGAAAGAAGGATGGAAATAGGGTGTTTGATTACCATAATGACATTGATCTTTTGGATAGGCCAGAAGGTGTTGAGCTTCAGTTTTGTTGGTACAATAAAATAAAAGGGCAACGCTTGTACAAGTATGATTTGACAGATCATATTTTTGTACAACTTGAATCTGTTATAGCAATGGCCAACTTATCATACAAAAATAGGAATGACACATACAAATTAGAAGAAAGAGATTACAAAGTTTTTTCTGATTTTGTCAGAAATCTCAACAAGGTTAATTTAAAGTTTATTGTAATTTATTTTTCCTTATTCATTCCCATTTAATAGATAATTGATAAATAATTATTGGTTGTATTTTTATTGATTTCATGTAGTAATACCATCTTGATTTTATATTTTTTGGCCTCAGGTGTAGTGAACCCTTCGAATGGTGAATTTTGGGATAAACCAACCTAATTTTTTCCACCTACTTTTTTGTGTAAGTTTCTTTGACCATTCATCTTTTGTAGTTGTATTTCAGCTTTCAAGATAGATATTGTGCTAGTGTAACCATCCATCTTATGATTTTAAATCAGATTTCAATACAGATTTGGATTTCACATGATGATTTGATGGTTACAGGTACCCGGGTTGATGCAAATTCATGTGTCATTCATGATGTCAACCTCATGTCAACGAGATTTAAAAATCAAGGCTAAAGGTGTTGGAAGGTTTTCAATCAAGCAAATTGACATTTTGGAAGTTGGATAACTTGCTTTGCTCTATACTAGTGGTCATTTAGAGCTGATGTCAAGATCATTTGATCAAATACTTTATATTTAAATGTTTTCAAAATTCAGGGCAATGCCCTCTTTAAACTTTTAGTAGTTTTGTAGTACTAGAAATGGAGAAGGTGACTCTTTTGAGTACAATTTATATCATACATAGCATCATATCTTTAAGATAAACTAATACTCTTGATTTAACAATGATTTTGACTTATCATATCTTCCGTTTTGCTTAATAAAAATATATGTGAATGTTTTATAATTAATTTAAACTTTATGGATTTATGTGTTAGTTAATTTTTTTCATCCTTTCTTCTTCCAGCAAAGACTTGAAGGTCTTTGTAAAGATCTCAGAGCAAATTCTACAATGTATTTGGATTTTTAAAATTTCGATAATATTGCAACTATTACTATTAACTCTGCTCTATGTTTTATTTTTGTGGGGTTACTCTTTTTGTTGCTTGGCGAAGTTATTTAGATATGAGGTATGATTCTTGGAATAACATGCATTACAATATTAGAATTTTGTGGCACTGAGATAACCATGGTGGTAGTATTTTGTTTTTTTTATGTAGAATGTTATTGATGTGATGTCCAAAAGGTCAATGTTACCACTTATGAATATGTATGCAAGATTTTACGCTTTCTTTGTAATTGAGGTTGAGTTTTCTAGTGTTAAAAGTGAGTAAAGCTTGTAACATTATACCTTTTGTTGTTCTATATGAGGCCAATTTCCAAAGTGTGTTTCTTTTCTAGCTATAAGTCACGTTGTAGCCTATGAAACTGTTCAGTATGTTTGAGTGTGCTTTTGGCTCCTTGTCAACTCCAAGGTTAAGAGATGTAGCTAATCGAGAATTCTGGAGTTGAACAATTATATTGTAATTTTTGTAGGCATTCTAGTAAAAGATCTAACTCTTCATTTTTTAGGTTGGGGTTTAGGTGGGTATTGAGATTCAATCAGACCTTGTTCCATGACAAGAAAGAAAAGTGAGATCAATCGTTCTTGGATCACTGGAACCAAGAAAAGTTAGATCAATCTTTCTTGACTAATAATTTATTTCAACTTTTTGTATTCTTCTTTAACATTTTCACATTTCCAGTTAAGAATAGTTATTAGATTGAGTTATATTTGGCACATTCATAATTGAAATTTCAATTCTTATATGCAAGGCATCCTTCTTAATATTGTATTGGAACTGACATGAACATAGGTGAAAATCTAAATCCTTGTTTACATATATTATATGTTATTATTACCATGAAATGGTATCATATAAGTTTCACCATCTGTGTATCTTTATATCTATTGCATGATTGAAACTTAACAATGGATATTTTTTCCTCTCCCTTAAAGATAAAAAGAATTAGATATATTAACCCACGAAAAGGTAACTAAATGTTTCTAATTCCCTTGATTGCAAGAATAAATGTAGAGGAAGTAGAGGTAATTCATTGAATCTTGTGAATGACCCAAATCCAAGATATGCACATGATCATATGGTGTTATTGGAAAGTAAGAGGAATTTTTCTATGTTCATTTGGGTTCAAACATCAATGATGATTGTTTTAATAGGAAGGTAGGGAAGTCCATCCACGAAAGGGTTTCAATTTTGTATTTTTATGGAGTTTATTTTATTAAGCTTATAAAAAACATGAGCCCTCTAAGGCTATATTTGTACTTACATGATATAAAATTGGTAGATTGGTAGGTTGTGGTTTGAAACATCTGTAATTCTCATCTTTTATAAGCATTGCACTGACTATTGGACTATCTATCTTGTACTTTCTTTGTTTCATTGATCTCTTAACGGGTTTCCTTTTACTCATTTTACCTTCCCCATTACTATTTCATTGGGTCTTCCACTATCCAATGCTACAAATTGATCAGTCGTCCCTACAATCTTAGTGGGATCATTGTTAGCATTATACTACTACTTTCTTTAGCATCTTGTTTGGTTATACTAAGATGCATTAGGATCCTGTTTGTTACACCTTGATAATATGATATAAAGGGGGTATTAAAAATGGGTTGATAAAAATGGATACCTACAATATCTGGTGAAAATAGAGGTTTTCTTAATTGGAAAGGTATATTGGGAGGGGGGTTCAACAATACAATTTCAGGAGGGATTTTCCAATATTTAGTGAAATTAGGGATATTCTTTAATATCCTATGAACGATGGTGCTATGTAACAATTTCACTGAGTGAACCCCCCGTGTAGTATCATCACCAAATAAAAGACAATCTCCGCATGTTTTCTTTAAGCATGATCTTTAAACGCTGAAGATTCAAGTTTCTGCGCAGATCTTAAAGATCTGAGAACCCCTGCACCTCTCTGTCGTCTGAACCTCTGCATGTTCCTTAAGGCTCCTCTACGATGAAAGCGCATAGCTCCCGGCGTATTCTTGAACCTCTGCCACAATTCAAACGTGTAAAAGTTTAAGATCTCTTCAACCCTGCGTGAAACCTTGTAGTAATGAATCTGTACGGTGAATAAAGGTTTTACCTCTGCGTTGAAGGCTTTTAAACCCTGCGTTTTCATTTCCATGGCGAACGTGTTAAGCACTCTGCGCTAAAAAAAATCCAAACCCTGTGTTGAGTGCATTAGAAACCTATGTGGACAACTTCTTCAACCTCTGCATGAATCGTAGATGCATACTTTTCATCTCAACATTTCTTTAATTGAATACTGGACGCTGTAATGCATATGCGTTTTGTGAATGTTGTATGATGAATAACGTTTCATTTCCAGAATTAAATGTTGTTGGTGAATATGTTGTTGGTGAACGTGTTGTTGGTTCAAGCTCTGCGTCGAAGTAGAAACCTGATCTTGCTCTGAACTCAACCTTGAAAGATTACTTTAAACTCTGCATTAAGATTTCTTGAACCCCTACGTAAATCTTATCTCAGTGGTTCAATAAAATCTTTAACCTCTGTTCAAGCGTGAATGTCAGTTCTGGGTTGAATACAATTGAATGCTCTGTGTTTTGAGGTATTGGTGAATGCATTTGATGCATCTCAGCGTTGATGCATCTCAACGTTTGATGCATCTTAGTGTTTTGTGCATCTCAGCCTCCCGAATCAGAGCTTAGGTGAAGATTTCTTTAAATAAGTCTTTAACCCTCAGCGTGAAAACTAATCTTTAAACCTGCAACATAGGAATGGCCGACTTGATTGCGTTGAGATCTTTAAACTCTGCCATCCATAGCTGGAATGTGCAGCGTGAAGTTCAGTGTTAAACTCCACTGTGACGCCTGGAATTTGGTAGTTATTCAATTCTTATATCACTTTTAGACTGTACCTGGTTTAAGTATGCACGCTGGTTCGTGGAATGCTGTGGATACACAGAATTTCCAATTCGCTGAAGGATGGTTCATTGAACCATGGTTCACGCTGCATACCTTGGTTTAAGTTTGCATTGAAATATTGCTTTAAATCCGCATAAATGCTTCAAGGTTGTCGACATGAACCAAAATTTGTGCATTTGATACTTGTTTAAAGCTTCTTTTTAAATCTCAATTGTTGATTCCTTTTAAAAGTGTGGAAAAACGTTTTGTATAAATTGAATTACAATCTTTTCCATTGCATTAACAAGATTAAAAAATCAAACATTTGGAAAAAAAATTGCATAGTAAGGCTACCATCGTTTCATTGGATTCAAAAGCTTAAAAGGGGATCAAACAAGTTCGCATAAGTTTGCACAATTTGGATTAAAGTTTGAACAATTTTGATTAGCTTGGGATAGATTTGGAGTTCTATGTTTTTTAACAAACTTTAACAAGTTTTGTTTATTTTTTGAATTCAAATCTTTAATTTTGGGTTAAAAAGAAAAAAAAATTGCAAAATTTTTACAAGGCTTGGGAAGTTTGGATTAAGATTGCGTTATGCTTGAAGTTGTATGACTGAAAGTGCCATTCACACACATTTGCATTGATAAAAACACTTTAAACATCACATGTTAAGATAATTTGACAGCAATTTCTTTCCACAAAACAAAAACAAACTTCAATTAGTTACATTTTGTTTTAACAGTTTGAATGCTTTCATGATTTTCATACATAATTAGAGAGGATTGCACCTTTAGAGTTTAGTTTTCTTGACATATATTATGTATGAGGCACCGTATCCTCTTCACTCGCATCTTCTGATGATCTTGTGAATGAGAAAGTGTATCTTGTGAATGAGAAAGTGTATCTCGCGTGTAATAGTTTAGGGGTTGATTTTCAAAGCATCTTATATCGAGCCACCGTATCCTCTTCACTTGGGCCTTATGGTGATCTTGTGAATGAGAAAGTGGATATCACTTGTAATAGAGTAGATTTAATTTTTGCATCCAGTTTTTCTGAGCCACCGTATCCTCTTCACTTGGGCCTTATGGCAATCTTGTGAATGAGAAAGTGGATCTCACGTGTAACAGTTTAGGATTTAATTCAAAAGCATTCAAAGAGATTTGTGTATCCTCTTCACTTGGGCCTTATGGCGATCTTGTGAATGAGAAACAGGGATCCCCCGTGTAATAGAATTAGATTCATGTTTACTTGAGATATCTATTTGGCTTACATTGGTCTTTACACATCGATTATTATCCATATTTCAGAAAAACTGTGCATGAACATACAAACATCTACCAGAAATTTTGCATGTTTGAAAGAAGATCATGAGCCTCTAACCCTTCCTTCAGTTAGGATATTCATCGAACTGAAAGATAGCATAGTGAGCATCTTGCATTGTGTGGTTCATTTTTGTTTTCGATTCGAAACACCATCAGTTTCACTTCCACTCCTGAGACTAAGCAAACTTCCACTAAAAATTGGTGCTTAATCTAAAATCGACAAACTTTTGATTTTCATATCACCAACAAGATTAGGTTAGTGCCATGGATTAGGTTTGGAGAGTTAACACTCCTGGGCTGTAAAACTTCGAAACTAGAATTGATTAAAGAGAGTAAATCCATTATCGCAAAAAATGCTTGTCAGGAAAGCGCTTCTGAAACATGTGTCAAGCATGAGGTCAATCCGGATAAGTAAGGGTGGTTCCCCCTTCTTACTTATTTAGTGGGACATGAGCTTATCAAAGGGATTCTATGTTCAGTGACAAGTCCTCGGGGTGACATCATTGTTTCTAAATTTTCTGGATTGTCCACCCGTCCGTCGATTGTGAAGTGGTAACTTTAGTGGATATTCTTAGGATATCACATAGGCTATTGTGAGTGGGACACACTTGCAATACCTGAGACAGACTTTGGAACTTTTACTCCTTGGAAGGGTGAGTGGTCAGGAACCAACACTTGTACCCCTGGAGATTAAAGTTTATTGTAACTGTTTCTCACACCTTCGCTCCTAGCAATTGTATGAGGACATGAAAACCCTCAGCAACTACTAGTTTCGGAAGGCCCTACAATCCATCTTTTCACTGAGCTTCGGTTCTTTGGAAAAGAAAGTTTGCTTGCTTGAAATCTCTAGGGAATTTTTACTGTGTGGACACTTTATTTTGTTGATTCTAGAAAGCCATAGGATTGTTTGATTCTATTTTCAAAAACTTTTTAAACATATCCTTTTATCAATATTCTTCAAAGTGGCTAATCTTCCGACCCGCCAGTCACGACGGCATAGAGGCGAGTCACCAGAAATTGAAGGCCCCACTACATTGCGGAGATGACTACAAAATACAAGACACTTTGACTTTGAAACCAACACACTTCTAACTTCAATAATCAATAGTAGAGTAGAGACACATCAAACAAATACTACAACACCACCTACCGAGGAAAACATAGAAATTGTTGATCCTCTTGTTCCAATTTCAATTGAAACATTAGAAGACAACACTGCAAATCCCGTAAATCCACCTCTGACAAATCTTTCAGACCCAGTGGTACTCCACATCATTGAACCTTTGAACACCATCAATCTTCTTGTGGCACACTTGGTACACATGCTAAATTCAACATCTAATCCCATGGCTTCATCAGGAGCACAAGGGACCACATCAGCACTATCTCAAACAAGTGTTGGAGGTAGCAATACTCCCAGCATCCCTATGGATTCATCAGGAGCACAAGGGACCACATCATCACAACCTCAAATGGTTGCTTCAGGTAGTAATATTTCTAACTTGACCTCTACCACAACTCCACCAGTTAGTTTACTTGCTTCTACCATAAGTTCAACTAGCACTTCAGTGCCAGTTGGTACAGTTTCGGGTCCCAATCCTGGAAGTACATCCACTTTACCTACAGGAATCCCTACTGGAGGGTCTGCCTTACCAAAATTGGGTTTCCCATATGGTTTGGCTACTCAAGGTCAAAAAAATTCAGGAGTCAACCAAAATCCTATTGGCATACCAAACATTTTTTCCAAATCCTAACCCTGGGGGAATCCTTCACTTTGGAATCTCAACATCCCTAGGGGACTTAATGGACCATGGAACACTAATGTTAATTGGGATAATACTCCATAATTTAGTGGAAGTGCCTCGGGAAACCTTTATCCAAACTTTCCTAGCACAAACCCTAGGGGCGATCCCATTCCCCCAATGGGTAGCACACCCGGAGGCAACCCATCCACCAACTTCATTCCACCATGGAGTGGGAAAGTTCCAGGAAGTACCCAATATTCTTGGGCACCATCCCCGCAAGGGGGAAATCAACCTTGGAACACTTATCCAAACCAAGGAAACACTCATGGGAGTGGTAATGTTCCACCAAGTAACCAATCTCAATGGAACATACCCCAGCAAGGGGGAAATCCACCCATGAATCCCAACCAGCAATGGAGTGGTAATGTTCCAACAAGTAATCAATCTCAATGGAACATACCCCCGCAAGTGGGAAATCCACCCATTAATCCTATGCCACAGTGGGGTGGCAATGTTCCACCAAGTATCCATCCTCAATGGAACATACCTCCTCAAGGAGGCAATCCATACATGCATCCTATCCCACAATGGAATGGAAAATATTCAGGAAATAACCCACCTTTTTGGATGCAATCTCTGCAAGGAGGTAACCCTGCTTGGAATTCTTTTCAAGCCCAAGGACCACAACAGTGGAGCCATCAAGCTTCACCTGGATATCAAGCATTTGCTCTGGCATCATCCAAGTCACCATTTCTAGCTACATTGAATCTACCGGATTTATCCCAGCTGACCAATGACCCTGTTCTACATTTGAATGGGTGGCCAACCATACCAACCAAACTACCCTCAAACGTACCCAAGTTTGATGGAAAACCAGGGGAAGATCCATCAAATCATGTGATTATATTCCATTTGTGGTGTTCATCCAATTCCCTAGTTGACGATAGTACTAGGTTGAGGTTGTTTCAGCGGACCCTAACCGGAAATGCTGCAAAATGGTACATTGAGTTGCCCCGCAATACATTCACAGAATTTTCATCTTTATCTATGGCATTTTTTACACATTTTCAATTACCTATCTGCTATGAGATGGGAACCGAACTTTTAACCTCACTTAGGCAATCCACCGCTACTCACATCTCGGATCATATCCACAAGTGGAGGAGACGTCGAAGGCTTATAAAAGCTGAAATCCTTGATCAATTCTTAGTCGATTGGTTCATTAAATCACTATTGCCTTCTCTTTCCAAAGATGTAGCCATGTCAGGAGCCATGACTGAAGAACAACTCATTCAAAGTGCTCACCATATGGATTTGGTATATTTTCAATCAGGCACACTTTATGACTTAATACCCAATGCTGTAAGACCTGCGTCTGATCCAGCTAGGACGCCAAAAGGACCTCATACCGATGGTGTGATTGGATCCATGAACCAACTTGAACATATTACCCAACAATTGGGACAAATGTCAGTTCAAAACTCACAACCCACAGTTGGCCAGGCAAATCAGCAAGCTGCAACTCCTTCCCAAACTTCCGAAGTCCTTACGGTTCAAACTGTGGACCCAAAAGGAAAAAAGAAGAAGCAAAAGAAGAAACCTAATGCAAACCCTGGGACAATAGAGGCACCTAAGGTGAATAACCCTACAGGAGGCAATCAGGAAAATAGGAAAAACAAGTATCCTTGCAAAATTTGCAAAGAAGATCATCCAACTCATCTCTGTCCTCATATGGATGATATTCATCGCATGTTAGCACAACGAGGAGGGAAACAACCACAACCTGATGTCCTAACTCAACCCTTCCCCCAGCAACAACAAATGGTTGTTGCGGCGCCAGTACCTCCACCAGGAGGGAACCGGGAAAACCCCCCACAGGGGGGCAATCCACCCAACGTGAATATCTTCACAATTGGTGAACATAACATTCATATCCAAACTAGGGCCCGTTCTTATGACATACCTTCAAAAGATGTTGAAGCAACTTGATCTCAGCGTATTGGTTTTCTAAAAATTGAAAAACCAACCATAGACATGGTGCCTCGACCTCCAAAAGGGGTCCTCCGCAAAACAACACACAATCCCAATGCACGAGCTGCTCAAAACTACAATGTGGTTGAAGATTTAGCTCAAGCCCCTTGTGCAATGTCTGCCTTGGAGGTGTTGCAAAATTATCCCACTCAGCGGAAAGCACTATTGTCTGCCATCGACGCTATTGATCCATCAGATACCAATTTAATCACATTTGACTTAGAACAGCCCACATGTAGGCTTCCCTCACAAATTGCTTTCCAAATTAAAGTAACTTCACATGGGAAGAATATTTTTCGAACCATTGTGGATGAAGGAGCCTCCACTTGTGTCATGTCCCTATCTTGTTGGAAAGCTTTGGGATCACCCGCCTTAGTACCATCCCACACAATACTCAAGGCATTTGATGGACATTCGTTCCCACCTCATGGACTTATCTTGGCTTTCCCAGTCGAACTGGGGGGCAAAACAGTTCAAGTTTATGTTGAGGTAGTGGATGCACCCATAGACTACAATTTTCTATTGGGACGTAGTTGGATACACAAGATGACTGTGATAGTGTCTTCCATATTCCGAGTCATTCGGTTCCCCCACCAAGGGAAGATTGTTACAATAGATCAACTAGATTACTACTCACCTGAAGCTGGTATCCATTCAAATGTACCTTATGTAGGGGATGGAACGATGGTTATTCAATATGTTGGGGTAGGAATGTTTAAAGACTCGTCCCTTTTGGGAACTTTTCCACTTCCACCACCAATATTGACCCCTAACATTGCTCCAATTTTCACCATAACATCGGAGGTATACTTTCCATTAAGATTTTTCTCTAATTCCGTTTCGGAGGTCGGTTCCACCTCATCGGTTGGAAACTCCAAAGAAAACACCTTAGATGAAAATAATGATGGCAAGATACATACTTCTGCACACCATGAGGAAATGGAGAGTAGTGTTCCCTTTTCTGCCGCGGAGCTCGCTTATCAAGCTATTCAAATGGCTTCGGTAGAACAGGATCAAAACCCTCCCAAGATGGAGGAGTATGATCCCTATACTTCACCTGTTTGGGCCTTGAACTCTCAAAGTAACCATGATCTCCTAGATCAGACTTTCTCTTCGGATGAATCCATCTTAGAGGCTATGAACATATCAGAACGACCCTGGGACGATATGCATCACAAATCCTTGTTTCTTCCTAAGATCGATTCATTAGAAGTTAAACCTGAAAATCTTTACTTCGATGATAACAGTAGCAAGTACCCATGCCCTGACCAAATTCACAATTTGAGTTCAGAAGGAAATTGGCTGAAGAGGTTTTACGTTGATGATGACATTAGTAAATACCAATGCCATATCCCGATACATAATGTGAGTTCAAAAGGAAATTTGGCGAACATTTTGAAAACCATCCGAATTGATATATCCATCAAACCTGACATTGTTGAGCACATCAACATAGGTGAGAATTGTTCTCCTGAGGAAATAAAATTTTACGCTGCTTTATTTAAAAACTATCGTGATGTGTTCGCATGGTCTTATGCAGAAATGCCAGGCATCGATCCCAGCATCGTAGAACATGAGATCAAAACTTATCCCAATGTTAAACCTGTGCGGAAAAAACTACGTCCAATGAACCCTAAGAAATAAGCTGCCATTAAAGCAGAAGTCAAAAAGCTCTTGAACGTTGGATTCATTTATCCTATTCCTTTGATTGATTGGGTATCCAATCCTATTCCAGTTAACAAAAAACAAGGAACTATCCGGGTTTGTACTGATTTTAGAGATCTAAACTTAGCTTGTCCTAAGGATAACTATCCCACACCCTTCATTGATCAGATCATCGATGAATGTGCCAGGAATGAAATATTTTCATTCATGGATGGCTTCTCCGGTTATAACCAAATCTAGATAAAAAAGGAAGATCAACATAAAACAGCTTTTATATGCCCTTGGGGAACTTTTGCATATCGAAAAATTCCATTCGACCTTAAAAACGTCGGAGCTACTTTTCAAAGAGCTATGTCATATGTTTTTCATGATATTAAGGATATTGTCGAGGTTTACATTGATGATTTGGAAGCTAAATCTAAAAAGAGAGCTGAACATGGTGCACATTTACAGGCCATCTTCGAGCGTTTCCGCAAGTACAACAGTAGGTTAAATCCACATAAATGCATGTTTTGTGTGGACTCTGGGAGGTTACTTGGGTTTATAGTATCCCAAAAAGGGATCATGGTTGATCCCATCAAGGTTGAGGCAATACTTTAGTTGCCTTCCCCAAAAACAATCACTCAACTTCAAAGCCTTCAAGGGAAAGCTAACTACTTGAGGAGATTTGTCGAGAATTTTGTTGAAAAAGCTAAAGGTTTCATGCGTCTCTTAAAACAAGATGCAACATTTACATGGGATGACCAAGCTCAACGCTCATTCGATGAACCAAAGAAAGCTTTGGTCTCTACCCCGGTGCTTAGTCCACCGAACTATAATCGATACTTTCTGCTATATTTGGCTGCCTCTCCTACCACAATTGGAATGGTCTTAGCACAAGAAGACGAATCCTCTCAAGAACATGTTGTTTACTATCTTAGTAAGGGCTTTGTAGGTCCCAAATTGAGATATTCCCAGGTCGAGAAGTTGGCCTTGGCAGCAGTCCATGTTGTCCAACGACTTAGGCATTACATACTTCCAAGGAAAACAACCATAGTGGTTGAAATGAACCCCATGAGACACATTTTGTCACGCCATGTCATTGGTGGCAAATACTCAAAATGGATAGTGATTTTACAAGAATTTGATCTCAAATTCAAAAACGCTAAGGCCAAGAAGTTGTTGGCATTTGCTGAATTAATGTCTAAGTTACCCATAGAGAAGGAGGGTACTATATATGTGGAAACTTGGGTAGATGAACATGTATTTCTCATTGCACCTTTTGATCCTTGGTATGGAGCATTCATTCTATATCTTCATACCCAAAGGATCGATCCTCAACTTTCTAGTATTGAACGACGTCATATTCGACATCGAACTCGAAGATACTTCATCATTGGGGATACTTTGTACCGTCGAGGAATCGACATGATATTAAGATGTTGTTTAGTACACCAGGAAGCTAAACAAGTATTGAATGATTGCCATGCTGGAGCATGTGGCGGTCATCTTTCTGGGTTGGAAACTGCTCAGAAAATATTGCATGCAGGATACTTTTGGCCTACAATTTTTAAAGATTGTATAAATGCTGTCAAAAAGTGTCACCCTTGCCAAATTTACACAAGAAAAATGCATGCACATCCTGCTCCTTTACACCCTGTAGTAACCGTGGGTCCATTTTCAAAATGGGCCATTGATTATATGACAGTCAACCCACCTTCAGTCGATGGCCACCACTACATCATTGTAGCAGTGGATTAATTCACCAAGTGGGCTAAGGCAATGCCTACATTCAATTGCATGGGTAAAACTGCAGCATACTTTCTATTCAATCATGTGATAGAAAGGTTTGGTGTACCCAAAGAGATCACTACCGACAACGGAAGTCATTTTAGAAATTCCTGTATGGATGAACTTACAAACCGGTTAGGATTGCGGCAGGACTTCTCCTCGCCATATTATCCTCAAGCTAACGGACAAGTAGAAGCCATCAACAAGGTTTTGAAAAATATGCTACAGAGGATGATTAATAAAAACAAGAATAACTGGCACTTGATGTTGTTTACTACTCTTTGGGCCTACCGAACAACTGCTAAAACTGCAACCGGATTCACTCCTTTCCAATTGGTTTACAGAGAAGAAGTTGTGTTGTCGATTGAATGTGAAATCCCATCATTAAAGATAGTTGTCGAACCCCTACCTAACACTTCTGCGGAAGAGGAAAGGCTTCTCCACCTCCATGCTCTGGATGAAACTAGAAGGGAAGCCTCTCTAAACATAGAGTACATAAGAAGAGGGTCAAAACACAAAATGACAAGTCCATTCGTCCCCGAGTCTTTTCTGAAGGCAATCTGGTTTTAGTTTATGACCAAGACCAAGATAAAATAGGAGAAGGAAAATTCGTACCTAAATGGTTTGGCCCACTTGTTTTCAAAACTTTGTTAAAAAAAGGAGCTTATGAATTGATCAATTTTGATGGGGAACCCATGTCGGAGATCAGAAATGGTCTCTATCTGAAGAAATACTTCGCATAGGCACTGATGCCTCGCACCATTTGTTGTATTATGTTGTATTCTTTGTATAAAATTTTGTACATTAGTTGTTTCGGGCACACACTTATCTTGCTTGGCATTGTCACTTTGGCAGATGACACAAGAATCTTTCACATATTTGGGATATGCAGACGGCGCCAGCCGTAGTTCTTGGAACGTTGCTTTCGCCGCATGGGTCGTTTTCACACCTAACAATGAAGTTCTAAGTTTAGGAGGCATTTTTCTTGGATCTGCAACCAACAATGTTGCAGAATATAGCGCAGTCATTGAGCTTCTTGTCGAGGCTATCACCCTTGGCATCCGACGAATAATCGTCAAAATGGACTCAAAATTAGTTGTATCCCAGTTAAATGGTCAGTATCAGGTTCGACATCCTACACTGTTTAGAAAGTTTCTACGAGTACGTCTTTTAGAGTATCAGTTTGAGTTTATTGAATATATACACGTTACTAGAACTCTAAATAGTTTGGCTGACTCTTTAGTGAACTATGTACTTGATTGGCATCTAAGTCATTAACATTATACCAAAAAGAAAGCATGTACATTATTTCATGGCCAATTTAATTAAACACATCATTTAAGGACATAAGTGAAACTGAAATAGAGGAATGGATGAATACCATCTCCAATCGATACGCCTTGAATACAATAACATATGAAAGATATATCATTTCTACAATATGAAGAAGGGGCAAGCCATGCAGGCGATTTTGGAAGAATTTTGGGGAATGAGGTGATTTTAGGGTTTCTGATGATGGCAAGTCGGTGCAAGCTTGTCACTGTCAGGCCTGCAGCACGGATCCCAAGGTGTATGATCAATGCGGTTATCTCCACATCCCTTGGCTGGTAAGTTAGGAAGGTAAACCTTTTTTCATTCTACTCTAATCGCTTTCCCTCATTCCAGTTTTCCTACTTCCCTGTTCTGGCAATGGAGGAGTTACTTGACTACAGTTGTGAGTTTTTGGCACCGTCTGATATTTGGGTATCACCACCTGGCGGTCCTCGAGATGGGGTTGGTGTTGGTGTTGGGTGTGAACTTGGGAACGAACGGTTGTTTGATGTTCAACAACCTGTTTACTCAGTGGGGGAAGGCTCCGCCACACCATTTTTGCAGATCGATAGGAACGGCGAATCTTTTGCCTTTGTTCTTAACGAGATCTTGAAGAATACTGGTAAGGAAACAAATATCTGGGGTTTTCCGGGTGAACATGCAGCCTTATTTTCACCGTTTGGGTCTCCGTCTGGACTCAGTAGTGTCCTAGATTTTTTGAACTCGTCCGGGGGTTTGGGATCGAACTTGACTGATGTGGGTTTAGTTGGTGGGAACTCCCTGGTTCCGGAAGTAACCTCAGCGAAAGATCCTTCTTCACCTGTTAATGGTTTTATTACCGGTTTTTTCAGTGCTGCTGATCAGCGTGGTTTCCCTAGTCCTCCTGAGGGGAAGGGTAAGTGTTTTGCTACTGGGTGGGGCAGTGGCGGTTCTGATGGGGAGGCATTACCTAAAAATAAGGTTCGTTGGAAGTGGCTTAAGAATACGGGCAAGGAACCCAACTATTCTCTGGGCGATGATATAGGGTTTCAACAAATTTTATTGATGACCAAGACCGTTCTGGTAGGGAAGGTCTATGGGCGGACGGTGGCTCTCAGAACGGTGATTAATGGGCATCTCAGGTATGGCTTCGGCAGCTCGGTTATGTCCCACATGTGGTGGCGCTTGCAGGTGGGTGGTTTTCCTTTCATTTCAATGATGAAGAACAAGCGCTCTAGACTTTAGGAAAGAGCTGGAATTTGGGGAATGTGCCTTTTCTTCTGAAACCGTGGAACGCCCTCTTTGATGCCAGTCGTGAACAGATGGATACAATTCCATTATGGGTTCCTCTGCCTGGTCTTCCATTACACTATTGGGCTGAGGAACACTTTCGAAACATTGGAAATTTATTGGGCACATACCTGGACGCTGATTTCTCCTTCAGAACCACACAGATACAAAAAGTTGCTCGCATTTTGGTCAGTATTAATGTGCAGGAGGGTTTAGCTGATGGAATGGACCTTCGTTGGGGACCTTATGTATTCCCACAATTGCTCGACTATGAAAATGTGCCCTTCCGTTGACGTCGTTGTCATGTTTACGGTCATCCAGCCACTGAATGTCATTTGCCCCTTAGAACTTTGAATGGTTCATTTATATAGCGGTTTGGTGCGAGTGAGGTTGTTGGGGATGTACAGGGGGATGTGGCTCGGGACTCGACCGTCCATGTACCTGAGGTCCCTACGGTTGTCTCCTCAGAAGATGAGACCCTTCCTTTCGCAGATGCTGAAGATGTTGAAGTGCCTGTTAGGTCTTCTACTGTGGAGATGGAATTGATTGTATCTAGTCCCCAGTCTTCAGAGACTGGTCGCATGCAGAACTTTCTATTGAATTCGGCGTCTCCTACCTCTGGTATTTTTCGATCTTCATGTATCTCTCCTTCTTTTAATTTCATTTTTAAAAACTTATCCATTCCTGGGCTCGACTGGTTAGAGGGTCTTAAAAATCGGAATATCACTCCACAACCCGTGCTCCCTGGTTCCCTTACTACCCTAACTCCCCCCTGGCATCATCCCTCGACTCTGTGTCCATTGCTGATGGGATTTTTTCGGAAGTCTCCCCTGATCCGCTTATCTCGGTGGATCTGCCACCTTCCCCCACTGGTTCGTCTGAGTCGGGTTATTTTCTTTGTTCTACTACCAAACTCTCGTCTGGAGGTCTTGGGAAAGATAAGGGTCAAATGGTTAAAGGTCGTGGCCGCAAATCTTTCATTTCCAAAGAAAAATCCAGGGCATGCTCGGACATGCTGGAAGGTAAAAAACTCTCCATTGAAAGGGCACTTAGAGCTATGCAAGCCCATAAAAAGGGTAGCTGATGAAGATCGTGTCTCTCAATTGCAGGGGTCTTGCTAGTCCCTCCAAAAGATCAGCGTTGCGGCGAGTGTTTTCTATTGAGCATCCGGATTTACTTTTGTTACAAGAAACTATGGGGGAAGGTATTGTGGTGGCTGCTAAGTTGAAAGGCTGGTTTTTGGGCTGGCATTTTGAAGCTTCGGACGCTCAAGGGCGTTCTGGAGGTTTGGCTGTGGGGTGGCGTGAGGCACACATCAACGTTACCAATTTTTGGGGGATGGAATCATTTTTAGGGCTATCCTTTCGTGCCCTGGGTTTTGATCATGAATTTACTATTGTAAACATTTATGGCCCATACTGCAATCGGATCCCATTCTGGGAATTGTTGCTGAATAAGGATTTGATTAACGGGGATTTTGTCATATTAGGGGGGGAACTAAATTTCACTTTGGGGTAGGCAGAAATTTGGGGTCCTCATGCACATGTGGATCTACTTACGGATTTTTTTATTAGAAATATTGTTGAAGGTGATTTGATTGATGTTGAACCTGTTAGCTTAAAACCCACCTGGCGTAACAAATGGGTGGGGGATGATTGAGTGGCTAAAAGGCTGGACAGATTCCTTCTGGCAGAGAATCTGGTGGACATTTTTTATCATATTCGTCAATGGGTTGGCTCTAGAGGGTGCTTTGATCATGATCCTATTTTTCTTGAGATTAGGGATGGACCGGTGAAGTTTCCTTCTCCTCTGAAGTTCAATAAAGCTTGGCTGAAGGATCCTAGTTTTTTTACTTTATTTCAGTCAATATGGGCTGCTTTCAGACCTGATAGCAACATAATGACTGCTTTCCAGTTTGCTGAAAATATTAAGAATCTGAAGGGACCTATTAAGCAATGAGCTGCAGACAAGAGAACCCTGGAGGGTCGTGAGCTAAAACTTATTGAAGCAGAAATTGCATCCATTTCATCAGGGACCGGAGGGGGTTTTCTTACCAATGAGTCTAAACTGTCGTTATCTCATCTGGAAGGCGGGAGGAATCTCATCCTAACGGATATGGAGGAGACCTGGCGTTTAAAGAGCAGAGCTATCTGGTTAGAAAGTGGAGATGAGAACTCTAAATTTTTTCGTGCTTATGCAAAAGGGAGAAGATCAGGTAACACTATTTAGAGTCTTCAGGATCAAATGGGCAATGAACATCACTCTTTTGATGGGATGGCCGATGTGGGTGTACATCATTTTCAGAATTTGTTCCAAGCTAGTGGGAGGGTTAACATTGAAGAAGTCATCCGGGTTGCTCAATCTTTCCCCAGGTTTGTGGAAGAGGTTGATAATAGGAAGTTGATGGAGAGTGTAACTACGGATGAACTTAAAGAAGTTCTTTCAAGCTTCCAGAAACATAAAATCCCTGGGCTTGATGGATGGACGATTGAATTCTTTCTGGGCTTATTTGATTTCATTGGGGAGGATCTGTTAAGATTGGTTGAAGACACTCGGATGGAGGGAAAGATACCAGCGAGTTTCAACTCTACTTTCATTGCATATATTCCAAAGGTAGATACACCTTCCTCTTTGAATGATTTTAGGCCTATATCACTATGCAATTGTGTCTACAAAATAGTCACAAAAGTCATTGCCCGATGACTAAAGTCTATTCTTTCTGCACATATTTCTGAGGAGCAATTTGGGTTTTTGGAAGGGCGCCAAATTCATGAGGCTATTGGTATTGCTTGGGAAGGTCTACATAGTATTAAATCATTAAAGCTTAAGGGTGTGGTTCTTAAGATTGATTTATCCAAGGCTTATGATAAAGTTATTTGGCTCTACCTGCAGCTTCTCCTAACTCACCTTGGTTTTGACATCAATTTCATTCGGTGGGTTATGAGTTGCATAAATACGGTATCCTTTGCGGTACTTATTAATGGAGCTGCTACTCCTTTCTTCCATTCAGGGAGGGGGTTACGTCAAGGGTGCCCACTATCACCATTGCTCTTTTTGTTGGTAGCAGAAGGACTGAGCAGGGCTATTCATGATGCTAAGAGGGTAGGTCATTTTGTTGGAATTCGTGTAGCTCCAGGTTTTTTTATTTCACATCTGCTTTTCGTGAATGATATTCTCATTTTCTGCTCGGGCTCTAGAAGGGATGGGAATCGCTTGAAAGAGATCTTGGACTTATTTTCCTGGGCTAATGGGATGGAAATTAATGCTGAAAAGTCCACTTTGTCTACCAATCTGATGAATGAGGAGGAGCTTTTGGTGTACACACAACTTTTACCTTTTTTACACGTAACTTTTGAGAATGGATTGAAGTATTTGGGCTTCAATCTAAAACCTTGCAATTATTTGAAACAGGATTGGAAGTGGCTGACTGAAAAACTTGAAAAAAGATTGAAATGTTGGAGCTACAAGTGGTTGTCTAGGGCGGGGAGATTGATCCTAGTTAAGTCTGTACTGGAGGCCATCCCGGTTTATTGGATGTCACTTGCATGGATTCCCCAAGGTATTTTAGACCAAGTAAGGTGTCTATGCTTTCGCTTTCTTTGGAGCGGTAAGGGTGATTCTTTTGTTGCTCCATGGCTTAAGTGGGATCGTATAGCATTGCCCAAAGCTTTGGGTGGATGGGGACTTAAGAATATCTACTCTTTCTCCAAGGCTTTGGTTGCAAAGTGTGGTTGGCGCTTGATCAAATCTGGAGGTCTCTGGGCCCGGGTTATGACTCACAAATATATTATTCTGGAGTCACTTGAATCCTAGATCCGAAATCTGGTTAAAACACACTTTGGGGGATCAGTCATCTGGAAGGCCCTGGTTAAATCTTTCCACATTATTGAACGTGATTTGGCCTGGGATGTTGGAAATGGTCACTTAATTCGCATTGGTCGTGATCCATGGATGGGATGTGAGCTACAACACTTGATGTCGAAAGGAACTATTGCCGCCCTTGGTAGAAGGGTAATTTTTTTCCTTCATCAGCTTGCTGACCTGGGGGAACTTTTGTTGGGACGTCATTTATGGCTCCGAGCCAGTTCTTTTGGACTGGAGGCGGAGGAGGAAGGTGAATTGGTAAGGTATATTCGGGCACTTTCTGTGGACCACATTTCGTTGGGTGAATCTGATGATGAACTTTGCTGGGATGGGGACCCTTCGGGATGTTACACTCCCAAATCGGGATATCTCAGGATCAGTGCAGAGAGGTATCTTTGTGAGCCTTTGTGGTGGTGGTCGAAGCTGTGGAAGCTTCCTTGTCCACATAAGACCGGGTTATTCATGTGGTGTGCTCTTTCTAACAGGGTACCTACATGGGACGTTTTACACAAACACAACAAACAAGGACCGGGGTGGTGCAATTTGTGTCGTCATGAAGAGGAATCGGTGGGTCACCTGTTTCTTCATTGTGATTTTATTAACACTGTCTGGACTTTTGTTTCCAGAATCCTGAATGTAAATTTCCATTGGCTCAGGGCCTCTATGGAGGAGGCTTGGCATCATTGGTATCAAAACCAATCATTTCGGGAATATCGGGCTCTTCCACTTATGGTCATTTCGAGTGTCTGGCTAGCCAGGAACAATTGGTTGTTCACAGACACTGTGAGTATTCCTGCACAAACGACGGTGAATTGTTGTGGGAATTTTCTTGTCCTGTAAACGTATACATATTGGGGACAATGTTCATAATATTTTTCCTCTGGATATTGATCGTTCCCAACCATGGGGTTTTTTGACGGGGCATGTCAAAACAATTATTGCGGGGGGGAGCTATACTCTATCTTACACCTACTCATTATTTTCATATGTCCTTGGGTTTGGGGAATGGAAGTAACAACCTGGCAGAGGTCTTGAGTCTGAAATTTCTTGTTATCTTTGCGGTTGAAAAGGGATGTCGGAATGTCAATATTTTTGGAGACTCACTGAATGTCATAAAATGGATGGATGGAACTCAGCTTTGTTACAATCGTAGACTATCAAACCTTTTAGCCACTATCAAGGGTATCACTACTTCATTTGTCAACTTTGCATGCACACATGTGTACAGGGAAAATAACGAGGAAGCGGATAGGGCATCGAAAGCGGGTTTGTTGCTGGGAATTGGACAATGGAAAATTAAGGAATATGATGGTGGCTTGGTCAGTGAATACTATCACAGGCCTTTCATAGAATGAGTACAAGTTGTTTTATCTCAATACAAGAAGGAATGGAACAGTATTGTTGCACAGGTTTTCTGGATCTACGGAGTATATGTCTTATGGATGGTATCGATAACATTACAGAACTCATACTTGGTAAACAGTCGGCTTTATTTATTTACAAGATCACTGGTTTTTAATTTTTGGAATCAATGTTATATGATTCTCTAGGTTACTTAATTTTGTTTAACTTTTGGGACAATTTGATCCAAGTTTTTATGGATCATAATTATGTATTTATTATCCTTTCAAAGTTTTACTCTTAATCAATTGAGATCATTGACACTCTCAAAGAGTGCAGACATTATTGTAAATTTTTCTCTCGAAAGATGAATCAAAATTTTGCTTTTTTTCCAAGGAAAAAAAAAAGTGCAACCGAAATAATCTAGCTTACATCATAACCCAAAAAGTGTGTAAATTCTACACACACCAAAAAGAATAGTGTAAATACTATTTCCCCTTTTTATTCTTTTTCTTACAGATAGGACCCCAAAAATGTTCATACAAACAAAAAAATGAAAAATTTGGAAAAAAATCGAAAACATGGGAAACTGTTTCAAAATTTTCTAGTTCGACATCAAAACTAACCCACTACTGGAAGATCAAAGACTAAAGGTTCATATCTTCTAGGAATTCAAGCTGAAAGGGGATGCCTCCTCTCATACATCGGCTACACAAAGAACACATATGGTAAATCATGAGTATTTTTACTTATCTTTTATTCATACATGTACAAACCGTATCCTTTTGAATGATAGAAAGATGCATAATTCCTCATTTTTGGCTATCTTTTTAGAAATTAAATGCACATTTGAACCAGTTTCTAACTAAACTGTTGGCTAGTGAAATGGTTTTTGATTTCAGGACTTGAATTCTTTGACAGTTCGAACTATTTGACTCAGGTAGTTGAGACAGACCATGATGCATGATGATCTATGATTTTGGCATTTTTAACAAGAATCAAGTTGAAGTAAACCTCATTGAACCATTCCTACTTGGCCATTTCACCAAATTGGATAACCTCAGCCACATGGTATTACTTCACCGTCCTTCGACACATAATCCTGCTTCAGATAGCCTACCTTGGGAAGGAACAGTTGTAAGAGTGTACACAACTAGCTTATCCCTTGTTTGCAATATGGATCTTTGCCTTGGTCTAACCCGTGCCCTTGAAAAATAGGCGTACGCCCATGCAACACTCGTTCCCTCCTATGTATCATAACATTCTTTATTATTTTTTACAAAAAATGAAAAAGCATAAAAAATAAAAAAAAATAAAAACACAAAAATCCAAAAAGGTAGAAACTTGAATCACTTCATAGTATAATCCTTGGAGAAAACGACAACAGTCATTCCTTGTCGCCCTTGAAAACAGCACATAATTTGGTCTCCACTGTCAGTACACCATCTGCATTTGCCTTAGGAAACTGTACCAGTATTTTGATCAAATCTCCACCGATGGGTTATCCTTCCCGTCACCAATGGAGCTTTTCATTAATGCATCTGGCATTAGCGAATTTCATTAAGGTTGGTTACTCAAAGTCCTATGTTGCCAAGTGTCTATTCTGCGTTGTGTTATGTGTCCAAGAGAAGTCCAAACTGAGTCAGCCATTCCTCAAATATTCCTGACCAATCATGTCGACCTTCCTTGTGTCAGTATACAGTGTTGAATCTTGCAGTTCTACCAAATTATATCATACTATTGATCTTTGTTTCGTATCGGTTGATGTGGGATACATCAATTCCCTCCTTCTGATGGATATATTCCTATCGACATTAAATCATTATCTAGGACATGGATCTAGAAACCCAAGAGTACCTTGGATCTTGCGGTCATTAGTGGCAGGTTTCCTCGCAAATGACAATGGGTATACATCAATGACCCCTGATTGTTTGATTCTACAAGTGTTAGACTTCAGAACATCTATTCACACTTGTTAGTTTGTACTCAGTGCCTTAGGGTCCATCATCATTATCGGTGGGTCTCTTCACATCTGTTAAC
Organism: Larix kaempferi; assembly: GCA_027924585.1. Lineage (NCBI taxonomy): Eukaryota > Viridiplantae > Streptophyta > Pinopsida > Pinales > Pinaceae > Larix > Larix kaempferi. The sequence goes on from BSBM01000076.1 coordinate 4,913,630, forward strand.
GGTATACATCAATGACCGATAATCAGATGGTGTTTTATTATGCTCGACATCAGATCACTTAATCGCATGATATAAACTCGTACTATCATCAATTTGTATTGAAGACCTTGGGAAAAACAGTTGTATCACTCATCGATGCACTTCCCGAGCTGCGCAAGATTAGACTGCCATGTCAAAAGCCCAAAAAGACTTTGTTCTCACACTCATCAAAGTGCCCATTTACATTTTCAGAAAATTTTGCTTTTGACATGGATCCACTGTGTATTGTTCGTGGCCATGCTTGTTTACTGTTGAGCATGGGTATGCCCGCCTCAAGAAAATATCATATATTTAATAAATTGCTATGTTTTACAGGTGTGATCCTCAATCCATCGCATGTGAGCTTTCCTTCCCTTATCCTTGCTTTGAACGATAAAGACTATCAGTACAAAGAGTATCAGTATACAGAGTATAAATTTCAGTAATGTATTTCGGCCCTTAGCTCTGCTTCAGACCTCACACACTAGGGGGCATCTCTTAACAATAAAATTAACACCCTTAGTCAGGTGATGAAAGAAGTGCATTTTTACCATGCACTTGCAGCAGGAAGACATGACACAAGTTCATGCAGAGATGAATCCTCTTTGAGAAATGCATTAAAATGCATTAATTGTACTTAAAATCATTATAAATGGTGCAAAAAGCCTAAAAACTATGAAAAGTGGGTTTTCAAGTTAAAATAATCTAAAATGGATTATCCCACACTCAAAAGAGAAACCTAAGGCACATTTCTCAATGCTATATAAGAAAGGCTTTGGGGCATGGTAAAGAGACACAAAGAGAGATCAAAGACATGTTGAAGAGATTCTAAAGGAGGAGAAAGAGCTCAAATTCTTCAAAAGCAAGGGAGAAGGAATGGAAGCTGATGTCAATGGAGGAAGGATTAATATCTAATGCCATGGTAAGGATGTATTTCTCCATTGTTCTACTATGAATAGATTCAAGTTTCTACCATCTATGAGTTTAAATCTAGTTTATCTTGTATGAATTTAATTCTTGGATGGCTTTAGATCTTAAATATGTTTGTCTTGATTGATGAATAGATATAGATCTTTTGGAAATTTGTAATAATATTTTCAAGTTAATGACGTAGGAACTCACCATTCCTTAGGAAGATAGTTAAACTAGTGTAGACACAACCCTGCACTAAATACTATTATCACCCCACAAGCCCAAGGAATCTGATACAACTTGAAAACATCACCCCTAGTTCATCACTTTATAGTTGTGCATTTATTCCCCTACCTTCAACAGTTGATGCCATATGATTCCTCAGCATATGTTATGATCAAGATTCATCATTTCCAACTATACCTCCATGAGCACTCTACCATCTGCAATCTTCCTTGTATCACCCCCTCATGAAGACACCAATGGGGCCCCCACAATTAGAAGTAACCAATTCTATTTAGTTCTTCCCACATGAACAATCTGAATGACATTGATTCATGGGGAACCTGTCTTCGCGTTCACAAAAAAAAACCCCACCTCATCATGGAAAGCGTCCCCCAACCCACTCAAAACTGTGTGGACTTCTCCCATAATCAAATTGATCCCCTGACACACATAAAAATGTGGGGACCCCATCAATTATTCTTTATGTACAAACAAGTTCCCCAACCCATGTAAAACTGTGGGAAATCTTGATTCTTTTGGAAGCAACCCATGGTCTCCTTTGATCGATGTATTTGAGTCTCAATATCCCCGGCATTATCCATTTTTTCGGTCACCATTAGTATCAGTATTGTGTCTCCATAAAAGCCCCTTCACTTACGATTTGTCTCCCTCCACTTCACTCTATACCTTTCCTAAAAGGAATTATGCCACTATCCCCCCCGATGTTTACATCAATTAAACGAAGTTATGAGCTCCATGCTTATCATCCAATCTTGTGTCGGGTCTGTCATTCCTACAGTTGGTTACACTATGGTGTTGGTTCTTATGATGAGACTCGCATCTTCTCATATGCTTCAACTCTCATCGACATCATCTTACCATATTCTGAGAGTTGTAGTTGTTGCAATTGTATCTTAGGGTCCCTTTCAATCACTATAAGGGATCATGTCACCTCCCCTTCCATCATTCCAGTGCAAGGGAGGAACATGAACAAACATACCGGGCTTATTGGCAATCTCAGACCCATACATTACTCAACAATTCATAACAATTTAAAACTTATGTGTGCAAGCTCATACACAATATAAACACAGCGGAATTAAAACACAATAGCACACACACAAACAATAACGCATCAACACATCTATCACCAGCAGAGGATGATTCAACACCCAAGGATTCAATTGCATTACAATGTTATGCACAGGCTTCATATCAATTCCATTAACATGAATAATTACCATTCTGAATTAACACATTACAGAACACAAAATGCATATAATTTAAAACACAGAGAACACTTATCTTTGAGATGAAGCTGTGCAAACAACTGGCTATGTGAGAGAAACGTTCCACCCAACCATAGATCTATGTCCAGCCTATATTCTTTCGGTTGAGAGATCGCCCCCGAGCTGGGTTGTGTATCCATGAAGGAGGAACTAAACAGGCTCACTCACAGCCATGGTTTCACTCAATAGCTATGCTAAGCCAACTCTCAGTTGGGTTTATCAAGCATACAAAAGACAAAGGAGGGAAATGCTAAGCCAGTGAGCTCATCCATAGAGCTACAGGCATCTCAAATGAATTCAACAGTCAAGGCACCCACATTACCTACCACACCCAACACAAGGAAGGTCCCCTTCTCTGTTGCACAGTCCCTCAGGCATCCCTTCACTCTAGTGCTCTTCAGGATGGGTATAGAAAGGTCTAGCTGCTAATTCTTGAGATTCTAGCCTTCACTGGGTTTATCAAGCAAACCCAACCTCTGCTCAGCCATTCACAATTGGATTTCTCACAATTATGTTCATCAAATAACTCAATCCCGTCACTAGTTTTATGGGCTATAAAAACAAGTTTTTCCCATGGATTTCGGGTATCTAATACTCTCAAATTCGCCCCAAGGTTCATATCTATGGATCCCCCATTGGTTTTCACTATCAATATCAAATTTGGGGCGTTTATGGCTCTTCAAAATGTGGGTTCTTGCAAAGTTGTGATTTTTGGTTTTTCTTACTGCTAGCAATTCGCAATGGATGGAAATTGAAGCTTGGATCCTCCACAATGGAATGGGAATGAGGAAAAATCAATTCCCATGAGGTAGAGTGACTTGTGGTACAAGAAAACAAAGCTCATACTCTGCCATACGAATTTTTGGGCTGTCCATGCTCCATTGAAGCAATGGACATAATTCTTCAACAACTTCCTTACAATAGAAATAAATGTCAGCAAGGAAATTCAAATGGGTTCTCACAATGACATTTGAAAGCATATGGTTCACCCCTAAACCCCCTTACCACTCCCTAGTGGATACACATGGCCCCCTTCTCATCCGTTGCTTCCATAGCCAGTTTGTTTTTGGTATTTTATTGCAATATCAAATATTTACATCATTTACAAAATTCCATGGCTTAATAGCACATGGGTAACAAAATATTGAATGCTTGTCCATTATAAATAAAATCCGAACATACACTAGTGGGGCCTTGGCCTTGAGCTACACGCTAGGGAAACATACATCGCATGTACACAATATTTACATAAAAGCCAATAAATCACAAAGGTCAAAATTGGGGTATTACAGATCACCTTGAAATAAGTAGGGAGAATCATTAGTGCTCCCTAACTTAGTGATTTACCCTATGCTTGACATCAACACCTCTATCACATAATGGGGAAACATACTTTTGAAGGTAGTAGTGTTCACATTTGCAAAAACATGGTAGCAGTCCATCTGGTACAATGAAGTTCCCCATCACATAACTTCAGCACTACTCTGGTCCCCCACCACTGTGGACTCATCATGATCATTAGCGGTTCCTCTTCTTCAATACTCAGTAGCAGTTCCAGGTTCAGTTACTCTTACATGGATTGAATCCACCTTCATCCTTGTCTCATTAGTATCTTTGAGTTGGCCCCTCGGTCTTCTCTCATTGTAATCTTCTTGACACCTTTTTCATGAGCATGGGTATGCCTCCCTCGTTTGTATACCACAACATTCTTTATTATAGATACACCGGCTATCATCAGTAATATACCCCCATGGGAGGACACTCTCGTCCAACTAGTATTTTTCCGCTACAGAATAGGAGAGAAACACAAGAAACGATGATGAATTATCAGTTCTACAGTCCCTTCTGAACCTCATACTTCAGGGGGCATCAATTAATGCCTAAATCTCACACACATGCGACATTTTGGAGATTCTTGCAGTAAGGCGTCATCAACATATAGAATGCAACTCATTAAAGGCATCCTCAACAAATCCAAAAGGAAACATGAGTCCAAAAGTGCCCAAGAACAGTCAAATGGATAGGTCGCGCAGCTGAACCCTCATTAACCTGTGTTATAGCATGTGTTTCCCATTCAAATCCCACGCAACCTTCGTGCGTAAATTGCTTTGATATCCACGTGACTGTCAAATCTCACCCACCAATGGCGTAATTGAAGGCTCATCAATTTCCCATCACCTCCACAATTCAAATTTGGGCTCCTTACACTCCTTATGGCATTAAATAGCCCCCCTTGTGTACTTGGAACCACTTCATGAGGTGATGGCATTCACATTTGGAGCTAGTTGTTTCTTGGCCACCTCTTGGCCTATAAAATGAATCCATGGCATGCATCTTGTAGAGAGAAAAAAGAACAAAGCTATGTTTATTTATTTGTGTTATAGCTCCTCCATAGCTCACCTCTTCCCAGCTTTGAAAGTATTCCAAATCTCCCTTGCCTCGTTCCTCCAAGGAGCAAGAGTTTCTCTCCATTGTTCTCTCAACCCACTTAGCATTTATTTTGGCCAAGAAGGGCCTCCCTAAGGGAGATTGTTGGCTTCACTTAAATCCTACACCTCCTAAGTGTTGTACATGCTTGACCATTGGGAAATACAAAGTGGTTTTGCATACATTTGGTTGTTTGAGTTTGCATTCTTCCCCCATTAGCTTTGTTACATTTTGTTTAATTTTCTTTCTTTTATTTAAGTTTCACTAAAAACCACTTGCAATATCATTTGGAGAACTCACACCTCACCCAAGGGGATCCAAGGACTGAGGCTTTGTTGCAACCTACAAGGCTTATCCCCTTACCAAGTGGAAGGATGCACCCTTGTGCAATTTTTTCCACAACAATTACTCTTGGGAAATTCTGGTAGCACCATAATAACATAGCTTTGCAATAGATGTTGCTGCCACATACGTATTCATTTTCCATATCATTATCATTTTCTTGAAGCCTTGCCATGTCATATTCTACAAGATAAATATGAAAGAGACCATATGCCACTTACAATGTCAAATATATGTTTATATGCAGCTTAGATATCTCAATTAGCCAACATGGATCTATTGAATGCTTCAACTAAACCAAGTTGTCTTTCAAAATCTAACTACAAGTAACCTTCACTTTCAGATTTTTCCTTGTATGTGGTTATAAAGAAATATAATGTTCAAAATAAGATCTAGAATATTCCCAACTCATCATTTTCCAAGTCTATTGATGGATCTTTCTTAATGAAATCTTCATCAATTCTAACTTCATCATTTCATTCTTGAACTATGAAACATTCAATAGTAAATCCATCATCACCTTCAATAGAGAATTCTTCTTCTGTTGGTGCAGTCATTAGAGAAATTTTGAGGTAAAAAATGGGCCTAAAAAAATAATATTGTACAACAAAAATAACCAATAGGATTCAAGATGACGATGTTAACCATGAGGGATGAATCACCATTTTTGGGTAAAAAGGTAAAAAAGTGAAAAAGTGAAAAAACTACTTCTTAACTCGTATTTTCAAATTATCTCCTTGTATATTCACTCAAATTTCGAGCAGGAGCACCCGTTGGATGGGGAATCCATTTCCACATCCAACGAGTACCCAAATGACATACTTTTGATAGACCCTGCTCCCCATAAATAAAATATATACATGAAAAAATGTGATGATATACATGGAGATAATTCCCCCTCCAATGGGTGCTCCTGCTCGAAATTTGAGTGAATATACATGGAGATAAGTTGAAAATACGATTTGAAAAAGTAGTTTTCTTCTTTTTCCCTCCAAAATTTGATGAGGTATGCTAATATTTTTTTATTATTTCCACTATTATATTGATGTATTTGTAACTTCAGAATGTATTCACTTGTATATTTTATATTGTATTTGTATATTATTGTTGTACCTCCGATGGATATGTTTATTCCTTCGGTCGGAGAAGTCATTATTGTACTTGGGTCATGTAAAGTCATTGACGTCCATCCTACCATGTATGACGGGGCATTAGACCCCGAAGTTGTGTCTTTCATGGGTTATTAGATTCCCCTAGTGGGGTCGGCCCAGTGTCAAGTGGTAATGGGTTATTAGACTCTCCTAAGGGAGGTCGGCCCAGTTAGGGTAAAAGGCAAGTAAAGGTAAAGTATAAATAGAGAGGAGCACCTCTCTATTTATCCATTCACTCACACATCCAACTCGCATAGTTGAGAGAGAGGAGTGCGCACAAGTGGAGGAGGAGTAACTGTTGGAGACATCTATCTTTTGGGGTTTCATCTTTGTGATCTTTGTATTGGTGCTCATTCTATCTCTGAGGAAGCTGCGGGGTTTTCTCCTTTATGGTTTCCCCGGTGAAATGATTTGTCTCTTGTCTCTTGTGTTTGATATGTTGTACATGTTCTCTCAGTTAAGATCCTAGATCATATTGAATTAAATGATGAAAATCTAACATATTATTTTATAACTTTCCTTAGGAGGCCCATTTTAGACCTCAAAATTTCTCTAATGAGAGACTCTTTCATTTGTTTCATCAACATCATAAGCAAGGTTATTTTTATTCATTTGTTGAGAATGGTATTCTTCCTTTATATTTCTCCTTGGCATTTCCTTTTCATTGTCATGATTGACTTTAATATCATTTCCCCTCTTGTTTTGTACTTCTGATTTTCTTTTCCATACTTTTGTGAGTCTTTGCTTAGCGAATCTTTCCATGTCAATATTATTCTTTTGAGTACAAGGATCTATTCCTTTGTTCTATTTTATCTTCCACATTTGATCTTTCGGTAGATCCCTTGGTTCTTTGTAGCCATTGAGTACACGCCATACATCAAATCCTAATGAAGGCACTCTCTGATACCAATTGGGAACACATGGAGATACTTAGAGGGGTGGGTGAATCAATATCTCATACAATTATTATTACTTTTTACTTCATCAAATTTATGTAGTTAATCATTCATCAACATGAATTACATCAAATATATGTGTAAACTCGATAATAAAGTATATATTAATTACAACAACTTGTTGGAGGCTCCAACCTCCTTCTTTTATTAGCTACAACTGATTAGATGCTTCAACACCCCTGTTCTCCAGCTACAACTGGAAGGGATCCAACCCATACTCTCTTCGTCAGCTACGACTGACAAGAAGCTTCGACTTCCTAGGTTTTCCATCTACAATTGGAAGGGCTCCAGCACTCACTCTCTTTATCAGCTACAACTGATAGGAAGCTTCGACTCCCTTGGTTTTCCAACCACAACTGGAAGGGATCCAACCCTCTAGGCATAAGCTCCAACTTATGTCAAATTTGTTCTAACGTATTATGTTCCTCAACAAACAAGCCTTCTTTGTTATCTTATACAATCCCAAGTTTGCTCAATGATGGCTTTCAACTCTCAGAGGTTTCTTGCAAAATTCTCTGTTGTTTGCATAATATTCTAGTTTTCTTGTATTTAAACACAATGACTGTTATTTCTGCATTAATCAATCTCGTGACTTTTATTCTTGTGGTTGTACCAGACTTCAATCCTTCTATTGTTTTGCACATTACCTTAATATATAACCACGAACCCTTTCCTATAGTCACTCTGGCTTCTGCAGGTCTGAGGGTAAGTCCAAACTCCATATCGTAGCCTACATTTGTCTCATGTGCATGTCTAGCATGTCCTGACAGTGTTCTTCTTGTTTTACTAGACTTATCTCCCCTTTTGACATCAATGACAAAGAGTTTTTCCACCAAGTTTTTGTTACTTATTCTATCAACAATTTTCATTATCATTGTTCCATTTGCTTCTTGTACCAACACGTTTCATTATCAATGTTCCATCTGCTTCTTCTATTCCCCTTGTCATGTATTTACATGATATTTGAATCCATATGAACTTCCCTATTTGTTTTCTCCCACTAACTTTCATTGGTTGCTAGGGGGTTCTGATAGTTGTCATATGCCATTCATGTTTTTTAGACTGTTGTAACTTTAGTGTTTTATTTCTAAGTAAACCAAGACCAAATCAAGGTCCTTCAACAACTTTAAATTCTGTCAACTTTCAACTAAATTGCCAAAGAGTACTTGTATGCAGACCCAAATTTAACTTTCAAGAAACAAGACTATCTCAACAATTATTAATCCTCTTCTAAGGTGACTACTACATAGACTTCCCATTGTACCAATTAAAAGCACTATAACTCTGCCACTATGTTTGAAATGAAGCTTCTTTTACCTCTTCTTATTCCATTCCTTAAATATGCAATGAGATACCTTGAAGAGATCCTTCAAACATCCATTAACTTGTATTTTAAAAAGTTTTCCAAATCAACCTTAAACTAGTCCTTGAAACTGATGCAAAAAGTGTTCTTATATGAGCTCTAAATAGTTCTTAACCAAGTAATTAAAATATATCAAACCTTCCTTCAAAAGTGTAATTACAAGACTCTTGTCCATAAGCCAAGGGAAACATCAATTCTTTGTTGCTTTATGGCACCTTCTATTGTTGGCTATAATTGCTATTTGTATGTAGATTTCTTAGTTGCTAGAACCAAGGTCATTATATGACACCCATAATCCCACTATATGTTGCTCCCATAGATTCTTCCCAGAGATGCTTCTTCAACCAAAACAACCCTTTAAAGCAACTATCATACTATGTCTCGACTCTCAAGTAGTCACAAAACAGTGCTGCTAAATAACTCAACTCTCAATGCCATATTGCTGGTCTAAAATATGCCTTTGACTACTGATTTGAAGTTATTTTGTTGATCAAAAAATTGATGCAATTGGATATCATCTACTCATCTTTGCAATCATAACATAATTGCTCATTCATGTCAAGAGCACATTTCCTCTTTGATGCTTGTTGAACGTCCTGTGGATGGATGCATAACAAGAAATACTTTTGCGATTCAGTGCTTATATTTTATTTATCCCTGTGATTGCCAATAATAGACCCAACGCATTACATGATTTTATATTACAACGAACAATTGATTCCTCAATAAATTGCCTTTATTAAAATCTGTGTGGAGGATCCTCGTCAAACAATTTGATCCCCATGCCATTCATATATGCGCATCCTCAGATAAAAAATTTCAGGGTGTAGCTTTTAGATAAAAAAATTTCAGGGTGTAGCTTTTCTAGCTCATCTCAAACAAATGATCATTCATTTATACATGAAGGAAACTTTTCATCGTATGGACCCAATGCTAAGAGAAGGAAACTTTTCATCGTATGGACCCATCGAAACGTGTTCATGTCAACAACTTAGATCCAATGCTAAGAGAAGGAAACTTTTCATCGTATGGACCCATCGAAACGTGTTCATGTCAACAACTTAGATCCAATGCCTCGGTAGTTTAAACACGCCTCCACAATTCGTAGTTGAAGCATACATATGTAACATTGGTGAGTTACTAGAACTCCAAGTTCCCATAGTTACTCTTTGGCAATGTACCATAATAATAGTGCTTTGCAATAGTTTCTGCCACATCCGTATTCATTTTCCATATCAACATCATTTTATTGAAGTCCTACCATGTCGTATTCTGCCAGATAAATATTAGAGAGACCATCTGCCAATTACAATGTCAAATATATGTTTATATGTAACATCGAGATCTCAATTAGTCAACATGGATTCGTTCAGTTCTTCAACTAAACCAAGTCATGTTTCAAAATCTAACTACAAGCAACCTTTACTTTCAGATTTGTCCTTGTATGTGGTTATGAAGAAATATAATGTTCAAAAGAAGATATGGGATCTTCCCAACTCATCATTTGCCAAGTTTAACTCCATCATTCCTTTCTTGAACTATGAAAAATTTAGCATTCAACCCATCATCACCTTTAATAGAGCATTCTTCTTATGTTAGTGTAGTAAAGACTCTTTCATTTGTTTAATCAACCTCATAAGCATGGTTCTTGTTATTTATTTGTTGAGAATGGTATTCTTCCTTGATATTTCTTCTTGGCATTTCCTTTTCATTGTCATGATTGACTTCATTATCATTTTCTCTCTTGTTATGTACTTTTAATTTTATTTTCCATACTTTTGTGAGTCTGGGCTTAGAGAATCTTGCCATGTCAATATACTCTTTTGAGTACAAGTATCCATTTCTTTGTTCTTTTTTATCTTCCACATTTGATTTTCTAGTAGATCCTCTAGTTCTTTGTAGCCATTGACTACACTACTCCATACACCAAATCCTAATGCCATCAAGTAGGTCTTCATTCTTTTACTCCAGAAGGAATAATTGGTTCGATCGAATAATAGAGCCTTGTTCGTAGAGAATCCTTCATGAGTATCTATGTGTGTTCTTGGTATCTCCTTCAAGCTTTTTAAACTTGTATGAACACCTGATCTAATGCCAATTGTTGAACACACAGAGAAACTTAGAGGGGCGGGGTGAATCAATATCTCATACAATTATTATTACTTTTCACTTCATCAAACCTATGTAGAAATTCTATGTTATTTGCACAGTATTCTAGCTTTCTTGTATTTAAACACAATGACTTTTCCATTTCTATATTTATCAATCATGTGACTCTTATTCTTGTTGTTATACCAGAATTCAAGCCTTCTACTGTTTTGCACAGTACCTCAATTGATAACCACGAACTCTTTCCTATAGTCACTTTGTCTTGCGTAGGTTTGAGGGTAAGTCCAAACTCCATCGGAGCCTACATTTGTCTCATGTGCATGTCTAGCGACAAATCTCACACACCCTCTCTTTTATTGGACACACTTGCTATTTGCCACAAAGCATAAACCCCAACACATTAAAACTCAAAACTATTTGTCTTCCTTTGTTATTTCAGATTGGTGTAACCCAACGAAGTCCGTCTTCCTCCATGTGTTTTCAAATAAGCAAGTAGTTCATCTAGTGTTGCTTCCTCTTTCGCTCTTATCTCCGATATGATATACACCCCACATCCACCCATTTCTTAAGAAAATGATCATATATTTATATATGTCATTCGTAACAATTTTGTGCCTAATCGATCATTTGATTTGTCAGCTCAATCATTCATGAACAAGTTCAAATGGATCCAACACGTCAGCTCAATCTCACAACAAGATTCAAAATGGACCTGTGTGGTCATACTTCATGCTTTCCATTGTTACCTAATTACCTGCAGCCCTTCATTCTGCATGTTACCTAAACTTTCCATTCCAATAGCTAAGTCATTCTGCCATTCTGTAACTTTAGTTATTGTAACTTTCCACTCTGGTAGCTCACTCATTTTACACTTTCTTCAATTCTAGTAGTGTCATATTAATAATGCAGCATCATCATCCTCTCAAGTCCTTTCTATGTCATCTCCTGTAATTCATAAAACTAGTGCAAAGCATTGATCATGCTCTTTACTTATCCATAAACTGTCTTCAACATTCATCCTTAACATCATGGTTATCACTTCATGCTATCATCATCAATGACCTTGCATGACTTCAATGACAACCCTTTTCAGCAAGAGAAAGATAGGAAATTCAAGAAATTAGTTTGTAACTTCGGTTATAAATTTCCAAGCCTTAGAACAACAAATACTTGAACTTAAAAACCTTGGAATTGCTAATCAGGTTGGTACTCATCTCTTCCAAGTACAACTAGTTTTTTTCCAAAGGTACTTGCACTTTCAATGAAAAGAGTAATATTCTTATGTATTTCATCCTGGGCATTTTTATTCGAGGCCATGTGCTCTAGGCAGGTGTGCAATCCATCTTTAACCTCCCCAAGTTCAACTTGTCCAAAGTTGTGTGTGTAATGGTAAATTGGGTTTAGGGAATCCCTATATAGCACAAAGACCTCTTCTCTCCCTTGAAACACACATTATATTGTGCTACGACATTCCAAGGGACTTTAATACTCCTTGGAAATGTTATGAAAAGAGAAATAAATCCATTGGGGGCTACGGGAATGTTCTGAAAAGAGAAATAAATCCATTGGGGGCTACGGGAATGTCCTGAACATACATACCTTATCTCTTGTTCAAGTTAGAAAATTTTTGGGAACCACCCCTCATCCCTTAGTCAAATCAAAAACTCCTTGGAATAATTTGCAATAAACCCTTCTTTACCAAATTTTAAAAATGAAAAAATAAAATAAAATAAAACAATGAAAGGGTTAAGAACTAATTTGATTTGATGTCTTGGACAATAAATTATTGAGAGAACATAGCATAGAGTACAAATTTCTATTGTACCAAAGGGAAATAACACCAAATAAAGACCCTCTAATCATTGCCAGAGGCATAGTATTCTAGTATTGATGAAAATCGAATCCAAGGCACAACAACTTTGTGGGTTAGCTTGAGTGGTCAGTCTCATGTCCAAAAAGAGATCTTGGTAACATAGAGCTAACATCCAAAAAGAGACATTTATAACGTGGAACTAACGTTCAATAAGCCACATCTACAATTTCCTTGAGCAAAAAACCATGGACAATTTGTCGAAATAACATCAATTATTCTGTGGATAATCGACGTTAGAGTTATGCTACCGATGTTCCACCCACATTGCTTGCACATTAGATGAACGTCTGTTAAATGTATGATAATCCACATTTATTAATGGATTTAACAAAAACAAAATGCTGATGGTCTATTTGGATTCTTGTCCAATACCCATTCTTACTGTTCAAGATATACTAATGGTGCTCATATTCCTAGTTGGAGACCTTCTTGACGGACATTAAGCACAATAAAGATTTGTTTAGGACCTAAGGCCTTTATTTTCTTCCCTTGATGATGGTATAGGCCTAGACTCCCATATGTGGTGTGAAAAATCTCCTAATGGTTCCCATTCCCATCTGTAGGCCAATGATCCCTTAGAAAGGATCTACATGGTTGTTCAAGTCCTAGTTCATGGTCCTTGAGCATGGGACACTTTGTTTTAGGCCTAAGGTACTTATTTTCCTTTCCATGGTTGTGGTTGATCATAAATATTAATCCTAATACTATTCAAATAAGTCCTAAGTACCTTACATTATTTTCTTGACCGTGAGCAAGACCTCAAGTGCAATATGTGGTGCACAAAACATGTGAATGGTCTCAATGTCCCACTTGGAGGCCATAGATCCCATAGAGAGGATATGTGTGATTTTTAGAGGCCTTATTCATGGCCATTTAGATCAAGGATATTTTTAGGGCCTAGGTCCTAAGGCCCTGGTAGAGGTCCTTAGACCCATTATTAATATTCAAAACATACTAATAGTAACCATATTCTTGGTTGGACGCCTTGTTTATAGCCATTAAGCACGTGAAAGCTTCATTTAGGGCTTAAGGTCCTTTTTTTCCTTTGCTTGCAATGGAATAGGTCCTGACTCCCATATATGGTGCAAAAAAACTCCTAATGATGCCCATACCCCACCCAAAGGCCAAAGAAACCTTAGAAAATATCTACATGGTTTTTGGAGGCCTATTTCATGGTCCTTGAACTCAAGAAGCTTTGTTTTGGGCCTAAGGTCCATGATTTCCTCCCTTGGCCATGTTACATGCACTGAGACACATTCTTATTGTGCAAAACATAATAATGGCGCCAACGATCCCTGATATAGGTCTTGTGCGGTTGTTGAGGACTACATAACAAAGATCAATCTAGAGGAGAATCAAATAGGTCATGTAAGCACCTTATATTATTTCCCTAACAACGGGAAAGATCTAAAGTGCCATACATGGTGTGAAAAAATTGCAAATGGTGCCCACATCTCACCTGGAGGGAATAGATCCCTTAGAAAGGATTTTTGTGGTGGATTGATGCCTTGTTGATGGCCATTGACCCTAAAAATCATATCTTAAATGTTATATTGTGTCCATTTTTCTGCTTTGGTAGAATGGATCAAATACAAACTAATGGTAATAGATTCACTACAATTTTCTTTGAAACATGTTATGGGAAGTAGAACATTAAGACAAAGCATGGTACGCTTGAGCATTCATTTTTAAAACCCACGTTACTATTGGTTTCGGTGAAATATAGTTATTTTTTATACATTTGATTCACTTTAAGTTTCTAAGTTTAAAAATATTTGAATTTTGATATGTACATTAAAAAATGCTTGAAATCATTTTGTGGTGATAAATATCATAAATATATCTTATTGCCAAATACAAGGGTGTTATGCATGGCATGTCTACATTGAGTCAAAAGTGTGGAGAACTTTATTAAAAAATTAAATTGGAAGTTGACTTCAAATGTGAACAAACTAATAGGGTACATTCCATTGGAGGTCAGTGCTGAGCTTAACAACTTGAGCATGTTCAGTTTATGGGGAAATCAACTTCATGGAAGCATATCAAATTCCATTGGAAAATGTTCTAAAATGAAACTAGTATATTTAAACTTCAAATATTTGAGTGGGGGTGTGCTGATAACACTTGGTAAGTTATTCCTTTATGAACAACTATATTTGAGTTAAACTATTGCGGTCCACCAGTTTATCAATGTGATGACAACATTGAATTAAGTGACACTAATCATGACTATTTTGACACAAACATAACACAATTTTTGATACCCAAAAGGGTTGAGTGTGTCATAGTGAAAGCTTGAACTTTTTTTACAAAAAATAAATTGCACGATGATGACAAAGTAGTGTATTGCAGTAATGCAACAAGAATTTCATGAACAATGGAAGCGTCGACATGCTTTCATAGGGGAACCCAATCGTGTTGAACACTAACCATGTTCAATCAAGTCCAAGGACCAACATACACTTGACTCCGTTGTAACTACACATGGCACATCACATGAATGAGACAAAGTCAGAAGGGCAGGAATCCATATATATTCAATGAAAGCAATTTGTGAACTAAAATCATTGATTCTTGGAAGGAGGTACTTAAGAAGAAGTTATGGGTAGAGAAGGTTCTTCGCCAATTTTAGAAGAAGAAAAAGACAATGAAAATTTATATAAGAAGGAAAAGGGATCTGAGGATCGAGAAGTCTTTAAACTTGACATTTGGGAATATAAAACATTGTACACATACCTCTATGAGCCTCAAAACATAGAAGAAGGGATGCACATTTGTATTTATTTCCATACGTAGCCTATGAACCTTGAACAAGCTTAGAGATTTTACCCACAAAGGTTTCTCTATTATAGTGTTATTGTATATGTATATGCTTGCTTAATTGATTGATGGACAATTTTCATTCATGTTCGTCATTACAGGAAAGTACTTAAAACTAAAGCATAAGCATAAGATTCAAAAACTTTATTATTTTATTTTGATGTAAAACATCAATGAAGACACATTAGGGTGGTTTTGACCTACCCACTAAAATACAAATTGGTTCTACTATGCAAAAGTAAAAGAACAATATAGTAGGACCATATTTCCAAAACATCATACATCTTCCTTAATATCTCAATCTTTGACTCCTCTAATTATTTGGGAGGTTGTGAATGCTAAAAGAAAGATATGGTGGAAGCATATTTCCAAAATAATCATACATTTTCCTTTTAGTTGATATCTAAATGTTTGACTCCCCTAATCATTTGGGAGGTTGTGAATATCATCTTGACACCATATATGAATGTCTTTAAATGATGTCCAATACTTATAATATGCTTGCATTGAACCTTAGGCGCAAGAACATACATTCATAGCTAGGATACTTCTTAGATTTCTAACTGTGTTTCACATTGTTGTGGGTGTGATAGGTCAAAACCATTGGAGCTAGAGCATACAAGCCATGCAAAGGTCATGAGCATATCAATACATTTCTAAAAACAAGACGGCCATAAATCTAACTTGAATAACCAAGCTACATAGAGACATATGCCATCATAGAGGTGCTAAACACCAAAATTATGAAATTTCAGTATGCAATTTTCGTATCCAAGCCAATAGTTTCAATACCCTTCACTTAATAAATTATACCAATCACCATGAATGAGTCCACAATTGTCAAATTAGTCAATACGCTTAGCTCATTCTATCATAATTCCATGACAAATAATTCAACTTCATCGATTATGTTTCCAAATATAACCTAGTTTTAAATAAGCATCCACGTGACTATCAATATCATTAGAGAGAGAGTATATATATATATATATATTGATTCATTAGTGCTCTATAATAAATACAAAATCAGTAAGAGCCACCTATTTGCATTGCCAAGACAATAAGACCAGCATAAGGGCTCTTATTAGAAGTTATGATCCCTAAGTCCAAGAGTTCCACCACAAGCCTTTCAATATTGGACTTCTGAAAGTGGTCATGTTGAAAAGGACGAACTACTATGGGGCCTTTTGTAGGATAAATCTCAATAGCATGTTCGATAGTCATGTTAGGTGGAATTTTTCCAAGCATCTCCTGGAAGAACACCTTATATTTATGGAGTAGGGTAGAGAGGCCAGGATTATAGGTTTGTTGAGAAGGAACTGCCTTCATACAATACATGAAGTTAGCCATGAAGGCAAAGTGTTTCACGTCCCCTTCCATCAATCCAACTTAAGGGAGGGCGTGAACTAAATCCGGGCTTCCAAATTCTAGCCCCATCATCATCTTACAAATTCAAACAAACAAAATACATGTGTATATGCATAATGCAAAGAAACACGACGGAAATAAACTCTACTACACATATCTATCATGCAATTGCCATCATAATTATAACAGGCATCAAAGTAAAACATCTCATAATTAAATACAAGAGAATACTTATCTTTAAATGAAGTTGTCCCAAACAACTAGATATGCAAGTGCAACGTTCCACCCAACCATAGGCCAGTTGTGCTCAGCAATATCTCAAAACAGTTTCCACCCCTGAGCTGGGCATGATTTCCACAAGGAAAGGGAACCTACAAACTTATGCATAGCCAAATGAACATCACAACCCATCCAATCCATCCCATAGTTAGGTTTATCAAGTTGTCAAGATAGTAGAAAGGAAGGAATTTATAAGCTAGTGAGCTCAACCACAGAGCTATCAGTACCTCTACAATATTTAGCAAGCTTGGCACCCACAATACCTACATACCCAACACAAGGAAGTATCCCCTTCACTGCTCCAAATTACCTCACACCATGCCTTCCTTCTAGTGCTCTTTAGGGTGTGCATAGAAAAGTAGCCAAATCCCTATCATCTTCAGTGAGGTTACACCTTTCACTAGGTTTATCAAGCCAATTCCAATTCCTTGTCTACTCCTGGTTGTTTACACACAAGTTCAAGCCAAAACAAGGGATACATGTAACTCAATCCATAGAAATCTCTCCCCACACACACAATAAGGCACAAATGTTGGGCATGACAAAACATGTTTAACTGTGGGATTCACAAAACATGATTTCCATGAGTGTTTCAAATGGTGGGAACACCAGAAATGGATTTTGAAAGGGTAAAGCAACAGTTGGAAGCTACAATTCAAAATCCCAATAGATACACTAGCAACCGAGTAACAAAAATGGATCTCACAAACCCCCAACTCGATTTCCCTTATTCCCCACTGTTCTACAACACCAAAAATGACTTTCCCGGCTAGAGAAGGAAGGAAAATGTAGTAAGAACGAGGAGAAAAATGCCCAACAAGCCAGAACTGCGTGAGAGAGAAAAAAATTCCCGGATGAATAATGGATTGGGATCAATTTCATGGGTCTTTTCTTGCCCAAGAAGGAAGAACACGGTTTTCCCCAAAATGATGGCTTGCCCATGCACAAAATTGGATATCCATACTCTACATTTTCCAAAACAATAACTACTTGAACCACCTCTTGGAAGAAATAAATGATTGGGTGCAAAAGTCAATATGGGTAGTTGATGGTTCATGGGTTCTCTCATTGACACTTGGCTTGACATTATTGGCTTCAAGGGTTTGAATATTTCCCTCCCTATTCCTTGAAAAAATCATGCCCCCATACTCTTGTTTCCTTGCATAGCTATTTGTGGGTATTTTTATTAAAATACATTTACATCATATTTACAATTTCCATCGTGATAGGCTAGCATGCGATCCACATGCATTGTTAATTGCCGATACAAGAAAAATAAATCGATGGCGGGGCCTTGGCCTTGAGCTCCTCACCATGATTTTATAACGATATTACATCATTTACGTGTTTAATGCAATGGGGTCAAAATTATGATGTTACAAAGTGTCCCTTCTTTAGAGGTTTGGATCCTAATTGATTCTTCTTTTCTCTCCAATGCTAAGAGAAGGAAACTTTTCATCGTATGGACCCATCGAAACGTGTTCATGTCAACAACTTAGATCCAATGCCTCGGTAGTTTAAACACGCCTCCACAATTCGTAGTTGAAGCATACATATGTAACATTGGTGAGTTACTAGAACTCCAAGTTCCCATAGTTACTCTTTGGCAATGTACCATAATAATAGTGCTTTGCAATAGTTTCTGCCACATCCGTATTCATTTTCCATATCAACATCATTTTATTGAAGTCCTACCATGTCGTATTCTGCCAGATAAATATTAGAGAGACCATCTGCCAATTACAATGTCAAATATATGTTTATATGTAACATCGAGATCTCAATTAGTCAACATGGATTCGTTCAGTTCTTCAACTAAACCAAGTCATGTTTCAAAATCTAACTACAAGCAACCTTTACTTTCAGATTTGTCCTTGTATGTGGTTATGAAGAAATATAATGTTCAAAAGAAGATATGGGATCTTCCCAACTCATCATTTGCCAAGTTTAACTCCATCATTCCTTTCTTGAACTATGAAAAATTTAGCATTCAACCCATCATCACCTTTAATAGAGCATTCTTCTTATGTTAGTGTAGTAAAGACTCTTTCATTTGTTTAATCAACCTCATAAGCATGGTTCTTGTTATTTATTTGTTGAGAATGGTATTCTTCCTTGATATTTCTTCTTGGCATTTCCTTTTCATTGTCATGATTGACTTCATTATCATTTTCTCTCTTGTTATGTACTTTTAATTTTATTTTCCATACTTTTGTGAGTCTGGGCTTAGAGAATCTTGCCATGTCAATATACTCTTTTGAGTACAAGTATCCATTTCTTTGTTCTTTTTTATCTTCCACATTTGATTTTCTAGTAGATCCTCTAGTTCTTTGTAGCCATTGACTACACTACTCCATACACCAAATCCTAATGCCATCAAGTAGGTCTTCATTCTTTTACTCCAGAAGGAATAATTGGTTCGATCGAATAATAGAGCCTTGTTCGTAGAGAATCCTTCATGAGTATCTATGTGTGTTCTTGGTATCTCCTTCAAGCTTTTTAAACTTGTATGAACACCTGATCTAATGCCAATTGTTGAACACACAGAGAAACTTAGAGGGGCGGGGTGAATCAATATCTCATACAATTATTATTACTTTTCACTTCATCAAACCTATGTAGAAATTCTATGTTATTTGCACAGTATTCTAGCTTTCTTGTATTTAAACACAATGACTTTTCCATTTCTATATTTATCAATCATGTGACTCTTATTCTTGTTGTTATACCAGAATTCAAGCCTTCTACTGTTTTGCACAGTACCTCAATTGATAACCACGAACTCTTTCCTATAGTCACTTTGTCTTGCGTAGGTTTGAGGGTAAGTCCAAACTCCATCGGAGCCTACATTTGTCTCATGTGCATGTCTAGCGACAAATCTCACACACCCTCTCTTTTATTGGACACACTTGCTATTTGCCACAAAGCATAAACCCCAACACATTAAAACTCAAAACTATTTGTCTTCCTTTGTTATTTCAGATTGGTGTAACCCAACGAAGTCCGTCTTCCTCCATGTGTTTTCAAATAAGCAAGTAGTTCATCTAGTGTTGCTTCCTCTTTCGCTCTTATCTCCGATATGATATACACCCCACATCCACCCATTTCTTAAGAAAATGATCATATATTTATATATGTCATTCGTAACAATTTTGTGCCTAATCGATCATTTGATTTGTCAGCTCAATCATTCATGAACAAGTTCAAATGGATCCAACACGTCAGCTCAATCTCACAACAAGATTCAAAATGGACCTGTGTGGTCATACTTCATGCTTTCCATTGTTACCTAATTACCTGCAGCCCTTCATTCTGCATGTTACCTAAACTTTCCATTCCAATAGCTAAGTCATTCTGCCATTCTGTAACTTTAGTTATTGTAACTTTCCACTCTGGTAGCTCACTCATTTTACACTTTCTTCAATTCTAGTAGTGTCATATTAATAATGCAGCATCATCATCCTCTCAAGTCCTTTCTATGTCATCTCCTGTAATTCATAAAACTAGTGCAAAGCATTGATCATGCTCTTTACTTATCCATAAACTGTCTTCAACATTCATCCTTAACATCATGGTTATCACTTCATGCTATCATCATCAATGACCTTGCATGACTTCAATGACAACCCTTTTCAGCAAGAGAAAGATAGGAAATTCAAGAAATTAGTTTGTAACTTCGGTTATAAATTTCCAAGCCTTAGAACAACAAATACTTGAACTTAAAAACCTTGGAATTGCTAATCAGGTTGGTACTCATCTCTTCCAAGTACAACTAGTTTTTTTCCAAAGGTACTTGCACTTTCAATGAAAAGAGTAATATTCTTATGTATTTCATCCTGGGCATTTTTATTCGAGGCCATGTGCTCTAGGCAGGTGTGCAATCCATCTTTAACCTCCCCAAGTTCAACTTGTACAAAGTTGTGTGTGTAATGGTAAATTGGGTTTAGGGAATCCCTATATAGCACAAAGACCTCTTCTCTCCCTTGAAACACACATTATATTGTGCTACGACATTCCAAGGGACTTTAATACTCCTTGGAAATGTTATGAAAAGAGAAATAAATCCATTGGGGGCTACGGGAATGTTCTGAAAAGAGAAATAAATCCATTGGGGGCTACGGGAATGTCCTGAACATACATACCTTATCTCTTGTTCAAGTTAGAAAATTTTTGGGAACCACCCCTCATCCCTTAGTCAAATCAAAAACTCCTTGGAATAATTTGCAATAAACCCTTCTTTACCAAATTTTAAAAATGAAAAAATAAAATAAAATAAAACAATGAAAGGGTTAAGAACTAATTTGATTTGATGTCTTGGACAATAAATTATTGAGAGAACATAGCATAGAGTACAAATTTCTATTGTACCAAAGGGAAATAACACCAAATAAAGACCCTCTAATCATTGCCAGAGGCATAGTATTCTAGTATTGATGAAAATCGAATCCAAGGCACAACAACTTTGTGGGTTAGCTTGAGTGGTCAGTCTCATGTCCAAAAAGAGATCTTGGTAACATAGAGCTAACATCCAAAAAGAGACATTTATAACGTGGAACTAACGTTCAATAAGCCACATCTACAATTTCCTTGAGCAAAAAACCATGGACAATTTGTCGAAATAACATCAATTATTCTGTGGATAATCGACGTTAGAGTTATGCTACCGATGTTCCACCCACATTGCTTGCACATTAGATGAACGTCTGTTAAATGTATGATAATCCACATTTATTAATGGATTTAACAAAAACAAAATGCTGATGGTCTATTTGGATTCTTGTCCAATACCCATTCTTACTGTTCAAGATATACTAATGGTGCTCATATTCCTAGTTGGAGACCTTCTTGACGGACATTAAGCACAATAAAGATTTGTTTAGGACCTAAGGCCTTTATTTTCTTCCCTTGATGATGGTATAGGCCTAGACTCCCATATGTGGTGTGAAAAATCTCCTAATGGTTCCCATTCCCATCTGTAGGCCAATGATCCCTTAGAAAGGATCTACATGGTTGTTCAAGTCCTAGTTCATGGTCCTTGAGCATGGGACACTTTGTTTTAGGCCTAAGGTACTTATTTTCCTTTCCATGGTTGTGGTTGATCATAAATATTAATCCTAATACTATTCAAATAAGTCCTAAGTACCTTACATTATTTTCTTGACCGTGAGCAAGACCTCAAGTGCAATATGTGGTGCACAAAACATGTGAATGGTCTCAATGTCCCACTTGGAGGCCATAGATCCCATAGAGAGGATATGTGTGATTTTTAGAGGCCTTATTCATGGCCATTTAGATCAAGGATATTTTTAGGGCCTAGGTCCTAAGGCCCTGGTAGAGGTCCTTAGACCCATTATTAATATTCAAAACATACTAATAGTAACCATATTCTTGGTTGGACGCCTTGTTTATAGCCATTAAGCACGTGAAAGCTTCATTTAGGGCTTAAGGTCCTTTTTTTCCTTTGCTTGCAATGGAATAGGTCCTGACTCCCATATATGGTGCAAAAAAACTCCTAATGATGCCCATACCCCACCCAAAGGCCAAAGAAACCTTAGAAAATATCTACATGGTTTTTGGAGGCCTATTTCATGGTCCTTGAACTCAAGAAGCTTTGTTTTGGGCCTAAGGTCCATGATTTCCTCCCTTGGCCATGTTACATGCACTGAGACACATTCTTATTGTGCAAAACATAATAATGGCGCCAACGATCCCTGATATAGGTCTTGTGCGGTTGTTGAGGACTACATAACAAAGATCAATCTAGAGGAGAATCAAATAGGTCATGTAAGCACCTTATATTATTTCCCTAACAACGGGAAAGATCTAAAGTGCCATACATGGTGTGAAAAAATTGCAAATGGTGCCCACATCTCACCTGGAGGGAATAGATCCCTTAGAAAGGATTTTTGTGGTGGATTGATGCCTTGTTGATGGCCATTGACCCTAAAAATCATATCTTAAATGTTCTATTGTGTCCATTTTTCTGCTTTGGTAGAATGGATCAAATACAAACTAATGGTAATAGATTCACTACAATTTTCTTTGAAACATGTTATGGGAAGTAGAACATTAAGACAAAGCATGGTACGCTTGAGCATTCATTTTTAAAACCCACGTTACTATTGGTTTCGGTGAAATATAGTTATTTTTTATACATTTGATTCACTTTAAGTTTCTAAGTTTAAAAATATTTGAATTTTGATATGTACATTAAAAAATGCTTGAAATCATTTTGTGGTGATAAATATCATAAATATATCTTATTGCCAAATACAAGGGTGTTATGCATGGCATGTCTACATTGAGTCAAAAGTGTGGAGAACTTTATTAAAAAATTAAATTGGAAGTTGACTTCAAATGTGAACAAACTAATAGGGTACATTCCATTGGAGGTCAGTGCTGAGCTTAACAACTTGAGCATGTTCAGTTTATGGGGAAATCAACTTCATGGAAGCATATCAAATTCCATTGGAAAATGTTCTAAAATGAAACTAGTATATTTAAACTTCAAATATTTGAGTGGGGGTGTGCTGATAACACTTGGTAAGTTATTCCTTTATGAACAACTATATTTGAGTTAAACTATTGCGGTCCACCAGTTTATCAATGTGATGACAACATTGAATTAAGTGACACTAATCATGACTATTTTGACACAAACATAACACAATTTTTGATACCCAAAAGGGTTGAGTGTGTCATAGTGAAAGCTTGAACTTTTTTTACAAAAAATAAATTGCACGATGATGACAAAGTAGTGTATTGCAGTAATGCAACAAGAATTTCATGAACAATGGAAGCGTCGACATGCTTTCATAGGGGAACCCAATCGTGTTGAACACTAACCATGTTCAATCAAGTCCAAGGACCAACATACACTTGACTCCGTTGTAACTACACATGGCACATCACATGAATGAGACAAAGTCAGAAGGGCAGGAATCCATATATATTCAATGAAAGCAATTTGTGAACTAAAATCATTGATTCTTGGAAGGAGGTACTTAAGAAGAAGTTATGGGTAGAGAAGGTTCTTCGCCAATTTTAGAAGAAGAAAAAGACAATGAAAATTTATATAAGAAGGAAAAGGGATCTGAGGATCGAGAAGTCTTTAAACTTGACATTTGGGAATATAAAACATTGTACACATACCTCTATGAGCCTCAAAACATAGAAGAAGGGATGCACATTTGTATTTATTTCCATACGTAGCCTATGAACCTTGAACAAGCTTAGAGATTTTACCCACAAAGGTTTCTCTATTATAGTGTTATTGTATATGTATATGCTTGCTTAATTGATTGATGGACAATTTTCATTCATGTTCGTCATTACAGGAAAGTACTTAAAACTAAAGCATAAGCATAAGATTCAAAAACTTTATTATTTTATTTTGATGTAAAACATCAATGAAGACACATTAGGGTGGTTTTGACCTACCCACTAAAATACAAATTGGTTCTACTATGCAAAAGTAAAAGAACAATATAGTAGGACCATATTTCCAAAACATCATACATCTTCCTTAATATCTCAATCTTTGACTCCTCTAATTATTTGGGAGGTTGTGAATGCTAAAAGAAAGATATGGTGGAAGCATATTTCCAAAATAATCATACATTTTCCTTTTAGTTGATATCTAAATGTTTGACTCCCCTAATCATTTGGGAGGTTGTGAATATCATCTTGACACCATATATGAATGTCTTTAAATGATGTCCAATACTTATAATATGCTTGCATTGAACCTTAGGCGCAAGAACATACATTCATAGCTAGGATACTTCTTAGATTTCTAACTGTGTTTCACATTGTTGTGGGTGTGATAGGTCAAAACCATTGGAGCTAGAGCATACAAGCCATGCAAAGGTCATGAGCATATCAATACATTTCTAAAAACAAGACGGCCATAAATCTAACTTGAATAACCAAGCTACATAGAGACATATGCCATCATAGAGGTGCTAAACACCAAAATTATGAAATTTCAGTATGCAATTTTCGTATCCAAGCCAATAGTTTCAATACCCTTCACTTAATAAATTATACCAATCACCATGAATGAGTCCACAATTGTCAAATTAGTCAATACGCTTAGCTCATTCTATCATAATTCCATGACAAATAATTCAACTTCATCGATTATGTTTCCAAATATAACCTAGTTTTAAATAAGCATCCACGTGACTATCAATATCATTAGAGAGAGAGTATATATATATATATATATTGATTCATTAGTGCTCTATAATAAATACAAAATCAGTAAGAGCCACCTATTTGCATTGCCAAGACAATAAGACCAGCATAAGGGCTCTTATTAGAAGTTATGATCCCTAAGTCCAAGAGTTCCACCACAAGCCTTTCAATATTGGACTTCTGAAAGTGGTCATGTTGAAAAGGACGAACTACTATGGGGCCTTTTGTAGGATAAATCTCAATAGCATGTTCGATAGTCATGTTAGGTGGAATTTTTCCAAGCATCTCCTGGAAGAACACCTTATATTTATGGAGTAGGGTAGAGAGGCCAGGATTATAGGTTTGTTGAGAAGGAACTGCCTTCATACAATACATGAAGTTAGCCATGAAGGCAAAGTGTTTCACGTCCCCTTCCATCAATCCAACTTAAGGGAGGGCGTGAACTAAATCCGGGCTTCCAAATTCTAGCCCCATCATCATCTTACAAATTCAAACAAACAAAATACATGTGTATATGCATAATGCAAAGAAACACGACGGAAATAAACTCTACTACACATATCTATCATGCAATTGCCATCATAATTATAACAGGCATCAAAGTAAAACATCTCATAATTAAATACAAGAGAATACTTATCTTTAAATGAAGTTGTCCCAAACAACTAGATATGCAAGTGCAACGTTCCACCCAACCATAGGCCAGTTGTGCTCAGCAATATCTCAAAACAGTTTCCACCCCTGAGCTGGGCATGATTTCCACAAGGAAAGGGAACCTACAAACTTATGCATAGCCAAATGAACATCACAACCCATCCAATCCATCCCATAGTTAGGTTTATCAAGTTGTCAAGATAGTAGAAAGGAAGGAATTTATAAGCTAGTGAGCTCAACCACAGAGCTATCAGTACCTCTACAATATTTAGCAAGCTTGGCACCCACAATACCTACATACCCAATACAAGGAAGTATCCCCTTCACTGCTCCAAATTACCTCACACCATGCCTTCCTTCTAGTGCTCTTTAGGGTGTGCATAGAAAAGTAGCCAAATCCCTATCATCTTCAGTGAGGTTACACCTTTCACTAGGTTTATCAAGCCAATTCCAATTCCTTGTCTACTCCTGGTTGTTTACACACAAGTTCAAGCCAAAACAAGGGATACATGTAACTCAATCCATAGAAATCTCTCCCCACACACACAATAAGGCACAAATGTTGGGCATGACAAAACATGTTTAACTGTGGGATTCACAAAACATGATTTCCATGAGTGTTTCAAATGGTGGGAACACCAGAAATGGATTTTGAAAGGGTAAAGCAACAGTTGGAAGCTACAATTCAAAATCCCAATAGATACACTAGCAACCGAGTAACAAAAATGGATCTCACAAACCCCCAACTCGATTTCCCTTATTCCCCACTGTTCTACAACACCAAAAATGACTTTCCCGGCTAGAGAAGGAAGGAAAATGTAGTAAGAACGAGGAGAAAAATGCCCAACAAGCCAGAACTGCGTGAGAGAGAAAAAAATTCCCGGATGAATAATGGATTGGGATCAATTTCATGGGTCTTTTCTTGCCCAAGAAGGAAGAACACGGTTTTCCCCAAAATGATGGCTTGCCCATGCACAAAATTGGATATCCATACTCTACATTTTCCAAAACAATAACTACTTGAACCACCTCTTGGAAGAAATAAATGATTGGGTGCAAAAGTCAATATGGGTAGTTGATGGTTCATGGGTTCTCTCATTGACACTTGGCTTGACATTATTGGCTTCAAGGGTTTGAATATTTCCCTCCCTATTCCTTGAAAAAATCATGCCCCCATACTCTTGTTTCCTTGCATAGCTATTTGTGGGTATTTTTATTAAAATACATTTACATCATATTTACAATTTCCATCGTGATAGGCTAGCATGCGATCCACATGCATTGTTAATTGCCGATACAAGAAAAATAAATCGATGGCGGGGCCTTGGCCTTGAGCTCCTCACCATGATTTTATAACGATATTACATCATTTACGTGTTTAATGCAATGGGGTCAAAATTATGATGTTACAAAGTGTCCCTTCTTTAGAGGTTTGGATCCTGGACATGTGTTTGGATTCGATCTTTTAGATACTTTTTAGGTGGAAGGCATTTCATAGTGATTTCACAAAAAACTTGGTGAATTGATAGGAATCTCTCTTGGTGGTTCGTTGAATTGTTCCCTATGGAAAAGGTCCATTGAATGCCCCCAAAAAATCTACTCCCACAACAGACACATGTAAAAAGTCATCCTTGAGGGTGTAATCCTCCACTATCAATTCCAACTTGTGTACCACACCTTCACACTGAATACAGTTATTACTTGGGATGTTTATGGGGAAGTGTTCAAATGTATCGAAATGGAAGCCCAATTACTTCATTTGTTTCTTATCAAGGATGCTCAAAGTATTGCTAGGATCCACTATAAATAAGAGCCTTTACTTTTTAATGTAGACATAACTTTAATGTATTGAGAATACATGAACTAGTCATTGCAGCAAAGGAGAGCGAGGGTTCCTTTGTGTTTAATGGTGGAGTTGGTCTTGTGTATTAGAGTCATTATCTTGTTTCTCAAAAAGAATATCCTTTTCATGTTAAAATTCAATGTCATATTGACATAGATATTCAACCATAAAATGTTTTTTAGGGCTATAGACATGTCCCTTAAACTAGGGGTGAGGACACATACGACGGGGTTTGAGGTTGAGAGATTAGGTTTTGAGAAATGTAAATGGGTAGGATACTTAATGCATGATATTTTAAACTTCCCATCTTCATCATTCCTCCTATCATATGCAAAACCCTTTTGACTTAGAGTCAAGTAGCTTTCTCTTGATAGCTTTAACAGGAATTTCTCTTCTTCTAGCCACAATAGTGGCCTTTTCCAAAGAATTAAGTTCAAATGTTCCGACCTCAATTCAAATTCAATTGTTTTGGTCATAATTGAGATTTAGGTGTCATGTTCCATATCTATAGAGATTTTGTCCTTTGACTCCAATATTTGGAGCTTCTCAATGTATTATTCAATTGTCGTGTCCTTTTATAACAAGGGGGCATGAGTTGAACATCGTACAACTCATCCCAACTATAGTATGAAATGTGATAAAATGCATCTACAAACTTACTAAAGTCATATATTAGGTTTTTAGCAATTCATATCACAGTTCACCCCAATTATGGGTTGCCTCATTTTAGCACTGTAGGGCCACACTTCACTTATCCTCTTAGTTATGCATGTGTTGCACCTTTAATGCTAACTTCATTTGGCACCTTTAATACTAATTTGAGGCTACCTAAGGAGGCCTGTGGAGGATGTCATCACATCCTACAGCCTGTAGGTTGTGATGGGATCCACCACACGCTGCCAAAAACGAAATTTAAGAACAAAATTTAAATACCTTTAAATAATTTAATTTAAGAACAAAATTTAAATACCTTTAAATAATTTAATTTAAAAAAAAAAGATTTCTTTTAAATATTTTTTTCCTTTTTAAATTTTGTTTTTTAAATTTAAATTATTAAGTCAATTTATGATTAGAACCCTTCTTAGTTTTTTTTAATCAAGTTTGGAGTCGATGTCCTGATTGAGCCCAATTCAAATCGAGCCCGCTCACATTTCACTTCCAAAAGTTTTTTCAACCCTAGTTTATTTTCCACCATGATTTCAAATCGATCTCTCATTCCAATTCGAATCGAGCCTATCGACATTTCACCTCCAAAATATTTTTCAACCCCAATATCATCTGATTTGAAATCGATCTCTCATTCCAATGTTTGAAATGGCATTGAGGTGATCCTTTAAAATTGGAGCAATGCATTAATATGCATCCCAATACCTTGCATATTCGATGGCATCCATGCATTCAATGCTTTTTAAATTGACTATATTCATAATTAATGGAGGTTGGCCTTTTTAACTCAACAAAGGAACTTTTATGTGAATCCCCCTTCATAATTCAATTTTTTTTCAATCTATTGTTTGATATTAGAACTAAAAGTACTAGTATTTGATTGATCCTCCTATTGTTACTATAATGTTCAAAGCACAAGAGGACACATGTGCCAATCCACTACAAATTTCCTTTGTCTTGTTGCATTTTCAAGTACCTTATTCAAACTCATCGGTTACAAATTACTTGTCAGGTTTACTAATTTTAGATCTTTTTAGGTGGCCTACATTACATTTCAAGTTAGATAATGTTTGAAACCCTCCTCACTTATAACAATTTATTGTGAATAGTTAGCAATCATTACATTTACTACCACCTTTTCCTAGGCTATGGTTTGTGAATGTATAGCTTAT
Organism: Larix kaempferi; assembly: GCA_027924585.1. Classification (NCBI taxonomy): domain Eukaryota; kingdom Viridiplantae; phylum Streptophyta; class Pinopsida; order Pinales; family Pinaceae; genus Larix; species Larix kaempferi. The sequence continues at coordinate 4,943,296 of BSBM01000076.1, forward strand.
AATAAGTAACTACGGAAATATATATTCGTTTGTTTGAATATAGTGTTGCTCAAACCTAAATGCATGCAATTTTCCCATTACATTTATGTATCCTTGTCCTCATTAAATAGTCATAATTCAACTTGAATTGGCATTGCCTATTTCTTAAACAATTCTACCCCTAGTCACTATGAGATTTCCATAGTTTTGCACGACGAATATTTTTGAAACGCATAATAACACATAGGCAAAATGGAGCTTAAATTGGGGTAGGTCCCTCCAAGCTTCAAAAATATAACTCAATTTAGAGTTATTGAAATAAGCTATGAATATGACATCATTTTCGATTTTACAACTAATATGTTTCATATGCTTTGTTTTTTGAATGAGTGACATGCATGTGTGTGTGTGTGTGTTTCCAAAGGGGTAAGGGAGATTGAAGAAGGAAATAAAGGAAAACCAACAATAGAGTAGCATGTGGAAAGAATCCTCATCACTAAAGAACATGAGAAAAATATCAATAATAGATACTAATATGCTCTCATTTGTGATTAACTCCTTTCTCCATTGTATGAATTGATTTTTTGCAAATCATTCTTGAGGATTTCCATAAAGGCCATTGAAGTGGTCTAGAAAATTGGATATTGGTACCTTTATGAGTGGTCAATCTACGTATATATTGAGAAACTCCACTAGCTCACATACTTCTAGCTCATGTTCCCAATAAACTGGTCCCATACAACTTTGCATGGTTTTAACACTTGTCTCATTAAGTATTAAAAGAATCTTTTCCTTCTTATGCTCATTTGTAGGATTATATGAGCTTACAAATCTCAAGTCTCATGCATGACTATGAGTAGTAGAATGCTTGTAGGATGTGATGGAATCCTACACATGCATCCCCAGGCCTGTGTAGGCTGCCATCACATCCCACGTGCTTGTAGGCTACCATGGGTACATTATATGCCCTCCCATCCAACAAGGTTTCATCCTCAACCCAATATTGATGTTAGAGTTCAAAAATTATACCATTAACCAACAACACATCGTATCCTTCATTCAGTAAACGAATACCTCTGTCAATCATGAAGATTTGTAAGTGGAATCCACAAGCAATCAAAAAAATGGTATACATACAATGTGGATATGAGAAATAACAAGTGTAAGTGTCTCTAGGAAGATTCTTTTGAGAAACAAGCTTTCAACCATTCACATGAGTGATAGGGATACACTGATTAATACTTGGCCATGATCATAGAGTTGAAATATCAGTTGGATTCCATAGGGACACAAGTGGAGGATGAGGAATTGGTTCCCATTGACTTGAATGGGTTTGTTTCTTCTTGGAAACCCATTTTCCAAGGTGTTTGTGCTCATGAGAAGTTACCTACTTTGATAAGATTTGGGATGAATTTGAGGAAGAAGTAATAAAGGTTGGAATCTAGTTTAGCAAAGTAAAGTAATGTAGACAAGCTAATCCTCATCAAGAGGATGAGGAAGGGAAACAAGAAAGGACACAAGAAGGGTAAGAAGGAAGATTCGAGCCAAGATAAGAGAGATGAGTAATTTGTATTACAAAAATTAACTAAATCCTAAATCAATGTCAAAACCGTAGATAGGGTTGAGTAACATAACTCAACACAAACGATATACAATTACTTAAGTCCCTACAATGAATTTATACATGTGTAAGCCTTATATTCTAACAATTTGAATTTTTTAGGTGTCACCAAAGGGAATGTAGACCATCCAAGTCCAGAGAGGAAGAAACGTAATTCCAAGCAACCTAAACAAGTTGCAAGGTGTGCAAGGGCTATATCAAAAGCAGATGAGTTGGGAACCAAGTTTGAAATTTCCTTCTTCATGGTCTCTTATTTATCTTCAAACATTATATGGATTGTTTAATGGTACGTGGAAGACGATAAGAGACCATATGACTTATAACAGTAAACTCTTCAGGATTCAAGAGCATGAGGGAGGATTGTGTGAGGTTGGGTGATGATGCTACTTATCCTAGGAAATAAACGGGCTCCATTTCCTTCCAAATGACTGTAGATGATCTTCTTGAGTTGAATGATGTTTGTTTGTTCATGGTTTAAAGAAAAATCTTCTTTTAGATTCTCGCATGATAGATTTTGAGTATAGAGTTGCATTTGAAGGAAAACAACTCACTATCAATAATTGTAATCTAGTACGTCCGAAGACTTTGGCTATGTGTGAGACAATGGCCTTCAATGTTACTTGTTGAACATGAGGTAGTTGTACATACTAACAAGATGTTAGGTTATCCTTCTAGTTTTGAGAACTAGGCATATGTAGAGCTAGAATGGCGAGATGCTAAGGAAACATTATTCCATACCTAATGTAAAATTGTTGATTTATTCCAAGCTTGTGGGTAAGAGTGTTAAGAGTACTAGGACAAGGTTGTTGGATTTTTTCAACGAGAGGGAATTAACCTATATGAGACTCTTATTCGAGTTACCAAAGGATTCTCTCAAAAAAAGGGAATTGACATTGTTGAGGGTTTTGCTTTAGTAGTTGGAGGTTTTGAGATGCATGGGAAAGATAGCCATGTTTACAGTTTGTTGTAGGCCCTTTGTGTGCACTATGGGCTAGGCATTTCAAGATGGATGAGATTTGTGAAATTTTTTATCTTTGTGATTTTGGTAGATCTAATCCACTTGTCTTGGTCTTGTATGGAGATAAGATCATATTTGTAGGAAATCCTAAACAGCTCATGATGTGGCATCTAAATATTTTGGCCCGCGAAGTTGATATGAAGGATGTTGGAGTTTGAAAGTTGTTGATAATCCAAGGTCATGTTCCTTTATATTGACAGGTGATCAATCTTGTAGCAGAGAAGAGCTTTGAGATGCTATGATAGTATCTTGTTTTGTTGGATTCAATGAGACTTCGAAATATTTTATAAGATTTATATTCAAAATAATCAAAATATTGTGGGAAGCTGAGATGTGAAGATTAATGAGGACATGAGAGGCAAAACCTAGAAAAAACATGAAGTTCTAGGTCAAAGTGTTCATGTGAAAAGGACATAGGGTTTGTGGAAACGAAACACTAGTGAATACTTGGAGCGCTTTGCTTGTAGGGATTCTGTGAGGAAAGCTTGGAGAAACTTCAATGGAGGTAAAATCTCTCATTTTTTGCTTGGAAATGGAATATTGAGATAGATATGTTTGTCCAAATGCTGAAAAATTAATAGTTGGGTATTGTACAATAGAAAAATTGCCTGAAAATGAAATTTATGGTTATTAGTACTATAGAAGCAAATTGAGCTTGGGAATTCTCTCACAATGGAAAGGCACACCTAAGTGTGGAAGAATCCTGGTAAGAGTCATTTTGCAAGCATGACCTAGCCAACTACATTTGGCACGAAAACTCATTTTTTTTACCATGTGTCAGACATTTACTAAAATGGGTGCTTGGTGTGTGTGTGTGTGTTTGTCCACAAATCATGTAAGAAAGGTTTCCATTATTATTTTCTATGTAGACAAATCCAATGGAGTATGAGTTGGTGTGCATGTGTTATAGAGGTGTATAAGAGACCTACTAAAATATCCATGCACCTTACGAGAGGAGGAATAAAATGACTTGTAGATCATAGCCTTTTACATCACAATTTAATCCTTTACCATGGAAATGGTCTCATTGAAATCGACATATGGTGCACATATGTTTATTAGTATTGCTAATATAGAAGATGACTTGATATCCTATTATAGTATATGAAAGTTGTTCTTTTTTATATTCAAGACTAGAGATAATCAAGAAATACAATGTAAGCATGATGAAATGGAAGCAACCATTTTTAATTAGTCAAATTTGAGTGTGTTACATCCATGTTTTTCCCTCGTGTGTAATGTGTAATGTGTGACATCATTGCATCTTCCAAAATGACCAGAATCACTGCAAGAAAATGCCACTAAATGAAAGTACAACTTACCTGACCCACGATCACGAGCATGCAAGGTGGAGGAAGTGCATGTCCGGGAATCATACTTGCATACAAAGAGAACAAATAGTATTAGATCATATATTGCACAATTAACTAGGTAAAACATAAACATATAAAAAAACAACAAAACATTCATTAAAAAATCTTAAGCATAAAGAAAATGCACATATCATTTACTCACCAAAATCACTGGATTTACTGATAGTTATTAGTTGCATTTCTGGTGCACATGAATACGTGCATAAATCAAGATGGAATAATAAGTTTATATACATAACCATATAATAAATAAATATGCAAACCCACATTTATCATACTTTAAAAACACTAAAGAGGAATACGTGTATGAACTTCTCTCTATTTCGAGAATGATTTATTCTCTACTAAACAGGACCAACCATGTGAAGGTGGAAGCTCTCTGGCCTCTCCCCGCCCTCCCCCCCCCTGTCACATCACTCTCAATTCCCCATACCAATTTATTTATTGTAACATACGCGAAAGAAACACAACAAAATAAAACATAACACTCATTTAAACTTCTCTTCACCCAAAAATCAAGAATATACAATATGATATATCTTCAAATAGTAAACTTATTAATTTAAAAAAATTAACAGATGAGATTATTACAAAATGATTTATGCATACATAAATAGAATGTAGGGATTCTTACCAAATTTGTATACTAGAATTGGGTATATGGCATGTTGTTATGTGTTATAGTAGTGCATAGTGCCATACAACCATGGAGCCCTAATATACAATACGAACACATGGAAAATGACCATTGTGCACTGCGAAAACACATTGCAACATGCAATATTTTTCCTCATTGCTCCGAGAAACCTACACCCAATAATTTGTATGTCAACATGAAAAAATAAAAGAAAATGATCATAAAGGCTAATTACAAATTATTTTGATCATACGTAAAAGAGAACTACATCCAATGATACATTCTTTATCATGATAAAATATTAGAATACCGTGAAGAAAATATTAACGCATATAAAACATGATCATAAAAAACTATAAACGTAAAATAGAGGTACATAACTATAAATATCGGCATAAATCAAATCAATTTTAGGCTATAAACATCTAGGTCCACTAGCAAAAATATATATAATACAATATTGTATACAACAAAATGTTCCTACCATACATAATGGCCAATCTCTACTACCCTACTTCTTTCTAAGTTTTTTTTAAGGAAGTCCATAATTCTTACATTGGTGTCTACTTCCTTGTTCTCTTCTAGACCAGTTTCTTTTGGTATTGGATCGAGATCATTAGACCATAAGATACATCTCCTTGTAGGTTGCATACTGCTAAGATCGACATCAACTAAAATTAAAGCAAATAATTTATTGATCATTTTATTTATACTAACATAAACCCAAAAAATATTAATTTATATAATTCAACTCGTTCATCGTACATATAGTTGTAGTAGGGGTAACCTATGGTTGAGCAGTACCTTTGGTCTCTAATACTGCTCATGAGGAACAACTAAATGTTCTTGTATTGCCTGCAGTAACATTTGTAGTTGGTGTAGAAGCACACAATGTCAATTTGTACTTTATAATTAAGTATTTGATCATAATGCATTGAGTTTGTATACCTCCTCGTTGACAGTAGAAGTGGCAGTTGCATTGGTATTTCTCCTTTCAACCAAGGAGTTGTAGCCTTCTTCGAAGGAAACTTTGAGCTCTTCATTCGTGGGCATGATCCCAAATTCTATTGACTACATATCCCATAACATAACACATTTTGGTAAGGAGAGCGTTTAAAGCACAAATGAAAATGCAACAAAGACAATTTTTAAATCTTAATATTTACATATCTTCCCTTTAATTTAGCATATCCCCCTGGGCCAAGTTTGTGTTGGCCGATATTCTCAAGTCTGGCCTGTGTAGATGTTGTGGTATCTTTGAGCCTTTGAAAACAATCAAGTACATGTTTATGTGATTTAAAATCATGGTCAAATGCAATATACAATATATAATTTAATTATTCATTACACTATTTTATCTACCTTGGTGTTTTTGTCACACATGGAGGAAAGGATCCCTCTTTTCTTATCGTCTTCGCCTTGGAATCCTCTATTAGTGCAGCCCCACTCCCATTCTGGCATTAGTCCAGGATGCTCATAACTACGGTATCAACCAATATTAATGCGTTAATTGTCTCGTATTGATTTCATATACTTTCCCACCATGGTTTGGACCGACTTTTGGCTGAATACAAGACCAAACAACATGGTCACGTGTTTCATCAACTCCTTCTTCAAGTCATTGCTATGATATTTATAACTTGTTCTAATTGTTGGTGCAAATAGAGAAAATGCATTTTCATGCAATTGTTGGTAGAACATGTTATTTCCTACATTGCAATAAAATATTTTGATTAGATAGATACAATGAATATAAAAATATTCTTCATTTTATAAATTCAAAGTATTCCAATGGATTATACGTAATTACAATGGAGTTTTAATCCACTCATCAGTGCCAAATATGTAAAGAACCTGATAATTTCCCGGTGCTCTTGACGATTAACCCTAGCGTCTTGGGAATTATATCAACATTTGATGAATGAGTCACAGGAGTATTAGAATCGGGGTTCATATGTATAGATGGGGTCATGGACTACCCCACACCAACACTAGGTGTAGACTCAAGGGAAGACATGGAAATACTAGGATTTGAGGCACAGGTATCATGTGCAACAGGATCATAGGGTGCAAGCATAGATGCATGTCTACTACTCTCAACACGACCAGGTTCTTCCCCTCTCATGAATGTCTGCAAAAATATAATTCATTGAGTCTAGCTCTTGGATTCCTTTAAAAACATGTCATATTATTTTAAGGAATTAACGGAATATAAATTAAAAAAAAACATACATTGTACTTCCTGATGCGTTCCATCAAGAATTGACTTCTTCTTTCATTTTCAAGAGTATCTTCAACGCTCACCAATTCTACTAGTTCGTAAGCTAATGTATTAACCTTTTTTTCTAATAGCTACAAGAGGGTCAGGATAACTTGAGATGTCTATGTCATTTTGATCAAGATGAGGCATTGACATGGGAACCTCCAAATAATCATATCATATTAGTTTCATAAACTACATAACAATAATCATTGCTCTAGGATAAAATAGAACAATATGGAATATAATAATGAACATATAAATGACCATATTTATTTCACCTGCCCATGGTCGATGCCTTTCCTTGATCAACCTATAACATAAACGATAATTTGTTAACAATATATCCAAATATGGGATGAACTTCTCAATTCCCTTCACCGACAAATGTTACGACATAAACTATATGTAATGACAAATGATGAATATAAAGTATACATGTTTTTTAGTAAATGATGGACACGAGTGTGAAACCATAGTTACCTAATTCCTAGATCCTATTCAAGTGATAATTGACCAACAACTGCTTCCTGCAGGTATTGATTTTATTGTTGTGACCACAACTTTGTTATCCTCACACTCAACAAACACATAGTTGGGTAGCTTGTTTGTGCTTCTAGGACGAGTATTGTTTATAAACGTGGCAACATTTCTGCAAGATTTGGGTATTCCATCAATATATATGGAATATCATTTATCTTGATTGTTTTCTTTTATTTTATTATAATTTGCAAAAAGTCCATATATGCACATATTCATTAGATATCTCGTTATCCTACCCCAATGTGTGTAATCATACATAGGGACAACATAACCCATCATTTCCACTTCACGGGTGTATGGAATGTTCACACCATCCACTGTAAAGAGCCCTAGACCATGTAAACTAGATGGAACAATTTGATATGTTCTTCCGTTAATACAGAAATCGTTGTTTATGTTAGGAAGTGGGTTTGGTTTCCAATTCTTCAAATAATTCTTGTACATTAATGGAACTTCCTTGTCTTGGGTGGAATCATTGTCATAAGAGAATGACCCTCCTTCAGCTAGAAATAAATCCACATGTTTCTTAAATTTTCTTCTGACATTACTACCTCTAGTTAATATTGGCGTACTGCTTGATGCTTCCCCTTCTCCAATCTATTTAGGACAACCATCGCTATCCAAAGATAGATATGACATATATCTATTTGGTTGCACCTATAATTAACATCGAACAACAATGGTCATGTTCCAATCATATGATTTAGATATCAAAAGTAGAAATTAAAGTAGCATATCCTTGTTTTCCGTAAATGCAACCATGTGAATTTGAGTTACAAAATTGAAACATAATTGTCAATAAATGTATAAGGGAGGACATGTTACTACCTAAAAGAAGAGTTTAGTGTTCATGGACCATGCACAAATTCCAAACCCACCTAACAATCCTTTGTGAATATTAGGCTTATATGTGTCATATGGGTACCATTACAAACTTTTGTGCACCAAGAATGGTTCTTTGGTCCTTTGACATGGTTTGAGGAGTAATATAAGTTCCTTAATGTGTAAAAAAGGTTTTTAGTTCTCATGGACTATGCACAGGTCCAAAACTACCATGCAACCCTTGTAAAGAAAATCTTTGTCTTACAAGTGTTGTATGGGCATCATTGCGTGTTGTGCACTAGGATGGTTCTTGGGGATATGGACATCATTTGAGGATGAACATTATCATCTTAGGACCTACAAAATGTTTTCATGGGTCATGGGTTATGCACATGGTACAAAACCACCATGCATTCCTTGTAAAGGGAACCTTTGGCCTACATGTGTCATATGGAATCATTTTGAGCTTCTATATTCCAAGGATGGTTCTTGGGAATCTGGACATCATCCAGGAGGAACACCAATGTATTAAGATCTAATTGGGGATTTTGTGGGGTTTCTAACCATGGCCCATGCACTTGATCCAAGACCACTACACAACTGTTGTAAAGTGAATACTTGGCCTATAAATGTTGCATGGGAACTAGTACGAGGTTTTTTGCATTGAGCATGGTTCTTGTGTCCTTTGACAAGGTCTCAAGAGAAACACCACCATCATATTCCCAAAAGTGGCCTTAGTGTTCAAGGATAGGAGCTCAAATTACATATATACTTTTTCAAAATAGTTACTACATACTTGTATAGGAGCTCAAATTGCATTGGTCAAAGACTGGGCTATTGCTAAGAAAGGTAGGGAAGTTGCAGAATTGAAACAAGTGGAGGATGAGCTCTTGCGGATTTATGAGGGTGAAGGGGGAGGACTTATCTCTCAGGAATCCAAGGAGGCTCTTATCAGATTGGAAGGGCGACAGAACAAAATGTTATGTGATATGGAGGAGACATGGCGGCTGAAGAGCAGAGCGATTTGGCTAGAATGTGGGGATGATAATACAAATTTTTTCCATGCTTATGCGAGAGGGAGAAAGGTAGCTAATACCATATGGAGTCTGAAGGACGATGAAGGACACACCCATATCAATTTCGATGATAAGGCCAGGTGTGGGGTGACACATTTCAAAAATTTGTTTCGGGCACCAAATCAGGCTTCTATTGCTGAGGTGATCAAAGTGGCAGAGATGTTTCCTAGTTTTGTTAATGATGAAGGTAATAGGGAACTGATGAAGGAATTAACGGAGGAGGAGCTTAAGAAGGTACTCATTAGCTTTCAAAAAGACAAGAGCCCTGGCCCTGACCGGTGGACTATTGATTTCTTCCTGGATCTCTTTGAGATTCTGGGGAATGACCTTCTGGTAGTTGTTGAAGACTCCAGGGAATCAGGGAAAATACCAGCAAGTTTCAATTCTACTTTTATCGCCCTCATTCCCAAGTCTGATAATGCAATGTCACTAAACGAATTTAGGCCTATCTCACTGTGCAATTGTATATATAAGATCATCTCCAAAGTTATAGCCAGAAGGCTAAAATGTATCCTCTCACAACATATATATGCAGAACAGTTTGGGTTTTTGGAGGGTAGACAAATACATGAGGCTGTTGGAGTGGCACAGGAAGGGATGCATAGTTTGAAGACCAAGAATCTGAAGGGAGCCATTCTTAAAATTGATCTCTCCAAGGCCTATGATAAAGTGAGTTGGTTGTATCTTCGCCTACTTTTCACTCATCTGGGATTTGGTATTGCTTTTATTAGATGGGTTATGTCCTGCATCACTATTGTATCCTTCTCTGTACTTATCAATGGGGCGGCTTCGACTTTCTTCCATGCTGAAAGGGGTCTTAGACAGGGATGTCCTTTATCATCGCTGCTCTTCCTGTTGGTTGCTGAAGGACTCAGTAGGGCCATTAGCAGGGCTAAGGCCGAAGGGCATTTTCAAGGGATTCCGGTGGCTACAAATCTGTATATTACACATTTGCTATTCGTGGATGATGTTTTAATCTTCTGTTCTGGAAGTAGAGGGGATACTCGGGTACTAAATGAGATATTGGAACTGTTTTCTAAGGCCACTGGTATGGAAATAAATGCTGGGAAGTCTACCTTATCCACTCATTTGCTGAGACCGGAAGAGGAGGCAGAACTCACTAGGTTTTTTCCTTTCAACACTGCGGGACTTGAGGAGGGTCTGAAATACCTTGGGTTCTCGATAAAAGCTAATTTATATGTGAAGAGGGATTGGGATTGGTTGGTTGGGAAGGTGGAGAAAAGACTGATGGTTTGGAGCCATAGGTGGCTTTCATGAGCTGGCAGACTGGTCCTGGTCAAGGCAGTACTGGAAGCAATCCCTGTATACTGGATGTCATTAGCCTGGATACCTAAAGGAATCCTTGAAAGCATTAGGAGGATCTGTTTTAGGTTTCTTTGGAGCGGAAAGAAGGATGTACAGGTAACTCCTTGGGTAAATTGGAAGAGACTTGCAGTTCCAAAAGGTTTGGGGGGCTGGGGGATTAAGAACATTTTCTTGTTTGCTAAGGCGTTGGCAGCCAAGGGGGGTTGGAGACTGGTGACGACTACTAGTCTATGGACCAGGGTTATCAAACAGAAATACTTGGCCGAATATAGCATTGAAGACTGGATTAGGGTTTCTAGAAAATCTCATTTGGGGGGATCGATGATTTGGAAGGCTGTGGTAAAATCTTTTGGTCTGATTGAATCCAAGTTAGCCTGGAATGTGGGGAATGGTGAAAAGATGCTGGTAGGAAGGGACCCATGGTTGGGATGCACACATGAACATATTCTACCTGGTCATGTTATTGCGGCTCTTGGAAGATTAGGGATTCACACACTGAACCAGTTGGTTGTTCCGAGACCTGTAGAGTCTTGGAGACAGAGATGGTACAGGGCAAACACACTGGGGCTTCAGGAACAGGAGTCGGCTATCTTGGAGGTTTATATCAGTCATTTGGAAGTGGCAAATGTATTTTTGAATGATGCGGTGGATTCTCTGGTTTGGGAGGCGGATCCGGAAGGTAAGTATACACCCAAGGCAGGTTATACCTTATTAAGTTCAGAAATGGAACAGAGGGAGGTTGTCTGGCGGTGGAAGTCTCTCTGGAAGTTAAAATGCCCTGTAAAATCGAAACTTTTTATGTGGTGTGTACTCGAGAACAAAGCACCTACATGGGATAATCTGCTGAAGAGGTCCTTTCAGGGACCAAGCTGGTGTGTGCTCTGCAAAAGGGAAACTGAGACTGCTTTACACCTGTTCCTTACATGCCCCTCTCTGTTGCAGTTTGGAAGGAGTGCACAGTCTTGGTGGGATTTCCTTTTCAATGGGATGGAGAGTCGATTGGGGATGCATGGGAAACATGGTGGAGGAGGAACACTGTTAAGACTTATCAGTGCCTACCTCTGCTTGTTATCTGGGGGATATGGACTGCACGGAACAATGCTATCTTCATTGATAAGCCATGCCTTCCAGAGATAACTGCAGCTCTAGCTATTGGTATCAGCAAGTCACTACCTGAACATATAAGGGCTGTCAATCAACGGAGGAAACTGGAGGTGGAGATTGATCGATCTCGGCCATGGGCTTTTTTCGATGGGGCCTCACAGCTCAATCTGTGTGGGGGTGGCGCGGTACTCCATCTTTCAGATACGCATACAATCACTCTTTCTATGGGACTCGGGGTGGGCTCTAACAACTTTGCCGAGATGCAGAGCTTGAAACTGTTATTAATCTTTGCTCTTGAGAAAGGATGCAACACATTGAATTGCTTCGGGGACTCAATGAATGTTATAAATTGGATCCAACAGATACAAGAATGCAGAAATTTGCGGCTGGTGAACATACTCACAACCATTAGGATGATCCTATTGCGGTTTGACAATTTTTCTTGCCGACATGTTTACAGGAATAACAACAAAGAAGCAGACACCGCATCCAAGGAGGGGCTATCGAGGGACTATGGCACTTGGCATGTGACAGAAACTCAAAATGGCCGGACACAGAATTACTATCATAGGCCTTTTATAGAGGATCTATGAATATTAGCAGCACTTTATTTACCTTTCAGTCACTTTATTTTGATACTCTGTAAAAGCATATAATTTGTCCACTGGTTTTTTATGTGACGGATCAGAAACATTGACAGAAGTAAGTTTTGAAAGAAGCCTTACGGGGTTGAGCTCTTTAACTATGCAGCATCATAGTATGTTTTTTTATGTAATCTAAAAGAAGACATAACAGTTCCAACAAAGGAATATATGATCTTGAAGAATTCACTATTTTATGGTGAATCTACAGAATGTAATTTTGATCTCTACAGATGAATGAAATTACGCTTTTTTTTCTTGGAAAAAAAAAAAAAGGAGCTCAAATTGCATACATACTTGTTCAAAATGGTTACTACATACTTGTATAGGAATGCAAATTAATTGAATACATTCTTAAGGCTCTGATATGAGTTCAATGTTGATCATAAATCTCCTAAGTATGGTCATATGACCAGATGGATGAATATTATTTCTTTCATGAGTTCATCGTGACACGAATTGATTGTTTTTTTAAGGCCCAAATGGGAAAAAATTGATGTTAGGCATATATATGACTCTAGCTTGAATGATTATGTTCTAGGGACCCCATGCATGGTTGTATATACCATGCATCATACCAACCCAGGGACTTAGGCCGAATTTCGATCTCTAATACAAGTCCAGCTCAATTCCTAAGGTATAAGTTGATTTTCTATGAGCCTAATGCTCACATATGAGCTTTAATTGATATCATATGATCCTTGGTCTCTTGTATGAGACCAAACAGATCCCCTAAACTCTTGGATATGGGTCCAAATAAATTCAAATGCTATTATATGAGTCGAAATTGATTAACTATGGTCACCAAGCATCTAAGTATGGTCATAAGACCATAATGTTTAATATTATTTGTTACATGAGACGACTTGTTCTCTTGATGCCAAAATTGATACAGTATTATGTTAGGGCATTAATGACCCTAAATTGAATTATTGTCATCCAATGATCCTATTTATGGCCATATGCTCCCTATACCATATGGTATTAGGGTTGTATGCCTACATTTGAGCTCTAAGAGGTGTCAAGGATTTGCTAATTGGTTTGCAAATAATATATTTTATATCTCCACAATATTATCCAATCAAGAATAGAAATATGGACCTGCTAGCTCATGAGATTAAGGGTGCTTAGCTTTGGGAATGCAAAATAGAGTATTAATTTCCCTAACGAATTGAGAGTTAACATGTAATATTCAGAATTATTGTTTGATAGATTTTGTTAGAGACTTCAATCTTTGAAAGCATGAGAGCATAAAATACCAGTTGAGCTCCCATGTGTGCAGTGAAACTGTAATGTTTGAGACTACAAAAATTGTTGATGAGAAATTTTAGGACTACCTCTTTCATGTTGGTGTAAATAGAGAATTAAAATTTAGAAAGCTAGGATTTTCAAGGAATGTTTAAACAATCTTTTATTCTAACATTAAAATTATGAGTTTGATCAATCTGAGATACACAAAAAATACCAAAATAGAAGTGAACTATACCTCATGTTGAAATGCAAGATATTCAAGGATAGTATTGTATATGATTGTCAATGGAGTGACTATAGTTTAAATGATGCCAAGAATATGCCCTTATGTGGTTGTAAAAATGAATTTTACGGGGAGTGTTGGATCTTTAATGGAAACCGTATGTGCTAATTTAACCCTACAAACCAACCAACCCCTAGAAGAAAATGTTAAAGATCTCAAAACAATTCCAAGGATGGAGGATAAAAGGATCTAAGATCTATCAAATTTCTTTGCTTAATTCTTGTTTCACAAGAGAAGAAATCCACGAATGATGACACAAGCTATCAATCAAATGAACCCCATCTAACATAAACATGCATCTATAAAATGAAGAGGCTGAATAGGGCATAAATGCCGAAGATTTACTTGAATGAGGAATGATCTTGATGGCATTACCCCCTTGATGGGTTCCACAAAAAGCAACAATTTATTCTCCTAATTGTCAATCCCTTACACATTTTTTTGCAAATTTATAAAATTTAAATTGAGAGAGGGTCAAATAGGAGTTTTTATAGATAATGATTCACCTTGAAGACAACAAACTTGAGGGTGTTGGGCCAATAATGGAATAACATAATGGCTCACTAATAGCTTTTGGAGGCATTGTCCAATCTTCCTTGTCTACTGATGTGAATATTCTCTTCTCAAGTTGCTCCTATTAGTGTTTCTCTGCTCGGGATGCTCTTCTCAATGTTGCTATGCTCAAATGCAGTCTCCCCTCGGTCGCAATCCAATTCCTTTCTCCAGGTTGCTCTGCACAAGGCTACTATGCATAAGTGATAGTGCACTGTGAATTGAAGTCGCACAAGAGGGGACAAAGGTATGTCTTATTTGTTTTATATTTATTTATTTATTTATTTTAGTGTATATAGTATATAATTTGAGAAATATAATATATAGATATGTGTTTATATAATATGTGTGTGTGTATAAATATATATATTTATGTAATTTTTCATATATAACACACACACATATTGAAAAATAAATTTTAATTTAAAAATAAAAGTAAGATTTAATTAAAAAATAAATTAATTAAAAATTTAATGACGATGTCAGCGATGATGGCAATGACAACATCGGTGACGATGTCAATGGTGATGACAATGACAATGTCAGTGACGATGATGATAACTAAATCGTCATCATCTTCATTTTCATCATGACCATCATTATCATCCTAGAGATGATCGTCATTATCATCATCGTCGTCGTCATCATCATCATCATCATCATCATCATCATCATCATAAACAACAACATCATCCTCATCATTAGTAGCATCTTCATCATCATCATCATAAACAACAACATCATCATCATCATTAGTAGCATCTTCATCATCATCACCATCCTTATCATAATCATCGTCAACATCATCATCATCACTGCCATCATCGTCAACATCATCATCATCAACAACATCGTCGTCAACATCATCATCGTCAACAACATCGTCGTCAACAATATTGTCATTGGTATTATCATCATCATTGTTGTTGTTGTTTTCATCGTCATCGTCACTATTCATCGCCATGATCATCATAAACAACAACATCATCATCATCAACATTGTCGTTGTCATCAAGAACATTGTCGTCATCATAAAAATCAGGATTGTTGTTGTCATCATCACTAATCATCATCATCATCATCATCATCATTGTCATCACCATCATGATAATCATTGTAATCATCATCAACATCAACAACAACATCATCATCATCATCATCATAAACATCATCATCATCATCATCATCATAAACATCATCATCATCATCATCACCATCACCATCACCATCTTGATCATCATCATCATGATAATCATTGTCATCATCAACAACATCCTAATCATCAACAACATCATCGCCATCATAAGCATCATCGTTGTCGTCGTCATCACTAATCATCATCCTTATAAAAATCATCATCATCATCATTATCACTATCCTGATCATCATCATCGTCGTCATCATCATGATAATTAGTGCCGTCATCATCTTCAAGAACATCATCGCATCATAAGCATCATCGTCGTCATCACTAATCATCATTGTCATCATAAACAACATCATTGTTGTTGTCATCATCACCATCCTGATCATCATCATCGTCATGATCATCATCATCATCATCATCATCATCATCATCATCATCATCAACATCATAATCATCATCATCGTTGTCATCATCATGATAATCATTCTCATCATCATCGTCAACATCATAATCATCAAGAACATAATCATCAAGAACATAATCATCATCATAAGCATCACCATCATCTTCGTCGTCATCATCACTAATCATCATCATCATCATAAACAACAATGTCTTAAGACCTAACTGAGAATTTTGTGGGATTTCTAATCATGGCCCATGCACATCATCCAATAACAAGACACAACTCTTGTAAAGTGAATCTTTGGCCTATAAATGTCGCAAGGGAACTAGTATGAGGTTTTTTGCATTGAGCATGGTTCTTGTGGCCTTGGACAAGGTCTTAAGAGGAACAACACCGTCATATGCCCAAAAGAGGCCTTAGTGTTCAAGGACCATGCCTCTAGGTGGGAATGTGGGTGCCTTTAGGGGGTTTTGATTACCAAGGATGGGTTTTGGGTCCTTAACCATGGTCAAGGGAGCAAACTAGGTCAAAGGATGAAACTAGAGCCTTAGGCTATAAATGAAGCTTTTGAGGACTAAGAGGCCATGAATGAGGCATCAACCCACTATGCAAGACCTTAATTGGGGATAATTTTCCTCCAAGTAGAGATATGGGTGTCGTTAAGAGGTTGTGAAATCCACATATGGGTCTCAAGGTGTTGACCATGATAAAAGGAGGAAATTTGGGCCATAGGACGAACATGAATCTTATTGATGATCACATCTTTCTTCACATGTCTTTGATAACACATCGAGCAAGAAGGAGGCAAGGCAAGGTGTGGCCTTATGTGTTGCAATGGAGGGGGATGGAGAGGATTATTAACGGGGAAGAGCAATGCGAATAAGTGTTTGCAAGGGTGTATTGCTTATATTGTGAATGCTTAAGAGCATCAATAATCAAAGGAGGAAGAATGACAGGGTGGGGAGTTGCGACACTATGGGGCTACATGCCCGTTTCATTGTTGATGTTGTGAGACTACTTACATGTGAGGGGACATTTAGTTGAAGAACATTCACAATTTCAAGTACCTATTTAAGTTAGAGTTCATCAATATATGCATGGAAATACAAATATCCAATTGTGAAGATAGATGCAATCATCACATTGTTTCCTTTGTCAAAAACATCATATATATATATATATATATATATATATATATATAGCCTTTCTTCCTATTATAACATTGTGTTTTTTTAATTAGTAAGGTATGCACATTTTTTCATTTATCAATCAATCTACTATTGAAAACAAATTCTTGTCAAACACCCCTATATATTAGCACATCGTAGATTTGACTATTCCTGTTAAATGTTGATCGACGGTCAAGGTTCTATTTCGGAGCTTCACGCGACTGTGTTTTAATCCTCCCTTCAACCTCCGCAAAGAGCAAGAAAATGACACGTCTTTCGATCCAACAGTTTGGAATGTTCGACCAACGCTTTGAAAGTGGCCTTTTATGCTCTAAAACAAATTTTTAAACCCACAGGTAAAAAGCCGAGTGTGCAATTAAAATATTGTGTAACGATCCTGTCCGTCATTAATCTCCATAATTTTCTCTGAATAAGGAAACGACACGTGTAGAGGCTTGGGTAAGAAAATTTAATTTGAATTTAAAAATATTTATAGTCCTTTATGTGTTTTTTCTAATTAATTCTCAATGTTTTGTAGCTCATCAAAGCTCTAAACGCGCTAAAGGAAAATGGAAGCCTGCCAATAATTCTGACGATCCCTTTCTATTTTTATCGAGTTGAACCATTAAGCATTATTCTCGCCGTATATATTTTCTTTAAAAAAAAAGAATAACATAAAATTTCATGGTATTGAGTTTTAGTAGCCATATTTTCTAATAAGATGCCTCCCCAAAGAAAAATAGAGCAACCCAAGGAACCTGGTAAGAACTGTGAGCTTTATTGACCTTTTAGAAGATGGTTTTGATCCTAGAGTTTTATTTCTCGCTTTACAACCTCTTCAAGGCACATTTATCGCATTCAAATTTTCCTTAAAACTTTCAATGTCTCATTACCATGCTTTCATTGGTCGTAGAGTATGACGATGATCTTTTAGTTGATGAATTAATGAGTATCCTAGCTTCCCAAATCTTTTTACCTGCTAAAAATCAACTTGTAAAATTTGACTTTGCTTCTTTTATATTTTATATTTAATGGCATGCATGAACAACTCTATGTGTCTTCAACCTTTAAATCTTTCAGATACCAGTCATATCTAATTTTCTTAATCTTTTATTTTCAATACCCATGATTTGAGAATCTCTCTTTGAAAAGATTGTCTCATGAAGGGACAATGTTGTCAGTAACAAATTGGACTCAGATCATAACTCATTATTCTCATTACTTCAAACTTTTTGTAGATACTTTCTTATTTGATTCCCACAAAATTTTATATAATGTGCCTCCTACTAGAACTCCCAATGAGTTTCGGGTCTTATTACAACTGAATCCTGAATGTCGGACAAGCGATTGGTTTATGTACCCTGACTATACTATCTTGAGAAATTATTGTTTTGAGGAACGACCTTATAAATTACCCAAGTATCTTTTGCCAAGGCTATTTGCTCTTGAATACATTAGACATAATTTCTTGTGATTCTACTCATTTTTCAGTCAAAAAGCAGAAAGCCTCTTTTTCTCTACCTTAACAAATTATGTCTTTTGTGATTAAAAATAAATATGGTTTGGATATTATCAAGCAACTCTTTCAAAATTCAAAGTTGGAAACAACCAAGGCCTTTTTTAATGATCCTCACAAATTAATTTCTAATCTAAGAGTTTCATTTGGGTCGAATGAATATATATCCAATAATGATCCTATTTTGAAGACATTAGCAAATCAAGATGACTACAACCTTTTCTCAAATCAAGCCAAACAAATCCAGAGAATGTTAGCCTATTGAAAAAGAAGATGCAATTGTCCCAAGTCATTGACAAAGAAAAAATAAATGTGTGTGAAGAAAATGAATCTCCAGAGTCCAAATGACTCAAAATGGATCACGTTTATGATATTGATGAGCACGCTAAAGAAGATGGCAATTCGAAGAAATTGCTTGAACTAGCTGCACAAGTAGTAGAAGAAACCATGAGAGGACCCATACAAAATTATTTTCTTAAAGTCATTGATCCATCTTCTAGTCAAATTGAAATCATGAAAGAAAGAAGAACAAACATGGAATTTTCTTTTATGGAAAATAAGTCCACTAAATCCCTAGCAACCGAAATTCTACAATATGAAGTAATGAATCCTAGATTGATTACAAATATGGATGAATCAAGCGAATACATGAATATAATATATGTACATGAAGACAAATCAAAAGAAGCTTAGCAAAGTCAAAAGCTTGAGCTCAAGCATATTATGATTCAAGTCAACTTAGAGCAAATAAATGCAGTAGACATGGTACGACTACACAATTGTACTGGAGATATGATTTCTCATCGGTTATTGTCGACTACAACAAATGTCAGAATATTGCAAGAAGTTGTCAAGAATTTGGAAAAGCAATTGAGGAATGAAAAAGTTGTGAACAGAGCCCACGCTTTAAGAACTCATAATTTGGAATCCAAACTAATTTATGTCTTAGTCATCCATTTAGAGGATAATTTGAGAATTATTGTTCAAAACAAAGAAGCAAAAATAAAGGCTTTTAGGAAAAATCTCAAGCTACCAAATGCTGAGTCGGTACAAACTGTAGAATTTATTGCTCTTTCATAAAAGGTTGATCACTTAGATCATGAAAATTTATCTTTGAAGTAGAAAGTGAACCAACTGAATGCTCAATTAGAATTGTTACGGAATGAAAAAAAGAAAATCATTGAAGAATATTCTCTTAAAATTGAAAAGACTCGAAAAGATTATATTATCCGAGCATTTCAAGAATAACAAGGTAATGATTGATCCAAATGGGTATAGGTGGCCTTTCCATTGGCTCAAAACAAATTTTCCCGTTGGAAGTTTTTTGGGTTGGAGAATTTCTCTAGATGGGTATCGGTGGCCACCCACCTATTCCACGAGCTCAAGACAATTTTCTAGTTTGGCAGTTTTTATGGATTTTCGTGTCCAAAACTTATGGGGTTGTTTTGAAGCCATAAACAATGTTTTTTGGTGACTCCACAATCTAGACATTGCTAAAGTTAGTTCTGTATGAGCTAAATGTGTACTTCTGGGATAGACCTTTCCAACGGGATACCGAGCACCCTAAACAGAGATCTTATGCAAAATTTATGCCCCCAAGAAGTTGAC
Source organism: Larix kaempferi (assembly GCA_027924585.1). NCBI lineage: Eukaryota > Viridiplantae > Streptophyta > Pinopsida > Pinales > Pinaceae > Larix > Larix kaempferi. The sequence goes on from BSBM01000076.1 coordinate 4,963,628, forward strand.
ACCTCAACTAACCACCTCGGGGCCCGCAAACCTTTTTACAGTTCATCTCCTAGGGCTATGTTTTTTATGTTTAGGGTTTTTTCCCTCATGCTTATGATAAAAAGGCCCTGTTATCCCTAAAGTTGAACCTAGACTACTGGGTTTCAAGCTTAAGGAAATATTAACAGTAGATATAAGATAACTAAACAGTAACTCTATCAGGTTTGGTGGTAGATGAATATATGGCATAAATCAGGTAACAACAAAAACTACTATATACCAGCTATCGAATCACTAATTAAACTATCTTAGGCTATCAACATCTAGATGCTTCTAGAATACTCTACCAAAATAGCCAGGTCATCAAGAACCTGAGATCTCCTTTGTAGCCTAGTATATTCAACATCCTCATTCTTTTTCTGACCCTAGAATTCTTTGACTTGATTCTTGATTTCTTCCCACTGCTTCTGAATCACCTTCTTCTTCAATATATATTCTTGGACACTAGAACCAGTTTCTAATAGTCAACATCTTTTTGTCCTAGGTCTTCCCATAACCTTTTATTTGCCAACATGAAATTTTCATTGATATCTTGTAAGTATTTGCACTGTTCTTTATAAGACTGCAAAGTTTTTCTAACCTGATCCAATTCCGTGGTTACTTCAACATCTTCTACATCCATTGATACATCCTCCATTTGCAAAGGTTTGGATTTTGACATATTTTCTTTATCAGAAAGAGTCTGCTTGTTCACAGAGAATGCTTTTGGTATATGACCTACATTCCCTTGGAGGTCAACAAAATTTTCATCTTCAGAAACATATCCATCAAGTCCCTGTATGTCTTTTTCATAATCAAAGTCATTGATAGCAATGATTTCATTACATGTTACAAACCTCTTCATCAACCCTATATCTGCATCAAGCTTGCTTCTGGATCTAGTTCTCAGCTTCAAGTCTAACTGCTCTGTATCTAGGGTTTTAAACTTTTCACTTTTATTCACAACGGGACTTCTTACAACCATACTAAACATATCTGATTGCACTTCATTAGACTGTTTGGCTAATTGCTTATCTTCATTTGCAACCGGTTTGATCTGCTCTGCTTCAATCTGTCTCTCGGGCTCCTTTGTTTGCACCTGTTTGCTTAATTGTTCCGATTCTTTGCCTTTTGATTTAACTGACTTCTTTTTCTTCTTAACCTCAAACCCTGATTCAAGAATAAAACTATCCCAATTTCACCCAGCCTGGTTCAAATGCGAGAGTTCCAATAACTTGATAAGACCTTGATGAAAAATAGAACGAGTTGTATGTTGTGGATGGTTTTGAACAAACAAAATCATTCTTTGTAGACTCTTTAGCAGATAATAGGGAAAATTTAACTTATTACTTCCATTTAAATGCATCAATAACCGAAGGTGGCATCTCAAGACTCTGTCATAACAGCCATCACAAGAAATATAGTTCTGGAGCATTTCTAAAGGGATTCGCCAATTAGGTTTTAGCTTGCTGATATGCACACCATTTTTCCAATTTAACCTTTCGAACCCTGGTAGCAGGAATTCACTATAATCCCCTTCAAATTCCTGCTGCTTGAACCATCTTTCACCTTTTGCTGGGACACCAATAACTTCTGAAATTACCTGCTCATTAACTGCGACTTTGAAGGTTTGAAAATCAACCCATCCATCTTTATAATTTTTAATGAAAGCTCTGGTTACCTGTAAGTTATAACCTTGCAATTTCTCGCAGAAAACCATCCATCCCGCTTCTTTCATCAATTGTGCTGATTCAGGAAACCGCTTGATCCATTCAATGTTATCAAGCTCAAGTCTGTAGATGAGACCACCTGGTTTCTTCTCTATATGACTTTGTGAACTCTCCTCCATGTTTACCCTAAGCGAATGCAATGCACAACAAAACGGAGCTAACCTTAAACTACAGGGTTCCTTTCAATGCCGAATACCTCTATTCACCGAACTTGATGCATTTGATGTCTCGAAAGTTGTGCACATAACCTTGCACTGACTATTTGATAGCTGGAATATATGTATGACTACCACAACTTATCGGAAGTACAATTTGCATGAAAAATCACAATCCATCAATAGTCATAATATATTTAACCCAACATATAAAACTTGACCTCCTTATCGATAATGATCATTCATTTTCCATTAGTGGCAGAATTATTACATTTGAAATTTTAGGATATGCTGCCAGGTCACATCTAATCAAAAGGAATCACATTAACACTTTCAAATATATTTGAAATGGTTTTGTATTTGAGAAATAAAACCCTTCTTTGAAAATGAGAATGAAACATGAGCCTTGTCTTTATTTTAATTATGGAAAATTCAATAAAAACCAACTAAGGAAAAAAACTAAAAATAAGGAAAATGGACAAATGAAAAATAAGAAAGGTGATTATAAGGGTGAAAACTAGGTAAAAGTGAAAATAATCTAAGGAACAACCCTAGAGATAACAGGCCCTTCATCCTCCTTTTGTAATAAGTTTGTGACGAATGAGCGTAGCCGCCACATCTCTTCTTAAGGACAAAGCTACATCATTCTAGCTACTTTATTTTCATGTATGTTCTATTTTATTCAGTTAATAGAATTTGAGTTTACTTTATCATTGTGTCTCCTGCATTATATCTGTGTATGTGGTTCTATGTATGCTCTTTCATTTTGTTTTCACCTAAATTTGGATCAATGATATAAACATTTTGGATATTAATATTGATGAGTTGTATGATCAAATTAATCAGTATAAAACCAATATCAAAATCTTGGAGTTAGTTATAATCCTTCAGTCCAGTAAAGTAACTCAGTTGGACAGTGACATTAAGGACAAAGAAAATCAAATTTCTTCTTTGGAAAAGTTTGTAGAATAGAAAAAGGTTGACCTACAGGTCCAAATAAAGGATAATGAGAAATTGAACGAGGAACTAAAAGAAGCCAAAAATACAAACTCTCCCAAAAATTATTTAAAATTGGCAAAAAATGAGATGTGGAAATAGGCAGAATCCTTCTTAAAATGTTTATGGCCATATTTTGATATGTTACATCACATAAAGGGTTTGACTAAAAGTATTGAAATTGAGATCAATAAGTATTGGAAGGATATTGAAGATAAAAAGCAGTTGGTTGAAAATATTATTCCATATTTAAATTCATTGATAGCTGACCAATTACAAGCTCATGGACAAAACAAAAGTTATCATGCAAGGCAAAATAATGTATACTATGAAAGGTCTTCTATCTTCGGCTCGTGAAAAATGTCTAAATATCAGAGCACAGGAAAAGGATTTTAAATAAAGATTTGATTCTCTCATCAAAATAGGACTCCCATCGCCTTGGACTTCTATTGGTTTACTATATTCTTTTGAAGTATATGAAGATTCATTCAAAAATAAGAAAAAGGAAACAATAAATACGGTTCCAAATCTTCCATCCTTGGACGGAAGAGCCATTGGAGAAAATTTGTTGATATGGTTAAACCTTATAAAAAGAACATATTATGATTAAACATTAGAAAAAGAACATATTTGTATTTATCTTTGAAAAATGGGTGATTTTGTTGATTGTTGCATAACCAATGGCCACTTGTTGCAACTCCTATGTCGGAATATTCACGAAATGGGTATTCAATATTTTTGGTATGAGGCATCGTCAAGTCAAAATAAGCCTATCCTCCAAAAATATCAATAACCCCAATCATACTTTTTGGAAAAACAACTTTTTACTATTTGTTGTTACTCCATGCCATTTTCCTATTTGTTGTTACTCTAGGTCATTTTTTGATTGTTGCTACTCACGCGGGACAATTTTGAAAATCCACAAAAATCCATTTTTAACTGCCAAGATATGCTATGGATTTGGATTGTCATAAACCATATTGGATGGAGAGAATCTTAAAACTCTTGATAAGATTAGTTTTGAATAATTAGCAAAGATATTGGCATTATTTATTAGTTGATTTTTAGTTGCTAATTATTAGCAAATTGTTGTAACCACATGATAAACTTGTGGATATGCATTAATTATTTGTTATTTCAGTTTCAAACAAGTTCATGTATAAAAGATAATGTTTTATTTATTCTATGGGAAGGACTCTTAGAGCAATAGTCCAATTTATGATGGAATAAAGTATATTTCTTAGAGATCTTGTGTTAGTGTAGATTATAGATATTGATTTATATAATATGTATTTAGTTTCATTTACTTATATTGTAGATTAGTAGCAGCACTTTGTTCTACGGCAACATGGATCTATGACTATAGAACATAGTATTGTTTTATTTCTATTCATTTATTTCCACAAGTGTGTTTTAATTCAAGTTCTTTATTTTGTGTAAGTGTGATTTTTTTCCTTGTAAAGTATGGTGTGTTAATTTTCCCATAACGATACAATTTATATTTCTTAAGAGCATATTGGATAAAGCAATGTAAGATGAGGAATGTAGCTTGCATATACAATGCATGACATCTCACAAGCATTTGGACCCTAGGTTGACAATTAATGAATGAACTAATTAATTAGCACAATGGACTCCTTAAAGGAAATTAAGCATTAAAAATAAATTATGGATACTTATTGTGGAGCAATTGGTATGGAAATAAAATTGAATAAATCTTACATATGTTTCTCAATGGTCTATAGATTCAATTAAAGAATCGACAGATCTCTCAAGTTCTAAATTTGAACTCGACCCCTCTAGACCAAGGAGTCAAATGACTAGGATTTTATTTAAAACATAATGGTTACAAAGTTGTATATGAGTTGTGGTTATATAAGAAAATAGAAGCCAATCTTTCATGCTAGTGTCATAGACAATTGTCTAGAGGAGGTAGGATGGTGTTGATAAAGTATGTTATGGAAAGTATATCGGTTTACTAGGTTTCCATAGCCCCTATCCCCAAAAGTATACTAGACAAGATAAGGAAAAAAGTTTTAGCTCCCTTTGGGCATGAAAGAAAGAAACAAAAGAAATCCCTCTAGTAAAATGGTTAAAATTAACTAAGTCAAAATAAATAGGGGGATGGAGTCTAAAGAACATCTATACATTTTCTCACACCTTGGCCACAAAAATCCTATGGAAACTATTCTTTGATGAAGCTTTATGGGAAAATTTGATCAAGTCCAAATATATAATAGATGACTTAGTTGAATATTGAATAAGAAAATAAATAATTTATAAGTGAGCTTCTATTATTTAAAAAGGTCTAGTCAAATATTTTCCTATCATAGGCAATTGGGTAGCATGGAAAATTGGTAAAGGATATAAGAAAGTATTGGGAGAGGAACCCTGGATAGGGTGCAATGGTAATCATAGACTTTCCCCAAGCTTGGTTGAGGAATTACATGCTCAAGGTTTGACAAGGCTCTCAGATATTGTCTCCCAAGGGATACCTGGTGAGTGGAATTAGGGATGGAAAACAATAGAAGTTTTAAACCTACATGGTTATTAGGATACCGAATGGACACAATATATCTCACTCCTAAAACATAATACTCTATTACTATCTAATCAAGAAGTTGAGCTGGCATAAAAATAAAGCAACAAGAATTGTAACAACTAGATTGGTGTATGAATCTGAGATTGATGAAGACATTAGGGAGGAAAGGGTTTGGTGGTGGAAGTTGATTTGAAAGTTATAAATCCTCTTGAAAATAGGAATATTTCTTTTCATATCCATTTCTAACAAAATTCTTAATTGGGACAATGTCCAAATAAGGAATTGGAATGGACCAAGCATATGTGTCCTTTGCAAGTATGATAATGAATTAATGGATAACTTGTTTGTCCATTCCCCTCCCCAATTTATGTGTGGAAATAAGTATTGCGGTTAGTAAATGGTTCAACCCCTTGGCATAAAGACACTCTCTTAGATAACTTTGACAACTTGATCATTGAAATTTTTGCAACTAGGCACAAAGAATTACCTTGTTATGTTCCTTTATGGGTTGTGGTTGACCAGGAATAGGATGATATTTGAAAAGAACAACTTGTCTATTGGTTAGGTTCCCCATAAGATTAGACTATCTTATTATGAATGTTGGAAAAAAATAAAATGAAAGGAAATAATAATTTTAAAGTAACTTGCATAAATTTCTCTTTTTCGTGGGATTTCTTTGATGAGGCTTGTCAAGGAAATCCATGTATGTTGGGAGTGGGGGCATCCTTTTTTTTAACCATCATCACCACATTCATTTGAAGTACAATGTAGGCTTGGGAACCAACAACTTAGCTAAATTTTATGCATTGTGGTTCTGGATGAAAACAACTGAAGACAAAGGATTAAATAGACTACATGTTATGGGAAATTCAACTTTATTTATGGATTAGGCCAATTCCATTTGCTATATCATAAATTTGACTCTTGAGCCTATTATGAAGATAGAAATGGAGGTTAAAAAAGATTTTGATTTTATCTCCTTCACTCACATCTATAGAGAGTTCAAATCAAAAGAAAACTACCTCTCTAAGTCAACACTTTTGTTTCTAGAAGGAAATTTGATCATTCAAGAATACAAGGAGGATTATTTATCCTCTAAATATTCTCTATATCTCTTTTATCTTATTTGGAACTAAGGAAATGACATTGATTAGAGCAAATGTTTTCAATGTGATATATGCACAGGGTTTGTCTTTTATTTAATGTTGATGTTTTGAACACAGGAATGAAGGGCACTTGGGTCCAATCTATTTTGAAGGATGACTATAATAAGTAGAATCTAATATATTACAAATTATTTTTGAAATTTGGACATGAACGAAGAGTCTAGGCTGATGTAAATTTTGATTTCAAGCTTGAAATATCAAATATAAAGTTTTTTTTTCTTGGAAAAAAAACATTAAATATACTTTATACAATGATCATTAAAAATAGAAAGAAAAAAAACTTGTTCATAAACAAAAACTTATATTGCATACCTTGTGATGTATGTGAACAAGTGTTTGGCACACTATTCAATACTTTCAACTTCACCAACAACAAAATAACATAGATAAGACTTTTCTTTTAGCCTTCAAGGTTTTCCATGCTTTATCAATAAGAGGTACATCGCGGACATCATTAAATTTATCATATATGGGTGCATCCACATCCATTGGAACTAAGGTGTCATGGATCATTCTATTTCTCTTGTCATTTTCAATTATAACATCATCATTTTCTTCCATAGAATCAACTTCATCTCTATCCACTTCATTCCATCAACTTGATTATCAATATTTCTACTATAGTTTGTAGCCTTAGGCAATGCAACCCTAGGAAATATTTTCCTCGTAATTACAAACAATCAATTTTTTTAACTATATATCAAGGTTTATATTTCTATTACAATTTGCAGCCTTAGGCAATTCAAGCATAGCAAATATTCTCCTTGTAATTTAAAGCCAAATATTTTTAGTATATATCAAATATTAAAACGGTAGAAAGATTTAAAATGAGAATAAAAGTATGTTGTGTTTCTCTTAGCAATAGATAATATTGGCTTGTCCCACCTTCAAAATTTCCAAACTCTACACAATATTTTCTCGCTATGGAATTTAAACTTATGCTTCGTTTTATGCCCTTGCAATTTTTGCGATGGAAATAACATTATCCTTACCATATTGCGCTAATAATGTAACAGGGTTGTTGAAACTATCATTTGACATTGTTATCTATTACAACAAGTTTGAGATGCATTAGTACTACAAGAATATATTACAAAAATATATTCATATAAAATTTAAAAATTATTTACAATTTTTATGTGAAAGAATTTAGATTATGTAGAGAATTTAATTATTAGCAAAAGTAAGTCAAATCTTGCTAGCACAGTTGGTTTCGACGAGCCTTGTTATGCATGGAGACCCGAGTTTGAACCTCACAAGGAAGCTAGGAAGAGACACTTAAAATCCATCCATGCTAAGGGTTAGTGTGGCCTAGGCCAGGTGTGATCCCCAGGTGATTTTGATAGCTTAGATGCCCCTGTGTTGTGGTTTCTTAGACCACATGCTAGTCCCACAAGTCACAGACGAACTAGCAAAAATAAAAATATTAGTAAGAGTAGACATAATAAGTAATACTCTAAATATGTATTGGGTTGTTTTCACATGTTTTATTTTCAACACAAAAAATCTATCATAAACAATGAGAGTATGACATAATCATCACAATCTATCTAATAATTTATTTATTTTTACAAGCACATTAGTAGATTGATGTCTCATTGACATATTCAAATTTAATTTAATCAAATTTGAGAATTTCAACTCTGTGTGAAGGAGTTTTTCGGATCCATCGCAGTAGGATTTTTTCTTAAAATATCCTACTGTGATGGATCCAGAAAAATACTTCACACAAATCATCACTCGCAGAAGCACGAGGACTGTGTTACCGCCTAAAACACACTTAGACACGGGTAAGTCTCCCAACTGTTGTGTGTGTTCCTAAGGGAAACTATGAGTTAAGAACCCACTGTCACCTTGGTCCTAAACTCCTCCGTTTAGACCACAACTCCTAAAGGCCAAGGGGGGTAGTCCCTAATTACTAAGTTTCTTTATGTTTTTTGTTGGAGTTGTAAGTTACAAAGATAAAATGACAAGCAACGTGCAATTATGCAAATCCTTCAATGACAAGCAAACACTTTAGCAATCAACCAAATGATGAAATGCAAGAGAGAAACAATTTACCGATTAACAAGACCAGTGCCATCACTATTCGGGCTATGGAGTCACAATAATCAACTTAAACAAGTACTTTCCCAAAGTGTTAACTCATTCACTTTAACAAATACAACAATCAATAATCACTTCTAGTAAATGAACAAGTAAATGAAATGCTTGCAACAAGATTACCAAGATATCACATAAAGCATTGAAGTGTAGATTATTAACAACTTATGGAATCAAGGATACATGTCACAATATTGAGCTGAAAATAAGGTACTTGAAGCAAATGTTGTGAACAAGATAGCTAAGTGAAAATATTGTGAAATAGAAAAGATTGTAACAATGTTTTGCAAGTGGTCCTTTAAATTTTAGCCAATTTTAATGTCTCTCTTTTACTTGGGGGATTAATGTGTTTGTTGCAAAGAAATGAAACTAATCTAGATGTATACCCCAAAGAAACTATCTCCTTCGATTAGAGAGAGAATGTCGGGTGCTCAACCTGAGAACACAAGGTTCCCAACTAGCTCCACGGGTCAAACTCAAGACTCGCTGGGTGCTCAACTGGAGGACACAAAGTGCCACGAGACCCCCCACGGTCTCTACCCCACTAGCTCCACAGACCAAGCCTTCTTTACTCCGTTCTAGTGAAGATATGTAACTGGGTACCTATTAATCTAGCCAACACAAATCTTTGCCCTTTCTCGTCACCCAAGTTCGCTTTGACCGGTGAGGGGAGAGGGTACGGGGCAAAATCAAGGCTTAAGTTAAATTTTATTTATTTTTACGCAAAACTAAATTAAAACAATGTAAGCTAAGCGCGATATCACAGGAATGGCAGAGCCACTCACGTATGAGGTGCGGGCGAAATGAAATTACTTGAAAATAAATTACATAAGTAAAATGAAAGCCAAGCACGATATCACTGGAGCGTCGGAGTCACTTCACTAGTGAGGTGCGGGAAAAATAAACAACTTAAAGCAAATTACTTGAAATAAAGAAACAAGCCAAGCGCGATATCACTGGAGCGACAGAGCCACTTCACTAGTGAGGTGCAGGCAAAATAAAAATGCTTGAAGTAAAAAACAACTAGTAAGCAAAACTATTTAACAAAACCATGCAAGGATGAGCAAAGCCTCTTCCTTTGCATGCAACTAAGAGTAAACTAATATAGGAATTAAATTCTTGAAACAAAATACAATAAAATCAAGCCCAAGAGACTCTCTTGGGCTTGTTACAATGATGTAAATTCCAACACTTATTACTTAGAAGAAAAAGAGGGGAAAAATGGTGTTTTTGACCATTTTCTCCAAAGCGGCTGAAATGATAACTTGTGGAGGCCCTTTATGCTTGGAGAGGGACGATTTTGGGTAGCATATCCTTCTTGAAAGTGTGCAGACCTGCTCAAAACCAGCAAGCAAAAAGTCACAGAAAAATGCCCAAAATCACTTTGGGACAATGTTAGTTTATCATACAAAAATGTACAAATTTACAGAAAATTTATGAGCAAATTTTGATGAGATAATAACATATAAACAATGATTCAAATTTGATTTATATACGCAAAAGATGTAGAATATAATGCAAAAAATTTAAATGGGAAAGAATGGAGAAGATAGTGCTCTTTTGCCCATCCAATGCTTTGAGGAGTGGGGTATCTGTCCAAAGAATTCCACCATCAAAGCTTGGTGACCTGCAACTTGTAAGATATTGCTACACAATTGAAATGAAAGGTGAGTACCTAAAGAGGAGATAAAAGATCATAAACTTCAACTAACAAAAATATGAAGATCTTAACTAGCTAAATAGGAAAACTCATAAAATAACTAGCAAAATTACTAGAAATCTCACCAAAGCAAAACAATTTGCTTGTTTGGCCTCCCAATGTTTGAATAGAATGGAGATTTGAAGCAAAGCACCATCAAGAGCATCCACAACACCAAATCTCCTCCAAAGAATTTGTATTACCAAGCCAAATGGCTGAAAATTACAACGGCCCAACAATGGGGCAAGAAGAGAGAAAGAAAATGAGAAATGGAAAAATAGCAAGAGCATGAGAGATTGTAACCCAAATGAGGAGGAATGCCCTCCTTAAATAGGAAAAATGAAAGAGAGAGACTCTTTGCATGCTAGACAAATGTCACAAGGGAGAGAGAGGGGGCCCAAGAGGGGGGGGGCAAATTTGCTCAAGGAGGGAAAAACCAAAGTTTGAGATCTCAAATATGGGGAGATAAAACTCCATTTTAATGCTCCCAACCTTATTGCTATGTCAAATGGGGAGGAAACCACCATAGTGGGGCCCTTCCCATTGATTTTTACTCACCCAACCAATCAAAGAGAGATGGCACACCCCATAGAGTGGGCAACTCATAACTAATGAAATACACTCACGGGGGGGCCTTTTATGCTTAGTTTCATGTTGAGTACATAACATAGGCTTTAGAACCTTTACTTGGCCACCCCAAGTGACTGTAGTCACTTTTACAAAATTTGGCTCTCTAATTAAATGCTCAATTTCTTGATTTCCATGACTAACTTGGGCAAAAATGACCAAAACCATAGTAATATTTGTCCGAATGACTTCAAACTTGGCCCAAGGGTATAGGGGGTCTCATGCCATTTGTCTTGAGTACCCATAATCCTATAAAACATCAAAAAGGACCAAGTAACCCTCTTTTACATTACAACAAATTGTCATGAGTGACAATTTTTAATGACCAAAAATTAAAAAATCCTAAGTAAAACTTAATGAAATTCCGCAAGACTCTGGATAATGTCTAGCATGGTAATATAGAACATTCTTAGGCCCCAATCACCCCATGGACTCTATCTCTAGAATGCCTTTCACCACTTTGGAGGTATTTTTGAGTGAAAAACTCAAATAATTAAAACCTCTAAAGAGAAATTTTAATTATCCAAGTGAAAAACACTCGATGAAAGGATTTCCCTAATGATAAAGTCCTAGGTGACTAAGTTACACAAAACTAGACCCTCATGCTGACATATCCTTACAAAATTCCCCGTAAGGGTGCGAAAATTTTATGGAGAGAAGACAAGCAAATGAGCTGCCTCGCTTGATATAATCATTAAGTACATCATTCTCATCTTCAAGGCACATTCCACATGTGCATGGTACATGGTTGTCCACCAAGTCGGTTTTGGTGGTCAACAGACTGGAAAAAAAAAAACATCGCTATTATCTCTCCCTGTCCCCACCTATTGAATGCTTCTTCGCTTCATGCCACTTATTTTGTGCTTCTTCTAAGTTTTCCCCTTGCTTTTTAGATCTTATTTTTTCTTGTCTGTTAAGCCGCCAGCCAGGAAGACAACTATTACTACCATAACAAACATAGCTATAAATCCAAAAAGCCAATGAGATAGAGAACTACTACATACTATCACATTGATAACACTCTAACTGCTACTTCCATCCTGTAACCATTCATTGCTACCTTCAACAACTAGAAATAATTCATTACGATAGCAAGCGCAATTTCCATCTCGGTGGGTGGGGTGTGGAAAATTAAAAAAAGGGAATCTATATATTGATGTCCAAGTTAAAAGTAAAACAAAATTTGACTAAATTTCAAGAATTTACTATGAAATCTAATGTCTAAATCAATTATTATCATTAATATATGTTGGATTTGCACCCAAATGTAGCAGTGCCAATATATGTAACAACTTCAAGTCGTTTACATTTAAATGTAAAGGATGATTCCATGAGGGTCCTCGATTACAACAAGTTCTTTCTTCTTTTAAGAGTGATTTTTTATCATCTTTAAATTCAAATAATATAAACCCAAATGCCAATGATGATGGCGATCATAAAAGATTAACACTAGAAACAAAAAGATATATGATCGTGATTGCATGGCCCATGATCCTCTTACCCTTAGTTCAGTGAAAGTAGTAAACAGTAGCACCCACTGTCCGTAACCACTAGGAATGCAATAAATCTTAATGTTGAACCAATTATCCCGCTTCTAGATAGTATATGATTTTATGCTTTGACCTTTTACCACCCTATGATTACAATGACAGGCTTTAATAATGATCGCAGTTAGTTTGAGAGCAATGAGACCTAGATTTTTAGAATATAGAGAGTTACTATTAAAATTACACAAAAAGTTTGATTAGGTGGTAATGAAATTCTATTTACTTGTTAAAGTAGAGATAAAGCAACATAATAATTATGTAGACACGATCATGTCAAGATTGTAGAAAGTTCAATACATAGGAAAATTAAAAGCTCTATGATAACTTCACTCACATAAAATACTATTCTCAAGTGGATAGGGGAAAAATGAAACATATTAGCCCTTGATGCAACTTAAGGACTCAACTCAATTTGAACCTATAACTTATAACCTCCTTGCAAAAATCGATTTGAACCTATAACCCATAACCTCCTTGCCAACAACATTCATTGAAAGAATGATTCAACTTATGTAAACATTATTGTTATTAAACAACAACCCAGAATTAATAAGGTATTCTTAAAATAATCCATATGATCTATTAATGCTGATTTTTACATTTTTTGTTACAATTAAACAATATTATTATTTAAAACTGTGTTTTTTTTTCCGCGATATTTAAAAACTGTGTTTATTATTGTAATGGTTGAATTTTGTTACTATATTAAGAAATATACAAAATAATAATTATTATACTAAAAATGTTTAAATCTATATATACCAACCTCGAGGAGCCCTTGTTCGATTGTGAGTTGTCAAAATAAAAACTTACGTAAGGAATTATAACTTAGTCACGTAGAGGAAGTCCTGAAAAAAACCAACAAGGAAGGCGAGGCGACGCGCAACCTTAAAAATTTAATAGTTTGCATGTAGACGATGAACATCAACACTATGTAACTGTTACAACTGCCAGTGCTGACGAGACAGAGATCCAACCTTCTTGTAATCCATTGATTGATCATCCATTGCCGGGGCGTTTACCGTTGCCACAGTTGCATGCAGGATGCGACGGTACGCTAATTATAGAGAGCGCTATATCTGCTGTGTAAAAGCTAAAGGATAGAACCCTAAGACCATAGTCGTTGCTACTACACATGTTTGAAATGCTATGACGTTATAATTTATTTTCTCCAACTCCTCTGAAGCAAGCCCAGGCGCTACCATCGGTCCTCTGTATTTTAACCTCCTTTCGTGAAGGTGGTGGTGAAGGTGAAGGCTTTCTGGGCTGTGGCGGACAATGGCTTCGGAGAGAGGCAGGGGCCGTAGAGGTGGTGGTATGTTGGCTCTTTTTTCTTTTTTTTTTTTTAATTTGAGTTTTCTGCTTTTGTATTTAGGATCCCAGTCACAAGTTCAATACTGCTAGGGTTTAGTAAAAGTTTTTGTAAAAATATGGTGGCAGCTGCCTCTGATGTATATTTCGCTTTCCGTGTTTTTATTGCTTGAGTTGAAAATGAGTTCGGCTCTTGTTAAGCAGAAGTATTGGAGAGAGTGATTGACTATGGGTTTTGAGTTTAGGGTTTAGTAACTGGAGTTATTGGAAAGGTGACAATTGGGATCGATAAATGTATAGGGTGAATTTGTGCCGGAATTCTGGACTTTTGAGAAAACTGGTATTTGTATGTATATAATTTGGGTTTCTGGGAAGAGCACAGTTTAACATTTCCCAGGGAACAAAATTGGGGTCTTTAGAAGGGGTAAGTTAACAAGCGGAATGTTGAACTTCTTTTTTTAAAAATTTGGTAAGGGTTTTGTTAAAAGTTTTCATTAATGTGAATTTGATTATAGAAATTTTGTTTTTCTAAATTTTGATCCATTTTAAAAAATGACCTATATCTTTAAAATTTTAAAATGATCAAAGGAACTTATCCATTTATATACTCATTCCTTTTAAAATATGGATTGCTCTTAAAAATTAAATTACTGGTTCAAAGATAGTCTCTTCGCTAACATGAAAGTGGAAGAACTAGCTACTTACTTTGAAATCTGATTGTATTAAAAAACTATGGGGCAGTTGTAATTGGAAATTGATCTTCTACATAACATGATCATGGAATTCTATCATGATCTCTTAAGGCATTTATTTGATGTGCAGAGAAACTGCTTTTAGTACAGCAATGGATAAAAATTTATCGGGCTCATTGCTATGTTGATCTCCACTTTCATGATCAGTTTTCTTTCTTTTAATTCATCAAAAATAAAAATTATCAGACTTATTGATGCGTTGATTTCTTAACTATATCTTTCTCCTTCGTTTTTAAGTGACCTTAATCATCATCAGTTTTCTTTATTTTCTTATTTGTTTACACATTACTCTTTCATTTCTTTATTAGGTTATTATCAACATTTTCTGTTTATTCCTAGTCATATTTTTATTTTGAAACGCAAGAGTTATATAATAATCATTTTTTATTTATTAATTTGTTATTCACATTTTTTCATTTTTGGCCATCTATTTCTTTTTAAATGCCATAATTCTATCGTAACCATTTTTATCTTTATTAATGTATTATTCACACTTTCACATTTTTTTTCTTTTTCGGTCATCTATTTCTTTTTAAATAGCATAATTCTATCATAACTATTTTTATATTTATTAATGTATTATTCACACTTGCTTTTTAGTTTTTTTGTCTTCTTTGCAATTTTTATAATTATATCATAACTTGGATATGGCAAAGAGGACTTTTATTTATGTGTTCTGGTTATGCTTTGGACATAGTCTCTTAGAACTCTATGTGTAGTAAGAACTATGTTGTTGCTGATTGACTAAAAGAGGGAATTTTACATACAGGTCGAATACCTTAAGCAACCACTCACACAAACACATCACAGATTGACACACCAATGTATTACGTGGTTAAAATCCTTAGAGAGGAAACAGTCCATGACCACAACCAACATGGCCACTTGGGGAAATATATAAATGCAAAAGGAAAATATTTTATATACAAGCTTCTCTCACAATCAATTATAAACAAATGACCCTTTAGTATAGTCCTTAAGATAGGAGAAGATGAAACTTAACACTTGAATGTTGGATTACAAAAGTATAAATGCATATTGAAGAAACACACTTTACCTAACATCCCCCCTTAAGAATAACTTGGGATAGGATGAAAGGATTTACAAAGGTGACACAATAGGAGAAGGAAGGAGGCATTAGAGCCTTTCCCCCCTTAATGACAACTTTCTAAACTCCTAACATAGATTGAAGTTTGGAATTTTTTTTTTCTATAAGAAATTTTGTAAAAATGTTAGCAACTTGATCATGGTTCATTTGTAGGGCAAAAGAGCACTTCAGACTAAAAACACACTTTACCTAAAGACACATTGGACCAAGTTGATTAGGAGGCATTAATGCCTTTCCCTCAATGACAACTTTTTGAACTCCTAACATAGGTTCAAGTTTGGAAAATTTTGCTTCTACAAGAAATTTTATGAAATTGTTAGAAACTTGACCATTTGTAGGGAAAAAGAGCACTTCAAGAACGCAACCTTGAGTAAGCTTTTTGATGAAGTGCATGTGTAGCTCAATGTGTTTACGCATTGATGTTGAAATGGATCTTTGGTGAGTTTGATGGCACTCTAATTGTCACACCAGAGGGTAGTCGGATGCCGCTGATGGAGTCCAAACTATGAAAGGATCTATCGAAGCCGAGTCCAAACTATGAAAGGATCTATCGAAGCCACAATGTTCTTGATTTGCATTAACTGCGGCTTGATTCTCTGCTTTTGTTGAAGAAAGAGAAAGAGCTTGTTGTTTCTTACAAGCCGAAGTGACAAGTCTGAAACCAAGACAGAAAAACATAACCTATAGTAGATTTCCAATCATTAGGGTCGCTATCGCAATCAAAATTAGTGAAGCCAACCAACAAATGATCACCCCCCTGAATTTTAATAAATCCCAAACTGAACTATACCTCTGATATACCAAAGTATCCTTTTTATTGCTTTCCAATGGCTTTCATTAGGCATTTGCATATACTGGGAAACAAGTCCAACAACAAAGGAAATATTAGGATAGGTATGAACCAAGTGCAAAAGGATACCAAATAATTGATGGTACAATGTGGCATCTACTTCACGTGTAGTGTAGGTGGCATCGAGTTTGACTCCATACTGGAAGGGAGAAGGGGCTAGTTTACAATATTCCATGTGAAAGCGATGAAGAAGGTCACATGCATACTTAGATTGAGAAAGCAAAAGTCCTTCTTTGGTTTGCAAGACTTGGAGGCCAAGAAATTAATGCAAATTCCCTAAGTTTGTTATTTCAAGTTCCTTCTTAAGCCTAGATTTTACATGTGTTAAAAGTTTGGGGTCACTATGAATGAGAATAAGGTCATCAACATAACGGTCAAGTATTATGAGATGGTTTCCTACTTTCTTGGTATAGTCATTGAGGTGAGAATGACATCTAGAAAAATTTGTGTCAAGAAGAAAGTTATCCTTTCTAGCATACCAAGCCTGAGGAGCTTATTTAAGGCCAAAGTGAGATGTCTTAAGATGGCAAACTAGGCTGGAGTCATTTTGAATATATTCAGGAGGTTGTTCCATGTAAAATTATTCTTGCAAATCCCCATGCCAGAAGGTAGATTTGACATCCATTTAATCGACTTCCATTTATATGAAGCGGCAAGGGCTAGAACGAGGTGGCTGGAATTCATTTTGGCTATAGGGGTGAAGTGTTCACGTTTAACGGACTCAATTAGAGGAAGGCAAGCAGGTGGAGGTGGATTTTATCCTCACTGTCATCATCTGAAGAACTAGAATAGGATCACTAGCAAAAAAGTTGGGAATAGAAGATGGCATAATCACCAATGATGGCTCGTAGGCTGAAGATGGCACACATGCTGAATTAGGTTCGGAGGTTGAGAATTTTCATCAAATTTAACATCTCTCCTAATAATAGTTTCATTAGAATGAGGTTGAAGAAGTCTATAACCTTTTACATCTTCGAATATCCAAAAAAAATGCACTTCTCACTTTTGGGCTGCAATGCTTTCCATTTATCATCGAGAATGTGAGCCCATGCTTCACTACCAAACACACGAAAAATCGCTTACATTTGGTTTAATTTTATTCCATGCTTCTTCTAGTATTATATCTTTTAAAGCCTTTGTAGGAGTGCAATTAATTATATAATTTGCACAATTAATGTCTTTGGCCCAAAAATGAGGACTTAACCCCTTAGACTGGATCATATAATTTTTCATTTCCTTTAATGTGTGATTCTTTCACTCAGCAACAACATTTTGTTGTGGTGTGTATGGAATAGTATTTTGCATCTAAATGCCTTGTGCAATGTAGTGAGTTGTAAATTTGTTGTCAACATATTCACCTCCAATATTTGTTCTAAACTTTTGAAGTTGATACCTAGATTGGTTTTCAACAGGGGCCTTGTAGGCCAAGGACATGTCAAAAATTTTACTCTTAAGTTTTAAGAAATAAACCCAAGTGCATCTAGAGAAGTCATCAATGAAAATTAAGAAGTACTTGAACCTAGAGAAACAAGTGGAAGGAAGCGGACCACACAAATCACTATGAACAAGTTGCAAGGGAGCTGAGGTGTGCCAAGAGGCAGGTTTTTCAAAATTGTCCCAATGATGTTTGCCGAGAACAAACCCGAGACAAACACCATGTTGGCAAGAAACAAGAGGAAGACCAATCACCATATTCTGATTACATAGTTGCTGCAATGAGTGATAGTTTAGATGACCGAATTGCTCATTCCAAAGTTTTCTTAAGTCATTGATATGAACAATAAAAGCTGATGGAAAAGATGATGACTCAAAATTGTCAAATCTGTATAACTTGGTAATATTATTAACAATTGTTGTTACTAACTTGCTTAGGATTTTTTGAATCCTTGATTACAATTTGGTGAGGTGAAAACTCAGTCTTACATTAACCTGAAGGAGTGATCTGATAGATTGATAAAAGATTGTAGGAAAGACTTGGAACCATAATGCATCATTGAAATGACCATCCAAAGGCAGATCCTTCCACTGAATGATATATTTAGATCATTTAGACAGTATCTTAGCCCTAACTTCTCCTAAGTATCCAAAATACATTTTGGAATCTAGATCACATGACCTTCATCATGTAAAGTAGGCAGAGTTTTTGACGTTTTAACACTCTGTCCCACTACCTTTTTTAAGCGGGATGTGTGAAAGGTATTATGCAATTGGACACCTCCTGGAAGCTCCAAGTTTAAGCAATGGGTCCTACATTTGCTGAAATTCTATATGGTCCATAGTACCTTGGTCCAAGTTTTTATTTATTTTCAGTTTTTAGTGATTTTGCATGTATGGCTACAATCTTAGGAAGGCTTAGTCTCCTACCACAAACT
This sequence comes from Larix kaempferi, assembly GCA_027924585.1. Classification (NCBI taxonomy): domain Eukaryota; kingdom Viridiplantae; phylum Streptophyta; class Pinopsida; order Pinales; family Pinaceae; genus Larix; species Larix kaempferi. Next base: position 4,982,604 of record BSBM01000076.1, read on the forward strand.
CACTCTACTTCTGTGCTTGTCTTGCTGAACATTCATTCTGTCTTGGGCTAATAAAATACATATATATATATTTTAAATCCTTTGAAATGTGTTGACTTTCTTCAAGAAAGTCTCTTACATCTGGCACTTGGGCCTCTTCTAGAGACCTATTAATCAAGAAAGGAAGATCGTAATTGTTTAGAGCCTTGAAAGGTGTTACGCCACTGAGCATGTGGTATGCTGTGTTGTACACATTTTCTGCTAGGTGCAATCATTTTACCCATGAGGATTGATGTTCAACAACATAGTTTTGGAGATATCCTTCCAAACATTTGTTAACAACCTCAGTCTGGCCATCGATTTGGGGATGATCTCCACTGCTTGGAGTTAAGGTGGTGCTTATCAGCTTGAATAATTATCTCCAAAAGTGGCTCAGGAATTTGGCATCTTGATCACTGACAATGCTTTGGGGAAGATCATGTAGTATGTAAACGTGCTTCTTGAAGAGATGCAACTTAGGAGAGCAATGTTTAGGGGCAAGAAATGGGCATACTTGGTCAATCAGTAAACCATCACAAAGATGGAATTATTTCCCCCCCCCATGTTAGGAAGTTATGTCACAAAGTCCATGCTAATAGATTCCTATTTCTGGCTCGGGAGAGCTAAGGGTTGTAACAAGTCTGGACTCCTTATTTTTCCAGTTTTATTCCTTTGACAAATTTCACATGAGGCCACAATCTTTTTTACATTTGTTTTTAAACCATTCCAAAAGAATCTATTCCCGATGCATAATATTTTTTTTGAAAAACCCAACATGCCCAACAGAACGAGGTGAATCTTACCTTGAATTTGGAATTAGGAACAAGCTGTCAATGGAAGGAGGTGAATCTTTACCTCGAATTTGGAGTTAGGAATGAGCTGGTTTCAGTTTTATATGGAATGATATCACCAGAAATTGAATGTTTGTTGTCTGCTTTTGTGTCTTTCTGCGTTCTTGCAACATGGATGTAGCCATCTTGTGCTTGGCATATTTAGCAAATATTTCTTCCTTCCATCCTGGTTTTGTTATGGACATGGTGTGATTCTCATATACTCAAGATAATGACTCTTCCACCACGTTGTTGATGCCTTTCTTATATTGAATCTCAAAATCCCTTGCAGCTTGCTAGCCCATTGAGCTTGTTGCCATCAAAGAAAACAAGAGAAAACAAGAGAAAACCTCCTCAAATAGGGTTTGAAAATTTTATTTATTGTACCTTGAAAAGATGTTGGTACATTGGTTAGTGCGATTGGCATTACTCGGAACTCAAAGTGGCCATGGTATGTTTTGAATGCTGTCTCAAACTGGTTCACTACTCTCACTCTTATCTGGTGTTAACCAGATCTTAAGTCTACCATTGTGAATATCGTGGCACCATGCAATTATGCTAAGTTGCTAACAACTCAATCGTTGGAATAGGTTCTCTGTTTTTGATAGTCCTCTTATTAAACTCCCAGTAATAACAAAGTAAAGCTATAGGGGTGTTTACTGCAAAACTAGGTTAAAAAGCTAAAATTAATGAAGAAACAAGAGAAGAAAGGTTGTGGTGAGGGAGAATGGTATGGAAGTTACAACTTTACAAGGTCCTCTAAAAAATAGAATCTTTTTTGGGCTAGCTCTAGTTAATAAGATTCTATATTGGGATAATGGCCAAAAAGGAACTGGATAGGGCTTGGATGGTGTATACTGTGTAAGGAAACTAGTGAATCTGTGAATCATCTCTTTGTAAGCTATTCATTTACCTAGGTTGTTTTGAGTTTTATGCTTTGTAACACCTCTTTCCAAACAACCTAGGTAAGTGAATAGGTTATAAAGAGATGATTCACAGATTCACTAGTTTCCTTACATAGTATACACCATCCAAGCCCTATCCAGTTCCTTTTTGGCCATTATCCCAATCTAGAATCTTATTAACTAGAGCTAGCCCAAAAAAGATTTTATTTTTTAGAGGAATATGTAACTTTCATACCATTCTCCACCACCACAACCTTTCTTCTCTTGTTTCTTCATTAATTTTAGCTTTTTAACCTAGTTTTGCAGTAAACACCCCTATAGCTTTATTTTGTTACCACATTAACTCATCACTATGATCCTTACTATGAATGGCATTGTGATTTAAGTGATTGATATATTGTGTCCACTCTGAAGCCTGGTCATCCTGTAGTTCCAAGTCTTCTGTTAATTTGAATCCATCCTCCCTGTTCCATATCACTCATTGCATATGCTAAACTTTTGATTTGTTTGGCATGAAGGATTTCTAGAAGAGGAACTGACAACTTATGATTTTCACTACATTGAATCCAAGGGTCCTCACCAATGTTCAGTTTATTTCCTCGTTTTCTAGACAATTCGGTTACCTAAAATATCAAACACTTTAACTAGAACTTTCCATACATTTGATGCTCCTTTTAAAGACTTTCTCTTGCCTTATCCCACCCTCTGGATGTTTGTTCTCTAAATACTTTGCCTTCATCACTTTTCCCCATATCCCTTTATGAAGACAAGTCTCCATAGAATTTTTACTGCTAAGGCCTGGCTAAAGACATAAATAATGTTCAGTCCCTACTCACTTTCCTCCTTTGTTTTGGCTAATCTTGACCATTTACCCAAGGTTATACCTTCCATTACTCTTTTTCCAATCCAAAGGAAATTGAAACACTTTTTCCTTATCTTATTCAAAGTGCCTTTCAGTATGTGTGCAATAGATAACCAATAGATAGGAATGCTTTATAAAATTGAATTAACTAGAATTAACGTACCTTCCCATGACAACCACCTGTAAAACCAACAAGTATTTCTCCAATCATTTTGAATAACTAAAGCAAATTTGCACCTGTAGTCATTGGGCTTTAAAGTGAAATCCCAGATACTTAACTCCTTTATCCAAAGGTTTAGTTTTCATATGAAATAACTATGTTATTCTTCTTTCTAGACCTTCACTCAAGCCATTAAACAGGATGCATGATTTATTCATATTGATCTCCATCCTTGTTGCTTTGCAGTAGGTCTTTAGAATAATTTTAAAGTAATTCATTTCCTTAAAGTACCTTTCCCGGAAAGAAAATGTCATCAATGAATAGTAAATGAGAAACATCAATAGACGCTGCTATCTGATAAAATCTTATCTTTGAGTTTCTGCTATCAGCCTGCTCAGTCCCGCTATCTTAAAAAATAAGAAGGGTGATAAGGGGCATCCTTGTTTAAGATCCCCTGAAACCCTAAAGAAACCTAGAGAACCATTTATTAAGACAACAAAGTTGACTGATTCAAAGCACCCTATTATCCAGTTTACAGTTTGAAGATTCAAACTTGTTTGCAGAAGAACCGATCTTAGAAACAACCAATTTGCTTTTTCATAAGCCTTTGAGAGATCGATTTTCATAACCACCACAGAATTTTTGCCAGATTTTATTAAATGTAATCCCTCCTGCGCTGTCCCTACTGCATCTTGTATCTGTTTATTAAATAAAAAACCAAACTGTTCCTCCGAAATAAAATTTGACAAAGTAAGCTTCAATCTATTTGCAATTATCTTCCAGATTATCTTATAGACAAGGTTACAAAGAAAAGTGGACTTGAAGAATGGTCATTCTTTTTTAGGGATTAGTTCTATGAAAATTGCATTCATGGCCCCTAAAACGTTTCCAGAAATTCTTGTTTCTTTGATTACTCTAAGAAGTTCCTCCTCCAATAACTCATAGAAGCCTAAATTAATTTGACATTCCAGCCATCAAGGCCAAGGATTTTTACCCTTTTAAAAGATTGTATTACAGACTTTAACTTAACCTTTGTGACCGCTGTTTCCAGATTTGCATTCATTTTTTCATAAAAACTATGGATTAGTCTAACCACCTTCATTAATTCTGCAATATTTGAATGAATTTTCAGGCTCCTTGAACAAAGAGTGAAAATGTTGCTAACCGACAATTGTCAAATCTTTGAAGGAGGATGCCCTAGAACCATCAAGCAGTTCCAATTCCCATGCTGTATTGACACTTTTTCTATAAGTTGCATAACTATGAAAGAACTTTGTATTATTGTCACCCTATGCTAACTACGTTGCTGTACTCTTGAGCTTTCACTTTGCTTCTTCCAATTCTGAAAGCTCTTTCTTTTTACCTCAAAGACTTAAATCTATTATAAGTTGTTATTCTATTTATCTTTTGCATTTTGAATTTTGGAGATTCATTTTCTATGTAGAATATATTATTGGTCAAAAAAGTAGGATAAATAAATATCAAGTTTAAGACATAAATGGTTTAGGTGGAAAAATTGTTGACGATTACCCTTATATCTCGTTAACACAGAAAGAAGTGAAGATCCTAACTTGCACGAGAAATTGAAATTGCACGAGCAATTGAAGAAGGAACGTGAAGATATCTGTGAATTGAAGCAACGTGCTTACAAGAGTGCATTATGGGCGTTGAGAATGGATCATCAAAAAATTAATTGGGTATTTATCCATCTTTTAATCTTTTGTTTTCTACTTCAAATTCATGTAATGTAACGATCATCTATGATCATGGTATTTTGATATGATTTGATCATGTACTCTAATGCATGTGTTCAGAGGCAAATGTTATTATATAGACATATGTGGCGTCTTGTTTTTTGGTCTTTTATTGAAAAGATATGTCTTCTAAGAGTGGTTTATTTCTTTAGGATGTACAAGATTGTGAACTCTAGGTCAAGGGATGTGTCTATAATATATGACATGTCTATTTTTGTTAAAACTTATGCATGCATATCTCTCCCTTAAGGTGACTATTGCACTGTAATTTTCTTGATGGCTTGTATTCTGGGGGATAAAACTTCACTCTGTTTGCTTGTCCTCCATTTGCTTCACTTGGAATACTGCTTCAGAACTGATGTTTTCACAGTGAAAAATTGCTTGGTCTTTACTTCTCCTTTTAACATACTCTGTCATTCTCCATTCCTCTTTGGGTTCCTTTCATCTTCTCATCTTATGTATTAGTCTATGTGAGTTAGTTCTATTTCGAGTCATTGCTTGCTTTCCTCTCTATGAGATGTTGAGTTTCAGTTGGTCCTGAATTTTAATTTCTCCCTCTAGATTGAACTTATCTATGTAGTATTGTTGCTTCCTTGTGGGGTTTATTTTCCTTTTGTGTTTTCTGTAACATTCTTGTTAGTGGATTTTCAACTCCTTCCTATGCACCAAGCAAATTTCTTCTAGTATATTCAGGCTATAAAACTAATTCTTACATTGTAGTTTGTATGGGTTCATTCTTCTTTTTAAGTTCTCCTTGCTGATATTGCTAGTTTTCCTTTTGTTGTTCATGTTTGCCACTTATTGTCTGTATAGTATCAGTCTCTGTAATTGTCTCGAGTTCTATGGAGTGTAAACTTAATTTTTCTTGAAGTATCTCATGTCAAGTGCATACCTTTATTCTAAGAAAGTTTTTTATTGAATGTTTTTGCTATCTTTCAGTCTGATTCTATTGTTTTCGAGTTAGAGGATGACCCATCCCTCGACTTGTACCTAGACACTCACTATTCCTTGATGTCTGATGTTATTTTCTTAGGGGATTTCAATGCTCCTACCGAATCTTTACAGAAACTGATACATGATTGATTAGAGGATGCCCTTTGTCTTCAAGAAATTGACCCAGTTTTAGTGGGCCTCCATAGGACTTCCAATGATTTGCTTGGCCCCCACACAACATAGGGAAGCACATTCTTCAGCTAGGCGAGTTGGATGAGCTTCTTCTTCTAAATTGTGTCACTCCTTTTTCCATGTTAGGATGGATTCACTTGTTTCCCTCATGGTGTTAGGGCTTGTGTGGCCAATTATGTCTACCAACTAGGATTTTCTTCCTTGCATCCATCACCTTACTGTCACCCTCCGTCTCCCCATTGTGGACCATGTTCTCATTACTTTCGCACCCTACAATCTCCTCCCCATACCCCCTATCCCCCACCACAATGTCCTATTTTGAGGCACCTTGGATAAGGGCCTTTCGGACACTTACACCTTGTTACAATTTGATTTAGCACTAGAGTGGGAAAGTCCCAACCCACTAGTGCTATCAAGGAGCAACTTCAGAAGAAAGCACCAATGTGACCTTAGTGCTAACTTTCCTCACTTTTGGTTGACTCTCAAGGTCAAGGGGGGCTTCCCTAGGATTGATTAGGTGGTACTGGTGTTCTATTGAAGAGAGCTAAGAGGGGATTGATTACAACTTAGATGTTTGAGAGTAAACCAAAGTTAATTTCCTCGTTTAGTGCTTGAATGTGTAAGTTTATTTAAATGCTAAGTCAAAACACTTAAATGGAAATACTCAAAGGATTGCAATGTATCAACTTGAACAATGGATCAGCTTAAAGCCCATGAACATTAAAGATCATTATTTTTGGGAATGTAAAGATATTGCAGAAACAGAAACTCACAATGAAATAGCCAATTATGTGGTTAAGGAGTGGGTTCATTTACTGCAAAATAGAAATTATCCAAAACTGAAAATATAAGAAGCTAGTTATTGAATGAGATCTTTAAAACATAAGTTCTTAGCCCAAGGTGTCAAGGGTTTAGATTTCAGATTTCAGATTTCAGATTTCAGATTTCAGATTTATAACAAGTGTTTTAGCAAGAATGTGGACAACTTAAACATCATTATTCATTGATCCATAATTATCAAGTATTGGAAGACCATCCCAATATTAGTGCAAGAGAAAGATATAGTAAATAAAATGAATTTGCACAAGTAATTTCCATAATTTATTGAAACACTCAGCCAATGTAGATGTACTTAATAAGACAATAAATTATAATCAAAACATTAACCAAGAGAAACAGTTGAACTAAGTCTTTCTTAATAAGCAAATTAACTCAGGAAATTTTATAATTCATTGTGAAATGGTGAACAAAAAATTTAACGATTAAATCCGAAAATTAAAACTACCCATAAAAAATTTAAAATTAAGTAAAATATGCCAATCTGAATTTCCAGAATTATTTAGGGCTAATTATGAGCACATTAACCACTCAAATCAACCTAAAGGCATGAGTAAATAACCCATATTTTCGTATGTGATCATTCAAGCATGAAACCTTAACTCAAAATGTGAATTTATGAAGTACTTAGGGCTGAATTATTTTTGTTTGTTTGTTGTTAAGAAATAAGGATAAAACAGAAAAAAACAAGAAGAAGCCTAAAAATGAAGAGAAAGCATGAGCAAATACCTTGCCTTAATAAGATTGGAAATCTAAAAATTATGGCAACCTTGAAGAAACACAGATTTTACCCTAAAAAATTAAGAAAAGAAAAGTTTTTTCAAGTTTCGCTGGTTGATGAGATGGAGTGGTAGACTAGTTTCTTTGATCCTTGGGAAAATGGAGTCTTAGAAATAGTTCCCCTTTGCCTTGTTTCAGTTTATTTAGAGATGGAACACCTGCAAAAACATGACAATTCCCGTCCATGCCTTTAGGGTTTCATGCAAATCCTCCAAGGAAGGTTCACCCTACAAGTATATGCCTTCAATGACTAGATCCTAGCATACACCCTAGCCTACACATGTTTGAACTTGGAAGACTCTTAAACAATTCCCCCCCATGCCTTTAGGTTTTCATGCAAATCCTCTAAGGAAGGTTCACCCTACAAGTATATGCCTTCAATGACTAGATCCTAGCATACACCCTAGCCTACACATGCTTGAACTTGGAAGACTCTTAAAGATGACAATCATAGACAAGCTATAAGACTAAAGCATATAATAAGTGAAGAGATTTTCCCTAACCTAATTATAGTGGAGCAATATTATCCTTCTATGGACTAGATCTAGACATTTGACAATTGAAAAACATACATGTTACCTCAAGAATAGCTCAACCAAGAAATGCCTCACATGTATGAAAGATCTCCAAAGAAAACCAAGAGCCTTTGATGCAAAAGATCTTTATTATGCAATCAACAACAACAAGATACAAACGAGAGGGGAGCCTCTTATATAGGCTATAGGCTCAACAACCTTCCAATTAAAAAATAATATCTTGGGTTAAAACCTGAGATCTATCCTAGGGAGGATCACAAATCCTCTAGACATGACAAAAAATCATAAACAATGAGGCCTAAGACAAGGGGGCTCTCCTCATAGTTAGTAGTCAAATGCATTAAAATGGTACAAAATAGGCCCAACAAGGGGGGAACTACGATATACATGGTCCAAGTGATAACTAGATACAATAATATGCTCCAACGACCTAGAGTACTCTGCTAGGAAATTCACACATGTTGTCCAAATGATGCCTCCAGGGTGATCTCTAGGTACAAGTCCAAGAAATGAGTGATAAATGTAAATATTTGATCCAGAGATCACTACTCCCTTTGGATCGCCCTGAGATCTCAAGCGGGATGAGTCTCGATATCAATACAACATTAACAGGAACTCAAACAACTAGATCTGCATTTACCAACTGAACAATATAAATGCAATCATACATAAACATCAAATGTACCCTGGAACCCTTTAGGGAGAAACTACCAAACTATGGGGCTATCTTCATTCTTGAGCCCAGAGCATATAGGAAAAGAGACAAGTACAATATAGGGTTACCTCAGTAATCTTTTCTGGCCAACTCAAGATTTGCATGCATCCAGCTGATGCATGCACGGAAGAGATAAGCCCTAAATGGAAAATTGGATTTGAATGTCCCTGTATCCACCTTTGCTTGATCTATCTGTCTCTATCCTCAGCTCTGCTCTGCTCGCTCTGAAGACTGCCCGGTGACTGAAAACGTCCTCTTCTTGCATGCACAAGTGCGCCCTCCCTCCAACAATGAAAGACTCGTACTAAATCAGATCTCAACAGATCTGAGCTCTGATTGTCACTGATCTTCCTCAATCTCTGAGACGAAGATACTTTGTAAGTTACAGACACTCAAATGCTCTACCGGATGCGGTACGAGCTTCTCCCTCCTTGAAGAATGCGCCCTCCTTCACATGTGAAGTCGTCCTCCTCTCTCTTGATCTATCTCAGATCAATGATCTCACTGATGAAGACAGTCACCTCCTGTCTTCCTTATAACATCTCATCATCAAGTTAGGTTTACCAAAAACCTAAAATGGCTGCATGCAAAACTCACTTTTGCATGCATTTCTCTCCAATCATTTTCCTGGTTAATATTTTAACACTCCCTCTTAACCAGGAAAGGATTCTGAACCACTCCCATATTCTCCCTGAAGTATTCAAAATTGGTCTTCATCAAAGACTTCGTCAGAATATCTGCAACCTGCTCATCTGTAGAAATGTACTGGAGCTCAACTGCTCCCTTCTGAACATGATCACGAATAAAGTGATATCTGATCTCAATGTGTTTGGATTGATCATGAAATACAGGATTCTCAGAGAGCTTGATACAACTCTGATTGTCACAGTGAATCACCGTAGGCTCCAACTACTGATAAAAAAGACTCACCAACATCTTGCGAAGCCATATGGCTTCACAACTGGCTAAGCTAGCTGCCATATATTCTGCTTCAGCAGAGCTCAATGCAACGGACTTCTGCTTCCTGTTGAACCATGACACAACTGCCGAACCTAAGCTGAAGCAACACCCGGAGGTGCTTTTCCTGTCACCTGCATTCCTTGCCCAGTCTGAATTTGTGAACCCCACAAGCTGGACTTCTCCCTGCCTCACATAATTCAGTCCATACTCTGCAGTTCTACTAATGTATCTCAAAACATGCTTTGCTGCTACCCAGTGCACATCTCTGGGTTCAACCATGTATTGACTCAAGGTGTTGACTGCAAAGCTCAAATCTGGTCTGGTGTTGACCAAGTACATCAAGGAACCGATGAGCTGTCTATACTTAGTGGAATCAACCAACTTACTCTCAGAAGCCACTTGCTTCTTCCAGTTGGTCGTCATAGGGGTAGTCATAGGCTTGCAATCCTGCATCTGAAATCTCTTCAGAATGTCCATTGCATACTTTCCCTGACTGAGAAAGATATGCCCATCCTCCTGCCAGACTTCCATCCCTAGGAAGTAATGCATAAGCCCAATATCTTTCATTTCAAACTCAGATGCAATATCCTTCTTGCACTCACTGATGAGTTTCTCTGCTCCTGTAATAAACAAGTCATCTACATAAAGCACAAGAATAAGAGGATCCCCTCTCACCACAATGAAGTAGAGATTTGGATTTGCTTCACTCTTCTGAAACCCTAGCTGCTGCAAATAGGTATCTATCCTAGAATACCAAGCTCTGGGTGCTTGCTTCAAGCCATATAGAGCTTTCTTCAATTTGCACACATGAGATTCTCTCTCAAGTACCTCAAAGCCCTCAGGCTGCTCAATGTAAACTTCCTCCTCGATGAGTCCATTTAGGAAAGCTGTCTTGACATCCATCTGATGAATCTTCCATCCCATTTCTTCTGCAACAGAAATGACAGTCCTGATGGAAGAATACCTGGCCACAGGAGCAAACGTCTCCTCATAGTCAACTCCCTCTATCTGTGAGAACCCTCTAGCCACAAACCTGGCTTTGTATTTCTCAATGCTGCCATTTGCTCCATACTTAATCTTATAGAGCCATCTAGAGGTGACTACTGATTTTCCCTCTGGTCTGGGTACCACTTCCCAGACATCATTCTTCATGATGGAAGCATACTCTTCCAACATGGCATCTCTCCAAGCCTGCTTTCCTGCTGCTTGTTCGTATGAGGAAGGCTCTGACTCATTGATGCTGCTTACTAGTGCTAAGTAACTGCAGAATCTCTGTGAAGCCTTTCTTTCTCTCACATCTTTCTTGGGAGTTCCTACTGCCTGAGCATCCTTCAAGGTGTCTTGAAACCACTTAGGCTTCCTCTTTCTTGAAGTGACATCCTGAGATGATAACTCCTCATCCTCGTCCCAATATCCTGTATGTGAGTGAGTACCTCTAGTAGAGTTGCTAGTGGCTATTGATCCTGTAGCTCGAAAACCTGTAATCTGGGATCTTGATCTTAGTTGATCACCAACCTGAGATCTTGTGCCAGTCCCTGCTCCTGTGCCTGTGGAAACCGTATCCTGTGTATCTGTCACTTCGGACACTTGGGACCCTGTTGACTGCTGAGTAGTACTTTGTCCTGTGTCAAGTGGTGATGTAGCAACTTGTTCTTTTCCCTTCTCTGACTCACATGACTTTCGAAAGGCCCGATCCTCCTCGAACTTCACATCCCATCTCACAACAGTCTTTTTGAGAGCAGGGATGTAAATGCGGTAGGCCTTTGAAGTCTCATCATACCCAACTAGAATTCCTCTTTCTGCAGTGGGTTCTAGCTTTGTCCTTTTCTCTGAGGGAACATGAGAATAGGTGAGGCATCCAAAAATCCTGAAGTGCCCAACTGCAGGTTTCTTCCCAGAGAAGGCTTCCTCGGGGGTCCTGTCCCCCAAAGCCTTATGGGGGCTCCTATTCTGAATGTAGGCTACAGTGTTGCATGCTTCAGCCCAAAGAAAAAATGGCAATCCCTGATCATGCAACATGGATCTCGTATCTCCAATAATGGCCCTGTTCTTCCTCTTAGCCACCCCATTCTATTGAGGTGTATAAGGAACAATCAACTGTCTCTTGATGCCTTCCTGAGTGCAGAACTTATTGAACTTAGCGGAGGTGTACTCTCCCTCATTGTCTGATCTGAAGATCTTAATCTTCCTTTTTGTCTGCTTTTCCACAAGGGCCTTGAACTCTTGAAACTTCTGCAAAACTTCCTTAGACTCTTTGCTCTTCAGGAAGTAGATCCAGGTCTTCCTGGAATAGTCATCAATGAAAGACACATAGTACTTGTATCCTTTCAGTGATGTGGTGGACATCGGACTACAAAGGTCAGAATGAATCAAATCAAGAGCTCCTGTTGCTCTAGTGTCGCTCTTGGGAAATGCTGTTGTTATCACACAAACTCTAGCTGTTGGTGGTAGGTATCCCAATAGGGACGGTAGAGGTGAAAAGCTAGGTAGGTGTAACCAACAGTAGCCAGGTCCTTCGTCCAAAGGACAGAAGTCACACCGGACAAGGCTACAGTCACTTTAGACGAGGCACGTAGCCAAGTCAGGGGGGAGACCCCACTCAACCATTGATGGTTGAGACTCAACAATCAGACACCCAAACCTGAAAGATAAGCAAAGTGAGAGACAAGATGGATGACTAAGTGTGAGATTTCTTCCAGCCTAGTGGAATCGAGATTCTGGATGGGAAAGTATACTAGATGAAGCAAATTCAGATCTGATTACACATGTAAATGATGAATTGTATGAAAGATTAGAAGGCCAGAAATTAAATTAGCAAACAGAAATTTACTAGAAGAGTGGTTGGGGACCCTGCCTATGGGGAATGAAGCTCATTATGATTTACTCAAACATGGCAGCAGTTCATTAAGCTATTGAGACACGTCTTCTAGTGATTATAAAATTGTTAGCTAGCTTATTTAAAACACAAAAACCAGGCCAACAAGAAGTTGAGTGAGACTGCCCTAGGGGAATGAGTTAAACAGTGGAAAAATGGACCCAGGGCATAGAAAAATGAGCGTTTATACTCACTTCCAACCAACGAAACTTGATATTCTAAGGTAAAATGACGTTCTAAAACCAAATATCAAGTACCTATAACCCATAAATCAACCAAACAACGTGATTAGACAGTTTGCCCAAGTGGGGTGAATTCACTGAGGGACTAGTGCCTGGTTAAGTGGGCAGATGGAGTCGGAATCAAATGAAATTTGGAATATAAGCGTTTAAGCATAAATATTTGTGGGTTTACAAAACAAACTAATTCTAACGCTGGATTTCGTAGATTTTAATTTTTATAGGTTTTTAAGTGAGTTTTCTGCTCAACACACACATATTCAAACTTAAAATGATAGAGACCAGCAAGAACAACCTACTTGAGAGTGAATGAACGGATGAGATTGCCGAAGACTAGCTCTCCAAACTCAGTTGCCGAGCAACAGCGTGTTCCCTTTGTGTTCTGAGCTTCCAGTGGCCAAATTCACCCTAGGTACCTGCCACAAACAAGATCAAGTCAGTGATGCAGTAAATAATAAGAGAGACCAACAAGTAAAATGACTAAAATGAGAGAATTGAAAGGCTGAAAGTGCAATAACAACTCCCTTGTTAAAACTCTGAAGAATACGAGCAGTTGGGGGGTTCCCACTCCCAAAACTGCACCCTCCTCCAACTGAGCTCTTCACCTGCAAATCGAATGGCCAAGAACAATGTGGAAACAATACACTAGCAACTCAACAAAGCTATGGAAAACTAGATATGAGTCAAACAACACACATCTATCCATAAACTCTCAAGAAATTGTGGAAGAATGGCTCTATATCATCAAAAACTCAAGTGTACAAATGTGCCAAGAGGCTCCAAATGGAGTGAGTGCCTTCTCTTATAGAGAATGGCCACTCTCAAAATAGGTTTCCCCCCAAAATGGGGGGTTGAGATCATCTCCCCAATCCACAAATCGAATGGTGGAGATGTCTCTATGGAGGGGGGTGCGAATTGCCCCAAGGAGAGCGCACATGTGGAGGAGAGGGGCCCATTGTGGGGGCCACACACATAATACAACCTGTTGGGGGGTGTCTATATGGGGTTTTATCCCCCCAACATCATACAACAAGGGCCCACATGCCCATACTAAGCAAAATCGAATTCCCCCTAAGGAGAAAAACGCCCCTCATGGGCCAAATCGACCTCTATAGTGAGCTGTTCAATGCATGGCCCCACAATGCACAAATACAATGTTAAACATTACCAAAATACCTTAGAAATTACCTTTACCTTTGCCAACCATTGATTTTGCCATTTGCCTATAGTTGCCTTAGTCAAATTCTGATTTTCCATGTAATTTTTGCTGGTTTATATGGCTGAAGATGAAATTTGGGCTTTTGACCCACTTTTATTGCCCGGATTGCCGAACCGTCTACTGCAATGCAATCGTGGACCCCAAAAGTAGTAGGGATGACCACTCGAACGACCCCGATCCATCACTTAGGCATTATTTACCCCAAATCCATAATTTTTAATTAAAACAGGTCAAAATTTGACCAATAATAATTAAAAATTTCTCAAACGCTTCAGTATTTTGCAATTCTGTCACTTGCATGCTTATATGGGACCCATGTAGATAATGATTGATCGAAATCGAAATTCCGATCGCAATATTTTTTCGGGCCCATTTTTTTGGCCTAGTCAACTCAGTTAGACCAAGTCAAATTTGGTCAACAATAGTGTTAGTTGGATACCTGTATGCAAACATGGAGTGACAAGGCTCAATTATACAAGTTAGTACATTACTAAGCAATACAATGATAACATGGTGATAAAAAATACATTAAATCCCGAGATAATACAAGGCCTCGGTGAAGTGGGCCCACCACCTCCAAAAGAACAAAATGTTATGCACATCTATAGGATTAACCACTTTGTTGACTTTAGGTGATGTGGACAACAAGGAAAAAGATGTGGGAAGACAAGGATGAAGATCATGTGACCCTTTGGACAACTCGGGAAAGCGGGGTCCACTAAGATAAGTATGCCATGACAGAACACGGGGAAGGGCGGTGCCTCACAAATGGGTATAGTGTAGGGAAACCACCACTAGCCATCTAACAAGTATCTCACAACTCACACCCGTATCCGAAGACTCCGTGAGGTTCTTTTCTAGAGCCGCCAAACCGGGTGTCCGACAAACCGTAACTTGAGACTCTAGGGGGCAATCTTGAGCTTGTCCCTTGCTCCTTCTCACCTCCTTGTCCCGCAGGACTAGGTGAGGAATAACCACTACAAATGCTGACATGTATGGCTGACCAGAATCCATGTGTGTTCATAAACACATTGCATGGATTTTACAATGAGTTTCATACTTAGCCCTTTTTTGGCTAGATTTTACATTTACAACATAATGGCCTTTTTAGCCTGATTTACACTTCATTTCTTCATTTACATCAAGGCCTTCTTGGGATACATACATATCTCAAAAGATATAAACATGGTGCTCATACTGCAAAGGTAATGGGGGTGAGCAATACATGCTTCGATGACCAATGGGGAACACCCGGTGAGGCTACACAATCCTAACTGCATTGCAACATCGGGGGCAACCGACATGAGCAAATCCCAGGTCTAACCGTGTATCTCACACACTAAAGAGCCGAGGGACAATAAACAGGGAGTCATGGCAAACTCAAAGATCAGTGGGGAAAGGGGTCCTGGGGATCACAAATCAAAATCCAAGTCGGGAGCAAGTATCATGGATGAGTCAGATGAGTGGGGAAAGTGATAATGGAGCTAAAGTCAGCTACCGAGAGGGGCTAAGTGATCAAGTCTATGCCAAGTATAGAGGTCATGACTCAGCATGCATATACATAAGTCTAACCGGAGGGGTGGACTGACATCACCAAGGGCCCAATCACATTATACCATAGCTAGATCACCAAATATATCATCTCATGCAAAGTTAGTGTACTAACAAGTATAAATAAGTCTAATCTACAACATGAGCAATAATCATCAAATGCAATACCTGCTGCACCATATACCTACTGCTACTGAACCTGTCTCTGAGCTGGATCTCTGCTGAATTCGGGCATATAATAAACCAGCAATGTACTGTGATAGTCTCGATCAAAACAAGACTAGGCAACTGTCTCAAATGGGCTTGTGTCAAAGCCTGGCAAGGAAAGGTGACCTTGTGGTAGATGGTAAGTGACAATGTGTGTAGCACTGTACAACTGTCTGTCCCCTCTGATATATCTGCTAGGGGAAGTCTGAACAAAACTGCCTTGTCTGAAGGCGGCTGATCTCCGATCTGGAAAAAAAAGTACTGTGTGGTCCTCGGTCGCACAGTCTGTAGTATGGTAGCTCCAGCTAACATAGATGTGATAACAGCTGTCTTGACGTACTTTCCGAGAGCACACCCCTTACACACATCAGTGTGCTCAGTGTTGAACTCAGGTACTCCTGTCACAATCTCCCTCGGAATCTTTAGAGCCGGATGGTGTAGATGAGGCATCCTTCTATGCCAAAGCTCACAGGGATCACATCCCTCATCCTGACTACTATGACTTAGGGCATGATGTAGTTGGAAACTCAGCTTGTATAGTTTCCCACTGCAGACTCCAATCCTCTCAGCTGAGGCAACATTGGATCCCTTGGGATGAACTAGTACATTTCCATCTCTGAACATCACCCATAGCCCTCGATCTTCAATGGTGGAAACGGAGATCATGTTTTTCTTAAGACCTGGAACATATAGGACATCACGAATTCTCATCTGTTCTCCAGAGTCTTTCTGGAAGGACACAGTTCCTCGTCCTATAGCCTTGACCGTGGAGTTGTCTCCTAGAACAATCTCAAGATCTATCCCATCCTTTGCTAAGTCAGAAAAATATCCGCAAACACCTGTCATATGACTCGAAGCTCCACTGTCTATGTACCATACACTAGAAGTGGAGGCCATCAACGATTGACAGGAGTTAAGAGCCATCTCCCTGTCAATCCCGTTTGTAGTACACTCATCAATATCTGTAGCGGAGCAAGAGGTGCAAACAATTTGCTCTTCCCCCATGATGTAGATCTGATGCTGTAGCTGTAGATCTGTGTATGAAAGCACTCCCTGACCCTTACCAGGGCTTTGATACCATGTAAATATTTGATCCAGAGATCACTACTCCCTCTGGATCGCCCTGAGATCTCAAGCGGGATGAGTCTCGATATCAATACAACATTAACATGAACTCAAACAACTAGATCTGCATTTACCAACTGAACAATATAAATGCAATCATACATAAACACCAAATGTACCCTGGAACCCTTTCGGGAGAAACCAACAAACTATGGGGCTATCTTCATTCTCGAGCCTAGAGCATATAGGAAAAGAGACAAGTACAATACAGGGTTACCTCAGTAATCTTTTCTGGCCAACTCAAGATTTGCATGCATCCAGCTGATGCATGCACAAAAGAGATAAGCCCTAAATGGAAAACGGGATCTGAATGTCCCTGTATCCGCCTCTGCCTGATCTATTTGTCTCTATCCTCAGCTTTGTTCTGCTCGCTCTGAAGACTGCCCGGTGACTGAAAACGTCCTCTTCTTACATGCACAAGTGCGCCCTCCCTCCAACAATGAAAACTGAATCAGATCTCAGCAGATCTGAGCTCTGATCGTCACTGATCTTCCTCAATCTCTGAGACGAAGATACTCTGTAAGTTACAGACACTCAAATGCTCTACCGGATGCGGTACGAGCTTCTCCCTCCTTGAAGAATGCGCCCTCCTTCACATGTGAAGTCGTCCTCCTCTCTCTTGATCTATCTTAGATCAATGATCTCACTGATGAAGACAGTCACCTCCTGTCTTCCTTATAACATCTCATTATCAAGTTAGGTTTACCAAAAACCTAAAATGGCTGCATGCAAAACTCACTTTTGCATGCATTTCTCTCCAATCATTTTCCTGGTTAATATTTTAACAACAAATGCCAAGACAAGGGGAGCATTCTCCATGAATGAGGTGCCAAGTGGTAGCAAAGGTCCATACTAGGGTCATACCCTAGAATGCTCCCACAAAATGTAATGAAACTCCTCCAAATCCTCATGTGTGGTATGGACCTCCAAGAATGCAATCCAATGTCATCAAGAAGACTCTAGATCATGTGCCAATTGTCCAATGTGATGAAGATAGGTCCAAGTGGGAGAGAGGATGGTCCAAATTTGTGCCAAGTCCCCCCACGTACCAAGTGATGAGGGTCTCCATAATCTAGGAAGGGTGTGGCCTCATGTGCCAATTGTCCAATGTGATGAAGACTCCATAAGATAGGTCCAAGTGGGAGAGAGGATGGTCCAAGAGGGTCTCCATAAGATAGGTCCAAGTGGGAGAGAGGATGGTCCAAATGTGTGCCAAGTCCCCCCACGTACCAAGTGATGAGGGTCTCCATAATCTAGGAAGGGGGTGGCCTCATCCTAAAGACCCTATTTGCTAAGGTAAACCTCCAAATAAGTGTGCCAAGGGTAGCACTCCACATGAAGTACCTAATCATCATCATGAGATGCCACAACAAGTGTCATAATTGTTAAGAGTTGTTTTCTTATTTAATTTCTTTAGCATACTCTTGATCAATCTCCCTTTTATTTTCAGATCTTGATTAACCTTGAATAGGTCTTTACTTGAATCTGAAAATATTCTTTTGCCTTTAAACTTTAAGGGAATTGAATTAGCTTGGTTAATTAACAATGCTATATTCACACTTAAGGTGATGGAAATTCTAATGATTATGATTATATGTTCATTTCATAAATGTTATTGACTTGTTTAAACAATCTTAATGCAACTCATGTGCTTATGATTTTTGAGTTATTCCAGCACATTAATAACCTTGAATAAACCTTTATTTAGATTTGAAAATAATATTTTGCCCTTAAACTTTAAGGGGATTAAATTAACTTGGTTAATTAACAATGTAATATTCATACACTTAAGGTGATGGAAATTCTCATGATTATGATCATCTGTTGATTTCATAACTTTTATTGACATGTTTAAACAATCTTAATGCAATTCATGAGCTTATGATTTTTGAGTTATTCCAGCACATTAACATTGTTAATAATCTACATTTCTTCACTTATGATAACAACACACTCAAGTATCTAAGCATGATCCACCTATTTGAGACAATGGTTTCTTGTTCTATGGTTTAGTTTCTTTGCAATAACATTCATTATCTTAAGTAACTGAACCTTTATTGTTTACAACCATACATTCTCACTTGTTGGCATTACTTTGAGGCTTATAAACAAGTTATTCTTGCTGGTTTATTTTCTGTTATGAATGGCCTCATTCTGTTGGCAAAATCAGCAACAGAAATGAGTTTTTATTGATGTCTTGCACATCTTTTAAAATCATTCTTACTTGGCATTACTTTGAGGTTTATAGACAAGTTATTCTTGCTGGTTTATTTTCTGTTATGAATGGCCTCATTCTGTTGGCAAAATCAGTAACATAAATGAGTTTTTATTGATGTCTTGCACATCTTTTAAAATCATTCTTATGCAGAATTTACACCACAATTTTATAGGAGCATTAGGTTGACCCCAGGACCTATGGGTCCCCACCCCACCATAGGTGCTGTTGAACCATTCCTTCTAATTGTTGTTCATGCAATTTATTTCAATACTTTTAAGTTTTAACAACAATCTCTTTAGATCAATGGTGTTTGATAGGACAACTTTTAATGAGCATTTTTAACTTCATATTCTAACAATCATGATCTAATCTTTTAGCAATAAGTTTCACATTCATTATATATTGACTAAGTGGTTTGGATTGATTTAAAGTTACGTTATTCACTAAGTTTCACGTCATTATTTATGCTATTTACCTGTTGAGATTGCTTGTAGTCTTCTCTATAAGGGTAAAACCTTAACCATCCAAGGTAGATCACTTGTGAACATCTTATATAGTTTCATGGTGCTAGGATGATAGAATATCAGTGCCATTTAAACCTCCTTCATTGCTGCCCTATGGGTCTCCCAACTTTGCTAGGGTTTCTTCTTACTTGGAAACCCTAATTTTCAATCTCCTTCCTCCCACAACATTTTGATGGAGGATTAATATCTATGATGAATGGATTCCGAATCCATTTTCAAAGTTTCCAATGTTGCATCAGGTGTCTGCAACATTGTATTAGGTCATGCCATACCTAAAAATTGAAAACCCTAAGTGAGAGCTTCTTCCTCCTCTTCTTTGATTTCCTCCGTTGAGCCATTTCAGATGTGCTGTATTGTTTCTGGTGTATCTCTAAAATTTCGGATCTACAGGGTTTGAAACTTTGGACTGTGGTAGCCTAACCTGTCATCTTTCCAACCCCAGAGGTTTGAGCTTCATTGGATTCTCCATCAGAGAGATATGTTCAGTTTCCCAACATGACCTGTTTAAGGGATGAAACAACATAGCGAATTTGTACGGAGTTCCATGTGTCATTGTTTCAACTTCGGCCTCTGAAACTTGGACCTGTGAAACTACAGTCCGTGCCCTAACTGTCACTTTTTACAGAATTCCATTTGGAGCTTCCTAGCCCGAGATATGACCTTTTTACCTAGGTCACCTGTTTAGGGATTCATTCTGGAAGAGGCAGAAACCCTAACTTGTACGGATCATATCTCAGAAAGTACAACAAATCTGGGGTTGAAACTCGGACATAAGGTACAAGAAAATTTCATCTTCGGCCTGTCCAAGTTTCAGATCTTGAACCTTCGCTAAAATTGATTTATAGCGAAAGTTCCACGATGACTAGGTTTTACTATACAAAGCCCTAGCTTTCAAATTGTCGCAAGTGAAACAAGTGTCATAAATGCCATACATTGCCTTCCTTCAGGCTAGCTCTGATACCATGTTAGATTTTCATCATTTAATTCAACATGATCTAGGATCTTATCTGAGAGAACAACATGTACAACATATCAAACACAAGAGACAAGAGACACAAAGCATTTCACCGGGGAAACCATAAAGGAGAAAACCTCGCAACTTCCTCAGAGATAGAATGAGCAATAATACAAAACCCCAAAACAAAGAGATGGTCTCTAGCAGCTTCCTCCTTCTCCACTTGTGCGAACTCCTCCTCTCTCTCACTAATGCGAAGTGAGTGAGTGAGTGAATTACTAAATAGAGAGCCTAGCTCTCTATTTATATTTTACCTTTCACTTTACCTTTACCACTTGACAAGTCGGCCTCAACTAAAGTTGACTGGGCTGACTCCTTTAGGGGACTTAAACACCCCAATACAAATGACTCTAGGGGACTAATGCCCCGACTTACATGGGAGGATTGGCCTCAATGACTTTACATGACCCAAGTACAATAATGATTTCTTTGACCGGAGGAATAAACATCTCCGTTAGAGGTACAATAATAAAATACAAATACAATATAAAATATACAAGTGAATACATTCCGAAGTTACAAATACATTAACACTTTTCTCCTTTGTGTCACAATTCCTGGCCATGTTTGTGTTAATGTACCCAAGATGATTAAATCATTTACTTTGACATATAAGTGCCTTGGTGTTGGCCTTTGACTTTCCTCCTATATTCCAAATCATTTACTATGAGTCATAAGTGCCTTGGTGTTGGCCTTTGACTCTCCTCCTATATGCCAATGATCTTTGCTTTGACACCATATAGAATTCCACATACACAATATTAAGTAGCTACATAAAGAAGAGAGATGCTTGATTGCTATTCAAAAAATTTGTAAATGAGTTACGAAAGTGATGTCTCATGAGAGAAATGGACGTTGATGGCAACTGACAATATTTTTGACCCTAGCTGAAATGTATTATGACATATATAGTAGATCATGATATGAACATCATACTATGCATGTCCTATCACTAACCTGGCGTGAATAAGTTCTTAGCTAGAGATATGAATTATGGATTAAGGTGGTTTGCAAGCTATGTGATTGAAAGTTATGCACTTTGAGTTTGTAGTAACTATCTATCTTTTTGAAATGTGTTTTCAGAAGCTTGAATCAGCTATTGAGGAATTAAAAAAGGCCCTCAATATTACTCAAGAAGTGCACGATAAGCTTGTACAGGAACTTGACAATGAATTCAGGTTATTCCTTTTTATGGCTAGCATTGATTATTTTTTATTATATCAGAAAATGTCTTGCTTTTTAGACCGTGGATGAGATTGTTATATCTTTAGTGCATGTTGATATTGCTGCTAAATCACTAACATCGTGTACTCTGACATTGTAATTTGGTATATCGTTGGTTTAAATGTTTCAGCAATATAAAATTGTGTTTTGTAAGGGTTTTTGTAATATTTTGTTTTGCATGTCTAGGAGAAGCCTCTAATATTCATTCAACCTATTTGTTTTAAATAAAAAACGTAAATTCATATCATGAAAATGTGATCAGTGGGGCTGGCGATGAAGCTAAAAGACGTGTGGAGGCTAACAGAAATGTCATAAAAGACAAGGGAGCTACTCCTATCTCTAAAAATACATCTCCAAAAAAGAAGAAAGCAAATGTAATACTTTATCTAGATAAGTTGTGTTTTATATGCCTGTTTGTCTCATCTTCGAGTGAATGAGTTTGTTGCGTCAACATTGGTTATTTTGTGCAAAGTACATTTTTAAGGCATTGGGATTTTCACTATAGCTTTATGAACATATAGGGGTAAATTTTATTATTTCAGTGTTTGCATTCATATATTTATAACTACTTTAATTTTGAAATTTGTTTCAGGAAGATGAAGATCAGGACCCTAGAGCTTACAATAAAACTATTGTAGGCAAGGTAGCAAGTATAAAATGGGCTGGGGATGGTAAATTCAAAGAGGTTCTTGTCATTGATTATGACATGGCAAACGTAAGTACATCCCACTTATGCATTTTTAATTTTCCCGTTTTCCCGGTTTCTAGGATACCTTTCTTCATCTTTACATGTGACAAAGCATTTAATCAATGGATTTCATATTAAGAGTACTCTGATCACAACCTAAGCATTGTTTTAAAAAATGTGTTATTAGCTAATAAATGTATTGTTTGGTTTTTAAAGAACTTTCTTTGGTGGGAAAAAGGAAATGTTTTCCTCTTGAATTATTGTATGATACAAAAGTGATTTGTCGACATGATTACAATGAGGAAGAGGCTCCCTTATATAGGAGACGAGTTCAACTTCCTTTATAATAAAATAATAATAGACCTACCAAAACCCTAGATCTATCATAGGGAGGCTCAAAAATTCTCTAGACATGGTAAAAAATCATAAATAACTCCAACAAACCAACAATAAACCCAAGATAAGGGGGACGCACCACCTAGTCAATGGTCAATACATGGAAATGATACATAGAAGCTCCAAAAAAGGGACCACTCTCCTCCAAATTGTCCATAAGACAACTAAGTACATCAATGAGCTCCAACCAACTAGAGCACTCCTCTCAAAGCCCATATGTGTGGTCCAAGTGCTCTCTCCAAGGTGATATAGGGAAAATAGTGACGAAATAAGTGGTACGAGCCTCAAGAAAGGGAGCATCCTCCAAAAAATGAGTGCCAAGTGATAGCAAACCATCCAATCTAGAGTCAAACCCAACAATGCTCCTCCAAATCCTCAAGTAAACATCTCCAAATGCTCACACGTGTGGATAGGATCCTCTAGAATGAGCTCAAATAGTCCTCAAGAAGCATCTAGATCAATCTCAAATGGTCCAATGTCATAGGTAGGTGCAAGTATGATAGAGCGTGGTCCAAGATTGTGCAATGTCTCCCACATGTCAAGGAAGTGGGGGTCTTCATCATGTCAAAAGTTGGTGGCTCCATCCTAAAGACCCTAATAACCATCAAGTATACCACAACAAGTGTCATATCATGCAAATATAGCAAAGCGCTCTAGTGCTAAGGGGTTAGCCCACGTATAACTTAAGAAATGTTCACAAATATAAAGATAATACATGATATACGATTACAACTTTCTAACAACTCAATGACTTACCTAATTTTTACTCATCTAGTCTAAGATGGGTGTGACCCTTTTTAAATCCTTATTACATGTGGAAGTCAAGGTGCATAACCTAGGTTCCTAAGGTAAGTGAGTGCACATGAAGTGATTGTGTATTGAGGGAAAGAAAGGGCTCTTTGCAAATTAACCATTGTAGCAACTAAGTGTGATGTGGATGCCCTTAACTTTCAAGAGCAAGGGTTTAAGATATTTCTTTCACATGTGTGCCTTGAAAGGAAGTGTTGTCATGGGTTACCATCCTTGTGCCTCTTTTTCACGATCCATTTTACTTTATTTTATTATTTATTTGCATTTTGTAGCCTTTTCATTGGTTTGCCCTTCACTTTATATTTGGCTTTGATAATCTAGGACTTGGAAAGCCCGACTTTTAACAAGGGGGAATATCTCCCATATATTTGCAATTTAATTTAGTAGCATTGACCTTAGAGTACCACTCTTTTAGCTTTATTGAGGCATTCATACATGGGAATAGTTAAGAGACTTTAGGTTATTATTGATGATAGATCATTTACAAAGGGTTGAATGGAGGGGATGGATGAATTGGCTAATGAAATGAAAAATGGCTAGGCAAAATGTTATGAAATGGGTGAAATCACTTAACTTAGTTCACTAGGGTATATCTTAACTTTTAGAATGACACACTTCTAAGGCAAAATAACACCAATGTTAGACTAAGTAATGAGTAACTACCTTTAATTGTTATTAGTCATCATACAAGCATAAAAGTAACACCCCATGAAATCATATTGTCATATAAGCAAACATTCTAAGTGTTAATGAGGGTTGGAGATATTAGAGCACTAGCGCATTTGACACCATCTTTGCTAGGCACAGCCAAAACACATGGACTTGTTATGCCACATATTGTTTAGGCATAGTATGACTTACTTTTGCTTCATTCTATTCTAATTTGTTGATGTATTCCAAATTGTTGTGGCTCATTTGTGGCCCATTTTTATGCTTATGGGTCTTCTATGTGATGTGGGTGATGTTATATTTTTTCCTTCTTCTACTACTATTCTACGATGATGATGATGTATTACTTGATGTTGTATTATATTGCATATTGTTGTTACATGACATATTGTATTTGATAGTTTTGATGAGTATAGCTAGTTGTACTTGTTATCACCCAAGTTGTAGTTGCTTCTAAGAGGGATCCTATCCAGGATGGTAGAGGGTAGGCATCTAGACCAAGTGACACCGCAAGGGCCTCATCCACTATTGATGGAGTAGTTGTCACATCGGACATGCTCTTGTCACTTTAGTTCAAGATAGAAGCAAGACCAAAGGGGAGACCCTAGCTAGCCTAGAGAGACTAACTCTGAAGACAAGAGATAGGCAATGGATAGGAAGAATTTATAAGCAATGGTAACTTGAATTAGTATCCTAGATCGATAGATGGCTACTAAGATAGAACCTTTATAAACAAGTTGAGAGGCTTTAAACCAAACTTGGTCTCTAAGGGTTTTATGCCAATTTCAACTTGGGTTTTTAACCATAAAAGTAAAAGGTGACCAAAACTATTAGCTCTACAAAATGAGGGTTTTATCTTGTTGATTTTATTTAAGCCACCAATAAAATAGAAACCAAAAAAAGAAAAATACAAGCAAAGATTACCCGAAATTCTTGCAGAAGCTAAGTGCAATGATGATCTTTCCTCTTCCTATCAATTTCGAGCAAAGTCGGTGGAGTTCCAAGTAGATTGATTTTCCCCAAGGAAGCTAGTGCACCCCTCTACTTTCAAACACAAACAATAGAGTTAGATTTGATTCAAAAAAGAGTAACTTTGATTGCAAGATAAATCATGAAGCATAACAATGATTCAAGACCCAATTGAAATACTCCCCGAGTTGAAACAAATTGGAGAGAGATTTGGAGATCCCTCACAAAATCGCCTTCCACCAAGTCGTTATCCTGCAAAACAATTCAGCCTCCACAAAATAGTGTATAAATCACCACGAATTTACTCAAATTCCTTAGAGAATTGATTTACAATCAAGCACAAGAACATTCTATCAAAGAAGACACAAGATCTCTGCAAAATATTTCTCTATTAGCAGAGTATCCAAGAGCCAAAAGTCCATTACAATGAGTGAGTTCATGAATAAATAGAACTCTCAGAGAAAAATCCCTAGCTCCAAAATGATGGAGGGCTAGGATCAAATCTCAAATAATCAAATTGATGGTGGAGAGAGTCTCCTCAAATCACATCGAGCTAACATCAAGAGGGGGTCAATTTCTCTAGAGCGCCCAAGCTAATCACTAGGGGATACAACATAATGTTATAACATGATATGGGGGGTCACATCTCCCTTTAGGCACCCCCATTTACAACATAATGACAATACAATGTAATAACATAAGATCTCCACATTAAGTGCGTCCCCCATAGGGAAAGACATCTTCACTAGGAGGATAAAATAAAACATGGCCCCAACAAGCGATAAACACATGAAACATGGCCCATAGAGCCTCACCATATCATAGCAACTCATCCCAATTTATTTCCTTGCCCCTCACTAGCCAAATCAATTTCTTGGCTAGGCTATGGTCACTTTTTATTGAATTGATATGCCTGGAATACTATTGAGTGAATAAAATTCCCATACCATGCCTTTCCTTTTCTTGGATCATCAATCTAATTGCGTAATTGAGATCAGAGACCTCAAATCCGCTATAGGTGACTACTAGCACCCCTTGGATCCACCTATAGAATAATATGTAAGCTCATCCATGTCCAACATATAAAATAATAAAATATGGCCCATAATAACTGATAGTAATAAAAATAACCATGAACTGGGGCATATAATGACCAACTGAAGCATGGGACACTGTAGTGGGTACCAATAGGTGCCAAAAACACAAAATCGCAACATAGTATCCAAAATCACTTGGGACCACCTGTTGATGGAATGATGTATCTCTCCCCATGATGTATTATTTTGTATCACTCTATGTATTGATGGAATGCACCAGCTTTGGGATCCTGGCATTCCACACCTTGATAAATTGTATTGGAGGATCTTGTGCATCCCACACTTGGTATATTTGCTTGTATTAACACTGCTCATAGATAGAGTGCGCAAGCATTGGGATCCTGTCATCCCATACTTGATTTATTTGCTTCTGATGACATTGGGCACTAGGAGAGTGCGGCAGCAGTGGGACCCTCGTATCTTCATGCATTATATTCATCTCACTTGGAGCATTGTTGGGGTCATTGGCTTGATGAAGCAAGCCACTTATCATGAGTTCATATCTGCAGCATATGGTGGTGTTTTCCTACAGGGGAAACAATTTCATGTATGGACTTATGACATTTTTGCAGGGTGTTCACAGTGCTTCCATGAGACTCCTTATGCAAGTCTTCCATATTGCATAGGAGGATTTATTCCACACCTTGTATTTTTAAGGATCATTTGGGATCCTGGTCTTTGTACTTAGTCTCCACAATTAGTGCATGGTCAGATGGTGGTGCAGATGGAGCTATGCTTTGAGAGGATGATTCTCAAGGTGTAGTGGGGATATTTCAGAGATGCAGCATTGGCACATTTCCCATTTTCATGAGTTTCCTTGTTTGAGGATTATGGGTGAGTTGTTTTTTTGTTGATGTATGATGGAGAGTCTCCATATTCGTGGTTTGCAGGTGCATGCCTTCATGTAAGTTATCACTTCCTGTTGATATATTGCCCATGGTGTAGTTGGATGTGGTAGTGGAAGGCATTGATGATGTGATGGTTTTTCCCTATGGTTTCTTCATTGCTGGAGGACAAGCAAATATAGGAGGGGAGGACTATCATGTCCCCAATTTTGGCCTAAGGAAAATTGGCCATGATCACCTAGGCAAAATTCATAAAAACTAATATGGTGGCTAAAATAATTAAATTGCCTGAGTAAAATTATCCTAAGCTTCTCAAGAATAATTATTATGGGATAATTTGGTCACATGAGACCCCCTAATTTGAGTTTGCAAGCAAAAATAGCCAATGGGGGGATTAATTGAAGAATGTTGCCCACTTAATTAAGTCAAAGAGGTAATCATGAAAGTAATTGGGCATTTAATGAGTAATTTGAGTCAAATGGGCGCATTGGTTAGATGTGGATAAGATTGGGTGGAAAAATTGAAGAAGTGGTAAAATATTAAATATTTCCAACTAGCAAATTGGTTGGGTTCCTTAAAAATGGGAAATGTGGTATTAAGCAAAATACACCACTTCTAAAGAATTTATGACCACCACTTCGTGGATTGGGGCCAAATGATGAATAAGGGAGGTTTATTAAATGCTAATCTAGTCAAAGGGATGCTCAAGTGGTAAATTAATGATGCCAACCACCTAATGCAAGTGTTTCCTTAAAATAGGGGAAGCTAGTGGAGATCAATAATGATGGTTAAACAAAATTCAAATTTGAAGGGGGAGAAGTGGTCAAAGTGGTTGGAAAAAGGAGGGAAATGGTCAAGGAAGTTAGAGGGTGCATGATCATGTTGGTGTATCTATTATGGGAAGCTAACCAACTAGTCCGTGGTTTTGGGACGTCCATGGTATTGGAGATCTCTCAAGCTTAAAAGGAGTAGCAAGGCGCACTAGTAAGGGTCGTTGATGAACTTTTATTGTATTGGAGTTGCTTCGGCTTCTCTTTTCTTGGGTGATGCTCTCCTTGCATACCAAGAGGGTGATGGGCCCCTCATTTCTAGTTGGGTGATGTTCCCCTTCACATTGAATTGCCAATTGAGTGGATCTTTCCAATTCAATTGGACATAGAGGAGTTGGGAACCCTGTCCTTCTCATTGAGCTTATTTGCTGCAGATCATGCAATGTTTTCAGATGTACTTTTCCTATTTTAGAAATTCCAATAATGCTCCAGTTGTTTCATGCTCTCAATTCTAGTAATATTGAGCAATAATTTTACTAATTAATGGTGGGATGATGAATGATGGTAAATGTTTTGTTGCTGCTATTCATGACATCCTATGATATGTGCTACAGTCATATGCAGGAATAAAAGTCAAAATTCTATTCCATACTGCACATCCTGTCTCTTTCTCAGCATTCTATTTCCCCCTTGCTCATTGACTAGGCAATTTTGAGTAGTCTTCACAGTTTTGGCTGTATCTTGAGTTCTGTATATCCAAATCCGATTTTGAAAGCT
The DNA here is from genome assembly GCA_027924585.1 of Larix kaempferi. Taxonomy (NCBI): domain Eukaryota; kingdom Viridiplantae; phylum Streptophyta; class Pinopsida; order Pinales; family Pinaceae; genus Larix; species Larix kaempferi. The sequence goes on from BSBM01000076.1 coordinate 5,011,304, forward strand.
ACTCCAAGTAGCTAAGACCCAGGGTCATCCGTCCAAAGTGGAAAATCTAGCATTTGTTGTCCCTAGGTACCGTTTAAGTCGGGTTGAAAATTGCCTTCACGAGTTGTCCACACAATATTCCTAGTCTCCACTGTTTTGATCATATCTTGAGCTCCCGAACTCCAAATGAAGATCTGTAAGTTCCTTCGAATAGGGGAGACAGTCTAGTATCTATTTCAATCCTCAATTCATGAAATTGGGCGGCCTTTGTGTGACTTGGAACTGTTTGGAAATCTCCTAACTGCGCATTCCCAAATCGGGAAAGCTCACTTTCGGAAGTCTAATTTTCCAAATCAACCTCTGTATTTTTTTGCAAACATTCCTATTGCAGACCCTGTCATAACAGAGACCAGAGACATGTTCCAGAAGCCTTCCATGAGTTCTTGAGCCTCCCACCTTCGCAAAAGTCAATCTTTAGTGTCTTACTTGTCCCATTGAGCTAGTGTGCCTATGGATCTAGTTTGCTTATGTTGGTGTACCCAGTTAGCCGTGGAGTAGACTTCAACAATAGCTGATTTCGAAACATAAATGATCCCAGTATGTTGCGCAAAGGATTCTTGAGCTAGTGTATCCCTTATATTCCCCAAGGTTTGAGTTAGTGTGTCGAATCCATAGTTTACTACATCACGGTGGTATTAGAGCTTAGCTACTTTGGCTGAGTTTTTATTTGGTGTGCCAGGATTCTAGTTTGGGTATATCACAGTGGTATCAGAGCATGGTCCTTGCACCTATGTGTTAGATCATTCATTGAAGAAGAAAATGACAGCCATGTCTTACTATGATGATGATTATGATGAGCAATATGAAGAGTAATGCAGATAGTATGACTATGATGAGCAGTACGAAGAGTACTGCAGACAGTATGACTATGATGAGCAGTATGAAGAGTATTGTAGACAGTATGAGGAAGAAAATGTCCAAGAGGTACCTTCTACAAGTATCTCCCATTAGATCACACTTAGAAGAAGAAATGATGGTTATTCTTATAGCGATGTGTATGGAGAAGACACATGTTCCAATTCTAAGATCATCCTTTGGAGGAGTACAAAAGGAGTAAAAATTAGCCTACTTATGAAATATTTGAAGCTTCATTGGATGCATGTGTTTCCTACTTGATGAGAAATTTTCCTAAGTCAACCAAGGGGCAAGATAAATCAACTTCCTTGAAGGAGGACAAAAAAAGTACCAATTAGAGGAAAGGAGAAGAAGGGAGGACCAAATGTGAAGCTTCATTAGAAGTTGGAAAGACCAGCAAGAAGGCAAAAGAACATGTGCATAGGAAGTTGTGCATGCACATGAGGAATCATGTTGTGCTAGCTAACTCAAGGAGGGAAGGATCAGAGATTATCCCTGAGAGATTCATGACACTCTGGACCCTGATCAAAGAGCATCTACTGATGGATGCTCAAGCTTTCATGAGGCACCTACTGATGGGTGTCCAAGTCATTGTGTGGTACTTATTGATGAGTGCCCAAGATTTGAGGAGCATCTACTGATGGATACTGTGATGAGATCCCTATTGATGGGTATCATGGTGAGTTGCCTACTAATGGGTGCCTAAGGGTTGATGTGGTGCCTACTGATGGGTGCCTAAGGGTTGATGTGGTTCCTACTAATGGGTACCAAGATTGCATGGAGACCTCTACTAATGGATGTCCATCACTCTATATTGGTGACATAGAGATCATCCTTGATGAGGTTGCTGCAAGTCCCAACTCCATTGAGCACGAAGAAGACCTTGTAGCAGCAAAATATGTACCACGATCAGCTTCCTAGTCACCAGTTGAGCTTCCATGTGAATTTGATCCCAAGAAAGAAGAAGAGGACGTTTGTTCTCATGAACCATCCTTTATTGAAGGGTCTTTGAAGATGAGTGAAAGGAAGTTCTATGAGGCCCTTAGCATACTCCATGACACTCAAGCATTGGTGTCAAATTCTTGTTGGAGAGTTTTTTCATTCGAGGAGCCACCCTTCCTTGAAGACATGGAGAAGATTTAAAGAGCAATGTGCAATATCAAAGGTAATTTCATGTCTTTTCTTTTTGATAGAAACAATTTGGTTGAGCTTAATGAATGGTTACATGAGGCATACTTGAAGAATAATGAGAATATTCACAAGCTCAAAATTCAAAATGAACAACTTCTTGATAGGTTGCAAGATACTTGTTCTTCCTCCTATGTTTCAGATTGTCTTATGGTAGATTGCTTGGATGGATCATGAGAAACATGGTGATTTGCATGTGCTTGATGTGTTTGAAGATGAGCTTGATGAGAGCAAAGCACTTGTTGTGGTGGAAGAGGAACTTGAGTTGCCTCTTGATGATGGTTACGCACTTTTTGAAGAAGTGCATGATTCCACTACCTTGGAACCTACCTATGAGGAAAGTTTCGCACTTTTTAGGGAGGTGCATGATCCTATCGCTATGGAGCCTTCACATGATGAAACTTTTGCACTTTTTGATAATTTTGGTGAGTTGGTTCATTCTCCTACATCCTACACTTCCACATTTTGCAGCATCCATCCTAATGAAGTATGGGTTAAAGGTTTCTTTTTAATGGCACCACATGAGGAGTATGGAAATCCTATCTCTCCTTTTGATGGGGAAATGACTAGAGCACCTTCTTCTTTACAACTGCAGCAACATCCTTTGTTACCTTATGATAATACAAATCTTCATGGATGCACATATGGTACTCCTTTGAGCCCCTTGAAGGCTCATTGTTCACTTTGCTCCTTGCTTGGTTCAGATTTTGGTGGAGTTTCTTCATTCACTTCTTGGATGAAAGAACACATGGCTGATTATTTTAACGCATCTTACATTCTTTTGGAGCAGCATTATAGGGCATGGTGTCCTCACCTATGTCATTGGAGCAGATTTGATTGGTCACTTGATGCTTGTGTGCACTTGGCACATGATGGTCTACTTGCTTGGATGGACAAGCACTTGAAGAGCCACATTGATATTCATGCTTATTTTTGTGATGGCATATTGTTGTATATCCCTATGTTTCATGATTATCTTGTTATATTCTACGATGATATATCTTTCTAAGATGTATGGGAGAATTCATAGTCAAACTTGGGATCCTGGCATCTCTCCCCATGATGTATTATTTTTTATCACTCTATGTATTGATGGAATGCACCAACTTTGGGATCTTGGCATTCCACACCTTGATAAATTGTATTGGAGGATCTTGTGCATCCCACACTTGGTATATTTGCTTGTATTAGCACTGCTCATAGATAGAGTGCACAAGCATCGGGATCCTGGTATCCCATACTTGATTGATTTGCTTTTGGTGACATTGGGCACTAGGAGAGTGTGCCAGTAGTGGGACACTGGTATCTTCATGCATTATGTTCATCTCACTTGGAGCATTGTTTGGGTCATTGGCTTGATGATGCAAGGCTCTTGTTATCACACTAGCTCTAGCTACTACTAAAGATATCCCATCCAGGAAGGTAGAGGGCAAGCAACCAGGTAGGTGAAACCTGCAAACACCAAGTCCATCGTTCAAAGAACGGTCGTCACACCGGACGAGGTGTTTGTCGCTTCAGACAAGGCAAGTAGCCAAGTCAGGGGGAGACCCCGCTCAACCAGTGATGGTTGAGGAACAAAACAAACACCCAAATCCCAAAAGATAAACAGATACAAACAAGAGATGAGTGTCGAAAAGACCCTAAGCTTGATTTCAGCCAAAGACTGGACACAATTGATAAAATGAGCGTAGTACGGGATGTGACCAGCTCTTAAGTATGATGAATTAGATGAATTAGATGAGCAATTATGTGGCTGGAAATCAACTAAGGATGCAAAGTAAACTAGAAGTGAAGAGATGAAGCAATTCTGCCCAAGGAAGAGGGTTAATTCAGTGACTTAGTGGACCTAGGGCAGCGACAAAGTAACTATTTAAAACACTTCTAGCGAATGATAGTTTGATTTCTAATAATCAAATGACAATTCAAACACAAATCAAACATACCCAAAACCCAAAAAAGACCCTAGCTGCGTGATTGGCCAGTTTGCCCAAGGAGGGCGAATTCAAAAATTGACTAGTGCCTATGGGGAAGGGTAAATGGAGTCAGAATGATCTACAAATTTGGATTTGGACTCTGAAAATTAAAATAGAAGCAGGTTTGTAATACAATTTAGTTTCTAACAGTGAAATTTTGTATTTTTTTTTTAATTTAGGGTTTATTTTAATGTGTTGCAACTTAACATTCACAGTGAAAATGAAATACGAGAAACAAGCAAGGATATCGTACCTGGAATAATGGAGATGGAGAAGTTTTAGTGTTGAAGACAAACCTCGAAGATCAAATGCTGAGCTGAAGTGCGTTTTCCCCTTTGGGTTTTGGTGCAGCCAGTGAGCCAATGCGTTTTTGTACCTGCCAGAGAGAGATAAATCAACATCTATGGCAAACAACAAGAAATGACCAGCAAATGAATGACAAATGATATAGAAAGCAAATGACAAAATGTAAATTTACTTCCCTTGTTGAAATCCCGAAGAGAAAACGCTAGCATGGAGCTGCTAGCTCAAGTACTGCGTCCTCCTCAAGTGGTCAGTGTCACCTGCAAATTGAAATAAGGATAGATAGGGACACCACAAAACAAATCAGCAATGCATCAATAATATGCTCTCAATCAACACAACAAACATCCCACACCATATCACAAGCAACTTGGTAGAAATGTCTCTCAATAATCTCAGTCTCAAGTATTCACAATGCCAAGAGAGCTACAAAATGGGTGCGTCTCTTCTCTTATAGAGAATGCACACACTCAAACCTAACACCCTCCAAAATCAATGGCTGAGATGAACTCTCTCAAATGCCAAATCGATGGTGGAGGAGTGCTCTAGAGAGGGGGGGCGAATTGCCCTCTAACGCCCAAGGGAGAGATGGGGCCATTCGTGGGGCCCATACAACATGCAGATAGGTGGTTAGGGGGTGTCTATGCGCTGTTTTAGCCCCCTATACCACTCAGCCAAAGTCTCATTACATAATAGTTACAAAATATGAAGTTTTACTAAGTGAAAAACGCCCCTCTATGGCCAAATTCGCCCCATGTATTGAGCTGGGCATAAATGAGGGCCCCACATCATAAATTAAGTTTCGAAATATTACAAAAATGACCTTAGGGACCCCCTTACCTTTACCAACCATTGCACTTACCATTTCAATAGTTATCTTAGCCAAATTTGATTTTCCATATTTAATTAATTGCTGGTTTTATTTCTGAAGATGTATTTTGCGCTTTTGACCCACTTATATTGCCCGGATTGACGAACTGTCTGCTACAATGCGATAGTAGACCCCAGATATAGTAGACACGGTCACTCGAACAACCTCGATCCGTCAATTGGGCACTGTTTGCCCAAAATCAAAGATTTTTAATTAAAACAGGTCCCTGGTGACCAATAATAATTAAAAATATCATCAACGCTTCAACATTTCCTGAATTTGACACTTGGAGGCGCATATGGGACCCCAAGACATGATAAATGACCAAAATCGAAATCTTGATCGCAACTTTTTTTCGGGGCTATTTTTGGCCTAGTCAACCTGGTTTGACCAAGTCAAATCTGGTCAAAATGGCAATGGCTGAAAACTTGTATGCAACATGAAGTGTCAAGGCTTCCTTATTTATGTTAGTACATTACTAAAACAATATAATGACGACATGGTGATCATAATAAAAAAATATTTCAATAAAAACAGGCCCCAGGTGAGGTGGGCCCACCACCTCCAACAAAGACTCAAAATTGCTATGCACAACTTATAGACTTGACCACTTAGCTAACTTTGGGTGAGGTGGATAAACAAGGTGAAGGATGGGGAAAGACAAGGACCAAGACCATGTGACCCTTCGGATAAACAAGGAAGGCGGGACCCATTAACATAAGCATACCATGATAATACACAAGGGCGGTGCCTCACAAATGGGTATAGTGCAGGGAAACCACCACTGATCATCTAACATACAACTCATATCTGTGCCTTCAGAAGACTTCGTGAGGATATTTTCTAGAGCCGCCATGATTGGGTGTTCGACAAATCGTAACTTGAGACTCTAGGGGATAATTCGCATAGCTGTCCCTTACTCCATCTCACCTCCTTGCCTCGCAGGACTAGGTGAGGAAATAACCACTACAATGCTTTGATATATATGGTCGACCTGTGTCCGTGTGTGTTCAAAAACACATTCTCGGACTTTACATTTGACTTTCATACTTAGCCTTTTTGGCTTGATTTTACATTCAGATAGCCTTTTTGGCTTCATTTACATCTTCCCTTAAGTTCAGGGATATCACAACGAATTTCAGAGAAATTTGCAGGTTGTACAACTCCAGCCATTGATGATCAATTCGTCACTTTAGACAAGGCACTAGCAAGCACCCTAATCATGAAGTTCTCATCCCTAAGACTCACCAGTGTGAAAGGTGTGCGCGAGCACATCATGCAGATGAGGGACACTGTGGCTCAATTGAAGAAACTCGAGGTTGAAATATCAGAGTCTTTCCTGGTGCACTACATCCTGAATACCCTTCCGCACCAATATGGACCTTTCAAAATCTCATACAACACACATAACGATAAATGGTCAATTAATGAACTCATGACCATGTGTGTTCAAGAGGAAGAAAGACTGGTGATGGAATTGGGAGAAAGTGCAATGTTGGCAACGCATAGGAAGGGCAAATCTCAAGCCAATAAGAAAGGGAAAGGTAAAGTACCTCCCCAAGCTGATATTAAGAAGGTTTCCAAGTGTTTCTTCTGTAAAAAGAAGGGACACATGAAGAAGGAATGCGCCAAATTTCAGAAATGGCTTGCAGACAAAGGGTTTGCAAAGCCTAAGGAAGCCAGTGGGAAGTGAGCAAACATCTTATCAGGAAACAAGATGGGCTCGCATGTGGAAGCTATAGGAACATGTTGTTTAACTTTAAGTAGTGGTTTTGTTTTAGAATTAGAAAAGACCTTTTATGTTCCAAGTTTTTCTAGAAACTTGATTTCAGTTTCAAGGCTTGTACCTTTTGGATATTCCTTCAACTTTTCAGAAATATCTTTTAGTTTATTTTATAAATCTGATTATGTTGGGAATGGTATTTTGTCTGATGGTCTTTACTGCATTAATTTACAAAACAATGTCACTTATGATTCAATGCATGTAAACACTGGCTCTAAAAGATGTGTTATTAATGATAATTCCTCTAAATTATGGCACCGGAGACTAGGTCATATCTCCATAGAAGGAATTAAAAGATTGGTAAATGAAGGTGTACTTAATACTCTGGAATTTACTGATTTTGAGACTTGTGTGGATTGCATAAAAGGAAAGCAGACCAACAAGTTGAAGAAAGGTGCCAATAGGAGTTCAGACATATTAGAGATCATACATACTGATATATGTAGTCCAGACATGGACTCACATGGTTAGAGATACTTCATCTCTTTTATAGATGATTACTCAATATATATGTATCTCTACATTCTTCATAATAAGAACGAAGCATTAGATGTCTTTAAGATCTTTAAGGCTGAAGTAGAGAAACAAGGCGGCAAGCAAATTAAGATCGTGAGATCTGATAGAGGTGGAGAATATTATGGTAGATACACAGAAGATGGACAAGCACCTGGGCCATTCGCAAAATTTCTTCAAGAGCATGGGATTGTTGCCCAATACACAATGCCTAGTTCACCCGAACAAAATGGTGTAGCAGAGAGAAGAAACCGAACATTATTGGACATGGTGCGGAGTATGCTTAGCAGCTCTAATCTTCCTAAATCCTTGTGGACTGAAGCACTTCAGACGGCAGTGTATATATTAAACCGAGTTCCAACCAAGGCTGTTCCTAAAACGCCATTTGAATTATTGAAAGGTTGGAAATCGAGTTTGCGACATATGCGCGTTTGGGGATGCCCATCTGAAGTGAGAATATATAATCCACAAGAGAAGAAGTTGGACCTAAGGACCATTAGTGGGTATTTCATTGGATATGCTGAAAGGTCTAAAGGTTACATATTTTATTGTCCATCTCACAGCACTAGGATTGTGGAATCAAGAAATGCAAAGTTTCTTGAAAATGACTTGATCAGTGGGAGCGATCAAACCAGGAATGTAGTTTCTAAGAAGGATCATTCAGAATCTCAAACTTCCACCTCAAGTGATAGATTGGTTATTGTTCACAGCACCCCTCAAGTACAAATTGGTGTTGAACAACCAATTGTTGAAGTTCCACAAGCTGCTGACGACATTCCAGTAGAACAGGTAGTTCAAGAGTTTCCAAGAACTTTTGAACAACGAGGTGAACCACATACTTCTCAAGAAGATGATGGTACAACATTAAGAAGATCTACTAGACCAAAGAGATCAACAATTCCTGATGATTATGTTGTGTATCTGCAAGAATCTGACTATAACGTTGGAGCCGAAAATGATCCCGAGTCATTTTCACAAGCCATGAATTGCAAAGAATCAGAATTATGGTACAATGCCATGAAGGAAGAGATGAATTCTATAAAGAGTAACGAAGTCTGGGATCTTGTTGAGTTGCCTAATGGTGCAAAAGCCGTTGGATGTAAATGGGTCTTTAAGACAAAGAAAGACTCATTGGGCAACATTGAGAGATACAAGGCCAGACTCGTTGTTAAGGGATTCACTCAGAAGGAAGGAATTGACTACACGGAGACTTTCTCTCTTGTATCTAAGAAAGATTCCTTGCGCGTTATTATGGCATTAGTAGCTCATTTTGACTTGGAGTTGCATCAGATGGATGTGAAAACGACATTTCTCATGGAGACATAGAGGAGGAGGTTTACATGAAACAACCTGAAGGATTCCCCTCAAGTGATGGTGAGCATTTGGTTTGCAAGCTCAAGAAATCCTTATACGGTTTAAAACAAGCATCCCGCCAATGGTATTTGAAATTCCATAATGTAATTTCTTCTTTCGGTTTTGTAGAAAACATTATGGATCAATGTATATACCTGATAGTTAGTGGGAGTAAAATTTGTTTTCTTGTTTTATATGTGGATGACATTTTGCTGGCAACCAATGATAAGGGTTTGCTGCATAAGGTGAAACAATTTCTCTCTAAAAATTTCGATATGAAGGATATGGGTGAGGCATCTTATGTCATTGGCATTAAGATCCATAGAGACAGATTCCGAGGCATCTTGGGTCTGTCTTAGGAAACCTATATTAATAAAATTTTAGAGAGATTTTGGATGAAGGATTGTTCACCAAGTATAGCTCCCATTGTGAAGGGTGATAGGTTCAATTTGAACCAATGCCCGAAGAATGACTTTGAAAGGGAACAAATGAAGAACATTCCATATGCTTCTGCTGTCGGAAGCCTAATGTATGCTCAGGTTTGCACAAGACCTGACATTGCATTTGTTGTGGGAATGTTGGGACGATATCAGAGTAATCCAGGTATAGACCACTGGAGAGCTGCAAAGAAAGTATTGAGGTACCTTCAAGGAACCAAAAACTACATGCTTATGTATAGACGGACGGACAATTTGGAAGTAATTGGCTACTCAGATTCTGACTTTGCTGGATGTGTTGATTCACGCAAATCAACATCAGGATACGTTTTTATGATGGCCGGTGGAGTTGTATCATGGAGGAGTGCCAAGCAGACCTTCATTGCCACTTCCACTATGGAAGCCGAGTTCGTCTCCTGTTTTGAGGCTACTTTACATGGTGTATGGCTTAAGAGTTTCATTTCTGGGCTTAGAATTATGGATTCTATCTATAAGCCATTAAGAATGTATTGCAACAATTCAGCTGCTGTTTTTATGGCTAAAAACAACAAAAGTGGGAGTCGAAATAAACATATTGACATTAAGTATTTAGCTATAAGGGAACGTGTTAAAGAAAAGAAAGTGGTCATTGAGCACGTCAGCACTGAGTTGATGATCGCTGATCCTTTAACTAAGGGCATGCCACTGTTTAAATTCAAGGATCATGTAATGAATATGGGACTTGGTTCCATTATGTAGTTTCTCATTGTATGGATAATGTTATTTTAATGAAATTCTTAATTATTGTGATGTTTTTCTCATACTTATGTACACCTTAATTTAATTGAGAGAATTCATCTGTATAGGACCAAGAATAAACATAAGGTTTATTCATTAAGAAATTGTTGCCACATAAATTCTAATAAGAATAAATACATAGTAATACATGGAAGATAATACTCGTCTTAAGAGGACTTATCGCCATGATTCATGTATTTATTTTTAATATATATTATCAATGGGTTTTAAGATGAGACATTAAGTTTGGAAGTATGGACCAAGTGGGAGAATGTAAGCTCTCTTAACGAATATTGACAACTCTTCAACTAATTAAGGAAATAACTGATTTCTCGTTGAGAGCTCGGGGAATGGTCCATAACTCCCTCAACGGTTCTCTATCTTGATCTGTGGAACAATTGACACATAACCAATAGAAGCTTGATGGAAGCTGGGCTATAAAGACTTCTGTTTGGTCCCCAAACTTGCTAACTCAATCTCCTTCAGTTTTTACACCATCAATCCAGAGTGAGCAGAGTTTGGAAGTGCCATACGAACGGTTGTTTTGGTCTATCGGACGGAAGAGGTATCAGATAGAAGTGGATTGCCTCAAGCAAAATCTCAAGTCAGAATGTGAGCAATATCAATGGTTGGAGGTATGATCCTGACGGCATACATTATAAATTCTTTTTCGATTCTTTAAAAGTTTATTTCGCATGTAAAGAATCGTAATTTTTATTTCATTACATTTCATGGCCCTTTTTGGGCTACATACATATCTCAAAAGATATAACAAGGCGCTCATACTGCAAAGTAATGGGGGCAAGTGTACATGCTTCGATGACCAATGGGGAACACCCGGTGAGTCTACATAATCCTATACTGCATTGCAACATCGGGGGCAACCGACGGGAGCAAATCCCAGGTTTGAGAATGCATCTCACACACTAAAGAGCCGAGGCACAAGAGACAGGGAATCATGGCATACTCAGAGGTCAATGGGGAAGGGGATCCTCAAGGCCACAAATTAAGGTCCAAGTCGGGAAAGACCAAACATGAATGAGTCAGATGGGTGGAAGGAAATGACAGGTGGATCCAAGGTTAGCTGCTTAGGAGGACGAAATGACCAAGTCTATACCAATAGTGGGGATAGGAACCAGTGTGCATATACATGAGTCTACCAAATTAGGTGGACTGACATCACCAAGGGCCATACACATCATAATGAAAACCAAGATCACCACATCAAACATCATACGTCAAGTCTGTGTACTATCATAAATAAACAAGTCTCAACAACAACATGAGCAATAAACCATAAAGTGCTATACTTGCCATACCATATACCTACTGTTGAAGCTGAATCTGGAACTGGATCTCTGTTGAATCTGGGCAATAAGTGGCAAACCAACAATACTCTGTAGTACTTTCATCACAATATGGCTAAGTAACTCTCTCAATGGGATCATGCAAAGCTCGGCAAGGAAGGGTGACCCTGTAATCACTGCTCTGTAATAGCTCTGGACCAATGCAAAACAATCTGTCGCCTCTGATATCTCTGCTCAAGGCAATCTGGATACAATGAATGCCCCCTCCAAAGGCATCTGATCTCTGATCTGGAGAAAAAAAATGTAGTATGGTCCCTGACCACACAATCTGCAGCATGGTAGCTCCAGCTAACATGGATGTGATAACACCTCTTTTCATGAGTTCATATCTGCAGCATATGGTGGTGTTTTCCTACAGGGAAACAATTTTATGTATGGACTTACGACATTTTTGTAGGGTGTTCAAAGTGCTTTCATGAGAGTCCTTATGCAAGTCTTCCATATTGCATAGGAGGATATATTCTACACCTTGTATTTCTAAGGATCATTTGGGATCCTAGTATTTGTACTTAGTCTCCACATTGAGTGAATGGTCAGATGGTAGTGCAGATGGAGCTATGCTTTGAGAGGATGATTCTTAAGGTGAATTGTGTTGAAATTTGTAATGAGAAAGGTCCCTTTTCATGTTTTTGTGTTTACCATGGTGGGGACAGAAGTTGTCTTTCCTAGGAAACGTACTTTTGAAATATAAAAAGTGACTTTATGTTTTAAAAGTGAAATGACTTTATTAAATGTATTTGTGTATTAAATGATTAAAAAGGACTTTAATGTGCATTTAATGTAAACCCTTAGATCAAAAGTGATCTTAGCCATTCAAAAGTTAGTTTGAATTAGTTAGGGTTTCAAGGAGGTAAAGTCATCTATTTAATGCACCTTGGGAAGAGAGCCAAAACACACGGAAAGACAAAAGAGAGAAAAAGAGAGAGATCTAGGGTTTCAAAGGAGAGCAAACCCATATGTGAGAGAGAGCACGAATTGCAACAGAAGGAGGAGAGTTTTGCTTGTGGTCAAAATACCTAGGAGAAGCGATTCATACCACTGCATAGAAACCGAGAAAATCCGTACTGTACGGATCCGTATAGTGGGCCGTACAATCCGTACATCAGCATTAATTTTCACAGAAATCGAGGAGCAGTCTTTGACAGAGATTTCGAGGTTGTTCTCTGTAGTTTGCTGAAGAACAGTGGCACATAAATTGAGGGCAGCCATTGGCACAAATTTCGAGGTAGTTTGCTGTGGAAGGAGGCCATACAGTAGGGCCATACATTTGCATTTATTGCTGGTATTTTATTTCTGTTTATGGCACATTTCCCAATGTATTTTAGATTGCTTAAGCATTAATGTCTCTATTGTAATTTAGTTGCTGCTCTGTAATAAATATCTCTCTGGGTTTTCCCTCATGAAGTGTGAGGGTTTTGCCCTGGGCTTGGCCCTAAATTTCTAAGTTTTCAATGTGTATGCATTTGTCTTCAGCTAGGTCATTGGGTGAATGTATAAGTGTTTATGTTTCAGTTATCAGTAGATTTATTGTACAATGGTTACATAAATCAACTCAGATAAATGATAAACCAAGATATGCATTCAAAGTGTTTGATAAAATTTCATAAAGAAAATTTGTTATTTTATCAAATTTCTACAAATTGGGGATATTTCAGAGACGCGGCATTGGCACATTTCCCATTTTCATGATCTTCTTTGTTTGAGGATTATGGGTGAGTTGTTTACCTTGTTGATGTATGATGGAGAGTCTCCATATCCGTAGTTTGCAGGTGCATGCCTTGGTGCATGTAAGGTATCACTTCCTGTTGATGTATGGCCCATGATGTAGTTGGCTGTGGTGGTGGAAGGAATTGATGATGTGATGGTGGAAGGAATTGAAGAAGTGGTCAAATATTAAATATTTCCAACTAGCAAATTGGTTGGGTTCCTTAAAAAGGGGAAATGTGTTATTAAGCAAATTACACCACTTCTAGTGAATTTATGACCACCACTTGGTGGATTGGGGCCAAATGATGAATAAGGGAGGTGTATTAAATGCTAATCTAGTCAAAGGGATGCTCAAGTGGGAAATTAATGATGCCAACCACCTAATGCAAGTGTTTCCTTAAAATAGGGGAAGCTAGTGGAGATCAATAATGAAGGTTGGACCAAATTCAAATTTGAAGGGAGAGAAGTGGGCAGAGTGGTTGGAAAAAGGAGGGAAATGGTCAAGGAAGTTAGAGGGCACACGAATGAAGGTGGTGGAGCTATTTGGAGCAGCAAGGCGCACTAGCAAGGGTTGTTGATGAAATTTTATTGGATTGGAGTTGCTTAGGATTCTCTTTGCTTGGGTGATGCTCCCTTTGCATACCAAGAGGGTGATGGGCCCCTCATTTCTAGTTGGGTGATGTTCCCCTTTTAACACTGAATCACCAATTGGGTGGATCTTTCCAATTCAACTAGCCATAGAGGAGTTGGGAACCCTGTCCTTCTCATTGAGCTTATTTGCTGCAGATCATGCAATGTTTTCAGATGCACTTTTCCTATTTCAGAAATTCCAATAATACTCCAGTTGTTTCATGCTCTCAATTTTAGTAATATTAAGGAATAATTTTACTAATTAATGGTGGGATGATGAATGATTCTTAATATGTTGTTGTTGCTGTTCATGACATCCTATGATATGTTTCTACAGTCATATACAGGAATAAAAGTCAGAATTCTATTCCATACTGCACTTCCCGTCTCTTTCTCAACATTCTATTTCCCCCTTGCTCATTGACTAGGGAATTTTGAGTAGTCTTCACTGTTTTGGCTGTATCTTGAGTTCTGTATATCCAAATCCGATTGTGAAATCTGCTGCAGGTAGCTAAGACCCAAGGTCACCCGTACCAGGTGGAAAATCTAGCATTCGTTGTTCCTAGGTACTGTTTAAGTCGAGTTGAAAACTACCATCATGAGTTGTCCACAAAATATCCCTAGTCTCCACTGGTTTTATCATATCTTGAGATCCCGATCTCCAAATGAGGATCTGTAAGTTGTTGCAGGTAGGGGAGATAGTCTAGTATCCATTCCAATCCTCAGTTCCAGAAATTGGGTAGCCCTAGTGTGACTTGGAACTGTTTGTAAATCTCCTAACTGTGCAGTCTCGAATCGGGAAATCTCACTTTCGGAGGTCTAATTTTCCAAATCAACCTCTACAGTTTTTTGCAGACATTCCTAGTACAGACCCTGTCATAATAGAGACCAGAGACATGTTCCAGAACCCTTCCCTGAGTTCTAGAGCCTCCTACCTTCTCGAAAGTCAATCTTTAGTGTCTTACTTGTCCCATTGAGCTAGTGTGCCTATGGATCTAGTTTGCATATGCTGGTGTACCTAGGTATCCTTGGAGTAAACTTCAACAGTAGCTGATTTCGAAACATAAATGGTCCTAGTATGTTGTGTAAATAATTCTTGAGCTAGTGTATCCCTTGAATTCCCCAAGTTTTGAGTTAGTGTGTTGAATCCATAGTTTGGTACATCACAGTGGTATCAGAGCTTAGCTACTTTGGATGAGTTTTTATTTGGTGTGCATGGATTCTAGTTTGGGTACATCACACCATCTTTTGTTGTACATGGGATTCGTGCATTTTGAGGACATATTTGGATACCCATTGGCCATTTATGTATATATGCCACCCGATTGGTCACTATTTCCATAGATCAGTAGTTACTATAGGGTGGTGGACTTATTACACTGTGTTTTGTAGTCATATTTTCTTGATCATGCATGGTTTTCATGCACACGTTGTTTTTTGAGTCTATTGATGGATTTGGATACCCATTTGGTTCTTCTATCGACCTATCAAGTCAGATTACAGAATACTAGTGTGTTTTGTCCTGATGAAGAACCCCGGCTAGTGGGTTCAAAACGTATCGACAAATTACAATAATGGATCTAATCGCAGAAAGAACTTTGACTCTTCCTTCCAATACATACAACTGTGAGCTCTCTTCTCAAGTTTTATGTCTCTAAGTTCTAGCCATGAGTACAATGAGATTCTTTCTTATATAGATGAGAGAGTTGCTAAATCCTCCAAAGACATGGTTAAAAATAGCAACCCTAAATCCAAAATCCTAATTCAACCTCGTAACAATTTTGACCATAATAGGGGGGGTGTGCACCACTAAGAGAGAATACAAATGTGGTACAAATAACCTTCAAGAGAAGAACACAAGTAGATATAGTCAAAATTTAGAACAATAATAGCTTGTCCAAAATCCTACTAATAAGGTGTAACAACCTTATCCATATCCTCGACAAGTCAATAGTGACAACTCGCCCTCATCAGTACAAGTGGTCAAATGAGTCAATCCTTCATAGAGAACAAGTGTGCCCTCTTGAAATGATGTGCTAACTCCTCAAAAGAAGAGCACCCTCTAACAAACAAAGTCAAGGGTGATAAATACCCATGATGAGGTGGCACATGTGACATGAGATAGCCTCTGAATGCTCAATGTTCCCTCTAGACGTTGTCTAACCTTGATGAAGATACCTCAAATAGTGGATCACTCTAACAATGTGCCAAGGTCCAAAAAGAGAGGATAATGGTCCAAATGTCCAATAAACTCCTCAACAAGGTGGTCAACGCTTGTGACAACTCATCCAAGTGGTCTAAGAGAGTTGGCATTCTCACACATGCCAAAATAATCAAGAAATGTGCCTCATGAAGCTCCCATATGTGCACAAAAAGGGGGGTGCATCACCTAGGAGAAGGGGAAAAAAACTATAGAACATCAACACGTGTTAGAAATGATAAAGTATGACTTAGGAATATAACTTAATTATTTGCAGGCATTAACATAAAAGGCTATTTTGTGCACTGCTCTCTTCTTCATTGTCCTCCTCCTTCGCCTCTCTTCCCATCCTAGGATTTGCATCTGCTGGTTTGGAGGATGGCACCTCAAGAGGATCACCATCATCAAAAGTGATTGGTTCTAGCACTGGATCATTAAGATCAATGTTGGTTAATGCCAACTCAAAACTGTTGTCCAAACCCATATCATCGAGAAACACATCCCACATATTTGTCCTTTCCTTCACCCACTCCTCTTTCATCCTGTAAATAAGACGAAGGTTGGAGTGCACATACACCATCGTCTCTACCCTAGACTGTTCAAGCCTACTCTTCTTCAAACTATACAGGTTCGCATATGTGCTCCAATTCCTCTCACAACAAGAGCATGAAATAACTTGAGAGAGGACCCTCAAGGCTAACTGCTGTAGTATAGGGCATATTTCCCCATGAATTTGCCATCAGGCATAGGGTTTTTTAACCCCCCTTTCTTCGACCACACCATAGCCTCCAAATCTGCCACTGGTAGTGGAAAACTCTCCAAATCCCTCCTCCACCTCATCAAGTGATGCTCTATCTTGATATAATTGTCTAAATGCTATCTTCCTCCCCTTGAAATCTCTCCATCCATGTGAGGAGGGAATATGTTTGAGGGCCCATCGTTGAGCCACTCATGATTGTAGAGCTTGGGATTCATTGAGTGTGCCAAGCAATACAAAGGTGTGCAATTCTTATCCCACCCGATAATAAGAATATCCTGTGTGGTGGACCATAAGCTCTTCACTGATGTCCTATACTCAAGGCACTCATTTTGTACAACGGTGGTCTTCATGGACTCAATCATGGAATCCCACCCCTCATAAACATCTTCTAGGAGGGGCTTGTCCATGTCTGCAAACTACAACAAAGAAATTATTGGTTCCATGATCTTAATGGTAAGACTGTCATCTAACACTGTGTTCTTTACCTCTTTTGAATCATTTTGATCTATCTTCCTCCAAAAGGTCCAAAACTCTGAAATAACCATGAACCCAAGAGCGGTTTTGACCTACCTCAACCTCTTAAGCATGATGAATGAAGCAACAAATTGAGTATCTGCAATCTTCAACAATGATAGATATGTGTACTCTTCGTAGATTGTCAGTGCATTGGTGTGGTGTGGTACAAAATTATAGATATGGCGTGCATCATCAGTAAGATTTCCAATCCATGTCACATCTAAAGCAATAGGTTTGAGTGCTTAATTCAAAGAATGAACAATGCAAGTTGTCCAAAATACCTGTACTAGCAATAAAAGCAAGTATAGATGAGTCTACAACTCAAATCTATAAAATGACTTTTCACCTAGATAAATCTTGTCCTAAATTCAAAGAATGAACAATGCAAGGTGCCCAAAATACCTGTGGATATTTAGCTTCCACAATCATGCCAGCAGGCAGTAGCCTTGCAAATAGGTGCATTATTTATGATGATTTGTATACAAGAATCAACACCTACATCTTCAATGACTTTCATGAACAACCCACCCATATATTGTGCACCCTTGTATATCCCAAGAGCATCCATTGCTTTCAAGAACACCGATCCATTTAGGGAAGACATCATGAAATTGACGAGTGGATGGTGTGCTGCATCCATCCATCCCTCAGACAGTACTGACACTAGATGAGGGCCATGTTGATTTAATTGGCTCTAAGATTTTATCCACCTCCTTCCTTTCCTTAACCAACAATGTTGTTCTAAGCTTCTTTGAACTAGGAGGCACATAATCATTTGGAGCTTGTTCAACTAGACCTTGACACATCTCAATAATGGTGACCATGCAACATTGAATGAAATGAAGTTGAGATAAAAATAAAATGCAATGGTAAGGTCCATCTCATCTTGCGCCTCTTGTTGGAAAATCTTGTCGACTGGACCATTTGGAGTTGGCCTCTTTCTTGTTGGTTGAATATCAACCTCACTTCCATATTTGGTAGGTCGAGTGGTAGAGGGTTTCCTCAAGAATGAAAGAGGATCCTCATTTTTTTGTTTCTTACTTGTTGTTGCCACCTTCCGCAATCCAACATCGTCCTCTCTTTCTATCTCCCTTCATTGGGTAATACTCATTGCTTTACATGCAGCAAGCTCACAAGGAAGGCCCAACAAATGGCCCTTAACCTGGTAATAAGTGCTCTTGAACTCATTCTTGCAGAAACTACAAGACCAAATCACATTCCCTCCCGCACTCAACTTTTCCCCAGGCTCGGATTTCCTTGTCAGATGCTTCCATGTAGTGTATTTCTTCTCTCGGACCTGTTATCACACCATAGTAGCAGGGCTACTATTCTTGCTTAGCAGATATCTGCACATTCCAGAGCTTGGATTATTCAGAGCTTGGCTATGATGAGTTTATTATTTTGAGATCACTCATGATCAGAGCAGTGTATTATTCAGACTTATGTTAGACCTTGTGTCAACGCTGAGCCTTGAGAGTTCAGATTTGATGACCGATGTGACCCTTTATTCCATACAGTTTCAGTTCAGTGCCTAGAGATGTATTACAACAATGTTTCAGATAATATATGATGATTATTCTTATGATGATGTTGTATGACCTATGGATTCCTGATCATTGACTATGGATTATTATCTTGTTGTTTTAATCATGTTCACAACATTGGCTTGGTATATAATTCATGATGTGGCAAACTTTATAAAATGGACTATCTTGATGATAAATTATAAAATTGACATTTTACTTGCACATTTAGGTTGTTTGACAAAACTCACTGGTTTACTACCTTGCATAGATATGGTCTTTCTTGACACCAGTTGTCTGCTAGCTTAGGCTCCACTTTCACTTGACTCCATCCATCCATGACTTTCCTTATTTGGCTTTAACCCTTGACTTGTCTTACTTGACTTTCTGATATTGAGGACGTCCCTTTTTACTACCTCTGTGTTTGGACCGCATCCTTGATTGTTTAGTGTCTCAGCTCTGAGTTGGTGACAGAACTTGCCTTTGGTAAGTTGGATTGTAGGCCTAAATCATTCTGGTCGGTTGTCCCGATGTTTGGCACTGGCACGAACTCCCCCTAGTCACTTGAGATGTTGTTGGCTAAAATTGAAAGCTCATGTACTACTTATGGAAACTTATGTAAATTCGCCCATGGAAACTAAAAAAGGCAAGAGCGATGAACTTCTAAAAATACTCCTCAAAGAGTATAAGAAAGGTCCAAAAAGCAATGGTTCTTAAATTCTATATCTAAATGATTGATGACCTTATATATGTATAAACATGCCCTGGATGCAAGTTGCAATTAGTTGTGCTTATCAGCACACCTGAGATCCGAAGGGTTATGTAGGCCAAAAAGGCCATGAAATGAAATCAATGGATCCTAATGAAACTGGATCATCTTTTATAAAAGTAGACATGATGCCTAAGTTGAATAAGCACTCTCTAAACAACTTACCCATCTGTGAGGCACAACCATTCCCCGTGTTTTATTTGTCCAGCACAGAGTTTGTAGCTTCCCCTTTCTCCCAGTCCAAAGTGTCTTTTAGTTGAGTTTAGACAAGTCACCCCCTTTGCCCAGCCTTGTTCGTAGCCCTCATCCTTAGCTAGCAGTTAGACCATGTCCAATGGGTGAGTTTGTCATTTAAGCTATTGTGCAAGTGAATATAAATAACAACGGAATATGCTAACTTGATTAATGCCACTAAATGATATTATACTTTAAGTTAAGCTGTGAGTATGATTAGAGGAACATGTCTTAGTTTATTGATATGATTTATCCTTGGTTATATATGGACCTAGTCAAACCCAGTTTGACTATGGTCATTTCTTGGGTTCCATGACGATGTGGGCCATGCATGCTTATTGATGATGATAGGTGGGCCCACATACTCTTGGTTACGATACTATATGATGGACATATGATTCAGATGGTGATTGATGCAGTTCAGCAGGTTTTATTATTACTTTAGATCATCAGATTATGCATTGTCCGTATATGGTGGACCCAGTAGTTAACCCATAAGGGCAACCCATGGTGTATGAGTACACAGTCTTAGTAGATTTGGGTCTTTTGGATCCAATGAGGCACTTATCTTTCAGTTTCGGGCACTTCCGACAATGATAGATGTAGTTTTCCACTTGTTGACCAGATTTGGGGCTGATTTCCTAGCCTAACCAACAGGGGCCTTGAGAGGCCAGTTCACCTAGGGCGCTGTATGAGGAGGGGGTGGTCCAGCCACTTGATATTACCATTTACCCCCCCTTCTGGGGAGGCTGGTGGGCTCAATTTGACAGCGCAGGTGCCCTAGGAGGCAGTTTCAACACTTTCACATTTATCGAGGCAGGTTAAAAATGGAATAAAAGGGTCATTGAGGAATTCGATTTGGGAAATTGAGGCAAGGTTTTGGCACTTGGTCTTCACAGAGGTCTTCCAGGGTGAACCCCCTATCTTCCAGCCAGTTTTCATCAGTCAGTGGGCTCCACAGAGGCCATAGCAGACCATTTACTGCATGTCTCACAGATTTTGAGGACAGATTTGATCATTTGTATTTATTTTGAACATATTATATTATTCTATTGTGCCATGGGGATGAGCTAGCAAGGATTGATGCCTCCTAGCCCCACCATGTGCTTTATATGGCATGTCCTAGTCATATAAGGTGGGCCCATGTACTTTTGCCCCCTTTAGAGGATGATGTCACCCTCCATGAGTACTTTCTAGCTATGACGTCATCACTATTTTGAGTGATCCATGTGTTATGTTGTTATGATTCATCTTAGCCATTGATTATGTATTGATATCTTTTAATCTCAACCTTTCATTTCAAAAAGTGGTTTTGAGATCTAGGGTTTTGGTCTTTATTATCCTATATAAGGAGGAGACCCCCTCATTGTAAAATCATCTAGAGAATTTGGCTCTTGGCTCTTGGAATAAAATTTCTATCTTTTGGAGTGCATGCTTGGATCTTGGAGTAGATGTTGGTTGCTTTGATTGTAAATGCTTTTGTCCATTGCACTGGAGGATCTCTTGTAACTATCTTGCATATTTTGCCATACTTTTTACAGGTTAAGAGGACGTTTTGGAGGAGTGCGAATTGGTGGGGAGGCCCACCCTTCAAACTTCAAGAGGACGTTTTGGTTAAACAGGGAGTGGTTTTGTCTTTGTACCAACTATTCTTTTCTTATCTCTTTCTTGCTTGTATCTACTTTCAACATGTTAAACTGATTGATGCTTTGCTCCTTGGTTTTGACAGGTTAGAGGGACACACGTGTGGCTTGGAGAAAATCGGTTTGGCAAGAGGGCTTCAAAATTCTTCATTTGATCTTTGGCAAAAGTAATCCTCATCTCAACTAGCATTCATCTCTTCATCCAGGTGTGCTCCAAAGGTATGGTCTTCTTCTTCCTTGGCTTATCCATGAATTCTAGATCATAAAACCCTAATTGATTAAAACCCTCATTTTTCACTTTTTCTTAGATCTACTTGGATCTAGCTTGGCTTTGGGTAAGATACTGAAAACCCACCTCTATAGCATCCACGACAATTCGGATCTATAGTTTGGTGTGGATTGGCCTTCATTTGACACACTTTCCAAGGCACTTTAGCCTCCTTAAGGGAGGTCGCACTCCTTGAGAGAAGCTATTGGGGCTATTTCCAAGAGATGGGTAGGTGAGATCCCACTTGATTCATACTCTCCTCACTCGATAACCTACCCCTAGTGCTTCACTTCTTTGATTTTTGCCTTGTGGGCCCCATTCCTCATTTTGAGGGTTGTGCCCCACTTGGGTCAATTTGGTGATGCATCTTCAATCTTAGATCTATGGAGATCTAGCCATTGGATCCCTTTGATTTTCAAGATCCACATTGATAATTGCCTAAACTACCTGGATCTAAACTTTGGTGGCTTTTGGACTTGATTTGACACACTTCGCACTTCTTGGGGGTTTGAGTTGACCCACTTAGAGGAACTGGGTGTTTGAGATCCTGCTTGTTTTGAAAAGAGCATACCTTGAAACCTACATCTAGTGTATCACTTTGTGAAGTTCTGCCTTGGGGGTATCATTCCTCATTTTGGGGGTTGTTGTCCACTTGGGTCACTTAGTGAAACATTAGATCCAGTAAGATCTAACCATCACATCCACTTGATCTTGAAGAGCCTCCTTGGTTTGCATCTTAGGTGTCCCGATCTACATTTTGACACCCTTTTGACTCCATTTGCTCATCCATTTCAAGGCACTAGTCCACCTAAGGCAATTCACACTTCTTGGGATTAGTGTCAAGTGCTAGATCCCATATGTGGGTATCTCTAATTTCATCTTAGATCCATAGATCTACTCTTTGCATACCCCTTGGTACCATTTGCATCCTTAACTTCACCTTGTGGGTCCCATTTGAACCATTTCCATATCCCAAGGCAGTGGGCCCCACTTGTGTATTTCGTGGTACTAGATCTTGTCATTTGATTTCATTATGTGGCCTAAATCATTCATTGGTTGAAACACTAGTCATCCCTTAAGCTTCTTTCAACCATACTTAAACTTCTAGGTCCACCTAACCTTGCATAGGTTTCCGTAACTTGTCTTTCACATATCCCTAGGAACCATTGTTTGGGTCCAATCTCCTTTGATTGGCTATAGGGTCTCCCGCTTGGTCTTGATTCATCTTGATCTAAAGTGAAGAGTGCCTCGGTTGGCGTGACTCCCAGCTTGCATTGGGAACCGTGGCATCTCTTGGGTCACCTCTTTAGTTGTCCATCTCCTCTACCGTCCCGGATGGGATACCTTTAGGGACAACTACAAGTTGTGTGATAACAGGACCATTGTCTTGCTAATACAGGGTTATATCTAGCTCCACTAGCAACAGATAAAGCACTAGCAGGATTAGATGAACCTAGGCTTGGATGAGGACGAGAAGGGAAGACACCAGTTGGGGTATTCCTCCCTTTCGTTTTCCCTTACCAGCTACCTTTGTTGATTGAGACATTCTTCTTGTTTCTTGATGGTAAACTTGCAATGCTCCCATTGAAATCCACCCTCAAGTCACTTGCAATCCCTTGAAAAACCTTCAAATGCTCCACTTGCAAAAAAAACCACTCTTAAAGCTTGAGACTCACTTGCAAATGTGAAAGAATGAGGGAGAAAACATAATTTATAAATCCATAGACATTTTTTCTGTCAAAATTGTGTCCTGTTTTCGGGATACGCTGTGTGCAGGTCGGGACATGGAATTCACGGTGTTGGACACATGTTTTGGCCGTGTTCCGCAAAGGGACTTTCCCAAAAGACGTGTTTAACACATGTCATCAGTGTGTCTGTGTTAGATACGATGACACAGGACACTTTGGCCTAAAAGGCCGTGTCTGGTATCTTAGATAACAAGTTAATTGTGAAAAGGGGACCTGATGGAAATGAGTGAAATCGCTAGTGAAATGACATGATATGAAAAATGGCTAGGTAAATGTTGTAAATGACATGAAATGAGGATCACGCTTAAATCCATAGGGACACAGCTAACTTCCAAGGTCATACACTTAATATAATGAAGAATTATAACCACACCATGATGCTCCCTAATCTATTGAAACTATATTGGAGGTGTTATCACATATATAGTAGCTGGGCTACCATATTCTATTTTTCAGATTCCAGTACACTTTTCAGCCAGTTCCCTTACATTTTGAGATGCCGAGATGAGCATCTACATTGGATCACTATTTGATTATGGACAACAGTATATCCCCATGCCATGACTGAGTCTCAGGGCACTCAGATTTGATGACTGATGTAGCCATTTAGCCATTTACAGAGTAGTTGGTATTGCCCGGAGTTGCAGCAGCAGGTTCTCAGTGGACAGATGATGGTTCAGATTGTTGTGCACAGGTATATGACCCAACAGGTATTATTTTGTGTTATGGTTATATTGCTTTTATACTCATTCTTGTGACATGTCTTAGCATTTAGTATCATGATTTGGCGATCATATAGATATGTGGACCTAGTTGTATCATTTATTATATATATGTCCTCACTCAGACTTAGAGGTTCTTGACCTATACTCATTGGTTTTACCCTCCTTAGGGAGAATAGAGGTGATCATTCCCACCATCTTTTGGCTTGCTAGTGTTGGTTTCATTATTCACTTTCTCCACCCATCCATTACCTTCCAGTTCGTTGATTATCTCGACTTACTACTTGACTAGTGTCATGGAGGACCTTCCCCCACTATAGCCTCTTTGTTGGATGTGCTTCCTTGTTTATTTGTGTCTCAGCTCTGAGTTTCCTAAGTTGTGTTGGCTAAACCTGAAACAGATAGTGCTACCATCAATACAATGCATATGGAAATGAAATGTATATCTTATGAAAGCCCATTCATGTAAGAAGTGTTTTTGAACACACGTGAATGCAAGGCAAGCCTAATGAAATTGGCTCTAAAATGTAAATGTGAAATGTAAAGCCCATGTAACAAGTGTTTTTGAACACACGTGGAGCATAAAGCCTTATATAAATGTAAATCTATGAAATGTGTTTCTAAACACACATAGATCAAAGGCTATGGAAACTCAAAGGCCCAAAAAAGCAATGGTTCTTAAATGTTATATCTAAACGATTGCTGGCCTCACTTGTATTGATTTATCCCTCACTAGCTTGTGAGTTATCATGTGAGATGGAGTAAGGGACAGCTCGAGTTATGTCCCCTAGAGTCTCAAGTTACGGTTTGTCGGACACCTAGTCATGGCGGCTCTAGAAAAGATCCTCACGGAGCTGTATCAGCTTGGATGTGAGTTGTAGGCATCTGCCAAGGTGAATAAGCACTTCTGAAGTAACTTACCCATTTGTGAGACATGACCATCCCCTGTGTTACTGCTTGTCCAGCATATGCTAGAGTGTGTATCCGCTTTCCATATCCAAAGTGTCACAATGTCAAGTTAGTAGTCATCCTTTAGCCTAGCCCATTCAGTTTCAACCTTCACCCTTCACTAGCAAAATGGTCACAACTATGAAGTGAGTATGGTCTTGAAAGTCCGGTCTGAGTCATAATAAATATTGAAAACACTTTATAATTGGTTATTAGATCGCTAGAGAAATGATTACTACTTGTTATAATTATCACTTGAATGATTTGTAGAGCATGTTTAAACCTTTAACACTTGCAGCAGTTTGATGTTAGCCTAGGTCATATTATTGGTCACGTTGACTTGGTCAAACCTAGTTTAACCAAAGTCAACTACAAGACATGAGGTGGATAGACCTCAGATGATGCAGATAGATGATATGTGGTCTATTACAGGTCACCAGATGGTTCCATGCAGTGGTTACAGGTTTATGATGATGATTTGTGATTTTCAGCATTATTTGATCATTTACAAATTATTATTTTTTTATCTGTCTGGGCATATTGGATATTTTAAAGGATCATGCAGAGATCCATAGGGTGTATGAGTACACACCTTAGATGGATTTGGGCTCTCTGAGTCCAATGAGATGGTTGGTTTTCAGTTCCGGGCAATTTATCATTCTGGTGCAGTTTTGCCATGTTAAATGGCCTGTTAGAGCAGAGAGATGATATGAATTGTTTGCCTAGGGCGCTGTATGAGGAGGGGGTGGTCCAGCCACTTGATTTTACCATTATACCCCCCTCCCAGAGAGCCTGGTGGGCTCAGTTTGACAGCACAGGCACTCCAGGTATCAGTTTGGGCAGCTTCACAGTTATCGAGGCAGATTAAAAATGTTTAAATTGGCTACTGAGGAATTCGATTTGGGCTACAGAGGAAGGGAAATGGCATGGGATGAGTTTTGATGATGAGTGCGATGTCTTCCACCCCTTCTCTAGCAGTTTCAGCGTTCAGTGGGCCCCACACCCATTTCTTCGGCACATTTCATGGTTTTCTGGAGCCTTTGGAGGCTCACAACTTTCCTAGAGGGGTAGGATTTGGTGCCTAGCTTGGTCATTAGATGTTATTGTGCCATGGGGACACACTTGGGGTGTTAGACATTACCCCCTAGACCCACCATGAGCTTTATTCATGTTTATTTTATCACTTTGAGTGGGACCCCCTCTCGTAGGGGCGATTTGGTCCATTGATATGTTATATTTTTATATTTATCCATGTACTTTATGTTGATCTCATCTCAACCATAGATTAGAACATTATGATCTTTTAATCTTAGCCATACATTCAAAAGGTGGTTAGGTTTTTGGTATCTCTCCATCCTATTTAAAGGAGAGAGCTTCTCATTGTAAAGGGTCTTTGGCTCTTGGAATCTTGATAATAGAAAAACTTCTTGTGGATATTCTTGGGTTTGCTTTGCATCTGATGTTCTTCGATGGTGATTGGAAAGTCTTTTGCATCCTAGCATTTGAGTGTTTGTGGTGATATCTATATTTTCGTGGAAACTTTGTCTTGTCTACAGGAGGGCGACTTCACTTGGGCATTTTTGCAGGGATTCCTCAACCCGCTTGCTTGGCATCGCTTGTATCAAGGGGTTATCATTATTATTATTGTGATCTATGGTTTCATCTTGTTATTTCTCTTGATGCATCAAATTTGATATTGTTGACATTTGTTGTGCAGGAGAAAGGGTGCATTGGCTTCCTTGGGCAAATCGATTTGCATAGAATACTCATCCAAATCTTCTTAAATTGATTGGGAAGGCACAGATCATCATCATCAAGGCATCTACATGGATTTCTAGGTAAGATCCACAGGTTTGTTCTCCATTTCTTGGTTCCAATCCATTGGCATCATTTTTTTACTGTCAAAACCCTCACTATTTTATTTCGGAAAATTCCATGGATCAAACCCCTTGATCAATTGGAAAACCATTTCAGGGTATTTTCACTTGGACCAAACCCAAAGTGGGTTCTCCTAGGCGTCAAGGTTGGAGGACTCCACAAGTCCCAAATCCCAAGTCACTAATATCCTAACCCTAGCGCACTTCCCCAACTGGCCAATTTTCTTGTGGTTTGATGCTGTCTCTGAGGCTTGTGTGTTCTGATATTGTCATCATCTTTCAAGTCTATCCAAAGGTACTAGATAGCCCCAATCCTGTTCCTAACCTCCTTGCATTGGACACGGTTCCCAAGGTAGTGGATATTTTCATCATTTGCTGGTACCTTGATTCTGGATCTCATAATTAATCTCATAAGTCACTTGTATTTCCACATTGGATCAATTTCATATCTTATAAACCTCTTGATCCAACCCATAACTCACCTTGTGACTTTATCTACAGATCGAGGGTTTACTTCACCTTACACCTTACTTTTTTCACAGTGTCTGATTTGATTTGGGGTCTTGGTCTGATCTCTCCTGTCGGGAGTAGATCTGGGTCTCCCCCATTGTTGTCTTGGGCTAAGACAACATCAAGCAAAGATTGCCTCGATTGGCGTGACAACCATCCATTTGGGAGTCGAGGCTATCTTGGTTCACCTCTTCGGTTGCCCTTCCCCTCTACCATCCTTACGGATCCACCTTATAGGGGAAACTAAAGTTTGGTGATAACATTTTGGCGTCGTTGCTAGGGAGGTAGAGGCTTACCTTCGGTGTTTGCGAGTGTCCGTGCGTTAATCCATATCTTATCACATCCGTTATTTTGCCTTGGTGATTGCATTTCTAATTCCATAATTATTTCAATCACCATCTTAATTCACTCATCTCACCTCTCCTATGACATATTTCATTTCGGTGAATTACTTGTGTGGTTCACCTGGCTACTCCACCCCGCGACTCTACTAAGGACCGAACCCAACGTATTAATCTTAAGTTCTTAGAACGTCCTATAAATTTTGAAGGAATCCCTACAACATATACTCAGAATCGAAGACAAATCAAAGAGAACTCATCCAATTTCTTTTGGAAGATTTCTAATCCTCCTTTGCTGAGTCATCTTTTTGGATCTCCTTCATCCTCATCTAATCCAATGGCCGGAACAAACACTGGTGGAAACCAAAATGTTCCTCCTCCACAGAACCCTAGGATTTTTGGAAGGAAGGCTAAGCCATCTCCTTCAGATTTTTCCTAGATCCAAGGAGCCCCCCATGACATGCCTGAGAAGTCTTTTGAGAAAGTTCCCAAGTTTGATGGAGTGTCTGCTATCTCCATTGAAGATCATGTTGACAAAGTCTTGGAACACATGGAAGCATATGGAGCATCTGATGAAGATGTCTTCATGAGGGGCCTTCTGGCATCTTTGGAAGGAGATGCCCGGAAGTGGTTTGATAGATTTCCCGCTTCGTCCATTGATGGATATGACAATTTTGTCACGAAGCTGAGTAGTGAGTGGTCCGAAAGTTAGATGGGAAATTCCTCTTGCATCAACTATTTGATATCAAGAAGAAAGAGAATGAAACAGTCCATGAGTTTAATATAAGATTTGATAAGACTGTAGCCAACATCCTTGAAGAAATCAAACCGAAAGATCAAGCAATTGTCATTCATTATTTGAATGCATTTGAAGGATGGCTTGGATCTCACGTAAAGGATAAGAATCCCAATGACTTAAAGACCGCTCAATTCAATGTGAAGATGGCTGAGCAGAATGCAGCATCTATGGGTGAGCAAATTTTTTTCGATCACTTTGCCCCATCCACCTCTAGATCTGACCCGAAGCTTCGAAAGCCTAAGGAACCTGTGAGCGAGCCAAAGGAAGCAAAGGATACGTTAGAAACCATGCAAGAGATGATGAGACAACTAACTGTCCTGACTAAGAGTGTCACAAATTTTCATGATCCTGAGAGACATAGAAACCCTTATGGCCCCAAACCTTATTGGAACAACAATAGAAGGCTTGAGGGAGATAATAATATACGACGACCTGAATATCCAAAAAATTCTTATTAGAAGAATGTGAATTGGTGTGATGAAGCAGAAGAAGAGCCTTCTGACACCAATTATCCTGATGATCAACATGATAACATCAATTTTATAAATGACTTATCTTATGACGATGATTTTGGAAGAATTCTCTTAGAAGAAGAGCCATGGGAGCAAGAAGATGTAAATGATGAACCTAGCTCCTCATGTTGTGCCATAAATCTCCCTGAACCTAAAGAACAACCAAAGATTCAAATCTATAAACGAAGAAATGATTCCCAACCTTCTTTCCTAGACAAACGCAATGTAATTAATGAGGATAAAAAGGTAGAAGAAGATTTTTCCATAGGTGATTATAATTTGAATATTGATAAGAAGAAAGAATTGGGCAAAATAATGTATAATATCCCTGTCACCGAGTTGATGAAAGTGCCCTCAGTAAGAAGCCAAGTAGAGGAGTTCTTTGATGGCATTGACCAAGAAAAGACTCCTGAGTTTGTCTTGGAATCCTGTCATATACAGAGTCTTAGTGGAACACAACCTAGAAAAGTTGAAAAGGATCCACCTATTAACATCCATTCGGCCATTTATGAAAGAAAGAACGGTGGTCACCCTCCCTTTTACCTTACCTTACACATTCAGAACATGCTCCTGCATAATTGCATGTTGGATTCCAGAGCAGCCATGAATGTTATGCCTTTACATGTTATGAAGGAAATGGGATTAGAAGTGACTATACCTTATGGAAATGTCCGTGGTATAGACTCTAGACGTGTACAGTCTTATGGTTTGATCAAGAACCTTAGGGCTGATCTGTTTGCATGTTCAAACATTTCCACTATGATGGATGTAGTTGTTATTGATTTGCCCCCAGCATATGGAATGCTCTTGTCTAGGAAATGGGCAGCTGGTCTAGGTGGATACCTTATGATGGATCTCTCATATATCTGTGTTCCAAACTCTGACGGTGCCTTAATTAGGGTTAACAGAGAACCTTGCTATGATAAGCATTTGGAAACTTTTGAGGAAGGGATTAAAAACACATACGGGGATGAATTATTAAATAATGCTAAAACTAATGTTGTGGAAGATGAAAATGAACTTTGGGAGAGAGAACAAGTTGAAAGCATATTCATGATGATGGGAGATATTGATTCTTCAGATGAAGAAGATCAAATAGCTGAAATTGCTAGGAGAATTAATTTGGAGTTGCTTAGGAATGAGTTTGCTGAAGAAATAGAAGAATTGAGAAGAAATGAAAGTCAACCTCAGGGTCAAGAACAAATTAATGCATTAAATCAAGAACTAGTAATGGAAAATCCTACACCTGAAGTTGATGAGTTTGATGATATTAGACGTGGTGAGAGAATTCCAAGAATTGTAAGTGAGTGGTTTTCCTTAATTGACCATAATATAGAGAGGGAAAGTCAAGGTCTTGAGCTAATTGCCCCATGGGAAAATCGTCCTGAGTTAGCTGTTGTAGTTGAAGCTAATGATGAAGCCAACGGTTCCCATTACTCTGATGTCACTGATTCCTTATCTCATTTATCTATAGAAGATGGTAACTGTTATCACCAATCTTGTAGTTGTCCCTATAGATGGATCCAAGGTGGATGGTAGAGGGGACATGCAACTAAAGTGGTGAACCAAGAGAGCCTTAGTTCCTAAAAGGATGGTTGTCACGCCAACCAAGGCACTCTTCGCTTTAACTATCAAAGCCAATATAGCAAGGGGGAGACCCAGATCTACTCCCGACAGGAGAGATCAACCCAATCACCAGATCAAATCAATTAAGTGAAGTACGTAGGGTGACAGGTATGGAACCCTAGAATTAAGGAAGTAGGACCACTGTGGAGGCTTAAGAAAGGTGTGAAATAATAAGGAAAGATAACACACAGTGATTCTATAATTAGGTATGATTCCAGGATTCAAAGCTAGTTCAAAATGGCCAAAATCAACTGCCTTGGGAAACGTGACCCTTAAAACAGGGAAAGTACCCCAAAACGTAGATCTGACAGTTAGGGCTTTCTAGCTATATGCTTGATGAAGGGATGTGACGATTTCTAAGTGTGCAAGCAACCAAACAAGGATCAACCAACAGGAAAACAGGGCAAGCCAGGAAAGTCGTGAGGGCTTGGAGAGATCAGTGCCTTGGGGTTTGGGCTTATGGAGTCACCCAAGTAAGACGTTTTTGAGAACCCACTTCACAATGTGCCCGATCTACAATACCCAGAAAGGATTTGCCAAATGACCAAGGGATTTGATCAATAGAATTTTAGTTGATTTTAAACGAGGGTTTTAAGTAACTTTGACAAATGGATAGATCAATGGAATGAGCAACTTACCTTGAGATCATACCTGAGTGATGGAAGTGCTTGCCATGTTGTTGAGGAATGTCCCCGCAGAGATCAAATGGGAGATCTTCGATTTTTGTTGCCCCGATGAGATGCCCTAGCTCCACACGTGCGCCCTCCTCTTCCTGTCAAACCAAGGAAATCGATTCAATCAGTAAGATCAAGAATGGAGGAAATACAAGCAAAAGCAAATGATAACATGAAGTAGAAGGTACAAAGACAATAATACTCCCTGTTACCGACGAAGAGACCCCAAAGAAGAGGCAGGGAGAGTCTCCCCTACCAATGCGACCTCCTTGAAGCAAATCGACCTCCACCTGTAGATGAAAAATACATGGAACAAAATGATAGCAAGATAATCTCCAATAACCCATTGCAAAGGAAGAACAAACAGTCGAACTCCAATAGCAATCACCACCACAAGACAAGTACATGCAATAATAATTTTCTATTCCAATAATCCAGAGCCAAAAGTCCCTTTACAATGAGGATCTCTCTCCTTTAAATAGGATGGAGAGACACCAAAACCCTAACCACCTTTTGAATGGATGGCTAAGATTAAAAGATCAAAGAGATCTACCTCCTTGAAGCAAATCGACCTCCACCTGTAGATGAAAAATACATGGAACAAAATGATAGCAAGATAATCTCCAATAACCCATTGCAAAGGAAGAACAAACAGTCGAACTCCAATAGCAATCACCACCACAAGACAAGTAGATGCAATAATAATTTTCTATTCCAATAATCCAGAGCCAAAAGTCCCTTTACAATGAGGAGATCTCTCCTTTAAATAGGATGGAGAGACACCAAAACCCTAACCACCTTTTGAATGGATGGCTAAGATTAAAAGATCAAAGAGATCTAATCAATGGTTGAGATGAGCTCAACATAAAGTACATGGATCAATATAACAATATAATACATCAATGGACCAAATCATCCTAGGAGAGGAGGTCCCACCAAATGTCAATGATAATACATAACATCTAGCTCATGGTGGGTCTAAGGGATCATGACTTGCCTCCCTAGTGTGTCCCCATGGCACAATAACATAAAATAACCAATCTAGACACCAAATCGTGCCTCTCTGGGAAAGTCGTGAGCCTTAGGAGGCTCCAGAAAACCATAAAAAGTGTCGGAAAGATGAGTGTAGGCCCCACTGAAAGCTGAAACTGCTAGAGAAGATGTGGAAGACATCCAACTCATCATCAAAACTCATCCCATGCCAATCCCTTGCCTCAATAGCTCAAATCGAATCCTTCAGTAGCCATTTTTACCATTTTTAATTTGCCTTGGGAAGTGTGAAACTGCCTAAACTGCCTCCTGGAGTGCCTGTGCTGTCAGGGTGAGCCCACCAGGCTCTCTAGGAGGGGGGTAATATGGTACTAACAAGTGGCTGGACCACCCCCTCCATGCACAGCGCCCTAGGCAAACCAGTCAAATCCAACCTCTGCTCTGACAAGTCATCTGACATGCCAAAACTGCACTAGGATAGCCAACTGAGGCCAATCATCACTATAACTCCCCAGAACTGAAAACAGATTGTCTCATTGGACTCAGAGAGCCCAAATCCATCTAAGGTGTGTACTCATACACCCTATGGATCTCTGCATGATCATATAAAATATCCAATGTACCTGACAGACCCAAATAATAATGATCTGTAAAAGTGTTGAAAAGCACAAATCATCATCATAAGCCTGAAACCACTACATAGAACCATCTGGTGACTTGTACCAGACCATATATCATATCTTTGCATCATCTGAGGCCTGCCACCTCATGTCCTGCGGTTGAACCAAGTCAACATGACCCAAAATATAACTCAGGCCATCATCAAACTGCTGCAAGTGTCAAAGGTTAAAACATGCTCTACAATTCATTCGAGTAACAATTATAACAAGAAGTAATCATTTACTGGCGATCTAAAACCAAATATAAATAAGGCTTTTAATTATTATTATGACTCAAACTAGACTTTCAAGACCATACTCACTTCATAGTTGTGACCAATTTGCTAGTGAAGGGTGAGGGCTAAAAATTAAAAGGCTAGGCTAGGGGATGACTACTGACTTGACATTGTGACACTTTGGAAATGGAAAGGGAATACACACTCTAGCATATGCTGAACAAGCAGTAACATGGGGGATGGCAGTGTCTCACAAATAGGTAAGTTGTTTAAAGAGTGCTTATTCAACTTAGGCATCATGTCTACTTTTTAAGATGATCCAAGTTCATTAGGATCCATTGATTTCACTTCATGGCCTTT
The DNA here is from genome assembly GCA_027924585.1 of Larix kaempferi. Taxonomy (NCBI): domain Eukaryota; kingdom Viridiplantae; phylum Streptophyta; class Pinopsida; order Pinales; family Pinaceae; genus Larix; species Larix kaempferi. The sequence goes on from BSBM01000076.1 coordinate 5,045,015, forward strand.
TTGGCCTACATAACCCTTCGGATCTCAGGTGTACTAAGAAGCACCACTAATTGCAGCTTGCATCCAGGGCATGTTTATACATATACATAAGGTCAACAATCGCTTAGATATAGAGTTTAAGAACCATTGCTTTTTGGACCTTTCTTATACTCTTCAAGGAGTATTTATAGATTTTTATTGCTCTTTCCCTTTACTCACGTGTGTTGAAAAACACATTCTAGAGTTTACAATTTCCTTGGGTGAATTTACATAAGCTTCCATAAGTAGTACATGAGCTTTCAGTTTTAGCCAACACATCTTAATTGACTACGGGGACTTCGTACTAGTGCCAAACATCGGGACAACTGACCAGAATGATTTAGGACTACAATCCAACTCACCAAAGGCAAGTTTTGTCACCAACTTAGAGTCGAGACACAAGCATCAGGGAAGCTCATCCAACATAGAGGCTAAAGCGGGGGAAGGTCCTCCATGCCACTAGTTAAGTAGTAAGTCAGGGTAATAAACAAACTGGTAGGTAATGGATGGGTGAAGACAGTGAATAAATGGGACCGACACTAGCAAGCCAAGGATGGTGGGAATGATCACCTTTATTCTCCCTAGGGACGGTAAAACCAATGAGTATGGATAGTGAACATCTAATTCTGAGTGGGGACAATATAATATATATAAAGATACAACCAGGTCCACATATCTATATGATCGCTAGATCATGATACTAAATGCTAAGACATGCTACAAGAATGAATATAAAAGCAGTTTAACCATAACACAAGAATATACCTGCTGAGTCATATACCTGAATGCACATAATCTGAACCAACATTTGTCCTTTGAAACTGCTGCTGTAACTCTGGGCAATACTGACTGCTCTGTATAAATGGCTAAATGGCTACATCGGTCATCTCTCTGAGTGTCCTGAAACTCAGTCATGGCATGGGGAATAAAACTGCTGTCCATAGTATAATCATGATCCATAATAGATGCTCATCTCAGCATCTCAAATGTAACGGAATTGGTTGAAAAGTGTACTGGAATCTGAAAAATAATGTATGGTATCCCGACTACTATATATGTGATAACATCCGGCTCCAGCTGGGACAAGTGCTCTGCTGAAAAGAGCGCTTGAGAACCTCAGAATCTCTAGTCCTTGCACTCTGCTACTCGTATCCTCAATCCAGCACTCTAGCTCTGCAACTGCTACCAGCATATCACCTGTTATCTGCAAAATGGCCAGAGCTATACCAAACTCATAGGCCGAATGTCAGTACAATGCATGTATATACATAAATCTCAAAATAACATTACTGAAACTGAAATGCATGAAATATAAATGTAGAAAATAAATCTAATCTACTGACATAACTTGAAAAGTTTTATTTTATTGTGCAGGAAAAGAAAAAGGCACGTACTCAGGACTACACTACGAGCTTCAAAAAGTGAGCTTAGGAAAAGACAAAAGGTGCCAGACTCAATGGCTGAAAAGACTAACTACTGCCCAAGGAGGCTTATTTGGTTCCTACCTACCCTAATCTACCAGGCAAGGCAGGCACAGAAGACCACTAAGTGAGGTCAGGGATATAATCCCTCAACTCCCTTTGGTTGACAGGAAGTAATATATGTCGTCCACTACCAGTAGTCAAGAAACACATATCACCAAAGCACTGCTCTACTGTGAATGGTCCAACCCAAAGATCATCAGCCTGTCCAGATTTGATATGCAGTAAATGGTTCGGAATAACTACTTGACTTCCTGTAGGAAATCTATTCATGTTGATAGACTTAGGAACAACTCCAATGTTCCGTATAGGCATAGGGTGGATTTCAGCAAGGTTTTGCGGTTGCGGGGTGAAAATGTGTGAATTCCTCCTAGGAGGAACTGCATTGACTCTAGGTAGACCACCATCAATAGAAATGGCTATCCTACCAACAAGGACTTCTTGAATCTCTCTTCTCGTCTCTTGGACTTTTCACTTGGCTCATCCTCATGAGGAGACACTACATTTTTGACAACTTCTCCTACAGTCCAGAAATCTCTGTGTTCTTCCAAGGGTGGTGGCTCATGGGATATGATAGTATTACGACTAGAGCCTTCCCCTGAAGGAACTGGAATGCGCATATTTTCCAACCCAGTGGAAACTAACTCAGAATGAGATGTCGAAGAACTAGGAATGTGAGAAAGATCATGACTATGATGACTAGATGACTCAGGCGGTAGAAGAAAATTAGGGACATGAGGGTATGTAGATAAAACATTGTTTTGAGGCTCTGAAGGAGTTTGAAAAATAGCAAGATTGTTTAAATTAAAATCTCCTTCAGGTGCATCATTAATTAAGGCATCCTCTTCCCAACTTAAACAATTATCATGAATTCAATTTAGATTACCATCTTCTAAGGATAGGTGAGACAAGGAATCATCCACATCAGAATAGTGGGATACCTTGGATTCCTCATTGACTTCATCCACAACAACTGTCACAGGACGGTTTTCCCATGGATAAATAAGTGCAAGCCCTTGGCTTTCCCTTTCTCTATTATGGTCAGTTAGGGCAAACCACTCTCTAACAGTAAAAGCAATTCTCTCACCATGCCTAATGTCATCAAACTCATCAACTACAGGGACAGGATCCTCAATATTATTTTCTTCAACATTTGTTTGCTCAGAATGATTCTCCCATGGGAGGGTGGGTTCCAGACCTTGATTCTGCCTTAATATATTATTATCAATAAGTGCATTGAATTCTCTAACTGATCTGGGCAAACGTTCACCTCTTCTGATATCATTTAAATCATCATCAACTTCCCCAGGTGTTTGATTTTCAATAACTTGTTCTTGATTTATTACATTATTCTGTTCTTAAACCTGAGATTGATTTTCATTTCTTCTCAATTCTTCTATTTCTTCAGCAAATTCATTTCTAAGCAAATCCAAATTTATCCTTCTAGCAAGCTCAACTATCTGCTCTTCTTCAAAAGAAGAGTTAGAATCTGGTATTTGAGATCGAGTATGACAGCATATTTGTAGACTTTACCTGGTTGCCTATGCACTAACCCTATTCATAGGGATGGGGTTAGCTCTTATAGGTATTTTTGCTTGGATTTCTGGGAGAGGCGGATGTTGACAGGGCATGCCAAACAATTGGTGATGATCATAGTGGCGCAACGATTGCATGATGGTCTCCTTTTGAGGTTAGCCTGGAATCCTGGGATTGCAATAGTGGATAGTACAGCAGCTGAAATGGAGGCGAGAGTCAGCTATCACTTCCAGGAGCTTATCTATATGATGCAGTGGATTAGTTTCCTAGGTGTAATACCTTATGAGGGATGGATATAGTGTTTACTGGCTTGGATGGTTGTGACTCTACAAGATGCTTTTTGTGTCGATACTATGCAGGGTAGCGATGGATGCAGTAGGTACTTCGTCGTTCTCATATTGATCTGGGACCCCAGAATTATAGTGACTAGCAGTTTAGTGGTTGCTAGAGGTGAGAGGACCATTATTTATTTTCAGGAGCAGGGAATGGAGGTCTTAGTAGAGAGATTCTTTGAGGAGCTGGCCGAGCCTACACTATGGTTGATTACTCTATTTACAGGAGGCTTCCATGAGATATCGTGTGATGGTACCTTGCAATACAGTGCTTTGAGCAGTAGGTGCTATAGATCTCCTAGGATGATTTGGGACCTTGGGATCATCCATGGATTCGGTTGGTTCAATTGAGGGATTGTGAAGTTGCGTTGGCATTGCTTGAGGATAAGCAATCTCTGGCGAGGGAAGATTTGTAATGTCCCGTTTTGACCAATTATGCAGTATCAAGGGACATGTGCAACATGCAGTGCGTAAGTCAAAATGCATGCAGCATGCATCACTAAATTTGCATGCATGCATAATTTAGGTTGTATGCGACATGCAAAAAGTGAGTTGCATGCAAGAATAAAAGAAGGGCATGCGAAAAGTGAGTTGCATGCAGTCAAAAGAGAATAAAAGAAGACAAATTGACTTTTCTAGGTATCCATTGTTATTATTATTTGTTGAGAATTGCTTTGAGAGCCATTTAGGGTTGAGGTCAAGTGCCTTAGCCAATATTGGTTTCGACGGTGAAATCTATCTGTCCTAGTCAAAATTCAAGAGGATATATCATACAAATCTTTCATCGTGAACTTCATTGAGAGAGTATTTATTGAGTTTTGGAGCAGAATATGAGTTACCTTGAAGTTGGGTGAATTGCCAACCTAGGGCTTTGTATTAGTAGATTTCATTGCTAAGAGAGGCGTCTCCATCTCTTGGAAGTCTGAGTACAAGAGGGTGTGACCACTAGCTAGTATCATAATGAGTTGACAGGGTGTATCAATCAGATTAGAGGAGCAACGTCTTCCTCTTGGACAGTTTCTTGACCATTCACCATAGTCATGGAAAATCTGGCCCATCATTCATCAATTCCGAGGGGCATCAAGCCATTGGCAACCACAGTTAAAACATGATCAGTTGGGTAGCCATTTATCATTCCAGAAGGGCGTCAAACTACTATTAGTCATCGATTAAAAAAAGCAAGAGCAAGAGCATACTAATAAATCATTAGGGCAGGGGTCTCCCTCCCTAAGACCTATGCATTCTTCATCCAAGTTGGGAAGAGATCATCCTCATAACGCTGAGTATCAGTTTGAAGGAAGTTGTAGCCTTGAAGAGGCTAGATTCACGTGAGAGGGGCATGCAAATAATCTGCTAAGACAACAAACCATCTCCATTAATAAGGGACCATTCTTATGCAAGTTACGTTGCTTGAAAGGCATCAAACCATTGAAGAGGGGGCGTGATTCATAGTTGTAGCTTCTATCTCTTGGAAGAGCCCACGATCTCATGCATGGGCATTGTTGAAAGGTCAATTTAAGTCGTGGAGCCAGATTGGACCTCCATTCATCAAAGGAAAGGCGTTGCTGCTTATTAGGGCCTCTATTCTACTTGTTTGGGAGTGTATACCAGACAACATTTACAACCAACTCTTTACCACTGTTTTGGCGTCATCTACAACAATCTTTACCATCTTAATCCTCCTAGAAACACTGTATAAGGGGTTCTCTAAATTGCTATATTGGGATTTATAAAGTTTACTTATGGTATGCATATAAATTGAGACAACACTCATACAAACATATTGCAAGTAAATAATATACCGAACAAGAGTAGATAGTAGAACAACTAAGGAAAACACATGCAAAAAGGTAGAATAGAGGCCCTAATAAGCAACAACGCCTTTCCTTTGATGAATAGAGCTCCAATCTTTCTCCACGACTTAACCTGACCTTTCAACGTTGCCCATGCTTGAGATCGTGGGCTCTTCCAAGAGATGGAAGCTACAACTATGAATCACGCCTTGTCTTCAATTGTTTAATGCCTTTCAAGTAGCGTAACTTGCAGAAGAATGGTCCCTTATTAATGGAGATGGTTTGTTGTCTCAGTAGATTATTTGCATGCCCCTCTCACGTGAATCTGGCCTCTTCAAGGCCACCACGTCCTTAAAACTAATACTCAGTGTTATGAGGATGATCTCTGCCCAACTTAGATGAAGAATGCGTCGGTCTTATGGAAGGAGACCCCTGCCTTGACGATTTATTAGTATGCTCTTGCTCTTGCTCTTTTTATTGATGACAATAATAGTAGGTTGACACCCTTCTGGAATGATAAATAGATGCCCAGCTGATCATGTTCTAACTGTGGTTTGTGAATGGCTTGCTACCCCTTGAAATTGATGAAGGATGGCCCAGACTTGCCACGACTATGGTGAATGGTCAAGCAATTGTCCAAGACGAAGACGTTGCTCCTCTAATTTGATTGATATGCCCTGTCAACTCACTGTGATACCAGCTGGTGGTCATGCCCTCTTGTACTCATATTTCCAAGCGATGGAGGCGCCTCTCATAGCAATGAAATATTGCTAATACAAATCCCTAGGTTGGCAGTTCACCCAGCTTCAAGGTAACTCGTATTCTGCTCCAAAACTCAATAAATACACTCTCAATGAAGTTCACGATGATAGATCAACATGATCTATCCTATTGAATTGACATGGACAGATATAAGCTACATTATGGTCTCCCCAACTTCTCTGTCACGATCTCCCCAATTGCTGCCAACCTATCATGGACATGTGTGATCTTGGTGAGATACGAAGCTACATTATCAATCTTGGACATCTTGGTGCTTCTGAGCTCATCCTTCAGCACCATCTTGTTGTTGTTGTTAATTTGATATAAACCTGTCAGAGCCTCCCACATCTCTTTGGCTAAGACTTCTTCTCAGTTATGTGAGGGATCAAATGATTCTTCACTGCATCTAAGATAATCCTATTGGCCTTCACATCCTTCAAATTGTGAGCTACCAGGTCCCTAGGATTTGTCAATGGGGTCATCATGGAGTTGGCAAACTCCCACCACTCGTTCTCCATGAGAATGAAGGTGACCCTCTCCTTCTAGGGGATGTACCTTCCAACTTGTCTTCATACCTTATACCTGATGTAGCCATCTTCAACTACTAGGATTTTTGTTACTGCACAAATTTTTGCTCGTTGCCTAGATTTCTGCCTGCTGCCTGAATTGTTGCTCGGGGCTTGTCTGGGGTTGCTCGGACCTCCTGCAGTCTTCTTGGTTATTTTTCTGGGCATCCCAAGTTTTTTTGGATGTTGCTTGGACCCGTTTTTGGGCTTCCTGAGATTCCTAATCGCTACTCTATCCTTTTCGGGATTGCCCAAAATTTTTGGATGTTGTTCTAGGCTACTCAAATTCTCTTGGGCCTCCCTGCAGCTACTCAGTGGCTGCCCTGCTTTGATGACTGCCTCTTGCAACGTATCTTGCTGCCAACCTATCACGGACATGTGTGATCTTGGTGAGATACGAAGCTACATTATCAATCTTGGACATCTTGGTGCTTCTGAGCTCCTCCTTCAGCACCATCTTGTTGTTGTTGTTAATTTGATATAAACCTGTCAGAGCCTCCCACATCTCTTTGGCTAAGACTTCTTCTTAGTTATGTGAGGGATCAAATGATTCTTCACTGCATCTAAGATAATCCTATTGGCCTTCACATCCTTCAAATTGTGAGCTACCAGGTCCCTAGGATTTGTCAATGGGGTCATCATGGAGTTGGCAAACTCCCACCACTCGTTCTCCATGAGAATGAAGGTGACCCTCTCCTTCTAGGGGATGTACCTTCCAACTTGTCTTCATACCTTATACCTGATGTAGCCATCTTCAACTACTAGGATTTTTGTTACTGCACAAATTTTTGCTCGTTGCCTAGATTTCTGCCTGCTGCCTGAATTGTTGCTCGGGGTTTGTCTGGGGTTGCTCAGACCTCCTGCAGTCTTCTTGGTTATTTTTCTGGGCATCCCAAGTTTTTTTGGATGTTGCTTGGACCCGTTTTTGGGCTTCCTGAGATTCCTAATCGCTACTCTATCCTTTTCGGGATTGCCCAAAATTTTTGGATGTTGTTCTAGGCTACTCAAATTCTCTTGGGCCTCCCTGCAGCTACTCAGTGGCTGCCCTGCTTTGATGACTGCCTCTTGCAACGTATCTTGCTGCCAACCTATCACGGACATGTGTGATCTTGGTGAGATACGAAGCTACATTATCAATCTTGGACATCTTGGTGCTTCTGAGCTCCTCCTTCAGCACCATCTTGTTGTTGTTGTTAATTTGATATAAACCTGTCAGAGCCTCCCACATCTCTTTGGCTAAGACTTCTTCTCAGTTATGTGAGGGATCAAATGATTCTTCACTGCATCTAAGATAATCCTATTCGCCTTCACATCCTTCAAATTGTGAGCTACCAAGTCCCTAGGATTTGTCAATGGGGTCATCATGGAGTTGGCAAACTCCCACCACTCGTTCTCCATGAGAATGAAGGTGACCCTCTCCTTCTAGGGGATGTACCTTCCAACTTGTCTTCATACCTTATACCTGATGTAGCCATCTTCAACTACTAGGATTTTTGTTACTGCAAAAATTTTTGCTCGTTGCCTAGATTTCTGCCTGCTGCCTGAATTGTTGCTCGGGGTTTGTCTGGGGTTGCTCGGACCTCCTGCAGTCTTCTTGGTTATTTTTCTGGGCATCCCAAGTTTTTTTGGATGTTGCTTGGACCCGTTTTTGGGCTTCCTGAGATTCCTAATCGCTACTCTATCCTTTTCGGGATTGCCCAAAATTTTTGGATGTTGTTCTAGGCTACTCAAATTCTCTTGGGCCTCCCTGCAACTACTCAGTGGCTGCCCTGCTTTGATGACTGCCTCTTGCAACGTATCACATCTCCTCCTTGCGAAGACTCCCCATGTCTTGGCTACTCTTCCAGTGGTTGCGGCCAACTTCTAGCTCACATGGTCTATAGATTGTGACCATGTGTAGATGTATGGTGTGCAGTGGTTGTTGTATTGTCGTACGATATTTCTTTTTCCTTTTTTTATTAATTTTTTTTGTTCGTTTCTCATTGTAAGCCCCATGCCAAATCATGATTTCATCCTTAGAGTTTATCGCTATAATACCATGTTAAATTTTGAACCCAAATCTTATCTTTTGTTCCAATAATTATTAAATTATGAAAAAAAATACATTGATGTTCTTAATTATTATGTAGTGGAATAAAAATAGGAAATCATACACATTTGACACATGAATTTACCTTGGAAAACCCCAACTTGGGAAAAACCAACAAACAACTGATTTTATTAAGATAAAATCTTGGGCTCTCATCCTGGGAAAATGTCCCATTGGGGAATAATACAACATCAACAAGATAGCCTAGCCTATCACATGGTTTCTACCTTCTCTGCTACCCCTTATTCCTTTCCTCTAACCTTGCCATTGCACCTGCACACTTGGATGAAAGTCCTTCTCCAACCACTCAATGAGATCTCACTCACTCTATGTAACCGTTGTGTGTTTCCTCCTCTTCTTAGGCTCTCTTTTATGATATCTCAATGACCAAAACCCTAACCCTAGATCTCGAAAGTGATCGATGGCTGAGATTAGATCTCAAGCTTCACTTAAGATCAACGGCTATGACTTAACCTTAAGTTCACTTTTTAGTCATTAGCCAACATTAACCTTAATTAATATGCTTTTCCTAAGTTAGACTTAGGAAAGAGATACAAAAATCACTTGCTCTTGGCCTATGCAGAAGTACCTATTTGAGCTACAATCATCAACACACCATGTTGACCAAGTTAAATTGTTGAAAAAAGTCAAACTTGGTCAAACTATCTAACTAATTACTGGAACTACTTTAGGCATTTGAAGAACATATGATATCTTTGAAACCCTGAAACTCTGAATTGATGTTGTATTACAAATCAAAGTGTAATGTATACATGCAAACTGATCATAAGTGCGAGTCATCATATAGCATAGCTCATGTAAACATGATTATATGATGTAAAAATCAAGCGTTATAAATAATGAATGTAAAACCATAAATTGCTGTAATTTGTATAGCAGTGGTAACATGCACTTCAAGCCTATTCCTTTCAGGACTACCACTTGTTCAATTGAAGCTTCTAATTTTCAAAATTTTCTAGAGTTCATACTTGTGATATCCTCATAGATAGGATCATCCAATACGGTCTTTAAAGAAATACATTTTTCCTGTTTGTCCTTTCAAATCACATTCTATTAAATACATCTGGGCTTATTGGAAAGAACTAAATGCAACTATTCCTAGAATTTAGGATGAAATGGGACTATCAAAAGTAGCAGTCATAAAATGCATGAGATATGAACCACACCTTTCTAGTCAATGAGTAAATCAAGCTAAATTCAGACAGGCCTCTGTCAGGAATCTAGACATTAAGCATCGATACATCATAAAATTGGTTCAAATCTTGTGTATCGGTTCAATGCAATGTAGTAAATATAGTAAAACTTCTATCCAACATGATCATTGAAGGAAAAAGACCAATATCAACAATGTTTTCCCATGAGAAGTAGGCCTTCACCACATTGTCGAATTCACCCATTGTTAATAGTAGAATCAAACAAAATCACTAGCTGAAAAGTGAACACATCCTTGACAGAAAGGAGCGAGGCAATTATTGCTTAACATCAAGTTATCATCAATAAAAGGGACAAACAATTCAGTTGTCCCTCACAATTGGCTACTGCAAGCTAGAGAAATATTGCTATATCTAAAGGTCAACAACTTCATTCATTCAAGTGTCTATATGACTGGGTATTGATGACTGCATTGAACTCACGAGGCTTCTCCAACACTAACATGCCATCTCTGTAGTAGTATTGATATCTTAAGCAAGGTTAAACACTTAAATTTCTATCAAAAATAAACTTACAGTGACAAGTACAGTGACAAGATTTATAAGTTTCTTTCATCAAAGGGATGAAAGCATCCATGGATAGCTTTTCATCAAACTTATAAAGTTAAATACTACAAACATGCAAGCCACAAAGCATGCTTAGTCAATGCATGTAACCTCCTTCTTCAGAAAGCTTCTACTTGCTATGATCAATGGTTCACTAGAGTAACAGAATATTTACTTGCTATGATCAATGGTTCACTAGGGTGACGGAATGTTGAGCTCGCTTCTAAGAGTCCTTTTTGTTGTGGGCTGTCACAACCCATGGGCAACATGTTCCATACATTCTCAAAGTCATCCCACCATTTAGCTGCTGCTAATGAGGTAGCATGCCTATATGGTCCAACCCAAAAGTTGCGTTGAATGTCTCAATACCCTATGTTTTACTTAAATGTTATCTATTGTTTTAAAACAAAAAGCCTTCATGGCTGCTCTCTGTTCTTTATTTATAATAGTACAAGTTTAGAAAGTGGAAGTTTCGATCCCCTGATCTTAATATCCATAAACAATCTTAATACATCCATAAAACCCTCACTGTATTAATGATTTAGCACTATATTTTAATATGTAAATATTGTCACATATCTTAATTTTGTGTGCTAAGAGTCTTCTTAGCAATTTAATTGAAACCCTAATTGATATGTTATGATACTATTCAAATGTAGTATGAGGTAGAAAGACAAAGAATACATTCATTTAAATTCTTTCCTCATAATAAAATTTAATGGAAGTTACACTAAACATACACTAATAAGACTGAACAAGGGTACCTATGTTCAGTTCTATTATCCTCCAGAACTTCAATAATACAACGAAGAATGTGTGGAACATACCCCAAATTTTACTAAATTTTGTTTTACTACTTATGTAACTGTTATCACACAACTTGTAGTTGTCCCAAAAGGTGATCCTATCTAGGATGGTAGAGGCATTGGACAACTAAAGAGGTGACCCAAGATATGCCACGTTTCCCAAGGTAAATGGTTGTCACGTTAACCGAGACACTCTTCACTTTAGATCCAGCCTAAGAAACACCAAGGGGGAGACCCTAGCTAACCAATGAAGGCTAGCGAACCTACTTTAGAACTCCTAGGGAAATGTGAAATTGAAAAAGGAGAAGATCAAGAGTGATGGATCTAGATCTAGGAATTATAAGTGGACACATAGAGTTAGGGATTGGCTGAGGAAGCCTATGGAATGGAAAATACTCAACCAATGAAATGATTATGCCACTTATTAAATTAGGTGAATAGATCTAGATAGATCTAATGCCAATCAAGAAAACCCAAGTGGGTCCCACCCTTAAAATATGGGAAATGAGTGAAACGGGGTCCACAAGGTGAAATTAAGGTTCAAATGGCACTAGGAGGTTGGATAAATAGCAGATCTAATGTTTAAAGGCAAATGTAGCACAACCCATGTGATAGATCCAGAAAGATGCATAAAACCCACAAGTGCGTCCCCCTCAAGAGATGATCAGTGCCTTAGATCGGGGTTCAAATGGAGTTGGAATGAAACCAAACTTTAGCTATGATGTTCTTTAATTTATTTAGAGGTGGGTTTTATGTTTTAAGCCCAAATAATCGCCAGATCTATCAGATCTAAAAATATAGGGTTTTAACAATGAGGGTTTGAAGTGAGCAATGGGTAAAATGCATGAAAATAGATACGTACCTTGTAGATCTTACCTCTTAAGCTTGTGACTACCTTGCAAATTGATAATCCTTCCCAAGTGAGGCAATCAAGAGTGTGATCCAGCTCCTCCAAGTGAAATCGCCATCCCTCCAGAGTGACAAGTGCACCCTTCCCCTACAAAAAACTATCTATATGAGAACCGATCTAGCATGAAAATGACTGTAAAGCAGAAAAGATGAAACAAGTAGCATCAAATATGTTATGAATATACAATAATGATACTCCCTGAGACGAAGAACAATCCAAAGGTAAGATATGGGGTTTCCCCACAATAGCGTCCCCTCAAGTCGTCCTCCTCTTCCACCACACGACCTCCCTGCAAAGAAAACGTTTGGAGCAACAAGATCGACAATGATAACACAGAGACAAGATTGTATATTCAACTTGCAAGAGCATCCATCAAAACCAGAGAAGCAGATCTGCAAAATAGTATTTTATTCCAGAGTTTCCATAGCCCAAAAGGTGCCTTTACAATAGGGGGGTCTCTTCCTTAAATAGGAATGAGAGACCAAAACCATAACCACTTTACAGACGAGTGGTGGAGATCAAAAGATAAACATAATACAATCAATGGCTATGATGAGCCGGAACAATATCACATGGATCAACTCACTAAGAGGGGTGCACACTCACTAAAAGAGGCCCTAGGGGGGGTCGCACCACATAAAAGTGACTTGGACAAGTGTAATGAGCACATGGTGGGGCTTGGAGGTATTAATATCCTTTACTAGCATCACCCCATGGCACAATAACATAAGATATAACTCAACAACATGTCAAAGTAACCAAATGATCAAATCGTGCCCCCGCTCAATGAGAGAATAATACATCAAATCACAACCCGGAGAGTGTGTGGACCCCATTGACTGCTGCAAGATGATCTGGAAGGAGTGGGATACATCACAAATGAACTCTGTAAAAACCTCATGCCAAAACCTTGCCTCAATTTCCCAAATCGATTTCCTCAATGACCTTTTTATCTCATTTTTATTCCACCGAAAAATCATCAAAATGCTTGTAGCTCACTACTTGGTGTCCCGGACACAAATTATGACTGCACCAACATGTCTGGAGATGGGGTAATATGGTAATAACAAGTGGTTGGACCCAGGCTAGAAATGCCTGATGCTGTAAGTGCAAATGGTTAAAGCATGCTCTATTAATCATTATGATAGCAAGAGTTAAAGTATTAAGCATCATTTCACTGGCAGTTAATAGATAATTATACCATGTACAAATTTAAATAATCATTTACTCAAGATAGAACCTCAGGAATATACTCATTTTGTAGACATGAACATTTTGCTAGCAAAGGGTGAGGGTGAAGAATGCAAGGCCTAGGATAAGGGGATGACTTGACTTACTCAACACTGTGATACTTTGGCTAAGGGAAAGGGAGTACACACTTAAGCATATGTCGGATAATAAACACACAGGGAATGGTAGTGTCTCACAAATGGAATAAGTTGTTCAGAGAAGTGCTTATTCAGCCTTGGCAAATGTCTCCAACTTACATCCAAGCTGAAACAACTCCGTGAGGATCTTTTCTAGAAGCGCGATGGTTGGGTGCCCGACTAACCATAAATTGAGGTTCTAGTGGACACTTAGAATTAGCTATTCGTTACTCCATCTCACATCACAACCCATAGGATTTGTGAGGAATTAATCATTACATTTAATTTCTGGCCAGCAGTCCTTGGATTTAGCATATATTTAACCACTTCCTTTTAGGCCTTTATGACCATTTTTTGGATTTTGCATGTGCTTAGAAGCACAACTAATCACAACTCACATCCAGGGTGCTTTAACATTTCATTTTCCAAAGCCCACTTTCATTGTGCTAAGAAGCACAGTTTTATTTGTTTCCATGGGCTTGCATAAAAGATAGTATAATAGTTTCCATATGCACGTAATGATGGTAGTACAATTTGCTTCAGGTTTTAACCAACACAACTCAAGCAACTAGGGAGATTCTCCACAATCAGGACCAAACATCGGGGCAACTGACTAGAGTGATCAAGGTATCATAACTAGTGGGATTCTCCAGTGTTATTACCCCATTCATATTCCTAAAGTTGATTTTCAATCATGATGTTCACTTGATTGTTTCTCAAAAGCAATCTGACTATTCTCACCTTTTTCCTCCTCTTCAGTGAAATGACTAAAATCTGAGTCAGAATTTGGATTGTTTGAACATTGATTAGGACAATCGTCAACCATGTGATGATTATGAGGCTGCTCTTTTAGAGACGCTTTAGTGGAGTCAAATGGAAAGTTGAATTAGATTTAGAATTCGGCTTGCAACTGCCTCAGGCAATAGTAACTGAGTATCTCGTATGATTTGATTGATGTCTCTTTTACCTTCCGCATGAGATTTTGAAGCATTATTCTCAAAATACTCCTTATGGATTGTAGGCACACTCATAATTTGGAACAGCTCAGGAGAGGAATGATTCAATCGAGAAAGCAAATCATTAATATATTGACCATCCATAACACAATCATTGCCAGATTGACACTCTAAAGAATCATCGGTGTTCTTACCCCATTTATATTTTAACAGCCTTACAGACATGTCATACCTAGTGATGGATCCTGGTGCTAAATGATCAAACCATAGCTGAGCATCCCCTCTTAGGGATGCACCTAAGGCTTGCATATAAACATCTTCATTTTCTGCACCTCTAATTTCCATGTAATCCCAGAGAGTATCCAAATGACTTTCAATAGATACATCATTGTTTCCATTAAAATGAGGCAGCCTTTGGATGTAATCGTTTGGCATAGGATGAGGTGCCCCGGGTATTTCAGAAAAGTCAAAAGGGGATGGTTTGTTTTGTCTTCTAACAACTTTGGTTACTTGATTTGGATGCCTGGTTTGGTTAACAGGATAATTTAACCGACTACTTTGGCTATAAGGCATTGGCTAGGACTGACATCTAGGTTTGCGTTGACTTACCAATTTGTCGGGGGTGGATGGGACAAAACTTCTATTAGAATGATGAGGAGCATTGTGGGTGTCACAAAAATCTTGATATTTAGATTCATACCCGTAATCATATCCATACTCATCCCCATACTTAGATTGTGCATCCCATTCATTACATTTCCTCTTGTCTCCTTTTAGACCTATTCACACAGTTATCTAATTCTTTTATGGCTTGTGAGAGGCCAAGGAAAGCATCTAGGTCCATTATAATTTACAAATTTAAGATTCGGTAGTGGAGTCTCTAAATGGGTTCGGTAGTGGAGTCGCGTTGTGGAGTCGCCAGGTGAAATTTGCAACCTTGTTCACCGAAAGGTAAATGTCGTAAGGGAGGTGAGAATGAGACAAAATGATGACTGATATAATTATGTAAAAGACAAAATTCAGCCAACAAAATAGTTTCAAAATGCAAGATGATAAGTAAGCTCATGCACAGGGAACACGTGTAGACTCTTGGGTAGGTGTTTACCTCCCTGGCAACAACGCCAAAAATGTTATCACAAAATTTGTAGCTACCTATGAGATGGATCCTATCCAGGACACTAGAGGATGGGAAGCTAAACCTAGTGACACTGCAAGGGTCTCGTACACTGCTAGCAGAGCAGTCGTCATGGCAGACGGGCTCTTGTCACTTTAGGCCGAGCACTTTAGGCCAAGCTAGAGGCTAAGCCAAGGTGGAGACCCTTGTTAACTAGTGAAGGTTAACGGACAAAAACAAGACACAAACACCTAAAATATAAACAGATACAAGAATCTTGACCCTAGACCACAACCAACCACTACTAGATAAGAATCTTGCCTATGGATAGTAAGAATACATGCTTATATTAGGTCTGAAATATTGATTTAAATTGCAAGATTTCAATAGAAAAATGGTTGGATAAGAATCCGGGATGAAATCGGTGCTGTGTTGAAGATTGAAATTCTGCTCTAGGGAAAATTAACTCGATGGTGCATGAACACTTAGAGCAAAAATAAAATGGATTGTTTAAAGGCTGCCTTAGCACACTAAAACATACTTTGAATGAAGACAAATCAATAGAAACTCAAACTAGGCATACCCAAGTCCCCAAACCCAAAAGACAACCAAAATGCTCAAGGGGGGCGAAAATTTGCTTAAGAGACCAGTGCTTTGGAAGGGTAAATGGAGTCAGAAATCAATATAACTTAGTCTCTAAGGTTTTCATGCCAAAATTGAATTGGGTTTTCAACAAAAAAGGATTTTGATAGTTAAATTTAAAGATACCAAATTTTGGGGGTTTAACTTAGTGATTTTGACAAATTTTCTTGCATATAAATTGAAAGAGGAGGAATGTTGTACTTACTTGAAAGCTGTAGCTAAATGATGTATTTGCGAAATCTATTCTCGCATAGATCAAATGAAGAGCTTTGATGGAGTTTCCAGCTTGAGAAATGAAGTGTCAGATTCCCAAGTGCCCCCCTCTTCCCCTACCACACAGAGATACAAATCAGACAATGTAAATAAATGAATAAATAATGAGAGACAAGTGCTTAGTATTTCGAATTGTGGCTCTCATGATATATCCATTACATAGTTATGCATCCATTAACAAGTTCACAAAGTCGAAACAACATCCTTGCATTATCTATATGCAACAAAGAGTGCGCTATCTCACTTTACATGAACATTGAGATAAAGATAATAGAATGAGAATAGAGAAGAATGAGAGAATATGAACTTGAACTCAGATGGGGGTTGAATCTGCATCAAAACATATCCATGAAGCTCTGTTGAGAGGTTTGAATGGCCTCTCCATCAACCAACTTGGATGGGAATCTTGCACCCTTGAAATTGGTTCTAAGGCAGGGAGGATGAACATCCACCGTGCAAGGACAAGCTTGAAGCTCTCCAAAATTGCAAAGATGGAAATAACAAATGACCAAAAGCTACTCCATTTTGACTTGGCCTCCTTTTAATAACTTTAGTTCACTCATTTACCTCCTTAGAATTCAATTATCTCCTAATTACTCATGAAATTCGAATTAGTGGGGGTTATGAGCCTTCATTGGCTCCACATGACACTTGGCTCATCTTTTGTCTCCAACTCCTCCATGAATTCGAATTGGGGAATCCTTGGGATGCTTTGGAGATGTGTAACTCCTCTCATGCGCCCTCTTGGTCTATTTTTAACTCTTACATTGTCATAGATGTCATAGAATCTGTCATAAGTGTCATAATGCTTGTCGTAGTTGTCATAGAATCTGTCATTGCCTATTTTTAGCCCTATGACTCTTCCTCTTCCTTCATTAATGTTACCTCTTCCCTCCAACTCGAATTTGGGGATGACTCCATGTTTAAAGGAGGAATATTCTCTCATGTGGACCCCACATGTCCGCTTATGCGCCCCCAAGTCCAACTAGGATCTAATGCCACTTCATTTTGGAGCATTTAACATTTATTCCATAATTTATTGGCCTATTTTTCCACCATCAATTTAGAATATGGAATTTGCATGAGAACTATAGACATTGGGGTTAAATGTCAATATTTTAATTCTTCCACATAACCCTTAGGAATTGGGTAGGCCAACTTAATTATTTATCTGAAAATCATTTAATTGGGGACATGACAAAGTACTTGCAACAATTATTTCTACTTTGGGGTGGAAGTGCATGACTCAACAAAGGTTAGACAAGTGAAATGGTTTTCAATCAACTTAATGACTCAAGATGCGGGTATTAGGGTGCTTTGTAGTCTTCACCAAAGTATAGACAATAGGGATGTGTCTTAACAAAGGATTTTGTTATGAGATATTTCCCCCTTTGACCTTAGCAATTAGACTCCCCTTTTATTCTTTTCTTTTTCTTTTATCTGCTCCCTTTTTCTCTTGGGATTTTCTTCTTGTACTTTGGATGAGGGGACCTTAGCCTTGATTTTACTGAACGCATGTGCAAGTAAGCCTTGCAAGTTTTTCTTTTTCTTTTCTTTTGATTGTTGGATTTTGCAATTTTCTTGGTCCCTTTTTTATTTCTTTAAGATACAGTACTAATTTATTGTCTTTACCAGCTTTTGGTACAAGATTCTTGGGCTAGGAGCTTATCTTCAATTGCCCTTTTTGAGGCATTATAGGGGAATGACCTTCTATTTCAGATCCAAGGGGAAATATTGCTCAATGGTATCTCTTCTTGGTTAATAGTAGCCAACCTCGGGGAGAAAACCTGGGAACCTCTTGAATAATTGCGGGATTCACTACAACACAAGTGGGCCCGAGACATAGGGAAACCATGGAAGCACTTGTTGTTAAGGGAATACAAAGGGGGAGATCAAGAGTTCATCAAGTCAATTTAATAACCATTAGGATGCATTAGGATGCAGAATCAAAGTAAAATGATGATGGATAATGGAAATGGCCAATTATGAAACCGAAGAAGTGGGAGTAATTGTTGCAAAACCAAGTGTCATCTTGGTCCATGGTACACACCCACATCAACCTATGACTAATACTACTAGCTATACTCATCAAAACAACCATATGCATGATCATGTAGAAGCAACAAAATATAAGATCTAGTATAGCATATCATCATAGAAGATATTTTGGCATGGCATAGCATCATGAAATGACATTATATCATAATCATGACACCACTGATATCATCTGTAACCATAGACATCTGGAAAGTTGAAGCAAGCTGAAAGCAAAAGCAAGTTATAGTATGCCCATACAATATATTGTATAACAAGTGGTTTGTAACCATATAAATCTTGTAAGGGATTCATTTTGGTTGATGTGTGATAAGTGTAATTATATCACCATTCTGTTAGATGTAACCATTAGAACCACTTGTTTTTTGGATTTGTCAGGAAACAACATAGGTAGGTTTCGAAGCATTTGTTTACAATTTCCATTTGACCATCTATTTGAGAGTGCTATTATGAGTTCATATGAAGGGATATGTTTGTTTGCAAAAATCGCTTTGAAATTTTGAATCCGCTATCATTGACAGAATCCTTGCAAAATAGTGAAATCATGAATATGGGTTCCATGTGTTTAGTGAATTGTGTGCATTTTGAAAAGTGAATGGTTATTATGTATTAAAAAATCCGCTATAACCAATGGTTGTAGGATTACAACAAAGCAAATATCATGGGTCCATGATCCATAGGTTTTGGGAACGATGCCTCAATGGAAATATTGAGCATTCTTGGAGGTGGTGCAAAGTTGTAGACACATTAGAGCTTGTGTTTGTTTTGGGGAACTACCATGGCTCATTGCACTGATTGTGCTTGTTGTGTATTATGGTTGTAGGGACCTGCGGGTTTGATTTCATCACTAATGAGCCTTCATAACTAGGTTCATAGGATGCTAGTAATATAGAAGGGGTTTTAACTAGGTCTTTGAGCAACAAATCCTATATAAGTAAAAGCTGCCTATAAAATTCAAGCCTCGGTGGTAGATGTGCTCGAGACTTGTACTTAGGAAGTTAGGATGCACAATCCACGACTTACAACTTTAATGAGATTTTTCCCTCCAAGCCAAATTTTTTAATACTAGATCCATTTCATTTACAATATTTATTTAGGGTGTGCACCCTAAATAGTGTGGAATCAAACACAAAAATAAATAATTATAAATATTTTTATTTGAAATATAAAGATAATTTAAAAAAATGGTTACCACACTTCTATTTCTAAATTTTGATTTGCACCCACAAATTGTGACCTTGAGAAAGAATGTTGTTTGTTGGTTGTAATCTTGAGCTAGTCTTGTAGGAGATGCTTTCTTTACCTTGTAAGGAATTAATTTTTTCTTATTGTTCTAATTTTAAAATTTCAACTGTTATGTATGAATGCAACATGATAAGGTTTATTTCTAGTATTTTCATGGGTAAAGTTGGGGCTCTAAGTTGCTCTCTATGCTATCTTGTACACAATTTGTCAATAAGCAATATCCAAGAATCATTTTTTGTTTTTGTCTTACAATTAGTTTAGTTTCTTTCTTCAAGCTTGATTTTAATTGTTCCAATTGTCTATGGAGTGTTGAAGTAAAAATACATACATACATCCATTGATCTTAAACATTGCTTTTTTGAATGTAGTCCATTCTAATGTTCATGTTCTTTACCATGTAGTGGTTTATAGAAATTTTACGAACATATAATCTTAGAAAGCCATGTCTTGCACTTGATAAATGCATCATAAACGAAGTACAAGGTTATTCCTGATCCGTTTAGGGGAGTTTGAATAGACATTCTTTTTTCCCTTACAAGTGTACATGATAGGATAACTTGAAGGAACATTTATTTTCATGAACAAAGATGCACTATAAAATAATGGTAGAAAAATATTAAAATTCTCTTAAGAGTTAGTATTTGTAGAATATTCTAATTTCATATAAATACACAATTGTGCCTAAGCTCTAATTAATGTGGTTAGCTTACATAAGATGTGTCTATCATTGCATACCTAGAATCCAGAACTATATTTTAACCTAACCAATGCGAACTAAGATAAACATGATGTGTCAATTGTGAATGTAGTTGTTCGTACCACACTTCTATTTGAGTTGATCAAACATGTTTTCGTGCTTGATTTGGTCGATTTTTTTTGGTTTTAGATTTCCATGTCATTTTTTCATAATTTTGGTAGACATTTAAATCTTTAATAATACATAAGTGCCATTTTTTCATTATTTTGGTAGACATTTAAATTTTTAATAATATCTAAGTGTAATTTTTATTTTTTATTGTAACCTCTTATTTATCAGGGGATGCATTGCCTATACCACATCAACGAGAAGCTATATGAATGGCTTGATTTGAAAGAGGTACTTCATTCAACAAGCTACAAAGTTTGGTGTGTAAATTTGTAGATTGTTCACTATAGTAACCTTGTTGATTCTTTGTAATCATCTTTTTACTAGATGCTTCCTAGAGATATCCAATGGGATTATTCAAGAGGATCTACTCGAGGAGGAAGAGGAGGAAGAGGGGGACGAGGAGGAAGAGGATCTGGTCGAGGAGTTCGAGGATTCAATCAAGGTATTGGAGAATCAAGTCAAACAAATTTCCAAAGAGGTCATGGCATTGATGAATTTGAACTTTATGACATTGATCAATTGAGTAATATGGTATGTTACCTTCTAAGATTACGCAACTCAAACTCTTATTATTTTTTCCTTCTAAGTTTATTGGTTCTTGTTTAAGTCATACGCCTTTTGATCATTTTCTAATATTGCAACCCTTACTTGTGAAAAGCCAATCTTGCTCTTGATCCACGAGCAATCATAAAACTCATGACACTTGATCTATGAATCACTAAAATAAATCAAGGGTGATTCCAAATATATTTATTTTTTGTTTTTTAAAGCGTCCTCTTGAAAAAAATTATTAGCAAGTTTGAGCAAATATTGTATTTTGTTTGCATTTAAAATTCCTCATAGGCTATGTTATGATATTTAATCATGTTTAATTTATTATATTATCAAAAACTTATTCTTATTAAATTTACTTACATTTATGAACGTTGTCAATGGACAAACTAAATATTATCAAAAACTTATTCTTATTAAATGTACTGTTATTAAATTTACTTACCGTTATGAACGTTGTCAATGGACAAACTAAATATTATCAAAAACTTATTCTTATTAACTAAATATTATCAAAAACTTATTCTTATTAAATGTACTGTTATTAAATTTACTTACCGTTATGAACATTGTCAATGGACAAACTAAATATTATCAAAAACTTATTCTTATTAAATTTACTCTTCTTAAATTTACTTACATTTATGAACGTTGTCAATGGACAAACTAAATTCATCCTTTAAGATGGAGGAAAACATATTTACCTAATAAAAACCTAGATAAAATACTAAACTTTTTTTCAAAAAAACATTAAAAATTGGATGTTTTTCTTTTTGGCAAACCCTCGAAAATTAGACTAAGATGAAAATTTATGTTTACCTCAAAAAGAACTAGACCTAATTATAAGTTTAGGAAAATTATTCAATATTTTGGATATTTTATTTTTTGACAAACTCCCCATAAATAAATTGGCATGTCCTTTGTTTCTTAAACAAACTTCTCTAATCAACATTGAATTATTTCTAATGAGTTTTAAAGCGTCCATGTAACATTTCTATTTTTATAAAACTTTCTCAAGCAATTTAGAAAATGATATTGTAAGTATACTGTAGATGGTATGTTGTTCAATTGAGTCATTCAAACTCTTAGGGAGGGTGTAATTGAACTAATCATGATCCCTATTGATTTTTGTAACATACCCAACATCCTTTATATTGAGGCTAAAACACTCCAATTACAACATGCATGCATGTTGATGTGGAATTCAATGCAATCATATGCAAATAATTAAACTTTTGAGCCTATAATTATGAATGCAAGCTCTCTAATATAATTCATCTCTCTTAAAATATATTAAAACAGATTTAAGCAAAAGCAAACGAAAAAATAACTAATGATTTATAGATAAAAGCATTAAATCTTATATACTAATAAATGGAAAATAAGTACTTACCTTTTTGAGAATCATCCACCAACTAGCTGCAAACTAAGAACCTTCTACCTAACCATTGTCTCTTTGTCACACCTAATCTCTTTGTAACAGCGGTCTCCTCCGAATGAAGGCTATGAACCTACAAGGGTAGATTCCTATGGTTTGGCTCTAGTTCTCTCATTCAGCCTAATTCCTAGAATTTATAGGTAAATTAAACCTATGTTGCAGGGGAGTGCCCATCCTCCCCTTCGATTCGTGCTCTTGAATCGCACTCTTGAAGGGAGCGATCATGAAGCTCTATTGGGGGAGCGCCCACCATCCCCCCCTTTTTCATTTCGCTCTCGAAGTGCACTCCTAGAGGGAGAAATCAAGAAGAACTCTTGGGGGAGTGTTTCCCCTTCCCTTGTCTTCACTCTTGAAGCACACTCCTAGAGGGAGCAATTAGGAAGCACTCTTGGGAGAGCGATTTCAGGGAGAGGAGTCCCTTGGTAAAAAAATTGCTACTTAGTTTTCTAGGGAGTGATCAAGGAGCATCGCTCCTTGAGCACTTCCTCAGTGCTTGCGGGGGCAAAATAATTGCCACCCTAGTGCTCTTTGAGCGATTCTGTGGCTTGGGATGAATTTTTTTTCTCTTTCTTTTTTTGTAACCAAGACATGGTTCCAATTGGTTGTTTAGGCATGGCTAGGGTTTTTTTAGGTGATTAAAACAGTCACTCACATTGTTTGCACTCATTCTATTTCTCATTTCGCTCCTTGTTACGGTTTTGGGTGGGTTTGCTAGTTGTTTGTCAGCAAATTTGTAAGAGATTGGAAGGGAGATTGAAGGATGTTATTTGTGATAACTTGGAAGAGAGATTGAAGTTTCCTTTCTGTGAGAGCTTGGAAGAGAGATTGAAGACTGTCGTAGATACATTCAACACCATTAGAGAGATAAAGAGGTAGGCTCTAAATTCCACTCTCTTTGTTTTTAATTTTTGTTTTCACTATGTTAAGATTTTAAATCTTAAATGTTCTCTTCTCCTACTCTTTCCCATTTCTCCATCATTCTATTGTAGACAACAATTTATTCTCATCTTTAGTCAAGAAGCATGTTGGGTATGTGGTTTTTCCTTTTGGTTCCATTTTTTTTTATGAGAGTGGTGTTGGAAGCTAAATTACGAGTGATGAGGAGGAACTAGGGAGCGACATAGATTGTG
Source organism: Larix kaempferi (assembly GCA_027924585.1). Classification (NCBI taxonomy): domain Eukaryota; kingdom Viridiplantae; phylum Streptophyta; class Pinopsida; order Pinales; family Pinaceae; genus Larix; species Larix kaempferi. Next base: position 5,068,726 of record BSBM01000076.1, read on the forward strand.
GGGAGGAGGAATAAATGGAAAGGGATGATGATAATGATGTTGATAGTGATGAGGGACAAAACACAAAGATACGACACCTTTGTGGAAATATGTGACAAGTCTTGGGGGAAGGAAAGCGGGTGGAACCACAGTTTATATGCCCCCATTGTGCTAAAGCTTACACATGTTCATATATTCATGTGAGGAAGAATCTATGTGGGATTAAACCATGGGATGAAGGTAAGACTATTGGAGTCAAAACCTATGACAAAGTGCCAGGGAAAGAGAGAAACAAATACAAGAAGGAAGAAGAGGCCACACAAAACAAAACCAAAAAAGGGGGTTGAATTTGAGGCCTTAGGCTCACATAGAATGTTTGGTAGTCAATCACCATCCCCCCATAGTGGTGGATTTTCTTATGCATAGAATAATATCATATTTCCTTAACCAAGGTTGCAAGGATGATGTGAATTAAAAACCTTATGGGTTTCTGTATGCCTGTGGTGCACCATTTATTGTTCTTCACTCACCCTATTGGCATGAAGTGGTACAAGAAATTAATAGTACCCTAAAGGATACAAGAGCTCCAATGACGACAAAGCTAGAACCATGGGACTTGACAGGGAAAGAGCCAAAATCCATATTGTTCTTGGAAAGTTTACAAATGATTGGACCAACTATGGGGTGTGCATTGTATCTAATGGTTCGACAAATGTTAAAGGTAGGCCACTTATAAATATTCTTGGTGTGTCTGCTAGTGGTGCGGTCTTCCTTGCAGTCCATGCTTACTTAAATCACCACAAGATTGGTATTATATTTGTAGAACCTTTACTTAAAACTATTCAAGAGATTGGGCCATACAATTTTATTCAAGCCATTACCGATAATCCTTCTTATTCTAAGGTAGCAAGAGCAATCATTGAGGATATGTACCTGTTATCACCAATCTTGTAGTTTCCCCTAATGATGGATCCTATACAGGATGGTAGAGGGATAGGCAACCAAAGTGGTGAACCCAGAGAGCCTCGATTCCCAAGATGGATTGGTTGTCACGCCAATCGAGGCACTCTTCGCTTTATGTTATTTAAGCCCAAGACAACAATGGGGGAGACCCGGATCAACTCCCGACAGGAGAGATCCAACCAAGACACCATATCAAATCAGATGAGTGAAGTGTAAATTTTCTGTGTTTTGCAGCTTGCTGGTTTATGTCAACATTTCAGTGGTTTTCATCCCCAGCCGGTTTTGCATAGGCTGGAAATTACCTATGAAAATTCTCAGACAATTAAACACGCTGTAAAATCACTTTAACAGGCATAGAATTAATTTAACATGCACACCATTAAAAAAATCAGACTCAGAATTTTCGGCCAATAGCCCTAGAAGAAACCCCCACGGGGAAAACCAGTCAGAGAGAGAGAGAGAGATTATTATTTCTTTAGAAAATCTTCAGTACAAAAAAATTTACAGTCAAAGCCAACTTATCTCAACCAGCAAATTTTTCCACCCAGAAGTGCCTCGATTTCTGTGCCAAAACAGCCTCAATTTCTGTGTTGTACCCTGCCTTGAAATCAGTGCCAAATCAGTTTCGAAATCTGTACTGTACCCTACCTTGAAATCTGTGCCAAATGTCTGCACAGATTTTAATGCTGTACGGTCTACTACCTCGGGATTTGTGCCACAGTACAGTCCAAATTTCTGTGCTGCAATAAATTCTCTTTGGGAAATGTGCCCAGTTTTGCAGCCTAAAAAATTGTGCCATGTCTTGGGAAATGTGCCCAGAAAACTCCCTCGAAATGCATGCTGCTGTTCTCAGGATTTGTGCCCAGAACTAACCTCAATTTTTGTGTTGTTCTCGGGATATGTGCCCAGGAAAGTCCTTGATTTATGTGCCCAGAAAGTGTTGTACGGTGCCTTGGGATATGTGCCCAGTTGAAAATATTCACCTTGAAATACGTGCTGCTCAGAAAAATGCGCAGGAAGCTCCTCGATTTTTGTGCCCTCTCTCAGCTCTCTCTTCTCCTTAATCTCATCTCAATAATAATTGGAAACTTTCCTCCCTTGCCTTTTTGTCCAAACCCTAGGGTTCTCTCAAATCAATGGATGAGATTAGATTAGATATATGGTTGAAATTAATTGCTCCTATTTATTTCTCATAAATATTAATTTCACTCACCCACTTAAATTTATCGAAAAGTGACTTTATGTTCTAAAGTCAAATTAAATGTTTTTCTAAGTCATTTAATGCAAGGGTCACTTTCCCCCCCTTTTAAGTGACTTAGGAAAAAGTCACTAGGGGAACACTTCCCTAGGTACAAAAACTAACACTCCCTCTTACTGAGGAAGGTGTTCTGCACCACTCCCAACTTGTCTCTGAAGAAGACAAACTTGCCCCTCCCCAAAGATTTCGTCAGGATATCTGCAACCTGCTCATCAGTGGATATGTACTGCAACTCAATTGCTCCTCTCTGAATGTAGTCACGGATGAAATGGTACCTGATCTCAATATGCTTTGACCTGTCATGGAACATTGGATTTTCAGAGAGTTGAATGCAACTCTGATTGTTGTAGTAGATCACCGTAGGCCTAAGCTCCTGATCAAATAGGTCTACCAACAACTTGCGAAGCCACAGTGCTTCCAAGTAGCCTGACTGGCTGCCATATACTCAGCCTCGACGGAACTCAATGCAACGGACTTCTGTTTTCGACTGAACCACGACACTACTGCCGAGCCCAAACTGAAACAACAACCGGAAGTGCTCTTCTGGTCCCTCACACTGCCTGCCCAGTCTGAATCTGTGAAACCAACCAAACTGACTCCACTCGAACCCCTGTAATCCAAACCATAGTCCACTGTACCTGCAAGATATCTCAGCACATGTTTTGCGGCAGTCCAATGTACACTCCTAGGCTCAACGATGAACTGGCTAAGAGTGTTCACCGCAAAACACAAGTCTGGCTTGGTGTTGACCAGATACATCAACAACCCAATGAGCTGACAATAAAGTGTAGGATCCACCAACTTACCCTCAGAAGCATGAAGTTGCTTCCAGTTGGTGATTATAGGTGTAGACATCGGCCTGCAATCCTCCATCCGAAATCTCTTCAGAATATCAACTGCATACTTCCCCTGTCCCAGGAAAATATGACCAGGCTCCTGCCAAACCTCCATCCCTAGATAGTAATGCATCAACCCAATGTCAGTCGTCTCATACTCAGTAGCAAGGTCTCTCTTGCAATGTGCAATGAGACGCTCCTCTCCAGTGATAAACAAGTCATCAACATGTAACAAAAGAATGAGAGGATCTCCACCAACCACAATGTAGTAAAGGTTTGGATCAGCCTCACTCTTCTGAAAACCCATCGAAGTCAAGTATGCATCAATCCTGGAGTACCAAGCTCTAGGAGCTTGCTTCAGTCCATACAAGGCTTTCCTCAGCTTGCACACATGAGAATATCTCCCATGAATCTCGAATCCCCGTGGCTGCTCTAAGTATACCTCCTCCTGCAGAAGACCATTGAGAAATGCGGTCTTCACATCCATCTGGTGGATCTTCCAACCCATCTCTGCTGCTATAGAAATCATTGCTCCAATGGAAAAATATCGAGCAATTGGTGCAAAAGTCTCATCATAGTCAACTCCCTCAACCTGTGAAAACCCCCATGCCACAAACCGAGCCTTGTACTTCTCCACACTGCCATCCGCAGCATGCTTCACCTTGTAGATCCACTTGGAAGTCACAATAGACTTCCCCTCTGGTCTCGGCACTCTCCCAAGCATCATTCTTCATGATGGAATGGTACTCTTCCATCATGGCATATCTCCAAACTGAGAAGTCTCCTCAAATGTGGAAGGCTATGAATCACGAAGACTTGCAACAAGAGCCATACCCAATCTATCTGGCATCACTATTGTCCTGATCTCCTCCTGGGGTTTACCAAATGCCTCTGCTTCCTTCAAGGTGTCTTGAAGCCATTTAGGCTTCCTCTTCCTTGAAGGTTCCTCCCATACTGGTCTATCCTCATCTGAAGTACTCCCAGAAGCAGAAGGTCCAACACCCCGAGGACCAGTGACTGATGAACCAGTCCTTGAAGAACATGTAACCTGGGAACTAGAACCTGAACCTGCGAACTAGAACATGAACCTATCCCTGAAGTACCTGTCAATTGAACCACTGAACCTGTAGGAGCTGTGCCTATACTCCGTGATCCAGTCACTCCGGAAACCTGTGGACCTGAAATCTGTATCAAAGAAGCCTGAGTCACCTGAGGTGTGGGAACTTGTGGCTCCCTCTGCTCTATCTCTCTGGACTTCCTGAAGGCTCTCTCCTGATCAAACTTCACCTCCCGCCTAACAACAACTCTCTTCTGGACAGGAAGGTAAAGCTGATAGGCCTTCGAAGTCTCATCATATCCCACAAAGATGCCTCTCTCTGCAGTGGGATCAAACTTCGTCCTCTTCTCAGAAGGGACGTGAGAGTAAGTCAAAGAACCAAATATACGAAAGTGGCTCACCTCAGGCTTCTTGCCTGTGTACATCTCCTCAGGAGTCTTCCTCCCGAAAGCACGGTGAGGACTCCTGTTCTGCAGATAAACTGCAGTGCAGCATGCTTCTGCCCATAGAAAGAACGGTAAACCCTGATCATGGAGCGTCGTTCTCGCTGCTCCCACAATCGACCTGTTCTTCCTCTCTGCTACTCCATTCTTCTCAAGAGTGTAAGGAACTGTCAGCTGTCTCTGTATACCCTCCTGTATGCAAAACCCATCGAACTCCTTGGAGGTATACTCACCCCCATTGTCCGATCTCAACATCCGAATCTTCCTCCCTGTCTGCTTCTCCACAAGGGATTTGAACCCTTGGAAGACTCTCAATACTAAGGGTGACTTCTTTCTCCTCAAGAAGTAGATCCAGGTCTTCTTGGAGTAGTCATCAATGAAGATGATATAGTACTCAAATCCAGTCAAAGAGATTGATGACATAGGACCACAAATATCAGAATGGATCAAGTCAAGCACTCCTGCTGCTCTGGTGTCACTGCTTGGAAAAGCAGTCTTGGTGTACTTTCCCAAAGCACACCCCCTGCACACATCACTCTGCTCAGTGTTGAACTCGGGTAAACCTATAACCATGCTCCTCAACAATCTCAGAGTTGGGTGATGTAAGTGGGCCATCCTCCAATGCCATAGCTCACATAGCTCACTGCTGCTGCTGTGTGCTAGAGCGTGTTGCGGCTGAAACAAGAGCTTGTATAGCTTTCCACATCTAACCCCAATGTCCATGGAGGTAGATACTCCTGTAGTCCTGGAGAATACCTGCACTCTCCCATCCGAGAAACATACCCCAAGACCCTTGTCCTCAATGGTGGAAACTGATACAAGGTTCTTCTTCATCCCAGGGACATATAACACATCCCTCAGAGTCATGGGACTCATAGAATTCCTTTGAAATGTAATGGTCCCTCGACCAACTGCTCTAACAATGGTGTCGTCGCCTAGTACAACCTCCACATCTGTACTTGTCTGTGAAAGCTCGGAGAACATCTCTCAAGCACCTATCATGTGGCTCAAAGCTCCGCTGTCAATATACCAAGTACCAGTGGTGGATGCACTCGTCTGATGGCTCAAACCTACGCTGTTTTGAGCGGGAGCGAAGCGGGGAGTGGGAGCAGGAGCGAAAAGCGAAATTTTCAAAAGCTTCCGTTTAGGGAGCGTTTTTTATATAATATATATTTTAATATATTTTGATGCATATAAATTAAAAAAAACATGTATTATGCCAAATTAGCTATATAAAACATCAAAACATAGAATCTAGATATTCATATAACCATTTAGTACACATTGATATAACATTAATCATCTAGTCTTCTAGATTCTAGGAGCTATAACTTATAACATTGTTATTAAATGATCATCATCAAATCGTCAATCATCAATCATCAACAACATCAACCTTCAAATTTCAACATATAATATTTGCCATCAAACTAGGCCATAATGTTTACAAAATAGGCCAATCGCCAAAATAAACATGAAAATGAAATACAAACTACAAAGTACTATGAATCTACTAAGCTTTCAGCTTGCCACGAGTAACTTCCAATTTCTTTTCTCGTGTTCTAGGTGGAATAGGTGTTGGTGGAAGTGATCATGGAACATGAGAAGAAGATGAATGGCCCCCACGGGCTGAAATTGGACGTTGTGAAGCTAAAGGCAAAACTCCTGCATCTGGAAAGCTGCTTCTGCTTGGGGGTGGCATCTTTGTATGGGTAGTCTGAATTGGATCATCATGATCACCCAATAGTTCAGCCTCCAAGCGCTCTAATGCTATGGCTCCATCCTCCACATTAGCCTCCTCTGGATTGTTGTCCCAAGTCAAAAATGTTCTATCATTCTTGGCTGCCTCACAATAATGGGACAACAACCTCAAGTTGTAGTGCACATAAACCAAGCTTTTTGTGTGATCTACATTTAGTCTGTTTCTCTTTACACTGTGGATGAAGTTGTAGGTGCTCCAACACCTCTTTGTAGAAGAGCTATTAACAACTTGTGATAGCACCCTCAATGCCAATTTATGCAAATATGTGGCTCCAGAGTCATGCATGTTCCACCAATGGATAGGATCCAATCTGTCTCGATCTTTGGTTGCAAACATGGAACCAAAGCGTCCATGCTCACTTATGTATATGCTCAATTCAGTCCATACTTGAGCACACTCTTCCTCATCAGGGACCAACTTCTCTAATGCTTGTATATACCCAGCAGCAACCTCTGGATCTGTGTGGGGTTTTTTCCTAACTCCACCCCCAGGTGCAGGTTGGGCCAACCAAATTGGAGAATAATATTTTGGGGTGAGGACATATGCAAGGGCATGGAGTGGAACATTTAGATTATCCCATTTTTTGACCACATGTTTATGAATATGGTCATACAAGACTACATCTCTTTGCTCAACAATGTCTTTGATTTGACCAAGCATGCTATCCATATGCTCATATACCTCCCCAATCACCGGCTGATCTGTATCTGCAAAACAAATCATGTTATAAACTGGCTTGGTGAACTGCAGAACATACCTAACCTGTGACCAAAAATGACCTTGAAGAACGGTGTCCTCCACCTCCTGAAAGTCACTTCTATTTGATGCACTTGCAGCTCTGTTTTTCAATTCTTGTTATGGATCACTTGAGACCATACTAGCCAATGCCTTTCTTACCTTCAAAAACCTTTTGAAGGTGAGGTAGTAGCTAGCAAATCTAGTCTTTGTAATCTTCAATAGCTCCAACTTAGAGTGATTGCGAAAAATGTGGTGGGCCATGCTATGATTGGTAATAAATTTTATCATTTTCTTACCTCTCTTGTACAAGGCACCAATCCATCTGTAACTAGGGTCCTTCATCTTAACAATATCATGCATCAAAAGGTTCAATGTGTGAACCAAACACCTTGACCAAAATATGTTGGGATACTTATCCTCAATGATTGCTCTTGCTGCCTTACAATTAGCAGCATTATCAGTGATGACTTGAATGACATTGTATGGCCCAATCTCCTGAATGGTTTTAAGTAAAGGTTGTGCAATATTAATAGTGGTCTTGTAGCGATCTGAGTAGTCATGGGCTGAAAGGAAGACCGCACCGCTGGCAGAAACGCCAAGAATATTTATCAATGGCTTGTCTTTAACATTTGTCCACCCATCAGATACAATGGATACCCCATAGTTGGACCAACCATTTGTGAACTTTCCAAGAGCACTATTGATTTTGGCTCTTTCTCTGTCAAGTCCCATGGTTCTAGCTTTGTCATACCCAGGGCTTCTGTATCCTTGAGGGCCACCATTGATGGCTTGTACCATTTCTTGCCAATAGGGTGAGCGAAGAACATTGAATGGCACACCACATGCATGGAGAAACCTATAAACTTTTGAATCCACATCATCTCTACAACCTTGGTCAAGGAAATTGGATAATGTTATTCGTATAGGCAAGACTCCATGGGGAGATGAGGTTCCCGATCGAGCCGATGATGATCTAGCTCCACTACCAAACATTCTCTGTGGGGATTCAGAATCAACCCTCGATCTCTTGGAGTTGTTTTGAGCGGCCTCTTCTTCCATCTTGTATTTGCTTCTCTCTTTAGCTCCCACTCTGTCACAAGTTTTGACTCCATGAGACTTACCTACATCGCATGGCATAACCCCACACAAATGCTTTCTCACCCGGGTATATGAACCTGTGTATGTTTTCCCACAATGGGGGCATCCAAACTTTGTGGTTCCACCCCCTCTCCCTCCCCCTTGCCTTGTCACATACTTCCACAAAGGTGTTGTGTCTTTTTGTTTTTGCCCCACATCACCCTTATCCTCATCATCATCACCCTCTTCCCCTTCCTCCTCTTCTCCTTGGTATGCATCACTCTCTACCTCTTCTCCCTCATCACTACCACCACCACATCTACTTCCCAACACCATCATAACGAGAAGAAGTGGAATGAAAAACCAAAACCACATACCCATCATGTTTCTTGATTCAAGATGAGAGTCACTTGTTCCTTGCAATAGAATGATAGAGAAGAAGAAATTGGAAAGAGTAGGAGAAGAGAACATTGCAAGTTTTCCATTTTTTAACATAGTGAAAAACAATTGCAAAAACAAACAAAGATGAGTTTTTAGAGCCTACCTTTTAGCTCTTCAATGGTGGTTGAATGTCTCTATGGAAGCTTCAATCTCCCTTGCAAGCTCTCCCCTTCAATCTCCCACTCAATGCTCAAAGCTCTCAAACAACTAGCAAACTCACTCCAAGCTCAAACTCTTCCCAATCAAGCAAATGAGTAATGGAATGAGTCCAAATAGACTCATTCACCCTTTATTGGCCCAAAGTGACCTAGCCCATCAATTTTTTTTTCCAAAAATCCGCCTTGTCCACGGAATCAATCTCGGGATCGTTTTAGGGTTCGATTTTTATGCCTGGGTTCGATCCGGAATCGACCTGGAAGCTACAATTCCTCAGTGAATTGCAATATTGTAGGGATCGTTTTTTTTTGCCCAATTCGCAAATTACAAAATTGACTCCAGGCGGAATCGATGAGGAATCACGATTCCGGAATCGATTCCTCATCGATTCCATCCGAAGTGCGAATTGGAATTGATTCGATGGGGGGGGGTCGATTCCCAGCAGCGTAGGCTCAAACAACTGGAAAAACATGCCACACAGGGAATGCGCAAGGGTAGAGAGATTAGTGCCTAGGGAATTGGGCCACAAGGAGTCCTCCAATGATGAAGTCTTGGAGAACCCACCTTGGGTTAATCCTAAGGTGAAATACCCAGAAATGGTTTTCCAGTAAACAAAGTTGTTTGAACCAGGGATTTTTCCAATGAATTTAGAGTTAGGGTTTTGACAGTAAATGAGAATGGCCAATGGATTGGAACCTAAAATGACTGAAATAAGAGTAGATATTACCCGGATAATCTTGCGGATGCCTTGATGATGATGATCTATGCCTTCCCGATCAATTTGAGGTGATTTGAGTGAGTGTCCATGTGAAATCGATTTTCGCAAAGAAGCCAATGCTCCTTCCTCTCCTCCACAACAAACTACCTAAGTTAGATTTGAAGCATCAAGAGAAAATGACTATAGCAACAAGAGACATATCAAGATGAAATCAAAGATCACAATGATACTATTGAAAACCCCTTGATATAAGCAAATTCAAACGAGACGAGTTGAGGAGCCCTTTGCAAAAACGCCCAAGTGAAGTCGCCCTCCTGTAGACAAGCATTGCTTCCACAATATATTTGGATTCAATACAAAACCTCAAATGCTAGGTGACAATAGACTTTACAGTCAACATCTAAGAGCATCACATCAAAGAAGATCCAAGAATCTCTGCAAATACTTCTATTATCAAATTCCAGGAGCCAAAGGTCCCTTTACAATGAGGGGGTCTCTCCTTTAAATAGGAGTGGGAGAGACCAAAACCCTAACCACCTTTTTAATGAGTGGCTAAGATTAAAAGATACATAAGTTATAATCAACGGTTGAGATGAGCTCAACGTAAAGTACATGGATCAACTAAAAAACATAAGAGGGCATCTTAGCTAAATCGTCCTAGGGGGATGTACCACCCAAAAAGTGACTTTAAGTCACAACATAAGCTCATGGTGGGTCTAGGAGGTGAAATACTCCTCCTAGTGTGTCCGATGGCACACTAACAAAATATAATATCATCTAAGTACAATACTGTGACCACAAGGCCAAATTGTGGCCCCTCAAAGACACCATAAAATCATAAAAATAAGCCCGGAGAGTGTGTGTTGGCCCCACTGAATGTTGTAACCGCTCTGGAAGGTGTGGGAGACATCACACACATCATATCAACCAACCTCATGCCATTTCCTTTCCTCAGTAGCCCAAATCGAATTCCTTTGTAGCCATTTTACCATTTTTTATTCCTCTGTAAATCACCTGTAAAAGATAAAAATGCCTGTAGCTCACTACCTGGTCATCCGGGGCAAATCTGACTATGCCACACTGTCTGGTAGTATGGCAATATAGTAGAAACAAGTGGCTGGACCCCATACTCCCTCTGTAGCGCCCTAGGTGAACCAAATAGAAAACCAAACTGCTCTATCAGGCCATTTTTAATGGCAAATCTGCACCAGAATGATAAACTGAAGAATATCTCAACTGAAACTGCCTGGAACTGCAAACTGAGTATCCCAATGGACTCAGAAGATCCAAATGCACTAAATATGCATATTCATACACCATGTGGATAACTGTATAATCATATAATATCATAACCATGCCAAGACAGATAAAAAATAATAATCTGTAAATGATCAAAATCATAAAAATATCACAAATCACCATTTGAAACCTGTAACTGCTGCATGGAACCACCTGGTGGGTAATGATAGACCATATATCATCAATCTCTAACATCACTGGTCTAATACATCTCATGTCATGTGGTTGACTTGGTCAAACTGGGTTTGACTAGGTCAAACTGACCAATAATATGACCCAGGCTAACATCAAAATGCTTGTAAGTGTAATTGGATATGACATGCTTCATAAGTTATTCAAATAGTAAGACTATAAACATAAAGTAGCATTTCACGGGCGGTTTAAAACAAGATATTCAATGTAAACTTTAATAATAAATAATATCTCAAAACAAAACCTCAAGAATATACTCTCTTCATGGCTGTGATCAATTTGCTAGTAGTGGGTGAAGATGGATGGATGAAAGGCAAGGCTAAGGGATGACTGTTCTAACTTAACACCATGATACTTTGGATGTAGGGACACTCAAGCGTATGTCGGATAAAAATAACACAGGGGATGGCAGTGTCTCACAAATGGGATAAGTTGTTTGGGAAGTGCTTATTCAACCTTGGCAGTAGTCTACAACTCACATCCAATTTGACTCAACTCCGTGAGGATCTTTTCTAGAGGCGCCATGACTAGATGCCAGACAAACTGTAACTCGAGACTCTAGGGGACACTTAGAATTAGTTGTCCCTTACTCCCTCTCATATCACAACCCGTAGGCTCCATGGAGAATAAATCATTACAGTCTAAGGCCAACAGTCATTGGATATAGCATAGATTTAACCACTGCTTTTTGGGCCTTTCATTCATTTAATTTCACTGGCCAACAATATTTGGATTTAGCATACATTTAACCATTGCTTTTATTAGGCCTTTCATTTCCCTTCATTAGGGAGTTTACATTTCATTCATTTCCATAGCCCTTATTTCATTGTGTTTAGAAACACAGGTTTTGAATTTCATTTCAATGGGCTTTCACAATAGATATACAATAGTTTCCACAGACATGTAATGATGCTCCTATCTGCTTCAGGTTTTAGCCAACACAACTTACACAACTCAGAGCCAAGACACAACTAAACAGGGATGCTATCGAACAAAGAGGCAAGAGTGAGGGAATCCTCCATATCATAGGCTAAGGTGTAAGTCAAGGAAACAATGAGACTGGATGGAGACGAATGGGTGTAGATAGTGAAGAATGATGCCAAAACTAGCAAGCCATAAGATGGTGGAAATGATCACTTCCATTCTCCTAAGGAGGGTAAAACCAATGAGTATAGACAAGAACTTCATGAATTTTGAGCAAGCAGGACTACATAGATATAAGCTAACAACCATGTCCATAATATATAATTAGACCGCCAGGTCATGACCACTAAATGCTAAATCAAGCCATAAGGATAACTAACAAAGCAATAATAAACCAATACACAACCATATACCTTCCTGTACCAATCACCTGAATCATCATCTGTCAATTGGAAACCTGCTCCTACACATCTGGACACTGCATACTTCTCTGGATGGCAAAAATGGCTACATCGGTCATCAAATCTTAGTTCTTGAGACTCAGTCACGGCATAAGGCTGAATAAACTGCTAATGGGATGCTCTGAAACACAAGTGATCCTGGAATGAATGCTCATTCGATGCTCATCTCAAGCATCTCAGTGTAAAGGACTGGCTGAAAAAAGGACTGGAATCTGATCTGAAGATATGGTAGCCCTAGCTACTATAAATGTGATAGCAGTACCCTAACATATTTCGGTCAGGGTGTTTGATTAACACATTGAACCTTTTGATGCATGATATTATTAAGACGGACCCTAATTATAAATGGATTGGTGCCTTGTACAAGAGAGGGAAGAAAATGATAAAATTTATTGCCAATCATAGCATGGTCATGGTGCACCACAGTTTTTTCATTCACTCTAGGTTGGAGCTACTCAAGATTGCAAAGATTAGATTTGCTAGCTACTACCTTATCTCCAGGCACCTTTTGAAGGTAAGAGAGGCATTGACTAGTATGGTCTCAATTGATTTATGGCAGGGTTTGAAAGATAGGGCTGCAACCACGTTTGATAGACATGTCTTCCAAAACGTGGACACTATACCTTATCTCCAGGCACCTTTTGAAGGTAAGAGAGGCATTGACTAGTATGGTCTCAATTGATTTATGGCAGGGTTTGAAAGATAGGGCTGCAACCACGTTTGATAGACATGTCTTCCAAAACGTGGACACTATTCTTGATGGTCAGTTTTGGGCATAGGTTAGGTATGTTCTGCAATTCACCAAGCCTGTTTATAGTATGATTAATATATATGCATCAAAATATATTAAAATCTGTATTATATAAAAAACGCTCCACTCCCAAAAGATTTTTAAAATTGTGCTTCCCGGTTCTGCTCCCCATTCCCAACAACCTTGAATAAAACCAACACTACAACTGTCCCACTCAACCAGCCCCTTTCCCCTCCTCGGCCTATACAACACTAGGAATGGGATCCCCTTCTCTACTAAACAGTTCCTCAAGCTATCCCAATATCTTACAATGCTCCAGCACAAGCTGGCCAAAGAATCTCTACAACTGGGATTCTAGGATTTGCAGTTTTAAATCAATTTCTTTATATGTCAGTCATCACCCATATCACATTAAGGGTTTTCAAAAGGTTTGATAACAACAATTTCTCATAATTTTGTGATAGCAGCGCAATGTCAATCTAAGCTCTCATAAGAGAGTTTCCAAGGAATATTGAATGAGAATCCTCAATGACCAAGGTAAGACTCTTGCATTTCCACAATCAAAGATTATATTTGCATGCAAAGGAGATACCACGGCTTTGTTAGAAGTCCACATATCTCTCTTTTGGATACTAATCTCAAGCTAGAAGGACTTGGGATAATCATAGAGCCAAGGTTTAATAAAGTTAAGGTGAAAGAACTTAGGGTAGCAATAAAATAATATTATTATTCCTTTTAATGCTTAAGCCCCTTTTCTTCCCCTATCCTAGACTCATAACCCCGGTTTGTTTTCCTTCTTTGTTTGCAATCATTAATGTATATATATTATATATTGAGTATATAATTACAAGATCAGATGCCTCCCTTTGTTATCATGCAAATCTGCACTAAGAGATTTGCACAATAATTATAGACAATCAACCTTGTCACCATTGGAGGCCTCTCTGTTTGGATTGGTGCTTTTTCTAGTCTTAGGGGGGTGTCCCTAGGGGTTGTATGCTGTAATCAAACTTATAAATCTACAAAAGAAGTCCAAATGATTAACACACTTAAAACCTACTTTTGGCTGCCAATGAGCAATCCAAAGTGAAGAAAGAACTTAACAAAAGTAATTATATCATAAAAGAAAGTTGCAACAACAAAATAGGAAAGGAAACATGGGTGAATATGCTCCTTGAGTGAAAGACATAATCAAAACAAGTGCATTAATGACTCACCAGAGTGACCATACATTGCGATTAATAACCAATGAATCCAAGGAGCTGAATGTTGACCATAAATGGACCAAATTATATGTTATTTAAGAGATTGTTTGCATCATAATAAGCACAATATAACAGGTTACTATATGTTGCATAGTATAGCAATGATGGAAGTAGTTGACAGATCCCAGAAGGTGGAAGAAAGTTGTCCCTTGCTGCTGCAAAAGTCCTCTGGAAAAATATGTTCTCACCCTGTACGATGACCTTGGTCCTGCTCTTATATACTGCAAAATGAGAATAGTAGCGCCTTCGTTGTGCATGCAAGAAGAAAGGGTTGAACCTATGCTAATGGGAGCGTGGAATGAGAGTGGAAAGCGGAATTTTCAAAAGCTTTCGTTTTGGGAGTGTTTTTTATATAATACATATTTTAATATATTTTGATGCATATATATTAAAAAAACATGTATTATACCAAATTAGCTATAGAAAAAATGGAAACATAGATATAATAACCATTTAATACACATATAACATCAATAATCTAGGAGCTATAACTTATAACATTGTCATTAAATTATCAATGATCAATCATCAGCAACATCAACCTTCAAATTTCAACATATAATATTTTCCATCAACAAACTCTAACAGATAACATCAACCTTGAAATGAAACAAAGCATTATCATATCATATTCAATACCAAAGAGTTGTAAGATGCAATCAACGATTTAAAGTTTAAACTTCAAACGTAGGTTCAACCGTTCAAGATTCAAAGGTCAAAGTTCAAAGTAGGCCATAATGTTTACAAAATAGGCCATAATAAACATGAAATACAAAGTACTATGATACTATCTACTAAGCTTTCCGCTTGCCGCGAGAAAATTCCAATTTCTTTTCTCGTGGTTTAGTTGGAATAGGAGTTGCTGGAAGTGATCGTGGAACATGAGAAGAAGATGAATGCCCCCCACAGATTGCTGGACGTTATCAAGCTAAAGGCAAAACTCCTGCATCTGGAAACCTGTTGCTGGTTGGGTGTGGCATCTCTATTGTATGAATTGGATCACCATCATGCTCACCCAGTAGTTCAGCCTCCAAGCACTCTAATGCTATGGCTCCATCCTCCACATTAGCCTCCTCTGGATTGTTGTCCCAAGTAAAAAATGTTCTATCATTCTTGGTTGCCTCACAATAATGGGACAACAACCTCAAGTTTTAGTGCACATAAACCAAGCTTTCTGCGTGTTCTTCTCTTGACACTGGGGATTAAGTTGTAGGTGATCCAACACCTCTTTGCAGAAGAACTATTAACAACTTGTGAAAGCACCCTCACCGCCAATTTATGCAAATATGTGGTATTACAGCCATACATATTCTACCAACGGATAGGATCCAACCTATCTCGATCTTTGGTTGCATGCAAGGTACAAAAGACTCCATGTTCACTGATGTATTGGCTCAATTTACTCTGTACTTGAGCACACTCGTCCTCATCAGGGACCAACTTTTCTAATGCCTAGTTATATGCATTTTGCACCTCTGGATTTGTGTGTGGTTTTTTCATAACTCCACCCCCAGGTGCAGGTTGGGCCAACCAAATTGGAGAATAATATTTTGGGGTAAGGACATATGCAAGGGCATGGAGTGGAACATTTATATTATCCCACCTTTTGACCACATGTTTATGAATACGGTCATGTTATCACACAACTTGTAGTTGTCTCTAAAGGTTATCCTATCCAGGACGGTAGAGGTGTAGACAACTAAAGAGGTGACCCAAGAGATGCCACGGTTCCCAATGCAAGTTGGGGTCACGATAACCAAGGCACTCTTCACTTTAGATCAAGCCTAAGCAAGACCAAGGGGGAGACCCTATCTAACCTATGAGGGCTAGCGAACCCACTCAAGACCTCCTAGGGAAATGTGAAAGACAAAACGTGAAGAGATCAAGAGGAATAGATCTAGATCTAAAATGGATAAGTGGACCCAAGGAGTTAGGGCTTGGTTGAAGAGGCTTAAGAGATGACAAATTGTTCAACCAATAAAAGATAAGGCCACTTATAGGTTAGGAAGAGTAGATCTAGATAGATCTAATGCCAAATAAAAGTACCCCAGTGGGGCCCACCCTTACAATATGGAAAATGGTCCAAATGGGGCCCACAAGTTAAAGATTGAGATGAAATGGCACTAGGGGGATTGCTATGACATGGATCTATGGATTTGAGAAGAAAAGAGCAATACCCACGATTGGGATCTAGCAAATGGCCACCTACCCAACAAGTGCGACCTCCCTTGGAGAGGCCCAGTTCCTTAGATCGGGGGGCAAATGGAGTCGGATGTCCACCAAACTTAAGGTGGGTTTTAATTATTAAGCCCAAATGTTTGCTAGATCTCCATAGATATGAAAAATAAAAAATACAAGGGTTTTGACTCTTAGGGTTTTGAGATCTAGAAATAATGGATAGGCAAAAGAAGTAAAAGACGTACCTTTCAAGCGTACCGAGATAATGAGATGGATGCCAATTATGACGAGGATTACTTCCCCATAGATCAAATGAAGAATTTGTAGTTTCTCTTGCTAGTGCGATTTGCCCAAGTCCACATGTGCGCCCCTCTTTTCCCTCAAAACCAAGGAGACAAAGCTCAATTAGCCAACAAAATGAGGGTAGATACAAGCTAGAGGTAAAATATAGCAAATGATTGGTACGAAGACAAAATCACGCCCTGTTTGAACCCAAAATTTGACAGAACATTGCAGGTCAAGCCTCCCCACCAATGCGCACTCCTCCAAATCGTCCTCTTCACTTGTAAATCAAAATTGTGGAAAAAGATACAATATAGCTACAAAATATCCTTCAGTGCAATGGAAGAAGCATTTACAATCATCACAATTAGACATCCAAATCAAGATCCAAGTATTTTCTCAAAAAATATTTCTTCTATTCTGGTAGCCAAGAGCCAAAAATCTCTAGATGCCTTTACAAGAGGGGGGTCTCTTTCTTAAATAGGATGAGGGAGACCAAAACCTTAAGCCACTTTTGAAATGAGTGGTTGAGATCAAAAGATAAACATAATAAATCAACAGCTAAGATGAGCCGGTACAATATAACATGGATCACTCAGTCAAAGGGGGTGTGCACTACATGAGGGATACACAAGGAGTGGTGCGCACCACATATAGGTGGCCAAAATACAAGTTATGCCACATAAGATGACAAGGAAAAGACATTAGGAGCACATGGTGGGGCTAGGAGGCATTACTTTCCTTCACTAGCATCACTCCATGGCACAATAATATAATATATGACTCAATGACATGTCCAAGCGTACAAATGATCAAATCCTGCCCCCCTTAACTAAGAGAAGAATGCATCAAAACACATCCTGATGACTGTGTGGACCCCACTGAATGCTGCAAACTAATCTGGAAGGAGTGGGATACACCATAGATGACCTCAGATCAGACCTCATGCCAAAACCTTGCCTCAATTTCCCAAATCGAATTCCTAAATGACCTTTTTTTCCATTTTTATTCCACCTAAAAAGCCACCAAACAGCCCACAACCCACTGTGTGGTGCTTGGGCACAAAATATGACTATACCATAATTTTTGGAAGGGGGTAATATGGTAATAACACGTGGCTGGACCACCCCCTTCCTCTGTAGTGCCCTAGGCAACAAATTGCCTCCAATGCATCAGCTGGACATGCCACATCAGCATGGCCAAACTGGTCAACAAGTGAAAAACTGCTCAAATCATGTCTAGGAGTGCCTGAAACTGAAAGATAAATGTCTCAATGGATCTAGAAGACCCAAATCCACTAGAAATGAGTACTCATACACCTTATGGTAACTTGTAAGATCATCTGTAGCATCCACCATACCCGAACAAATAAAAATATGATGATCTGGAAATAATAATAATCAATAAAAACTGCATCATTCATCATCTGAAACTTGTGCCCATCATATGGAGTCATCAAAAGGTATATAAAGGACCATAGATCAACATCACACAATATAAGTGGTCCATCTCATCATGGATCCCAAGGTTGACCTTGGTCAAACTAGGTTTGATCAGTCAAACTGATCAAAATATGACCCTGGCTAAAGAAGCCATGCTGCTGCAAATGCAAATGGTTAAGACATGCTCTTTAAATCATTTTCATAGCAAGACTTTAAAACATTAATCATTATTTCACTGGCAGTTAATAGATAATAGTAGGTTAATTAATAATTTACTTTCAAAGAGAACCTGAAGAGTATACTCATTTGTAGACATGATCAATTTGCTAGCAGAGGGTGAAGACTAAGGATGCAAGGCTAGGCCAAAGGGGATGACTTGACATTGTGATACTTTGGATAAGGGAAATGGTGTTACACACTTAAGCATGTGTTGGACAAAGAAAACACAAGGAATGGTGGTGTCTCACAAATGGGTAAGTTGTTTAGAGAAGTGCTTATTCAACCTTGGTACAATGTCTACTATTAGAACCGCCGTGAACTAGGTTCCCGACTAACCGTAACTTGAGGTTCTAGGGGACACTTAGAATTAGTTGTCCCTTGCTCCATCTCATACCATAAGCCGCAGGCTCAATGAGGAAAATTTCATCTAAGGTCAGCAGTCTTTAGATTTGGCATATACTTAACCACTGCTTTATTTGGACCTTTCATTTCATTTCATATCATTTACTTGGCCAACAATCTTTAGATTTAGCATATATTTATCCATTGCTTTTTAGGCCTTTAGGACCCCTCTAGGATTTTGCATGTGCTTAAAAGCACAACTAATAGTAGCCTTCATCAGGGGTGCATTTACATTTCATTGCATTTCATTTCACAACCCTTTCCATTGGGATTTACAAAAGATATATATATCAATAATTTCCAAAGGTGGTACAATTTGCTTCAGGTTTTAGCCAACACAACTCAAGAAACTATGGAGAGTTCCACAATCAAGATCAAACATCGAAGCAACCGACTATAGAGATCAAGGTATAAAATCCAACTCACCAAAGGCAAGTTTTGTTGCCAACTCAGAGCAGAGACACAAAATAAACATGGATGTTGTCCAACACAGAGGCAAAAGCGGGGAGTTCCTCCATATCACAAGTCAAGGTGTAAGTCAGGGTAAAGATCAATAATGAGGAAGGATAAATGGATGGATGGAGACAAGTGAAAATGGTACTTAAGCTAGCAAGTCAAAAAGACAATAGTGATCATGTCCAAATTCCTAAGAAGGTAAAGACCAACGAGTATAAAACAGGAGTTTCCAAATGTCAGTAATACAATCATGCATATAATCCATAACGACCAATTTCATTTTAACATATATATACTGCCAGATCATAATTACCAGTGAAGCACCACTCGCTAGGGACTCGCGAGTCTGCCCGAGCGGCTTCCCACACCGTGTAACTGACAGAGACTCAGCAACTGACTCGCGGACTCGCCCCACTCACAGAAACCGGCATACACTCGGCGAACTCGTTGTTGACTCGTGGAACTCGGCAGTAGTGAAAAAGGGACGGACGGACTCAACTGAGGGTTGACTTCGGGCCGGGTGTCTTCGAGTTCAATTCCTTGTCGGGCCGGTCTTTAGTTGCTTGTCGGGTTCAGTGCTGGTGTCTTCGAGTTCAGGTCGGGTAAGTTCGTGACTCAGCTGTGCTGTGCGCTGTGTTGTGCAATAGTTTTGTTTTAATTTTTTTATGTTACGTAATATTTTTTAATATTGGTATGTTATATAGTTTTTAATATTTTATTATATAGTTATTTATTTATAGTTTTTGTTATTTATTTTATTATATAGTTTATTTATTTATTATATATATATATATATAGATATATTTATTTATTATTATTATTTTTTTTTGTTACATATTTTATATATAATATATGACATGTAGTTTTTATTATTTATATTTTTTATTATATAATTTTTGTTAGATATTTTTTTATTTATATTTTTTGTTATAATTTTTTTTTATTATATATATTTTTATTTTTATTTTATTTTATTTTTGTTATTTTTTATTTATGTTATATGTTTTAACTTTTAAATTTATATTTATTAATTTTTTGTTATATATTTTTTATTTTTTATTTTGTTTTTTTGTATTTTATATTTTATTTTATTTCTGTTATAGATTTTATATATATATATTTTTAATTTAATTTATATTATGTTATATATTTTCAATTTTTGTATTATTTAATTTTTGTCATATTTTGTATGGTTTATAATATTACTATATGCCAAGTCAAGATATCAAAATGACTTAAACAATAAGATAATACTACAAATGCACATCATATATATACTGGGTCATATATCTGTATCTGTAATCTGGGCCAACTATACCCATTGAGAACATTGCTGCTGAAACTTTGAACACTGCCCTGTCCCTGCATGGAATAAAATGTCATCTCGGTCATCAAATCTAAGGTCTTAAGGCTTATCCTTGGCATAAGGTCTACTATATGTTTGATATAAGGCTGCTCTGATGTGTGAGTAATCACAAATAATACTGCTGAGTCATCATAGCTGATCTCACTAAATATGTGTAAAGGCTAAGCTCTAAAAGGTGCAGATATTTGCTCTGCGACCATGGTAGCCCAGCTACTATAGATGTGATAATAGGTCATACAAGATTGCATCTCTTTGCTCAACAATGTCTTTGATTTGATCAAGCATGCTATCCATTTGCTCATATACCTCCCCAATCATCGGTTGATTTGTATCTGCAAAACAAATCATATTATAAACATGCTTGGTGAACTGTAGAACATACCTAACCTGTGCCCAAAACTGACCATCAAGAACGGTGTCCTATTCCTGAAAGTCATGTCTATCAACTGTGCTTGCAGCTCTTTATTTCAATTCCTTCCATGAATCACTTGAGACCATACTAGCCAATGCCTCTCTTACCTTCAAAAGCCTCCTGAAGGTGAGGTAGTAGCTAGCAAATCTAGTCTTTGCAATCTTCAATAGCTCCAACCTAGAGTGATTGCGAAAAATGTGGTGGGCCATGTTAAAAGTTTTAAAAATTTGATAGCAGTAACAGACTGTAAATAAAAATAGTGCAGAGATAGCTAACAGTAATCAAACATCCACAAAAATTTGAACACAAAATTTTTCACGGGGAAACCTTTCAAGGACAAAAACCCCAAAACAATAGATAATAATTTCTCTCCTCAATGAGATGACTGAGTTTGTACAATAGTAGGCTAAGAACAAACCTTTACAACAAATTGGAATTTGTTTCTCTGATCAAGAAGAACCTTGTACAATGTCTGCTGTCCGTAATCTGCCACTAGATGACTGTAGGTGTTGTTAGATGCCTGGAGCAGCTTCAATCTGACATAGTCAACCTGTAGATGCCTGTAAATGCCAAAAAGTTGCTGGTATATATTTCACTAAGGGGACCAAGATCTATTTAAACCTTTTGCTGGGCTGACATGACCTGACCAAGCCCATTCCAGGGGCTGCCGTAATCTGCTGTAACCTGTGGGTGCCCTAATAGGGCTGCCGAACCCAAGAGGAGACCCAAAACAGAGCTTGAGTGTGAGAATAGAGCGCTAGCAAGGCTGATATGCACTGAAGAAAATTCCAAAAAAGAAATTCGGGTGGCAGCAGCAAACCCTAGCTGAGATAGGGTACTTTAAACCAGCAGTAAAAGAGTGAGAACAAAAAATGGAGCTGTGGCTTCTTCAAGGAATAAGGACCAGCAATTTGAAGAGAGAACCCAGTAGAAAAGTCACCCACGAACTGAACTTTTGGAGCAGTGAAGACACTTAAAAATCGATGATAAAAAAAAGAAATTCTTCCTTCTTTTATAGTGAGGTGAATGGCAAGAAAATCCATGTTGGGGCTGCCCTGACTTTATGTACTTGTATTTTCTTTCATTTGAGTCCGACCTGCAATTTATATATATATTTTTATTTTCTTTCATTTGAGGCCGACCTGCAACTTTATATATTTTATTTTTATTTCCTTCAATTGGTGGGCACATGGACCAAGCCAAGTTACGCTTGGGTTTCATGGTTCTTCAAGTATTTCACAATAAGTCATCCAGGTGTTCTTCAAGGTCTTCAACTATCCATTCATGTCCACTCCAAGTGCATCATCATAAGGATAAATTATTAATTGCTTTACTTCACCCTCCTATTGCCACCAAGATCAAGTGCTAGGTATTTCAACAAGGGTTGATCAGTTCCTTGAGAAGGCCCCATAGCCCATAGATCAAGGGGAGGAGTACATCACTTGCCTAGACCCAGTCTAGGGCTTACAGTGAAATCCTGGTAACTGACTAGGTGCCTCCATTCTGCCAGAGAATGGCTCTCAGCCCCAGGCTGAGCTTCCAATCCCAGACTGGATCAATATCCTAGTAACTGACTAGGTGCCTCCATTCTCCCAGAGAATGGCTCTCAGCCCCAGGCTGAGCTTCCAGTCCCAAACTGGGTCAATATCCTGGTAACTGACCAGGTGCCTCCATTCTCCAAGAGAATGGCACTCGATGCTGCTCAGAAAAATCATCATCCTCTCACCGAGAGGGTCATTCTCTGCAATACCAAGCTTGTCTCGAAAGTGCACAAGCTTGGTCAACGACAGAGGCTTGGTCAATATGTCTGCAACCTGCTCATCTGTAGGGATGTACTGGAGCTTCATGACACCTCGCTGTATTATATCTCTAATGAAGTGATACTTCATCTCAATTTGCTTTGACCTGTCGTGAAATACAGGGTTCTCTAAAAGCTTAATGCAACTCTGATTATCGCAATGAATAATAGTTGGTTCAAGCTTTCCACCAAACAGGTCAGAGAGAAGCTTTCTAAGCCAAACTGCTTCTCTGCAGGCATCACTGGCAGCAATATTCTCAGCTTTAGCTGTGCTCTGAGCTATGTAACCCTGTTTTCTGCTGGACCAAGAGATCATGGCTGATCCCAAACTGAAACAGTACCCTGATGTGCTTTTCCGGTTCACTGCATTGCCAGCCCAATTAGAGTTAGCATATCCAGGTAACATTACTCTACTGTTGGAAGTATAGCTGAGCCCATAAGTAATAGTACCTCGCAAATATCTGAGCACATGTTTGGCAGCTATCCAGTGTATGTGCTTCGGCTCGGACATGAACTGACTCAATGCATTCATTGCATAATAGATATCTGGTCTTGTATGCACTAGATACATCAAAGATCCAATAAGTTGACGATACTGAGTAGTATCCATTGCCTTTGAAGAAGTAGCTGAGTCACGTAACTTCTTCAGGTTTGATGTCATGGGTACACTCATGGGTTTGCAGTCATGCATCCCAAACCTTTGCAAGATATCAACTGTATACTTCCCTTGTGACAGGAAGATCTCATCTGGCTTTTGCCAGACCTCTAAACCAAGAAAATAGTGCATGAGTCCCAGATCCTTCATCTCAAACTCTGAAGTAAGCTCCCTCTTGCACTGAGCTATTAGTTGCTCCTCTCCAGTAAGGAACAGATCATCCACATACAAAACTAGGATCAAGACATGGTTCTGAACAACCTTAAAGTAAACGTTGGAATCGACAGTACTCTTGGAGAATCCCAAATTGTGAAGGTAACCATCAATCCTTGCATACCAGACCCTTGGGGCCTGTTTGAGTCGATACAAAGCTTTCTTTAGCTTGCACACATGAGATTGCATTTCATGAGTCACAAAACCTTCAGGTTGCTCAATGTAGACCTCTTCTTCAACTTCTCCATTAAGAAAAGCTGTCTTTACATCCATTTGTTGGAGCTTCCATCCAAAGACAACAACGAGGGAGATAATAGTCCTGATGGTGGTATACCTGGCAACATGAGCAAAAGTTTCATCATAGTCTATGCCTTCCTTTTGTGAGAAATCACGTGCCACAAATCTTGCCTTATATCTCTCAATGCTGCCATCAGCAGCATGCTTGATTTTGTAGAGCCATCTGGAAGTCACCACAAACTTCCCTTTTGGTCTAGGAACAATTTCCCACACATCATTTTTCATAATGGAATTATATTCTTCTATCATGGCATCAATCCATACCTGATGAGTTTCTGCTTCTTTGAATGTAGAAGGTTCTGCATCAATGAGCTTACTCATAAGACCTGAGTACTTCTGGGGCTTCTTGCTTTCTCTGAATGTCCCAGAAGGAGCTTTATGCTTCTCTGCTTCTTGCAATGTCTCTCGAAACCAAGCAGGTCTTCTCTTGGAAGGAGGAACTTCAAGCAATTCTTCAGCTGGTCTTTCTGATTCTGAGGAAGCATTTGGAATTTGAGGCTCATCTTCTTCCTCCCTCTGATTCTTTGAATGGGGAGAGTCTGGAATGTCAGAAAGAGATTCTTCTGTATCTTTTGGAAGCTCTTTGGCGAAAAACAGCTTCCTCATGAAATATCACATCTTTGCTGACTTCAATGTATCTTTGACCAGGAACATAGATGCGGTAGGCTTTTGAATTTTCACTGTACCCAACAAATGTGCCTTTCTTTTCGGAAGGCTCCAGCTTTAATCTCTCTTCTTTTGGCACATGGATGTAGACTGGAGTGCCAAAGATCCTCATGGTCAACTGCAGGTTTCTTATCTGTAAAGACTTCTTCTGGAGTCTTTTCCCCCAAAATGGCATGAGGACTTTTGTTTTGAATGTAGACAGCAGTACCAGTAGCCTCAGCCCACAGAGACAAAGGAAGATCTAGATCACACAACATGGCCTTAGCAGCCTCACAGATTGTTCTATTCTTCCTTTTTGCAACCCCATTTTGTTGGGGGTTGTAAGGTACAGTCCACTCCCTCTTGATTCCTGCTTGGCAAAAGTCATCAAAATCATGAGATTCAAACTCACCTCCATTGTCTGACCTCAAGATATGAATGTGTCTTCCTGTCTGATTTTCAATCAGCGCCTTGAACTCCTTGAACTTATCAAAAGTTTCATTTTTAGCCTTTAGAAAGTAAACCCAAGATTTACGAGAGTAATCATCAATGAATAGTACATAGTATAAGCAACCACTTAAAGAAGGTGAAGACATGGGTCCACAAATGTTAGATGAATTAAGTCCAAAATCCCTTTTGATCTGCTATTACTCTTGAAAAAGGACTTCTTGGTATTTTTACCAAGGGCACAACCCTTGCAAATACCACTATGTTCATTAGAGAACTCAGGCATACCTGTAACCATCTTTTGAAGACCAGGGAGAGCTATATAATGAAGGTGCCCAAACCTTCAGTGCCATAACTCACAAGGGTTGATTGTACTGTGAACCAATGCTTGAGTAGAATGCCCAGATGCCTTGTAAAGGCCTCCCTCTCGAACCCCAATCAATTTTGCTGCACTCAACCTTTCATTCTTTGACCACAGCAGAACCTTTTTGTCCATGAATATAACTCTGTAGCCTTTATCTTCCAAGCCAGCAACTGAAAGGAGATTCTTCTTCAAGCTTGGAACATATAGTATGTCTTCAATGTGTAACATGGTCCCTGAATCAAGTTGAAACGAAACTGAGCCAACTCCTTCAATTTTGTAGGTGGTGTCATCTCCAAGTTCTACTTGAGTGGCAAACTTCTTCTTTCTGTAGCTTGTAAGGGATTCACGGGAACCTGTCATATGTTTTAAGGCTCCACTGTCCACCAACCAAGAATTTGTGCTGTTGGTGATGGATCCAGATAGAGCAGAAATCAAGTAGTATTCTCTTCTTGACTCTTCTTGCTTGGAAGACTTGGCATTCTTCTTCTTCTTTGGTTCTTCTTCTTCAGCTGTAGATGCTTGGAAACTTCTTTTGAACCTTCTCTATGGTTGCCTACAGTCTCTAGCATAATGTCCATTTTTGTGACAGTTAAAACATTCAATTTGTGACATATCAATTTGCTTACCTTGTGGCATCTTTTCTTTCTTCTTGGGAGGGAAGGGTTTCTTGAACTTCTTCTTAGTCTTGGATGTTAGTGCAAGATTCCCTTCCTTAAGACCCCTAGTTCTGCTTTGAACTCTGCCTTCTTCTTCCAAACAGTCATGCCAAAGTTTCTCAAAATCTGGCTGAGTCTCACGTCCACTTACAGAAGCCAAGAAAGTTTCCCAAGAATTTGGAAGGCCATCAAAGACAGTTTGTACAAGGTCATCATTGTCCACTGTAACTGCAATAGCATAAAGTTGATCTCTTACCAGAATTATTTTTGTGAAGGAGGCCACTCCTTCATCTTTCTCCATCTTCAATGTACGAAGTCCGTTTTTCAAGATTCTCTTTTGACTCGGTGCTTTCTTTTCGAACAGATTTGTCAAGGTGTCAAAACACTCCTTGGCTGTCTTCAGTGGTGTTATGGCAGGCATTATAGTCTCCTTGATTGAGTCATAAATAATCCTTCTTGCCTTGGCTTGCTTCTTCTTGAACGCTACCCTTCCTGCATTTGATGTGGGCTCTTCTACAACATTGATGACCAAGTCATCAAGGTCATTCTCTTCCAAGGTGGCCATAAGCCTTGCTTTCCATGAATTGAAATTTGCTGAACCCTCAAGCCCGTCCTCTGGCCTGAAAGTGGCAGAAGAAGCCATCTCCAATCCACTAAGGGTCTGCTATCTTAGTCTGTACTGTCCCAAGGTCTATGGAAGGTACAGTCACCTGCTCAAACGATGTATACTTCACAAGCAGAGCTCTAATACCATGTTAAAAGTTTTAAAAATTTGATAGCAGTAACAGACTGTAAATAAAAATAGTGCAGAGATAGCTAACAGTAATCAAACATCCACAAAAATTTGAACGCAAAATTTTTCACGGGGAAACCTTTTAAGGACAAAAACCCCAAAACAATAGATAATAATTTCTCTCCCCAATGAGATGACTGAGTTTGTACAATAGCAGGCTAAGAACAAGCCTTTACAACAAATTGGAATTTGTTTCACTGATCAAGAAGAACCTTGTACAATGTCTGCTGTCCCTAATATGCCACTAGATGACTGTAGGTGTTGCTAGATGCCTGGAGCAGCTTCAATCTGACACAGTCAACCTGTAGATGCCTATAAATGCCAAAAAGTTGCTAGTATATATTTCACCGAGGGGACCAAGATCTATTTAAACCTTCTGCTGCGCTGACAACCTGTCCAAGCCCTTTCCAGGGGTTGCTGTAATCTGCTGTAACCTGTGGGTGCCCTAATAGGGCTGCCGAACCCAAGAGGAGACCCAAAATAGAGCTCGAGTGTGAGAATAGAGCCCTAGTAGGTCGATATGCAGTGAAGAAAATTCCAAAAAAGAAATTCAGGTGGCAGCAACAAACCCTAGCTATGATAGGGTACTTTAAACCAACAGTAAAAGAGTGAAAACAAAAAATGGAGCTTTGGCTTCTTCAAGGAATAAGGACCAGCAATCTGAAGAGAGAACCTAGCAGAAAAGTCACCCACGAACTGAACTTTTGGAGCAGTGAAGACACTTAAAAATCGTTGATAAAAAAAAGAAATTCTTCCTTCTTTTATAGTGAGGCAAATGGCAAGAAAATCCATGTTGGGCCGACCTGACTTTATGTATTTTTATTTTCTTTCATTTGAGGCCGACCTGACTTTATGTATTTTTATTTTATTTCATTTGAGGCCGACCTGCAATTTATATATATATTTTATTTTCTTTCATTTGAGGTCGACCTGCAAATTTATATATTTTATTTTTATTTCCTTCAATTGGTGGGCACATGGACCAAGCTAAGTTATGCTTGGGTTTCATGGTTCTTCAAGTATTTCACAATAAGTCATCCAGGTGTTCTTCAAGGTCTTCAACGATTCATTCATGTCCACTCCAAGTGCATCATCATAAGGAGAAATTATTAATTGCTTTACTTCACCCTCCTATTGCCACCAAGATCAAGTGCTAGGTATTTCAACAAGGGTTGATTAGTTCCTTGAGAAGGTCCTATTATCACATATATAGTAGCCGGGCTACCATACATTATTTTTCTGATGCCAGTACACTATTTAGCCAATTCCCTTACATTGGAGATGCTGAGATGAGCATCTATATTGGATCACTATCAGATTTTGGACAACAGTTGTATTCCCCATGCCATGACTGAGTCTCAGGACACCCAGAGAGATGACCGATGTAGCCATTATACCATTTGTACAGAGCAGTCATTAGTGCCTAGAGTTACAGGAGCAGTTTCAGAGGACAGATGATGGTTCAGATGATGAGCATTCAGGTATATGACTCAGCAGGTATATCATTGTGTTATGGTTATATTGCTTTTATATTTATTCTTATAGCATGTCTTAGCACCTAGTGTCATGTTCTGGTGATCATATAGATAGATATGTGGATTTGGTTGATCATATTATATATATTGTATTGTCCCTACTCAGACTTAGAAGTTCACTATTCATACTCATTGGTTTTACCATCCTTAGGGAGAATAGAGGTGATCATTCCGCCATACCTTGGCTTGCTAGTGTTGGCTCCATTATTCATTGTCTTCATCCATCCATTTCCTACCTTTTAGGTTATCACCCTGACTTACTACTTGACTAGTGGCATGGAGGACTTTTCCCCACTGTAGCCTCTGTATTGGATGAGCTTCCCTGTGTATTGTGTCTCGGCTCTGAGTTGGTGACAAAACTTACCTTTGGTGAGTTGGATTGTAGGCCTAAATCATTCTGGTCGGTTGTCCCGATGTTTGGCATTGGCTCGAACTCCCCCTAGTCACTTGAGATGTTGTTGGCTAAAATTGAAAGCTCATGTACTACTTATGGAAACTGATAAATTCGCCCATGGAAACTAAAAAGGGCAAGAGCGATGAACTGCTGAAAAATACTCCTCGAAGAGTATAAGAAAGGTCCAAAAAGGCAATGATTCTTAAAAGCTATATCTAAACAATTGCTGACCTTATATATGTATAAAAAACATGCCCTGGATGCAAGCTGCAACTAGTTGTGCTTATTAGCACACTTGAGATCCGAAGGGTTATGTAGGCCAAAAAGGCCATGAAATGAAATTGAATGATCCTAATGAACTTGGATGAACTTGATGTAAACATGATGCCTAAGTTGAATAAGCACTCTCTAAACAACTTATCCATTTGTGAGACACTGCCATTCCCTGTGTTGTTGCTCATTCAGTATAT
The DNA here is from genome assembly GCA_027924585.1 of Larix kaempferi. NCBI lineage: Eukaryota > Viridiplantae > Streptophyta > Pinopsida > Pinales > Pinaceae > Larix > Larix kaempferi. The sequence continues at coordinate 5,098,070 of BSBM01000076.1, forward strand.
ACTATGGTGTGTATTCCCTTTTCCATTGCCAAAGTGTCACAAAGTTAAGTCGGTCAAGTCATCCCTTAGCCTAGTCAGTTATTTTAGCCTTCACCCTTCACTAGCAAATTGATCACATCTAAGAAGTGAGTATGATCTTGAAAGTCTAGTCTGAGTAATAATAATAATTAATAACATTATATATTTGGATTTAGATCGCTAGTAATGATTACTTTGTGTTATAATTGTTATTTGAATAAGTTGTAGAGCATGGATTAACCTTTGACACTTTGCAGCAACTTCCGATGGTGGTTTGAGTTATATTTGGTCATGTTGACTTGGTCAAACCTAGTTTGACCAAGGTCAACCATAGGACATGAGATGGTTGGACCTTGTGATGATATGGATAGATGATATATGGTCTATGTACATGTATATGATGATTCTATGCAGCAGCTACAGGGTTATGATGATGATTCATGGTTTACAGCAGTATTTGATCATTTATAGATTATTATTATTTGACCTGTTCTGGTATATTGGATATATATTTTGATCATGCAGAGACTCATATGGTGTATGAGTACACATCTTGGATGGATTTGGACCTTCTGAGTATAATGAGACAATTTGTTTTCAGTTCCGGGCACTTACAGTGATGATTGAGCCTCAGTAGGCTATCCCAGTGCAGTTTTGGTCTGTCGGAGTCCCTGTCAAAGCAGATGTGATTTTTATCCGGTTGACCTAGGGCACTGTGCTTGGAGGGGGTGGTCCAGCTACTTGTTTTTACCATATTACCCCCCTCCCGGACACACTGGTGCCCTCACCTTGATAGCGCAGTCACTCCAGGGGGCAGTTTGGGGCAGTTTCACGCTTCCCGAGGCATTTCAGGATTGGTAGAAATGGCTATTGAGGAATTCGATTTGGGCTACTGAGGCAATGTTTTGGCATGGGATGATCAGTGATGATGGGTTGATGTCTTCCACACCTCTTCCAGCAATTTCAGCTTCATCGGGGCCTGCATCCATCACTTATGACACTTTTTGATGATTTCTGAGGTCTTTTGAGGCCTATGATTCGACCATAGAGGCACGATTTGGTATATTGATGACTATTTTATTATTATTGTGCTATGGGGATTGACCAAGGGTGGCTAAAATTACCCCTTGGACCCACCATAAGATTCTTATTATATTTTGTCATCATGATTTGGTGGGATTCCCCTCTTCTAGGGAGATTTTGTCCACTTATGTTATATTTTATGAGTGATCTATGTATTTTATTGTTGAGCTCATCTCAACCATTGATTAGTCATTTGTATCTTTTAATCTTAGCCACTCATTCAAAAAGTGGTTAGGATTTTGATGCCTCTCCTTCCTATTTAAAGGAGAGAGCTTCTCATTGTAAGGGGTCTTTGGCTCTTGGATTATTGGTATAGAAAAACTTTCTTGTGGAAATTCTTGTGGTCTCCTTTGCATGGTGTTCTTAGATGGTGATTGGAAAATCTATTGCAACCTAGCATTTGGAATTTGTGGTAAGATCTATCTTTTTTGGAAATCATTGTCTTGTCTACAGGAGGGCGACTTCAACAAGGGCGATTTTGCAAGGCTTCTTCAAATCGATCTTCTTGGCATTTGCTTATATCAAGGGGTTATCATTAGTATCATTGTGATCTATGCTATCTTTCTGTTACTTCTCTTGTGGCATTAGTCTTATCTCTTGATTGCATCAAATCTGATATTGTTGACGTTTGTTGTGCAGGAGAGAGGGCGCATTGGCTTCTTGGACTAAATCGATTTCATAGAAAACTACCTCAAAGCTTCTCAAATTGATCGGGTTTGCATAGATCATCATCATCAAGGCATCTACAAGGTTACCCAGGTAAGATCCACAGGTTTGTTTCTCTTATCTTGATCCAATCCATTGGCACAACACATACTTGAAAACCTAATTAATTCAAACCCTCATTGTTACATTTTCTCAGATCTACTAAAATCTAGTGGGTTGTTGGGTATAATATTAAAAACCCAACTCTATAGTATCCACGGCATCCCGGATCTATAGTTTGGTGAGGATTGGCCTCCATTTGACCCTCTTCCCAAGCCAACCTAGCTTCTCCAAGCAAGGGCGCACTTCTTGGTGAGGGTGAGTTGACCTAGATCTAGTTGATGGGTAGTTGAGATTTCAATTGATTCATGATCTACATGCCCTAAAACCTACTCCTAGACTCTTACTTTGGCAATTTCTACCCTGTGGGCCCTATTCCACATTTCAAGGGATTTAATCCCCATTTTGGACCACTTGGTATCTTCAAACTCAGATCTAGCAAGATCTAACCATTGGATTGCCTTGAAATTGTAGATCCACACTCTCACTTGATCAACCTACTTGGATTTGAAGTTTGGATGCCATCGGACTTATCTTGATTCATTTATCCCACATTTTACCCTCCTTGGGCAAAGTCGCACTTCCTTGGGAGAGTGAGTTGGTCCACTTCTAGGACATGGGTACATGAGATTTTGGTGGATTTAGAACGAACATAATTCAAAACCTAGATCTAGTATGTCACTTTGTCAAATCTTGCCTTGGGGATAGCATTCCTTGTTTTAAGGGATTGTGGTCCACTTAGGTCAAACCTTGAATCTTTAGATCTAGACTTACTCCTCCATCAAACCTTTAATTGCCCACTTGTCTCATGCAATAGGAGTCATCAACCATAAGTTAACTTCATTTGACTCCATTATCCCAATTCCCAAGGCACTGATCTCTCTCCAAGTCAATTCGACTTTCCTAGATTGTTGGATTAACTTGTGGTTTGATCCTTGTTTGGTGGACTAAACCCTTTGATGTCATATATCATGATCAAGCTTGTCACTTGTACTAGTTAGCCCCAATTCAACCCCTTAACTACCCTGCATTGGACATGGTTTCCAAGGTAGTGGATTTTCTCACATTGAACTAGTACTTCAATCCTGGATCCCATTTCAAATACTATAAGTCACTCTCACATCAATAATGAACCAAAGCTATACTCATTGAACCCCTTATATTGTGACTTCATCCTTAGGTCTAGGATAAACCATACACCTTACTTCACTTAGTATTAATTTGATTTGGTGTCTTGGTTTTGATCTCTCCTGTCAGGAGTAGATCGGGTCTCCCCCTTTGTTGTCTGGGCTAGATAACATAAAGCGAAGGTTGCCTCGACTGGCGTGACAACCATCTATTGGAGGTCGAGGTGATCATGGTTGCACCTTTTGAGTTGCCCTTCCCTATTGCCATCCATTAATGGATACATCCATAGGGGTAACTACAGTTTAGGTGATAACAGGTCCCACAGCCCATAGATCAAGGGGAGGAGTACATCACTTGCCTAGACCCGGTCTAGGGCTTACAGTGAAATCCTAGTAACTAACCAAGTGCCTCCATTCTCCTAGAGAATGGCTCTCAGCCCCAGGCTGAGCTTCCAGTCCTAGACTGGATCAATATCCTGGTAACTGACCAGATGCCTCCATTCTCCCAGAGAATGACTCTCAACCCCAGGCTGAGCTTCCAGTACCTAACTGGGTCAATATCTTGGTAACTGACCAGGTGCCTCCAATCTCCCAGAGAATGGCACTCGATGCTGCTCAAAAAAATCAATAGGCCATGCTATGATTAGCAATAAATTTTATCATTTTCTTACCTCTCTTGTACAAGGCACTAATCCATCGATAATTAGGGTCCTTCATCTTAACAATATCATGCATCAAAAGGTTTAATGTGTGAACCAAACACCTTGACCAAAATATGTTGGGATACTTATTCTCAATGATTGCTCCTGTTGCCTTACAATTAGCAACATTATCAGTGATGACTTGAATGACATTGTATGGCCCAATATCTTGAATGGTTTTAAGTAAAGGTTGTGCAATATTAATACCGGTCTTGTAGCGATCCGAGTTGTCATGGGCTGAAAGGAAGACCGCATCGCTAACAGACACATCAAGAATATTTATCAATGGCTTGCCTTTAACATTTGTCCACCCATCGGATACAATGGATACCCCATAGTTGGACCAATCATGTGTAAACTTCCCAAGAGTTATCGATTTTGGCTCTTTCCCTGTCAAGTCCCACGGTTCTAGCTTTGTAATACCCAGGGCTCCTGTATCCTTTAGGGGCACCATTGATGGCTTGTACCATTTCATTCTAATAAGGTGAGCGAAGAACATTGAATGGCACACCACATGCATAGAGAAACCTGTAAAATTTTGAATCCACATCATCTCTACAACCTTGGTCAAGGAAATCTGATAATGTTCTTCGCATAGTTGAGAATCCAGGGGATGAGGATCCCGATGGAGTCGATGATGATCCACTAGCAAACATTCTATGTGATGAGAGGATTCATGTAATATCCCAACTGATATTTGTTGTTATTTATAGAGTTTCTGATGTAGTTGTCGCTTTCTTGAAGTCTTGTTACCCAATACTTAAAGAAAATATGAATGCATGTGCCGTACTATGTTTACATGAGAATGCATGCAAGTGCATGAACCCTAAATAACCCAAATATTCAAATATGCGATAAGATAGGGATAGAAATGATGCATGCATGTACGTACCAATAACTCGTGTCGAGGATATAGGTCAATATGAGATAAGAATGCAAGTCATGCACCAAGAATTGGCAGAGATATGTGATGATCTCTGCCCAACAATTCACCCATGCAATAAATGCGCAGTCTTCAGTCTTGTGATTGATGAATAGCTGCTCCAATGATGTCAGATAGCTCCCGGAAGTAGGCACTAGGGTTATAATGCCCTTCTGATCAGTATGGAAGTCGCATGCAAGACATGCATGAGCTGTAGGTCAAAGGGCATGAATATCCTCAAGGAAAGTCACCCATGCAAAGAAAGGCGCCCTTCTGAAAGATGAAGTGATGAGATCTCTCTCTCGAAGTCGTAGAAGAACCCTGTATTCAGTAACTAGGCTAATAATGGCTCTCTCGGAAGGATGGAAGCTACATGCAGACCAAATAGCATTTGTCTGTCAAGATATGAAGATCTCCTGCTTGTCCAAGTCTCCCATGCAAGAGGGCGAGTCTCTGGATCCAATTTGTGGCTCTGAATCCTGAGGAATACCGAAGAATGCTGTATAAGATGGAAGTAATGTTGAATCTGCATGATCCAACCCTGAAAGTGACTAGGGAAGATAGATTCTGCTACTGAAATACACTTGATGGTTGAGTGGTGTGCCCTCAACACTAATTTGGCTCTTTGAGCTCTCCAAATCGAATCCACAAATCAATAATCAATAATCAGACCTAACCATTCACTTTATCCTTCTTTTATAACTTTGACATTGCATGCCCTAACTTTTGCATGCCTAGGTCACCTTTCTCTTATGTTTTTTAGTTGAGTTGCATGCATTGCTTTCTGTACACATGTAGGCTTAATTAAGGTGTTTCTGTGCATGCATCATGAAATATGGCCTGCATGTAATGCATGCAAGTGGCCCTCTTTTATCTATTGATGACCTAATAACCATGATTAAGATCTTTTGTTCTAAATGGTATCGGTCCTTAGTCAATTCCCTGAATGTCAGTACACGCTCGAACCTATGGGAATTAGATAGGTTAGCTCGATGGTCCCTTTTGCTTAAGCAGAAGAGGACATTATATTCCTCCACGCTCGAAATTGCTTGTCCTCAAGCAACTGTAATGCTGGGTGCTGTAGTACCTGTTCTCCTTCCCAAGTGGCCTCTTCTATGGGTATTTCTTTCCATTGATCCAAGTATTCTCAAATAATCTTGTTCCTTAATTTTCTTTCCCAAACTTGCAGGATTCGTTCTGGAACCAAAATCAGTTGCCCCTCATCATCAAGGGGGGGTAGTTCTGATGAAGTATCAATCTGTTGGCCTTATGCTTTCTTGAGGTTAGACACATGGAATACATTATGAATCTTGCTTTCTTGTGGTAACTCGAGCTCATATGCTATCCCACTTTCTGGATTATCTTATAAGGACCATAAAAGCGAGGCTTTAGTTTCTCTGCTCCCTTCTTTTTAAGGGATGATTGTCTGTAAGGCTGTAGTCGTAAGTATACCAAATCTCCTGAGCACCTGAGTGGGCCTAATGGTTAAGAAAATGTGTTATCTCCGAGGAGGTCACAGGTTCAAAATCGGCGAGGGGTAGGGTTGCTCATTGGCCCGTTGTGACAAGGCTCGAAGGGTAGGCGACCCCTGGGATAGAGGCTCTCCCCTGGGATAAAGGGTCTCAGGATGTCTCGGCCCCTACTGAGTCACAAGTTTCTGGTATATCTGGCTTGCGGGCTGTTGGATATACCCTTGGGAGGTTGCTGTTCCCATGGTTAAAAAAAAGTATACCAAATCTCCTACCTCAAAACTGCGCTCAATCCTGTGTCTGTCAGCATATTGTTAGAGTTTGCACTTTAATTCAATTTAACTAGGATCTTTAACTGAAAGAATAACAAGCACATCAAAACACAATAGATACAATAGTTTTTTTCAGGGAAACCATAAAGGAGAAAACCCCACAACTTCCTCAAAGATAGATTCGTCACTAATACAATATCAAGCAAAAATGGAAAACCCAAATATATGTCTTCTGCAGCTTCTCTCTTTCCCCTCCAGCGAACTTGTCTTCTCTCTCTTGCTTATGCGAACTTGAGTGCGTGAGTGGTGTGTCCAAATGAGAGAGCAAAGCTCTCTATTTATACTTTATGTTAGGGGTGACCTAAATCCTAATTAGGTCGACCTCACTAACCTGACTGGGACGACCTGTCCTAGGGAGACTCAATAATACATTTTACATTTGACTTTAGTGTTGTAGCAGTGTTGTCCTAGGTGTATCCATTTAATCCATGTCCTCTGTTGTCTTGCTACATAGTTCCTCAAGTATCCCTCAATCCACTTGTTGACTATCTCTATCTGTCTGTCACTCTGAGGATGATAACTCGTGCTCATAGCCAGTTTTGTCCCAATCAACCTGAAAAGCTCATGCTAGAATGCTCTTGTGAATTTACTATCCTTATCACTGACAATGGTCTTAGGTAACCTGCGCAACCTGAATACCTCTCTCAAAAACAACTCTGCTACCTGTGTGGCTGGATAGTCGGAAGGAATAACAAAGAAATGAGCGAACTTAGTCAACTTGTCAACCTCCACGTACAAACAGTCTCTACCCTGTACCTAAACCCTATAATAAAGTCCATTGAAACACTTTCCCATTTTTACTCGGGAATGGGTAGTGGCTGAAGTAGACCTGCTGTATGAGTATGCTCTATCTTATTCGGTTGGCACACACTACATTCCTTGACATGCTGCATTACATTGTTTTTGAGGCCCTTCCATAAGAATCACTCTAATATGCCTGTAAGTCTTAATGAACCCATGTTGTCATGCTAAAGGTGAATCATGAGAAGCTTGTAGAATCTTTTTCTTAAGTGCGGACTCAGGAACTGAGTAGATCCCGTTCTTATAGTAGATAATGTCATCTATCACCCTGTACCTGTAATCTTGTATCTGTCCATCCAATATTTTGCAAGCAAACTTATCTTTGGAGTATTTGACCAAAATATGTAATCTCCAATCTGAGGAAATGCTCATAAGAGATAAAGTGGCTGGTCGTCTAGAATGTGCATCTGCTACCACATTGTTTTTCCCTTTTATATATTCAATCTCGAAGTCGTAAGCTTGGATCTTACCCATTTTTGTTACCCCTCATTCAATTCTTTATTTTCCAAGAAGTACTTTAAGTTGTATGATATGTCTTAATCTTAAATTTGCCACCCACTAAGTATTGTTTGAACTTGGTTAGGGCATGGAGAATGGCTAACATTTCCTTGTCATATATTGAGTATTAGCGCTCATAGTCCTTAAGCTTTTTGATCTCGAATGCAATAGGGTCATTATTCTGCATCAATACTGCTCCAATACCTTCTCCTGAAGCATCACATTTTAATACGAATGGTTGTGTAAAATCTGGTAGGGCTAGTACGAGGCATGAACTCATTACCTTCTTCATTTTTTGAAATGTTTGTTGTGCTGCCTCTAACCAACTGAATGACCCTTTCTTTGTAAGATCTGTAAGTGGAGCTGTCATTTGTGAGAACTCGTTGACATACCTCATGTAGTAGGTGCAAAGACCCGAAAATCCTTTCAACTCTGTCACAATTTTAGGTGTAGGCCAATCCAGTATGGCTTTAATCTTTTCTAAGTGTGCCTGTACACCATTTGCTCCTATCATGTGCCCTAACATGTCTTGCATACCGAACTCACATTTGGACATCTTTGCATATAGTGATTGTTCCTTTAGAATTCTAAGTACTTCATCAAGGTGCTTTAAATGATCTTCCCAAGTCTTACTGTAAATTAATATGTAATCAAAGAATACCAAAAGATACTTATGTAACTGAGCCTTGAAGGTGTGATTCATACATGACTGAAAAGTAGTCGGTGCATTAGTGAGCCCAAATGGCATCACCATAAACTCATAGTGTTCGTAGTGGAAACCGAAGGCGGTCTTTGGGACATCCTGTTCCCTAACCCGTATCTGATGGTACCCTGATCGGAGGTCAATTTTGGAGAAGTATTTTGCCCCATCTATTCATCTATTCTTGGAATTGGATATATGTTCTTAATGGTTTTCTTGTTAAGGGCCCTGTAATCAATGCACATGCATAAAGTCCCATCCTTCTTTTTTACTAAAACCACTGAGGATGCGAATGGACTAGAGCGGGGTCTAATGTAGCCCAATTTGAGCAACTCTTTGATTTTATTTTCAATTTCATCTTTATACCTCTTGGGGTGTCAGTAAGGGGTAGTAATGACTGCTTGGGTCCCCTCCTCCAACTCAATAATGTGCTCAAATCCACGATCCAGAGGCCTACCTGATGGAAGATCTCTTAATACTTTCTCATGCGCTTTTGTAGTAGTGCCTGTATTTCTGCTGGATGTTGTGTGGCGCTATCCGGTGACTTCCTTAATGTAACCAAGCAGTTGGTTGTCCACTCTATGTCTCCGTGTCGGAGCACAACCTCCATCCTGTGTGATGATACTGCTCTAGGAGGGTAGGTGTGCATACCTCTCAAAACAACCCTCTATCCATCTGTTCCTTGAAATTCCATCTCCATGGTCTGGTAGTTCGTAGAATACTTTCCAATTGAATAAAGCCACTGAAATCCCAACACCACATTCGTATTTGTCACATCAACCACATAAAACGAATCTGTCATTGTATTGTTCCCTAGAGTCACGTTCAATTTTGGAATCCAATGAGTGCACTGCATGCTGTGGTTGCCTGCTATGGCCACTGTAAATCCATCAAATTTCTCAGTCTGAATACCTCTCCTTTTTATCCATGCAACATCAATAAAATTGTGGGATGCCCCACTATCAATCAACACTCCAACCCTGTTACCCTGTATGACACCTCTTATCCGGAGAGTGTGGAATCTAGGAACTCTAGATAATGTAGTAACGAAACCTCCCTTTATATCCTCTGAGAACTGCTCCTCCTCTACTGTGTGCAGTGCCACTCTCTCTACTTGCTCCTGATCATCCTCGCCCTCCCCGCTGTGAGAATATACCTCTATGTAATGCCTTTCCCTTCCTGTAACACCTGCGACCTGGTACCCATGGCTCCTGACAACTAAAGGATAGTTTCTTTCTTCTAAGTTCCTGGCGGGTATCATTATCCATCCACTCTCTTTTGGGCCATTCTTTTTGGAAAGGTCTTTGTTCCTTATCTTTAATAGGCAAATTTGTCTTAGGAATAAACTTGTTTTTAGGAATGGAATCTTGTAAGTATCTGGTACGACTGATGGCATCATGCAATGTGGTGGGTCTATAGGCCTTAACCCATCTACATAAGGGTTCAATGAGAGCCTCAATAAACAACATAACTAACCCGCTCTCTGAGATATCTGTCACCATAACTGTTAATCCTTTGAAATTCTGATATGAAAGCTTCGAGACTACCTGTCTGCTTTTGCTGTGCTAGCTCTCTGAAATGTGCCTCAGGGTCTTTCCTGTCAAAATGCTCGATGAGCCTTTTTGTAAAATCAGTATAGGAAGTGATGGTATTGTGACCCAATGTCACTAGCCCGTGGTACCACCACTCATGGGCCTCCCTGTCCAAATGCAAAATAGCCATCTTAATGGCATTTGTCTCCATCACGTGGTTAAGTTGGAAGTAAGTGTCCAACGTTTGTACCCAATTCTGCGCTAGGCCACTCCGGGTCCCATCAAAAGTAGGAATAGTCAATTTCCCTACTATGCGCTGCAATTCATACTTCTGAATGAAATCCCTATTATAGACTTTCGGCCTGTTCTTGCTCTTAAAATGACAAGTTCGTAAATGTCATTGCTAACTGGAAATCATTTCCAAATGCTTTGTACTCCTGTAAATATGTCCCCTTTGGTTCTTTTGGCTCTATTTGTACTATCGTGGCACTACTGTTTGGCTATCCAAGAACTGTGGCATGGTAGGTTTGGAGGACCTGTTGTAGATATGAAGGTGACTCTGCATATTAGTATGTAAATTCCCTCCACTGCTACTTGTGGATACTCCGTCATTGTTGGGAAATTGCGGAATGTTTGAGGTGGACCCTGCTTTATCTGCCAATTTGTTGATGGCAGTCAACATTTCCTTATGTCCTGTAGTTAATTCCTCCAAAGGGGAAATGAGACAGTTGAAAGCCATTTTATCATTGTCTGCCATGGTCTCTTTACCTTTTCCTTTCCCAAACTGAGTCTCTGTGTCTTCCAGTTCTATATCCTCTAACTCTACCTCTTCTTCACTTCTTCCCCTGTTCCTGAACCTCTGCCGTTTATAAGGTAATATTGTGCAAGTCTTCTGGATTCATTCACTGATTTATAACTGCACGCTCCCACAGTTGGCGAGGAACATGCTCTGATACCATTGTAATATCCCAACTGATATTTGTTGTTCTTTATAGAGTTTCTGATGTAGTTGTTGCTTTCTTGAAGTGTTGTTACCCAATACTTGAAGAAAATATGAATGCATGTGTCATACTATGTTTGCATGAGAATGCATGCAAGTGCATGGGGTTGCATGAACCCTAAATAACCCAAATATTCAAATATGCGACAAGATAGGGATAGAAATGATGCATGTACGTACCAATAACTTGTGCCGAGGATGTAGGTCAATATGAGATAAGCATGCAAGTTATGCACCAAGAATCAGTTGAGATATGTGATGATCTCTGCCCAACAATTCACCCATGCAATAAATGCACCCTCTTAAGTCTTGGGATTGATGAATAACTGCTTCAATGAAGCGAGATAGCTCTCAGAAGTAGGCACTAGGGTTATGATGCCCTTCTGATCAGTATGGAATTCACATACAAGACATGCATGAGCTCTAGGTCAAAGGGCGTGAATCTCCTCAAGGAAACTCACCCATGCAAGGAAAGGCGCCCTTCTGAAAGATGAAGTGATGAGATCTCTCTCTCGAAGCTGCAGAAGAAGCCTGTATTCAGTAACTAGGCTAATAATGGCTCTCTCAGAAGGATGGAAGCTGCATGCAGACCAAATAGCATATGTCTATCAAGATATGAAGATCTCCTGCTTGTCCAAGTCGCCCATGCAAGAGGGTGAGTGTCTAGATCAATTGTTTGGCTCTGAATCCTGAGGAATATCGAAGAATGCTGTATAAGATGGAAGTAATGTTGAAACTGGATGATACAGCCCTGAAAGTTAGTGACTAAGGTAGATAGATTTCGCTACCGAAATATACTTGATGGTTGAGTGGTGTGCCCTCAACCCTAATTTGGCTCTCTGAGCTCCCCAAATCGAATTCACAAATCAATAATCAATAAGCAGACCTAATCATTCACTTTATCCTTCTTTTATAACTTTGACATTGCATGCCCTAACTTTTGTATGCCTAGGTCACTTTTCTCTTATGTTTTTCAGTTGAGTTGCATGCATTGCTTTCTGTACGCATGCAGGCTTAATTAAGGTGTTTCTGTGCATGCATCATGAAATATGGCCTGCACGTAATGCATGCAAGTGGCCCCTAGCTCTAGTGCCCCTCTTTTATCTACTGATAACCTAATAACCATGATTAAGATATTCTTTTGTTTTGAATGGTATCAGTCCTCAATCATTTTCCTGAATGTCAGTACCCACTCGGACCTATGGGAATTAGATAGGTTAGCGGGATGGGTTAAGGCTTATAGACCCACCACCCTGTCTGATGTCATCAGTCGTACCAGAGATTTATAGGATTCAGTACCCAAAAATAAGTTTCCTCCCATAACCAATTTTCCTTTAAAAGATAAGGAGAGGAGACCCTTCCAAAAATAATGGCCCAAGAAAGAGTGGATGGATAATGATACCTGCCAAGACCTTAGAAGGAAGAAACTGTGTTTTAGTTATTAGGAACCATGGGTACCAGGTCACAGGTGTTTAGGGAAGGGAAATGATCACTACATAAAGGTATACTCTGACAATGGAGAGGACGAGGATGATCAGGACCAGGAATAGGGAGAGGCACTCTATGCAGTGTTAAGATTCAATATGTTGAGATAGATAACATCAGTATTCAATTCAATTTCACAACAATAGCATATACAGGATCACTAAAAGAATAACAAGCACAACATAAACACAAGAGACACAAATTTATCGTGGGAAACCTTCTAGGGGAAGAAAACCCAGCAAACCTTCCTCAATATAGATGATCAAAAAGTACGAAACAAAACCCCAAACAAGTGCTCCTTCTCCTTGCAGATATCTCTCTCTCTCTCCATTTGGAATTACACAAGTGTGTGTGAATGAATGAATGAATAAATGAGAGAGCCTAGCTCTTTATTTATACATTCACTTCTACTTTAATTTTACAACTTGACATGTTGGCCTCAACTAAGTTTACCACTCAACTAATGTTGACTGGGCCGACTCCTCTAGGGGACTTAAAAACCCCATTACATTTGACTCTAGGGGATCTATTGCCTCGACTTACAAGGGAGGATTTACCGCATGACCAAATACAATAATAACATCCCGACGGAGGAATAAAACATCTCAGAATAAAGTACAATAATAAAATACAACACATCAGCAACTTGCTCATCAGTGTTCACATACTGTAGCTTTATAGCTCCCTTCTGTACCATATCTCGTATATAAAAATACCGGATTTCTATGTGCTTTGACTTGTCATGGAACACTGGGTTCTCCGTCATCTTTATACAACTCTGGTTGTCGCATAGAATCACTGTGGTATCCAACTCCAGGTCAAATAGTCCTGACATCAACTTTCGAAGCCATATGGCCTCACAACTAGCAGGACAAGCTGCTATATACTCTGCTTCAGCTGTGCTGAGAGCAACACTGGACTGCTTCCTGCTAAACCATGAGATCATGGCGGATCCCAGATAATAACATCCACCTGAGGTGCTCTTCTTGTCTGAGACACTTCCAGTCTACATCTATATAACCATACAATTTGTAGTCTTGATCTCCAACATAGTATAGACCAAAGTCTATTGTACCTTTCAGGCACTTCATCACATGCTTTGCAGCTACTAGGTGAACACGTCTAGGCTTAACTAGATACTGACTCGGGTTGTTCACAGCAAAGCATATATCTGGCTTGATATTCGTCAAATACATCAATGAACCAATCATCTGTCTGTAAATTGTAGAAACCACTGTCCATCATCCCAGATCTCTACTTCACTTTTTCCTTGGCTAAGGAAAAATCTCATCTGATTTGAGCCACATATCTAATCACAAGAATCATGCCAAGATTCTTTAACTTTGAGATCTACTCCCTTTGAAGTGGAGTCTTCTACATCTGAGTATTGTCCTCCCTTTGTGACTGAACATCATGCACACTCTCCATTGAGTGATCTTCTGCATATCTATCCGTGCCATCTCCCGTGGTGATCATCAAGCTCATCAAATGACTATAGATCCTGGGTACCTGTTGAACCCGTACAAAGCCTTCTTCAATCATGTGATTCTCTATCGAATCCCGGGAGTTTGCTCGATATGCACTTTTTCTTCAATTACACCATTCAAGAGAACGGTCTTGTCATCCATGGGTGTAATCTATCTCTGGAAGTGTGTCTAGCCACTGGAGCAAACATCTCGTCATGATCCTCTCCCTCTTTTTAAGAGAATCCTCTAGCCACGAGCCTTCCTTTGTACTTCTATAGTATGTTTTGTTAGATTATGATAACTTCGGGAAGTCCTCCATGACTCAGATGCCTTGCATGGAGGGACATTAGTACCATAGGCATCAGGATGGAGTAGAGAGTGAGATGCACTCTACTCAGTGGCATGAGCCCAGCAGGGGCTGCATGCAGAGCCTCAGGGGAGATTGACCTATGCATGCATGAGTTTTGCATGACCTGCCAACATTCAGTGAATGCCTGCAAAAGTGACCTTTTGCATGCATGCATCCAAAAGTGACTTTTTGCATGCACCGAGAATTAGGGTTTTGGCAAACCTAATTCATCGGTGAGATTATTTATAGAGGCAGGGGGTTCCCAGATGGGGTTACTTAGTTGCATTATCAGAGAGAGATATTGCCAAAGTGAGGAGGACGAATCTGTCCATGTGGGGCGACTTTTTGAGATAGGGAGGAGTTGCTACAGGAGCTAGGAAGGTCAGATCTGAGCTAGATCAATGAACTTCAGTTCTAGAGAGACTAGATCCTCAGTACTGTGAGCTGAGAGAGCTCCACAGTGTGATTACTGATCAGATTGGAGGAGGCCGAGTTTGCTTGGAGGAGGACGTTTTTCCTGAGCAGGAGAAGCTCATTGTGAGCTGGATCGACCGAGTTGGAGTCCGAGACTTTCAGGAAGGTTAGAGACGATCAGAGCTCAGATCTGTTGAGATCCGAAGCAGTACGAGCATTTGACATCCAGAGGAGGAGGGCACACTTGTGCATGCAGAGAGGGCCGATTTCATCAGTGGGCAATCTTCAGAGAGAGCAGATTAGAGCAGGGTGATCAGTAGAGGGCAGATCCATCAGAGGCACCATCAGAGCACTCAGATCCAGATTGGTAGTTAGGGCACACTTCATCAGTGCATGCATTTGCTGGATGCATGCAAATTAGGGTTTGCCCTAGTCAGAGGGATTGAGCTACTAGTTGAGGTAACTCTGTATTGTACTGATGCTTTATTCTTCTATATGCTCTGGGCTCGAGATTGAGAAGATAGCCCCATAGTTAGCTGGTTTCTCCCGAAAGGGTTCCAGGGTATATCTGTTGTCTATATGATTGCTTTATGTGTTAGTTGGTAGATGCAGGCCTAGTTATTTGGATCTATGTTTTATGAGTACGTACTGACATAGAGATTCATATCACTTGGGGTCTTAGACTGATACATAGGGAATAGTGATCTCTGTATCAAAGATTTACATGGTATCAGAGCCCTGGTAAGGGTCAGGGTGGCGGTCATTTATAGATCTACAGTGGTGGTGGCTAGATCTGAGATAGATCTAGTAGATCTGTGGAGATAGAGACCATATCTACCAGATTTGAACATTCTCGTTCAGATCAGAGGTTGTAGAGGTCAGATCTATCAGATATGTGGTATTGGGGACTAGATCCGAGATAGATCTAGTAGTGCAGTGGAGATAGAGGCCAGATCTGTGGTTGTAGAGGTCAAATCTATTAGTTCAGTTGATGAGTAGTCAGATCTGAGATAGATCTGCCAGGTTTGTGATCAGGAGAGATTTATGTTTATTGTGGGTTGCAGTTTTTCCAATTGGGTGAGTATGGCTACTGGTTTGAGAGTGGAGGACCGGTTGGATGGTGCCTCCAACTACAGTGCATGGAGGGCACGCATTACTCTCTTGCTGAAAGAGAGTGAGTTATGGGATGTTGTGTACAACACGAAAACAAATCCCGTTACTGTTCCGTTAGATGCCACTGCCAAAGCAGTGTATGAAAAGAAGAACATAAAGGCCCAAAGGATCCTGCTTGATGCGATCAAGGATCACCTTATTCCACATGTCTCTGCGAAAGACAATGTGTATGAGAGTGGGATGCATTGACTAGTCTGTACCAGGGCTCAAATGAAAACAAGAAGATGGTTCTCAGAGAGAAGCTGAGAAGCATCAAGATGGGGAAAGATGAGAGCATGGTTACCTATCTCACCAAGATCTCTTAAGTGAGAGATGAGTTGGGAGCAGTTGGTGAGAAGGTAGAGGACAGTGAGCTAGTTCGGCAGGCCTTGAATGGCGTATTTGTAGCATGGGCAGTGTTTGTTCAGTCCATCATAGGTCGAGAGAACCTTCCCAAGTGGGATAGACTGTGGGATGACTTCACTCAGGAGGAGATCCGGAGAGGGTACATTCAGAGTTCAGCCTCTGCCATTCCTGAGGAGGAGGATGTGGCTCTCGCAATAGGTGGGAAGCAGAGGGGCAGATAGAAGAAGGATCTGAGTAAGATCAAGTGTTTCGCCTGCAATGAGTATGGACATTATGCGGGACAGTGTCCGCATAAGAAGAAGGGAAAGTAGGCGAAGGATGAGAAGGGGGCAGCAGTAGAGGAGGTTGATGAGTTCTCTTCTCAATTTGAGAAGGAGTTCTCACTAGCCACAGTCCAGTCAGGACATGATAGTTGCCCACCAGAGATTCGACCTGAGCAGAGATGGAGAGTGGACATTACTCTCAGCAGTCATATGACAGGAGTGCTAGACGCATTCCTGATCTTAGAGCAGACGGCAGTACAGTTGACTCGAGATGGTCAGGGGGTTGATCATTTAGTTGCTGGTGTGGGCAGAGTGAGATTTTTGCTTGACCGTGGGGAGCTCCTGGAGGTATCAGGAGTGTTCTTTGTTCCAGGACTGAGAGGGAGTGTTATCTCAGTGGCAGCTTTGGCTGCTGCAGGATACCCTGTAGTGTTTCACAGGGATCAGTTCTTCACCTATCCTAGAGGAGTAGACCCAGTGTTGTTGGGTCACAGGATTGACGGTGAGTACTTGGTTCATGTACAGCCTACTTTAGGTACATCAGGATGGTTGAGTGCATCCTCTTCAGATTCAGAGGGGGATGATGGTCGAGATGCCCACAGCAGAGATGAAGCTAGGAGGAGTGGGCCTGTTCAGCAGATGGGTGAGCGTGAGGCTCACCATGATGAGGATCAGGGCAGTGATTGCGGAGTTCCGATGGATGAGCGAGATGCTCATGACAATGATGAGTCACAGGAGATTGAGCCTTTGGGCTCATATCAGAGGGATGAGCATATTGCTCATGCAGGCACCAGTCAGAGAGTGAGCTGGTATGACATGGTTGAGATGGACTTGGATCAGGAGAGAGTTCAGTCAGTTCAGTCAGTGCAGAGACAGAGGGAGTTGACTTACAGAGCTGCGTCAACTCAAGGTCACATGCAGATGGTCTACAGAGCAGTAGATCCACTTGACAAAGGTCTTCAGGGTTGGTTACAGTAGTAGAGACTCAAAGGGAATCTGAGTCAGAGTGCAGTGACAGAGTCAGCAGTGGTTGACAGAGGGGCTTCATCTGAAGCCACACATATGGAGATTGGTCAGGGTTCTTCAGATCAGAGGGCAGCAGTGACAGGCATATCAACTAGATCAGAGTCAGCAGCAGCAGATTTGATGGATCCAGGTATCCATGGTAGGACTTCCCTCGTTAAGAGGGAGTGTTAGATTATGGTAACTTCGGGAAGTCCTCCATGATGCCTTGCATGGAGGGACATTAGTACCATAGGGATCAGGATGGAGTAGAGAGTGAGATGCACTCTACTCAGTGGCATGAGCCCAGCAGGGTTTGCATGCGGAGCCTCAGGGGAGATTGACCTATGCATGCATGAGTTTTGCATGACCTGTCAGCATTCAGTGCATGTATGCAAAAGTGACTTCACTTTTGCATGCACCGGGAATTAGGGTTTTGGCAAACCTAATTCATTGGTGAGATTATTTATAGAGGCAGGGGGTCCCCAGATGGGGTTACTCAGTTGCATTATCAGAGAGAGATATTGCCAAAGTGAGGAGGATGAATCTGTCCATGTGGGGCGACTTTCTAAGATAGGGAAGAGTTGCTGCAGGAGCTAGGAAGGTTAGATATGAGCTAGATCAGTGACCTTCAGTTCCAGAGAGACTAGATCCTCAGTACTGTGAGCTGAGAGAGCTCCACAGTGTGATTACTGATCAAATTGGAGGAGGCCGAGTTTGCTTGGAGGAGGACGTTTTTCCTGAGGAGGATAAGCTCGTTGTGAGCTGGATCGACCGAGTTGGAGTTCGAGACTTTCAAGAT
This sequence comes from Larix kaempferi, assembly GCA_027924585.1. Taxonomy (NCBI): domain Eukaryota; kingdom Viridiplantae; phylum Streptophyta; class Pinopsida; order Pinales; family Pinaceae; genus Larix; species Larix kaempferi. The sequence goes on from BSBM01000076.1 coordinate 5,116,317, forward strand.
AGCCGTGCCTTGATATTTCAGGAAGGTTAGAGACGATCGGAGCTCAGATCAGTTGAGATCCGGAGCAGTACGAGCATTTGACATCCAGAGGAGGAGGGCACACTTGTGCATGCAGAGAGGGCTGATTTCATCAGTGGGCAGTCTTCAGAGAGAGCAGATCAGAGAAGGGTGATCAGTAGAGGGTAGATCCATCAGAGGCACCGTCAGAGCACTCAGATCCAGATTGGCAGTTAGGGCACACTTCATCAGTGCATGCATCAGCTGGATGCATGCAAATTAGTGTTTTCCCTAGTCAGAGGGATTGAGCTACCAGTTGAGGTAACTCTGTATTGTACTGCTTCTTTATTCTTCTATATGCTATGGGCTCGAGATTGAGAAGATAGCCCCATAGTTAGCTGGTTTCTCCCGAAAGGGTTCCAAGGTATATCTATTGTCTATATGATTGCTTTATGTGTTAGTTGGTATATGCAGGCCTAGTTATTTGGATCTATGTTTTATGAGTACGTACTGACATAGAGATTCATATCACTTGGGGTCTTAGACTGATACAGAGGGACTAGTGATCTCTGTATCAAAGATTTACATGTTTGATTTGTAAGTCTTCTTGTTGAACATTCATCACTTGTTCTTTGGAACAAGTGTTCATCATCCTTCTTTTGTAGATCATAGCACATGATCTTTCCTACAAATCAAATTCAATTACATGATTAGTAACAATTCATAATCATCAAATCATGTTGACATTTCAATGATAACCTATTATGCATACTGATATGATTCACATAGTTATGCAACTATATTGACCAATACTTTGGCACAACACTTTTCCATATCCTGTATGCATACAGTGGCTATCTAGATGCCTTCTATCTCTACCAGAACATACTATCAAGAACGTGCACAGTGGCTAGGATGTTAGCAAAGAGGTTTCATTCTAGACAAGCAACAATGGAATATTTGTCCAACTTACCCATCATATGCATATTTGTAGTATACTGTTCAATGCTATATGAATGCTTACACTATGCATGATATATTTCCTAATTCTAGGAATACAAATATGCATACAACTATTATGAGCAATATCATTAACTATTCAGAGATTCAAGAAGTAATTCAAATAACAACTCAAATACTTATCTTTTATGTTTGTGTGGTTGCCTCCATCTTGATCTCTATTTTCCCTTTATGATATCATCATGATTATATGTCTTTGAACTTCTATCCATCCAGTACCACTATGCATGCTTAGGTGTGAACTAGTTTCATCATTGTGTCATCCTCAAGATCGCACACATTCATTAGTATAATCTCAATACTATCAAAACATGATAATCCTAAATAATCTTAAACATGTATGGTCATGATCATTTCATACACAGGTAATTTATCACAAGCGTTAGTATTCAAGGTTTCATAGAGTACTTATTTTACTCATGCATATTCAGATTTGACCATAGGACTCTTCTAGTTTGTCATATCATTAATCAAACTAAGAAACACAATATGCATAAAGCCTTGATTAGCTAAACTCTATCTTCAAGAGTAATCATTATTAACCATATGAAAGTATACTTATCTAAGATCCTAACACAAAGTAGGATTCTAACTTGATATAGGAAAACATACCTGGATTAGTATGCTTGCTAGTTATGCCTAACATACCTAAACAATATCTTCTTTGTTCTCTTCAATGATTTAGAGACCTTGTGCTAGTAACCTTCATATCTCATAAGTTAAGCATAGTAGAACCAAATCATACATACCTCATAAGTAGAGATTCTATGTGATCAAAGACTATGGATGAGTCTTTGTCTTCATGTCATCATGGTCATATATTCTTGATCTAGAACTTGATTTGTCTTTCTTCATGTACCATTCATGTTAGCAGACAACATCATTCTCATACAACACCATAAGTGTATTAGTACAGTCATAATATCATGAGTGTCATAACCCTAATCAATGAATGTCTTCTATCATTTGCATGCATTCATACTTTTACTAATGTGATCATACAACCCTAAAAATTGATTATGATTGTACTATCCTTAATCATATGTAGGTAAACATATCATGAACTTAATCATCTGATAAATAAAAATTAATTTCAGAAGATACCTGCATCTCTTCAAGTTATAACTGTTGAGATTACTTGTAGTCTTCTCTATAAGGGTAAAACCCTAATATTCCAAGGTAGATCACTTGTAAACATATTATATAGATTCATGGTGATATTATGATAGAATACTAGTGCCATTTAAACCTCAGTCAATGCTGCCCTATGATTTTACTAACTTTGCTAGGGTTTCTTCTTACTTGTAGAACCCAGAAACCCTTATTTTTAATCTCCTTCCTCCCGCAACATTTGATGGAAGATTAATATCTATGATGAAGGGATTCCAAATCCATTTTCAAAGTTTCCAATGTTGCATAAGGTGTCTCCAACATTGTATCAGGTCCTTCCATACCTAAAAAATTGAAAACCCTAAGTGAGAACTTCTTCCTCCTCTTCTTTGATTTCCTATGTTGAGCTATTTCAGATGTGCCTTATGGTTTCTACTTTCTAGTGTATCTTTGAAATTTTGGATCCTCAGGGTCTGAAACTTCGGCTTGTGGTAGCAAGACATGTCATCTTTCCAACCCCACAGATTTGAGCTTCATTGGATTCTCCATGAGAAAGATATACTAAGTTTCCCAACATGACCTGTTTATGGGATCAAACAACATAGCGAACTTGTACGGCGTGCTACGTGTCACTGTTTCAACTTCGGCCTCTGATACTCGGACCTGTGAAACTATAGTTCGTGCCCTAACTGTCACATTGTACGGAATTCCATTTGGAGCTTCCTAGCCCGAGATATGACCTTTTTCCCTAGGTCACTTGTTTAGGGATGCATTCTGGAAGAGGCCAAAAACCTAACTTGTACGGATCACATCTCACAAAGTACAACGAATATAAGGCTGAAACTCAGACACAAGGTATATGAACATTTCATCTTCGGCTTGTCCAAGTTTCAGATCCTGAACCTTCGCCAAAAGTGAATTATAGCGAAAATGCCAAGATGACTAGTTTTTGCTATACAAATCCCTAACTTTCAAATTGTCGCAAGTGAAACAAGTGTCGTAAATGCCTTCTTTCAGGCTAGCTTTGATACCATGTTAAGATTCAATATGCTAAGATAGATAACATCAGTATTCAATTCAATTTCACAACAATAGCATATACAGGATCACTGAAAGCAGTGTTGCAAATATCTCCGATTTCTCACGATATTTTAGATTTCTCGCGAGTTTTTCGTGTTGTCGATTTGTCCGATATTTTCATAATTCTTCAAGACTAAGTTGAATTTTGCCAATATTTTTCGATTATTCCTGATATTTTCCCCGATGTTCCCGATAAGTTTCTTTCCAGACCCTCGACGATATATTCACCGACACGATATTTGCAACATTGACTGAAAGAATAACAAGCACAACATAAACACAAGAGACACAAATTTATCCTGGGAAACCCTCTAGGGGAAGAAAACCCAGCAAAACTTCCTCAATATAGATGATCAAAAAGTACAAAGACAAAACCCCAAATGAGTGCTCCTTCTCCTTGTAGATATCTCTCTCTCTCTCTCTCTCCATTGCAAATTACACAAGTGAGTGTGTGTGAATGAATGAATCAATAAATGAGAGAGCCTAGCTCTCTATTTATACATTTACTTCTACTTTAATTTTACAACTTGACATGTTGGCCTCAACTAACTTTACCACTCAACTAATGTTGACTGGACCGACTCCTCTAGGGGACTTAAAAACCCCATTACCTTTGACTCTAGGGGATCTATTGCCCCGACTTACAAGGGAGGATTTACCTCATGACCAAATACAATAATAACATGCCGACGGAGGAATAAAACATCTCCGGATAAATTACAATAATAAAATACAATAGAATATTCTTCGAAGTTACAATATTTCAACACGCAGCAGAGGAGGAGCAGTCTCTGGAGTGTACACAAGGAGGTGTCATTGCTACATTATCTAGAGTTCCTAGATTTCACACTCTTCGAATCAGAGGTGTCATATGTTAGATTTTCTACTTTTATTCAATATTATCTAGGATCTTAACTGAAAGAATAACATGCACAACATAACACAATAGACACAAAGATTTTCCTCGGGGAAACCATAAAGGAGAAAACCCCGCAACTTCCTTAGAGATAGAATCGTCACCAATACAATATCAAAAAAGTAAAACCCCAAAACAAAGATGGCCTTCTGCATCTCCTCTCTCTTTCTCCTATGCGAACTTGTCCTCTCTCTCTCACTTATGCGAACTTGAGTGAGTGAGTGTGTTCAAATGAGAGAGCCTTGCTCTCTATTTATACTTTACTTTCACTTGACCTTTTTCACTTGCTAGGTCAGCCCCAGCTAAACCTGACTGGGCTGACTTCTCTAGGGGATTCAAGAACCCTAATACAACTGACTCTAGGGGGAACTATTGCCCCGACTTACAATGGAGGATTTACCTCAATGACTTTACATGACCAAATGTAATAATGACATCTCCGACAGGAGGAATAAACATCTCCGTCGAAGCTACAAATAAAATACAATATAAAATTAAGTGAATATCTTCTAGAGTTACAATTACATCAACACTCCCTCTTAACTAGGAAGGTATTCTCTTGCCACAATCATCAATACATCTGGACACAAGTCTTCATCGTTGGATCATCTTCAATGCTGGAACATCATCATCAACACTGGATCATCATCGTCACTGCTGCTACAATCCTCATGTCGATCATCGATTGGTGACATCTCTCGAATCTACTCGTCATAGGAAGTTCTACAGAGTCAGCCCTTTTTCATGCTGGATGCAGGCCTAACCCTCATGTAGGTCTTCATCATCTCTGCAAGCAAGCCATAAAGTAGGTACAGCCCAGGACCAGTCATTACATTGCCACTGCAAACACCTGCGTCTCCTACTATCGCCTCATCGTCTTTAGATCATCTCATCATCACACAGAGCACAACCCAGATGCGCATCACATGTCCCACAACGGTCTGCCCACGTCTACCAACATGGGAGGACTAACCTGCCACTATGCGAGATCCTTCCTAGGCGCACACACAGTGTCTTATGATCGGTGGACATCTTTAGAATGGGAGGCACAAACCTACCACCATCGTCTACCAACATGGGAGGACTTTCCTACCACCATGCGAGACCTCGTCTACCAACATGCGAGACCTGCGTCTACCAGCGTGCGAGACACAACCCTTACATCTTACCAACATGGGGGGGCTTTCCTACCACCATGCGAGAATGGTTTAGCCCTTACATCTACCAACATGGGAGGACTTTCCTACCACCATGCGAGAATGGCTCGGCCCTTACATCTACCAACATAGGAGGACTTTCCTACCACTATGCGAGAATGGCCCATGTGCATCTGCGTCTTGCGGACTCATCACTTCCTCTTGGAAGGAACCTCGATCTGGAGAACACCAAGCTTCTCTCTGAAGTACTCGAACTTCACTCTGGCTAGCGGCTTGGTCAACACATTGGCTATCTACTCGCTCGTCGCTACATACTAGAGCTTCACTGCGCACCATATCCCTGATATAGTGGTACTTGATCTCAATATGCTTCAACTTGTTATGGAACACTAGGTTCTTGGACAACTTCACACTACTTTGGTTGTCACGGAATATACAAGTCCCCTCTAACTAGAGATCAAACAAATCAGATAGTAGCTTCCTAAGCCATACTGCCTCACAACTAGCCGAACAAGCTGCAACATACTCTGCTTCGGCTGTACTAAGTGCCACACACGACTGCTTCTTGCTAAACCAGGAGATCATACCGGATCCCATACTGAAGCAACATCCCGAAGTGCTCTTCCTATCCGCGACATTGCTTGCCCAATCCGAATCAACATGACCCTACAGGTTAATCTTCTGATTCGCGTCATACTTGAGCCCATAATCAACTGTACCTTTCAGGTACCTCAATATATCCTTTGCAGCAATCAAATGAACGTGTTTTGGATCCGTCAAGAACTAGCTCAATGTGTTCACAGCAAAGCATATGTCTGGTCTCGTGTTCGTCAGGTACTTCAATGAACCAATCATCTGACGATACATTGTGGCATCAACTGACTCTGATGAAGCATCACATAGTAGCTTTGACTTTGATGCCATGGGTGTGGCCATAGCCTTGCAGTCCATCAATACAAACCTCTTCAGAATCTCCATTGCATACTTCCCTTGTCCAAGGAAGATTCCATCTGCACTTTGCCACACCTCCATACCTAAGAAATAGTGCATCATCCTAGGTCCTTCATCTCGAACTCTGTGGCAAGCTTCCTCTTCATATCTGCAATGAGCTCATCCTCCCATGTTACAAACAAGTCATCTACACAGAGTAGGAGTATCACTGGATTTCCCACCTCAACCTTGTAGTAAAGGTTGGAATCTGCTTTACTCTTGGTAAAGCCCAAGCTCATCAGGAAACTATCCATCCTGTTGTACCACGTCCTGGGTGCCTACTTCAATCCATACAAGGCCTTCTTCAATTTGCACACATGAGTCTTCCTGTCATGTGTCTCAAATCCCAGTCACTGCTCCACGTACACTTCCTCTTCTACTACACCATTCAAGAAAGCTGTCTTGACATCCATCTGGTGTACCTTCCATTTCGTCACTGCAGCAAATGCAAGTACAGATCTGATGGAAGTGTATCTGGCTACAGGTGCAAATGTATCCTCATAATTTATGCCTTCCTTCTGGGAGAAGCCACGTGCCACGAACCTCCCCTTGTGTTTCTCAATGCTACCATCTCCAGCATGCTTGATCTTATAGATCCACTTCAAAGTCACAATAGACTTCCCTTCTGGTTTCGGAACTACCTCCCAGACATCACTCTTCATGATCGACTGGTATTCCTCGATCATGGCATCCTTCCATTCTTTCTTCTCTACCGCTTCCTCATAGTTGGAAGGTTCTTTGTCAATGATGTCGCACAACAGGGCTACATAGATGGAGTATGGCATAGGTTTCTTGCTTTCTCTGTGCATCCCCTCTGGAGCGCCATACTTCTCTGCATCTCGTATTGCCTCTCGTACCCATGCTGGTTTCCTCTTGTGGGAGTTCTTCTCATGAGGTGGATCTACAGGTTCTTGTGGTTCTTCCATTTCTCGGTCTTCATGATCTTCTGGGATTGCTTCTTCCATTACTGCATCTCGAATCCTGGGAACTTCAGGTTCTTCAGTTTCTTCAATGGGTAACTTTCTGGATTTGTTGTAGGATGAGTCTTTGTCAAATGTCACGTCTCTGCTGATGTCGATCTTCTTGAATCCTGAGAAATATATTCGGTAAGCCTTCGAGCTTTCACTGTATCCTACGAATATACCCTTCTTTCCTGAAGGATCTAGCTTTGTCCTCTTCTCCTTTGGAATGTGTATGTACACTGGGCAGCCAAATATCCTGAGATGGCTGACTTCCGGTTTCTCACCGGAGAACACTTCTTCTGGAGTCTTGTTGTCTAGTACTCTATGAGGAGTACGGTTCTGTACATACACTACTTCCCTTGCAGCTTTTGCCCATAGGTGCATCGGAAGATCTTGGTCGTGAAGCATTGCTCTTGCTGCTTCCATTATTGTTCTATTCTTTCTTTCTGCAACGCCATTCTGTTGTGGATTGTATGGAGTGGTAAACTCCCTCTTAATCCCAGATTCTCTGCATAGGTTCTTGAAAACCAGCGTATAGCTCGCGAATTCGAAACCCTAGCGAATTTGAAAACCAACGTATAGCTCGCGAATTCGACACCCTGGCGAATTTGAAAACCAGCGTATAGCTCACGAATTTAATGGTCGAACCTCAACGAATTAGAATTTTTTTTTGAGGTTTGCCGAATTTCGAACCTCAAGGTTCAAAATCGGCGAACCCTATGACATAGGTGCCCGTGAGTGCTGATATCAGGACATACTCTTCATCACTTGAAGATTCATCACTTTCTTCTCTGGCTTTCTTTCTTGGAGGTTCATCATCTTCTGTGGTGTGAGCATGGTGCCTTTTCTTGTTGTGGGAGCCATTTTTATTTCTGGGACAATTTCTGGAGTAGTGTCCCTTCTCATCACAAGTATAACATCTAACGTTAGATAGATCTCTCCTGGCTCTTCTAAATTTCTCCCTTTGACTTTGGTGGTGGTGTTTCTCCCTCTTACTGTGATGATGGTGCTCCTTCTTGTTAGTATTCCTTCTGGTGTGTTCTGTGAGAGCTTGATCATCATTTGCTCCTATCTTCTCTTCTCGAGCCACAAGTCCACTTCTTCTTGTAAGCATTCTTCCCATAGCCTACTGAATGTGATTAACTTCTTTCTGGCACATATCCCTTGAATGAATGAGTCCCATGATCTTGGGAGACCATTCAAGGTGGTCATCACAATCTCTTCTTCTTCTACCTTTTCTCCATCAGCTTCAAGTTGCTCCTTGATTTGTGAGACCCTTGTAAAGTAGGACTGCATGGTCTCTGCATTTTGAATCTTCACATTCTTGAGCTGGTTCCTCAAGGTCATCTTCCGATTTATGTTCTTCCCTTCATATAGCTTTTTCAAAGCATCAAACATCTCCTTAGGTGTCTTCAAAGATGACATATGTGGGATGAGATGATCCTTAATGGAATATGCAATGATTTTCTTGGGCTTAACCAAGTTCTTCTTGTGTAAGGTTTTAGCCTCATCTCCCTCTGGTGCTGGAACCTCTTCAACATACTCGTCCAATTCATTCTCTTCAAGGACAAGTGCAATCCTATACTTCCATGCTCGGAAGTTATCAACTCCTTCAAGCTTATCCTCAAGCTTGGTGTGGTGAGACATCTTTAATGAGAACTTAAAATGGAAATATCAAAGCTTTTAGGTCTTACCACTTTAGATGCCAAAACTGGTTCTGGAGCTGGCTGGCCTAGGGTTTGTCAGAGAAACCCTAATTTTCCAAACTTGGAATTTGGAACTTTTGATTGGACAGATAGATGCGCCTCCTCAAGGCGAGTTTCCCAATGTACTCACTTCTCCAAATCAGTGAACAAAAACCCAAAATAGTTGATACCCTAGTTTTCCTCCGGCAGTAGTGATGGGCCAAAAAATAAAAATTCTCATAATCCAATTCTGCTTCGACAGAAAGATGCAACCTCCTAGGGCGAGTTAGCCTAGCCTCCTTTCCTTGATGATCTGTGGAGAGAAGACCCAAAACTAAGAAGCCCTTGCTTCCCGCAGCTGCACAATGTCTTCTTTTCAAGTTAACTCTGACACCATGCTAGATTTTCTACTTTTAATCAATAATATCTAGGATCTTAACTGAAAGAATAACATGCACAACATAACACAATAGACACAGATTTTCCTCGGGGAAACCATAAAGGAGAAAACCCCGCAACTTCCTCAGAGATAGAATCATCACCAATACAATATCACAAAACTAAAACCCCAAAACAAAGATGGTCTTCTGCAGCTCCTCTCTCTTTCCCCTATGCTAACTTGTCCTCTCTTTCTCACTTATGCGAACTTGAGTGAGTGAGTGTGTGTTCAAATGAGAGAGCCTTGCTCTCTAATTATACTTTACTTTCACTTGACCTTTTTCACTTGCTAGGTCAGCCCCAACTAAACCTGATTGGGCCGACTTCTCTAGGGGACTCAATAACCCTAATACAATTGACTCTAGGGGGAACTATTGCCCCGACTTACAATGGAGGATTTACCTCAATGACATTACATGACCAAATGTAATAATGACATCTTCGACCCGGGGAATAAACATCTCCGTTGGAGGTACAAATAAAATACAATAATAATAGCAATATAAAATACAAGTGAATATCTTCCGAAGTTACAATTACATCAACATCATACAGGGAAATAGTCGATAGATGGTGGGACATCCCACAACTTAATTGATGCTGCTTGGATAAAAAGAAAAGGTATCTCGACTGCGAGATTTGATGGATTTACAATGTCTGTAGCAGGTAACCACACCATGGAGTGTAATCAGAGGATTCCAAAATTGAACGTGACTCTAGGGAACTATACAGTGACAGAGACATCTTATGTGGTTGTTGTACCAGACACGAATGTGGTATTAGGAGTTTGGTGGCTTTATTCCATTGGAAAGTATTCTATGAACTACCAGACCATGGAGATGAAATTTCAGGGATAAAAGGATAGAGAGTAGTTTTGAGAGGTATGAATACCTACCCTCCCAGAGCAATATCATCACACAGGATGGAGGTCGTGGTCCAACAGGGAGACATAGAGTGGGCAGCAGAGTGCTTGGTTACTTTCAGGAAGCCACCAGATAGAGCCACACAACATCCAATAGACATACAGGCACTATTGTAGAAGCATAAAAAAGTACTCGAAGATCTTCCATCAGGTAGGCCTCTAGATCGGGGATTTGAGCACATTATTGAGTTAGAGGAGGGGACTCAAGCAGTCATAACTACCCCTTACCGACATCCCAAAATATATAAAGATGAAATTGAAAGTACAATCAAAGAATTGCTCAAATTAGGTTACATAAAACCTAGCTCCAATCCATTTGCATCCTCAGTGGTGTTAGTAAAAAAGAAGGATGGAACCTTACACATGTGCATCGATTACAGGGCGCTTAATAAGAAAACAATTAAAAACAAGTATCCAATCCTAGGATCGATGAATTGATGGATGAACTACAGGGGGAAAAACACTTCTCCAAAATTGATATCTGATCAGGTTACCATCAAATACGGGTTAGGGAACAGGATGTCCAAAGACCACTTTCTGTTGTCACTACGGACACTACAAGTTTCTAGTGATGCCATTTGGGCTCACCAATGCACCAACTACTTTCCAGTCATGTATGAACCACACCTTCAACGCTTAGTTACTCAAGCATATTTTGGTATTCTTCGATGATATATTGATTTACAGTCAGACTTAGGAAGATCATTTAAAGCACCATGATGAAGTACTTGGAATTCTAAAAGAACAATCACTATATGCCAAGATGTCCAAATGTGAGTTCATTATGCAAGAGATGTTATATTTGGGACATGTGATAGGAGCAAATGGGGTACATGTACACTTGGAAAAGATTAGAGCCATCCTGGATTGGCCTACACCTAAAAATGTGGTAGAGTTGAGAGGATTTTTGGGCCTTTGCACCTACTACAGGAGCTATGTCAGCGGTTTCTCACAGATGACAGCACCACTCACAAATCTTACTAAGAAAGGAACATTCAGTTGGTCAGAGGCAGCACAGAGGACATTTGAAGAAATGAAAAAGGTAATGAGTTCATGCCTTGTACTAGGACTACCAGATTTTACACAACCATTCATATTAGAATGTGATGCTTCAGGAGAGGGTATAGGAGTAGTATTGATGCAGAATAATCACTCTATTGCATTCGAGAGTAGAAAACTCAAGGACTATGAGCATCACTATTCAATATATGAAAAGGAAATGTTAGCCATTCTCCATGCGCTAACCAAGTGCAGACAATACTTAGTGGATGGAAGATTCAAGATTAAGACAGATCACAATAGCCTAAAGTACTTCTTGGAACATAAAGAATTGAATGAGAGGCAACATAAACGGGTGAGTAAGATTCTAGCCTATGATTTCGAGATTTAATACATAAAAGGAAAAAACAATGTGGTAGCAGATGCACTTTCTAGATGACCACCCACTTTATCTCTTATGAGCATTTCATTGGATTGGAGATCTCATCTTTTGGTCGATTACTCCAAAGATAAGTTTGCTTGCGAAATATTGTATGGATAGATTCAGGATGATAGGTACAGAGTAATAGATGACATTATATACTATAAGAACAAAATCTACTTAGTCATTGAGTCTGCACTTAAGAAAAAGATTCTACAAGCTTCTCATGACTCACCTTTAGCAGGACACCAGGGGTTTCTTAACACTTACAGGAAGATAAGAGAGAGGTTCTCATGGAAGGGCCTCAAGAATGATGTGATGCAACATGTGAGGGAGTGCAGTTTGTGCCAACAGAATAAGATAGAGCATACTCACCCAGCCGGTTTACTACAACCATTAACCCTTCTTGGGCAAAAATGGGAAAGCATTTCAATAGAGTTTATTACAGGGTTGCCCAAGGTACAAGGTAGAGATTGTTTGTACATAGTGGCGGACAGGTTGACCAAGTTCGCTCTCTTCTTTGCCATTCCTTCTGACTATTCAGTCGCACAGGTAGCAGAGTTGTTTTTCAGAGAGGTATTCAGGTTACACAGGTTACCTAATACCATTGTCAGTGATAGAGACAACAAGCTCACCGGAGCATTTTGACAAGAGCTTTTCAGGTTGGTTGGGACAGAATTGACTATGAGCACGAGTTATCATCTTTAGAGTGACGAATAGACAAAGATAGTTAACAAGTGGATTGAGGGATACTTGAGGAACTATGTAGCAAGTCAGCAGAGGACATGGATTAAATGGCCACACCTAGGGGAACACTACTACAATACTACACACCATATGACCATCGGTATGATTCCTTTCAAAGCATTGTATGGTTATGATGCCTTACCTATTGCAGATTTGATATTTGGTGACAGTAGGGCTCCAAAAGCCAAGGAGTGGATTCAAGAAAGTCAAGATATTCTCAAGATACTCAAGGAAAACATACAGGTTGCCAAGAATCAGCAAAAGGTATATACATATACACATAGGATTGAGCGCAGTTTTGAGGTAGGGGTTTTGGTATACTTACGTCTACAACCTTACAGACAATTGTCCCTTAAGAAGAAAGGAGCATAGAAACTTAAGCCTCGCTTTTATGGTCCTTACAAGATAATCCAGAAAGTGGGAGAGGTAGCATATGAGCTCGAATTACCTACCACAAGAAAGCAAGATTGATAACGTATTCCATGTGTGTAACCTCGAGAAGGAAGTAGGTCAACAGATTGTTACTTCATCCTAACTGCCCCCCCTTGATGATGAGGGGCAACTAATTTTGATTTCAGAACGAATCCTGAATGTTCGAGAAAGAAAACTAAGGAACGGGATCATTAGAGAATACTTGGTTCAATTGAAAGAATTGCCTATAGAAGAGGCCACTTGGGAAGGAGAACATGTATTACATCACCTAGCATTACAGTTGCTTGAGGACAAGCAATTTCGAGCGGGGAGGACTGTAATGTTCTATTCTGCTTAAGCATTGAGGACCATCCTGCTAACCTATCTGATTCCCATAGGTTCGAACGAGCACTGACATTCAAGGAATTGACTGAGGATTGATGCCATTTACACCATAAGAAGATCTTAATCATGGTTGTTAGATCATCAGTAAGTAAATGAGGGCCATAGGAACTAGGGGCCTAAGGCATGGAGGCCATATTTCATGTTGCATGTACTGACACACTTTTATTGAGCTTCCATGCACATAGGAAGCACTGCATGCAAGTCAACTGGAAATTAGAAGAGAAAGTGACCTAGTCATGCAAAAGTTAGGTCAAGCCATGTGAAAGTTATAAAAGAAAGGTAACACATCGTCTTTGTCGCAGTAGAAATCTATGCTACCGCTCGGTGTTCCCTTGGTGGCAAGTCTCGAGTCAAGTATGTCACTTGGTTCTTGACTCCTCCGTTTAGGCAAAAATCCCAACGAAAGCCAAGGGGGGTAGTTCCTATGGAAAGTTACTAAGGTTGTTAGGGTCTTCCAATTAAATGATGGGTTGTTTATTAAAGTTTTGGGAGTTTTTTTTTTATTAAGAGGTAATGATTTAAAGACTCCAAGATATATAATTGCAACAAAAGTTTTAAAAAACTTTCACCAGCATAAGTTCAAATAATCACTGTAAATTATAAAGATGCACAATAACTTGATATTGTAAATATTTGATTCAGAGATCACTACTCCCTTTGAATCGCCATGAGATCTCAAGTGGTATGAGTCTCGATAAACATATGCTCATAAGAATATAATCTCAAACAACTAGATCCGCATTTACCAACTGAAACATAAATGCAATCACACATAAACAACAAATATACCCTGGAACCCTTTCGGGAAAAACCAACAAACTGTGGGGCTATCTTCTCTCTCGAGCCTAGAGCATATAGGGAATGAGACAAGTACAATACAGTGTTACCTCAGAAATCACTTCAGGCAAAACTCTAGATTTGCATGCATCAACTGATGCATGCACTGGAAGAATGAGCCCTAATTGGAAAACTGGATCTGAGTATCCCTGCATCCGCCTCTGCCTGATCTGTCTCTCTATCCTCTGCTCTGATATGCTCTGTAACTGAAGAAACCTACTGCTAAAAATGTCCTCTGCATGCACAAATGCGCCCTCCCTCCTGTTGCCGCCTGGTTCCACACCTGGGAAAACGCAGCAGAAGTCTTCAAGCTGCTGGTGTGGCCTTGGGGGCAAGTCAGAGTCAAGTGCTGTCACTTGGGACTCGACTCCTCCGTCTAGGCTTTCCTAGCGAAGCCAAGGGTGGTGGACCCTAAAAAATAAAAAGAAACTAAGGCCTCTAATCTAGGAGTTAGAAAAATACTTTTGGTAACCAAGAATAGACAACATATACTTTGATAAAATAAAACAATCATTCATCATTTCCTCCCATTTTAAAATAGCCATCATTTAACTGCACATTAGTCAACAATATAAAATAAAATTGCAACAAGACCAGTGCCTTATAATGGAGTCAATAAACAAATGCATAAGCAGAAAAGGTAAATGTTGTGCGAGTGTTCTTGGTTTATTTTAAAAATTAACGTGATGGTGATCTTTTTATTAAGGCAGGTGGGTTCCCGATATACGCAAGGTACGGGGGAACATGTCCGGAATTTTGAAGCGTGGCTTCCCTCTCAGGCTTTGGGCTGAATCGGAGTCTCGAGGAGGTGTTCAGATGCTATACCAACGAGGGCAAGCCTAACGGTTTCCAAGAGGTCACTATTCAGTGTTATCCCAAGCCTTCTGGGAAATTTGCCCACGACAACAAAATGCGTGTTGTGCCGGATTTTCACAAAAATGATTTTTATTGGGGCGGTGTTAGATCCTATTACTAGTCATCCCCTCCTTTCTGGTGTGTACCAACTGGATCAGACTGAGTTGCAAGTTGGCCACAGAGCATACGGGAGAAGACCTTGGTATTTTTATAAAAATTTTATGAACCCAAATTTTATCTTTTTTAAAACCCCAGGAGTCTCTTTTCAGGCATGTATTTCGGGCAAGCCCTCATACAGAAACCCTACTTCGGGAAAGCAAGGGGGGCGTTATGAGTTTGTAAAAAAAAGTGAAAAAAACTATGTTATGAGTGAACTTGTGGCCCGCCAGTGGAACGGACCAACAAGGTTTATTTTAATCCTAATTAATTTTATTAAATGCCGGAAAACAAAGAAATAAACTACTTTAAAAATCACGCCATGAAAATGAGACGACACAGGCCACCCCTGGGGGGATGGGGTATGGGCGCTGGCTAGCCCACTTGCTCTCGTTTAATAGTTGTTTACAATGATTTAGAGAAGTGCCCCAGTCTACTTTAAGTGACTTGGTGGCTTACAAAATTTTAGGAAAAAATGACCGGTTTTTTGAAAAATATGAAATTTTGTCCTCCGGATTGCCTGGATGCTCGAAATTTCGGCAGCACTTCCTCCTACCTGTTCGTCTTTTGCTGCAAACCAGCAAGCAATAATTAGTATAAGATGCCCAAAAACACTTTAAGAGTGTCTTTGGAACACCTCCTAAAAAACCCAAAAAATTCTAAGTTAAAAACTAAGTAAAAATGATGAAAAGTAACCAAGTAAAACAAGCTATGGGGCTTGTCTACTTGGGATCTTTGCTAGCCTTTAATGGCTGCAAATTTCAAGCTCTAGGGCAGCCAGGTAATACTTTGAAATCAGATCTAATACTACTTCAGAAAAACTTGAAAGATTTTGACAACTTAAAGCAGTTTTTGAAAAGAAAGTACTAGATAACCAAGAAGCTTTGATCTATGAACAATAAACTCTTTATGAAATAAAAAAAATAAAACTTCTTGATGACAGAATCTGATTTATTTAAGTTTTTAAAAGCAGTATGCAAATCAGATCCACTTTTGATTAGTAACTAGTAACCATAAAATTTGATTTTTTCTTGAATGAGAGAGAGAGAGATGGAACAAATCCTTGTTGAAAATCGAAGCTTTGAAGATGGTTTAGTGATGTTTGAAGGGACTATATCTGCAAACAATGATTAGTAAAAAGGGGAAACAAACAAGATCCTCCTTCTTGCCAACTCAAGAAAACACCTGCACATCACAGATCTCACAAAAAAAAATATTAAGTGTAGATATATACTCACAAGAAACTATGATTGCATATCCATAAACAAATGAAAGATACAAAAATAATCTCTTACCAAGCACACATCACTAAGCTGCTACAATAAACAAATTGAAAACAACTTATCTCATAGATTGGTAACAATCTTTCCGATGAGCACACCACACCCTTGAAGAATGAAACTTATGCACAAGTCATCTTGGAAAAGGAATCAAGATATTACATCCACATATGACAAAACACCACAAGCTGACCTCCAAAGTCTTCTTTATTCAAATGAGAAAAAATATTACAATCATAAGTCTCTTGCTCCAATTCTCACTAACCAACAATGGAGAGAGTGCTTGAATATATAGAGAAATGGCCAAGGAAGGGCGTGAGTGCATGAGGGAATGAGTGGCACGTTTTAGGGAGTGGATGGGGCTGCCCCACCACTGAAATAGCTGCTCCATAACAGCACCAAAGGTGCCCACGCAGCAGCATAAAATCTGCTGCCCACTCCCCCAAAACGTGGGCTGCCCACTAACAAATGCGCCCCTCCCATCAAGGTAAATGCGCCCCTCTATATGGGCATGAGTTCCTCCACATATGGGGCTGCCAAACACCTTCAAATCAGCCCAATAACTCTCCTACAATGATGCTGATCCAAAACTAATCCGTCATTACTCCAAAAATTTAATAATTTTTTAAGTCATTTTTTCACTTTTTTGAATTTTTTCATGACTTTTTGACTTTTTTGGGTTTTTTGGCCATAGGAAAATATTGAAGCACCCAAACCTTAGGAAAAGTGGGTTTAGGGGTTTAGGGGGTGCTCCGAGTTAGAAAATGAGCACCCCTAAGGCAAAAAATACCTCCAGACGCCCCTTATAGGCCAATTACAAATTTTTTAATTGAACCATTAAAAAATGGCCCAATTTACGAAAAAACCAAAACTTGCCGAAAATTAAAAACAACCTAGGGGGACTTAGCACATGTCCATATGACTCAAAATTAACGCCTAGCATGTTCATATACATTGACCCATAGACTCTAATAATCCCCTAAGGCCCGTCAGCCTCCCCAGGCATTCCAGCTTTGGAGGAGCAGGAGAAAAACCAATTAATTATGTTATGCACTAATGCAAGACATAATAGATAGGTGAAAAAACTCCTTGGAATACCTGACTTAGCCAAAAAGTCCTAAGGAACCGAGTCTTTTACAAAACCCCATGCTAGTACGTTTTTATTACAAACCCCGCAGGGCCATGGACATGTGGAAAAAAATTAAAAAACGGGGGCCTTTAAAAGGCCAGCTGGTCATCAAATCACCAAAATTGAACATGTATCATGTTCCATTCTGCCCGCTCGCTTGATAATCCAACCAAGTGCAACTTAGTTGGCAACACCTCCAAAGAAGAATGACTCGTACTAAATCAGATCTCAGCAGATTTGAGCTCTGATTGTCACTGATCTTCCTTAATCACTGAGATGAAGATACTCTGCAAGTTACAGACACTCAATCGCTCAACCGGATGCGGTACGAGCTTCCTCCTCCTTAAGGAATGCGCCCTCCTTCTCAAGGGAAGTCATCCTCCTCTCAATTGATCTATCTCAGATCAATTATCTCAGTAGTGAAGATAGACACCTTCTGTCTTCCTTATATCATCTCACTGTCAAATTAGGTTTACCAAAAAGCTAAAAGTAGGTGCATGCAAAACTCACTTTTGCATGCATGCATGCATTTCTTCCCGAACATTTTCCTGGTTAATATTTTAACACTCCCTCTTAACCAGGAAAGGATTCTGCACTACTCCCATCTTCTCCTTGAAGTACTCAAATTTATTCTTCATTAAGGACTTTGTCAGATTGTCTGCAACCTACTCATCTGGGGAAATGTATTGGAGCTCAACTGCTCCCTTTTGAACATGATCACGAAGGAAGTGATATCTGATCTCAATGTGTTTGGATCGATCATGAAATACTGGATTCTCAGAGAGTTTGATGCAACTCTAATTGTCGTTGTGAATCACCGTAGGTTCCAACCACTGATCAAATAGACTTACCAACATCTTGCGAAGCTAGATGGCTTCACAACTGGCTAGGCTAGCCGCCATATATTCTGCTTCAGCAGAACTCAATGCAACGGACTTCTGCTTCCTTAAACCATGACACGACTGTCGAACCTAAGCTAAAGCAACACCCGAAGGTGCTTTTCCTGTCACCTGCATTACCTGCCCAATCTGAATCTTTGAACCCTACAAGCTGGACTTCTCCCTGCCTCATGTAATTCAGCCCATATTCTGTTGTTCCATTGATGTATCTCAAAACATGCTTTGCATCCACCCAATGCACATCTCTGGGTTTTACCATGTACTGACTCAAGGTGTTGACTGCAAAACTCAAATGTGGTCTGGTGTTGACCAAATACATTAGGGAACCAATGAGCTGTCGGTACCTCGTGGAATCAACCAACTTACTCTCAGAAGCCACCTGCTTCTTCCAGTTGGTTGTCATAGGGGTAGTCATGGGCTTGCAATCTTGCATCTGAAATCTCTTCAGAATGTCCATTGCATACTTGCCTTGACTGAGGAAGATATGCCCATACTCTTGCCAGACTTCCATCCCTAGGAAGTAATGCATCAACCCAATATCCTTCATTTCAAACTCAGATGCAAGATCCTTCTTGGAATCACTGATGAGTTTCTCTGCCCCTGTAATAAACAGGTCGTCTACATAAAGCACAAGAATGAGAGGGTCCCCTCTCACCACAATGAAGTAGAGATTTGGGTCTGCTTCACTTTTTTGAAACCCTATCTGCTGCATGTAGGTATTTATCCTAGAATACCAAGCTCTGGATGCCTGTTTCAAACCGTACAGGGCTTTCTTCAATCTGCATACATGAGACTCTCGCTCACGTACCTCGAAGCCCTCTGGCTGCTCAATGTAAACCTCCTCCTCGATGAGTCCATTGAGGAAAGTTGTCTTGACATCCATCTAGTGAATCTTTCATCCCATTTCTGTTGCAACAGAAATCACAGTCATGATGGAAGAGTACCTGGCCACAGGAGCAAATGTCTCATCATAGTCAACTCCCTCTATCTGTGAGAACCCTCTAGCAACAAACCTGGCTTTGTACTTCTCAATGCTGCCATCTGCAACATATTTGATTTTGTAGAGCCATCTAGAGGTGACCACAGATTTTCCCTCAGGTCTGGGTACCACTTCCCAAACATCATTGTTCATGATGGAAGCATATTCTTCCAACATGGCATCTCTCCAGGCTTGCTTACCTGCTGCTTGTTCGTAAGAGGATGGCTCTGACTCACTGATACTGCTTACTAGAGCTAAGTAACTATAGAATCGTTGTGGAGCCTTTCTCTCTCTTACGTCTTTCTTGGGAGTTCCTACTGCCTGAGCGTCCTTCAAGGTATCTTGAAGCCACTTAGGCTTCATCTTCCCTGAAGTGACATCCTGTGAGGAGAACTCCTCATCCTCGTCCCAATGACCTGTGTGAGAATGAGTACCTCTGGTATAAGTGCCTGTAGTCGTTGATCCTGTAGCTCGAGAACCTATAATCTAAGACCCTGATCTTAGTTGATCACCAATCTGAGAACCTGTGCTAGTTCTTGCTCCTGTTCCCATGGAACCCGAACCTTGTGCATCTGTCACTCCTGACACTTGGGACCCTGTTGGTTGCTGAACAGTACTCTGACCTGTGTCATGAAGGGTAGTAGCAACCTGCTGTTTTCCCTTCTCTGACTCACATGATTTTCGAAAGGCTTGATCCTCCTCAAACTTCACATCTCGCCTCACAACAGTCTTTTTGAGAGCAGGGATGTAAATGCGATAGGCCTTCGAAGTCTCATCATACCCAACAAGAATTCCTCTTTCTGTAGTGGGTTCCAGCTTTGTCCTTTTCTCCGAAGGAACATGAGAGTAGGTGAGGCATCCACAAATTCTGAAGTGCCCAACTTCGGGTTTCTTTCTAGAAAAAGCCTCCTCGGGGGTCTTGTCTCCCAATGCCTTATGAGGGCTTCTGTTCTGAATGTAGGCTGCAGTGTTGCATGCTTCATCCCAAAGAAAGAATGGCAATCCCTAATCATGCAACATGGAACTCACATTTCCAATGATGGCCCCGTTCTTCCTCTCAGCCACCCCGTTCTGTTGAGGTGTATAAGGTACAGTCAACTGCCTCTTGATGCCCTCCTGAGTGCAAAACTGAATGAACTCATTGGAGGTGTACTCTCCCCCATTATCTGATCTGAAGATCTTAATCTTCCTTTCTGTCTGTTTTTCCACAAGAGCTTTGAACTCTTGAAACTTCTGCAAAACTTCCTTAGACTCTTTGCGTTTCAAGAAGTAGATGCAGGTTTTCCTGGAATAGTCATCAATGAAAGATATATAGTACTTGTATCCTTTCAAACAACTAGATCTACATTTACCAATTGGAACATAAATGCAATCACACATAAACAACAAATATACCCTGGAACCCTTTCGGGAAAAACCAACAAACTATGGGGCTATCTTCTCTCTCGAGCCCAGAGCATATAGGGAATGAGACAAGTACAATATAGGGTTACCTCAGAAATCACTTTAGGAAAAACTCTAGATTTGCATGCATCAGTTGATGCATGCACTGGAAGAATGAGCCCTAACTGGAAAACTGGATCCGAGTATCCCTGCATCCGCCTCTGCCTGATCTGTCTCTCTCTATCCTCTGCTATGATCTGCTCTGTAACTGAAGAAGCCTACTGCTGAAAATGTCCTCCTCTGCATGCACAAATGCGCCCTCCCTCCAAAGAAGAATGACTCGTACTAAAACAGATATCAACATATTTGAGCTCTGATCGTCACTGGTCTTCCTCAATCACTGAGATGAAGATACTCTGGATGTTACAGACACTCAATCGCTCAACCAGATGCGGTATGAGCTTCCTCCTCCTTAAGGAATGCACCCTCCTTCTCAAGGGAAGTCATCCTCCTCTCAATTGATCTATCTCAAATCAATTATCTCAGTAGTGAAGACAAACACCTTCTGTCTTCCTTATATCATTTGACTGGCAAATTAAGTTTACCAAAAACCTAAAAGTATGTGCATGCAAAACTCACTTTTGCATGCATCCATGCAAACCTTTGCATGCATTTATTCCCGAACATTTTCCTGGTTAATATTTTAACCGATATTGATAATAAGCAAATGAATAGTGCAAGGACCAGTGCCTTATGGATTCAAACATAGTGTGAAATTGATAATGTTGGACAAGTAAATGTTGTGCAATTGTCTCTAAGGCATGCTTATTGATTATTGATTTTGAGAAGTCGACTTGGAGAGCTCAGAGATCCAGTTTAGGGTTGAGGGCACACCACTCAACCATTAAGTGTATTTCGGCAGCGGAATCTATCTGCCCTGGTCGCTATCTGGGTTGGATCATCCAGATTCTGCATTACTACTATCATTAGGTATCTTTCTTCAGCATTCTGCAGGGTTCAAGCTATATACGGATCAAGGGGGACTTGCTATCCTTGCATGGGCGAATTGCACAAGTGAGTTATCTTCGTATCTCATCACACAGGGATCCTTTGGTCTGCATGTTGGATTCACCCTTCCGAGAGCACCACTATTACCCTACTCCTAGAAGACGGGCTTCCTATTCGGATCCAGGAGCTAGTTATCAGCATCTTCATTATTCAGAGGGCGCCCTCTCCTACATGGGCGACTCTCCTCGAGGAGACAGTTCGCATTAGGTCTCGAACTTCGTGCATGGTTTGCATGATTATGCCATACTTTTCAGAAGGGCAATATAACCCTAGTACCAGCTTTTTGCAGCATCCAAGCATCATTGGAGAAACTATTATCCATTTATCATTTTGAGGAGGGCGCATTCACTACAAGGGCGCATTATTGGAGTGAGTCTCTCTCATATCTCATCCGATCCCTGGCACAATTCTTGCATTCTGGTCTCATATTAACATACATCTACTTCATTTGTTGGTACGTACATGCATCTTTTCTATCCCTATTTTATAGCATTTATGATTATCTTGGTTATTTAGGGGTTGGCAAACCCATGCATGCACATGCAAGCATAGTTCAGTACATGCATTCATTTTACTTCAAATATTGGGCCATAAAGACTACTAGCAAGCAACAAAAACTCCATAAAAAGACAGAAATATTAGTTGGAATATTACAGTCAAAGTTGGTCATATTACAGTCAAAGTTGGTCAAACTTGTCCAATGAATGTATGTACCATTTTATGTCTTTGGAATGAGGAATTATGATCTTATATGCCTTAGAATGATGATGTAATTGACTTGTTATAAAATTACATACAATGATTGTCCATATGAATCATAACATAGCTTCAAACATATAACATGCTACATAAGGTTCATAAAGAGTGTGGGTTAGTGTTTTATAAACAAATCAAAATCAGATTAACATTAAAATCATTACAAAGATTATTTCTCCTTTGGATGATGTGGATGGAAATTCCAAGTAGGCGGTCAAGTGAGGATTGGTCAAAGTTAACTAATTGGCTCAAGATGAAGGACAAGGGGAAACTCTATGATCTTCACCACTAGTGCAAAAAGAAGGGAATGTGTGTCACAAATGGGTGTTGTGTAATGAGATACTTCTCATTCCGACCTAGCAAGCCCCCTTTTCATTATTTTCCTTTTTCTTTTATTTTTCTTTGAATCTTTTATTTTTTATTTTTTCCTTTTCTTTTCTTTTGGTCTTTTATTTTATTTTAGTTGGATAACAACTGAAAGGTACTGGCCCTAGATACCTTTTGGGTGTCAGTGATGACAATGCCTTAGCTTTATAGGCCCGACGGAGTTTCCATAGTAATGCTTGGTTAGAGCAAATAGGCATTACCTCTTAATTCAAGGAGTACCTACTACCTACCCCACTTTTAACCAATTTCAAAGATACATGGCATAAGAGAGATCTGTTTCAAGTCTAGGGGAGCATTGCTCAATAACAATCTTCCTGTTTGTTAACTAGTTAACCCTAGGGATTTACAAGGAAGCTTCCTGAGCCGTCGCATGATTCATCACAACAAAAGCATACCCAAGACATAAGGGAGAATAGGGAGGCATTCATGGTGAAGGGGACACATAGGGGAGGTCAAGAATCAATCTGTCATTCTCTAACCAATGAGATTTTTCAATCAACGTGGAGTGGTATGGAGATGGATACAGGTGAACATGTGGAGCCAAAGGAGATTTATAATCCCTGTAAAGACCAAGAGTTGTTAGACAGTGATATGTGCATAAAACAAAAATCTCTACTTAGTATTAGCCTATGTAACACCTCTACTATCCATGCTTATCAAAATCAATCATTGTAAGTAACATGAAAATATCTTGCCATACAATCATTAATGTAAGTCATAGTCCATAAAATACAGCCTTGGCAACATAAAAATACATAGCATGGCATCATCAAAAGGAAAAAGCATGGCATCAATTAATATCATCTTAGCACTAATCACATCTGCTTGCTCTGAATATTGCATCTTAGCTTGATTTATGAGGCAAAACTATGGGCAAAAATCCCCATATACAAACGAGTATAACATTTGGCTCCATGGGGGACAAGTGCTCTGAGGGAGAGAATGTTTGAGAACCACAAAATATCCTGTCTGCGGCATCAATCAACAACAAGCACTTGCAACACAAAAATATACCTTGGGTGAGCGCCCCCCCTCCTCTCTCGCTCTCAAAGCTTGCTCCCAAAATGCTCCCATTTTTTGGAGCACACTCTCTACCTCTCCTATACTAAGTATAGGTTGATCATTTGATGACAATGTTATGGTACCTCCCTTCTTTGCCAAGCTCCTGTAAAAATTGTTATGGTTGATCATTTGATGACAATGTTATAAATTATAACTACTAGATTATTGATATTATATGGTTTAATCCATGTTTTCTATAGTTAATTCAACATTCTACATGTTTTCTAGATATAAATCCATCAAAATATATTAAAGTATATACTATATAAAAATTGATGCCGAAACAAGAGCTTTTGAAAATTTTGCTTTTCACTCTTGCACCCTACTCTCCGCTCCCAACAGTGTAGAATATATATACATATATATATAGTGCTCAAATTTTTCTAACTATTCTACATAAAATAAAATGTAACAAGAAAATGACAATGCTCAAAAAAACTGCAACTAAGGAAATAAATTTCAGCCTAAGATGTTCAAATATTGAACTTATCCATCCTACCTATTCCTAAGCTAACTGGTTAAGGAAAATGGTAGGTGAAATAAAAAATCCAATGTAATCATTCACTAAATGGGTTGATTCCTATTTCTTTGTGATTTATATTATTCCAAGTCAAGGATGTATTAGTAAGTGAATTGATAACGCGATTTTCATCATTCCTGATTGGGAATTGAAGAGGACTTATGATTTTGAAAAATAAACTCATGACAAGGTAGACACTCACCTCTGTAAGCTTGCTCTATCCAAATGTCAATGGGATTAGCTAAGTCACCTGGTTCGAATCTGTGTTTGAGTTCGGTAACTTTGAAGTTCGTAAAAAATTCGGCAATGAAAATTTTAGTGATAAAATTCGGCATTAAATTTGAGAGACCATAAAATTAAAAATATCTATATAAACATGATTTTTTTTAGTATTTTCCAATAATTTTAATATTAGTAATAATTTTAGGCTTCTAGCTATGCTAATATTAGTAATACCTCTAATAATCCTAGTGTTAATATTAGTTTTGGTTTTAGTATAATCCTAGTAATAATAATAACATAGTAATAAAATTAACATGAACGATAAGATCTTTTAATATTAATAATAATATCATTAAGGATAAAATTAGTAATATTATTATAAAAATTATGAACTAGCGTTTTTTTAATTAAATTATTTTATAATTTTAAGGTTCTTTTATTTTATTGTTTGTAGTTCATAGTTTTTATAATAATATTATTAATTTTATCCTTAATGCTATTATTAATATTAAATTATTTTATAATTTGAAAGTTCTTTTATTTTATTGTTTGTAAATAAAATTTATAATTATGAACTACAAACAATAAAATAAAAGAACTTTCAAATTATAAAATAATTTAATATTAATAATAGCATTAAGGATAAAATTAATAATATTATTATAAAAATTATGAACTACAAACAATAAAATAAAATAACCTTCAAATTATAAAATAATTTAATATTAATAATAGCATTAAGGATAAAATTAATAATATTATTATAAAAACTATGAACTACAAACAATAAAATAAAAGAACCTTAAAATTATAAAATAATTTAATTAAAAAAACCTGAACAATTCATAAAATAATTAAATAAAAACAAACCCTATGTCGGCCCACAAATTTAAACAAAGTTAGCCTCCAATTTCTATCAAAACCGATTTGCCACAGGCCCACGAACCGGTTTGCCACGAGCCACTGAACAGTTTGGAGTTTTCGAACCGGTTTGGCACAAACCGTTGAACAGTTTGGAGGTTTCAGTTCGACTTTCAATTGTTGAGATCGGAGAGGGAGCGCGACCGTCAACGGAAACTCTGCTGCAGTGGTCGGGTGAAGCACAAACTTGCGGTCATCGTCAAGTGAAGCACACACTCACGCGATACGAAGTTCCGCCAGGATAGCTAATCTAAACGATGAAAATAGGCGAATTTAACCTTTTAAATTTGTCCTCCCATAAAATTCGGCAAAATTCGATTTTCAAGCTTGAAAATCGGCGAATGCGGTGACTTAGATGGGATGGACACCTTGAAAAGTAACATTTACCAGCTCGTATTGTATGAGAGATGGTGAAACATAATCAAGTGACATTTCGTAATGAAGACTAGGCTCTCACGGTACACACCAGGAAGAACAACAACAAGAGGGAGCATCCTCATCACAAGAAGGGTAAACACCACCACCAGAACCAAAGGGAGAACCTCCGAAGTTACAAGAAAGATCTATCTCACATTCGATGCTTTACTTGTGATGAGAAGGGACACTACTCCACAGATTGTCCCAGGAACAAAAGTAGCTCCCACAAGAAGAAGAACAACAAGAAAAGACATCATGCTCACATTGCAGAGGACGATGAACCTCCAAGGAAGAGAACCAGAGAAGACAGTGAAGATTCTTCAAGTGATGAAGAATATGTTCTAATTTCAGCTCTCACAGGCACTGTCACACACGGAAGCAATGATTGGCTCATAGATAGTGGGGCTTCCAAGCATATGACAGGATTCAAGGAATCCTTTGTGAACCTATCTGAACATGAGTCACCCCATAAGGTGAAACTTGGGGATGAGTACTAGTATCCGATAAAAGGAAGTGGTGAAGCCTCTTATAAGCTAGACTCTAGAAAGTCTATGAAGATGAAAGATGTCCTGTATGTACCATGACTAAAGAAGAATCTTCTCTCCATATCAGCTTTAGATGCTAAAGGTATGAGGATTGCATTTGTAGATGGCCAAGTTCTTATGTGGCCAAAGGGAAAGACCATAATGCTGTGGTGATTGGAGAGCAAGAGGGAGGTTTATACAAACTGAAGGGCCAACCTGAACAAGCCCTAGTCCATGGCTTAGTAGAGCCAAGTGAACTATGGCATAGAAGGCTTGAAGAAGGGAACCCAGTGATACTTCTACTTTATGTAGATGACTTGTTTGTGACAGGTGAGGATGGGTTGATTGCTGACACGAAGAGGAAGCTTGCTGCCGAGTTCGAGATGGACTTGGGAATGATGCACTATTTTCTAGGTATGGAGGTGTGGCAGAGTGCAGATGGAATCTTCCTTGGACAAGGGAAGTATGCAGTAGACATCCTGAAGAGGTTCGAGATGATGGTCTGTAAGGCCATGGCCACACATTTCCTAAAATTGCATAAATACATTTATTTGTCTTCATCACGAGAAAGTGATCTTTGTTGCTTCCTCTTAAACGTCTTTGGTTATTTTTATGGAGAAATCGGCCTTCAATGTTAGAATGCAATGCATTTTTGCATATTGGTCCTCAAGTGACCAACATGTCACACATGATTACAGCCTTTGAGATCATTGCTAATGTAATTGTAACTTCGGAAGATATTCACTTGTATATTTTATATTGTATTTGTAATTTATTATTGTACCTCCGACGGAGATGTTTATTCCTTCGGTCAGGAGAGTCATTATTGTACTTAGTCATGTAAAGTTTTTGAGGTTAACCCTCCATTGTAAGTCAGGGCAATAGACCCCTGAGTCAACATGTATTAGGGTTATTAGACTCTCCTAGAGAAGTCGGCCCAGTCAAGTACAACTAGGGGCCGACCTGTTTGGGGTAAAGGTCAAGTGAAAGTAAAAGTATAAATAGAGAGGGTGCCTCTCTCATTTGGATCATTCACTCACTCATCAAGTTCGCATTAGTGAGGAGGAGGACAAGTTCACACAAGTGGCAAATGTAGGGCCCCTCCTATAAGGTCCTTCCTACTTAACTTGAATCTCAAACACTTGATACAAAAGAGATTAGAAAACACAATTACTAGATAAATAAAATAGATAAATGAATAACTTAGCAAATTAAAACAAAATCTTAAAACAAAATCATAACCTATCAACCGATCCATCTTGTCCATTGCTGTCCTCATCTTCCATAGGAATCCCTCCAGCAAAGCTCATTTAACCATTGGCGAAGCAACCTTTAGCTTCGCCACCCAACCATAGGCTCATGCTTTCAGTCGCATGGCCTCCCTCAAGCTTGGGTCGTAGAGCTCACACACAATAATCAAGAAACTTAGCTTGGGATTAGTTTATGACTCGCTACTATTGAGGGTTTGGTTGGAGAAGCTGCCAAAGACTATCTTTATATTTGGGGTTTACTTTTCTGCTATTGTATTGTTGCTCATTCTATCTCTGAGGAAGTTGCGGGGTTTTTTCCTTTATGATTTCCCCGAGAAAAATATTTGTGTCTCTTGTCTCTTGTGTTTAAATGTTGTGCATGTTATTCTCTCAGATAAAATCCTAGATAATCTTGAATTAAATTGTAAAAATTTAACAATTATACCATGCATGTAAATATTCTGTGGTATGGCTTATACCTGAATTTTGTGACATGTATTTAAGGTGACCAACATGCCACACATAAGATTACATTACATCCTTAGAGATCATGAGCATCATTGTCAGCGTAATTTTGCATTGGCCATGCATTTAATATTATGTGGTATGGCTTAAACATAATTTTGTTACATGTATTTAATTGTTTATAACATTAGTCATTGTAACAAAGAAAAACGAGTTGTTTGGTAGGATAATTTTTTTTCCTTGTTAAATGATGTTATGCTAAAAGAATTGTTCAAATCCTTAAGTAGTATTAGATTGTTGCTAAATCTTCTTTTCTCTTTGGTATTTCTATATATATGTTTAAATCAAATTTATTGCACCGACAGAAGCGAGGTGCTTTACAGCCCAGTATAGGGTAGATGTTGGCGAGGTGCTCTACAGCCCAGTATAGGGTAAATGTTGTCACGTAACGTAGCGTTATGTTACCAAAAATAAAAAGTAATTAAAAAAATTCATGTTTACCAAATTAAAAGTAAATAAAAAAATCCATGTTCGCTTGTAAAATAAAATAAGTTAAAACCCAACATAGATCCATCTTAAACATGGATCTATCAAGCACCAAGAAGGATCAAATTTCTGGAGGTGTAATTTTTTATGTGTAAAAAATTTAAGTTAAAAAAAAATGATAGATCTGAGTTTAAAAATAAAAAGTAATTAAAAAAATTCATGTTGACCAAATTAAAAATGAATAACAAAATCCATGTTCGCTTGTAAAATAAAATAAATTAAAACCAGCACAGATCCATCTTAAACGTGGATCTATCAAGCACCAAGAAGGATCAAATTTTTGGAGGTGTAATTTTTTTATGTGTAAAAAATTTAAGTTAAAAAAATGATAGATCCGAGTTTAAGATGGATCTATGCGGGTAAGTAGTAGGCTTCAAATTAAAAAGTAGTATGCTTCAAATTAAAACCAGCATAGATCCATCTTAAAGGTGGATCTATCAAGCACCAAGAAGGATCAAATTTCTGGAGGTGTAATTTTTTTAGATGTGTAAAAAATTTAAGATAAAAAATGATAGATCCGAGTTTAAGGGATCTATGCAGATAAGTAAGATGGATCTATGCGGGTAAGTTTTAGGCTTCATTAAACTTGTTCCTGTCAGGGTTCTAGGGGTTATGATCTAAACTGGGATTTTTTTTGAAATCTTGTAATTGTTGGTGCCTCGTAAGAGAATTCCTGTATGATTTAGGTTGTTTTGTAACCACGAAATTCTTGGTCCTTCGAACAGGTCAAGAAAGTGTTAGACGCACCCACTCCGGATCTTCTGAAAGAAGCTGAAAATTACCTAGAAGTAAGTATTGTGCATTCTGTATGATTTGATAATTTAATTCTCTTTGTTCTCTTTACTGTCTTGTCGTAGATTTACTTGTCCTGAAGCAATTTTTTATAGTAAGAACTAGCATGCCTTTTGCTAACAAATTGCATGGTCATCATTTTCTTACAGACACAAAAACGTTATCTCAATCTAGGTCTACGGGCAATTGCTTATAAGGCAGCAGCACTTGGAGGTATGTCCATAGAACTTTGTCTAGCACAATCTCTTTTCATGTTCTTTTATTACAATAAACATTAATGAAAATGCATACAAAATGGAATCTCTGCAGCTGAAGGGACTGCTCAGAAACCTTCTGTTCCACACGATCATGGTGACCAAAATGTTGATATCAGCCATGATGGCGAAGATGATGATGGTATTGATGATGGGAACAGAAGTGGTGATGATGAAATCGAAAGTGGTGATGGAAGAAACACAAATTTTGATGATGATAAACGTGGTACCATTGGCGGTGCTAGAAGCAGAAGCACTGATGCTGGCAGTGGTAGTAAGACAACTGGAAGCAGCAACAGCAGTGGCGGAAACAGCAGTAGTGACAGTGGAAGCCATAGCAGCAGTGGCAATGGTAATGGAAATAGCGGTGATACTGGTAGTGGTGATGATTATGATGATTAAGAACACAGTTTCATGCAAAGTATTCAATTGATGATTCGAATTTTTACCTGGAAT
Organism: Larix kaempferi; assembly: GCA_027924585.1. NCBI lineage: Eukaryota > Viridiplantae > Streptophyta > Pinopsida > Pinales > Pinaceae > Larix > Larix kaempferi. The sequence goes on from BSBM01000076.1 coordinate 5,146,735, forward strand.
CCCCTTGTTTAATATGTATGGGAATGGGGGTACTGGCATTTTGATACCAATTCAGTTGAATCCCCTCGTTTGATATGTATGGGAACGGGATACCGGCATTTTGATACCAATTTATTGAACTCTCATATTTCTTCATTATCGAAGCTTTTGTATCTTGCACGTTTTGCTGAAAGTCATATTTCTTAATATGTTCGCTCGCTTGTATTTAAAAAAATTTAGGCTTAGTATCTTGTATATTTTTGTTCAAACCGATACCATTTATTAAAAATAGTATAGTAAGAGTACAGAAAGATCAGATACAAGCCAAATATAGCAAAAGCCACCAACACAGGCATAACAAGAACAGGCATAATAAGAAGGCCGAAACCACCAGCCAAACAAGCCCATCAAACCCCAAAGACACCAGAAACTGCCGAAACATATACAAACCAGAAAAACAGGACCCAAAAATCTGGCCAGAAAACCCAAAGAGAGCCAAAAACAACATGCAACACGCCACAAGGGCCAAGAAACCGGCCACCAAAGTGGCACTGAACATCTGAGACGAGCACCAGGAAAAATAAAAAAAACCGGATCACCACGAAAGACCTGGCTTCCCGGCAACAGGCTACCAAAGAGACCCAAAAACGCATGCCCGCCGCATCAAGAGCCGCCAAGAAGGGTCCAATCGGAAGGAAATAATAACTGGACCAAAGAGGCAGACGAAAGGCCTCGCAGGAAACAAAATATGCACCAACAAGGAATTGGTACAGATCAAAACTAAGAACATGCAAAACAATAATTAAAGATCCGAAAAAGCCTGCTGAAAAAGCCGCTACCATCACAAGATTATAAAACTATGCAGGAAATATGGGAAACGACCCTGTCGAAATAAGCTCATGATTCCACTCTTACCAAAAAACATGATGCCTTCTCTGAGTGAAAGAGCCTTCTTTGATAAATCATCAGTTTCCTAGTTGAATTCCTGTGCAAACGTTGAATTCCTGTGCAAACTCCTGAACCAGCTTAAGGACCGCTTCCATCCATGAGGATAATACCAAAACATTAAGAGACTCTGCCCGAAGCCCAGTCAATTATGACTTTTGAATCCAACACTGTTTTAAGAGTGGAAATACTTTTGGATCTCGCAAAGAATAAAAACATCCACAATGATTCACTCCTAATATTTGTCTTTATCCCATCTTGGCCCACAATTCAACCAGAGTTTATAGCAATAATAACCACCTGTCCTCATAATGGCACCCGCACCACTAGTGCTTGCTCTTCTATGAGATGCACCATGGAAGAGACCCCTAGGAAGGTTTACATTTAAAACAGGATTCTGATGGATTTTATTTGTAGCCCTTACCTTGTAAACTTTGGAGAATTCCTGAAAAGCCACCACTCAGGAAGAGAAGTTTTTTTTAAAAATGTTTTGACATCAATGCACACCCACAAAGTAACGAAAACTATCAACATTGGCAAATGTAAGAAGAGCAAATATTTCGCGTCTGCGTTTTATTAAACTTAAATATGGACAATTTATATTTGCATAATCCTATGTATAATGTTTTTGTATCCCCTACTTTTATCCACGGTATCATTAGATTGTCCGGATGGAAATTAAGTTTATTTAATGTTGTGTGGTTTACGAAAGTATTTGAGCGTTGAGTAAAATCTTTATAGAAACTAAAGTGGATTTTTTATTTAAATGATAATTATTGAACTTAAAATTATCTAAATTAGATATATATTAATATATAATATTTTTAACAAAATACATTTCCCAAATTCTTCATTATTTTATAATTTAATGTCGTATTTTTATTATAAATTGTATTATTATATTAAAAAGGTAAGCTCATGACAATTTGATTGATTTTTTTTATTTTTTTTAACTATGAATTTTGATTTGGTTTTTTTGTTATAATATGTTTTTATAAATTTATTTTAAAATGAAAAATTTGTTGAAATCACCAATTATAGCGTCACATATACATGAAATAACAGAAAATAACCATGGAAGCCTAATAGTAATTTGTTCCAACAACAACTTGAAATACAAAATATATAACTTCTCTAGCTACGGCTAGAAGGAGGCTGCAACCTCCTAGAATTTGCTCACAGTGATTAACTGTGAGCCCCTGCACCACCCTACCACCCAAAAGGATATCTCTGTCATATCACTAAGCATATCACTGTCATACCACTAAGCATATCTCTGAACATATCACGGTATCATATCACTGTGTAAACACTACTAAGCTGAGCATATCACTAAGAATGTCACTGTGTAAATTGATCATACCACTGTGTACTGAGCATCTCACCGATCATATCTAAGCCTACTGAACATATCACTGAGCATACTAAACATATCATTGATCATATCAACATATCACTAAGCATAGGTGTAGGCATCATCAAACATAACTAGCACATCTGAGCATAGGTGTAGGCATCATCAAACATAACTAGCACATCTGAGCATAGGTGTAGGCATCAACAATTATCATATCACTAAACATCATATTATTGTATACTCATCACTGTGTAGTGTAAACATCATCAAGCAACTGTGTGATCATCATTGTGTAGTGTTATCATTATCATATTGTGTAAATCACTGACTTAGCATACATACCTCTCATTACTGTGTATATCACCACTTTGTAGACTGAGCAAGCATATCATCACAAAGTGTATACTGTGTGAATTATTTTGCAAACCTGAGATAGGGGATAGTCTGGAGTTTTGAAGCAGCCCAAGTGTATAGAGAGGAGACAATCCAGGATTTTGTAGCAGCCCAAGTGTATAGAGAGGAGACAGTCTAGGATTTTGTAGCAGCCTGAATTTGCAGAGAAGAGACAACCCGAGTTTACAGAGACGGTCTGAATTTTGAAGCAACCCAAATTTTAGAGAGGTGACAACCAAAAATTCTAAAGCAGTCCGAGATTATAGAAAGGAGGGCCCGAAAATCTGAAGGAGGCAGCCCTAGTTCACAGGGATGAGAGCTCGAAAAACTGAAGGAGGCAGCCCAAGTTCACAGGAAGGAGGGCCATCAAAACCATCGAAATTTAGAAGACAGTCCTAAAAATTATGCCTCAGTCCACCGAATTCAGAGCTATATACACACTCTTCCACTTTGAAATAAGGCAAATTAGTTTTTATTTATACACATTTTAAACCCAAGAAAAAACAAAAAAAAAATGGGGTTGACCTAGCATTTATAAATTTTATTTTTATTGGTAGTTTAGGGGGCCGACTTAGGTCATAAAAATGATAAATGTTTTACAAAATCTTAAAGAGATTTTAGGGCTGGCCTAATTTGGAGTAAAGGTCATGTTGGAAAGAGGGTATCACAGAGTTGGTTTTTAGGAAGCTAGACTAGGATCATAGTCTTAGAATTAAGGTTTTAACTTAGGTTAGGGTAGTAGCAAAAAGGCTAAGGTATAAAAAGGGTGACACATTAAGGATAGGGGCAACACTAACTCTAGAACGTCATGACAACTACAACACGTGAAAAACAATGTTAGAGCATTAATGACCGAGTAACAAGTTAAATGACCACATAATGGGTCATTTCTTATTCAACAAGTTACGACACCAAGTACGGGCACAAGTCAAAAGATGAGGGTTTTCAAACAACCATATGACCATAATGGGTGCAAGGAGGCAGTGACTATCAAAGAGACTTCAGAGGGGACCTAGAAACAACTTAGGGAGACTTTACTAGACAATGGGTAACCAGGGATTTTGTTATTGTTCCAAGGCCTCCAAGGGCTTCAAACTTGGGCTTGGACAACCACAAAAAGGGCTCTTGTGACTTTGTTAATACGACCAGATGCTAGACACTGTTGTCGTCAATCACAACTTAATCAACAATCTCTCCCTTTGTTATTGATGACAACACCAAAGCTCACCCTGAGAACAACTTCTCTCCCCCTTTGGCATCAATGGAAAATGGTACATCTCTTATCAACACATCTCCCCCTATCACCAGACACTCTTTTCCAAAGAATTAATTTAGTAGGGAGATGACTCCCAATTTTTCCCTTAGATACTCAAAAGTTTCTCTAGGAAGAGGCTTGGTGAAGATATTTGCTATCTGATCCTTTGTCCCAATATATTCCAGCTTGATATGTTTATCTGTGACTTTCTCCCGAAGAAAATGAAATTTGATAGGTATATACTTTGTCTTGGTGTGCATGACTGGATTTTTGGAGATACTGATGGCACTAGTATTATCACATAGGATCGGAGTTGGCTCATCACATGTCACTTGTATGTCTTGCAAGTTTTGTTTCATCCAGAGAATCTGAGTACAAGTTGCTGCTGCTATATATTATGCTTCAACGATTGATAAAGATACTGAAGATTTCCTTTTACTGGACCAAGATACTAGACAGTTTCCTAGGAAGAATGTTGCACCGCTGGTGCTCCTTCTGTCATCAACACATCCTGCCCAATCTGCATCTGAGTAGGCTACCAAAGTTAACTTATTTCCTTTTGGATACCATAATCCAAAATCCATAGTTCCCTTGAGATATTTGAAGATTCTTTCGACTGTAATGATATGGGTTTCCTTGGGAGCAGCTTGAAATCTTGCAACTTGTCCAACGGCTTGCAGTACATCTGGCCTTGAGGCTGTAACATGGAATAAACTACTGATCATTGACCTATAAATATTTTGATCAACTTCTCTAGATTCATCATCCTTGCTTAGCTTGTAGCCGGTGACCATAAGAGTACTCACAGGTTTACAATCTTCCATTTTGAATCGCTTTAACATTTCCTTGATGTACTTAGTTTGAGAGATAAAAATGCCTTCTTTGCATTGTGATATCTGAAGTCCCAAGAAGAATGTTAATTCACCAAGTAACGACATTTCAAATTCATTTTACATATCCTTGGAAAACTGTTGACATAGAGCATCATTATCACTTACAAAGTTAATGTCATCAACATATACTTCAATAATAAGTATACTGTCATGATTAATCTTGATGTACATATTGCTATCAACATTTCCCCTTTTGAAGCCTTGTTTTTGCAAGTAATTGTCCAATCTGGAATACCAAGCTCTAGGAGCTTGCTTTAAACCATATAGAGCTCTTTTTAATCTGCACACATAGTCCTTGTTTGTTGATTGTTGGAATCCTTCTGGTTGTTCAATGTAGAATTCCTCTTCTAGTTTTCCATTCAAAAAGGCAGACTTAACACCCATTTGACACACTTTGATGTCTTTAGCACAAGCATAGGCTAAGATCATTGTTGTGGCTTCCATTCTGGCTATTGGAGCAAATGTTTCTTCAAAATCTATCCCTTCAATTTGAGCATATCCTTTGCAAACCAACCTTGCCTTATTTCTGATTACTTGTCCATCTTCATTAAGCTTATTTCTAAAAAACCATTTTGTGCCAATCACATTTTTGTCATTGGGTCTAAGAATAAGTTCCCATGTTTCATTTTTCTCGATTTGATCAAGTTCATCTTCCATAGCTTTAATCCAGTGTTTATCTGTTTTGACTTCATCGAAACTGGTTGGTTTAATTGTAGATAATAATGAGAGATGTACTTGTTTTTCCCTTTGCACTGAATTCCTTCTTAATTTTTCGGTTTCTATTCCTGCATCTTTATCTCCTATGATCAATTCCGATGGATGGTTCTTTTGGTACCAATTCCTTAGAGTCTGTTGTTCCTTTGGTTGTTCTTCTTCCCTTTCTTCTTGGGTTATTACTGGTTGTTCTTCATTTGGTTGTTCCTCTTCTGGTTCTTCCAAGTCTTCTTCTAGATTATCAATATTATCTAAATCTTCTTTGTCTATTGGCAGGCTTGATTCATCTATTTTTACATTGATGCTTTCAACAACTCTATTCAATCTTAAGTTGTAACATTTGTAGGTCTTCCTTTTGGATGAATATCCAACAAGTATGCCCTCGTCCACTCGGGATTCAAATTTTATGATTTTATCATCTCTTTTGATGTAACATCTGCTTCCAAATACTCTAAAGTGTTGAACATTTGTTGTTCTTCCCATCCATAGTTCATATGGAGTTTTGTCACTGTTGCTTCTTAGTAGTCCTCTATTCAAGATGTGAACTGCGGTATGAACAACATGTCCCCAAAATTTGTCATTTAACTTGGATTCATTCAACATAGTTTTGGCCATTTCTATAACTGTTTTGTTCTTTCTTTCGACAACTCCATTCTGTTGAGGTGTTCTAGCTACTGAGAACTGTCTCTTGATTCCATGTTCTTCACAGTACTTGTTGAATTCATTTGATGTGAATTCTCCACCATTGTCGGATCTGAGGTACTTGATTCGTAAGGCTGTTTCATTTTCAACTTGTTCCTTGAAAACTTTGAAACATTTAAATGCTTCTGATTTTCTGTTAAGAAGAAAAACCCAAGTCATTCTGGAATAGTCATCAATCAACAACATAAAATACTCTTCACCTTCCAACCCTTTGCTTCTGGTTGGTCCACATAGATCGGTGTGGATAAGATCTAGAGGTTTTGTAGAAGAATGCTCTTTTGTTTTGAAGCTAACTCTAGTCTGCTTTCCATGCTGGCACTGAGTACACATATGATTAGAAGGCTTGGTTATTTCTGGCATATTCCTCACAGCTTGGTTTATGTTGATTCTGACTAGATTGTCAAAGTGTATATGCCCCCATTCTTATGTTCCAAAGCCAACTTTCATCTCCTCTTCCTAGTTGACATTTCTCATTTGTGATCTTATCCAGAATGTAGATATTGTTTGGAGTCCGGGTAGCTGTAGCCACTAACTTCCCTGATCCTTCTTTTCTTATTTTGCAATCTTTTGAGGTAAACATCAATTGATGTCCTTGGTCACACATTTGGATGACACTTAACAGATTATGCTTCATATCATCCACCAGTAGAACATTTTCGGTTGTAGTATCCTTGTATCCAAGGTTTACTGTCCCTTTTCCAATAACTTTGGCCGAGTTATTATTTCCAAAGGAGACAGAACCGTTATCCCCTTTTAAACATATAAATAAACTTTTCTCACCTGTCATATGCTTGGAGCAGCCACTATCAATAAACCACTATCTTTTGTTGTTTTGAGCTTGAAGAGAAATCCCACATTCATGTATGTTTAATATGTCCTTGCTTTTTACCCATACCTTTTTCTATTTCCTTTCTGGAACCTGTTGGGTACCTGTAGTGACCGTCATTCTGCAATCTTTAGCCATATTCCCAAAGTTGTTACACTTGTAGCATTCAAATTCAGTGCTCAATAGAGCAAATTTGTTATTGTTGTTTGGCCATTTAGAGATTCCATAGCTGTTTATGTTTTCTGAGTTTATTCTTCTTAGATAGTTTACAGCGTTGTGTCCAAGTTTTCCACATGAAAAACAATAGCCATAAAAGAAATATCCATACCTTGGAGGAAGGAATCTTCTTGGAGGGTTGGTCTTCTAGAAAGCTTGTCCTTCATCCGGCGCTTTTGGTTGTTCTGGCTGTGATTTGGATCTTTCTTCATTTACAATTTTTGTCTTTGCTTCGGTTTTTACTGTCATAGAGCTTGAGGCTTCATCATCATGCTTTTGTATCCCAAGCTGGACTTGTCATAAAATGGTTTTTGTTTGTTGATAATTTGTTCAAGAATTTTGGAACTATTTTCATAGTTTTGACCAATATCCTTCATTTGTAGTTCCCCTCTTAGAGATACTATCTCTGCCTCGAGGCTTTCCTTTTCTTCTATGCTTCTTGCCAGTTGATTGGTAAGGGATTCTTCAATTCTTTTAGCTTCTTCCAATTGAACTTTAAGATTGACAACTGATTGCTTGGCTTCTTCAGACATGAGGGCTTTATCTCTCATTTTTTTCATTTCTCCCTTAAGTAGCTTGTTCTCCTTTCTAGCTCTTCTTAACTCTTTCAAGGCACTGATAAGTTCTGCTTCCAGATCTACTTCTCCTTCCTCATCAAATTCTTCATCTTTTGAATCGATTTCCATAGATAATACTCTTTTTGGTTCATTTTTCATTATTACTGTCATTGTCTGAGTCTTCATCTGATGAGCTACTAGTTTTCTTTGAGTAAAGGCTCTTTTTCTTTATGAACATATTCCTTTTGTAGTTCTTGTGGTTTTTGTACTTCTTGGAGTTGTCATCTTCATCACTATTTGAATTCTTTGCATAAGGACATTTAGAAGCAAAATGTCCTATCCTACCACATGAAAAACATTTGAGAGGTAACTTCCCTTTATACTTACATGTGTCTTTTAATTTTTCGTACAAAGTTGGCTATTTCTTTATCAGAATCTTCATTGTCACTGGAGCTTGACTTTGTCATGGACTTGTCCTGTTTGGAAGCTTTGAATGCTTCTTCCTTTCTATGTGATTCTTCATTTTATTTTCTCATTTTGTAACCAACCAATGTCCCTTGTAGTTGATCTACTGTCATATCATCCAGGTCTGTTCTTTCTTCAAGGGCTGAGATTTTTGGATTAAATCTTTTTGGAAGTGGCCTTAATATCTTTTGGATAACAACTAACTCATCAACTTCTTCTCCAAGTCCTCAAATAGTATTTACAAGTTCATCAACACGAAGAATATAAGTTGCAATGTCTTCTTCATCCTTCATTTCCAGATGTTCGAATTTTCCTCTGTAAGTTTGAAGTTTAACTGCTTTGACCTTCTTATCCCCTTCATAAGTAGTTTGGAGCTTGTCCCATATTTGCTTTGCAGATGTACAGTGCATAACTTTGACAAAGATTGATTTGTCTAATGTATTTAGAATGTGATTTATGGCCTTTGAGTTGATGTTGTACATAGCCAACTCATCTGTATCTGTTGGAGGAGTTTTTGGTACCTTGTATCCAATTTCAACTATTTTCCATTGCTCAATTCCTTGAGCTTCTAAGAAAGATCTCATCCTAATGCTCCAAAATGCATAATCTAATCCATCGAACAAGGGTGTTCCACTTTTGATGTGCTTTTCAAAATTGCTCATGATTACCTTCTAGTGGTGAAACTATTCTTGAAGGAACCCGCTCTGATACCAATTGTTGAAATACTGAGAGGGGGGTGAATCAATGTTTCTTAATTATTTTCTTTTTATCATGAGCAAGTTGCTAATCACCAATCATAGCATCACATATACAAGAAATAACACAAAATGCACAATACACAAAATTTGACGTGGAAACCCAAGCTTTGGGGAAAAACCACAGAAGCCTTTATAATAATAATGTGTTCCAGCAACAACTGGAAATACAAATTATATACAACTTCTCCAACTACAAATGGAAGGAGGCTGCAACCTCCTAGACTTTTTCAGCTACAACTGAGAGCTGCAACAACTCTACTCACAGTGATTATCTGTGAGCCCTAGCACCACCCTACCACCCAAAAGGATCTTGTAATTCTGAACCTATGGACCTGTCAAAACATTGATGAGCATCTCACTGTCATACCACTAAGCATATCTATGAACATATCACTGTATCATATCATTGTGTAAACATTACTGAGCTGAGCATATCACTAAGAATATCACTGTGTAAACTGATCATACCACTGTGTACTAAGCATCTCAGATCATATTTGAGCCTACTGAACATATCATTGAGCATACTAAACATATCACTGATCATATCAACATATCACTGGGCATAGGTGTAGGCATCATCAAACATAACTAGCATAACTAGCACATCTGAGCATAGGTGTAGGCATCATCAATTATCATAATGACTAAACATCATATTACTGTATACTCATCACTGTCTAATGTAAACATCATCAAGCAATTGTGTAATCATTAAGCAAATCATCACTGTATGGTGTTAAACATTATCAAGCAATTGTTTGATCATCACCGTGTAGTGTTATCATTATCATGATGTGTAAATCATTGACTTAGCATGCATACTATCTCATTACTGTGTATATCATCACTTTGTAGACTGAGCATGCATATCATCACAAAGTGTATACCGTGTGAATTATTTTGCAAACCTGAGATAGGGGATAGTTTGAAGTTTTGAAGCAGCCCAAGTGTATAGAGAGGAGACAGTCCAGAATTCTGTAGCAGACTGAATTTACAAAGAAGAGACAACCCGAGTTTATAGACACAACTTGAATTTACAGAGATAGACTGAATTCTGAAGCAACCCGAGTTTACAGAAAGGAGGGCCTGAAAATCTAAAGGAGGCAACCCTAGTTCACAGAGATGAGAGCTCAAAAACCTGAAGGAGGCAACTTGAGTTCACAGAAAGGAGGGCTTGAAAATCTGATCAGAGCCACCAAAATTTAGAAGACAGACTCAAAAATTATGTGAGGGCTTAAAAATCTAATCAAAGCCGCCGAAATTTAGAAGACAGTCCCAAAAATTATGCCTCAGTCCACCGAATTCAGATCTATATACACGCTCTTCCACTTTGAAATAAGGCAAATTAGTTTTTATTTATACACATTTTAAACCCCCCCCCCAAAAAAAAAAAATGGGGCCGACCTAGCATTTATAAAATTTTATTTTTAAAATTAATTTTTATTGGTAGTTTAGGGGCCGACTTAGGTCATAAAAATTATAAATGTTTTACAAAATCTTGAAGAGATTTTAGGGCTGGCCTAATTTGGAGTAAAGGTCATGTTGGAAAGAGGGTATCATAGAGTTGGTTTTTAGGAAGCTAGACTAGGATGATAGTCTTAGAATTAAGGCTTTAACTTAGGTTAGGGTAGTAGAAAAAAGGCTAGACCCAAAAGGCTAGGGTATAAAAAGGGTGACACATTAAGGATAGGGGCAACACTAAATCTAGAAGGTCATGACAACTACAACACATGAAAAGCAATGTAAGAGCATTAATGACCAAGTAACAAGTTAAATGACCACAAAATGGGTAATTTCTTCTTCAACAAGTTACGACACCAAGTACGGGCACAAGTCAAAATATGAGGGTTTTCAAACAAACATATGACCATAATGGGCTCAAGGAGGTAGTGACTATCAAAGAGACTTTAGAGGGGACCTAGAAACAACTTAGGGAGACTTTACCAGACAATGGGTAACCAGGGATTTTATTATTGTTCCAAGGCCTCCAAGGGCTTCAAACTTGGGCTTGGACAACCACAAAAAGGACTCCAGTGACTTTGTAAATACGAATTGTTATCAATCACAACTTAATCAACAAAATTATTGTAATTAAAAATATATTTATATTTTAAAAATAAAGAATATTATATTATGTTATTTATTAATTATTCTTTTTCAATAACATTTTTCATATTTTATTATAATTTTAGAATTTAATATACATTTTGTTCTTATATAAATTTTTATATTTTGTTAATTGAGTGCAGATTAGGTGGTTGGGAGGAATGTTGTTATCCTTCCCACCCGGGTTCAAATCTAGCTTGGTGACACTTGCTCCTTGGAGCTGACTTTGATTATAATTCTAAATACCTTGATTCTCCGGAATATCAAGATGTAACCCTCTAACAAAACTGTGAACCATCATTTAAAAAAAAATCATATTTTATTATAATTTTAAATTTTGTTTTTCAAAACGTTACAAATTATTATAATATATCGATATAAATGATATCTAAGATATATTAAATATTTTTTTTAGTTACATTACTTCGTTATATAAATTTGTGAATTATATTATTGAAAATTATTATAATAAATTAGGTCAAAAGCTATTTTTACTACACTAATGTGATGCATTAAATGTTATCAACTCTTATTAATAAACAAGAAGACTAATGTGATGCATTAAATGTTATCAACTCTTATTAATAAACAAGAAGAAAGTAAATTAATTTCAAGTGGAAATATTTCCCTAAAGTTACTTTAAACTTTTATGGAGTTTAAATGTATCAACGAAGAAAGTAAATTAAATCTTATTAATAAACCAGAAGGAAGTAAATTAAAGTTCATCACATTAAAGTTGAATTGAGCTTAAATTTATCAACTCTTATTAATAAACACGCAGGAAGTAAATTAAAGTTCATCACATGTCATAAAGTTAAATTAAATTGGGTTATGGACAATGCAAATACTTTTCTTTTTTTTAAGTAACTTATTATTCATTTCAAATCAAAGTTCATTTTTCAAAATATTTGTTTAGTGTGAGAGACATACTAAATACATACTTCAAATAGCAAGGCCATATAGATATCATTCTACAAAATAAAAAGTACTACATACAAAAGATCAACAAGCAGATTCTACAACAAAGATATATGCATATTCTAAAAGTACAGACTGTTAGAACAGAAAAAAGATCCCTTGTCAATGGATATACCATCAACAATCTCTTTATATATGATGCTCCATAGAAAGAAACCCCTTGTCGATGGATGTACTATCAACAATCTCCTCATATATAATGCTCCCATCAAAAACACCCACAACGTCTTTTGAAAAAAAACTTGACTTAGTTAAAGAAGAATGCTTAAAAGAGTATAAATTATGGATTGATGAACTTTGTAAATACCATATATAAGAAATGATGACTTGTATGAAGATTAAAAATCCACCATTTTAAAATGGAATCTAGATTTAAATAGTGGGTCTCATAACGTTTTGATATTGCTAATTAATATCAAAAGCCATGTTTTTCTACTAAAATTTAGATAGGTATACTACTTAATACATTACCATATGATAAAGATAATGAGACAAAACTTAGAACCATAGAGAAATTAAACATCAAGGTAGATAGGATGCCGATATGGGATTAAACTTAGAACCATAGAGAAATTAAACATCAAGGTAGATGGGATGCCGATATGGGGTTAAACTTAGAACCATAGAGAAATTAAACATTAGATGGGATGCCGATATGGGGTTTTATTAATGGGATTCCTTTGTTTAACAAATTTTATTTTGATTTTTGTTGTGGAATGCATGTCTAAACTCATTTCACTTGTAATGTTGACAATGATTTCATGTTTGAGAGTTTGATTTATGAATTTTTTATAATTGGTATGGATGTTGAAAGTACACACATTGGCTTTTGAATGTAACGTTGGGTTGTGTTGTGCTTTATACTTTTGCTGCTTGGTTGCTTGGTTTTATTTGATAGAATCTTGATGGCAATTCTTATTTGATTGAATTTCACACTTTGATTTAATCTTATTTTATTAGTGCATTTTGGTTCTTGCATAAGATCCATGGGGACTTCATTAGAAGGCAATATAATATCACATTCATTCATATTGCGGTATTAAATATTCATGCAAAGGGTTTTTTTTATTTAATGTAAAAATACAAAAATACTTTGGGTTTTTTTTTTATATGGGCAGGCTAACAAATATCCGCCAAATGGAGATGGCGGGATCACGACCGGATGATAAATCGGGTTGAGGCAAGGTTCAAGCTTACCAGTACGTAGGGAAATCGCGTCTTGAGGCATGCTTGAGGCCAGGGGTTTCGTGGTGAAGTGGGTTTCTAGTCAATCATAGTCGAGAGACAATGGTCATTGACAACCAATTGTTATCATGAATAGCACTCAGCCAGTTGTTACCAATAGCCTTGGGAGGCTCTAAGCCTCCAGGGCCTGTTATAGTCCCTCGATAGGCCTTGGGGGCTTGAATAACCAACCACTAGTGCCTATTACAGGCCTTGGGAGGTTTAGTCAGCCTCTTAGAGCTTGTTATAGGCCCTGGGGGCTTGGATACTTAGCCCACAACAAGCTTAGTCAATGATTGGGGAACTGCAACATGCAATCTAAATGTTGTACTATGTGCATTGGCTCTAGTGACATATACAAGAAGTGATCTCTTATCTCTTCATCATACCATTAGATGTTGCAAATCATAATGATATGTGGTTGAGTAATTGCATTGTGGGTGAAGTAATGTGCATCCACAATATACATGAAAAGAAGCAAGGTGCATTGTAGAATGCATGTGGGGTCATAAGAGAGGTATCATATCAATATACTAGGTAGAAATATAAAGGGGTATATAAAATGTTAATGAAAAAATTGATACATACAATATCTAGTGAAAATAGAGTTTTTTTTAAAATTGAGAAGGCATATTGGGAGGGGGTAAAAAAAACGATTTTGGAAAGTATTTTCCAATATTTAGTGAAATTAGGAGTATTGTTTCATATACCACGAACGAACGTGCTATGATAGTGGTTTATTGAGTGAAGCCCCCGTGACAAGATCATTATTGCCTTATATGCATTCATGACTTAGTAAGTTTTAATGCTTGATATTGCATAAATTGTCATACCACCTCATCCACATGGGATTGATAATGAAAAGACAAGATGCAAGCAAAAGGCATAAGGTTGGTAATGAGCGACATATGTAGGTGAAAATGGAATGATGCAATCATGCACAAAGGAGCTATAAACAGGGTATTAGAACATATAGTACTGATGTCAAGACCCGTCTAATGACAAATCTTCATGCCCAAGCAATGCATTGATTCCCGTCATGAGATTCATGGTTTTGGTGTGGAAAATGCATGAAAGGAGATGAAGAAAATGGTTTATGGCCTCTTCTATGCTCATCATGTGCATTCCTCATAAGAGCATTTACTGCTTGGGGTTACCTTCGCCACCAATTATCTCTTACGGATGAATTTGGGATCTCTAAAACAGGTTACTTGGACGTTTTTTGGGCCTACGAATTCAGTGCAACTAACAAAATTCAATTCCAAAGTCTGTAGATATTACTTGAGTTTCTTTGGTTTATCGAAGGCGTTCATTGAAAGGTGGAAAGTTCGTAATCTCCTCTACTACGCCTTCTTGTATTCGATGGACGAACGAGAGTTCGTTGAGTGACTGTTACATTTATAAATCCAAAAAACCAAAGGGTTCCTCCTATGCTCACCTTGACTAATTTTTTAAGATGCATTTTCTTAGTTTAGTAGACTATGTGCATGGGACTAAGGTTGTATGAAGAATGCAGAGGAAGATACCTCTGTATCAACGTATTTTTATCAGGCCGAGTCATCGGGTTTATTCATATCAGTCACAGAACCGATGCAAGATACGATAAAAGCCACAGATACCAAGCCGAGTCATCGTGTTTATTCATATCAGTCACGGAGCCGATGCAAGATGCGATAAAAGCCACATATACCAAAAGAATATAGCCTAAAGGTGCTCCTCCCTATTCAAACCCAGCACTTCCCTGGCCATCATGGGTCTCCCACAACACTGCATTTAGTTTCATGATCCAACGCACGCATGCATAAATCTTCAATAGCGGAGATTATGGTCTTAGCTTGGCCTACGAAGACAAAGACAACAAGTATGGAGTTGTGGTGACCCAATAAGGTTTCCCAGGAGTTGAACTAGCCTTTGCTACAACGCAATAACTTTTCGGACTCAACATATGGAAGATATATGGAGAGGAGATAACGATTCACGATTCAATCTTGCAACAACGAAGATATATGGAGAGGAGATAATGATTCACGATTCAATCTTGCAACAACGATTTGAAGGATGGAGACAAAATAAAATACAAAGATTATGCAGAATGAGCTACGGCTCTTCAAACTTTATTGAGATAAACTGAAGATCAGTTGATGCTATTACAATCAAATTCTGAAAGTGTATTTAAACACTTATTAAAATCTAATCTAGCTTTTGCATACATGCTTTATGCCTAAATTGAACTGAACTTCTATATATAACTAAAGCTAAAAGCTAAAGCTAGTGCTAATAGGAATAATTACTATTTCTAACACTCCCCCTTAATTACAATTGTTGACTAATGCAACTTTTACAATCCCTAAATTACCTCTATGAGTTTCAAAATTTATTTTGTTAATGGCTTTGTGAATATGTCATCCAATTGATCAATTGATTTACAATGCTCAACATGGACTTCACCATTGTTCACATGTTCTCTTATGAAATGATATCTGGTATCAATGTGCTTGCTCTTCTAGTGAAATACATGGTTCTTGGATAGGGTGATCGTTGAACTGTTGTCACAATAGATTGTTGTTGGTCATTCTTGTTTATGTTGAAGACCTTCCAAAACTCTGCGTAACCAGACCTTCCAAAATTCAATAGCTTGAAGTCCCTGCAACATATCGTAAGATCCTTTTTCCAATTTTCCAATGCGAGTATTTGGAAGACTCCATGAACCTAAAAATCAAGCTGACAGCATACATAATATCTGATCTCGTAGCTGTGAGATACATGAGACTTCCTACAAGTCTCTTAAACAATGTTGGATCTACTTTGGGAATGTGATCTTCTTTTCTCAACTTAGTACCTGTTGCCACTAGTGTAGGTGTCGGTTTGCAATTAAGCATTCTGAATCGCTTAAGCATTTCATTAGCATATTTATTTTGAGAGATAAATATACATTTTTCTGACTGTTCTACCTCTAAGCCAAGAAATAACTTCATTAATCCATGGTATGTCATCTCGAACTCGTTCCTCATAGCTACCTTGAACTCATCTACCGATAGGTCACCTATAAAAATCATATCATCAACATATAAACAAACTATTAAAATTTGTCCATGTTGATTTACCTTTGTGTAAAGAGTTGGTTCGTTGGTGCTTCTGCTAAAACCCTTGCTGATTAGATAAGAATCAATTATGTTGTACCAAGATATTGGATCTTGCTTGAGCTCATATAGAGCTTTCTTCAACTTGTAAACCTTCTCTTCATGTTCTTTGATTTCATACCCTTTTGGCTGCTCCACATAAATTTCTTCTTCAAGAATGCCGACTTGGAATCCATCTGATATACTTTCCATTTGTTTTGGGTTGTTATTGCTAGGACTGATCTCACTGTGTCCAATATTTCTACCGGTGCAAAAGTTTCTCCAAAATCAATTCTTGGTTTCTACGAGAAACCGTTTGCTACTAACCTTGCCTTGTACATATCAATCTCACCTTTTTCATTAAGTTTGACCTTATAGACCCACTTCACACCAATAGGTTTCTTATCTTTTGGAAGGTCAATTAGTTCCCATGTACCATTTCTCTCAATGGAATCTATCTCTTCATCCATATATTTTACCCAATTCTCTTCTTTTATTGCCTCTTCATAAAACACAGGTTGACTAGCAATAAAAGAAAAATTGGTATCTACATCTAATTCATCATAAATATCTTCTAATATTCTACTCTTTCTATTACTGTGATCAAATTCATTACTTGATTGCTGACTAGGAGTATATCGATCTGTTTATCTTTATGCTTCACCTTGAATTGAATTTCTAGGTATCCTTGCTGGAGTATTGTTGCTGGTGAAGATGCTACTGGACCCTATTGTCCAATCAACTCTTCTTCTTCATCATCTTCTAGTTGGGGTTTTGCAACTCCCACAACATTGTCTATGGTTCCATCCCATGACTCCTCCTCCTTGAACAACACATATGATAACCTTTTTGGTAATAGGGTTATACAGTTTTTAGGCTTTAGATTCTTCATCGCATCCAAGAAAGATACATTTCTCACTCCTATCATCTAGATTTTTTCTTAGTTGTTTAGGAACATGAGCATAAGCAATGCAACCAAATATTCTGAAATGAGAAACATTACAACTCATACCTATCCATGCTTCCTCTGGTACTCTATTCTTCACAATTTTGGTGGGAGATATGTTCATCACATGAACAACACAAGCCACTACGTCTCCCCAAAATTCATGGGATAAGTTTCTTCATTTTAGTATGCTCCTTGCCATATTCATGATGGTTCTGTTTTTATGTTATGCAACACCATTCTGCTGAGGTGTATATCTTGTAGTGAAATGACTCTTGATTCCATGATATTTGCAATAATCATGAAATTCCTTTGAGTCATGCTCTCCCCCTCCATCTGATCTCAATACTTGGAGTTGATGACCACTTTGTTTTTCAACCAAAGCCTTAATACGGATCCTTTTACCATCTCTTTATGCTGCAACAAATTCAGACCACCAAAGGAAGATGTCCATATCTGAAATGCCATAACCAATAATCATCCATGCATGTGGCTTTTTGAGCAAAAAAGCTTACCTTGATGCTGCAATTCATGACTATTGGATACTCTTGTTCCTAGTCACTTGTACTTTGATGATCAACTGTCTATTTGGGGGTTTGTCATATATTTCACAGTTTGATCCATCAAAGACAACTCTGTATTTATTTTCAGTAAGTTTCTCAATGCTAAGCAGATTATGCTTCAATCCTGGAGCATAATATACATGTGTGATTGTCTTTTGTTTCCCTTGTTTGGTCAGAATGTTGACCACTCCTTTTCCAAGAAATGGAACTACCTCATTCGTGCCGACTTTGAATTCTGTTTTCACTGATTCATCTAGGTCTGCAATTAGACCTCTATTACCTGTCATTTGGTTACTGCAACCACTATCTAAAAGCCGAAGACCCTTTAGGATTTCATGTGTAGCATGACATGTAAGAAATAACATATCTTCTTTATTCTCAGAGGTATTAGTCACATTATCATTATGTTTTGCTTGATCATCCTTTTTATTTTTACATTCATTTGCATAATGGCCAAATTTATTGCAATAATAACACTTAACATTAGATTTATCTAACCTCTTTTTGTTGCGGTTCCCGCCTTCATGGTTATGATCATGATCTTGATCTTCCTTTCCATTGCTTCAGCCACCTTTGCCTCTTCCTCTTGATCCTCCTCTGCCTCTGCCTCTTCCTCTTCCTTTTGAGAATGAGACTTATGCTTTTAAAGCATTCTCCAGAGAGGACTCTTCATTCCTATCGATTTTGGATTCATATGATAGTAGCGATCCGGTCAACTCTTCTATAGAGAGAATGCTCGGATCCTTTGCTTCTTCAATTGCTGCAACTTTCGGATCAAATTTGTTGGGTAGGGATCTTAGAACCCTTTCAACCACCCTTTGGTCTTCAATCTTTTCACCATAGTTATTCAATTGATTAACTATCCCCATGACTTGGGTCATGAAAGAATCCACTGTGTCTGATTCTTTCATCTTCAAATATTCAAAATCTCTTCTTAGGTTTTGGAGTTTAGCAATTTGTACCTTACCAACACCCTGATAACTGGTCTCCAAGGTTTCCCATGCTTCTTTGGCATGCAATGAAGCTTATATCTTTGTAAATATGTTGTTATCCAAAGCGTTCATTATGTGATGCAGTGCCTTCGCATCTTTCTTCATGTGAATCCTCAGGATATCCTTTTCTTGTTTGATAGGGATTGATAAGTTGCGTCATCTGCTAGTTCGGAATAGCCATGCACGACATATTCCCATACATATTATGATCTGAGATAAACTGCCATCCTCGTGGCCCATACATCATAGTCATTTTTCCACGTAAGAGGAGAAATCTGAGACTGATCGTTGCTGCTAGAAGCCATACACCTTGTAGAGTCTTTCACTGGCTCTTTCATGAAAAAATCTCATTTTCTTTAATAATCCCCGCACTTCACCTCCTTAAATGCTTTTATAAAAAAAGCTTCAAAAAATATCTTTCTGTTTTAAATTCTACCATTTTTTCACAACCTTTTATAAAAGTTTTTATAATAAAAACTTAAAAACACTTTTATGAAATATATAAAATCCTTAACTTAATCATCACGTGAACTAACTCATAAAGGGAATTAGTATGAATTAAAAGATCTTATGAAAAAAGAAACTCATGAAAAGAAGGATCTCGTGGATATTTTTAAGACAATGGTTTTTCATGCCTCTCGAATGGACTTCCAAGCGACAATACCAAAGATTATCGTGGCTCTTCTCAAGGTGGACACGTGAAAAATATTGAGAAATTTGTGCTCTATGTGCTATATTAAGGGCGCAAAAATTTCCAAGAAATTTTTATTTTGTAAGTTTGGCTAAAATTATCATGCCTTCATGCAGGAGAGGGGTACGGAAATTTCCTGCAAATTTTTTTTGCAAATTTTTTTGAAGCTACGGCTTCTCTCGCACTCTCAATATCTTCTTGCTTGCTGCGATCGATCCAATGCTCGAATACCAATCTAAAGGATGGAGACAAAATAAAACACAAAGATTATGAAGAATGAGCTACGACTCTTCAAACTTTATTGAGATAAATGGAAGATCAACCGGTGTTATTACAATCAAATTCTAAAAGTGTATTTAAACACTTATCGAAAACCAAAAAAACTAACCTAGCTTGTGTATGCATGCTTTATGCCTAAACTGAAATGAACTTCTAAATAGAACTAAAGCTAAAGCTACTAGGAGTAATTAAAAATTTCTAACACGATTGAGCTTCTGAGATATACGAGAACACCCAAAGGTGTCTGAAACTGCATCATATTCTAAGTGTTGATGTCATAGTTACTAAGTTTGAGTTCGAATTTGACATGATACTGAAGTTCGAATTCGAATTCAATACAATACTAAAATATTTCGTGTACCTATTTTACAGTTAAAGAAAAAATTCAACAATATCTATCTATATATCTATATATATATATAATGCTCTTACATTTTAGAGTTTTCAAATCCAATGACCCTTCCCAACACTTCTATGTTGTTTGGTCTCCATTTCCAAGCCAGCTAGTGAAAACACCACGGGAAGGTACATGTTACCACGGGAAGATACAAGTTGTTTGTTCAATGAAATAACTTCTAGTTGGTAGATAAATAATTACATTGATAGACGTTTATATATTATAATTTGGGGTGGACTCATGCATATGCTTTTCCTAGATTACACAAAGATGAGACTAGTGTACTATCCAAATTGATTTTACGGCAGTCATTCCAAATTTGAAATAAACAATTAAAAAAAAAGAATATCAAAACTAACTAGTAGCTATGCATGGATAACTAGTAGCTAATGCATGAATAAATCATAGTTGATGGATAGCAGGCAATCCGTGCAACTATGCATGGAGAACAAGTAATTTGTTTGTGGCACCTAACTTGTGACCTATCGATGTTCACAAACACAAGTTAAGTGGTTGTGCTAGTGGATAGGGTGTTCAGAATTGGAAGCCTCAAATAAATTGTCATTGTTTCGGTGCAAACCCTCATCCGCTCGAGGCACTAGACATGATTTGCATTGAAATAAATTGTCATTGTTAAGTAGTGGAGAGTGCACACATAGGATTTTGTAACATACCCAAAAATCCAAGTTAGTATTTGTGAACTTTTTGAAAATTTTCTTCACTTAAAAGGTCTCCACAAATTATGATGAGACATCGTTGCTATTAAGTGCTAAAGAGTCCGCCATCCTGGCGTCAATGAAATACAATTAGGAAAGGAGCGATATTCAACATGCATAATTATCATTATTCTTATAACCATTGCTCTAAAGCTCTTGACCATTTGACCATTCGTCTGCCATGTTAAAAAACAACTACATCACTTCTCCTATCTTACTTAGGATACTTATGTAACCGGAAAACATACATTATCTTGTACACCATTTTTTTACCAAGGATGATTTTTTTTCAATATAATTGAGTAAGTCAAATGCTTCATCAACATACTTATATTAACTTATATCGCTATGCTTACCATGAATATCTGCATATAATCACTTCACCATTTAGATCATAATTATCAAGTAGACATAAACACATAAAGAATGTAAATACGAAAGGGAGATCAATATACGTGGTTCACCCAATGGGCCACGTCCACAAAAGCTGTCATATCATATATTAGTTATCAAAAGAGGGGATTACAATCCTGTAACTCCACTTGTTGCAATAATTACTTTCCAATTTTCCCAAAGCTTATACTTTGGTAGAATAATAACTGAACAAAGTTCCTTCCAAGTATTTAATCCTACATAGATCTTTCTAGGCCTTAACACCTTTCTTGAGTGTCTCGCTGATCTAAAAACATTATCCTAGTTCCAACCAGGGTTCCCAGAGATCTCATTGATCTCTTGATAACATAAAGGCATCTCCAAACATTTATACTATCACCGAGAAATCAACAGAGTGTAATCGACGACTACATACTATATATATATTTTCATCTTTACTATGGTCATATGATAATATAGAATTTTACACAGGCAACGACTTGCTTCTTCATTCCAGTATATAATACATATGTATTTACAACTTTACTCCAATAATATAATAAAATTATACAAAGGCAACGAACTGCAATTTCAAGCAAAACCTAATAGTAAAAAGATAGAGATCTGTCCAGGTAACTTTGGTTTCAAGCAAACTCTTATTCAAACAGAAATGTGTTCATTCCCCAAAATAGTTGCAGTAATGGAATGCAAGGGAAAGTACCAAAAATATAGGCTCAGATCTACTCTCATTGAAATTTCTCGCATAAGTATATAATCCCCAAATTTTATATGTATTTCAAAACATCCATTCTAGGATTACTGCCTTATTATTTGTTGAGTCCATGGTTATATAAAATAGAGAAAGGTATACATACATACATACATACATACATACATACATACATATACATATATATATATATATATATATATATATATATATAATAGAGAAAGGTATATATATACATACATATATACATATATATATATATATATATAGATACTTTGATCATACATAGATCAATTTAAACCAAAAACTTCTTTGTTCACATAGAGATCTCACACAGTTGGGTGCTAGCTCTGTCCACACAAAGACATGGTGAGGCTGGCACTAACTTCCGTCCACACAAAAAATGTGTTCACACAACAAAACATTAACGCTCTGTCTACCTACATAGTCATGGTAAGGCTGGCGCTAACTCTTTCCACGCCAAATAGTAAAAAATACAGAGGTATTCACACAAAAGAATAACGCTCTATCAATTTACAGAGTCATGGTGAGGCTGGCGCTTACTCTGTCCACACCAATAGTAAAAAAAGGCAGATGTATTCACACCACAATTTAACGCTCTGCATATCAACCTAATTAAATAGAAGAAGCTTTCCATCCAACAACTCTTTCCAGCAAAATACTAAATAGAAATCTATCACTAACGTAGACAGAGATCTAATGGGAACCCTGTCAAAATATTGACCATTCTGAATGTTAAGATTCAATATGCTAATATAGATAACATCAGTATTCAATTAAATTTCACAACAATAACATATACAGGATCACTGAAAGAACAACAAGCATAGCATAAACACAAGAGACACAATTTATCCTGGGAAACCCTCATGGGGTAGAAAACCCAGCAAAACTTCCTCAATATAGATGACCAAAAGTACAAAGATGAAATCCCCAAACAAGAGCTCCTTCTCCTTCACACACACACACACACACACATATATATATATCTGCTAATGCGCAATCCACAAGTGAGTGTGTGTGTGTTCAAATGAGGAACACACCTCCTCTATTTATACTTTAAATTCACTTGACTTTTTCATTTTACAGGTCAGCCTCAATAGTTTATTCTCTTGCTGACTGGGCCGACCCCTTTAGGGGACTTAAACACCCCATTACAAATGACTCTTAAGGGATCTATTGACCCGACTTACATAGGAGGATTTACCTCAATGACTTTACATAATAATAACATCCCGACGGAGGAATAAAACATCTCTGGATGAATAATAATAAAGTACAAATAAAATATTCTTTGAAGTTACAATATTTCAACACTCCCCCTTAACGATAAGGATATTCTAACAACATCTGCAGGAGCAAAGAGTCATCAACTACATTACAATATACATCTATAAATCATTGGTAGTTTTCTTCAATCATCATTAGTAACTCAAACAGCTACTGGAACATCTTCAATCATCATCAGCAACTCAAACAACTACTGGAACATCTTCAATATCTTCAATACTGGAACATCAATATCTTCAGTACTGAGTCTTCATCTTTTGTAGCACTCAATCACTCGATCAGCTACAACAACAACATCATCTGGATCTCCCGATCAACAACATCATCATCTGGATCTCCCAATCAAAACATCATCATCTGGATCTCCTGATCAATAACATCATCATCTGGATCTCTCAATCAACAGCATCATCTGGATCTCTCAATCAACAACATCATCATCTGGATCTCTCGATTAACAACATCATCATATGGATCTCTTGATCAACAACATCGTCATCTGTAACACACATGATCTAATTACGGGATGATCAATCCCTCTCACTTTAGGACATAATGCCAAGGATGATGCAATCTTGATCCAATTACAAGATGATCAGTCCCTATCACTTTAGGACATAAAGCCAAGGATGATGCAATCCTGATCCACCTACGGGATGATCAATCCTGATCACTTTAGGACATAAAGCCAAGGATGATGCAATCCTAATCCACTTACGGGATGATCAATCCTGATCACCTTAGGACATAAATCTAAGGATGATCCAATCTTGATCCACTTACGGGATGATCAATCCCGATCACTTTAGGACACAAAGCCAAGGATGATGCAATCCTGATCCGCTTACGGGATTATCAATCCCGATCACTTTAGGACACAAAGCCAAGGATGATGCAATCCTGATCCACTTATGGGATGATCAATCCCGATCACTTTAGGACACAAAGCCAAGGATGATGCAATCCTGATCCACTTACGAGATGATCAATCCCGATCACTTAAGGACATAAATCCAAGGATGATGCAATCCTGATCCACTTACGGGATGATCAATCCCGATCACTTTAGGACATAAAGCCAAGGATGATGCAATCCACTTGTCAACTTAGACCATGTATAAGGACCACTCACGAAGACACAAGTCTTCAGATTCATTTAGGACTAGAGTCCAGGGATGATGCAATCCACTCATCAACTTAGACCAAGTCTAAGGACCACTCACGAAGACAAAAGTCTCCGGATTCTTTTAGGACTAGAGTCCAGGGATGATGCAATCCACGCGTCAACTTAGACCAAGTCTAAGGACCACTCATTGACCTCATCGTCGGTACACGCATCCTCATCATCGATACAGGTATCCTCATCATCGATACAAGTATCCTCATTATCAATACAAGTATCCTCATCATTGATACATATCACTCCCCCTTTTGAGGAGGGTCCTTTTGAACTACAACAAGCTTGTCTCGAAAATACTCAAACTTTACTCGAGACAGAGGTTTTCTCAATACATCAGCAACTTGCTCATCAGTGCTCACATACTCGAGCTTTATAGCTCCTTTCTGCACCATATCCTGTATAGAAATATCGGATCTCTATGTACTTTGACTTATCATGGAACACTGGATTCTCCGTCATCTTGATACAACTCTGCTTGTCACACGGGATCATAGTGGGGTCCATCTCTAAGTCAAATAGTCCTGACAACAGCTTCCGAAGCCATACGGCTTCACAACTAGCAAAGAAAGCTGCTATATATTCCGCTTCAGCTGTGCTGAGAGCCACACTAGACTACTTCCTTCTAAACCGTGAGATCATAGCAGATCCCAGACAATAACATCCACCTGATGTGCTCTTTCTGTCTAAGACACTTCCAACCCAATCTGCATCTCTATAACCATACAGTCTGAAGTCATGATCTGCAAGATAATATAGTTCAAAGTCTATCGTACCTTTTAGGTACCTCATCACATGCTTTGCAGCTACCAAGTGAACACGTATAGGCTCAACTAGATACTGACTCAGGGTGTTCACAACAAAGCATATATCTAGCCTGGTATTTGTCAAATACATCAACAAACCAGTCATCTATTTGTAAAATGTAGAAACCACTGTCCATCATCCCAGATCTCTACTTCACATTTTCCTTGGATAAGGAAAAATCTCATCTCATCTCAGCCACATATCTAATCACAAGAAGCATGCCACGATTATTTAACTCTGAGATCTACTCCCTCTGAAGTGGAATTTTCTATATCTGAGTATTGTCCTCCCTCTATGACTGAACATCATTCGCACTCTGCATTGAGTGATCTTTTGCATATCTATCTGTGCCATCTCCTGTCAGATGGGTCTACTGATATGAGCCTCAAGATCACTCGAACTCTATGGTGAGTTCCTTCTTGCATCCATATGTATATAGAAACCATCTTCAACCTTGTAGCAAAGGTTTAAATCCGCATCACCCGTAGTGATCATCAAGCTTGTCAAATGACTATCGATCCTAGGTACCTGTTGAACCGGTACAAAGCCTTCTTCAATCATGTGATTCTCTTTCAGATCTTGGGAGTTTTCTCGATATGCACTTCTTCTTCAATTACACCATGGTTTCAATAGAACGATATTGTCATCCATGGGTGTAATCTATCTCTGGAAGTGTGTCTAGCCATTGGAGCAAACATCTCATCATGATCCTCTCTCTCTTTCTAAGAGAATCCTCTAGCCACGAGCCTTCCTTTGTACTTCTATAGTATATTTTATTTGTAATTCTTTTTGTTGAGCAGTCATCACTTGTTCTTTGAAAAAAGTGTTCACCATCCTTCTTTTGTAGATCATAGCTCACGATCTTTCCTACAAATCAAATTTAATTACATGATTAGTAACACTTCATAATCATCAAATCATGTTGACATGATAACCTATTATGCATACTGATATGATTCACATAGTTATGCAACTATATTGACCAATACTTTGGCACAACACTTTTCCATATCCTGTATGCATACAGTGGCTATCTAGATCCCTTCCATCTCTACCAGAACATACTATCAAGAGTGTGCACAGCTCCCAACATGTTAGCAAAGAGGTTTCATTCTAGACAAGCAACAATGGAATGTTTGTCCAACTTACCCATCATATGCATATTAGTAGTATACTGTTCAATGCTATATGAATGCTTACACTATGCATGATATATTTCCTGATTCTAGGAATACAAATATGCATACGAGCAATATCATTAACTATTCAAAGATTCAAGAAGTAATTCAAATACTTATCTTTTATTTTTGTGTGGTTGCCTCCCTCTTGATCTCTATTTTTCCCTTTATGATAGCATCATGATTATATGTCTTTGAACTTCTATCCATTCTGTACCAATATGCATGCTTAAGTGTGTACTAGTTTCATCATTGTGTCTTCCTCAAGATCTCATACATAATCATACATTCATTAGTATAATTTCAATACTATCAAAACATTATGATTCTAAATAATCTTAAACATGTATGGTCATGATCATTTCATACAAAAGTATACTTATCTAAGATTCTAACACAAAGTAGGATTCTAACTCGATATAGGAAATCATACCTGGATTATCATGCTTGCTAGTTATGTCTAACATACCCAAACAATGTCTTCTTTTTTCTCTTCAATGATTTAAAGACCTACATATCTCATAAGTTAAGCATTGTAGAACCAAATTATACATACCTTGTAAGTAGAGATTCTATTTGATCAATGACTATGGATGAGTCTTTGTCTTCATGTCATCATGGTCATATGGATTTGTCTTTCTTGATGTACCTTTCATGTTAGCAGACAACATCATCCTCATACAACACCACAAGTGCATTAGTACAATCATAAGTGTCATAACCCTAATAAATGAATGTCTTCTATTATTCACATGCATTCATACTTTTACTAAGGTTATCAGACAATAAAAAATTAATCATTATTGTACTAACCTCAATAATATGAAGACAAACATATCATGAACTTAATCATGAAACAGATTTCAAAACATACTTGTATCTCCTCAAGTCATACCTATCGAGATTGCTTGTAGTCTTCTCTATAAATGTGAAACCCTAACCATCCAAGGTAGATCTCTTGTAAACATCTTATATAGGTTCATGGTGCTAGTATGATAAAATATCAGTTCCATTTAAACCTCCTTCATTTCTTCCTTATTAGTTTCCCAACTTTGCTAGGGTTTCTTCTTACTTGGAAACCCTAATTTTCAATCTCCTTCCTCCCACAAAATTTTGATGGAGGATTAATACCTATGATGAATGGATTCCAAATCCATTTTCAAAGTTTCCAATGTTGCATCAGGGGTTTCCAATATTGTATCAGGTCATGCCATACCTAAAAACTGAAAACCCTAAGTGAGAGCTTCTTCCTCCTCTTCTTTGATTTCCTCCATTGAGACATTTCCGATGTTCTGTATTGTTTCTGGTGTATCTTTTAAATTTGGGATCTGCAAGGTCTGAAAATTTGGCCTGTGGTAGCCTTACTTGTCATCGTTCCAAACCCACAGGTTTGAGCTTCATTGAATTCTCCATTAGAGAGATATGATCAGCTTCCCAACATGACCTGTTTAAGGGATGAAACATAATAGCGAACTTGTACGGAGTGCCACATGTCACTGTTTCAACTTCGGCCTTTAAAATTCGTACCTGTGAAACTAAAGTCTGTGCCCTAACTTTCAATTTTTAAGGAATTCCATTTGAATATTCCTAGCCCGAGATATGACCTTTTTACCCAGGTCACCTATTTAGGGCTTCATTTTGGAAAAGGCAGAAACCCTAACTTGTACGGATCATATCTCAGAAAGTACAATGAATATGAGGTTGAAACTCGGACACAAGGTACTAGGAAATGTAATATTCGGCTTGTCCAATTTTAAGATCTTGAACTTTCTCCAAAATTTATTTATAACGAATGTTCCACGATGACTAGTTTTTGATATACAAAGCCCTAGTTTTCAAATTGCCGCAAGTGAAATAAGTGTCGTAAGTGACATACATTTCCTTCCTTCAGTATAGCTTTGATACCATGTTAAGATTCAATATGATAAGATAGGTAACATCAATATTGAATTAAATTTCACAACAATAGCATATACAGGATCACTGAAGAACAACAAGCACAACATAAACACAAGAGACACAATTTATCTTGGGAAACCCTCATGGGGTAGAAAACCCAGCAAAAATTCCTCATGGATGATCAAAAGTACAAAGATGAAATCCCCAAACGAGAGCTCATTCTCTTTCACATATCTCTCTCCCTCTCTCCTAATGTGCAATCCACAAGTAAGTGTGTGTCTGTTCAACTGAAGAACACACCTCCTCTATTTATACTTTACATTCACTTGAATTTTTCAGTTGACAGTTCGGCCTCAATAGTTTATTCTCTTGTTGACTGGGCTGACCCCTATAGGGGACTTAAACACCCCATTACAAATGACTCTTAGGGGATCTATTGTCTAGATTTACATGGGAGGATTTACCTCAATGACTTTACATAATAATAACATCCCAACGGAGGAATAAAACATCTCCGGATGAATAATAATAAAGTACAAATAGAATATTATTTGAAGTTACAATATTTGAACACTGAATACTACCAAACCAGTAGATGCAGATAAAAATATCTTTAACGCATTCTCGTAGAGGTTTAGTCAGAATTACCATAAGTAAAACAAATGCAAAGTAATGAAATGGAGAACTATCACCTGAAGAGAGTGCTATAATGCAAACGGTTGGGATCAAGCTCTGATGGAGCTATCCCTTTTCCCTCCAACGCACTGAAGAGAGCGCTATGATGAAAACGGTTGGGATCAAGCTATGATGGAGCTATCCCTTTTCCCTCCAACGCACTGCAAAAAACGGTAAAGACTTCGCTTCAGTCCCGAACAATCATCAAACCCAGAAAAGGGATGGGGACGTCTTTTCTCTAGATCATGTCCAATAATCACCTCCAATACAGTGGGCTCAGCTCCCTCTTGGGAATTCCGCCCTCAAAGTTCTCCCAAAACCTCTTGAGTTCACCCCCAACCACCCCCTTCTTACTCGAACTCAGCCCTCTTAAGAAGGTTGGGCCCTACTCCCTAACAAGATGACAAATATCTGCTAGCGCTCTCATACTGAGACAAATGGTGGCAACAAAGAGAGTAGTTCCACGTTTTCATACTGAGACAAATGGCGGCAGCAAGAGCATAGTTCCACGTTTTCATACTAAGACAAATGGCGGCAACAAGAGAGTAGTTACATGTTTTCATACGCACTCGAAGTGGTGAGTTTATGATTGAGTTAATACTTGTTAACTCTTTAATGTTTGACTTCTATAATTATT
Organism: Larix kaempferi; assembly: GCA_027924585.1. Classification (NCBI taxonomy): domain Eukaryota; kingdom Viridiplantae; phylum Streptophyta; class Pinopsida; order Pinales; family Pinaceae; genus Larix; species Larix kaempferi. The sequence goes on from BSBM01000076.1 coordinate 5,176,595, forward strand.
ATATTCCAAACTTGTTGCACCGCGAGGCGCTCTACAACACAGTATGAGGGAGATCTTGTAACATTTTTCCATATTTGTCCTTATTGTCAACCATAAACAAAAAAGAATAATACAAAGTAAAAAGTAAATATGAGATCTTGTAACTTTTTTCCATGTTTGTCCTTATTGTCGGCCATAAACAAAAAAAAAATACAAAGTAAAAAGTAAATATGAGGGATATCTTGTAACGTTTGTCCATGTTTATCCATATTGTTGGCCATAAACAAAAAAGAATAATACAAAGTAAAAAGTAAATATGAGGGAGATCTTTTAATGTTTGTCGATATTGTCGGCCATAAACAAAAAAGAATAATACAAAGTAAAAAGTAATAAATATTTTTTCGGCCATAAACAAAAAAGAATAATACAAAGTAAAAAGTAATAAATATTATGTCGGCCATAAACAAAAAAGAATAATACAAAGTAAAAGTAATGTTTGTTCCTCAACTATAACTTCTCAGGTATTGTACTCAAGTAGCTTTTCGAGGAGAGGTTTGCACCTAGGGATATTTGATCCCTCTCGACGCTTGATAGAGCCTAGGATTTGGATCTAGGCTGGTATAAATATACTAAATCGCATTTGTTATATGGGGTATGCCTATTCTCTTTGTCATATACGAGAAGGTAATCTCCCATTATAAAGATGGGGACTAATAAGGATATATATATATCATGCATAATTATATGCATTAAGTCTATGTTTGAATCATCATATAAAGGAAAACCCTCTTAACAAGATATACATAATTATATATATCTTTATACATTTTTAAATATATATATATATCTATATTGATATATCATATTTAAATGTTATATGAATAACTCTCTTCTTGGGAAAAACTCCCTTTTTTCCCTTATGTTGGATTTTTATAATAATAAATATCCCTATAACTCATTAGAAGGTTGCGACGAGTAACCACTCTTCTCAATCTATGACGGCGATACTATAAGGTTAACCTGTAACTCACTTACTCTTCTTCAAGTGCCCATGGCACTAAGATGATACCCATAATCTATCATTAGATTCTGCAGGCTTCCCTGCCCTTCACTTTTTCCCCTAGTGGATTTACTTGCCCGTTGCTTAGTTGCACCATGCCCTCAGTTCCTTAAGTCTAACATTCACAAGTATAACTTAGGAATGTAAATAACATCACAACCAAATTTTACTGGTGGGGCCTTGGCCTTGAGATCCTCACCATAAAAATGTGCAATATACAATTACATTTATAAAATGGTAGGGGTATAAAAGAGGGATATTACATCCTCCCCCCCTTAATATCAACACTGTCCTCGGTGTTCATGCCTTTCCACAATTTGGAAATTTTTTGTCCCTTTGTCTCCTTCTCCATGCTTCATCCTGGTCAGTTTTATTCATTAATCTAACGATCTCCTGATCAAAACAAGTTTGCTTTCAACATACACTTCTGTATCAACCTCAAGGTATTACAACCTCTTATTGCGAGTAGCCCTTTGCACCTACAACATTTGCTATCATCATAAAATATATGCATGTCATATTCATGATAAATACTTTAGTATTCCTCACACATCAAGATTTGTATTTTCAAATCATCATTTTCTTACTAAGTAAACACATTCATCATGTCATTTGATCTTAATCAACGATATACTCAAACCTACACTTATAGTGTGTTCTTTTGGAGTACCTCCGAAATTTCAATTGTTGGTGTCTTCTGCTTTTCTCAAACAATTTCTATTATTATAAGACACGTAGTGTTCATAACATGCATGATCTACCCAACACGAGGACGATACCCATCATTGGCTTTCCATAACTCTCAGGCATATCTACTACCAGTGTTATTCAGGGTTTTCATCCAGAACACATCAAGTGTTAGTAATCAGCAAATTGAGTGCTAACAGTACACCAAGTACTACATCAAATCAAATGATGGACTTATAAACGGAGAAAATTTTTAGACTTGCTTCCAGCATCAAGCAATCCAATATATTTTTCTCAACACCACACCGTGTCCTGTGCTTCCTTGGTGTTATAATGATTGCCCAGGTCTTGTGCCATCGAAGTCAAATTTTCAATCATCAATTCGATCCCTTTCAAAGCGGATCTTGTTGTTTTTATTTGACTTAAAGAACCAAAGTACCATTTGTTCTTTTCCTTGCTGCTTAATTATACATTTTCTTCATAGTGATTTCCCTCTTCTTCAAGGCATATCATCAATCCATGATGAAATTACTTAAAAATAAATCATTTTATTGAATGTTCTTTTGGTTCACATACCATTTTCTAATTTAGTTATTTACTCGTTCTGGTTCTCATACCACTGCACACTAGCAATTATAATGTGCATATACATCTTGCTTGACTCTCTTGTCAGCATAACCCTTTTACTACATAAAAGGTTTAACAATAATCAAATCAATTGATATGTAGTATATGACATTTACCTTCTCAACACCATACTCCATTTAAGGAGTCTTACCATTCTCCGATCAGGTTGTTGTTAGCATCACTACTCTTTCTTTGAATGTAAGGTCATTTGCATTATGCCATCCCTAACACATAACAGGAGAATAATCATTTTAGTCATCCTTTAAAACCAATCATGATTGCGTTTATCTTAATCAACTTTTAGTTTGCATACTATTTAATGCTAAACTATGTCTTATAACCCTCATAATATTTTCTTTTTGCATTTACAAACAATGCATAAAGATTCTTGATCTTATGTATGTAAAAATTGAAATAACTTTACAAATGAAAACCACTTTCATACCTCGGAATTTTGTTTCAAATGATAGTTAACTTTATCTGAGCCTCTTATTACCTGGACTCAAAAATCATTAGCGATGATATCCAACATTATTCATTAGTAATGATGACTCATTTTAAATATCATCTACTAACAAAATGTAGAATATTTTGAATTTGTTAACATGGTGTAAAACAGACCTTTGTATGCTACAGTGATCAATAAGATAAAATATATCTATGGTGGTTGTTACACAACATTCGCTAATATTTGTAAACAAGCAAATTCCAATAATTATATCTTTTGTATAAGAAAGGGTATATCCTTTACCTCTTTTCTCATCATACGGTTTAAATTTTTTTATTTTTTTTAAATAAAAAGCCATACATCTCCATATAATGAAAATACTTATCTAACTTATTTACCCTTTGATTTTTCTCTAAGAGGGGCATCCCCTCTTCAGAACAAATATGCATTGTAATCATAGAGGAAGAAATCTTACAAACTCTCTTAGTCTTATACCCTATAATATTCACCTCTCAATATCCATGTGATCAATATTCTAACGAATTCTTGTTTGTATAATATCCTTCTTGGATGTTTAGATCATCGAATGACATCTCTCTACTATGTAGTAAAGAAGATAAATTCTTAGTCATAGAAAACATTACACCATTAGAATGTCCAAGTAAAGTAATTAAAGTTAATTCCTTTAACTTATAACTATACTTTTAATCATTCACAATGAGGATGGTTTTTTGTTTTCTACTCCATTTACTTCACTATACATGATTAAGACGATGGATTTTTAACATCATATAATCCAATAAACTTTCCATTTTTCAGCATGTAACCTAGTACAATATACGAAAGCATAACTTGTATACTTACAGTCTGACGTACCTCGCCATGCAATTTCATATTTTTATCTCCTTAGTTACCTCTTGGAGATCTTTGGAGGTCAACTCGGATATTGTACTCTCGTCCATTTCTCCCATGCATCCAAAACAAAACAGCTGATTAGTTAGATTTAACAATCTTCATACTTCCTTACCTCATGCTGAGCCTAACTAGGCCCGAGTGCTGTAACCTCGCTCTGATACCATAATGTAACATACATGAAAATCCAAGTTAGTATTTTGTGAACTTTTTTGAAAATTTTCTTCACTTAAAAGGTCTCCAAAAATTATGATGAGACATCGTTGGTATTAAGTGCTAAAGAGTCTACCATCCTGGCGTCAATGAAATACAATTAGTAAAGGAGAGATATTCAACATGCATAATTATCATTATTCTTATAACCATTGCTCTATAGCTCTTAACCATTTGACCATTCATCTACCATGTTAAATAACAACTACATCACGTCTTCTATCTTACTTAGGATACTTATGTAACCGGAAAACATACATTATCATGTACACCATTTTTTTTATCAAGGATGATTTTGCTTCAATATAACTGAGTAAGTCAAATGCTTCATCAACATACTTATATTAACTTATACCACTATGCTTACCATGAATATCTGCATATAAGCACTTCACCATTTAGATCATAATTATCAAGTAGACATAAACACATAAAGAATGTAAATACGAAAGGGAGATCAATATACGTGGTTCACCCAATGGGCTACGTCCACAAAAGTTGTCATATCATATATTAGTTATCAAAAGAGGGGATTACAATCCTGTAACTCCACTTGTTGGAATAATTACTTTCCAATTTTCCCAAAGCTTATACTTTGGTAGAATAATAACTGAACAAAGTTCCTTCCAAGCATTTAATCCTACATAGATCTTTCTACGCCTTAACACCTTTCTTGAGTGTCTCGCTGATCTAAAAACATTATCTAGTTCCAACCAGGGTTCCTAGAGATCTCACTGATCTCTTGATAACATAAAGGCATCTCTAAACATTTATATTATCACTGAGAAATCAACAGAGTGTAATCAACAACTGCATAATATATATATATATATTTGCATCTTTACTACGGTCATATGATAATATAGAATTTTACACAGGAAACGAACTGCTACTTCATTCCAATATATCATACATATGTATTTACAACTTCACTCCAATAATATAATAAAATTATACACAGGCAAGGAACTGCGATTTCAAGCAACCTAACAGTAAAAAGACAGAGATCTGTCCAGGTAACTTTGGTTTCAAGCAAACTCTTATTCAAACAGAAATGTGTACATTCCCCAAAATAGTCGCAGTAATGGAATGCGAGGGAAAGTACCAAAAATCAAGGCTCGGATCTACTCTCATGGAAATTTCTCACATAAGTATATAATCCTCAAATTTTATATGTATTTCAAAACATCCATTCTAGGATTACTACCTTATTATTTGTTGAGTCCATGGTTATATAACATAGATCAAGGTGTATATATATACATACATATATATATACATACATATATATCTATATATCTATATATATATATATAGCTACTTTGATCATACATAGATCTATTTAAACCAAAAACTTCTATGTTCACACAGAGATGTCACACAGTTGGGTGTTAGCTCTGTCCACACAAAGGCATGGTGAGGCTAGCGCTAACTTCCGTCCACGCAAATAATGTGTTCACACAACAAAAAATTAACGCTCTGTCTACCTATAGAGTCATGGTAAGGCTGGCGCTAACTCTGTCCACGCCAAATAGTAAAAAAGACAGAGGTATTCACACAAAAGAATAACGCTCTATCAATTTATAGAGTCATGGTGAGGCTGGCGCTAACTCTGTCGATGCCAATAGTAAACAAAAGGCAGATGTATTCACATCACAATTTAACGCTCTGCATATCAACCTAATTAAATGGAAGAAGCTTTCCATCCAACAACTCTTTCCAACAAAATATAAACATAAATCTATCACTAACGTAGACAGAGATCTAATGGAAACCCTGTCAAAATATTAACCATTCTGAATACTACCAAACCAGTAGATGCAGATAAAAATATCTTTAACGCATTATCGTAGAGGTTTAGTGAGAATTACCATAAGTAAAACAGATGCAAAGCAATGAAATGGAGAACTATCACCTGAAGGGAGCGCTATAATGCAAACGGTTGGGATCAAGCTCTAATGGAGCTATCCCTTTTCCCTCCATTGCACTGAAGAGAGTGCTATGATGAAAACGGTTGCGATCAAGCTCTGATGGAGCTATCCCTTTTCCCTCCAACGCACTACAAGAAACGCTGAAGACTTCGCTTCAGTCCCGAAAAATCATCAAACCCGGAAAAGGGATGGGGACATCTTTTCTCTAGATCATGTCCAATAATCACCTCCAATACAGTGGGCTTGGCTCCCTCTTGGGAATGCCATCCTCGGAGTTCTCCCGAAACCTCTCGAGTTCACCCCCAACCACCCCCTTCTTACTTGAACTCAGCCCTCTTAAGAAAGTTGGTCCGCTCTCATACTGAGACAAATGGCGGCAACAAAGAGAGTAGTTCCACGTTTTCATACTGAGAGAAATGGCGAAAGAAAGAGAGTAGTTCCACGTTTTCATACTAATACAAATGGCGGCAGCAAGAGAGTAGTTCCACGTTTTCATACTCACTCGAACTGGTGAGTTTATGAATGAGTTAATACTTGTTAACTCTTTAATGTTTGACTTCTATAGCTATTATATTCCAAACTTGTATAAATATACTAAATCACATTTGTTATATGGGGTATGCCTATTCTCTTTGTCATATACGAGAGGGTAATCTCCCATTATAAATATGGGGACTAATAAGGATATATATATATATTATCATGCATAATTATATGCATTAAGTCTATGTTTGAATCATCATATAAAAGGAAAACCCTCTTAACAAGATATACATACATATATATATATATATATATATATATCATATTTAAATGTTATATGAATAACTCTCTTCTTAGGAAAAACTCCCCCTTTTCCCTTATGTTGGATTTTAACATAATAGCTATCCCTATAACTCATTAGAAGGTTGCGATGAGTAACCACTCTCCTCAATCTATGACGACAATACTATAAGGTTAACCCGTAACTCAAGTACTCTTCTTCAAGTTCCTATGGCACTAATATGATACTCATCATCTATCATTAGATTCTGTAGGCTTCCCTGCCCTTCACTTTCCCCCCTAGTGGATTTACTTGCCCGTTGCTTAGTTGCACCATGCCCTCAGTTCCTTAAGTCTAGCATTCACAAGTATAACTTATGAATGTAAATAACATCACAAACAAAGTTTGCTGGTGGGGCCCTGGCCTTGAGCTCCTCACCATAAACATGTGCAATATACAATTACATTTACAAAACGGTAGGGGTATAAAAGAGGGATATTACAATTTGTATTGGAAGAAAAATACAATGAGAAAGCAAAACTTAGAACAACAATCACTCACAAGACACAGTGATTTTAGGTGGTAAAACCCTAATGCAATGTCAAGGAAACATCAATGGGGCAAAGAATTGATATTCTTATTGCTCAAAACTTAGAGATTACATATCCTATTTTGGGCATGGGGCTTCACCTTGTTGACCGGTATCTTATCACACTCATTCATAAAGGGGGGTTTTAAAATTGCGAAAAATAAGGTCAATATATTATAGGTATTGGGAGGGAGTGGGGTATGGGGGGTTTATAGGTATTTGGGGGAAGTGGGGTATGGGGGTTTTATAAGTATTGGGGGTATAAAAAGGGGTATCTTGTAAAAATAGGGGATATCTTGTAGAAATATGGTATTTTTAATTAGAAATATGTATTGGGAGGGGGGCTCAACTAAATGATTTTGCTAGGTATTTATCAATATCTAGTGAAATTATGGGTATTCTCTACTATCCCATGAACGAAGGTGTTATGACATAGTTTCACTAAGTGAAGTCCCTGTGATTTTGGGATGATTTGATGTTACATAATTAACAATCAACAATTGTATTGACAGCTTGTAATAAATACACTATATGTTGTATCCCTCTTTTAAGGTAATTGATTGTCACTATTTCAACAATCTCCACATTGACAACAATTTACCTGATACTTTTCCTTGGTTTTTATCACATTTTTTGCAAGCCAGGAGAACCCAAACACCACTGCAAATCCTCTAACAGTACTGGTTTTGTGAACATGTTGGCACTATGGAATTTTTCAAACAATGCTCCACCTCCATCAAAACCTAAAGTAGATCTCTTTTTGTCCAAATCACGTGCAAAATATGTATCAACATATCCACAAATTGAACCACTGCAACTATTATAGGTGAAACAATAAGCATTTGTGCCTCTAGGATACCGAAACACCCATTTCATTGTTGCCCAACCTCGATTCACCATGTGTCTACTGACAACACCAACTACATGTGAAATATTTGATCTTATAGATACCATCGCATACATAAAACTTCCAAAAGTAGTAGCATACCATGATACACAAGACAATAATCATTTTCTTCCTCATTAATAGGACATACACTTGAAGAAAGATTAAAATGGAAAGTCAAAGGACATTTTTTGGTTTCACATAATTCATATTGAATTTCATGAGTATCTTCTCCACATACATTTGTTGTTGTGATAACCAAAGCTTACCATTTTTTCTATCTCTGTGTATTTCTATGCCCAAGATTTGTTTTATATATGCTAGATCCTCCATATCAATCGTCCTAGCCAATTGGTCCTTCAACCTACCGATATCAACTATGCTTATGCTTGATACAAGCATATCCTCAACATATAACACTAAGATAATGAATATACCATTATTCAAACTTTTGAGGAAAACACAATGATCATACTCACTTCTTGTAAAATTTTGGCTTACCGTGAAGGAATCGAACATCTTCTACCATTGTTTGTGTACTTTCTTTAGGCCATACAATGACTCTGTTCATTTTCAAACAACTTCTGCCATGGCTCGAACAAGCCCTTATGGTTGTTCCAAATGCATTTCATCATCCATCTCTCTGTTAATGGTGTTTTTGTGGGCAATAGGATCCCACGATATGTATCCCTTGTCTTCATCACCATAACCAAAAAGGATATAATTCTTGTAGAAATTCAAAGATTTTAAATCTAGAAGCAACTTATAGTGTATCAATACTCATAGCCCTTTCTGGTCCTATTGTTGATTCCATAAACGAGTAGATTCACTGGCTTCCTCAAATACCACTACTATTTTGTTATTCTCTTCTAGCTTGTTAAGGTTCCAATCTTTGTAGCCTTCATTACCACCAAATTTCCCTTGGACACCTTTAGTGCTCCACCTTGACCTATAAACTTATAACCTTCAGAATCCAAAATTCCCAAGGAAACTAAATTATTTTTAAGTTCAGGTACAAATCTTACCTCCATTAATGTCATCACGATACCATTGAACACCTTAATCTTAATGCTCCTAATCCCAACAGTCTTACAAGAAACACTATTTCCCATAAGAACAACATCTTCATCAATAGATTGGTAAGTAGAAAACCAATTTCTATGTGGACACATGCGATGAGAAGCACCAGAGTCTAATAACCAATCTTGATGATATTGTAGGTTATTACAAATAAATAAAACTTCATCAACAATTCCTAAACTTGCCTTACTAGATTTCCTTCCTTTGTGGAGTCATCCTTGGGTTCTTTCCTCTTCTAGCAATATTTCTTGAGATGGCTTGATTTTTCCCATAACCAACATTTTCCCTTACCCTTTCTTCCTTTTGACTTAGATATGGATGTACCTTTCAAATATTCCCCTCTTTCTTCAGATCAACCTCTATCCACCATTGCTTCTAATGTGGATGTTTCTATACTATATTTTATCTGCATTTCCTCATACAACAAATCTCCCACAGCAAAATCATAATCAAGGGAATCTATTGGGATAAACCACATAGACATGACTAAGTGATTCCAAAATTCGGGAAATGACTGTAATAGTGTGAATGTCTTATCTCTGTCATCGTACTTTACATCCATACTAGTTAATTGACAAATCTAAGTATTGAAAACATTTAAATGATCAGTAACTTGTGTACCTTCTTTCATCTGCAAACTGTACAATTGTCTCTTAAAACATATTCTATCCATCAAGGATTTCATCATAGAAAGGCTTTCCAATCTGCTCCATAACCTTGTTGTCGTATCTTCTCCAACAATTTTAAACAAAACATCATCTACCAAACACAAATGAATATTATTAAGAGCTCTTGTATCCATATATTCCCAATCTTCGTTTGTTATGCTTGTAGGTCTCTTTGTCCTGCCAGTACCTTTTATAAACCTTGTTGCACCCACAGATGACTCATATTTAGTTTCTATAGTTAGAAGTTATTCTTTCTAACAAATTTATCAACCTCAAACTTTACTTTGCACTAGACACTTTTGAACAAGCACCAAAACTTCATGACATTTGCTCTTTCTCCACAATGATTTTCCTCTCCTTCACCGTCTTCCACTAGATTGTGTCCAAACAAATCATCGGTCCTCTTGCAATCTCCACTAGAACATGTGCTCAAGCAATGTGTCATCGAGCACCCCTATATAACCTTCTTGGATCTTTGTTGGAGTTGCCAATAGTCAAAGACCAAATTACTTCCTCAATGCTTGGGCTTCTTTCTCAATGGACCACCGTCCATTTTTCTCCCAGTTATTGTAGAGCAGGTTGTAAGTCTCAACGCAAATGAGCCTTAAGAATGCAATTGTCTGGAAAGTAAACATCCCAAAGTTTCTCCTCTCAAGAAAGCAGTTTGATAATTATCCCACGCCACCAGCAATCTATATCATAAGTTTCAACTAACGTCCTCAGCTGAGCAATGCGTCTCTTTCTCTATGGCCTCCATCAGGATTCAGAATGCGTCCACAAAACATGAGAATTTGTTGACTAATAGGTGGCAATCCAGTGTGATGCTACCTTTCTGCATCCATGCGGTCTCTCACGAGGACCACCATCATAACCTCCATCGTTGCCACTAAAGGTGTTGTCACAACCTCTATGTACAAGTGCCTTAAGTCTTCCTGTGGATCTCTTCAATTCTTTCACGCCTCACGAGAACTCACTTCCTCTTCAATCTATCTTCACACCGGTTTACACGCTAGACGTGAGCTTCCTTCTCACGTTGTTCTTCTCCCTAGATCCGATACCACATGTTAACACACATAAGATTTGCAGTGAAAGAATAAGGCGATGAGAAGAAAAACTTAGAATGACAGTCACACACACAAGACATAATGATTTTACGTGGTAAAACCTTAACAAGGTGTCAAGGAAACATCCATAGGGAAAAGAATCGATATTTTACTGCTCAAAACATAAAGATTACAAATGACCAACAATAGGCTTACAACTCTCTGCACAATACATATTTGCCTCTACATGCTTACATATATAGCATACTTCTCATAAAAATTGATTGTATTAATTGGAAGACCATTGTATCCCATTTTGGCATGATTGGTTATTACATAATTAACGATCAATCGTTGTATGATCCGCTTGTAATAAATACAAGATATGTTGTATCCCCTTTTTAGGCTAATTGGTTGTCACCGTTCGAACATATATTTGATACCAAAATCAATGAGGAATAATTTTAAATTAACACTATTAATAAACTCGATAAATGCTCAACTATAGTGAAAAAGAACTAGAGGATATGATGATATCAAAAATAGCTTTGATGAGTTTATCACCGAAAACATTACACTCATCATGCTACACAATGAAAGATAGTTCAAAGTGCTCATTTTCTTTTATGCCCTTTGATTTGGTAATCCTTGCAAAACAATACATCTTTTCCTACACAAGTTTATGTGTATTTCATAGATTCACTACATAGATGAGGAGTGTCACATATGTTATTGCCATGTTAATATAAAATTTAAGTGCACATTTGTATGTGCAGGAAAGGAAACATGGAAGAGAGTAATACATATACAAGTTTTATAATGAAAAATAGAAAGACACTTTAAACAAAGCTATGAAGTTGGAGAGGAAACTAGAGGATATTAGATTGAAGACGATTGGAAACACGATCTCAATTTCAAAGAAGAGAGAAGATCTAAAACTAGGAATGTAATGTGAGCTAGTTCAAACCATTGCCCAAAGTCATTAGGCCATCGTTTGGCCTATAAGCACTAGGAGACAAAGAGTTGGTTGAATGTGTCAAGTGAATGAGGGTAATTGTATATTATTGAAAATGTTATTAAACAATATCCTATCCTTATCATTCAATGGAGGATAAAGAAAAAATTGTATAAGGTTAGATAAAGGTGAAGAGTTTTCCTTTTTTTAATTATTATTACAACATTATAATGTTTATTTATAAATTTTATATGTATTGTGTTTCCCTTGTCCTCAAAGTATAAAAAGGATAATATAATGTTTATTTATAAATTTTATATTTATTGTGTTCCTCTCGTCCTCAAAGTACAAAAAGCTTGTCTTCACTATTGCTTGTAATGTTTTCAATAATGTATTAATGTTACGACAATTGAGGATACAAAACAATCTAAGCTACGAAGTGCTAAGAAGAATTATAATTCAATTTTATGTGGAAGTATATATGGGAAATGATAAGATTCCACAACTAAGGTTTTTTTAGATATTATGATTATTATTATTTAGTTTTTCATATTGATTTTGACATTGCTAAATTCGGCACCATTGTTTGTGTCTTGTTGTTTGAATATTTGTGTTTTGGGACTTCTAGTGATTTATTGATTGATAATATTTCAATATAAATATATTTTTATTTTTATTTTCATTTGTATTCATTATAGTTTGGATATTTGCATCTAATGACTTCTCTAATTTGATTGGATCGACTATTACTTCTTTATCAATTAAAGCTTCCTTGCTAAAGTTACTCTAGATTTAATTGTTGTGACTTTATTTTGTTTCCTTCTTATTTTGTGCCATCAAGCTTTGACTATGATTTCGAAGGGAAGAAATTTATTCATCTTTGTTAGTTACAACCTTGTCAATTTTTTCTTGAAGATCCTACATTTTTTGTAATGATTTATGATTACCTGAAAGGATCACATTGAATACATCTTTCAAGTTTTTTGAGATGAAGTTGCTACTAAATAGGAGTTCATTGCAAAGCCATACAATGTTATCTCTTCTTCTTATAGGAGACTGTCAAAAAAATATTTTACATGTTTAAGATGAAGGTCCTCAATATTTCCATCTAAGTTAAACCTAGAATCATGTCATCTTTTTTAAACATAAATGTAATATTAAGTTGCAATATAAAAATTGATCATTAATTGTCAAAGGAATGTTTATTTTATATTTTTTTCGTTGAAAAGTTTGTCTCTTCAAATACACTTATCTCATATATTAATAATTAAGTAGCAAATAGCAATGTTAATATATTTTTCTTTAATAATCTTCTTAAATTTTAATAAAACAATATTAAATCTTTAAATAAGTTTTAATAAATCTCCCTTTTTTTCATTACTAAACCTCAATTTGTTTTAGTTAAAACATTTTTCAACTAATACCATCATTACAAAACTTCTTCAATAATTAGGTGCACAAGACCCACTTCTCCATTGTGAAGTCGAATATTTGAAACTCCAAACATATGATTCTCATATTTTCTTTTGACATTTAGGTGATGGTCCTTTAAACCTTTGGTACTTTTAGTTGACGTTTTTTATTATTGTAATAAATAACTTGGTCTTTATCTATACTCTTGTCTTTTCTCCATATTTATCATATTATATAAGATCCTTATCCTCACTTTGATATGAAATTTTCACAAATTAAAATATAATAAAGGGTTGTGTCATGGATCTATAATTTGTTTAATTTTTTTTTTTGAATTTAGGAATTTCCCAGCTTCATTTAGACACTTGAGGTTATGTGGCATTGCCTTGTCTTGGCCATAGGGGCTTAGTTAGCTTACGCCTCGTACAATTAGACCATGTCTCTTCACCTAAGTCTTACCCATAACTTCGGCTTATACTACAAACCATCAAATGCAACTAAGTCCTACTCAGCCAAATTCATTCAATAGTTTGGCATGCATCCAATTGGAAGCTTGAAAACATCCCAGTAGTAATACCTATACTTAACAAGATTCAACATAGTCAATTCTTCACTAAGCCAGCGTAAACAATTAACCAGTATAAATCATCGTAGGAAATAGAACATGCATCCCAATAAACAAGTCAAAATACACATGCACATGTATAGGTGGCACCCAAGGAAGATGCTTTAAACTTAATTTATGAGAAAAATGGTTATAGTTTACTAAAAGGGAAGGTGATCACCTACTTGCACCTATTTTACATAAGTACAATGAATCTTAGGAAAATAGCCTATTTCCAATGCCTGACAGTCATGTACAAACCAACCCTTGAAGATACAAGAAGTTTTCCTCTCGCAAGTCATGTTCACCTCTTCATTTTTCACTCAACCAACCCAAATTCACCCTATTGTGCAAAATCCATAACTTGCACAATCTTAGAGTTCACTTTGAACATGTGTCTTAATCACTTGCCAGGATTATTAAATGCCTTAGCCACTTTGAGGCATAAATTATATATATGAGTCTTTCCAAGCTCTTCCAAGCCTCAAATTATAAGTGGGCCCAATATCTGCATCCAACTCAATTGTGCCCTTTTGACTTGCTCGTTGACATCCATATCCAATGGTGTGGTGTCCATTGTGCCATGTGATCAGTTTGTTGTGCCATGTGATTAGTTCGTTGTGCCATGTGATCATGATCGCAAGTACATCTAGTGCCCGAGTTCCCATAAGTGCACGCATCGCATCTGCGTTTATTGCAAGTGTACATGACAAGTGCACCCATCACATCCACATTGTCGCAAGTGTTCCTAGAAGGTGCACCAATCATTAGTGTGTTTGGCATGTGTTCATGTTGCATTCAACAAGTTATGCACAAATGCAGCCAAGAAGTGCTTTCAATAAGGTGCCAATAATTGCACCCAATTATCTTGTGCTCGAGTGCACCCAAGAAGGTGCACCCTGCAAAAAGTGCATGAAGTCGTGATCCATCCTTGCGACCTGTGTCCAAGTGCTCCTAGACAACACACATCCAACCAATTTCACCCACTTAGTCCACCCAATCAAGTCTTTCCAATTCATATGTAAGCCAATCGGTGCTTCCCCACTTTGTTTGTTATGCACCGTGCATGCCTATAGATAAGGTTGTACATAAAAACGTTCGCTACCTCACCAAGTTCCCTCCAATATTCTCTTGGTCTATCCAGCTAATGAGAGATACCAATGTCTATAGTGCACCTTACCTTCGTTCAAGAGTGCTCGGCATGTCAGCTATGTGCCTTGTCAATGAGGGAAGGAACTCCAAAACGAACTCATCTATTCATCACCTTGTCATGTTTGTATGTCCTAGCCAACAACCACCAAGGTGATCATGCGATAGAGGTGCTTGAAACCTATTAAGGATAAGGCCTCACATCCTCCCCCACTAATATTCGTTGTCATCCCCAACAACATACATAGAAACCTATTGTCCTCCATGTATGTTTCCCAAACTCATGCATCCATCTCTGGTTGGCTTCTCCAACCACTCCACACTATCTCTACCAGAATACTTGTGCTACTACTCATTATCCAATACTTCCTTTGAAATAATAATCTTTTCCTAAAAGTATTCATAATGTCTCATGGATGCCATTGTTTCACAGTTGTTTCCTTATGCTATGATCATGACCCATTGTTTCTACAATTGTCTTTTGATGCTATGACAACCCAACCTCCACTAATAAGGTTTTGCAATTGTCTAAGTGTTGCACACTTCTAACTTGCTACTACTTATACACTTAGTTAATTATTCCATGCATCTATACATTTATCCACTCATGCTTTGATCTAGCTGGGTATCTAATCCAACTATCACACCCATCCTATGAAAATGCACATCCTCGTGCTTAGAACAGTCACTTGTTTTCCCAATTCAATCTTATCTATACAAATTTTATGGACTAAGGCAAGGTCACCACCTTTTCCTTAAAACTATCACAATTGTACCTCAATCAACTTCACCATTTGTTTCCTTTTATTGACTTGCTTTTGTATTGATTTGCTCAACTCCTTGGCCAGTGGATGAGTCTCAATGGCCTCTTTAGGCTCTACAATCCTTCTAATCCAATAGATGTGTTGTCGTCAATTTGTTGATCCTCATAAAGTAGAAGAGCACTTTAAATAAAGCAAGGCTCTATGATCATGTTCCTCAACCATGCCATTACACTACAACTAGGATTCTTGTTGGTTGAGTGCCTTAGAGTACTAAACTATTCTTCTTCAAGAATGAGACAACCATCTGGAATGCCTCCTTTTGTGCACGATTATGTGTGTGACAATTCACATCCTAGTGTGTGCCTTCACTACTGACCTTTGCAACTATTTTCGGTGCAAGTCTAGATCCTACACCCAATTCCTTTCTTCTTTTGCATCAAAGTGCATAGCTTGTTCAAAAATAGGAAGGTCTTCAACTCTTCCTCAATTGTCAAGTTACCCTCAACAATCCAACACTTCCAACTCCCTTACTGGACTTGACACCTACTTTTATACACTTAGACTCCATCTCCAATCTTCCTAGGAAATAAGCCACCCCAAGGAAACTCTCAATGAGGAGAATGTACCAAATGGCCATAATAGCCATTGCCCTCAAACACTCCAACAACCTATCTAAAGTTTCTTAAGTGTAATGAGCCAGGTAATGAATTCCATAGCTATTCCTAAGAAAGGCATATTCACACTAGTACTTCAAACACCTTAAATCTACTGGATCATCATGCCAATCATCTCCAAGAAAGGCTCCCCCACCTCCTAAGTTCCCATACACAATGGAAGGTAAGCATATTCCAAGTCAACTTGTTCTACCACATCCTAAGTTCTTGTACACAAAGGACAATAAGCATATTCCAAGTCAAATAGTTATGCTTTCTAGTTTGAAATGCATTATACAACTTGACGAGAACTTATATTCAAAATGAGAATTCTAGCCATAAAAAATCTTTTTTTTTTTCAAGAACACCAAAAACAACCCTTGAATTTAAAAGTGGTGCTACTAGTAGCACATTTTTTTCGAACCTTAAATTACAACTTTTGGAAACCTCAGTCTACCACAAACAATGCCATTGCAATCAAAACCATAAATCAAGCCTCGAATCAAAAAATGGTCCTCTTGGAATCACCCTCATTTTTATTCGGGGATTAAAATTACATCTTATTTGAAACATTGGCCTTAACAACCAATGTCGTTGTAATCATAATCCAAAAATGGTGCTCCTAAAATCAGTAGAATCATCATGGTACTCCCTTTTATCTTTGTCGCTAAAATTACAACTTGTTCTAAACCTTAGCCCTAACAATAAATGTCGTTGCATTGAAAATGACAAAATCAATCCCCAAATAAAAAAGAGTTGCTATTAGGTCAAAATTACATGCATTTAGAAACCATAGCATGAAAAATATTAATTTTTTTTCTAAATCATAATAAAAAAGAAAAATCCCAGTTGGGAGATTGTGGGTAATTTGTGAGAATAGTACTGGTGGAGGAATGGCGGTGACGTTCGAGGAGTTGGGGTATTTATACCCAGTCTCCTCCACCTACCATGCAGTACTACCCAACCCTCGTGCTTAATTCCATATTAATGGCACCCAAGGTGGTTCCCTTTGTTTCCTCTCGCTCCTTAATGACCCTTAGACAAAGGATTAAGCGTCGTTCGGGATTTCAGTTTCATACCATTGATCTCATATCGGGTGCAGTTAATGAGATTTATTTGAAGGATTTTCTGTGGGACGGTGTGGAGGTCGTTGTAACCATGTTGCATGAAAGTCTAGGCACCACTAGTCGCTGAGGCAGCTGAGGAAGGGGGAGGTCTGAGGAGATGGATAGTAGAGGCCGTGCAAAGCACCTGGTTCCTATGGTTGACACTCCTGGATATTTGAAACGAAGTCATTATTTTGGGTGAGGATACGCAAGCTTGGTTTCAAGACATGGCATATCGAGTGCAAGTGGTGGCGAAATGGTGTGCCGACGTTGCGGCCATGTTCAATATTCCCATGCCTTTTTTTCCGTGATTGCAAATATGGAACCAGAGGTTCCACCTCGGGAGGATACTCTCACTGGTGCAGCGACAAGAATCGACTCTCAGGATCCTGGTGACCGCGGGAAAGAAGGGAAAGACAACCACAACTCGGCGGCGCAGGTTCTGGGTGTTAGAGTGGAGGAGAAACCAATGGAAATTACAAAGGAGGATTGGAGCGGCAAGCACAGAGCAACCCAAGGTCGTGAAGAAGTCTCAAGTGAAGTTGGGGAACCTCCTCAGCTGCATCAGCATTTTGACATGGGCTCACCGATGAAGAAGCCATTATCAACCAGTCTTCCTACTCAATTCGGGTTCGAATGCTACTCGTTTTTGCCTTGGTATTTGACAGCTCAAAGGGTTGGGGATTTTGCTATTTCATAGGAGTGGCAAAAACGAGTAGGACAGGGCAAAAAACATGGATTTAAGTATGCCACAATGCTACTCGTTTTTGCCTTGGTATTACATTATGTATCCCAACTGTAGCTTTATGTTGCATAGTATCAGTCTTTTTGAGTGTTGCATAGTAGAGAACTTTGACAATAATCATTTTGGGAATTTAGATATATGCAGATGTTTTGATTTGGTTTTATACAGCGCTACTACTATGGGTAGCTTTTAGATGTTTTGGCTCTGTAGGGTCTCAGGTTTGGATAGGAAGAAAAATAATAGTTTGATCCATTTTCTGGAAACATGTCTAAATATTTTTGGTATATTTCTTTAACTTTTTGTAGATGTAATATAAGAAACTAAATTATATATATATATATATATATGAAAAAGAAAAAAAAATAACCTAAAAAACATCTAAAATTTTCAAAATAAAACACTTTTAAAAAAAACAAAAAAAGCATTAAAACTTTGAAAATTAAAACATTAAAACATTTTACAAAAGTTACATTAAAATACATTTAATACATTATAAAAACACATTAAATAAAACATAACATTAAATATCAAGGAAAGGGGGAGTGAGGACTCACATAAGTCCTCACTCCCCCTTTCCCTCACTCCTCCTTCATCCTATGGTTCTCTCCCCCTTCCCACTCCATGGTTTTCCCTCTCCTTCCAAGTCCATGTGACCCTTCTCATTTTAATATATCTCTTTTTTTATTTTATTTTTGTATTTTGTTTTAATTAATGTTTTATTTTTTATTTTTTTAATTAATGCTTTATTTTATTTTTATTTTTTATAATATTTCTTATTTTTCATTTTGTATATTTTAATAATGTTTTACATTAATTATTAAAAAAATTATAATGTTTTTTATAACAAAAAATAATAATATTTCTAATAAAAAATTTAAATATATTCTTTGAATAGAATTGAACTCTCACTTCCCCTTTGCTCATGTGAGCCCTCAATGCCCCATTGCCCCTTGCTTCTCTTCCCCTTCCTACTCCATGGTTCTCCCCACTCCTTCCACTCCTTCCATGTCCACGTGACCCTTTCCATTTTAGTATACCTTTTTCTAACTTTATTTTTTTATTATGTTCCCGACATTTATTTTTCGGTCGGGGGCATTAATCAGGAAGACAGTTTCCAAATTTTTTAGTTCAACAAAGGTTTTCTATAGTTTGAGTGATTTTTCATTTTAGTGATTTTTTAATTAAAGGTTTTTTTCTGTATTTTCATTGGCTGCGTACCCATGACGTCAGCCTGGGTTTCTGTGCCCCAGGCCCGACGGCATGCTAGCGTCATAGGGTTTTAATGCGTTGCAGGGTTAAGCTGTCTTTCGGATGTGATTTGCATGGTAGATGAAGTAGAGAAGTGGGTTCCGCATTCACTATATTAATGCTATGAGTTAATGCAATTTAATGTCTTGTACAGTACCGTGCACCAACCTGGATAGTCTTGATCGATTGCATATTTGAAAGGCTATGGACAAGCAGGTTGGAACCTTTGGTAGTTTTATGCATTCCTTGTTTGGATCCTCCATCCATATTTATGTTGCAGCGGTGGATCATTGATCATGGTTGGTTGGTTAGGGTAGGATATTTGTGGGGACATGGAATGTTGGTGGCAAAAGGGTGAGGGATGATTTGGATTTGGAGGTGGAAACCTGGCTTCATTCTAGACTAGAGGCAGAGTCTTCGGATATTTATGTTGACGGGTATAATCTTGATCACCATCATGTTAATTAATTTCCTCCTTTAAATTCTTTTCGATTTGCACTTCATTTCAATTTCGATTTGGCCACAGCTTCCAGGAAATCGTTCCACTCAAGGCAGGCAAGGTTTTTGGCAAAGAAGACAGTCGGGCAACCCAAAAATGGGATGCTTTAATCCTCAAGATGCTCAATAGAAATGAGGTTGCTGGAATCATGAGAAGTGTGAGCCTTCCTCCATCAAATTTCGATGCCGCTAAGCTGGGATATGCAGAGGCAGTTTTAGTTTCGTCATTGAGCAGAGAGAGGTACGCACAAGTTGGGATGGAACTTCTAGTTTTCGACTTCCACACAAGTTGTCGATTTTGTTTCTCTTATTTTTCACAATTGTAGTTTGTCTATTGAAAGCAAAATATTATTTATATATCTTTTGATCTTGTTGTTATCCATAACGGTTATTGTGATTTGGATTACAATAAGGCATCCTAATCTTTTGTGAATGTCCCTTGGGACCATCTTCACATGAAGTTTGTAGTGATTTGTCGATATAAGCATTCTTTTGAATTTGAGCTTCGATTGACTCTATATTGGTTCCCTTTTCTGATTTCTGATTTTGAGTGTCTGATAACTTCACTATTAGGTGAGTCATTGTTTCTTTGTCAACTAACGATACTTTGCGATCTAACTCTTCTTGTAAATATTTTTTATCATGCTTTAACTTTTTAATTTGTGTAAGTCCTGATTATGTCACCTTAAACGTAAAATCTCTTCTTTATTATCTGACTTGTCGTATTTATTTTTTTATTCTAGATTCTCCATTTTGTTTTCCCTTAATCTTTTAATTTGATCAATAAATATTGATTAAGGTTCATCGGGTGGGAGTTGTCTTCATCTTTGTCGGATAATTTTTTTTCGAGATCTTTATTTGCATGTTCTAACTTTTGATCACATTGTTTTTCATTATTTGTCTCCCTTATTTGTGACATCAATTTTTTACTATGGTCTCTTAGACGAGAAATTTATTTATCCTTATCAACGACAATCTTGTCAAATTCCTTTTGTATCTTTTGAACCAAATTCTAATTATCTTGACGGATCACCTTTGAGATATCTTTAAGGTCTTCTAATGAGGGATCTTTTGAATCTAACTTCCTTGTAACGTCTTGCAAATTTATTTTCTTTTTGTTATAGGAAAACGTCAGAAACTTCTTTTCAGAGCTTAATATGAAAGTCCCCAATGTTTCTATCCAAGGTAATTCCAAAATGTCACCATCATTGCTCCACAAGGAACTAACACTGAAGTGTGATATGATGGTATAATATCCAATATTCAATTGTAAATCACTTATTTCATAATGTTTCTTATCTCAAGAGTCTAACTTTTCACCTATATTTGACTCGGGAATCACTAACTCGTTAGTGAATTCAACACTAATATAATTATTGCGTTCAGCGGGAGCAATAGAAATAGTAATATATTTCCCTCTAATTGTTCCTTTTATTCTAAATAAAAGTGAATCATACATTCTTGAAGTGTTAAGGAATCTTCCTTATTTTTCAACACAATACTCCATTTTATTATCATACACATCGACTAATATTCTTTCAATATTCCTTCTTGCACTTCCTTACTCTTCTTTTATTAGTGCACACAATTATTAGTTTGCTTCTTGATACCTTAAGACTTCTTCTGCACTTCTAATTTTATCTTATAATAAGGAGAATTTAGGAATAAACTCAATCTTGATTAAGGTGGTGAGTTATAATTTTTTAATATTATTTCTCAAAAAAAATCCTTGCCACCTTTTTTTGTTTATATAGCTTAATGCTTCACGTTTATAAAATTCCCTTGAATTTTTAAATGATGCGCTAAGCTTCGTGCTTTCCTTAAATACAATGTGTCTTTTCCTCTTTCATATACTATTAGGACTTCCACCTATGGTTTCTCTGAATGAGATAGAAAGACAAATTTTGTATCTCGAAATTACTTCACTTCTTCGAATTTGTAATATATCAGATCGGCATATATCCATCTTAAACCCATATCTATCAAGCACCGAGAGGGATCCAATTTCTTGAGGTGTATTTTTTTTTTAAAATTTAAACTCAAAAAAATTAATCTCTCTTGATTGATAGATCCGGGTTTAAGTTTTAAGTTTTTATTTTATAAACGAACATCTATTTTTTAATTAATTTTCATAATTTTATTTTATGAGCCAACATGGATTTTTTTTAAATACTTTCCATAATTTTTTATTTTATGAGCCGACATGAATTTTTTTAACTATGTTTTAATTAAAAAAAACCTAATATCTGAAATACACAATTGAAAATACATGTCTTTTAATTAATGGTCGACAAAATATTTATTACATTTTTACTTTTTTTTTTACATTTTAATTAATGGCCGACAATAATAAATACAAGATCTCCCTCATAGTATTACTTTTTACTTTTTAGCCGATAATAAAGACAAACGTTACATGTAATGTTACAACATCTCCCCCATACCGAGATGTAGACCACCTCGTTAGAATATACTTCACCTTTATATGTGTGTAACTTTCCACGTTACTTTCTCCCTAATATAAATTTTTGTTATTCAACTTCTTTGTTTTTATATTTTTAATATCATTTTTTTTATATCCCTTTACAGATATATCACCTTTACAAAGTATATAATATAGCTTATGCTTTATACTTATCGTCTTTTTAGTCCATGCCGTAGGCAGAGACTATATGTTCCGCTATTTTGAATTAGTTTAAAAACAATACATTACAAAACATCAAATTCTATAAAGTCAAATGAAATAATATTATTTTTGAATATTTTTAATTAAGATTTTTCTCAATGTTTACTGGACAATAACTCAAGATTTGACGTTTTTTATCATTGGAGAAATGAACAAAAATTAAAAATAAAAATAAAAAACCACATACCTTTGCACTTTACAAAGTTTGAAAAATATTCATCTAACATTATTATATTCATCAAATTTGATGCAGGGATTTTGTGACTACATATGTCTAAACTTCAGCCTTTGCAACTTTCTTCCAAGTATTATTCCCTATTCCTATCAAATCATCAATTGAAACTTTTGTATCAAATCATCAATTGAAATTTGTGTATGCATGTATCCTTTGTTCGACCTTTTTCGTAGGTTTGGGTTATCAGGCCTACATGTCTTAAGTTCGATTCACTCACAAAGCCATTTTCAACTGGTGTTCTCTTTCGTATTTGAAGTCTTTGTGTTTTTTCCTTTTCTTTTAGTGATTGCTTTCTTTGAGTATTATTGTGTTCATATGGCTGTTGTGTTTTGAAGATAAATATGGCGGATAATGGAGAATTTACCTTCACCAACGATCTTTTTTGGTAACGGTTTGGCCAGAATCCAGATGTAGAAGAGGTAGAATGGCATCAATCTTGACAACAACGCTTTTCTTGTGAAGGTACAAACCCTGGGCGAGCTCCATTTGCTGCAGCAAAAGAAATCTACGTCTGTGTCTCCCAGTAAAGGAGCTCTGTGGGGTTTCCTGCTAAGTTTTTCAAGCAAGAAAGGCAGAAACAACAGTTGCAGCCCATCGAGGTTTTCATCAAGTTTTTTATTTTGTTGTAGTTGTTGCTATGTTCATTGAACATAATTGAATTTTCCCAAGAATGAAAGCTTAATTGTTTTATTTTATCTGTGCAGTGTTTCTTTGGCATCTCTTACTAGGGAAATGGGAACCAGGGTCGATGTTTCTACCAGAATGAGGAAATTTTATGAACTGGGGTGTTTAATTTTGCTTATAGGGAAGTTGGATTTCCGTGTATTAGATAGTGGTTTTCTTCCAGTGGGCTATTGGATTTTAGTTAAGATTTTAATGATTTTTAAAATAGATTGTGGGTGTAAGTTTTGATTACCTTGCAACAGTTATCGCTTATAAGGTTTCCTCAAGATTGCTACTGCACTATTGTAGCTTACTTAGATTAATAATCATACAATGTGTCTTGATTGCTCTGTATCAGGGATTGTGTCATTGGTGTTGATAAGAATTTTGAGTATCCTGTGTTAGAGACTTGGTTTTTAACTCTTTTGAAACTAAGTAACTGGATTTAGTTTGATTACTTGGATATTTTTGGCTATTGAAGTTTTCTTAGATTGTGAATATGTCATGATTTTTCTATATCAATCAGGGATTTGGGATCATGGATTGTTGCCTTTGATAGGAAATTTGAGTGTCTAGTGTTAGAGATTCAGTTTTCTGCAACTAGGTAATTGGATATAGTCTGATTTCTTGGAGATTTTGGGCTATTGAATTTTTGAATTAGATTGTCAGTCCATCTTGATTGCCTTATATTGGGCGTCAGATTCATCGATTGTTGGCTTTGATAGGGAATTTGAGTCTCTAGTATTGGAGATTGATTTTTTTTGTAATGGAGAACTTGGATTTATTTTCACTGGTCGGAGATTTTGGGGGTTAAACATCAATAAAGAACTTGTATAGGAATGAAAGATGAATATTATTACTTAAAGAGTTTTGGATATCAAATTTGAGGGGTTGAACGGGGTTATTGAGGTCCTACAACTATAGGCCTGTGAAATTCAATGCATTGCATTCAATTTTCCCCACTCTAAACAAATGCAGTGGAATCATATATTTATTGGTGCTCTTCCAAAATAAATCTTGCTATCCAACAAAGTCAGTTAGTGTGATGAAATGTTTTTCATCCTACAATACTATTTTGCATACTTGCCGTGAAAATATATGACTCAACACTAGCCTCAAATGCCATGGCAGAGTTTATGCTACCAATAACAAAATGATTATGAGCATTGATGACTTTCCTGTGATTTCAATATATTCCACTTTGATAGATCCATTTTGTTACTGTCGTCTGGTAGTATTCTTTCCTTCAAGCAACTACCTTTCAACTTGTTATGTATTTTGATATTGGACATACTTCGCTGGATGAGAATTGGTGACAATAAATATGTGAACCCTTTTGAAATGAATGATTTATTTATTATGAAGATGGATGATAAGACTAAACTCATGTAGGGGGATGCCTTAATGATGGAAAATGCTTGCAATATTAATAGTACTTCGAGACATGTAAACTACTCTAAGTGTTTAGAATGCTTGTCCTTGTTGTCCATATTTTTTGTCATTTTGCACTCATCAATGAAAGCATTTTTCAACATATTCTAAGTTAATTTAATGAATGCATCCATCGAGAGAGAAAATTCCATATGCCACATGCTTCCTTTCATCTTATACATAGTAACATCAAATATTAGCCTGGGATTTTGTAAACTAGTCCAACCTGGTCTGCATTGAAATTTTGCATCAGTGTTGATATGTACAATATGTATTATAGAACTGATATGTATTGGCCTTTTTATTTGCTATTGTGCTATTGATGGCTGCATTATGCAAACAACATGTTTCAAATCAATTCATTGAATATATTCTTGTTTCCTTTCATGCATTTGAGCTATTTTGAAGTTCATATACCTTCATAGTGAGAAACTGTTACACCCTTTTTACTGCATTTTCTTAAATCCCCCTAGAAGACGATTTCCAAAATGAGACACATTGTTGACTAGATGTGGTGGTGGGAATTTAATGGTTTTTCCTTCCGGTAGGGGTGGGGGCTTTAGATAGTGAGGTGGATTATCCAGTGATTGCATCACTCCTAAAACTCTAGGGAAGTGTCCTTCATTACTTGATAGGGATGGGTAGTATCATTTCGATAAAAGATATATATCGGTAAATAAATGATTCTTTGTTAGTTCTGCATTATTTGTATATGTTAAGATCATCTCGTTCTAATTCTATACATCAAAATGAAGTAATGAAGCAAAGCTTTTGGATTCTTGTATTACAAAGAGATAAATGGAAATGCATGTTCGTACTTTATATGGCTCATATTTGTCCTTTGTTTTTCATTTCTTTGTCTTCGAGATCAACATGACTGTTGATTTCTGTTGGTTTTGTTTTCTTATCTGTGTATTCTTTCAAATCCTAATTTCTTCAACTTTAGTTGTTGTTTCGTGTAATAAATTAATTGAACTTAAATCTAAATGCATGTCTTTATTGAATTTGACTTGTTAAAGACAATGCTCATTAGATGTAAGTGAACAGAGTTATCTTAAGACTGGTCAAGCATTCATTTGTTATGTTTTTGCAGTTTGGCTTGTTTCTTATTTTCATTTTCTTTATCATTCTCCCTCAAAGGATGAGGATATTGAGGTATGTCAGTCTGCGATAAAGGCCACATTCATTTATGAGGATTTCATCTTTTTTCCCTGTTTGTCAGTGTTTGCATGGTTCAATTCTGTGGCTTTACCAAAACTATGTTTAATAGAGGCATGATGTAACAGTGTGATATTTATACCCTTTTTTTTTTACAAGTGATCAGAGAGAATTCATTCAAGAGTGGAGTTATAGTTTAGAAGGAATGGAGTGTATACTGGATGTACTCGTAACTCACGCAGTTCTAATAAATTATTTACAAAAATTAGACAAGGAATGGGAAAATGAAACTATTATAGAGTATATCTAAATCCATCGAGGTTTCTTTGCTTTTAACTTTTTTGTTCTCTTCTCTTCTCATTGTTCACAACTGGATTGATCATTGAACATAGATTCTACATCAAAACCATTTTTCTATTATAGAAAAATTAAGATGCTTCAAGAGCGCAATGCTCAGCATTTGTGAGTTTCTCAGTGATCCATGTAAAGAAATCCAATCAAATCATTTTGTGTTGTGTTAAGAAACGCATTCTATTTATATATTGAGAGAGATTCACACTTTTAATGGTTAGCCAAGGCAGGAAAAACAAGCAAGTGGTTTTAATGGCAGCAATTTCATATTCAACCTATCATAATGGTCTCCATTTTATGACTTCTTTAACACCATCACATAGATTCCACAGAGGCAGATACAATGCATTTTTCCAGATGTGGTAATCTATATGAACTTCATGCCTTTCAAATAACTGCATGAAAACAGCTTACCTCTCTCATTACCTTTAGTTCTGATGTATATACTTTTCATCATTTCCAAATTGGTAAATCATATTTAATGAGCATTCTAGGATAAATAGTAAGTATGAGGATACAATGTGGATTATGAGCATTAGTGGATGGAATATGGTTCACAACCCTTTCAGTTTAGCCTCAAACTATTTCATTAAAAATTAGGTTATGAATTATGAGAATAATTTCATCAAAATAGTAAGTACTATGGCATGGCAATGATGATAGAACTACAATATGATGAAAGTATGTACTTTGCATATAATCATTGTTTATATGACAGGATTAGATATGATCATTGTTTATAAAACATGATTAGAATTGGGTTGGGTTCAAGAGATGGAAGAAGATTCACAACCCTCTGTCTAGTTTCTCTAACACCAAACGGTTTCATAAAGAGCAATTCATAATGAATTGGTTATGAATGGCATTTAACTTTGAGAGTGGGGAAAGATATTAAACAAAATATATTTTAATTTAAGCATGGTATTTAACTTTGAGAGTGGGGGAAAGATATTAAATAAAACATATTTAATTTAAGCTTAGATTTCATAGGGTCTTTGTCACATCCATAAAAGCATCACAATGTTGAATAAAGTCTTGGTTGACCATTTAATTGAAAATTTGAATCATA
The DNA here is from genome assembly GCA_027924585.1 of Larix kaempferi. Taxonomy (NCBI): domain Eukaryota; kingdom Viridiplantae; phylum Streptophyta; class Pinopsida; order Pinales; family Pinaceae; genus Larix; species Larix kaempferi. The sequence goes on from BSBM01000076.1 coordinate 5,204,209, forward strand.
GCTCAATCACAGTATAAATATTATTGGAAATTAATTGAAACTTTGAATCAACATCACATCATAAATATTTTACAACCTATGACCACATCATCGCTTGTTCATCACTGCGAAGGTGCCAACACGTGTTACAAATTGTTACACCAAAATCTCGTAATCATGAGTCATGTGTCAACTACCTGCCTCAATCCCTGAAGTTTCCTTGGCTAAAAACATCAAGAGCAAGTTGTTGTCCTATGTTTCCACCATGTGTAGTTGCACTAGCGCATCATGCTGTCCAGCAAGAGGCGCCAGACCTTGGGTGGCACATGATGCTTTCCTATAGAGTGCGCTAGTGGATCTTGTTTACCTTATGCAAGAGGGGTTGATCCCTTCTTGGCGCAAGTTTCCATCATGCAAGGTGCAATAGAGTTGGTTAATGTGGATAAATGGAAGCTTCGAGTGACTTCTCGAAGATTGGTGACATGGATATCTATCCCTAGTTGATAGGAAGGATGGTATTTGGTCTCCTAACCTAGTGGGAAGATCCCTTAGACCTCTCCCCTTAATCCTCAACTTACTCTATCCATTTATCCTTACAAATAAGGACCCTCTCTCCATTGTAAAGGGAGGAAGGAATATAGTACTCTCATGCTGGGGGAATTATCCTAGGTGATCCCTACTCATCCTTCGGGAGGAAAACATTATTCTTTGGAGGCTTGGCTTGGATTTTTGGATGGAAGTTGCAACGTTGAGGCTTGGGTTGTGACCTTTTTTCTCTATGTATTTCCCATCATTACATTAATACAAACTCTTTCCATAAGTATTGTTGTTGTGTTGATAATGCTTAGAAGTTTCTTCCTTAACTGTTAGTTTACATCAATTCATATTTAGATATGCTTTTACTGTTTGCTTGTTTCCATATGCTCGAAAAGGTTTTGTGGCTCAAGATCTGAAGTCCTTGGAGCTTGGAGCAACAAAGAGAAAAGGATTTGTGGATCTGAGGTAAGTTATCTACTTGTTCCCTCGCATCTCTATTGATCTAGGAAAGTAGATTACGTTCTGTACTTATTTGTTCTAGATCCACTTGGACCAGGGAGATCTCGCTTGAGCCCGCTTGAGTAGATTGTCCATAAACAAATCTGGCGACCATACTGGGGAATAACATAGCTTTGATTTCAATTTAGCTTCATTTCATTGAATTTTGTTAATCCATTTTCCATCCTCCTAAGCCCCTCCCATATTTGGATTTTGTTATTAAAGAGTTTGTTGGCTTTCCCTGACTCTGTTTAGGATCAATATCAGACGTCTTACCTTTCATTTCTGGAGATATTTTTATTTTTGCTACTTGTTATTCGCCTGGCGCACTTGAGCTATATATGCTCTAAGCCACTGTGCCTTTGTCGCTTATATCCAATGAGCATCCTGCACCTCTGGCGCCATTTTCCTGACTGCAGCCTACGCCACTGGTGCCATTCACCTATGTACAGAGTGTGCCCGACGCTCTGGTGCATAACAACAGAGTGCGCCATCATTTCTTTCCTGGTGTCTAGCACAATTTTCTCCACTTTGGTTATTGGTCTGATTGATAGAGCTTTGTGTACTGCATAGTACAGTCACAGAACCCCTAGGCCCGGCTTGTTTGTGTTTGGATTTGATTTTGTTGATTTTGGGTTCTAAACTAGTCAAGTGAACGACTTGGTAGTGGCAGGAAATTTCAATCCCCCCATATATCCGCTCGATCTTGTAATCCCTGATCACATTACCAGATCTATTCAACTCATTAGAACTAATTCCTAAACCCTTCCTGCACTAATTCATTGAGTTTGTTGCAATTTGTTGTTTCAATTTTGTGTGTGTTTGAGTGTTTTTTGAGTTTTGGGTGATCACTTTTCTTTGGGAATTTCCAACTTACTTTAGTTGGTCGTGATATAGTCTTTGATTTTATGAATAGTAGATCTAAAGAACATTGTTATTCTCGAATCCATCGTGAGTACTTGATTAGGAAAACAAACTTTTTATTATCTCCATTTCGAGTTTGATTCTTGAAATTGTTGGCAAGAGTTTTCGTGCTTTGGAATAAACGTTGAAAAATATTTGGAAAGCTTGAAAGGTTATCTTGTAGTTTCTTGGTTATGAGAACTTTTTCGTCATTTCTTGGAAAATTATAAGCGTATTTGAGTTTTTGCAAAGTATTTCTGAAGATTGAAAATTCTTACTTTTGTATTTTCCTTCATTTTTTAGATCATTGTTTCGAAAATTAGAGATATTTCCATTTGAAAACAAAATTCTTCTTTCCATGCTTCTGCAATTCGTTTAACTTGAAAACAAAAAAAAAGAAAATATTTACAATTTGGTGCTTGTTATTTTTTGATTTTTTGTTGGCATAGTGAAGAGAGTGCTTCGTTTGTCTTTTTGACTGATTTTGAGTTATAGGGGTACTTGTCTATTTCTACCATCGGAAACAGAGAAATTTCTCCTTACCTTAGACAGATTTCATCGAAAATAAAAAGGAAAAATTTGCATTTTGCATATAGCTTAGGTTTGCATTTTGTTTAAATTCATGTCTACACTCCATGCATCCACCTAATCGCAACGGATAAAATTTACCAGTAGTTCTAGGTTAAAAATTTCTAGTAACTTGTGTGATAAGTTAGTGACTTGTTCTGGCGTTGTTAAGTGTGGCAGCTGTCGTTATCTGCCTTCACTGCATTCCTGGGGCCTACAGTTCTTCCACGTACCAACCGGTATATAAAACAGCCTTTCACGTACCCTTGGGTATATAGAAAGGTACTTCATGTACTCGGTAGTATATCAGAAGGATCTTGTCGTACATATGTGCATTAGACAACACCACTATGGATTGGAGCTCCCACGTACCTTGCGTATATCGGGAGACCCTTCTAGGATTCCTATACCAACTTAGTTAACCTATTGGCCATCGTGGCATGGCAATACATTGAGAACAACACTCGGGGAGCTACTACGCACGTGCTTCAGGTAGTTAGGTTATACGGTCAAGGGTACGGTCCTAATCCTCCGTGTTTAGTTCTCTAAAATATTGGGTCGAGTATAACTATTGGACCCTGTGGTATATCGCGAGTTGCACCGCATTGACATTCCTGTGAGGTTCCAGACTTTTGAATCCCCACCTATCACATAATTTTTCTTGCAGCTTTAGCTTGTGTAGATTTTGGATTGCATTTTTTCTCTTTTTATAGGTTACACTTAGGAGAAATTTTGATTCAGTCACACTGGCTGATTAACCTTTGAGAAGATCCAGAAGGATTTTGAATTTGCCACCTGAATATCCCCTTAACCGGGAGGAGAACTCGGTAGAAAGAATGGATCAACCTACAATATCTATGTCACATGAGGAAGATGCCTCTACTTTAGAGTTGGGAATGAACTATTCGTCTCCTACCAATCCACCTATCGTTGATCCCACAAGGCCTTAAATAGTGGAACAAACTACCTCATATGACACATCCTTCCATCACTCGATGGAGGGACATACTAGAGCTTCAGATTGGGTTTTTAGTCAGCCCCAAGATGACCCTGTATTAACAGCATTTGGTCTGTCCGCATCTTTTTGGGACACATCTCTAGGTCGACATGTCGCCAATTTTGGGTCAATTCCCATGTAAGAAACCATACCTCGTTGTTGGATTCCTAATGACGAATTCCTTGCACACCACTCTATGAGCATATGAACCATTTACGCATGACTAGTGAACGTATTAGATGCCAAAGTCTCTCACGGAAAGAAAGCATCCCGAAAGTACCCATATTTCAACATTCCCTTATACACTCTTTATCGTTTTCTTCACTAGAAACATCTGTATCTAACGCGGCCACTTATGAACTAGGTCAACCCTCATTCCCCACGAGTACATCTCAAAGTCAGGTGATCAGTTCTATACCTCCTATGACCCCAACTTCTTAAGGGAAACCTTCAACCTCTTTTAACTATGGAATATCACCTCCACCTCCCCCGCCTCAAACTCGAGGGGAGGATATAATATTCCTATTAGCCTAATCTCAGGAGGAATTAATCCTTTTGTTTGCAGCCAACCCTTAGTCACGAGTCAACCCAGCATTAGTGTTAAGCATTTGGTCACCGGGAACATTCCAGTATGTGGACAACTTTCAGCTGGGGGGCAACCCCTAGCTGGTGGACCTAACCTGACTGGGGGACATCACCCAGTCGGAAGTCATACCATGAGTGGAGTATATACTTCTCATCCAAGTGATAGTATGGTTGTAAGTCTCTTCCAACCATGGGAAAACCCACGTGGACACATCATACGAGGGTGCCATCCATTTGGACCCAAACCCCACGAGGAAACATTTTTCCAGGACATCATTACACCAATATTGGAAAAAACTATCCAGGAACTATTTTTCCTGGATTACCGTACCCACCCGAATATCCCATGGGGGCACCATCATGTCCCACTGACTGGACCTCCAACCGGCCGACCACCCCCACCATCTCCACCAGTTATCCCGCCACCTCCACCACCACCTGGTCCACCACCACCCCATTTTGTAGGAGGAGGACCCCCACCTCACAGCGACGGACCAAACCATTCTGGAGGAGGTGGACCCCCACCTTACGGCGGTGGACCACCCCATTCTGGAGGAGGAGGACCCCCACCTTATGGAGGCGTACCACCCCATTCTGGAGGAGGAGGCCCCCACCTTCCAACGGAGGACCACCCCATTCTGGAAGGGGAGGACCCCCACCTTTCGACGGAGGAACACCCCACTCTAGAGGAGGAGGACACCCACCTTTCGGTGGAGGATCAGCTTACCCTAGAGGCAGTGGGCCCCCATCTTTCGGAGGCGGGCCACCTCATTCTAGTGGAGGCGGACCTCCTTCAGGTCCCCCTCCCAAACTCGACGGCCCACCCCCATACGACCAATTTCCTACGAGAGGACCTTACAACCAATCGTTCCATGGTCCTATTTGTACATCGATGCCCTATCAATACTACCAATATCCATAGTCCAACCAACAATTACCCTTTCTAGCTACACTCGATCTTCCAGATTTATCACGATTGACTAACGATCCCATCTACTAATTGGCCAGCTATTCCAGTGAAGTTACCGTCTGACATTCCAAAGTTTGACGACAAATTGTGAGGATACCAAAAACCATGTAGTGACCTATCATTTGTGGTGTTCGTCTAATTCCCTAATGGACGATTCCATCCGTTTGAGATTATTTTAGCGAACCCTCACCAACACTGCCGCCAAGTGGTACATCGAATTACCACCACACTCTTTTTGTGATTTCGAATCCTTGGCCATGTCATTTTTGACACATTTTCAATTGTTAATCCGTTATGAGACCGGTACATATATTTTAACCTCTCTCCGACAAACTACCACCACTCATATTTCCGATCATATTCACAAGTGGAGGTGGAGATGATGTTTTATTAAAGATCCCATTCTGTACCAACTTTTTGCAGATTGGTTTACTAAGTCACTCTTACCCGTCATAGCCAAAGATGTCTCCATGGGTGGGGCCATCACTGAAGAACAAGATATAGCACTTGCCCAGTACTTAGACTTAGTCTATTCTCAATATGGCACTTTGATATTGTCCCTGATGCACCCCACCCTACCTAAAACCCAGCAAAACCACCCCTGGGACCTCATGCCGATGGCATCGTCGGTTCCTTTCAAAACCAGCTTGTTTCTCAATCCAGTGGACCACATAGCCATGCTGGTTCCACTCCATCCCCACCACAGCCTGGAAACAACACCAACCGATCACCCAACCTTGCCACCACCGATGAAGTGAATTTATTGAAATCTGCTTCACCTTAGAAATCTGGTGGTAAAAAGAAGAACAAGGGGAAAAACAAAAAGTCTTCTAATCAGCAGGAACCCAAACAAAATAATCTTGATCCCACCAAACCTAAGCAGAAGGTTAAGTATCCTTGTTTACTGTGCGGTGGCGACCACTTTACCAAAGATTTCTCACATCGGGACGAGATCCAAAAGTTCCTAAAAGGGAACCCAACACCCACAATTTTAACCGATCCCTTCCCCACACAACAACAACAGATGACAGTGCAACAACCCTCTCCTTCTCAAGGATAATCATCCTTTACCGCTCATGTTCTCATGATGTGTAGTGAAACTATCAACTTGAACACTTGATCACGTTCTTATGAATCGATCCCAACTAAGGAATCTAACGAAAGTAATATTGAAAAATATTTCTCCTCTACATTGGACATTCCCCTGCCGCAAGTTTCTCTCACTATTGAGAAACGATCCTTCGATTCAGTGATATGTCCACCCAAGAGCACGATTCGAAAATTTGTTTTCAATCCCAACGCTTGGGCTGCTTAAAACTACAAAATTGTAGAGGACGTAGTGCAAGCCCCTTGTGTTATGTCGACGTTGGAAGTCTTGCAAAACTTTCCTAATTAGCGCAAGACTCTCCTTGCTGCTATCGGTGCTGTAGACCCTGATTCCTCGAACACTATTATGTTTTGACTCGAGTACCTCAAACCGAGACTTTCCCACCAACTGCATTCCAAATTGTCACTCATGTCGTTGGGAAAAGCGTCCATCGTACTGTATTAGACAAAGGAGCACCTAGGTAATGTCATTATCCTGTTGGCGAGCCATCAGCTCTCCCGAGTTGAACCGTACCCCTACCACTTTGAAATCATTTGACGGTCATGGATTCCAATCACACGGGTTGTTACAAGCCTTGGCTATAGAGCTGGGAGGAAATACCATTTCCATCAATGTGTAAGTAGTCGTCGCCCCATTGGATTATAATATACTCCTTGGTCGTAATTGGTTTTATGCCATGACTACGGTCGCATCTTCCGTATTCCGCATTGTACAATTTCCCACCAAGGGAAAATCATTACTATCGACCAACTCGATTTATGTACACCGGACACCACTACTCACCCTGGAAACAATGTACCCCTCTTAGGTCATTCGTCCCAGATATATGAGAGTGTGGGGGTAGGACTCCTCAAGGACTCATCCCTCATGGGAGTCTTTCCATCACCGAATCCCCCTTTCCATGTTTCCACGGTGAACATGATTTCTTCTATGATCCCATCACCATCCTGCTCCAATGACCAATGGATCGTGCCCAAGCTTGACAAGTTGGACTCGATTGGAGATGTCATGCCTCTCACACCAGCAGAATCTACATACGAGGTTATCCAATCGACATCTTATGACCACTCCTCAGTGTCATCTACATCCTATTCTCCACCCTTATAGTGAACTTCCTGACGACCCGATCCTCTCCTCCAAACTTTCCATTCGGATGATTCCGTTATGGAGGTCATGAGTGTGGATGAACCCCCACGGGAATACCTCCACCATCGATCGCCTTTCCTCCCACCACTAGATTCAGTGGAGAACCACACTAAAACCCTCATTTCATCAGATGTCGTTCCCTACCCTTAATATCTTATCCTCACGTGTGATATGGTAGCCAAGGGTAACTTGGAAAACATTGAACCTACCATACCAATCGACATCTTGGCAACACCTGGAGTCATGGAACATATTCGTATAGGCCAAAACTGCTCTCCTGAAGAGCTTACCTCATACACGGCCTTATTTAAACAGTTATGCGACGTATTTTCATGGAGCTACGAGGAAATTCCCAGGATTGATCCTGCCATTGTTGTTCATGAAATCCAAACATATCCCGATGCTAAACCTGTCTGACAAAAGTTACTTCCAGTGCACCCTAGGAAACCTGCAGCTATAAAGGCTAAGATTGAAAATCTGTTGAAGGCTGGCTTCATTTACCCTATCCCCTTGACAGACTAGCTTCATTTCATTATAAAAATCGCTCTCATCTAGCCCAACTACATCCCATTATTTTCGTCAGCCCCTTTGCAAAATGGGGCATAGATTTCATGCATTGTAAGCCTACCTCGGTCGGGGGGCATGGTTATTCATCGTTGTCGTTGACTATTTTACCAAGTGGGATGAGGCCATGCCTACATACAAGGAAAATGAAAAAACTGCCGCACTCTTCATGTTTAACCACATCATTGCACGATTCAAAGTCCCACAAGCCATCGTCACTGATTATGGATCCCATTTTCAGAACAAGATGGTGGATGAATTGAGCGCCAGCCTGGGTTTTCTCCATGAGAACTCAACTCCATATTACCCACAGTCCAATGGACAAGTAGATGCCATCAACAAGGTATTGAAAACCATGATCCAACGGATGGTGGGGACACACAAGTCTAACTGGCACAATATGTTTTTTTCAACCCTTTGGGTATACCGGACTTCCGTAAAAACTGCCACTACCTTCACGCCTTTTCAATTGGTCTATGGACTAGAGGCAATACTACCGATAGAGTGCGAGATTCCATAATTAAAACTCGTTGTTGAACTCATTCCCAATACCACTGCCGAGGAAGAACGTTTCCTCTACCTAGCGAAACTCAACGAAACCCGTCGTGATGTTTCTCTGGCTAATGAAGCTCATAAGAAGCGCATGAAGGCCTAGTACGAAAGATCCGTCAAACCTCATGTATTCAATGAGGGATATTTGGTCCTCGCTTACTACCAAATACACGATAAACTGTGGGTGGGAAATCTTGAGTCCATGTGGTAAAACACGTGTTGGAGAAAGGAGCATATGAGCTCAAAGAATATGATGGGATATCTTTAGGGCAGCCTCGCAATGGTCTCTACCTGAAACGGTACTATGCTTAAGTTTTTATGCATTAGTGCAATGTATATATTGTACATGATGTGTGTTTTGTGTAGTGTGATGCTTTGTTTGAGTGTTTTAGGATCTTGTTTCCATGCTTATACCATGTTCTTCCTGAATGTGCAAATGGAAACATGTGTTGGATTTGCGGATGGCACCAGCCGGCATACCCATAACCTCGCTTTGGTAGCTTGGGTACTTTATTCCCCTACCGGAGAGCTCATTAGTTCAGGAGGGATTTGTCTAGGGTATGCAACCAATAACGCCTCCGAGTATGATGTGGTGATTGGAGTCTTAACCGACACTCTTTCCCTGGGTATGGACCATGTTATTGTTCACTTGACTCAAAACTAGTGGTCTCCCATCTTAACCACGTCTACGCTATTCGCGATCCTGCGTTGCTCCGTCTATTTCGACGAGTACGTCTCTTGGAAAGGTATTTTGAGTCTATTCAATACCTGCATATCCCTAGAGAGATGAACACTGTTGTTTATTCATTGGCCAATTTTATATTAGATTGGTACATTGCACATACATAAAACATCCAAAAGATACAAAAATAGATACAACATTGTCCATAATGTATAAGCAAAAAACATGTACAATATCCCATAATCATCAATAGAACACAGTATATAGAGCCGCAAATAGATTTTTATATATCATATCGGTATAAATCCAAAAATGTGGTACTGGTACAAAATCTGAAGCACATGAGCTTTCAGTAAAAGTCTCCTCTACAAAATTTTGAAGCCCGTGGCTTTCAGTACATATATATATATATATACATGATCCTAGTTCCTTGGACGCTCATGATAACAGACGATGGCCCTAGCTACTTTCCGAAGCAGCGAACCAAAGTGCTCGGATACCCCCACAGTATGTCGCTGATAGCAGCGGGGTAGCTCGTGTATGCGTGGATCCGGGATATCCAGGGTCAACCTCTAGAGGTTCTCCTCCAGATCGTCTAAATCCTCCATCGCATCTCGATCCGCAAGCTCCATCTCTCGTACTACCCCTCTCCACGCAATTGGAGAAGCACCCGCTCGACGGGATGGACCAACACAATAGAGTTTTCATTCTTACCTAGATCTCCCCATTGCATGTCCTCGGGAAGAACTAAGTCCGGGTCTCCTCTGAAATCAGTACCCTCATAGGGGTAGTCCTCCACCATGAGGATTTGTCCCCTCAACCACTTGAAAAAAGGAGGACCATATCTAATGATAGGACCCCCACCTCTGTGGCGGGCCATCACCTCGGACCATCAAACCATGTGAGGATCCCTTAGATCAAAATTGCAGTGAACGTATCCGTTCACTTAGTTAACCGTGTCCAGTTAAGGGTTAAGAAGCGAGACCGTCTTCCATATTTGAGATAAATGATAATAATATATTGATTGATGATGATAAAGTTACGATAAGCTCGCCTTTATAGGGCTTGAGAAAGAATAGCGAAGGGTTACACCCTTTCGCTTATTAACCTAATAATCTATTTAATATATAAATAATAATATTAATTAAATATTCACAGCATTGCCTTCCCCTTAGGAAAGCTTTGTCCTCAAAGCTTAGATTATTGTTGTTGTATTTTTGGCTCTGTGTCGAACTAATGACGTGAGACATGCAATTTTGTTTATATCAATTATTTCATTTTGTTTCTTTTGCTTCGGAGTCTCTATTGAATCGATTTTTGATGAAGTTTCGTTTATGTTTTTTCTGCTTGCTGGATGGTTGCTTTTAACTACTTTTGTTGTCAACTGAACAGACTTGATCAACTTGCCCATGATAACTTTTTTCGTGGTGTTATTATGAATAACACTATAATTGTTCTTATTGATGTTCTTCATAGCGGTCCTTGTGATGACATCTCTTCGTGTGGTTGTTATTGTGAGATTCTTGTTGATGCGCTGATCTTCATTACTGTCTTTTTCTTTAGTCTCTATCATAAGTTCCTTTGTTTGTTCTTCCTTACCTTTGGTACATACTGCTTTAGTCGAATAGTTAATAACATAATTGGTTTGATTCTCGCCGCAATTTTGATCAATATCCTTACTCTCATCTTGGTTGACATAATAGTTTTCTGTATCTTCCTCTTTATCATTTTTATGTTCTTTATCTGGTTTTTCTTCCGGGCTTTGAAAATCATCTTTAGATTTAGTTTTGGGGTCCTTGTCTTGAGAAGCCTTTGATTTGCCTTGTTGGCTTATTTTATTGAAGGTGTCGTCAATAGCTTTTTGAGCAGCTTTTACAACTGATTGTTCCATCCGATCGAACATTTCGTCCATTTTCCTATGAAATCGATTGGAGATCTCATCCAATTCTTTAAATGAATTCATAGTTAATGCAAAGGTTGAAAGTTAATTATTAATTATTATTAATTATTATTAATAATTAATAATAATGATAATGATTATAATTAACTTGGGGGGAATTTAAATAAAAATTAAAAATATAATAAAATTATTATTATTTTTAACTTTTTATTATAATTGGACTTACAAAAACAATTATTAATATAATAATACTTATATTATTATATAATTTTTTGTTTTTATAAAAATTTAGGGTTTTAGATTTTTGAAGGGAGAGTCGTGGATGAAATGGAAGGTGGAGGCGTTGGCTGTGGGCTGGGCTGTGATGGAGGGAGGCTGGTGCAGGGCGGAGTAGATGGGGAATTTGTGCAGATTGAGAAGAGAGTGTAGAGGTGTAGTGCGAAGAGTGCGGTGGAAGGGTGCAACGAATGGAGAAAGGGCGTGAAGGAGATGGAGATGGTGGTGAAGAGTAGCGACGGTTGTAGCGAGTGTTGGGGAGAGCAGCATGAGCACGGGGAGTAGAGGGCTGGATGTGGCTGCTGTGCAGGTGTCGTGGAGGAGGACACGGTTGGAAGGAATGGAAGTGAGGTGGAAGGAGGAGCGCGGTGACAGTTGCAGGCAGGTTGGAAGGGGCTGCGCGGGCCAGTTGGAGAATGGCAGCGGGGAGTGAAAGGAGGTGGCTGCAGGGGCGTGAAGTGTGGGCAGAGGAGCGGCGGAGGTGGTGGATGGAGGAGCGGGGTAAGGGAAATGCGCATAGGAGGAGGGCGTAAGGTACTGGGCACGGGAGATGGGAGGATGAGGGGAGGCACAGTGGTGGATGGGAGAAGGGGCAGCGACGGGGTGGAGTGTGGAGGATGCAGAAGGAGGCTGCTGCGAGGGGTATGGAGGAGTGAGTAGAGGGGCGTGCACTAGTGGATGGGGAGAGAAGCGTGCGGGTGGTGTGGAGGGAAGTGATGGAGAGAGGAGGGAAGGCGGAGATGGGATGCGTGGGGATATGGTGATCTGCGTAAAGATGAGAGGAGGTGCTACGGGGGCGAGGGAAGAGAGAGGTGAAGGAGAGTCTGCAGAATGGTGAAGCCGAGTCAATAGTGCAGAATGGTGAAGCCGAGCTAATAGTGAGTGTGCAGGAGCCTAGGAGTTGATCCGTGAGGATAGGTGAGCCGAAACCGAGCTCAATGGTAGGAGGAGTTGAATCCAAGCTCAGGTTGAAGGAGCCGAAACCGAGCTCTGATACCAAATGCAGTGAACGTATCCGTTCACTCAGTTAACCGTGTCCGATTAAGGGTTAAGAAGCGAGACCGTCTTCCATATTTGAGATAAATGATAATAATATATTGATTGATGATGATAAAGTTACAATAAGCTCACCTTTATAGGGCTTGAGAAAGAATAGCGAAGGGTTACACCCTTTCGCTTATTAATCTAATAATCTATTTAATATATAAATAATAATATTAATTAAATATTCATAGCAAAAATCATCTATCTCGACCTGCGAGCGTAGATGTGGAACTCGCTCTAGGGAGAATGAGACCACAATCGAACCATAACCAAATTGTTTCATCTCACCACGCTGACATTTGGTGAGATTCTCTCTAAGGGTCACGGGGAGTCCCTCGTACCAGTTGAAAAATATAGGAGCCATACACTCCTCCGCATACAACATATGGGCCTTGTTGGCCAGGTGTGGAGCCCTGCTCCCTACCACCTTCTCAATGGTAAACAATATTGTGCGTAGTGGACGGTCCCTCAAATCCTTGATGGGGATTTTCCCACCAACCGTCTGCGTACCAGGAGTGCACCACTGGGCCACTACCTCCTCAGTAGTTCGGTCACTCCCTCATGACCCCAACAAAGACACTAGAGCTCCCCATCAAGACAACCCTGTCAGAAAGTAGACATCCTCTATGTCTATATTCAATGTATGTACACCAACCCGGAAGTGCTGCTGCTCTGGATCACAACATCTGATCAAGTACTCTAGTAGTGGTACTTGGGCCCTCATGCCCTAGACATGAAAGTACTTAAGTGTCCCACAGTTCTGTAATGCATTCATGGATTGGGGATTGTTGGTTGCTTGGGAATCATCCATTTTGTGCTCTCTTTCTCTCCATTGGACCATCTTCTCTGCCCAACCCTGTCCAAACAACATTAAAACATCCATTAGAAGTTGGCCCCACATTCCAATTTTGTCAATTTTTGGTGTATCTTTGAGTTCATGGGGCAGACTTGCGTCGGCGCACCCTGTTAGTACAGACAAGGCACCACCGGTGCACATCATCCTTACGGGATAGGATCCAGCAAGCCCTAGGTGCACTTCCCATAAGGGAAAAGTGCGCCAGCCTGGAGGTGCATTCCCCCCCCAATTACACAAGCCAAAAACTCAAAAACTGGAAATAAAAAGAAACTTTAATCCACTGAAAATGAAGAGGACAAGGTTTAGGCCTACATGACGCTGACGACGATGAAAATGGGTGACCAGAACTCCCGCAATCGGCACGTGAAAATCGGCTCCAAATGGTATTTTTTCACCCTCCCAACTTGGTAAAAAGAAATAGTAAGTAATTTTTACTATTCGCCCTTTTTATATTGAAAATGGAATATTCTCTTTTTAATTAATTATTTTTTGGGTCATTTTTGCTGTAGTTGGGAATATTTTTATGTCTAAATTCCTAATTGATCATTTTGACCTAGTTTTTTGGAGCCTACAGGTGAAGTAAAGTGTCGTACTAAAGATTTTGGTTGCAATTATGGTAATCTTACACCTCTTATTATGTGTGGACAACTCTTTGAGTGTTCTTGTGTTATTATTTCACTTGTTAAAACTGAACATTAATGACACCGAGCTTACTCTTTGTTCCTTCCCGTGCTCGTAAAACGATGAGAATAAGTTACTGAGTTATCTTTTATCACTTTTTCGGGCTCGTAAAACTCCCAAAAAAAAGTGACCCCATAGGAGTCTTCCTTTAAGCTCTTTTCAGGCTACCTAAATATGAAAAGATTGCCAAGCGAACTTGATGCTTTCATGTAATGTCCCCATTCAAATAAGTGCATAGTAAGACAATCCCATCAATCCTACTAGTTTCCTAGGTTGGATGGGCACATGTGGGATGGTAATAAGGAAGTTAATAAATGATATTTAGACATTAGAAGGGTTCAAGCATTTAATAAATATGGTGAATAAATAAATTCAAGAGAAATTCTAGGTGGCAAGTGGTTTTGGAGACATATGGAGGTGGTGGGACCCACACTAGCTTGATTTTTCAATGACACATGGCAGCTCTCTCTTGCCAATTCGAATTCATGGGAAGGTGAACACTCTTGGGTGAGTTGGTAAGTCATAACACATGGCATTGAGCATCTTAGGTCAAAGTGGGATGGAATAGTAACCTCCATGGGAGAGGAAGAGTCAAATTGGAGACTAGTGGACACTTGGGCTAGATTCCCTAGTTTTATGACAACAATAATGAAGCATCTATGACATTTATGACAAAATTCAGACCTGAATTCTTACACCTGACCATTATGACATGTCATCCCCAAATCTAGGCTCAAGGAAGGCACTCATGGAGTTGGGGGAATCTAAAGAGACTCAAATTCGAATTTGGGAGAAGATGGAAGGTTGGAACTAGGAGACAAGTCGCAAATGAGGAATATTTTCTAAATGAAAAATTATTGAATCTATTGAGAGGATTTCGACCCCTTGAAGGCTAATGTTGGTTATAAAATGTATAAATCAAGTATGAGAATGGATTTTGATGATTTGAGAAAAATTGCATTAGTGAAGAGAGAACTAGTGGATGACTAGTTTCTTGCCTTAGCCAATTTCGAGGGTGAAAGATTCCCATCCAAGTTGGTGTTTGGAGAGGCCACTCAGGTCTTTCATGGTGCTTTAATGGAGTTTTATTTGCAGCTAGCAGCTACAGGAAGTTTCATGGTTTGGTTTAGTGCAGCACTTTCTCTCCACCATTTCCAATTTTGAAGGCATATTCGGGCTCCTTGAGGGATTGCGCTTTGGGTGAGATCTTGCACTCATTGGGAGAGCTTCATATGATATTTTTCTGATTGTAATAGCTTCATATCCTCTGTTATTCATATTCAGAAAATCTCAGGTCAAATTACCCATTGAATGTATGCAAAATTATTGATTAACGAGCAAGCAATGTCCATTTCCCCAATGCTTTGATGTATGACACTATAAGGTTGATTATTTAGAATGGATGGATGATTCTATGATATATTTGTGATTCATATACTTCCATGGATATATTCTACAAGTTTCATGTACTGTAATTGAGCATTTGAAACATTTTTACTCAGTTTGTTTGTATTGAGAGGTGAAATAGTGCCATTTCCCCAAGGGTCGAATTGGGGGTTTTTGCTGTTGAATGTGAAAGAGTGAGAACAGTGATAAAAATCAATTAATGGTGTATATGAGACCTTAATCACATACTTAACACATTACATACCTCTGTTCATAAATTTGTGGGAGTTTGGAGGCATTTGGAAGGCCATTTGCAGTGTTACCCCGGGGGGATTTGATGCACAAATTACTAGTCAAAATTACATATATTGATCAGAATACAAATCAAGTTTGCAGTAGTATTTGAAGGGCCATAAAACATCCCTGAACCTAATATTCAAGTCTAAATACCATTCATACACTCCTACAGAATATTTGGGATCATTTGGGTTGATTTGGAGGTCAAAACAGTAAAACTAGTCAAAGGTCGAAATTGGGGAAAAAGTGGAAAATTGGCATTTTAAATAAATTTTGAAAAAGGGTCATTACAAGTGGTATTAGAGCATGTTATTAGAACCTGATGGTCTTAACAAGAATTCAAAATAATAATCCACCACCCTTTGAACCAGTAGTTGAAGAGGTTTTTGTTGAAGAAGAGGTAGTAGAAGAAGAGGAGTCTTTTGTTGAAACCATGGGTAGAGAGGAGGATGACAAAATAAAACATAAGGAGGAACTTATTGCAACCTTAGATCCATGTTTCTCTAAACTTTCAGCAAACATGGATAGGATAGGTGACAAATTGTTGCAAGGATTCGAATTGTTGATTAGCCAGCTTCAAAGCAAAGGGATGATAGGAGATAATAGTGGTTCACACTCAGGGGAAAAGATGAAAGAGAATGAGCATATTTTCTCAAGTACAGGACCTCATAATAGACCTGATGAATTTCAAATCACACAAAGGCATACTGCACCTAAATTTCTCACACCCAAAGAAGAGCCCAATTTTGAATTGGATTACAAGAAACTAGTAAATGATTGGAATGATTTGAATGAAGAGTGTAAAAGAGGTGTACCACTCAGTGACTACATTGATGCTATGCAAAAGATTAAAAGGAAGGGAGACAATAGGAGTCCATTCCAAAACAAAGAATTAAATAGTGCTATTGGAAAAATGTCACTTCCTAGTTTTGATGGTTCTTCTCAAAATTCTGCTAACAGTTGGGTGCAAAAATTGGATGTATATTTTCAGCTGAATCCTATGTTGGAAGAGGATGCATTAAAAATGGCCATTTTGCATTTGGAAGGAGATGCCAATGAATGGTGGTTTCATGGGATGAAAAACTTGGGTCATAATCAGGTTAAAACATATGGAGAATTTGTTGACAGGGTACTAGAAATATTTGAACAAAAAGATCCAGAATTGCCTTTCAAAGAACTAGCTCAATTGAAGCAAACTGGGTCCCCTACTGAATATATGTTGGACTTTCAAAAATTATCACTCAAGTTGGCTAATGTATCTATGGGAAGATTAGTATTGTTGTTCACTAAAGGTTTGGATGAACCATTAAGAGGTTTGGTCAAAGCCCACAAGCCAACTACATTAAAAGATGCAATGAGCTTGACTAGGGATCTCCAAAATGTGCTTTTGAGAACGAGATTTCCTCCTAAGCCTAGCTATAAATTTGAAAAGAAACCTTGGCAAAGGGATGGATATGATAAGAAACCTTGGCAAAGATAGTCATTTGAGAGGAATAAAAAAGAGGGACTAAACAGGGATGAACTTAGAAAAAAGAAACTGTGCTTCACATGCTTCCAACCATGGACACCAGGGCACAAATGTATCAAAGGAAAGGCTCAATACATAGAAGTATTTTCTGATAATGAGGGGTATGATGGGGGCATGGATGAAGATGGAAATATTTCAGATCAAGAAGAGGCATATGAGACGAGGAAAGACAAGAAGAAAATCAGCCTTCACCGGACAAAGCAAGAATGGCAGTGCTTTCAGCAGTACCTTGCTATCATACTATCCGATGCAAAGGTGTGGTACAAGGACAAAGAACTTCAGTTTTTGTAGATGGAGGAGCCACTCATAACTTCATTGATGCAGAGATGGTAGAGAAAAGAAAGATACCTATTGAACCATTTGATGGCTTCACAGTTGTCATTCCCGGTCACAACACAATGCAATGCAAAACATGGGTTCCAAATCTGCAAGTCACCGTAGGTAACTATAATTTTGTTGATAGTTTTTATGTGGTTGATGTTGCTGATACTAATGTGGTTTTGGGAGTGCAATGGTTGTATTCAATAGGAGAGCATACAGTAAATTATCAAATTCCCGAAATGAAATTCCAAGATTCAAAAGGAGTACAAAGAGTTGTGAGAGGGCAACACACTTATCCAAATCAAGTAGTGACTTGCAATAGTATGAGATCTATATTGAGGCATGGGGATATAGAATGGGATGCTGAATGTCATATTCCATCTCCCAAGCCAACTATAAATATTGTCAAACACCCAAAGGAGATAGAGAGACTTTTGCAAAAATATGAAAAGGTTTTTAGAGACCTTCCACAGGGTAGGCCACCAGATAGGGGGGTTGAGCACAGTATTATTTTGGAGGAGGGTACTTCACCCATTCAGATACCACTTTATAGACATCCTAAAAAGTTCAGAGATGAGATTTAAAAATCTATCCAAGAACTCCTAGAGTTGGGACTCATTAGACCAAGCTCTATCCCTTATGCTTCTTCAGTAGTGCTAGTGAAGAAAAAAGATGGAACATTGAGAATGTGCATAGATTTTAGAGCCTTGAACAAAAAGACTATCAAGAATATGTATCCTAGTCCTAGGATTGATGAGCTCATGGATGAGCTGCATGGGGCCAAATACTTCTCAAAAATTGACCTTAGATCAGGGTATCACCAAATTCGAATGAAAGATGAAGATGTGCAAAAGACCGCTTTTCGATGTCATTTTGGCCACTTTGAATTTCTTGTCATGCCTTTTGGGTTAACTAATGCTCCAGCCACCTTTCAAGCATGTATGGATAGGATATTTTGCAAGCAACTAAGAAGGTTTGTTTTGGTTTTCTTTGATGATATTCTCATTTACAGTAAAACATGGGAAGAGCATTTGCAGCAGTTAGAGATTGTGTTGAAAATCTTGCAAGAAGAGTCCTTATTTGCTAAATTATCAAAATGTGAATTTGGGATGAAAGAACTACTGTATCTTGGGCACATTATTGGGCAAGAAGGAGTGAAGGTACACATGGAAAAAATCAAGGCTATCTTGGAATGGCCATCACCAAAAAATATTACCAAATTGAGAGGCTTTATTGGCATATGCACCTACTACAGAAAATTTGTGAAAGGGTTCTCCCAGTTGACTTCTCCACTCACTGATTTGACTAAGAAGGATGATTTCAAGTGGGATGAAGAGGCTGAAAAGGCCTTCCAAAAAATGAAAGAGGTAATGAGTAGTTGTCCCATACTTGCACTTCCTGATTTTACTAAACCTTTTGTTGTGGAATGTGATGCTTCAGGTGGAGGAATAGGGGCTGTCCTAAAGCAAGGCCAACACGCCATATCCTTTGAGAGCAGAAAGTTGCAGCATCATGAAAAAATTTACTCCATCTATGATAAAGAAATGCTGGCCATTATGCATGCATTGGCCAAATTCAGACAATACTTGGTGGGCAGCAAGTTTGTGGTGAAAACTGACCACAATAGTCTAAGACACTTTCTCACCCAAAAAGATCTAAATGAAAGGAAACAAAAGTGGGTAAGCAAGATTCAAGCTTATGATTTTGATATTGAATATGTCAAAGGAAAGAATAATATAGTAGCAGATGCTTTGTCAATAAGGCCTTGTTTTTCTCTCATGGATATTGCCATGGATTGGAAAAACATGCTACTAGCTGAATATGCCAAAGACAAATTTACTTGTGATGTGTTGGATGGAATTAAAGGGGATGATAATTATAGGATTTTGAATGGTCTGATATATTATAAGGGAAGAATTTATTTAGTTCATAACTCCAAGCTCAAGTACCGAATTTTGCAAGAAGCACATGATTCCCCACTAGCAGGCCATCCGGGGATCTTCAAAACTTATAGACAGTTCAGGCAAAGATTTTTTTGGAAGGGGCTGAAGGAAGATGTTCAGAAGTATGTGAATGAATGTAAAGCATGTCAACAAAACAAATCAGAACTTACATGTCCAGCCGGCCTATTACAACCATTGCCCATTCCGGAGAAAAAATGGGACAGTATTTCCATGGATTTCATCACCGGATTGCCTAAATCCTTGGGTAAGGATTGCATCTATGTGGTAGTTGATAGGTTGACAAAATTTGCTCATTTCTTTGCCGTTACATCATCTTTTAGTGCTGCACAAGTGGCTGATATTTTTTTCAAAGAAATCTTTAGATTGCATGGGCTCCCCAAGAGCATTGTCAGTGATAGAGATAGTAGATTCATGGGTGCTTTTTGGAAAGAAATTTTTAGATTGGTAGGCACTCAATTGACTCCAAGTACCATCTATCATCCACAAAATAATGGACAAATAGAGAGGGTAAACCAATGGATGGAAGGATACCTAAGAAACTATGTGGGAGGGCAGCAAAAATCATGAGCAAAATGGCTACACTTGGGTGAGTTTTGCTACAACACCACTTATCATATGTCGATAGGAATGTCTCCTTTCAAAGCATTATATGGTTATGATGCACTTACATTTGCTGACATTATATTTGGTGATAGTAGAGCCCCAAAGGATAAATATTGGGTGGAAGAGAGCCAAGAAATTTTAAAGCTCTTGAAAGACAATTTGCAGGTTACTCAAAATCAGCAAAAACAATATGCTGATAGACATAGAGAAGAAAGAAACTTTCAAGTCAATGATTTAGTATATTTAAGGTTGCATCCTTATAAAAAAACATCTCTAAAAAAGAATGGAGCAGAAAAATTAAAACCAAGGTACTATGGGCCATACAAGGTAGTGCGGAAGGTTGGAGAAGTAGCATATGAACTAGAACTTTCGGAAGGGAGTAAAATCCGCAATGTATTTCATGTTTCTTGTCTTAAGAAAGCTCTTGGTCAGCAAATCATCACTTCAGAAACACTTCCTCCTTTGGATGATGAAGGTCAGCTCACACTTGTTCCATAAAAGATTTTGAAGACACGGGAAAGAAGGTTGATGAGTAGAATCATCAAAGAATATTTAGTGCAATGGAAGGACTTACCAAATGAAGATGCCACATGGGAAGAGGAGAAGATTTTGCAGCATCCAAATTTTAAATTTCTTGAGGACAAGCAATCTTGGGTGGGGAGGATTGTAATGTCCCCATTCAAATAAGTGCATAGTAAGACAATCCCATCAATCCTACTAGTTTCCTAGGTTGGATGGGCACATGTGGGATGGTAATAAGGAAGCTAATAAATGATATTTAGACATTAGAAGGGTTCAAGCATTTAATAAATATGGTGAATAAATAAATTCAAGATAAATTCTAGGTGGCAAGTGGTTTTGGAGACATATGGAGGTGGTGGGACCCACACTAACTTGATTTTTCAATGACACATGGCAGCTCTCTCTTGCCAATTCGAATTCATGGGAAGGTGAACACTCTTGGGTGAGTTGGTAAGTCATAACACATGGCATTGAGCATCTTAGGTCGAAATGGGATGGAATAGTAACCTCCATGGGAGAAGAAGAGTCAAATTGGAGGCTAGTGGACACTTGGGCTAGATTCCCTAGTTTTATGACAACAATAATGAAGCATCAATGACATTTATGACAAAATTCAGACCTGACTTCTTACACCTGACCATTATGACATGTCAGCCCCAAAAATAGGCTCAAGGAAGGCGCTCATGGAGTTGGGGGAATCTAAAGAGACTCAAATTCGAATCTGGGAGAAGATAGAAGGTTGGAACTAGGAGACAAGTGGCAAATGAGGAATATTTTCTAAATGGAAAATTATTGAATCTATTGAGAGGATTTCGACCCCTTGAAGGCTAATGTTGGTTATAAAATGTAGAAATCAAGTATGAGAATGGATTTTGATGATTTGAGAAAAATTGCATTTGTGAAGAGAGAACTAGTGGATGACTAGTTTCTTGCCTTAGCCAATTTCGAGGGTGAAAGATTCCCATCCAAGTTGGTGTTTGGAGAGGCCACTCAGGTCTTTCATGGTGCTTTAATGGAGTTTTATTTACAGTTAGAAGCTACAGGAAGTTTCATGGTTTGGTTTAGTGCAGCACTTTCTCTCCACCATTTCCAATTTTGAAGGCATATTCGGGCTCCTTGAGGGATTGCGCTTTGGGTTGGATCTTGCACTCATTGGGAGAGATTCATATCATATTTTTCTGATTGTAATAGCTTCATATACTCTGTTCTTCATATTCAGAAACTCTCAGGTTGAAATACCCATTGAATGTATGCAAAATTATTGATTAATAAGCAAACAATGTCCATTTCCCCAATGCTTTGATGTATGACACTATAAGGTTGATTATTTCGAATGGATGGATGATTCTCTGATATATTTGTGATTCATATACTAACATGGATATATTATACAAGTTTCATGTACTGTACTTGAGCGTTTGAAGCATTTTTACTCAGTTTGTTTGTATTGAGAGGTGAAATAGTGCCATTTCCCCAAGGGTCGAATTGGGGGTTTTTGCTGTTGAATGTGAGAGAGTTAGAACAGTGGTAAAAATCAATTAATGGTGCATATGAGACCTTAATCACATACTTAACACATTACATACCTCTGTTCATAAATTCGTGGGAGTTTGGAGGCATTTGGAAGGCCATTTGCAGTGTTACCCCGGGGGGATTTGATGCACAAATTACTAGTCAAAATTACATATATTGATCAGAATAAAAATCAAGTTTGCAGCAGTATTTGGAGGGCCATAAAACATCCCTGAACCTAATATTCAAGTCTAAATACCAGTCATACACTCCTACATAATATTTGGGAGCATTTGGGTTGACTTGGAGGTCAAAACAGTAAAACTAGTCAAAGGTCGAAATTGGGGAAAAAGTGGAAAAATTGGCATTTTAAATAAATTTTGAAAAAGGGTCATTACATTTCACATGTGTAAAAGTATCTGAATGATCATACTTCTGGTGATAGTTTACCCCTTTTTCGGACCAGAAGGTACTATTTACGAAAAAGGAGCACTCCAGCCGAGCATGACTGGAAGCGTTCTCTCTCACATTGTTTTATCCTTTTTCGGGTGAAGAGACTAACTTTTACGAAAAAGAACCTTTGGAGTCTTTAGTTCTTTTCAGACTCTCTAAACATTAAATGACGTTGAGTTTACCTTCTTTGGACTCGTTAAAATCTAGCATCGAAGGGTCCGTTTTGGGACGAACCCATCTAATCCTAGGTTCGTAAAACATTTGGGATTGGACTCATCCGAAGGATGAGATGCACCGAGCATCTATTACCCTCCTCAATCTTGTTTTAAAAAAAAGAGGTACTCATCAATCATGATGGGGATAAGGAAATAATTTGTGTTTTACTGTAATTATGACAGTACATAGTCACTCTTGATCATGGCACTCATCTGCATATTCATTCAGTACTTGGGTAATCTGTTTGTCGTCGAGTCACTAGTCCCACGAGTCTTGCCACTCCTTTAGGTCATCCGAAGAATGCTTCCAACATCAACTGCATTAGTGGTTCAGTGTCATTCTTGTCATGTCAATACTGCCAAGTCATGCCATGCCCGTGTTCAAGAGGCGTTTTGGTCATCCATTCACTATCTGCAATCATTTCACCTTCCATCATGTCGATCGTCCTTGAGTCAGTCTCACACATTACTGTCCAATTCATTCCAAACATCTGTGCTCACGTTTCGTATTGATGATGGGGGATTCATCATGGCCCTCCTTTGATGGATTCATCCTTGTCGAATTCAACACATCATCCGGGGATTGAATCTAGAAACCAATCAAGTACCTCGGGCCTGCATGCCTTAATGGCAGGTTACCTCACTTTCAACATGAGTTCGCATCATTGGCTCTTGATTGAAAGATTCCATCTATTGTTCGACCTCAACTCATCTTATTCGCATTCGATGGTATGTACTATGATACATTGGGAATCATTGGCATCACTCATGATCTCCCTCGCGCTTGTTAATGATATACATCAATAACCGGTAATCAAGTGGTTTCTACCATGTTCGGCTCCAAGACATTGTAATCACATGGTTAGATTTGTATCATTGCGGGTTCAGCTTGAAGACCCTGGGTAAAATCATATCTTTCCCAGGTTGCAGTGGAGATTGTTTTGAGTCATGTTACATGGATCCACTTTTTATTGGTCGTGGTTGTGTAATCATCTCATCATGGTTGTGTCCAATAGCCATTATTGTGTTCATTCGGTCTCTACTAATATGGATCTGCAATGTATTGGTCAGCAGCCATATTATGAGTCATGTGAGACATGTATCTCAGAGTCGGTTGTACTGTAGTAGCTTCTTCCAACCAACAAATCCTTGTCGTCGATCCTTCACATTACAAAGCATTTCACCTGTCTTATTTTACCAGCTTCATGCTTTGGGGGGCATTATGTTACACCAAAATCTCATCACCATGAGTCATGTGTCAACTCCTTACCTCAATCCCTAAAGTTTCCTTGGATAAAAACATCAAGAGCAAGTTGTTGTCCTATGTTTCCAACATGTGTAGTTGCACTGGTTCATCTTGTTGTCCAGCAAGAGGTGCCATACCTTGGGTGGCGCATGATGATTTCCTGTAGAGTGCGCCAATGGCTCTTGTTGAACTTATGCAAGAGGCATTGATCCCTTCCTGGCGCAAGTTTCCTTCATGCAAGGTGTGCCAGAGTTGGTTAATGTGGACAAATGGAAGCTTCGAGCAACTTCTCAAAGCTTGGTGACATGGAGGTCTATCCCTAGTTGATAGGAGGCTGGTATTCGGTCTCCTAACCTAATGGGAAGATCCCTTAGACCTCTCCCCTTAATCCTCAACTTAATCTATCCATTTAGCCTTATAAATAAGGACCCTCTCTACATTGTAAAGGGAGGAAGGTCTATAGTAATCTCATGTTGGTGGAATTATCCTAGGTGATCCCTACTCATCCTTCGGGAGGCAAACATCATTCTTTGGAGGCTTGGCTTGGATTTTTTGATGGAAGTTGCAATGTTGAGGCTTGGGTTGTGACCTTCTTTCTCTATGTATTTCCCATCATTACATTAATACAAAATCTTTCCATAAGTATTGTTGTTATGTTGATAATGCTTAGAAATTTCTTCCTTAACTGTTAGTTTAGATCAATTCATATTTAGATATGATTTTACTGTTTGTTTGTTTCCACATGCTCGATAAGGTTTTGCAGCGCAAGATCTGAAGGCCCTGGAGATTGGAACAACAAAGAGAAAAGGATTTGTGGATCTTAGGTAAGTTATCTACATGTTCCCTCGCATCTCTATTGATCTAGGAAAGTAGATTGTGTTCTGTACTTATTTGTTCTAAATCCACTTGGACTAGGGAGATATCGCTTGATCCCGCTTGAGTAGATTGTCCATAAACACAAATGAAACAAATACACATGTTGCAAATGAAACAAATGACAACACCAACTTTAATTCAACCCCTTTTTTCTAAACTATGCAATATAGTTAAAAAAAACCTTGTTCATCACTATGAATGTGCCAACACATGTTGCAAATGAAACAAATGATAACACCAACTTTAATTCAACCCCCCGTTTATGAAACTATGCAATATAATAAAACAAAGCCTGAAACCTTCAAAATATTTAAAAACAAATTTCTAAAATTTCACCACCTCTAATGTCAACTTTGCCAATAAAACTACCTTTTACCTATCATTCCTTTTAAACAATAATATTGTATGTTGATGCCAAATTTTAATTCAATGAAGTGTGACAAGCATACATGGTCATTTACAACCAAGTCATATCTATTCAAATCTTCATACTTTAGGTATAACTCCTTTTGACCAAGCTCAATAGCGTATGCATATATGGAGAGGAAATTGGGAATGTTTTAGGAGGTGTAATGTCCCCATTTTGACCCCCTTTGCATTAAATCGTAAATGATGTAAAAATTGTAATTTAATCATGGCGAGGAGCGCAAGGCCAAGGCCCCACCATTTATTTAGCATTTTATGTATCGGCAATTAAAAATAGATGCCTATGGTTCTTGTGCTAGATAAGCACAATGTAAATTAAGACATCATGTAAATACGAATTTTAATGAAAAACCCACAACTAGCTATGCAATGCAACAAAGAGATGGGGGCATGATTCTACAAGGAATAGGGAGGAAAATTATTCAAACCCTTGAGCCAATGGTGTAATCCATGTGTCAATGAGAAAACCCATAAACCACCAACTACCCATTTTGGGTTATGCACCCAATCATTTAATTCTTCCAAGAGTTGGTTGAGGCAGTTAATGCCTTGGGAATGGAGAGGTATGGAAGCCAATTTCGTGCATGGGCAAGCCATCAACCTGGGAATTCGTATTTTTGCTTCTTGGGCAAGAAAACACCCACAAAATGGTGCCCAAAGCCATTCTAAACCCACAGTCTTTCCTCTCTCATGTAGTCTGAACTACTGGGTCTTTCTTCATCATGTTTTTCACCAATTTCCTGCATTTTCCATGCCTGGGAACTCGTTTTTGCATTATACAACAGTTGGGAGAGAAGGGCCACGATTTGGAACTGTGAGGGAGGTCATTTTTTCCCCAAAATACCCATGGGCGTTTTTTTCTGAAAATGATTTTTTTTGCTTCCCAGGGTTGTTCCCCACCTTCTAGTTTCGTTTTAGGTTTTCCCACGTTTTTCTGAAGCTAATGAAAACCCCATCTTTGGGAATCTCACTGTAAAAACATTTCTTCATGCCCAGCACTTATACTTCTGCTGTTATGTGCATCATTGTTTTGGTTTTGAACCTGTGAGCAAGAGATTTGGAGTGGTAGTGGACAGAATTGGCTTGATAAACCTAGTGGGGGAAATAACCTCTCAAGAAGATCAAGAGGGCTTTGGCTACTCTTCTATGCACACCCTGAGAGCACTAGATGGGGAAGGTATGGCTTGAGGGACTGTACAGCAGTGAAAAGAATACTTCCTTGTGATGGGTGTGTAGGTATTGTGGGTGCCAAGCTAGATAGATCTTGTAAGGTTATCCCTGGCTCTGTGCTTGAGCTCACTAGCTTAGAAACTCTTCCTTTCCATTTCCTAGCAGCCTGATAAACCCAATTGTAGATTGGCTTGGCTCATCTTGATGTATGCTTGGCTATGTGTGAGTCTGTTGTTCCCTGGTTCCTTGTAGAAATCATGCCCAGCTCGGGGGTGGCAGTTGTATCAAGAGGTTGATAAGCACAACTGGCCTGTGGTTGGGTGGAACATTGCAGTTGCATAGCCAGTTGCTTGGGACTACTTTGTTAAGATAAGTATTCTCTTTTATAAATTCTACAATGTCTTTATTTCATGGCTGTCACAGAAATGTTTGAATGTATGTTAGATATTAAACATGATTTTTAATTCCGCTGTGTTTCTATAACATGCACATGTATATGTCTTTTTATCAATGATTTTTTTTACTAATGAATATCGGGTTAGATGCCCGGTTCTAGCATCACGATCCTCTCTATCATGCTGGTATGATAGGAGGGGACATTACAGGAGGTTTTCAATGAAGGAGGCGAGAAATCAAATGCAAATTTAGAAACACGTTGCAAAATCCAAGCTTGATGTTGTTATAGGCATCAATAATATGGAACATAATACCTTTGGCTAAGCACACTCCATTATAAATTCCATCCTAACCTTGGAAACGAGTTCATTAAAAAATGTACAAGGGACAACTGCTAAAACCATCTGGCTAGGCATACCCACACAAAAAACATGAAATCAATGAAAACAAAGTATTAGGTATGTAAGAGAAATCATGTTACTTAAATTTATAAAATGTTAAATTTCGGTAATCTTATGTACCCAATATGGTTATGCAATCTTCTTACAAAATTTTGGACATTGAAGTGAGGACCTCTCATTTTATGAAAATCCTTAGCATATATTCATTAAAAAATGTGTCTCCCATCAAGACTTAATATTGATCAAGAAAAATCATATTTTTTGTGTTTAGCTAAGGTTCCCTAGCTCTTGAACGGTTGACCAATCATTTTTGAAAAAATAAATAAGATTCCAAACACGCCTTCTTCATGAGATTTTAGAACAGAGCACATTAGGGATTACTCTAATAATCATTAAACCTTAAGTGAATCAAGGTATAATAGATTCCTTAGTTCTCATGAACTAGGATTGTAAAATTATAGTTGTTGCTCAAAATGTAACATCTTTAATTTAAAGTAGGCATATTGCATTGAATTAAGGATACAATACTATTAACATTGTGTCAAATTTACAATGAAATAGAATTAATTACAATGTCAATTTCATGAATACAAAATGTCATGTTTTTGTTAAATTTGTAGATCGATTTTTTACCATGAGTGGAGGATATACTTCTCATCCAAGTTATAGTATGGTTGGAATTCCTCTTCCAACCATGGGAAAACCACGTGGACACATCATACGAGGCGGCCATCCATTTGGATCCAAACCCCATGGGGAAACATTTTTCCAGGACATCATTACACCAATATTGGACAAAACTATCTAGGAACTCTTTTTCCTGGATTACCCTACCTTGGAAACCTTAATATCCCATGGGGGCACCATCATGTCCCACCGAACGGACCTTTGGTTGGCCGGCCACCCCCACCATCTCCACCAGTTGTCCCGCCACCTCCACCACCACCCCATTCTGTAGGAGGAGGACCCCCGCCTCACAACGGTGGACCAAACCATTCTGGAGGAGGTGGACCCCCACCTTATGGCGACAAACCACCCCATTTGGAGGAGGAGGACTCCCACCTTATGGAGGCGTACCACCCCATTCTAGAGGAGGAGGCCCCCATCTTCCGGCGGAGGACCACCCCATTCTGGAAGGGGAGGACCCCCACCTTCTGGCGGAGGACCACCCCACTCTAGAGGAGGAGGACCCCCACCTTTCGGTGGAGGACCACCTTACCCTGGAGGCGGTGGGCCCCCACCTTTTGGTGGCGGGCCACCTCATTCTAGTGGAGGCGAACCTCCTTCAAGTCCCCCTCCCAACCCCGACGGCCCACCCCCATACGACCAATTCCCTATGGGAGGACCTTACAACCAATCGGTCCATGGTCCTATTGGTACACCGATGCCCTATCAGTACTACCAGTATCCATAGTCCAACCAACAATTACCTTTTCTAGCTACACTCGATCTTCCAGATTTATCACGGTTGACTAACAATCCCATCTACTAATTGGCCAGCTATTCCGGTGAAGTTACCGTCTGACATTCCAAAGTTTGATAGAAAATCGTGAGGATCCCAAAAACCATGTAATGACCTATCATTTGTGGTGTTCGTCTAATTCCCTAATGGATGATTCCATCTGTTTGAGATTATTTTAACGAATCCTCACCGGCACTGCCGCCAAGTGGTACATCGAATTACCACCACACTCTTTTTGTGATTTCGAATCCTTGGCCATGTCATTTTTGACACATTTTCAGTTGCCAATCTGTTACGAGACTGGTACATATATTTTAACCTCTCTCCAACAAACTACCGCCACTCATATTTCCGATCATATTCACAAGTGGAGGTGGAGACGATGTTGATTAAAGCTCCCATTCCATACCAACTCCTTGCAGATTGGTTTACTAAGTCACTCCTACCTGTTGTGGCCAAAGATGTTTCCATGGGTGGGGATGTCACTGAAGAACAAGATATAGCACTTGCCCAGTACTTAGACTTAGTCTATGCTCAATCCGGCACTCTGATATTGTCCCTGATGCACCCCGCCCTACCTATGACCCAACAAAACCACCCCCAGGACCTCATGTCGATGGAATCATTGGTTCCTTTCAAAACTAGCTTGTTTCTCAATCCAGTGGACCACATAACCATGTTGGTTCCACTCCGTCCCCACCACAGCCTGGAAACAACACCAACCGATCACCCAGACCTGCCACCACCGATGAAGTGAATTCAGTCCAATCTGCTTCACCTCAAAAATATGGTGGTAAAAAGAAGAACAAGGGGAACAACAAAAAGTCTTCTAATCAGCAGGAACCCAAACCTAAGTGGAAGGTTAAGTATCCTTGTTTACTGTGTGGTGACATCCACTTTACCAAATATTTCCCACATCGGGATGAGGTCCAAAAGTTCCTAAAAGGGAACTCGAAACCCACAGTTTTAACCGATCCCTTCCCCGCGCAACAACAACAGATGACCGTGCAACAACCCTCTCCTTCTCAAGGATAATCATCCTCTACCGCTCATGTTCTCATGATGCGTAGTGAAACTATCAACTTGAACACTCGATCACGTTCTTATGAATCAGTCCCAATTAAGGAATCTAACGAAAGTAATACTGAAAAATATTTTGCCTCTACATCAGACATTCCCCGACCGCAAGTTTCTCTCACTATTGAGAAATCGTCCTTTGATTCAGTGCTACGTCCACCCAAGAGCACGATTAGAAAAGTTGTTTTCAATCCCAATGCTCAGGCTGCTCAAAATTACAACATTGTAGAGGACGTAGCGCAAGCCCCTTGTGCTATGTCAACGTTGGAAGTCTTGCAAAACTTTCCTAATTAGCGCAAGACTCTCCTCGCTGCTATCGACATTGTAGACCTCGATTCCTCGAATACTATTATGGTCTAACTCGAGTACTTCAAACCAAGACTTTCCCACCAACTTGCATTCCAAATTGTCACTCATGTCGCTGGGAAAAGCGTCCATTGTATTGTATTAGACGAAGGAGCATCCACCTAGGTAATGTCATTATCATGTTGGCAAGCCATCAGCTCTCCCGAGTTGAACCATTCCCCTACCACTTTGAAAGCATTTGACGGTCGTGGATTCCAACCACACAGGCTGTTACAAGCTTTGGCTATAGAGTTGAGAGGAAAGATCGTTTCCATCAATGTGGAAGTAGTCGTCGCCCCATTGGATTATAATCTACTCCTTGGTCGTAATTGGTTTTATGCCATGACTGCGGTCGTATCTTCCGTATTCTACATTGTACAATTTCCCCACCAAGGGAAAATCATTACTATCGACCAACTCGATTTATGTACATCGGACACCACTACTCACCCTGGAAACAATGTACCCCTCTTAGTGTTAGAAAAACAGGATCGCAGAGCAATAACAATAAACAGAAATGCAAATATAATCACACATACACATTACAAGAGAGACACAGATATATCGTGGTTCACCCAACTTGGGCTATGTCCACACTGAATTTGCCAGTCCTTATTATTATTATCGTCCAGCAAGGTGAAGGGATACAACCTGCAGCACAACCGCTGCACTTCCTCTTCTCTGTTTCGCGGTCTCTCTCCTGATCTCAGAGATCTTTACAATGCATAAAACCTAATACATCCTCATCCCTAGCCGTATTACAATGTCTTTATTTTATAAGGGAAATACAATGGGAAAATACCACAGGATACCCAAAACCATGGGCCCGCAAAACAGCTGGCAAAAACAGCCCCAAAATTTTTCTTCGGGGGCACTGCCCCCAATCCCCCACCGGGGGACCGTTGGCCCCCGGACCCCCCAACCAGGGGGGATGGTCCCCCTGGAACCCCGTGGGGGGGCAATGCCCCCCCACACCCCCCTGCTGGGGTGACTGTACAGTCCACTTACATATCATATAAAACTGGGGTACAAACACGGCTGATACAATATCATCTATGATACTAGAAGATCTGGCTCCACAACCAACACTTAGGTCATTCATCCCAGATATATGAGAGTGTGGGGGTAGGACTCCTCAAGGACTCATCCCTCACGGGAGTCTTTCCATCACCGGATCCCCCTTCCCATGTTTCCATGGTGAACATGATTTCTTCTATGATCCCATCACCATCCAGCTCCAATGACCAATGGATCATTCCCGAGCTTGACAAGTTGGACTTGATTGGAGATGTAATGCCTCTCACACTAGTGGAAGCTACATATGAGGTTATCCAATCAGTATCTTATGACCACTCCTCAGTGGCATCTACATCCTATTCTCTACCCTTATAGTAGACTTCCTGTCGACCCGATCCTCTCCTCCAGAATTTCCATTCAAACGATTCCATTATGGAGGTCATGAGCGTGGATGAACCCCCATGGGAATACCTTTACCATCGATCACCTTTCCTCCCACCGCTAGATTCAATGGAGAACCACATTAAAACCCTCATTTCTCCAGATGTCGTTCCCTGCCCTTAATATCCTATCCTCACATGTGATACGGTAACCAAGAGTAACTTGGAAAACATTGAACCTACCATACCAATCGACATCTCGGCAACACCTGGAGTCATGGAACATATTCGTATAGGCCAAAACTGCTCTCCTGAAGAGCTTACCTCATACACGGCCTTATTTAAACAGTTCTACGATGTATTTGCATGGAGCTACGAGGAAATGCCCGGGATTGATCCTGCCATTGTTGTTCATGAAATCCAAACATATCTCGATGCCAAACCCGTCCGAAAAAAGTTACGTCCAGTGCACCCTAGGAAAACTATGGCTATAAAGGCTGAGATTGAAAAGTTGTTGAAGGCTGGCTTCATTTACCTTGTCCCCTTGACAGACTGGCTTCATTTCATTATAAAAAGCGCTCTCATCCAACCCCACTACATCCCATTATTTTCGTTAGCCCCTTTGCGAAATGTGGCATAGATTTCATGCATTGTAAGCCTACCTCGGTCGGGGGGGCATGGTTACGTCATCATTTTCGTTGACTATTTTACCAAGTGGGTTGAGGCCATGCCTACATACAAGGAATACAAAAAAAATGCCGCACTCTTCATGTTTAACCACATCATTGCACGATTCGGAGTCCCACAAGCCATCGTCACTAATTATGTATTCCATTTTCAGAACAAGATGGTGGATGAATTGAACGCCAGATTGGGTTTTCTCCATGAGAACTCAACTCCATATTACCCACAGTCCAATGGAAAAGTAGAGGCCATCAACAAGGTCTTGAAAACCATGATCCAACGGATGGTGGGGACACACAAGTCCAACTGGCACAATATGTTTTTTTTCATCCCTTTGGGCATACCGGACTTCCGTAAAAACTGCCACTAGCTTCACGCCTTTTCAATTGGTCTATGGACTAGAGGCAGTACTACCGATAGAGTGCAAGATTCCATCATTAAAACTTGTTGTTGAACTCATTCCCAATACCACCGCCGAGGAAGAACGTTTCCTCTACCTAGCGAAACTCGACGAAACCTATCGTGATGTTGCTCTGGCTAATAAAGCTCATAATAAGCGCATCAAGGCCTAGTACGACAGATCCATCAAACCTCGTGTCTTCAACGAGGGATATTTGGTCCTCAATTACTACCAAATACACAATAAAATGGGGGCAGGAAAGCTTGAGTCCATGTGGTAAAACACGTGTTGGAGAAAGGAGCATATGAGCTCAAAGAATACGATGGGATATCTTTAGGGGAGCCTCGCAATGGTCTCTACCTGAAACGGTATTATGATGAAGTTTTTATGTATTAGTGCAATGTATATATTGTACATGATGTGTGTTTTGTGTGGTGTGATGCTTTGTTTGAGTGTGTTAGGATTTTGTTTCTACGCTTATACCATGTTCTGCCTGAATGTGCAGATGGAAACATGTGTTGGATTTGTGGATGGCACCAGCTGGCATACCCATAACCTCGCTTTGGCAGCTTGGGTACTTTATTCCCCTACCGGAGAGCTCATTAGTTCAGGAGGGAGTTGTCTAGGGTATGCAACAAATAATGGCATCGAGTATCATGCAGTGATTGGATTCTTAACCGACACTCTTTCCCTAGGTATGGACCATGTTGTTGTTCACCTTGACTCACAACTAGTGTTCTCCCATCTTAACCACGTCTACGCTATTCACGATCCTACATTGCTCCATCTGTTTCGACGAGTACGTCTCTTGGAGAGGTATTTTGAGTCTATTCAATACTTGCATATCCCTAGAGAGATTAACATTGTTGTTGATTCATTGGCCAATTTTATATTAGATTGGTACATTGCACATACATAAAACATCCAAAAGATAGCAAAACTAGATACAACATTGTCCATAATGTGTAAGCAAAAAACATGTACAATATCCCATAATCATCAATAGAACACATTATATAGAGCCGCAAATAGATTTTTATATATCATGTCTGTATAAATACAAAAATGTGGTACTGGTACAAAATCTGAAGCACATGAGCTTTCAGTAAAAGTCTCCTCTACAAAATTTTGAAGCCTGTGGCTTTCAGTACATATATATATACATGATCCTAGTCCCTAGGATGCTCATAATAAAAAATGATGGCCCTAGCTACTTTCCAAAGCAATGAACCAAAGCGCTCGGATAACCCCACAGTATGTTGCTGATAGCAGCGGGGTAGCTCGTGTATGCGTGGATTCGGGATATCCAGGGTCAACCTTTGGAGGTTCTCCTCCATCTCGTCTAAATCCTCCATCGCATCTCGATCCGCAACCTCCATCTCTTGTACCGCCCCTCTCCACGCAATCGGAGAAGCACCCACTAGACAAGATGGACCAACATCTGCATAAATATGTATTAATCAACAGTACTACTCCAAAAAACATCTAAAAATAATAAAATGAAAAACACAATAGAGTTGTCATTCTTACCTAGATCTCCCCACTGCATGTCCTCGGGAAGAACTAAGTCCGGGTCTCCTCTGAAATCAGTACCGTCATAGGGGTATTCCTCCACTGTGAGGAGTTGTCCCCTCAACCACTTGACAAAAGGAGGACCATATCTAATGATAGGACCCCCACCTCCGTGGAGGGCCATCACCTCGGACCATCGAACCATGTGAGGATCCCTCATATCCAAATAATCTATCTCGACCTACGAGCGCAGATGTGGAACCTGCTCTAGGAAGAAAGAGACCACGATCGACCCATAACCAAACCGTTTCAGCTCACCACGCTGACATTTGGTGAGCTACTCTCCGAGGGTCACGAGGAGTCCCTCGTACCAGTTGAAAAATATAGGAGCCATACACTCCTCCGCATACAACATGTGGGCCTTGTTGGCCGAGTGAGGAGCCCTACTCCCTACCACCCTCTCAATGGTAAACAATACTATGCGTAGTGAACAGTCCCTCACATCCTTGATGGGGATTTTCCCACTAACCATCTGCGTACCAAGAGTGCACCATCGGGCTACTACCTTCTCAGTAGTTCATTCACTCCCTCATGACCTCGACAAAGACACTAAAGCTCCTCGTCAGGACAACCCTTTCAGAGAGTATATATCCTCTATGTCTATATTCAATGTATGTACACCAACTCGGAAGTGCTGCTGCTCTGGATCACAACATCTGATCAAGTACTCCAGTAGTGGTACTTGGGCGCTCATGCCCTGGACATGAAAGTACTTAAGTTTCCCACAGTTTCGTAATGCATTCATGCATTAGGGATCGTTGGCTGCTTGTGAATCATCCATTTTGTGCTCTCTTTCTCTCCATTGGACCATCTTATATTCTCAAACCTGTCCAAACAACATCAAAACATCCATTAGAAGTTGGCCCCACATTCCAATTTTGTCAATTTTTGGTGTATCTTTGAGTTCATGGGGCAGACTTGTGCCGACGCACCCCGTTAGTACAGACAGGGCACCAATGACGCACATCACCCTTACGGGATAGGGGCCAGGAAGCCCTAGGTGCAATTCCCGTAAGGGGAAAGTGCGCCATCCTGGAGGCGCATTTCCCCCCCATTACATAAGCCAACAACTCAAACACTGGAAATAAAAAGCAACTTTACTCCACTAAAAAATGAAGAGGACAATGTTTAGGCCTACCTGACGCTGGCGACGATGAAAATGGATGACTGGAACTCCCGCAATCTGCATGTGAAAATCGGCTCCAAATGGTATTTTTTCACCCTCCCAACTTGGTAAAAAGAAATAGTAAGTAATTTTTACTATTCGCCCTTTTTATATTTAAAATGGAATATTCTCTTTTTAATTATTATTTTTTGGGTCATTTTTGCTATAGTTGGGAATATTTTGATGTCTAAATTCCCTAATTGATCATTTTGACCTAGTTTTTTGGAGCCTACAGGTGAAGTAAAGTGTCATACTAAAGCTTTTGGTTGCAATTATGGTCATCTTACGCCTGTTATCAGGTGTGGACAACTCTTTGAGCGTTCTTGTGTTATTATTTCGCTCCTTAAAACTGAACATTAATGACACCGAGCTTACTCTTTGTTCCTTCTCATGCTCGTAAAACGATGAGAATAAGTTATTGAGTTATCTTTTATCACTTTTTCGGGCTCGTAAAACTCCCATGAAAAAGCGACCCCATATGAGTCTTCCTTTAAGCTCTTTTCAGGCTATCTAAATACGAAAAGATCGCCAAGCGAACTTGATGCTTTCACGCTTGTAAAAGTATCTGAATGATCATATTTTTGGTGATAGTTTACCCCTTTTTCTGACCAGAAGGTACTATTTACGAAAAATCTGCACTCCAGCCGAGCATGACTGGAAGAGTTCTCTCTCACATTGTTTTATCCTTTTTCGGGTGAAGAGACTAACTTTTACAAAAAAGAACCTTTGGAGTCTTCTTTAGTTCTTTTCAGACTCTCTAAACATGAAATGCCGACGAGTTTACCTTATTTGGACTCGTTAAAATCTAGCATCGAAGGGCCCATTTTGGGACAAACTCCTCCTATCATAGGTTCGTAAAACGTTTGGGATTGGACTCGTCTGAAGGATGAGCTGCACCGAGCATCTGTTACCCTCCTCAAGCTCGTTTAAAAAAAAGAAGTACTCATCAATCATGATGGGGATAAGTAAATAGTTTTTGTTTTACTGTAATTACGACAGTACATAGTCACTCTTGATCATGGCACTCATCTGCATATGCATTTAGTACTTGGGTAATCTATTTGTCGTCGAGTCACTGGTCCCACGAGTCTTGCCACTCCTTTGGGTCATCCGAAGAATGCTTCCAACATCAATTGCATTAGTGGGTCGGTGTCATTCTCGTCATGTCAATACTGCCAAGTCATGCCATGCCCGTGTTCAAGAGGAATTTTGGTAATCCATTCACTATCTGTAGTCATTTCACCTTCCATCATGTCAGTCGTCCTTGATTCAGTCTCACACATTACTGTCCAATTCATTCCAAACATCTGTGATCGCGTTTCGTGTCGATGATGGGGGATTCATCATGGCCCTCCTTTGATGGATCCATCCTTATCGAATTCAACACATCATCCAGGGATTGAATCTAGAAACCAATCAAGTACCTTGGGCCTGCATGCCTTAATGGCAGGTTACCTCACTTTCAACATGAGTTCGCATCATTGGCTCTTGATTGAAATATTCCATTGAGTGTTCAGCCTCAACTCATCTTATTTGCATTCGATGGTATGTACTATGATACCTTGGGAATCATTGGAATCACTAATGATCCCCCTCGTGCTTGTTAACGGTATACATCAATGACCGGTAATCAAGTGGTTTCTACCATGTTCGGCTCCAAGACATTGTAATCACATGGTTAGATTCATATCACTGCGGGTTCATCTTGAAGGCCCTGGGTAAAATCATATCTTTCCCAGGTTGCGGTGGAGATTGTTTTGAGTCATGTTACACGGATCCACTTTGTATTGGTCGTGGTTGTGTTATCATCTCGTCATGGATCTACGATTGTGTCCAGTAGCCATGATTGTGTTCAGTTGGTCTCTACTAATATGGATCTGCAATGTATTGGTTGGCAGCCATATTATGAGTCATGTGAGACATGTATCTCAGAGTCAGTTGTACTGCAGTAGCTTCTTCCAACCAACAAATCCTTGTCGTCGATCCTTCACATTACAAAGCATTTCACCTGTCTTATTTTACCAGCTTCATGCTTTGGGGGGCATTATGTTACACCAAAATCGCATCACCATGAGTCATGTGCAAACTCCCTACCTCAATCCCTGAAGTTTCCTTGGATAAAAAAATCAAGAGCAAGTTGTCATCCTATGTTTCCACCATGTGTAGTTGCATTGCCTCATCTTGTTGTCCAGCAAGAGGTGCCATGCCTTGGGTGGCGCATGATGATTTCCTGAAGAGTGCGCCAGTGGCTCTTGTTGATCTTATGCAAGAGGCGTTGATCCCTTCCTGGCGCAAGTTTCCTTCATGCAAGGTGCGCCAGAGTTGGTTAATGTGGATAAATGGAAGCTTCGAGCGACTTCTCGAAGCTTGGTGACATGGAGGTCTATCCCTAGTTGATAGGAAGGCTGGTATTCGGTCTCCTAACCTAATGGGAAGATCCCTTAGAACTCTCCCCTTAATACTCAACTTACTCTATCCATTTATCCTTATAAATAAGGACCCTCTCTCCATTGTAAAGGGAGTAAGGACTATAGTAATCTCATGCTGGTGGAATTATCCTAGGTGATCCCTACTCATCCTTTGGGAGGAAAACATCATTCTTTGGAGGCTTGGCTTGGGGTTTTGCATGGAAGTTCCAACATTGAGGCTTGGGTTGTGACCTTATTTCTCTATGTATTTCCCATCATTACATTAATACAAAATCTTTCCATAAGTATTGTTGTTGTGTTGATAATGCTTAGAAATTTCTTCCTTAACTGTTAGTTTAAGTCAATTCATATTTAGATATGCTTTTACTGTTTGCTTGTTTCCACATGCTCGATAAGGTTTTGCAGCTCAAGATTTGAAGGCCCTGGAGATTGGAGCAACAAAGAGAAAAGGATTTGCGGATCTGAGGTAAGTTATCTACATGTTCCCTCACTTCTCTATTGATCTAGGAAAGTAGATTGTGTTCTGTACTTATTTGTTCTAGATCCACTTGGACTAGGGAGATATCGCTTGATCCTGCTTGAGTAGATTGTCCATAAACACAAATGAAACAAATACACATGTTGCAAATGAAACAAATGACAACACCAACTTTAATTCAACCCCTTTTTTTAAACTATGCAATAAAATTAAAAAAAAAGCCCTGTTCATCACTGTGAATGTGCCAACACATGTTGCAAATGAAACAAATGATAACACCAACTTTAATTCAACCCCCCTTTTTTGAAACTATGCAATATAATAAAACAAATCCCGAAACCTTCAAAATATTTAAAAACAAATTTATAAAATTTCACCACCTCTAATGTCAACTTTGCCAATAAAACTACCTTTTACCTATCATTCCTTTTAAACAATAATATTGTATGTTGATGCCAAATTTTAATTCAATGAAGTGTGACAAGCATACATGGTCATTTACAACCAAGTCATATCCATTCAAATCTTCATACTTTAGGTATAACTCCTTTTGACCAATCTCAATAGCGTATGCATGTATGGAGAGGAAATTGGGAGTGTTTTAGGAGGTTTTCAATAAAGTAGGCGAGAAATCAAATGCAAATTTAGAAACACTTTGCAAAATCCAAGCTCGATTGTTGTTATAGGCATCAATAATATGGAACATAATACCTTTGGATAAGGACACTCCATTATAAATTCCATCCTAACCTTGGCAATGAGTTCATTAAAAAATGTACAAGGGGCAACTGCTAAAACCACTTGGCTAGGCATACCCACAAAAAAAACATGAAATCAATGAAAACAAAGTATTAGGTATGTAAGAGAAATCATGTTACTTAAATTTATAAAATGTTAAATTTCGGTAATCTTATGTAGCCAATATGGTTATGCAATCTTCTTACAAATTTTGGACATTGAAGTGAGGACCTCTCATTTTATGAAAATCCTTAGCATATATTCATTAAAAAATATGTCTCCCATCAAGACTTAATATGGATCAAGAAAAATCATATTTTTTGTGTTTAGCTAAGGTCCCCTAGATCTTGAACGGTTGACCAATCATTTTGGAAAAAATAAATAAGATTCCAAACATGCCTTCTTCATGAGATTTTAGAACATAGCACATTAGGGATTACTCTAATAATCATTAAACCTTAATTGAATCAAGGTATAATGGATTCCTTAGTTCTCATGAACTAGGATTGTAAAATTATAGTTGTTGCTCAAAATGTAACATCTTTAATTTAGAGTAGGCATATTGCATTGAATTAAGGATACAATACTATTAATATAGTGTCAAATTTACAATGAAATAGAATTAATTACAATGTCAATTTCATAAATACAAAATGTCATGTTTTTGTTAAATTTGTAGATCGATTTTTTTGATGATATTTATTATAACTATAATTATTTTAGTGTTTAAATAAATAAATAAATTATCATTTTTAAGACCCAATTATGGTGGCAAAACTGTCAAAAAGGATTGGGTTATAAAAAAAATGGGAGTTCAAGACTCATCATACTTAATACATTTTCTTTGAAATTATTTTAATTTATTTTTAGATCATTTTTATTTATATGTACAAGTTTGGTTGTAGTGTCTCTTGCATGAGAGATCCCCTAA
This sequence comes from Larix kaempferi, assembly GCA_027924585.1. Taxonomy (NCBI): domain Eukaryota; kingdom Viridiplantae; phylum Streptophyta; class Pinopsida; order Pinales; family Pinaceae; genus Larix; species Larix kaempferi. The sequence goes on from BSBM01000076.1 coordinate 5,244,048, forward strand.
ATACTAAAATAAGCTATGCATGTAATGGTGCTTAAATAACTGTGACGATTATCCCAAGTGATCATGAGCTAGATATGAGATTTCTTCCTTGAAATTGGGGAGGTCATGAGTTTGCCTCTCTTGATCCATTTTGGGGTTAAGAATCATAATTTGTGTTGATGATTTAACTCTTTTATCATTCATAAATCTTGGAAAAATACTTGGAAGGTTTTTTGTGAGGTTATTCCTTATAAAAATAAATATAATGATGATTAAATATAACTCTTAAATTCCTCATCCATATGCCCACATGTAAAATAAAATACTACTAAATCAACAAAAGCCTTGCAAAATGATGTTGATCCAAACATAAATTTATTTAACATGTAATTAATTATAAAAATGAACAAATACATAAATGATAAAAAAAAAAAAACTATTAGAATCAATGAACACTTTTTTTAACCATGGTAAATAACATTTTTTTTAAAAATATAAATACACGTTTATAAAATAATACACCAATTCATGATACATTATCACCTAATATCGAATGGATGGACTAGTGTAAGGATAATGTAAACATCTCCAATAAACTTAATTCTTGTTTTTGTAAAAAGGAAGAAAAGGAAATGAAATGTTTATTTAATGGATTCTTCCTAATTATATTTCAATCTTTAGTACATGGCGAGATGAGAAATGTTGCTATGCTGAGTTTTGAAGCCAAGATACATGCTCATTTATCAACTACGTGATACATTAAGAAGAATATATATACCAAGTCCAATCCTTATGAACAAGCACAATAGGAAGATTCTGTGTAGACTTTAGACGAATGGTTTGCTCTGTCAATTATAACTTTCAACCATTGTATCTTGCAAGAGTTGCTTGTTGTAGAAAAACGCTACTACAACTATATATATCCTTTTAAATGCAGATGCATATTCATGTGCATGTACAAATATTGATATTCAAATTCCATAGAATACTAACTGCAGGATATTCAACTCAAAGGTTTCAAAATGTCATTCCCGAGGTTGTATTTTTCCATCAAAATGTCATTCTTGATGTTGTATTTTTCCATCCATCCTCACATAGAACCTTCAACATACATTATTATTATACCAAATTGTTTCATTTGGCATCAAATAATTTAGTAAGATGACATGATATTATGACTATTCACATACAACAAGTGCAAATCTTGATGATTTGATCTGTTCTTGCTATATTACTCTACACATTTTATTTTCCAACAGTCTGCTTTGACTTTCTTCAATGAATTAAAGTCTATGCCAATGAGTTCAATGAATTCCTTGGCCATGTTTTGTAAGACAACTTAAAGTTCACGTATCTGCTATTATCTGCTTAAATATCTCTTTGGTCATGAGTGGAGATTAATATAATTTCATTTCATCTCAATGAAATTTTTCGCTCTTTATAGCATATGATAGAAATGTTTGTGTATATAATTTTGGCCAGGTAGAAGATAGGATATCATATAGTAAATTCATTCAATTAGATGAACTAATGGCGTGCATTTTGATTCACCAGCATGTTCTAATCTTCTGATCATACCTGGATGGAAATGATATAGGTTTCCATAGTTATAGCCCTGCATATTATGTTGGTAGTGTGAGGTAAAAAGTTTTTGGGATAGAATTCATTTAGTGCAACTAATACACGTTCCATATTATGCCCAAATTGATGGACATGAAGGGATAATATAATTTGATCTTTGTATTTTATGAAGGATTTGTCCTGCATAGAAAAAATCTATATTCAATTATTTTTAAGTAACATAGTAACTAATAATAACACATATCTTAGAAAATCTTTCTACATAAAAATTGATTCTGAGGATATATAGATTCTTGTAATCTTTGTATTGAATAAGTCATATAAACACAACTTAATTTTGTATATAAATAATTATTTATTTATTAAATTTATATTTATAATGAGCAATATGGATGTTAATTCATTCCTCTGATATATAGATTCTTGTAATCTTTGTATTGAATAAGTCATATAAACACAATTTAATTTTGTATATAAATAGTTATTTATTTATAAAAGTTATACTTGTAATGAGCAATATGGATGTTAGGTTTTTTTTTTTCTCACTGTTTTGTATTTTCAATTTTATTTAGTTATTATAACTTTCATTTTAAAAAATAGGTTTTAAATTTTTTTAGCAATTGAAAATGTTTATTTAAAAAAAAAATTAATAGTTGAATAAATTCTTTGCATTAAGTCATTTAAAAATTTTAATTTTAAAAAAATTATTTAAATATGAAATATTTTTAAAAATAAATAATACTAAAGAAAATTTGATTTAGTCAAATATTAAAAAAAATCAATAAATTAATTATATATATAAGTTATTCTTTTTTTTCGTGTTTTGTCCTCTATTGATAATTAACTTATCTTCAAAATTTGCATGTTAAAACATGATTAAGCATGTTATTATTCTTTGCCCATAGTGTTAATAAAGTATTAATGTCTATTGATTTTTTTTGGGAGTTATCCATTCCCCAGTAGTTATGAATCATTTATTTTTATTTTATTAGCTAATTATTCACGTGATACCCTCTATATGTGGATGTTGCATAGCCTTTCCAATAATGGGGCAAGAAACTTCATTGTATGCAATAGGCTCACTTGACTAGAGGCATATAATTGTGGATCTTTGGAAATTGCAAATCAATTCATAATGGCATATAATGATGGTCTTAGGCAACTTATCAACCAATTGAATAAAAAATTAGATAGAAAAACGACCCTGATCTACTTGTGATATCCTTTTAAATTATAGTAAAAATCAGTGATATTTCAAAAACTAGTACTATTTTAAAAAATCACATTGGGTGGTTTGTAATGTGACCAACAAAATGGGAAGTGGAGCCTAAAGTATTATCTTCAAATTTTTTTCTTTTCCAAAGTAAAATGTTTATTATTTAATTTTCTAAATTTTGAAGGCAGGGACTAAGCTGCATGCAACTCTTGTTTAATAATAATATATAAACCTTCATTTGTATCCCTTTAATGTATAATTTTATTAAACTTGAATGACTTTTTCTTTTTAATAGGTCAATTTAACCTTTTATATTAAATAACAATTTAGTATAAAATCCTTAACTTTAACTTTACTCTTCCCCTTTTGAAATATAGGATAATACAACTAAATGATGGAAAAGTCAATTTTTTTTTCAATCGAAAAAAAAGTTTAGTGTTGTTCATAATGTAAATCAAAGAAACTACATGGTTACCTACCCCTTGGATAGTGTTCATTTTTCATTCATTGCATTTAATTCATAAATATCTACTATATATCATACTTCAACAATCTGTCAAAATTTATCCCATGTTTACACTTTCAGTCATATCATAACTGTAGTTGAATGTATCAAAAAAAGCTTGCAATCTATCATAGACACTAGTAAAGGAACACAAAACTAAAACTAATCTAGTAAAGGAACACAAAACTAAAACTAATAGATCTGGTAACCCCCTTCCTCCTGCAAGACATAGTTGAAAAAATAGGATAAATGTAAACAACCTTCTCCGTATACAGTCCCTGGTTGGAAAGTGAATAGGCCTTATGATTATATGTCCTAGAAACGTGACCAAAAGTAAGTGTGGAAAATAGGCTTCTGATAAATTCAGTCTTAATTTTCAAATGATTGAGTGAGGTAACCTGGAGTTTATGTCCACCTCTAATCCAGTCTATTATAACTGACGAATCACCAAAAACCTGTAAATCCTTTATCCCACAGAGGATGCAAAGGATAGTAACCCCCACAAAGAAAGTAACTCTTCCCTGGTGTTACTTCCCCTTCCACAACCAAAAGATCCCTCATAAAACTGACCGCTGGAAATAATGAGGAAAAAACCTGCACCACAGGATTTTTGGGCCACCCCATAAAAAAAACCAGAGGGATACCCGCAACTGTAATAGGTGGAGAAATGGATTATGCCTCGGATTCATCATTCATCACATTTGTAGAAGAAACAGTGAAAAATCTCACCAAAAAAAGTGCAATCCCGAACAAAATTGTAAGGGAAATATTCAAACAACATAATATTTTGAAGCCACCAAATACCCCAAATAAACCAGAGGGGAAATGTATTATGTTCTCTCTTAATGCCAAACCAACCAGAAAAATCCAAGTCAAGTTGTGTCGTAAAGTGCCAATCGAACTGTATACCCAGCGACCTAATATTTCCTCCCACTACTGACGAGTGATGTCACACTGTAAAAATAAGTGATCAACAGATTCTTAAAAGTGTACATCCAATTGGTCCCCTCCCACCTCGCTTGGTATAATTGTCCCCTGTAAGTAACTTATTATTAATAACCAACCAGGTGAAACATAGTATTTTGTATGGAACTTTCCACTTCCACAGCCTGTGTGTCCACCATAATTGTTGTGTCTCAGAATATAATGAAGCAATAGCAGAGTATGCCACAGTAGTAGTGATCTCACCACATGAATCATTCCAAGTCCAAATAAACTTTTCTAAATGATTCTCCGAGCATATTCCTGAATGTGCCAAATCCGACACATATGAATCCCATTCTAATGCCACCTCGCCTTGCAGAGCTAAGTCTGACGCCGATAACCAATACTGACCAAAGGACGATGTGCTCACCCTCTTCACCTAATTTAAAAAATATAATCCACTGGTGTGCAATTGTAAAAGAGTCTGGTCAGATATTAAAGTAGTGAACCCATCACTAATTCAACCCCCAATCCAACTTGGTATTCGTCGCCCACCTTCCACACCAACCACCGCTGAAGGTAAGGAACAACATCCATAAAACCGCTCCACGTTTTAGAAAAAACAGGATTAGGTTTCTGTTCCTTTCGAGTCCATTCAGAAATTGAAAGAGTCTTCAAGTAATTATCCTGGACAACCCCCCAGAGTCCAGTATGTGTTAAATCCCTCCAAAGACTCTTGAGATGTAGATTCGAATAGGTCCAATACAAGTTCGGAATGCCCCATCCCCCTGAATTCTTAGGGCAAGCCAAATTTTCCCATGTTTCCAAATGTATCCCCACCTTACATGGTAGAGAAGACCATAAGAAATCAAAGCTAATACGCTTGATCTGTAGGATTATGATTTTGGGAACCTTTTCCATAGTAAACCAATAGATCGGAAAATTGGAGAGGTCTAAATTTATAAGAGTGAATCGACCTCCAATCGACAATTTCTGGTAATACCATCTACAAATCCTCTGTTCAAATTTATTTAGAAGCTAGTGTCAATCAGTAATATGGTAATCATTAGGCTTCAAAAAATAACCTAGGTATTTCATACCACCCTCCAAATCACAAGTAACATAAGGAGTGATAGAACTAATTTGTTCCTTCAAATCATCTTCAATATTTTAAAGAAACAAACTAGAATTAAAATTACTTACCATCATACCTGAGGCCTGACAGAATTTATCTACTATCTCCTTATAATGTTTCCATTCTGTCAACTTTCCAATACCAAATAGGAGAACGTCATCCAAAAAAATTAAATGAGTGATAACATGATTTTTCGATACCTTAATACCTATGATTTTTCCCTCAGCCTTTACCATGCACAATAATCTTCTCAATCCCTCAATAACGAGAAGGAAGAGTAAGGGGGAGAGTGGACACCCCTATCTCAATCCCCACCCACTCTTAAAAAAAGAGGTAGGACATCCATTTACTAATACTGCAAAATTAGAGGACGTAATACATCCCATTATCCACCACTATGTAACAGCAAAGTCTAGGCCGGTATTTATTAAGAAAAGTCGAAGGAAAGACATGTTCACTAAATCATATGCCTTGACCAAATCTAGATTAAGAACCAAAGACTTGTTCCACTTCAATTTAGTAGCATGAAGAGTTTCATGTTCAATCCTGATGGCAACAAATATCTGGCGTTGATGGAGAAAACCAAATTGTTATTTTGATATAGCCCTGGATAATCTACCCTTTACCCGACTGGCTATCACTTTTGAAATAATTTTATAGAGGAGGTTACAAAGTGTTATTGGTCAAAAGTCCTCGAAATATGCTGGATTAGACACTTTTGGAATGAGTGAAATAAAGGTAGCATTAACACCCCCTCAACTTTCCTAGTTATAGGAGATTCTTCTACCAAACTAGTAATCTCCGGGCCAATCAAGTAAAAAAACTGTAAATAAAATTCAACCGTCCATCTATCAGGCACAGGACTCTTGTCCTTGGCCATATGCTTTAGAATGTCTTCTACCTCCGGTTATAAAACCGGTCAGCCAACTTGTGCACTTTCAACATCAGAGGAGAACCACGGCATGGCAAGTAGTAACTCCAATTGAGCCTCCAGATTATTGCCCCAAGACTTAGTAAAAAGAGTACTAAAATGATTGGTAGCAACATCTTCAATACTAGCTCTTTAAATGGTAAGAGTCACTACTTAAGATATGTTTGTATATAATAATACATAAGCACTTTAATATAAAATGTCATGATTTCAATTGAAAAGTCATAACCTTGACTCTTCACTTAATACTATCACTTATGTAAAAGTATAGGTATGACAACAATCTTTTTTTTGCTTTTTAACATTGATTCATTCACCCACACATTTTAGTAACTTTAATACTTTTACTTTTAAGTGGATTTCATTTTACTTACTTCCTTCTTCCTTTTTAGTTACTTATCTCTTTCTCTTTCTACAATGGGAAGAATCCATTCCTCTTTTTTTAATCTTCTTACTATGTAACTATGTTTTTTCTCTCTTTTATTTTTCCTTCTTGTTCCTTCTCTTTTTGTAATCTTCTTGCTGAGTAACTATTTCTTATTCTTTCTTTATCCTTCTTTTTTCTAGTTTTATATGGAATATTTTGGCGTGAGAAAAATGGTCTTTAAGTCAACTTCTTTGGTGTAGTAGATATAATTTTTCTTCAATAAAAGTTCTGAAGCAAAATGTTAATTTTTTAAACCCTAAATTTATTTATTTTTGTTGGGTTAGCAGCTGGTAAACAATGGAAACACTCTGATACCAATGTGAGAAACCAATCTAGTTTGCTAGGTGAATATCCAAAATATATATTTCAACATAAAAGAATCCATAAGAATAGGAATAAAATATAATACGAAAATTACATGAGATTATTACAAATAGAAAAGGCCAATATGTATAATCTCTAAATGTCACCTTGGTGACTCTTCACAAAGAGTTGCATCCTTTAATTATTATTATTATTATTATTGCTCATAACAATTGTCCTACATCCTAGATAGTAATTTGTCTAAACTAGCATCAATGTGGAGAAGAGAATGGCCTCCTACCATTACACCTTTCATCCTTATGAAAAAATGAATCCTCCTTCTAATCCTTCACAAAATTGGGCACCTATGTCAATGCCCTAAGCTCCACTACCTACAACATTACTTTTCCTAGAATGCATTACATGATTCATCATCACAAACTGTTATTCTTGAGCTACTACCATGAACTTGTCAAGACCTACTGTCAAGGAAACCAAAACCTTCAATGTTGCTTAGGAAATATTCACTTGGTCTACTCCCAAGACTTTTTGTTTCACAACCAATGTTGGTCACAGTTGGACTTCTTCCAAGTCACCCAACTCTTCCTTTAGAGGACAGACAATGAAAATGATCACGGTCACAAAGAAAACAAGCAACATCCTTACCTATAGATATAGGCAATTATGTATGCTTCCATGTCGCAAATTTGACCTCCTTCCTTTTGAATGATTCCATCCTATGTGCCCAAGTTTCCACTTGGTGCATCAAATTCTACAACTTCTAAACTCATGATTCAACCTGGCACTAATGTGCTCTAGCTTCATCACATGTGCTAGGTATGTCTCATGGGTATATTGCTTCTGATGTTCCCAATCCATGATCACATATTCCATCATAGTCTTCCATGACTCTTTTTCTGCACCATCCATGTCGCAACTTAAGAGTGGTTCAACCCTCCTAGGCACATTTGAAGAGTCTACCCAATTTCCCAACACTTGGTTCAATTTTTTTTCCCAAGCATTCTCTTGTCCATCTGCATAACTTGGTAATGAAATCTTCTACTTCCTTCCAATTCATAGTGAAGAGTTCATGATTGTCCAAGTTCAATGTGAATGAACTACCCTATGTTCATATTATGCCCGAGCACAAGTCTATAATCGCAAATTCCAAGTCACCCTTCACAATTTCCTGCTAACCTGCCTTAAGGTCTATGCCCTACCTTTAAGTTCTCCTCAGCATGAAGAAGGGTGCTCAAAGATATTCGCAACCCCAAGTTTTTCTCTAATTCCAATTGTCAAGGACCTCTAGTCTTTCGAAATGTTTTTCTTCCAACTTGGGAATTTCCCAACTTCATTTTTACATTTGAGTTTGTGCAAAATTATCTCACCTCATCCATAAGGGCTTGGCCAACCTACACCTACTACAACCAAACAAGCCTCTTCATGTAAGGTCTACCTATAAATTCTCCTTAGACTACAAACCATGAAATGCAACTGAGTACTACTCAACCAAGTTCATTCAATAATATAATTTACGCCCAACCACAACCTTAAAAACATCCCAACAATACTTAATAAGATTCAACACTTTGACATTTGCTCTTCATTAGCATTAATAATTGTGCAAAAATAATCGTAATGTGGTGCATCTTAGGTTTCCTCAGCGGCTAGGGTTTTCCCTACCCGCCATCCCCGTCTACTACTCACCCAGTGGATTTGTCCCCTCACCTACATCCCTATCCTTGTTCCTGGTGGTAAGTCGTGTTGCTTGGAGTGGTTTTTCGATCGGTGCTATGTGCGGTGAAGCGTTTTCTGGAACGGAACAAATAAATTTATGGGCTTCTTTTCCATGGGTGGGTCTTGTTGGGTATGTGTTATATTTTTTGCATGTGTGTGTGGGGGGGGGGGGTGCACATGTCATTGGCGTGCCTGACGATCCCTCCAACACCTTCACGGAAATGGCCATTAGGTCGTTTCCGTCTGCAAGCACAATGAGTGCCAAATTTTTTGGGTTGTTTTTGGCTATTTTGGGGAATTTTCTAAAAATATGTAATTTAATCCCGGTTAAGGGATTGCGGTCTATTTTATAATCTGGGTTAATGGATTAGGGTAGTGGATGTTGCGGAATACCTATATTGTATTGTGAGTGATTCATAATGAAAATGAGAAAATAAGAGGTGTGACTCTAAGTTTTGTTCGTTTTCCAGGTTAAGGGTTTCCAGGGTAAATCTCTGTGTATTATGTGTGAATGTTGTCATGTAATATTTGTTTTGCATGAAATAATTTGTATGATTTGATTCTCTCCACTGGTTTAAAACTTACATGTGGTATCAGAGCTCGATTATTTGGTTTTAGGGGGATGGATTTATTGTTGAGGGTTCGACGTGGTTGATAGACCTTGGGTCTGTGATAAACATGGGTTCAGTGGGATATTTGCAGCTTTGATTTGTGCATTGAAAAAGAATGGTGAGCAGTTCAAGAATTGAGATCGAGAGATTTAACGGCCATAACTTTGAGCTATGGAAGCTAAAAATGGAGGATCTTCTTGTAGATCAAGAATAGTGGATTGTTGTGGATTTGGGTACACAACCCACTGGAATGTCAGAATAAGATTGGGAGAAATTAGATAGAAGGGCGAGGAGCACAATCTGACTATGCCTATCAGAATCTGTGTTGTTGAACGTATCTGGAGAAGATATTGTGGTAAAGCTTTGGGTGAAACTAGGGAGTTTGTATCAATCAAAATCCCTTGTAAACAAGTGGTTTCTGCAAAAGAAATTGTATCACCTCATAATGGATGATAATGACATAGTGACAAAGTATCTGAATGTGTACAATACTCTGGTAAGTCAAATAACCTTTGTTGGCATTAAAATGGCTGAAGAAGATAAATGTATTACATTATTTTGTTCTTTTCCCGATTTCTGGGACAACCTAATTGTAGCAATAGGGAGTGCTAATCAAGTGACTTTAAAATTTGATGAAATAGTATCATCCCTACTATCAGAAGAGATAAGGTGGAAATCCATGGATACTCATAGCATGGATGCCTTGTCTGTGAGAGGTCTCCCCCAACAGAGAAACAAAAATAAGGGATCTAGGGGGAGATCTAAATCTAAGGGTAGATCTAAAACCCCAGGAAAATTTCTAAGGCAGTGTTGGAAATGCGGTAAAGCTAGGCACTATAAAAAGTATTGTAGATCTAAGAATGTTGAGAAATGAGAAGGATCTGAGGATACCTCTACCACAGAGGAAAATACTTCCTCACAAGAAGGAGTTGATGTGTAATCATTCAGAACGGGATTTATGGTTGATTGACTCAGCCGCGTCATGTCATATGAACCCTCATAGGGAGTGGTTCTGCGAATATGAAAAGTACAATGGAGGTGATGTGTTCTTGGGAGATTATTCACCAACCAATATCATTGGGTGTGGTAGAGTCAAGTTGAAACTCAAGGATGGAAGGATTAGAAATCTCCCTGGAGTACTACACATGCCAAATCTAGTGAGAAACTTGACATCTGTCGAAGAGATGGATATTGCAGGTGTAAAGATTGTGTGTGGATATGGTGGTTGCAAAATGATTCAAGGATAAATGGTATTGATGAGGGGATTTCAGTATGGAACTTTGTACAAACTATTGGGAAGAACCATCATCGATGAATGTAACAGTTATGGGTTTCCTAAGGGGGGAGGTATAGAAGACAAAACCTTGACTGCATCAGGAGGAAAGACAATGCTATGGCATCAAAGATTGGGGCATATCGGATAAAAGGGCCTTCGAGCATTATAAGGTAAAAGTATGGTTGAAGGTATGAATTATTTCACTCTAGATTTTGATTTCTGTGAACATTGCATATATGGAAAACATAATCGAGTAAGAATTGCATCTAGTGCTACAAGAGCAAAGGGAATTTTAGAGTTAATACACAGTGATGTCTTTGGACCTGTGCATGTTCCATCACTAGGTAGATCTATGTATTATGTTTCATTTATAGATGATTTCTCAAGGAACACATGGATTTATTTCCTTAGAAATAAATCTGAAGTGTTTTCTAAGTTTAAAGAATTTAAGGCTCTTGTAGAGAATCAGACATAAAAGAAAATAAAGGTGTTGAGGACAGATAATGTTGGAGATTTCTGCAGGAAAGAATTCAAGGAATTTTGTAAGAAGTGCGGTATAGAAAGGTATAATACTACTCCATACACACCTCAACAGAATGGATTCGTTGAAAGGATGAATAGGATGCTGATGGAAAATGAAAGGAGCATGCTAATTAGTGTCAGGATAAGACAAGAATCTGAGCATTGGCAGTGGAGACAACATGTTACTTGGTAAATCGATCACCCACATCAACATTGGTTGAAAAAAAATTTCAAGAGGTATGGATTGGTAAGAAACCCTCTATTCAACATATGAATTTTTTTTGGTTGTGATACTTATGTACATGTTCCAAAGGAGAAAAGGAGTAAGTTGGACAATAAAGCTGAAAAGTGTATCTTTATTGGTTATAAATATGGTATGAATCGTTATAAGCTTTGGAATCTTGTAACTAAGAATAATGTTTATAGTCGAGATGTTGTGTTTAGAGAGGTCAAAGAACTTCCCAGACAGGAAGTGACTCCAATGGAAAAGAAACCAGAGAAGATAGAGTTTGAGTTAGAAGATGAAGAATCTGACTCAACGGAAGAAGCTGAATAAGAAGAAGAAGAACCTCATACCCTATTTTTGAGGAGATCATCTCAATAAAGAAGGCAACCAAAAAGTTATTTCCCTCCTGGTTTTCGGTCTAGTTTTGCTTTATCTATTACTTATTATGATCCTAGAAATGTGAAGGAAGTTGTTGATTCAAAGGATAGTGATCTCTAGAAGAAGGCCATGCTTGAAGAAATGGATGCCTTGGACAAAAATGAAGTGTGGGATCTAGTTCAGTTACCTGCTAGAAGAAAATTCGCTGGAAGCAAATGGTTATTTAAGAGGAAGTTAAATGCAGAAGGTAAAGTGGAGAAGTACAAATCCCGGTTGGTAGCAAAGGGATATTCTCAGGTAGAGGGAATTGATTTTGGTGAAATATTTTCTCCAGTTGCAGAATTAACTTCTATTAGATTTATTATTTTTATTGTTGTTGCTTTTGATCTTGAAGTGGATCAAATGCACATCAAATGGATTTGAAGACAACGTTCTTACATGGGTATCTAGAAGAATAAATCTACATGAAACAACCAAAAGGGTTCACATTAAAGGGAAAGAAATAGATGGTATGTAAACTAAAGAAGACCCTTTATGGTCTAAAGCAATCTCCAAGGATGTCGTACCAAAAGTTTGACACATACACACTTGGATTGGGGTTTGTGAGAAGCAAGGTTGATCACAGTGTATACTCCAAACAAGTTGGTGATCACTTCATTAACATAGTATTGTATGTTGATGACATGTTGCTAATTGGAAACAACAAAGATTTCATAAAGGAGGTGAAGTATCAGCTATCCTCCAATTTTGACATGAAGGATATTGGTGATACAAACTTCATACTAGGAATGAAGATTAAAAGAGATCGTGTAAACAGGAAGATCCAGTTAAATCAAAGAAAATATGTTGAGAAATTACTACAGATATTTAACATGTAGGAAAGCAAGTAGGTCAAGGTACCTATACCTATAGGTGTAAAGTTATTTGTAGATCAGTGTCCCAAGACACAGGAAGAGGAAGAATATATGGCACGAGTTCCATATGCTAGTGCGGTTGGTAGTTTGATGTATGCAATGGTATGTACCAGACCAGACATTTCTCATGCAGTGGGAGTATTGAGCATATATATCATGTCAAAACCAGGGAAGGAGCACTGGAAAGTTGCAAAGAGGGTCTTCAGATATTTGCGTGGTATTAAATATTATGCAATCTGCTACCAAGGAAGACCTGGACCAGACAGAGTAATAAATGTAAATGGATTTGTTGATGCAGACTAGGATGGAGATCTTGATCATAGAATATATACAAGTGGGTATGTGTTTAACCTGCTGAGGAGCTATCATTTGGATGAGCAAGAGACAGGTTGTAGTTGCACTCTCAACTACAGAAGTTGAATATATGGCAGCCACTCATACAAGTAAATAAGCTGTATGGTTGCAGAGATTATGTTCAGGTGTTGGGTTTATACAAAAAGATGTAAGGTTAGATTGTGACACCCAGAGTGCAATATTCTTGGAAAAGAACCCTACTTATCATGCTAAGACAAATCATATTGATGTGCAATATCACTTTGTAAGAGATATGGTTGAAGACAAGAAGGTGACGTTGGAGAAGGTTGACACCTTGAAGAATGTTGCAGACTCGTTAACAAATTCTGTAAGTACATAGAAGTTCTCTTGGTGTAGAGAATATATGGGAATTGATGCCTTGAACCTCTGACTTTATGAGCACATGACTCATTGTTGTACAGAGAAAACAACAAGTGGGAGAATGTTGGGTATGTGTTATATTATTTGCATGTGTGTGGGGGGGTGTTCTTGTCAGTGACATGCCTGATGTTCCCTCCGACATCTTCACGGAAATGGTCATTAGGCCGTTTTCGTTCATGAGCACAACGAGTGCCAAATTTGTTGTGTTGTTTTAGTCTATTTTGGGGAATTTTCTAAAAATATGCAATTTAATCTCAGTTAAGGGATTGCATTCTATTTTCTAATCCAGGTTAAAGGATTAGGGTATTGGATATTGTGGAATACCTATATTGTATTGTGAGTGATTCATAATGAGAATGAGAAAATAAGAGTTGCAGCTCTAAGTTTTGTTGGTTTTCCTCGTTAAGGGTTTACAAGGTAAATCTATGTGTGTTATGTGTGAATGATGTGTTGTAATATTTGTTTTTCTTAAAAGAATCGTTATGATTTGCTTCTCTGCACAGGTTTAAAACATACAGGCATCTCCTTCCCACTAGAGAATGACAATTTGCTAAGAGGGTCAAGTCCACCCCCAGTCTAGACTTGGGGCACTTAATGGAAAAGAAAAACTCCATCATTCTAATTGAGTAAGGATTGGTCGGTAAGTTTATAGGTATTTGGCCCAATCCAAAGATAGTTCTATAATGGATTTTGTTACACCAAAATCTCATCATCATGAGATATGTATCCTTGATTTTCCCTAATTCCTAAAGCATTAATGCCAAACTAACTAAAGGAAAGGATTTGCATGTTTTTTCCTTATGTTGTCACACTGAAACACCTTGCATATTGAAAAAATGCATCAGGTCCTTGATGATGCACTTTGCACATTGAAAAAGTGCGTCACTGACATTGTTTGCCTTTCATTAACCTGCATTGCCCTTCAATGATGCAGGTTTGTAGTTGACAAAGTCCGTCACTGTTAGTTGGGAAGGAAAAAGAGAAGCTTCGGGAGCCTTCTAGAACAAGTGTCTCCATGGAGGATTATCCCAATAAATCAGTGAAGGTGGTAGTCGAACACCTAAATTCTTGGGATGATCCCTTAGCCTTCTCCATCAAATCCTCAACTCCTTATATCCTCTTTGGCCTATATATGCATACTTCTTCTTCATAGTTAGGGAGGAGGAGGAATTAGAGCACTTAAATGTTGGATAAATTCTTCTACAGTTGAAGTCCCTTCATCCATTAGAGACAAGTTTGGATCTTTGAGGCAAAGATTAGTTGGAATAAATTGCAATGTTAAGGCAATGGTTGTAATCTCCTCATATTTATATTCATTAATACAACAATATATTCTTTTTCCGTAAAGGTTTATTGTGCATTGTATATCTTTAGAACTTGGTTCATTTACCACTTGTTTAGGTTAATCAATATTACTTGTTGCTTTTGCTTATGTTTCCTCTTGTTTCCTCTATGCTTTTTTGTAGCTAGGCATTGAAGATCACATAAAGCAAGGAGAGAATACTCCAATTACAAGGTGAGTAACATGCCCTATTCTTGTACTTTGATTAATCTTGGAAAGTGTTTATATTCTATTGTCCTTTGTTCTAGATCTAAACCATTTAGACTAGGGAGATCGGTTGGTGTCCGCACTGATAGATTTATCCAAAAAAAAAATTGGTGACCATACTGGGGAGATTCCATAGTCTTTGGACTTTTTAGGTTGATATTTGCATTTTCTTGTTTATCCTCCTAAAGCCTTTCAATTTGCCTCTTTCTTTTGGATTTGTCCTCCTGTGAGTTACTAGGTGATCCAGTCTCTGTTAGGGATATTTAGCTCGGCTAGTTACTTCTTTTTGGTTTCGGATTTTTATTTCTTCAACCTTGGATCTCACTTAACGCACCTGGGTAGTGTCATACCTGTATCACTGCAATTTTGAAGCACCTTTCCTTAAGGAAGATCACGTCACTGACGCACTTTGTCTGTGTTCAAAAAACATCACTAACGCTCTCTCCTTGTGTACGTATCACGTCACTGGGGTTCTGATGCTTTAGTGTATACCTACAAGCTGCATCACCCTGCAAAGATAGGCATCTAAGGTTAATTTTCCCACAAAAATTGGAGTTGTTGGTTTTCTAAGATTTGTGTTCCACTTGTCTCGGCCATAGTCTTTCTCTGAATTGGATTGCTTATTTCCTTGATTTACTTTAAGATTTGGAGCTCGATTTGAATTCTTAGTGATTCCTAGGTATTCAAGCGGTTGATTCCTTGGTCTTGGGTAATTCCAATCTCTCGAAAGTGCAACTAGTCTTGTAACTCTTTGAGAATCCATGATCTATTTTGATATGAATTCTAAATCTTTAAAAATCTATGTTGTTGTGGTTTTAGTGCAATTTGGTGTGAATCTTGAGTTGTGACACTTTTTGGGTGATTGATTTCTTAAGAACTTTTTTTTTTTTAAAGATTTCAGTAGTGAATAATCTCTCATATCTCTCTTCATCTTGAGTGCATTGCTTGAGGTTGTTGAAAAGAGCGTTAGTACTTTTGATAGTTGTTTGAAAAAAAACATTTAGTGAATTCTCTCACACTTTTTGGATTTCTCTTTGCCTCTTTTGTCCTTTGGTTTAAAAATTAGAGATATTGCAATTAAAAGAAGTTCATCTTTTCGTTTTGGATTGTCGATCTAACTTCTTTGAAAAGGAAAAAGAGAATTTTTTTGGTTGGGTGTGTTATTTTTGGTTTGTTAGATTGAATGAAAGAGTGTTCGTAGTCTTTTGATTTGGTTGGAAAAGAAAGTGAAAAGGAGTATTTTGTTCATTTGTACTAGGAGAAGAAATACCTCTCTCCTTTCCTTAGATAGTTTTCATAAAAAAAGGACTTGCACCTCATTTAGCTTATTCATGCATATATGTTCGAGCCTACACTTCATGCATCCACTTAACCGTACAAGATAAAATCAAGCGCTAGTCTAAGTTAAAATATTTAGAAACTCGTGTGATAGGTTAGAGACTGGTTCTGGCGTCTTTAAACAGAGCAATTGTCGTTATTTTCTTGCACTGCATCTCGGGGACTTGTTGTTCTTCCACGTACTAGTCGGTATATCGAACGGCCTTTCACGTACCTACGAGTATATAGAAAGGTACTTCATGTACTCGACGGTATATAGGAAGGCTCCTGTCGAACGGTTGTGTATTAGACAACACTACTACGGATTGGAGATCCCATGTACCTTGAGTATATCGGGAGACCCCACAAGGATCCTAAAACCATATGAGTCAACCATTGGTCATCTTGCCATTGCAATACACTGAGAACAACACTCAGGGAGCTACTACGCACGTACTACTAGGTAGTCGGGTAATGCGGTCAAGGGTACAGTCCTAATCCTCCCTGGTTAATGTTCTGAAATATTGGGCCAAGTATTACTATTTGACCCTGTAGTATATCACGAGTTATGAGGCATTGAAATTCCTATGAGGTTCCATCTCTTCATCCCACATATCATATAATTTTTCTTGCGGCTTTATCTTGAATAGGATTTGAAGTGTGTATTTCTTTAGAAGACTCTTAGGAGGAGACTTTCATCGGTCGTCCTGGATGAACAACCCTTAAGGAGATCATGTAGGATACAAAACTTGCCACCTAAATATCCCCTCAGTGAGGAAGTAAACACAAGAGAATATATGGACCAACCCACTACAACTGGTTCGCGCGAAGAAGGAATTCCAAACACTGAATCAGGAGGGGACTTCTCTCCTCCTGTAAATCCACCCATCACTGATCCTATGGGACCATTGTTGGTGGAACAACCTCCTTCGCATGACACATATTTCCATCACTCGCTTGAATGTCACCCTGGTGTTGTCGAATGGATATTCACTTGACCTCAAGATGACCCGATAGCAACTGCTTTTGGTCCAACCGCTTCATTTTGGGGGACCTCCTTAGGACATGTTATTTTTTATTTTGGTTCACTGCCGATTGTGGAGACACCACTGCCTCTGCACCCTACCAGAATTGCCTTGAATGTAGAATTTTTCGGACCACTTCAAGAAACTGTGGCTCACTTATGGGCACTTGGAGAATGGCTAACGTGCCAGAGTTTCCCTTTCCAATCCACTTCGAAAGTAGCAAATTCCCAGCACCATTCCCTTATGCATTTTTTTATTCTTCCTTCTCCAGGAATGTATGTGCCTAATATTACACCCTATGAACCAGTCCAACCATATTTCCCTCCTAGTGTACATCAAAATCCATTGGTTGGTTTTAGACCTCTTCTGACCCCGACAATTGGGGGGAAACTGTTAGTTTTTTCAGAATTTACTTCAATCTGATCTAGGATCTTAACTGAGAGAACAATATGTACAACATATCTATAGCATATCAATCATGGACACAATAATGCAAGCACACAAGAGACACAAAGTTTCTTGGGGAAAACCATAAAGGTGAAAAACCCCAATAACTTCCTCAGAGACAGATAGAGCAATGATACAACCCAAGCATAAGAGATAGACATCTCCTAGAAGCAACTTCTCCTCCTCCACAAGTGCGCCACTCTCCAAAGAGTGTGTGTGTGAATAGAATGATGAAATAGAGTGCCTCCCGCACTCTATTTATACTTGACTTGACTTGCCTAATAACCTTTACTAGGTCGGCCTCAACTTAACCACATAACACAATGTTGACTGGGCCGACACCCAATAGGGTGTTCTAATAACCCTTTGACCCACATGGCCGACCCCCAATAGGGTGGTCTAATAACCCTTCGACCCACATGACTTATACAGGGCCGACCCCAACAAGGTGGTCTAATAACCCATCAAGTATAAGTTACGACACTTACATTATAAATGATAACACTTCGTATAGAGGAATAATAACATCTCTATAGGAATACAAAGACTTCCATATAGAGGAATAATACCATCTCTATAGGAGTACAATATAAATATATGAAATACATTCCGAAGTTACATATACATCAACACTCTCTCTTAACTAGGAAGGTATTTCTCGACACAAGTCTTCTAGCACAAGTCTTCTTCTCTTGATCATCGTCACTGGATAATCGTCATCGAGTCATCGTCATTGTCACTGTTGTTGCTATCTCAATAAATCTCTGAATCTACTTGTCATAGGAAGTTCTACAGAGCCAATCCTTTTTCATACTGGATGTATGCCCACCACCTGTAGTTCTTCATCATCACTGGCCATACTGTGGAATCCTCGGGACTTATTACGTGCATCAACAAAACCTCGAAAGAGCATCCCAGGCTGTTACGGGTATGCAACTCCAACCTATAGGATCTCCCAGGATCTTTTACATGTGACAGTCACAAAACCTTAAAAGGGTGTCTTGCCAAGCAAGAACCCTAAAGAGCATCTGAGGCCTTTTTCATCCTGTCCAGATCTCCAGGTCTGATTACATGTGACTCCTACAACAAAACCTTAAAAGGGTGTCTTGCCAAGCAAGAACCCTAAAGAGCATCTGAGTCCTTTTTCATCATGTCCAGATCTCCAGGTCGGAGTACATGTGGTCATGGAAATGCCTCGAAAGAGCATCTGAGGCCTTTTTCATCCTGTCCAGATCTCCCAATTCTACTTACATGCCATAGGACAATGCCTTGAAAGAGCATCTGAGGCCTTTTTCATCCTGTCCAGATCTCCCAGGTCTACTTACATGCTCATCTGCACAACCTGTCCATGGCCACAGAGTATCAACCTAATATTCACCATACATCATCCTGATGTACACATGATCATCCTAATCATCAACACTACATCATCCTGTTGCATGTCATCTGGAGCAACATCCTGAAGCTCGTCATCCATGATCATCCTTGTCATACAATGCATCCACCTGATGCATACAGAGTATCTACCTGATACATATCATCATACATGATCTACCTGATCATACAATGTATCCACCTGATATATATACAAATACATGATCCACCTGATCATACCTGATACATATCAACATACATGATCTACCTGATCATACAATGTATCCACCTGATACATCTATAGATACATACACATGATCCAACTGATCATATCCAGCATCCAACATGATGCGTACATACATATACATATAAATGATCCAACTGATCATATCCAGCATCCAACATGATGCGTACATACATATACATATAAATGATCCAACTGATCATATCCAGCGTCCAACATGATGCGTAAATACATATACATATAAATGATCCAACCGATCATATCAAGCATCCAAGATGATGCATATATACACATACAGAGCAATCACTGGAGCATCATCCTGATGCTCATCATCCAGTGCTTACATCCATAGCCATGTGAAGGATCCTCCTCTCACCATGCTTGGAATTGCTCAAGCGAATGTGTCCATCACTTCTTTCTCGAAGTGTCGTCAATCTGAAGAACACCAAGCCTCTCTCTGAAGTACTCGAACTTCACTCTGGCTAGTGGTTTTGTCGGTACATCTGCAATCTGCTCATCCGTCGCAACATACAGGAGCTTCACTGCTCCTCTCTGCACCATATCCATGATATAGTGATATTTGATCTCAATGTGTTTCGACCTATCATGGAACACCGGGTTCTCAGACAGCTTCACACAACTCTGGTTGTCATAAAAGATACCAGTAGCCTCCAGCAGGAGATCAAATAACTCAAACAGTAGCTTTCGAAGCCATATTGCCTCACAACTAGCTGAACAAGTAGCAACATACTCTGCTTCAGATGTACTCAGTGCTACGCAGGACTGCTTCCTGCTAAACCAAGAGATCACACTTGATCCCATATTGAAGCAGCACCCAAAAGTGCTCTTCCTATCTGTAGCACTGCCTGCCCAGTCTGAATCAACATAACCCTACAGGTTAAACTTTTGATTCGCATCATACTTGAGCCCATAATCAACTGTACCCTTCAGATACCTCAGAATATGTTTTACAGCAACCAGGTGAACACCTCTTGGATCCGTCAGGAACTGGCTGAATGTGTTCACCGCAAAGCAAATACCTGGCCTTGTGTTCGTTAGGTACATCAAGTTCCCAATCATCTGACGATACGCAGTAACATCAACCGGCTCAGATGAAGCATCACACAGAAGCTTGAGGTTTTATGCCATAGGTGTGGCCATGGCCTTGTAGTCCATCATCCCGAACCTCTTCAGGATCTCTACTGCATAATTTCCTTGTCCAAGGAAGATACCATCTGCACTCTACCACACCTCCATGCCTAGAAAATAGTGTATCATCCCCAAGTCCTTCAACTCGAACTCGGCAGCAAGCTTCCGCTGCGTGTCGGCAATCAATCTATCATTACCTATTACAAACAGATCATCTACATACAATAGTAGTATCATAGGATTGCCTTCCTCAACCTTGTAGTAAAGGTTGGAATCCGCTTTCCTCTTGGTAAAACCCAAATTGGATAGAAAGCTGTCTATCCTCCCATACCAATTCCTAGGACCTTGCTTCAAGCCATACAAGGCTTTCTTCAACCTGCACACATATGACTTCTTGTCATGTGTCTCAAAACCAAGTGGCTGATCCACATACACTTCCTCCTCGTCTACACCATTCAAGAAATCAGTCTTGACATCCATATGATGTATCTTCCATTTCATCACTGTAGATAGAGCAAGGACTGATCTAATGGAAGTGTATCTGGCTACAGGAGCAAAATTTCTTCATAGTCAATTCCTTCTTTCCGGGAGAAGCCACGAGCTACAAATCTCGCTTTGTATTTCTCTATGCTGCTATCTACAACATGCTTGATCCTGTAGATCCATTTGGAATTCACAACAGACTTCCCTTCAGGTCTTGGGACCACATCCCAAACATCATTCTTCATGATCAACTGGTACTCCTCGATCAAGGCATACTTCCCGAATCCTAGGAACTTCAACATCTTTAGTAGATAACTTTGTTGTTGGAACAAATGTTGTAGTCCTTCTTTTGTAGGTGATGGTATACGATCTTTCCTACAAAACAAGTTAAATTGCATGATTAGAAACATCTCATAGTTTTCAGAACAAATTCTTACACATAAATAAATATGTCATACAGTCATGCAATTTATTTATCCAATGCTTCAATGCAACATTCATCCATATCCCATAACTTTCTAGATGCCTTCCAATCTCTACCAGAACATTGTTAAGAGTTTGCACTACTCCCAACATGTCAACAAAGAGGTTTCATTCTAGATAAGTAGCAATGGAATGTTGTACAGTGCCATAGGCCACTTACCCATCACATGCATATTAGTAGTATACTGTTCATTAATGCAATTATTCTAATATGCATAATACACAACCTAAGTCTAGGAACATAAGCATATACATCATTGAACAACATTATTTAAACAAACAAATATGTAAGAAATGACAATTCAAATACTTATATTTGTTTGGTTGTTGGGTGGACTCCCTCTGAATCTTTGCAACTCCATTCTGATGTGGATTGTGAGAAGTGGTCGACTCCCTCTGAATATTTGCATCCTTGCAGAAACTACTGGAGTGTGCTCCCTCTTAATCTTTGCTTCCTGGATTACCTGTCCTTGAACTTATATCCATCCTTGAT
Source organism: Larix kaempferi (assembly GCA_027924585.1). NCBI lineage: Eukaryota > Viridiplantae > Streptophyta > Pinopsida > Pinales > Pinaceae > Larix > Larix kaempferi. Next base: position 5,266,012 of record BSBM01000076.1, read on the forward strand.
CACCATGCATGCTTACAAGTATCATTATTGTGATATCCTCGAGATCTCATACATAATCATACATTTATTAGTATATTCTCAATACTATCAAAACACAATAATCTTAAGCATGTATAGTCATGATCATTTCAAACAGAAATAATAAGCATTAGTATTCAAGGACTCTTATGGTTAGTCATATCATAAATTAAAGTAAGAAACATAATATGCCTAAACCTGTGATTACTCAAACCTATACTTTCATGACTCTTCTGGCTAGTCATATCATCAATTAAGGTAAGAAACATAATATGCATAAACCCGTGATTACTCAAACCTATACTTTCATGACTCTTCTGGTTAGTCATATCATCAATTAAGGTAAGAAACATAATATGCATAATGCATTAGTACAATCATAAGTGTCAACACCATAATGCATTAGTACAATCATAAGTGTCAACACCCTAATCAATGAATATCTTCTATCATGCATTCATAATTTTATTAAGGTGATACGACAAGTCTAAATTTAATCAAGATTGTACTAACCGTAATAATATGAAAACAAACATACCATAAACGTAATCTTGAACAAATCTCGAAACATACCTGGATAAGTCATACCTGTTGAGATTGCTTGTAATCTTCTTATGTAAGGCCTTAGCCTCATATCCCTCTGAAACAGGAACTTCTTCACTTATGCAAGTGACTAATCCATTCTCTTCTAGGATTAACCAAATCCACTTGATTTGCAGGAACTGGATCTGGAGCTGGATTAGGGTTTGTCAGAGAAACCCTAAAAATTCAAACTTTGAATTTCAAACTTTTGAAACGATAGAAAGATGCGCCTTGATGAGCTGATCAAGCCAACATACTCAGAATTTGAAAATTGCAAAGTTTCACCCCTCAAAATTGCCTTTGAAACTTCCGTATCTTCTAGACAGGATCCCGAACTAGGGTTTGATAAAGCCCACCCTTCCTCCCAACCAAAAGGTTCGATCCAAAGCTCTAAACTTTGATTTTTCTGAGGAGCTTCCAGCCGTGGTCACAAACTTCAAAAAATTCCAACTTTTGCAGAAGCCCTAATTTTACATTTTTCCAATCAAAGTCTCGAACTAGGGTTTGAACAAGCCTGGCCTTCTACCCAACCAAAAAATTTGATATTGGTCTCTAAATTTCGATTTTGATGAGTAGCATTCAGTCGTGGTATCTGATTACAAAAATACCAACTTTCTCCGAAACCCTAATTCCCGGAGCCATGAATGAAGGTGCTAAAAAATAATTCTGTTTTGACAGAAATATGCACCTGATTGTTTCTGGTATAACTCTGAACTTTCCAATCCACATGTCCTGAAACTTTTTCTTGTGGTAGCCTGACCTGTCATCTTTCCAACCCCATAGTTCTGACCTCAAATGGATTCCCTGAGAGAGAGTTATTCCAAGTGTCACAACGTGACATGTTTATGGGATAAAACAGGAGAGCGAACTTGTACGATGTGCCACATGTAATGGGTTCAATTTCGGCCTCTGAAAAAGTTACCTGAGAAATTAAAGTCCATGCAATACCTCTCAGTTTTTACTAAATTTCATTTGGAGCTTCCTATCCCAAGTTATGACCTTTTTTCCTAGGTCACCTATTTATGACTCAGATCTGGAAGAGGCAGAAACCCTAGATTGTACAGATCATAAAACACAAAGTACAGAGAATTAGAAGTTTTCCTTTTGACAAAAGGTACATGGGGATCTGATCTTCAACCTGTAACAATTTCAGATCCGAAAACTTCTACAAACTGGATTTATAGCGAAAGTGCTACATTGACTGGTTTTTGCTATATCAAGCCCTAGCATTGCAAGTGCAACAAAGTGTCATACATGCCATACCATGCCTTCTTTCAGGCTAGCTCTGATACCATGTTAGTTTTTTCAGAATGTACTTCAATCTGATCTAGGATCTTAACTGAGAGAACAACATGTACAGCATATCTACAGCATATCAATCATGGACACAATAATGCAAGCACACAAGAGACACAGAGTTTACTTGGGGAAAACCATAAAGGTGAAAAACCCCAATAACTTCCTCAGAGATAGATAGAGCAATGATACAACCCAAGCATAAGAGATAGACATCTCCTAGCAGTAGCTTCTCCTCCTCCACAAGTGTGCCACTCTCCAAAGAGTGTGTGTGAGAATAGAATGATGAAATAGAGTGCCTCCTGCACTCTATTTATACTTGACTTGACTTGCCTAATAACCTTTACTAGGTCGGCCTCAACTTAACCACATAACACAATGCTGACTAGGCCGACACCCAATAGGGTGGTCTAATAACCCTTTGAACCACATGGTCGACCCCCAATAGGGTGGTCTAATAACCCTTCGACCCACATGACTTATACAGGGCCGACCCCAACAAGGTGGTCTAATAACCCATCAAGTATAAGTTACGACACTTACAATATAAATGACGACACTTCCGTATAGAGGAATAATAACATCTCTATAGGAATACAAACACTTCCGTATAGAGGAATAATACCATCTCTATAGGAGTACAATATACATATATGAAATACATTCCGAAGTTACATATACATCAACAGAAACCTTCAACCACTGTTAACTTCATGACTGGAACAAAACCCTCGATGCAAAGTATTATCGGAGGCCACCCTCTAGCTAGTGGTCAGAATATGGCCACAGGGAAACCTATGGTCAATGGTCAAAATATAATTACCAGGCAAACTTCGGTTGGCGAAAAAAATTTAACTAGGGGGAAACCCCTAATCAGTGGACAAAATCTAACTGGGGGAAAATCCCTAGTTAGTGGACAAAATCTAACTGGGGGGAAACCTCTAGTTAGTGGAAAAAATACAAGTGGAGGACAACCTTCGTTTATGTCTTATAGTATGATTGGAGGTCCACCTCCAATCATGGTACAACCTTCATGGGCACATCATGCATGGGTACCATCAGTATGGGCTCAACCCATATGGGGATATACATACCCGGGTAATCAAAATACAACAATGATTCAAACCTATCAAATTTCTCCAGGAAACCTTTACCCTGGAATACCTCACCCTGGAGACACAAACACCCTATGGGGTCAACAAACCTTTCTACCGGCTGGAGCTCCAACCAGCATCCCTCCCCCTCCCCCACCGCCACCCCCACCACCAATTCCACCTCCACCTCCACCACCTGTACCACCTCCACCCCCACCATCCAGATAACCCCCTCATTCGGGAGGACCCCTCATGGGGGAGGAGGACCTCCATCCGATCCACCTCCTAACACGAGAGGACCCCCACCATATGGACAACCTTCTATGGCATTACCTTATGATCAATTGATCTATTGTCCTATTGGTACTCAAATTCCTTACCAATATTATCAATACCCGCAGCCCAACCGACAGTTACCATTTCTAGATACTTTAGATCCATTAGTTATGTCATGTTTGACCAACAATCCCATTCAACATGGCATGAATTGGCCACCCATTCCTATGAAACTTCCATCGGACATACCCAAGTTTGACGACAAACCCAACGAGGATCCCAAAAACCACGTAATGACATATCATTTGTGGTGTTCCTCAATGTAATGCCCCCAATTTTGACTTGGAATGCAATTATTCACAATTTTGTAAATGATGTAATAATGCTATTATGGATTCCTAGTGCGGAGCTAAAGGCCAAGGCCTGACTAGTGAATGTCCAGGAATGCATGATGTATATGTTCTAATTTTGGACCAAGTATTGGCTTGTCCTGCCAATTCGAAATGTATGTAAATATTAATTTTGCATAAATAATAAAAATGATCCAACATGGTTGTGTAAAGAGCAATAGAGGGGCTATGATTCCACTATAGGAGAAGAGGAAAAGGAAGGGGGCATGGGTGATTAAATCCTAAGCTACCAAGTGTCAACCTTAGAACTTATTCCAAATTTCCATGTGTATTTAAATGAGCTAATCACATCCTTTTTTACTATTGAACCCAATCATTAATGCATGTGTGGGGTTAATGGAAAAGTCACCTCACATATTTATTGAAGCATGGGGATGACTAATTTTAGGGACATTCCTATCAGCTGTTAGAAAACCAGTGCTACAGTGACAACAATTCTTCTTTTTCAGTTGTCTTTTCACTCATTTTCCCTTAACTATTGATTCTATTCTCTCATTCACATCTCAGTCCATCATTTTTCTCTCATGTAAGTTCCCCATTGTTGTGCAAAAACCAGAAATTCGAATTGGGAATCAGAGCTATTTTTTTTCAAGGAAAACATATGGATGTAGGTGAGCTTGGAGGTGGGGAGAGCTAGGTACCCTTTCCCATTGAGTTTGTTTCTCATAAGATTCTTGGGAGGCCACAAAATTGAAGCTACAAGTGGTTCTACAACAACATAACAGATTGGTATTCTTCTACGCACACACTAGAAGTGCTTGTCAAGATGGATTTCCCAAGAAAACCATGGATTGGTGAGGGGATTCCTGATCCATGAAGAGTGTTGTGTGGGCCAGGTATTTTGGAAGCCAATGTTGTATTGCTAAGTGATATCTTGTATAGCTTTGTAGAATCATGTGGTCAAGCATAGAGAGAAAAAATGGGATATAGGCTAAGAGATAGATCCTTGTAGGTGTTTGTTTCTCCCTAGTGGCTTCATATCCCATCTTGGGGGTGGCCTCTCAACAAAAAGAGTATAATCTGGACAGAGTGCCTACGATTGGGTGGAAAAGCGTTCTTACACAACTAGTTGCTTGGATCTACTTGTTGCATATAAGTATTTTCTTGTATTTGAATATGTTGTGTTTTATTTGATAATTGTGATGAGAATGATGTTAAATGCCTTATGTAAGTGTATAAATTAGTTTATTTTTACTGTGCATGTTCACTATACTTCTACACAGTATTTTTTACATGTTATAATCTATAACTTAATTATGGGATGAATTTTGAATCCCATGAGTCCCATACTCCCCCTCTCTCGATTGGATTACCGAAAAAGGGGAAATGACACTCGAACTCATTAATGGATGATTCTATCTGTTTGAGGTTATTTCAACGAACCCTCAGCGGCACAACCCCCAAATGGTACATAGAATTACCACCACACTCTTTAACTGACTTTTGATCCTTGGCTATGGCTTTTCTTACACATTTCCAATTACCGATCTACTATGAAACTAGCACAGATATTTTAAATTCCCTCCGACAATCTACCTCCACTCATATTTCTTATCATATTCACGAATGGAGGAGAAGATGCCAGCTCATTAAGGCTCCCATTCCATATCAATTATTGGTCGATTGGTTTACCAAATCATTGTTTCCTATCATAGGCAAAGATGTCACGATGGGCGGGGCAGTTACAGAAGAACAAGCTATTTCACATGCCCAGTACTTAGACTTAGTATACTCTCAATTTGGCACTTTATACGAAATAATTACCAAAGCCCCTCACCCCACACATGACCCAACGAAAACCCCCACGGGATCACATGCCGATGGCATCATTGGTTCTTTTCATACCCATTATGTTGCTCAATCGGTTGGCTCACAAATCCACATGGTTTCAACCCCAACCCCACCACAGGCTGGTAATAACACCAACCCTTCACCTAGTCTTGCTTCCACTGTGGAGGTGAATTCAATCCAATATGCTTCATCTCATAAATCTAGTGGTAAGAAGAAAAAAAAATTAAATCCAAGAAATATTCTAACCAGCAGGAATACAAGAACAATCCAGACCCTCCTGACACGAAACCGAGATGGAAGGCTAAGTATCCATCCTTACTGTGCAGTGACGACCACTTCACGAAAGAATGCCCACGTCATGAAGAATTCCAAAATTTCCTCAAAGGAAACCCTCCACCCATAGTTTTAGCGGACCCCTTCCCCACACAACAACAACAATTGGTCAAGCAACAATCCACTCCTTCTCAAGTAGAATCATCAACGAGCACTCATGTTCTCATGATGCATAGTGAAACCGTTAACTTATCCACTAGTGAACGTATGTACGATTATGTTCTCGATAAGTAATCTAATGGAGGTAATATTGAAAAATACTCCACACCTGCATACATTATCCCTTCGTCATAAGGTCCTTTGACCATAGACAAACATATACTATATGCAGTTTTGCATCCACCCAAAAGCACAATCCGAAAAGCAATTTTCAACCCCAACGCCTAGGCCGCTCAAAACTACAACATTGTGGAAGATCTATCCCATGAACCATGTGCTATGTCGACCCTTGAATGCTTACAAAAATTCCCTAATCATCGTAAGACTCAGATATATTCTCCAACACCATCGTGTTTAGATTGGACTACTTTAATCTGAGGATTTCCCACCAATTGGCATTTCAATTCATTACTAATGTCATTTAGAAAACATCCATCTTACTGTCTTAAACAAAGGAGCCTCTGCTTTTGTAATGTCTGTGTCCTGCTGGAAAGCCATCGGCTCTCCTGAATTGAATCGTTCCCCTACCACCCTGAAATCATTTGAGGGACGTGGATTCCAACCACACAGGATTCTACAATCTTTAGTTGTTGATTTGGGAGGAAAGAATCTTTCCATTAATGTGGAAGTAGTCACGACACCATTAGATAACAACTTATTTCTTGGTCGAAATTGGTTTTATGCTATGACTACGGTTGCCTCTTCCGTCTTCTGCATTTTGTAATTCCTCCATCAAGGGAAATTGTCACTATCGAACAACTAGAATTTTGTACATCGGACATCACAGCTCATCCTATGGATAATATCCCTCTTTTAGGACACTCTTCGCAAATATATAAGAGTGTGGGGGTAGGAATCCTTAAGGACTCGTCTCTTATGGGAGTCTTTCCAACACCTGATCCCCCATCACACGTTTCCACGGTGAACATGATCTCTTCCATGAACCCATCTTCTTTTGACTCAACAGATCCTTGGATTGTTCTTAATCCTACTGATATCGATTCGATTCGAATTCAGATTCCTCTCAACCTGAATGAGGTTACCTATGATGCCATTCAATCAGCATCTGATTCACCTGATAACCATCACCTGGTGGCATCAGACCCGTGCTCTCTACCATCATGGTTTAACTCGTCCTCACCATCGCTAGATCATCTTATCTAGACATTCCCCTCCGATGAATCCATCATGGAGATTATGAGCTTGGATGAGCTTCCATGGGAATACCATCACCATCGATTGTCCTTTATCTAGTCTTTAGAAATGGTAGAGAATGTAATTCAAACCATTTTTTCACTGAATGTTGCTTCCAACCCTCAGTCTCCTATTCTTACCCAGGATACGATAACCAAAGGGAATTTGGAAAAAATTACACCTACTACTACCATCTACATCTCGGTGAAACCCGATGTCGTAGAGCATATCCATATTGCCCAAAATTGTTCTTTTGAGGAAATCAAAACTTATATAGTCTTGTTCAAACAATTCCGCGATGTATTTGCATGGATCTATGAAGAAATGCCCATGATTGATCCTAAGATTGTGGTCCATGAGATCAATACTTATCACGATGCAAAACCTATCCGGAAAAACTTCGTCCAGTACACCCTCAAAAGACTGTGGCAATTAAGGAAGAAATTGAAAAGATGTTGAGAGCTGGTTTCATTTTTCCTATCCCCTTGACAAATTAGGTCTCTAATATCAGTCTTGTCATGAAAAAACAAGGAACCATCAAAGTTTGTGTTGATTACAGGGATCTAAATAAGGCTTGTCCCAAGGACAATTACCCTACCCCATTTAATGACCAAATTATTGATAAATGTGCTGGTAGTGTCATCTTCTCATTCATTGATCCAAAAATGACAGGATATTTATAACCATTATTTGCATGCGAAATTTTGAATGCTTAAATCCATTAGAAAGACTTTAAATGAAAAAATTAAAGAGCATAATTGAAGCACATAAAACACATGAAAGAGATGCAAACCATGAAATTTGTAGACAAGAACTGATAACGGAATTCACCCTCCTTGGGCTACGTCTCTAGGCCACTTCCAATGAGAAGGCCGATATTATTTAGTCTTCAAAGCTTACAAATATGCGTTTCTGGAAACACTTCTGTTTTCTGTCAATTATTAGCAAAAACAGACAGCACCACTTCGATCCTCTCGAAATTTTGAGAAAAATGAGTATAAAATCGACTATGTTTTCCTGAGGCCTCCTTTGGAACGCAAATCGAGAAAATATGTCTACATAAAAGACAAAACAGTACGGATTCCCACCTCAGGATCCATGCAAAAACCACCTTGGGATTCATGCCCTGTACTAGCCTTGAAATCTGTGCAAAACCACTTTGTCCTTTATCTCGAAAATTATGCCCAAACCATGATTTTATAGTGGTTTTTGGTGGTGGTTTTGGGCATATTTGGGGTGCGGTCTGGAATGCCATGCACCCTTTTGGGCCCCTATATCCTCGCTTGAAAACTCTTAAGCAATACTCGCCACCTTCCACCCAACGAATGGGATTTGTCCTAGTGGTAAGGCAGTGTAATGTTTGGGCATAGGTCATGTGATCCATCCCCATCGACTCTACCTTATTCATTGGTGTGTTTCTTTGTTTGTTGGTGCGTTGGGTGATATGTTGGGACTTTCTCTGTTGGTTTTGGTTATGCGTTGGTTTGTTGGAATATGACTTGGAATCCACTAGTGTATTGGCATTTGAACTTTGCGTTGGCTCCTCCATTGGCCTCGATGTTGGCCACGGAGTCGAGGGCTAGGCCCTCGATCCCACCCCTTTTTCCAACCAAACTCTCAACTTTATATACAAGTTGCAACCATAAAGTGTTAAGAACCATTGTGTGGAGTGTTGGCTAGGAGGGATTGGTGAAGGCTTTGGCAGGCTTGGAGGTCATGGGTTCAATCCCCATGGACTCCCAAACTTTTTGATAGAATGCACAACTAGTGGACAACAAGGCTACCACATGACAGTCCTTGATTGGTCCACGTGTATACCACAATGTCCAAACTTGTCCATGTGGCACCCTATGGGGATGCCACGTGTCATTAGTGTTGACTTGTCCATGCCACATGGCACGTTGTTTTGGTGCCACGCCAGTGCCGTACAAGCCATGTGTCACCCTATCATTGGTGCCATGTGGTTCCTTTTTCCATTATTTACATCAATTTCACCTTTATGCCGAGACTTTGAAACTCAATAACATTTACGTCTGGATTTCGTTTCATGTGAAACGAGCGTTGTCGGAAAGCTGTTGAAGATATCTACGCGTTTGTAATATTTTTTTTACCGTTTGAATACTTATACATTGATCGATCATGGAATATCCTCCTAGATCAAACCTTCCCACTGATAATCTTTTGGACCACCAAAAGCCTGAATCATTCAAAATTCAAATGAGGACATGTTTGTCTCACTTGTCCCATATCACTTGTCCATTCTTCCTAGAATATGTACATTTGACTCATCATAATAACAACTAATACTGCACTGAAATTGTTAAGTACATTAACCTTTTTTTCCACAAAATATTCATTCAATATTGTTGGCACAAACCATATACTGTTGATCAGTAGTAAACTGGATATCAAAATTGAACATGTCAAAGAGATTGCACTCATATCATGCTTATGCTTTATCATAGGAACACTATCAACCATAATAGGTATATTTTGATGCAACGACACTTCCTTTTAATGCTTAGGATTATTTTCTTCCTTACATTGCATAGACATAAGTGCCAAATTCCGACTTGCATTAACAACCCTTTTTAGTTGTTGTGTAGTTCCCATTGATCTGTCATTTTTAAATGAATGTGAATGTACTATGTACTCAATTCCTTCCTTAAACAAATGATATTGATTATGTTCTCTATAGAATATTTCCTTTCGATCATATAAATGCGAGCTTCCCAACACAATTCCACAGATATCTAGTGGGACCACATCAAATTCAACTTCATCTATAAAATTGGATGTAAATGCAAACTTTAGATCACATTGCTTTGTTACTTGTAATATTTTATCTTTGCATACCAAACCTAATGGATAAGGTTTTCTGTGTGGTTTTGTTGTTAATCCCAACTGCTTAACTACTTCTTCTGAAATAAGATTAGCTTGAGATCCATTATCTATGAGTGTGTCGATCATATTTTGTTTTGTAATTACCCTTATATGAAACAATGCATTCCTTTTTCTATCCTTAGAAATGTCATGATCTTTAGAAGTAGAATCACACGAAGTTTCAATGTTAGAATCATTACCAACAATAGCTTTACCTTTCACACCTACGATCGATATCTTTGTTTCGTCCTCAGAATCTGATCCAAGGTCCTCAACGGTAAATGTGGATTTTTGCTTCCCTTTCTGATCCTTAAACCACTTCGGTTTCAATTCTGTATGTAGCTTCCAACAGTGTTCTCCATCATGCCCATCTCTCTGACAATCAGAACATGAAATTTTTGTATCCTCTTTCTTCACGGTAGTTGTCTGCTTGCTCTTCCCTTTGTCCTTACCTTCTTTCAACTTACTGGATTCAGCTGAAGAAAAGTCATCATGAGCAGTCTTCCCTTTAGATTCAATATGTGTGGCTTGAACACACACTTCATCCATGTTAGTATGATTAAACATAATTATTGTATGACGCAAATAACTATGTAATCCTCCAATAAACTTGAGAAGAGTTCTTGAGTGTAGAGAGGTATACCCAAAATCAAAGCTCTCTTTTTGAATTCCTGAGTGTATTCTTGTACATTTTGACCTTTAACTTGCCTTAATTTTTTCTAATCCATCATATGTTGTTGTATGTTTCCTAATGGATAAAATTGCTTCTTTAACGTAGCAGTAAATTCATACCAAGAAGAAATAATTTTACCTTTTTTAAGGATGCCTTCCCGTGTCTTACTCTCCCAGCATATGAGTGTGGTGCCTCCAAGGCGGAAAGTAGCCAACTTTATCTTTCCACTATCACCTACAAGCTTTTGGATCTTGTAATACACTTCAATCTGCCAGATCCAATCATCTAAATTTTCTATGTTAAATTCACCATTATATGTAGGCAAATCAAACTTAATAACAAGTTTCAAATAAGGTAAATCAGACTTAATCTTCTCAGGTTGTTTCTTTGAATTTGAAGAAGCAATACTGGAAATTTCAGAAGAGGAAGAAGAAGACAGAGAAGGAGGTTCAGAAGGGCCTCCTCATTTTCATGAAGTATCAATCTCTGCTTTCTCCTTATTTTCTTCTTTTCCAATCTCTCTTGATAATCTGCAAACAATTTTTCTACCCTGTCTGCCATCTGATAGAAAGCCTTGCGAAAATCCTTCTCATCTTCATCTCGGTAGTCTTCACCTGCCATTTTCTTTCTTCTTCTTGAACCAATTTATGGATCAATTTATTCAAGTTCTCCTTCACCACATTTAAGCCTTGATCTTGTCAACATTCAAAAACTCACAATGCAATGGTTAAGCTACTCTGATACAAAACTTGATCCGAAAATGACATGATCTTTATAACCGTTATTTGCATGCAAAAGTTTGAATGCTTAAATCCATTAAAAAGGATTTAAATGACAAAATTAAAGAGCATAATTGAAGAACATAAAACACACGAAAGAGATGCAAACCATGAAATTTGTAGACAAGAACTAATAACGGAGTTCACCCTCCTTGGGCTATGTCTCTAGGCCACTTCCAATGAGAAGGTCGATATTATTTAGTATTCAAAGCTTACAAATATGAGTTTCTGGAAACACTTCTGTTTTCTTTCAGTTATCAACAAAAACAAACATCACCACTATGATCCTCTCGAAATTCCAAGAAAAAGGAGTATAAACTCGACTATGTTTTCCTTAGGCCTCCTTTGGCATGCAAATCGAGAAAATTTTCCTGCATAAAAGACAAAACAGTACGGATTCCCACCTCGGGATCCATGCCCATTAATGGATATACGGACCTTGGGAATTGTTCCCAAAATGTCTTGGGAATTGTGCAAAACCACCTCGGGATCCATGCAAAAAACCACCTTGGGATCCGTGCCCTTTACTAGCCTCAAACTATGTGCAAAACCACTCTGTCCTCTATCTCGAAAACTATGCCCAAGCCAAAATTTTATAGTGGTTTTTGGTGGTGGTTTTGGGTGGTTTTTGGGTGTGGGCCTGAAGGCCACACGCTCTTTTGGGCCCCCATATCCCCGCCTGCAAGCTCTTAAGTAATATCCGACGCCTTCCACCCAACAAATGGGCTTTTTCCCAGTGGTAAGGTGGTGTAATGTTTGGGAGGAGTTCATGGGATCCATCCCCATTGACTCTACCTTATTCATTGGTGCGTTGCTTTGTTTGTTGGTGCATTGGGTGATATGTTGGCACTTTCTCCATCGGTTTTGGTTATGTGTTGGCTTGTTGGCATATGACTTGGAATCTGCTGGTGTGTTGGAATTTGAACTCTACATTGGCTCCTTTATTGGCCTCAGCATTGGCCACGGGGACGAGGGCTAGGCCCTCGACCCCACCCCTTTTTCCAACCAAACTCTCCATCAACTTTATATACAAGTTGCAACCATATAGTGTTAAGAACCATTGTGTGGAGTGTTGTCTAGGCGGGCTTGGTGAAGGATTTGGCAGGCTTGGAGGTCATGGGTTCGATCCCCATGGACTCCCCAAATTTTTGATAGAACACACAACTAGTAGCTAATAGGGCTTCCACAAGGTAGTCCCTGATTGGTCCACGTGTATACCACATTGTCCAAACCTGTCCACGTGGCACCCTATGGGGATGCTACATGTCATTAGTGATGACTTGTCCATGCCATGTGGCATGCCGTGGTGGTGCCACATCAGCGCTGTACAAGCCACATGTCACCGTTTCAATGGTGCCACTTGGCTCCTTTTTTGTCATTATTTACATCAATTTCACCTTTATGCTGAGACTTTGAAACTCAATAACATTTGCATCTGGAGGTCATTTCACGCAAAACAAGCGTTGTCGGAAATATGCTGATGAGCTCGACGCGTCTGTAAGATCTATTTTACATTTTGAAGACTTATACATGGATCGATCATGGAATATCCCCTTGGATCATTCATGGATGGCTTTTCTAGCTACAATCAGATCAATATCCACCCAGCAAATCAACACAAGACTGCATTCATCTTCCCATGGGGTATATTTGCGTACCACAAATTACCTTTTGGCCTCAAAAATGTTGGTGCACATTCCAGTGGGCAATGTCGTATTCCTTTCATGATATTAAGGATTTTGTGGATCCATACCTTGATGATCTTCCAACTCATTCCAATCATCGTGAATTTCACCTAGATAATTTGAAGATCATTTTCATCAAATGTCATCATTATAACATCTGCTTAAATCCTTACAAATGCATATTTTGCATGGAGGTCGGACGTCTCCTTGGATTCATTGTCTCAAAAGACGAGATCTGCATCGATCCCCTCAAGGTAGAGGCCATCTTATCCCTACCCCCACCTATGGACATCACTGAAATTCAAAGTTTGTAGGGGAAGGAAAATTACTAGTGTCATTTTGTGTGTATTTATGCAGAGAAAACACAAGGTTATAGGTGATTTTTAAAGAAGGATGTCCCATTTATCTGGGATGACTATGCCCAAAGTGCCTTTGACAATCTCAAGCATGCCATTACTCACGCACCTGTGTTACAACCACCTAATTACAACAAGGATTATATCATTTTTCTTGTTGCCTCTACCTCGCCTATTGGCATGGTTTTAGTGTAGGAAGATAGCAATGTGCAAGAACATGTGATTTACTACCTTATAAAGGGTCTTATCGACTCTAAAAATCGTTATTCATATGTTGAGAAGTTGGCTCTGGCAATTATGTCATCCCTATCCAGAAGTTCTGTCATTACATTCTGCTCTGTACTACTATTATAATTGTCGATTCCAACCCTATGTACCAAATTTTAACTTGTCAAGTACTAAGGGTAAAATATTCGCGTTGGATCGTGATTCTTCAAGAATTCGATCTATAGTTTGAAAAGGAAAAATTAAAAAATTCATTAGTGTTCGCGGATCTAATTTGCGATCTTCCCCGTATTGATCAAGAATTTGAGCCCATTGACTCTCTTCCTGATGAGTCATTGTTCCTGATCAATACTTCCAATCCATGGTACAAAGATATCACCTTGTATCTCCAAACACAATGCTTCGGGCCTCACCTATCCTGCGATGAACGTCCTCGTATCCTCCATCAGACCAAATATTATCTAATCATCGGTGACACACTATATCATTGTGGCATTGATTCAATCTTAGAACGATGTTTGAATGATGAGGAGGCCGAGCATGTCCTAAATGACTACCACTAAGGGGCATGTGGCGGTCACCTCTCTGGGATGGATACATCCCAGAATATTTTACGCGCTGGATATACTGGCCATCCATATTCAAATATTGCATGGAAGCTATTAAGAAGTGTCCTCCCTACCATTTTTTTCATTCCAAAAAGTGCACTCATCCTGCCCCTTTACATCCAATTATTGTCATCTGTCCCTTTGCAAAATGGAGCAATATTTCATTCACTGTAATCCTACCTTGGATAGGGGGAATGCCTATGCAATGTATCCATTGACTATTTCACTAATTGGGTCGATGCTATGCCTACATATAAAGAAGACAGAAAAACCGCCGCACTCTTTATGTTCAATCATGTTATTTCTAGGTTTGGGGTTCCACAAGCCATTGTCATAGACCATGGATCACATTTCCATAACCAAATGGTAACTGAATTGAGCATCAAATTGGGATTCTGCCATGAACACTCAACCCCCTACTATCCCCAAGTGAATGGTCAAGTAGAGGCCATCAATAAGGTCTTGAAAACCATGATACAACACATGGAGGGGACCCATAGATTAAATAGGCACTTAATGCTCTTTTAGGCCCTTGGGGAATATAGAACCTCTGTCAAGACTGCTACCGGGTTCACGCCTTTTCAATTGGTATACGGACTGGAGGTGGTATTTCCTATTGAGTGCGATATTCCATCTTTGAAGCTAGTTGTGGAACTCCTACCAAACACCAATGCTAAGGAAGAGATATTCTTATACTTATCCAGACTCGATGAGACTTGCTGTGATACTGATTTGGCCAATGAAGCGCACAAGAAACACATCAAATCCCATTATGATAAATCTGTAAAACCATGCACCTTTAGCGAGGGTGACTCTTGGTTTTGACATATGACCAAAAACATGATAAACTAGGGGTAGGTAAACTTGAGTCCATGTGGCATGGGCCATACATTGTAAAGCGTGTTTTGGAAAAAGGAGCTTATGAGTTGGTCGATTACGACGGAATACCCTTAGGGGAGCCTCGAAATGGGCTCTACCTGAAATGGTACTATGCTTAGGTCATCCTACATCAGTACTTTGTATATATTTTATATAACATGTGTTTGATTTGGTGTGACACTTTCCTTTTAGTGTGTTAGGGTCTCATTCCAATTATGACTGCTTATACCATGTTATGCCTGGATGTCCAGATGGAAACCAGTTATGGATTCGCAGATGGCGTTATCCAGAACACCCAAAACCTCGCTTTGGAAGCCTCGATATTGTATTCCGCTGCTGACAAATTGATGCGATCAGGTGGACTTTTCTTAGGTTATGCAACTAATATATTGTTGAATACCATGCGGTGATTGGATTA
Source organism: Larix kaempferi (assembly GCA_027924585.1). Classification (NCBI taxonomy): domain Eukaryota; kingdom Viridiplantae; phylum Streptophyta; class Pinopsida; order Pinales; family Pinaceae; genus Larix; species Larix kaempferi. The sequence goes on from BSBM01000076.1 coordinate 5,281,671, forward strand.
TTAGCCGACGCTTCCTCCCATGGAGTGAACCGTATCATTGTTCACCTAGACTCCCAACTTATATGATTTCATTTGATCTGAATCTATTCCATCTGTCACCCTACATTACTTCGCCTGTTTCGGTGAGTACGTCTCGTGGAAATATCTTTTGAGATAATTTAATACCAACATATCCCGAGGCATATGAACACGGTTGCAAATTTGTTAGCTAACTTTATATTAGATTGGCACATTACACGTTTTTAAGCATTTCATTAAAAATCTATAATTGGAACAACATGTAAATTATGAATCAGTACGTAAGCAACATACATACGATCTGCATTCAACATAAAAACACATTGTATAAATCGCTAAGTAATATTTTATATTAAGCTTGGTAAAAGTTTTACAAGAAAGTACTAGTACAAAAAATATGAAACCCATGGCTTTTAGTCTATCATGCCTACAAAATATGAAGCTCATGGCTTTCATTACATCGCTACATATAGATCCTGCCTCTAGTGGTGCTCATGATAACATATGATGGCCCTTGCCACCCAGCAAGGTAGCCGACCAAAACGACCAGAAACCCCATCTCTCTGGCGCTAATAGTTCCATGGCAAGTCATCTATGGAGATATCAAGAATGTACACAGTCAGTCGTTTGAGGTTCTCCTCGATATTTTAAAGCTCCTCTACAGCCTCTCGATTAACCGTTTTTATCTCCATGACCACTCCTCGCCTTTCAATAGGCGAAGATCCGGCCAGTCTCGAAGGCCCAATATCTGTGTAGCAAAGTATAAGATATCAGTACTACAAAAAAATGAAAAATCATAAAATGCATAGAAAATTAAAAAACAAAAGAGTTTTCTTCTTACCTAGTTCACCCCAGTGCTCTCCCTCCGGAAGCGCTAAGTCGAGATCCCCTTGGAAATATGCTCATGCATATGCATAGTCTTCTACCATAAGTAGTTGGCCACATAACCATCTGAAGAGGTAGGACCATAAGTGATCATAGGCCCACCACCACCATACCGAGCCATCACCTCAGTCCATATCAATATGCGTGGATCTCGTGGATTGAGGTCACTAATATCTACTTGCGGATGAAGAAGGGGGACTCTCTCCAGGAATAAGGAGACCACAATCAATCCATAGCCAAACTGTTTGAGTTCCCCTCTTATACATTTTTTCAGTTGTTCTTTCAGGTTTTCTAGGATCCCCTCGCACCAGTTGAATATTGTGGGAGACATGCACTCTATGGCATAAATCATCTGAGATCTTGTAGCTTGATGCGGATCCCTACTACACACTACTCTCTCAATGGTAAATAGAACAGTTCTTAAAGGATGATCTTGCACATTCTTTCTGGGAATATTCCCACCTAACATCGCAGTCCCGAGAGTGCAAAACTGTCCAATCAAATCCTCAATATTCCTATCACCATCTCTAGGACTGGAAAGTGACATTGGAGCCCCATGTCTTGACAACCCCGTTAGAAAGTAAATTTCCTCTATATCCAATGTAAGGATATGAGTCCCAACTTGAAAGTATTGTTGATCTGGGTCCCACATTCGAATCAAGTAATCCAACAAATGAAGTTGAGCTCTCATTCCTTGCACTTGGAAGAATTTTAGTAATCCACATTTCCTCAAAGAATTGATCGAATGGGGATCATTTATCGCTTGGACATATTCCAATTCATGCTCCCTCTCCTTCCATTGCACCATTTTTATTAGTGAATCTTGCATGTACATCAATTTAAAGGGCATTAGAAACTTTTCATGGCAATAAAACTTAGTTTTTTGCTTGAATTTCAATTTTTTTGGGTCGCTCTGCTGCCGACACACCCCGTCTTTATAAATAGGGTGTCAATGATGAACTTCCTCCATTTGGGATGTGCATCACCGTTGGATGACGCATTTCCCGATAGGGAGAAGCGCGTCACCCAAGGAACACATTTTCTCCCTATAAAACAACCCTTAAAACCATTTAAATTTGCATAAAAACAAAAAATTTAACCATGAAATTGAAGAGTAGGAGTGTGATTACCTGGACCTAACGGAATGAATAATGAATGCTCGATGCTCCCGCAATCTCCACGACAAGTTTAAGCTCAAAATGGCTTTTCACTCACTCCCAACTTGGTAAAAACACAATGGTAATTTTTTTTCACTTTATACCCTTTTTAATATTTGAAATGGAATATTCCAATTTTAATTTTCATTATTCCAAGTGGTTTTTTACTAAGTTGATTATATTTTATGTTTTAATCCACATAATGGTTCTAAAACTTGTTGCGAAGGTTGCAGGTTGAGGTTAATAACATTTGGCTATGACGGGGATCATTTTTCGACTTTTTCATGCTCCTTATCAAATATGAAAAAACTTTTGAGTGTTTTTTGATACTGTTATCATGCTCGCTAAAATTAGGTACAAAAGGTGTCGAGCTTAGTCTTTGTTCTTTCTCGTGCTTGTAAATACATGAGAATAAGTTATCGAGTATGATTTTATATCTTTTTAGGGCTCATAAAAGTATTACGAAAAAGGAATTCCCTTGGAGTTTCCTTTAAGATCTTTTCAAACTCCCATAACATGAAAAGTTTGCCATGCGAACTTGTCTATTTCACACTTGTAAAAGGATGTGAAAGGTCGTCTATGCGGTGATAGTTTATACATTTTTCGGACCTCTTAGACTAAATTTATGAAAAAGTTCATTTTGGAGTTTCCTTTAGCCTTTTCAAACTCTTTAAATATGAAAAATCGTCGAGTTTTCCTTCTCTGGACTCGTAAAACCAAACATTGAAGGGCCCTTTCAAGAACAAACCTCTCCTTCCTTAGGTTCATAAAATGTATGAGGTTGGAATCATCTCAAAGATGAGCTACAATGAGCATTTGTTACCCTCTTCCAGCTCGTGAAAACACAAAGAGGAACTCGTCAATCATGACGGGGAAATTAAAGGAAAGAGCATGTATCTACATCTGTATTAGTGGCAGCTTATAGTCGCCCTTGAACATGGCACTTGTTTGCATTTAATTCAAAAAACTTGGGTGATCAGTTTTTCCTCTAGGCATACCACTTTCATGAGTTATTCCATTCCTTTGGGTCATCTGAAGAATGCATCAATCATTTGCTGCATTATATCCTTGTATCCATTTGGTCATGTCAATACTGTCGATTCATGGCATTCCATGTTCAAGGGATGTATGTTTTCGAGTCAACCTCTGTAGTCATTGTACCTTCCTTTGTGTCGGTCACCCCTGAGTTAGTCTCAAAATTTACTTTACAGTCTGATCTACTTCAACAATATATTTGATCTTGTTTTGTGTCGATGATGGGGGAAACATCATGGCCCTCCTTCGATGAGTTTATCCTTTTCGACTTCAACACATCATACAAGGATTAGACCTAGAAACCAGTCGAGTACCTTGGACCTGCATGCCTTAATCGCAGGTTACCTCGCTTTCAGCAGTAGGTTCACATCATTGACCTCTGATTAGAAGATTCCATTGAATGTTCGATTTCAACTCATTAATTCACATTCGGAGGAATGTACTAGAGTACCTTGGGAATCATTGACATTAATGATGATTTCCCTTGCACTTGTTAATGGTATAACTCAATGACCGGTAATCAAGTGATTTCTACCATGTTCGACGTTAGGACATCTATTCGTCTAGTTAGAATTGTACTTTTATCAGGTTCAGGATGAATACCTTGGGATAACTTTCTTATGTATCTTGCTCAAGTTGCGGTGGATATTTTTGAGTAGGTTCCTACATGGACATCATGATGGAACCATTATTCTATCACATACATCCACATTGTATTGGTCTGTGGCTATGTGCAGTTCATCTCGTAGATCCAGTATGTATTCTCTTGTGGCTACGATCTGGTCTTTTCATGGATGTATGGATCCATGTTTGTATTCTTAGTGGCCATACTTTTATTTAGTGTTTTCATGGATTCGTAGTGTATTGGTCAGCAGCCATGCTATGAGTCATTTGAGACACATATCTTAGAGTTAGTGGTACTGCAGAAGTCCTTGTTTAACATTTCAACTGATGGTATTTGCCTTAAACTTCCATACATAAAAAGCACTTCACCTATCCTATTTCTCTAGCTTCATGCTTTGGGGGCATTCTGTTACACCAAAATCTCGTCATTATTAGATATGTATCCTTGATTTTCCCTAATTCCTAAATCATTAATGAAAAACTGACTGGAGAAAAGGATTGGGCATGTTTTTTCCTTATGTTGTCACACTAACACACCTTGCATCTTTACAAAATGCGTCAAATCCTTGATGACGCACTTTGCACATTGAAAAAGTGTGTCGCTGACATTGTTTTCCTTTGATCATTCTGCATCGCCCTTCAATGACGCAGATTGCTAGTTGACAAAGTGCATCATTGTCAGTTGAGAATGAAAAAGAGAAGCTTCAGGAGCCTTCTAGAACAAGTGCCTTCGTGGAGGCTTATCCCAATAAATCAGTGAACGTGGTGGTCGCACCCCTAACTTCTTGGGATGATCCCTTAGCCTTCTCCATCAAATCCTCAACTCCTTCTATCCTCTATGTCCTATATATAGAAGCTTCCTCTTCATGGTTAGGGAGGAAGAGGAATTAGAACACTTAAATGCTAGAGAAATTTCACTAGAGTTGAAGTCCCTTCATCCATTAGAGACAAGGCTGGATCTTTGAGGCAAAGATTAGTTGGAAGAAATTGCAACGTCAAGGAAATGGTTATAATATCCTCTTCTTTATATTCATTAATACAGTAATATATTCTCTTTCTATAAATGTTTATTGTGCATTGTAGATCATTATAACTTGTTTCCTTGACCACTTGTTTAGGTTAATCAATATTACTTGTTTCTTTCACTTGTGTTTCCTCTTGTTTCCTCTATGTTGTTTTGCATCTAGGCATTGAAGATCACATAAAGCAAGGAGAGACTACTCCAATTACAAGGTGAGTAATGTGCCATATTCTTGTACTTTGATTAATCTAGGAAAATGTTTATATTCTATTGTGCTTTGTTCTAGATCTAAACCATTCAGACTAGGGAGATCGGTTGGTGTCTGCACCGATGGATTTATTCGCAAACAATTTTCCAAGAACTGGTCTGAACAAGACCCCATTACTTTTTATTGTGGAAAATACTTTTTTCTTTTCTTTTCAAAACCATTGAAGAACGGAACCTTATATTCATATCTGGCCCCTCTTCATGGGTTCCAAGGGAATGTTCCTTTCCCACTAGATTCTGGACTTTAACCCAGATATGGAGATCTCCTCAACTCCTATTTGGATTAAACTTCATGATATCCCCCTTATTTCTAGGGGTGAATTCTCCTACAAATCCATTGGAAATCATATGGGTCATTTCATTACCCTTTCCAAACCTAAGGGAAATATTAAATACACTTGTGCCTAAATATGCGTAGAAATGGAGTTTTCAAAGGGTCTCCTGAGGCAATTCAACTCAATCTGGAGGTTTGGAGTCACCTCTACACCCTTAATTATGAACAAGTAGCTTTCAAATGTAACATTTGTCATGATTATGGACAATTCGCAAAAATCTTCCCTAAAGCCAAAGAAACTCATCCACTACAAAATAATGTGGATCAAGGATTAAAACAAATTTCAAGAAAACATACGAATAAGCATTCTAAGGGGACCAGAGATCTCAATCTCGCCCTTCCAATAGCAGGTTCAAAGCTATAGAATATCAAGATGAAGAAATAAAGGTCTCAAAGGAGGAAGACTCAGCAGAACGAACCAAAGATCATTTATGATCCACTGAAGAAAGCAAAAAATAATTCATAAAGTTTAGCTAAAGTAGATGTGGCCTCACCCAAGGTAAGCACATCTTCACATGGGGAGGTTCTAGTTCCAGATTCTATGGATTGGTCACCTATTGGGGTCTTGGTGGCCCCCCTATAAAAGGGACCACCTCAAGTGGGTGTGAAGATTGGGGATGCAAGGGAGGAGAAAATAAATTTCCCTCATTTGCAGGCATATTAAAGAAGAACCCTCGTCCTTGTCCCCCTTTAAAAAGAGGAAGGAAATCAAACAAAAATCGTAAAGAGAAAGAAGTTGAATTGGGAATCGTTGAGGATTCTTAGAGCACCTTGAACAACATCGTATACAATGATGGGATAGCTTGGCATGACTGTTAACTATGTTTTGTTTCTATATTTTCTTATGTAAACAATTTGTAAGGATTTATTCTTGCAATGGGGGAGCAACAAGTTTGAAACCAGAGAAGTCTAGGGATTAGTCCTTAAAATTCATCATAGAAATTTTGGTCCCTATTCATTATAGTATAGCTAGTGCAATTTCAATCCTAAAGAAAACACAACACACATGCACGTGAATAGGTGGAACCCAAGGAAAATGCCTTAAAATTTATTTATGAGAAGAATATTTACATTATACAACAAAGGAGGGTGGCCACCTACCTACCCCTCTTTCATAGCAGTACATATAGGTCATGTTCACCTCTTTTTTTTTTACTTAGCCAGTCCAAATTCACCCTATTCTGCAAAACCCATAACTTAACATGATCTCATGATAGCTCACTTTGAACTTGTGTCTTAATCACTTACCAAGATGATTGAACGCCTTAGCCACTTTGAGGCATCCCTTATATATATGAGCCTTTCCAAGCTCTTGCAAACACCTACAAATCTAACTAGTCCCAAGTGTCTCCATCCAACTCAATTGTGCCCTCATGACTTGTCCACCAACATCCATCTCCAATGGTTCCATGCTTGATATGTCATGCGATCATGATTGCAAGTGCATGTGGACTCAAGTTCCACAAGTATTCTTATCACATCCACGTCTGTCAAAAAATAAATAGATATGATAGTGTAAAATAGATATGACAATATAAAAGAATCCATCTGGATATATATATATATATATATGAGATGATGATTACAAATAGGAGGGTCCGTATATATAATCCCTAAAGAGCACCTTGGTGACTCTTCACAAAGAGAACTGTATCCCTTAATAATAATAATAATAATAATTATTATTATTATTATTATTATTTACTATTTACTATTAATTATTATTATTTAGTTTGTGCTTATTGATATATTTATGTTCATAGCATTTTCCACCCCATTTAAGATGCTTTGTCATCAAAGCATACAAAGGTTATGTCTTGTTATAATTCTTTATCTTTAAGGTTGATGACACAAGACCATATGATCTTCGAAATGTTAAACAAAATTGTCAAATTGTAAGAGAATCTAACCACCCAAACTTTCATCTTAAGCAAATGGAATGGTGACGACCCCTATAACTTGGAAATTGGTAAGATTTCATGTTTGAACTTATTTTCAACATAGTAGCATCTTCTCTTACACTTTCATCTTGATTTTGTTCTGGAATAGTTGTCTAGATAGAACTTGTTTTATGTTTCCAAACAATGTGTCATTTTTGTCCCGTTTCAGTATTTTGATTCTTTTGTAAGTATGAATATAGTTGATTTTATCATTGGTCATGACGACTCTCCCGTTTCAGTATTTTGATTCTTTTGTAAGTATGAATATAGTTGATTTTATCATTGGTCACGACGACTCTTGTGATTTGGATTACAATAAGGAACTGTTGTATTTTGAACCTTATTCTTGAAACATTTATTTTTTGAAACATTTTGTGATTCACTGGTTGACACTATTCTCATATCCTCATTCTTTTGAATTGGGATGTTGATTGGATTTGTATTGGTTCATTTTTATGACATCTGAATTTAATGTCTAATGACTCATTTATTGCGATTGTGTCAGTCAATGTCTTCTTATCAACCCTTGATTCCTTGTTGGTAAATTTCTATAACTTGTCATGTAGTAACTTCTTTGCAGTCTTAAGTTTCTAAATTTGTGTAATTAAATCTTGATAATGGAGATTCTAAATCTAACTTCTTTATAATGTCCTGCAAAATGATTTTCTTCTTTCTATAAGAAAATGTATACCCTTGTGTTGAAAATGAATGTGTGTAATGTATCCATCTAGGTTGAACCTATAATTATGTCACCATCATCATTCCACAAGGATCTAACAATGAATTGTGATATGAAGGTATAATATCCAATATTTAGTTGTAAATTGCTTATTTCAGTGTTTGCCATCCCAAAAGTCTAACTTTTCACCAATATTTGTCTAAAAAATCATTAACTCATTAGCAAATTCATCACTAATATAATTATTGCATTTAGCAGGAGCAATAGAAATAGTATTATCTTACCCTCCAATTATCCCTTTAATTTTAAGTAAATCTTAACATAATTTTTTGAAATTTTAAGATTATTTTTTTCCTTATTAAACATCATTTTATTTCTATCCATTTTTTTTGTCAAAACACCTTGATTATAAAACTTTAAATCTCTTCTTTTGTTTTTAACTTAAAAACCTTGATATATATATATATATATAGACACATATAACCCTTTTACAACCTTGAACTCTTTTTTTTCTTTTAAAGTCACCTTACGTCACTAATTATTCTTAATTACTTTAACCTAAACCTTTGACCCTTCCATGGATATTAAATTATATATAGAAGGGTTATAACTTTTTGGGTTTAAATCTTCTTGTGTTTTTTTTTTTTAGCGGAAAAATCACCATCCTGGTATTCCGAAGGAATCAAGGAAAGCTAACACGCACAGGAAATCTCAACAAACTTCCTCACATATCGTGGATGGTAGGTCGAGTAAATCGTCAGCCGGTCATCCAAGCAAGAAGATGTCTCAATGGAATTGAACCCGGGTGGATGGAATGAAATCCATCTATCCCCACCAACGGACCACCGTATCCTTGACATTAAATCTTCTTGTGTTTATAATCAATATGACTTCAAATTTCCTCTTTTCCTTGTAATTAAAGTTGCCACGAATATATATTAAGAGGATTCTATGAAGGATCCAGGTCGATAATGGATGTTTAATGAATAGTGGTGTTTCTCGGGTTCAACAACCACCAAATGTAATGGAATTTTATTGTCGCCTCCTTCTCATGGGATGGTCATTTGGCAACGGAGCGACTCTACACTGGTTCTTCTATGGCGAGTCAAAGACATCACATTTGTGCCTGATGGAAAAATTAAAAAAGAGATTGAGGGAGAGAATATTGTATTATAAGGTTATTTTTATACAACAAAACATTTCTAAAGAAGATGCATTTAGTGTGACATTTAAATCATAGTAGTATAATTTAAATATGAATATAATTCGATACAAAAAAAATACGCAATGAAAAACTTTAGTATGAATAAAATAAAGAAGTAGACTGCTTATATATAATACTTTTAATCAAATATTCACAAATATAACATAAATGTATATACACATTTATATCATAAAATCAAGCATATATTTAAAAAGCAAAAATATAAAATCTCATCAACCTCTAATATGGCGAATGTGAAAAACGACAACTAGTTATTAATAATTATTTTAATAAGAAATATGAAATTGAATGGTAATTCTATTTTATAGTATTTAAATGATTAAAGTTTGGTTTTCTTAAATTGGTTTTCAAAATTTAATTTTCCACTAGTAAGAATCTGGATTTGTATTACACCTACACCAAATATTCAACAAATTCATATTTGTTCTGAATTTCTATACACGAAATACGGTTGAATTATACTACTATGATTCAATCCCTATGAAAAAATTATTAAAATATGAAGAAGAAAAATAATATGAGAAAGCTAGTAAACATACTAATAAGCCAAGTCATCTTAAGGGGAATTCAGACAATCAAGCTCAAATTCGAAATTTGAAATAGGGAACCAAAGTGATTGGTCTCCTCTTATATTTTTGACAAATAAGTGGAGTTTAATATTAAAGTGGATTTTTAATGAAGATTGTAGACTGTCTTTTAGAGACTCATTTTGGTGCATGTATGTGTGAAACTATTTCCTTTTCTACTTATGCTAGAATGGAAGTAAGATGTTTTACTTTTGTTGTGGATTATTCTTGTGTAAATAGTGATTGTTTATTGTTGTTTCTTGCTCACTATGAAGGGGGGTTATTGTTGGTTATTTCATTTAAGGAAAACCCAATTTTAATAACTAGTTGTTGATATCATTTCAATCATATTTCTAGTTATTTCAGTTAAAGATGCCCCAATTGTAATAACTAGTTGTTGATATCAGTTCGATCACTCATTTACAGTAAACTACTTTTTGTATTTAATTATTGGAATCTTAAATTTCTCATATTTTTCTCTTAAAACCTATCCAGTATTAATTTAGGATTGCATTATGTTGTTAGCATGGGACTGAATTTAGAATTTATGTTGAAATTTTTTCAAATACTTAGTCAAAACATTGATTTCAACCTCCAATAATTATTCACTAATAATGCATTTAATCCAAAAGCATTCAACTGGAAATTATGAGCGGAAATAAAAAATGACTAAGAATAAAAAAAATTGTAGTGGAATAATGAACAGTAGACAAACATTTAATCACACATTTGACACCAAGATTTTGGGCAAATCCCCTGGAAAAACCCTAAAGGGAAAACCAATAGAGAGATAAAATCCTTATTAGTGTTTCTGAGAAAACTTTCAAAAATCTATAGCAAGAGAAAATGAAATGAATGCACATTGATTTCCATGCAAAACTTAGAAATTTTTAGATCAACAAAACTTTGCAAATTTCTTGATTTCTAGGTTGTACATGAAATCTGCCTACAAATTTGTGCCTCTCATAAGTGTTGTGTAGTCAAATACCTGACTCGATTTTTGTGCACTGGGACAACAATAAATGTTGTACTTTTTTACCTTGATTTTTTTGCTAGATTCTCTCACACGTGCATCTTGTACTGCTGCATTAAATGTTGTACCTGCACCTTGATTTATGTGCAAAATTCCTCCTCGATTTCTATGTAGATTTCCTCTCACATGTGTGGTTGTACTTGCTACATTAATTGCTATACTTTTCCTTGGTATTTGTTCCCACTCTCCTTCTTGGAAATTGTGTCTTCTTTCTCCTTGGTAAATGTGCCCTAGATCACTGTAACTTTTTTCTTTTTTCTCTCCCTCCCAAATTTCTCTTCTCTCTAATGTGCCTCATCTATTTCTAATATCTCTTTTTACTCTCCATTAATGAATAACCACCCTAACCATAAATCTCAACGGCCTCCTAAGGAAAATAATAAAATAATAGTTAAAATAATGAAATAATAGTTAAAATAATAAAATAATATTTATTAATTTTGGAGGAAGAAAGAAAAAAACTACTTTTTTTGTTCATATTTTCAACATATCTCCCTATGTTTTTATGCAAATTTCAAGCGGGAGCACTCATTGGATGCGTAATTTAATTCCGAGTCCAACGAGAACCCACACTGCATACTTTTGACGGACCCCGCTGCTCCAAAAACAAGAAATACCTTAAAAACGTCATGATGATGTCATCATGACATTTTTTTTTAGGTATTTCTTCTTTTGGGGGCAGCAAGGTCCATCAAAAGCATGCAGTATGGTTACTCGTTGTGTTAGCTCTCCAGGAAACTCTTCTAGGTTGCAACTCGAAGATGCCTGGTAACTTAATGATTTTCTCAATTGGATCAAGTCGGATGACTAACACTAGGTTTTACTAAATCAAAGCATGCATAGATATATCAATGGACAAGGCTTTTAACCAACTCTTTTAAGGGGTTTTGGATAAAATATATGGATGGACAGATCTTATATCATTAGTAGAAACATACATAAACTATATATATGAATGGTCAATGTTATAAACAAATGATACTTGCACAGCTCAGTCAATCAGTGTAATGACAAGATGACAATTCTCAGACACTAGATCAGCTTAAAGAAATGAAACACTCATTCAAATATAAGCATAGAATGGATAATAAGTGAAACTGAACATCATAGGAAAAAGAAGCTTAGTTTATGATATATAATGAGAAGTCTGAAAAAGTACAATATGTGTGCCAATCTCCAAAATCGAACCTGTACTTCTTCTGAATTTTTAGGCTTTATAGCCTTTACATGACATTTCCAGATCCTTAGAAAATGGATCTGTTTTACTAAAGATAGACAATTAAAAACAGATTACAATAAACTAGGAAAAGATCCTATTTTAATGGTCAAAACATTATCTTCAACTGATCTTCAGGGTGTTCGATAGCTGTAATGATCTTGAGATGTTGATGGAGGAAATTTGAAATTGCTACCTGGCAGACAGTTCATCTCTTTACTAAAAATAGGTAAGAAGCCTTACTTCTTCCATTTCCCTGGCATCTTCAAAAGTGAAACAGAACCTTAATATTTATATCTCTGCTCCTCATCTTGCATTAGAAACCATCTTCGAGGTATCTAGTTTTAAAAATCTTGGCTCTGTACAAAATGGCATCTTTTTGCATTGTTTTACATTTTCGGTCGCTAGAAAGGCTAGAATTTAATTATGTTAGCTACCGAAAACTTTTCTTTCGGTGGATAATGAACAATTCGACATGTTCACCTAAGCCATCGAAAGCTCTGTTTGGTTTAGTTTGTAAAATTTCACAAAAATGTATGGCCTTGCATCTTCTGGTCTTCATTTTTGCTGATTGAGATCTTTTGCACCCTGAGCTAGGTCTGGACTGTCAGCAAGATTGAGGATTGCTGCTGCTAAGGTTTCAAGGTCTGAGTGTGTCTTAGGCTGGGGATTTGGATACATATTCTTATTTCTCAGAAGCTTGACCTTCCTATTCAACTTGATGTTGTCTCTTATCAACCTTATATTTCTCTCCTTTAACTTATTATGCTTTTTAGTTATCCCTTGGAAGGAGACATATAATTCAGTATTTCTTTCAGTCAACTTTTCATTCCTTTTCTTAATTACTCTTTGAAGCATTTCAAGTTCATATACATGTCTGAGAAGTTGATCGATCTTCTTTGATGAAGACTTCTTTGCCTTGTTGGTCGATGCTTTAGCAACCTGCTGATCTTGCTCTTCCTGAAGCTCTTGCCCTGTCGCAGCTTCCTCATGTTCTGCTTCAACTTCTTGTTGCTCATCATCTTCAAAATCTGTGTAAGGGAGGTTTAAAATGTTTTTAATTTTTGGAGAAAATTCTCCTTCTATACCCTCACTGAAAACTAGTTTCTTTTTAGCCCTTTTAGGCTTGGAAGATGGACAGGGTTGATCAATTGCAATTGGGGAAATGGCTCTCTTTTTCCTCTTTCCACTTCTAGGAGTGGAAGATTTCTTTGAAGAGGATTTCTTATTATCTTTGGGCTGTAGCTCTGTTTCAAACTCATTAAAAAACAGGAAATGTGCCCAGCCAATGTTCCTTCTTTGGAGTAATTCACCAACCAAGAGCCTGATCAAACCATGATGAGATAACCTGCCTACAACTTTACTTGGATTAGCTTGGACTTGATGGGCCATCTTAGTCAAGCTTTTGTGTAGATAAAAAGGGAGGTTCAAGGGGTTCCTGCCAGTGAAGTGATTCATCACTTTGAAATGATAAATCATTATATCTTCCCTCACAGGTTATATATACAAGGATTGACTTCAACAGGTGCTTCCATTTTTCTTCAAGATAGGACGTGGGAATTTCCTTCTTCCATATAAGAGTTTTGTGTTCTGGCTTCAAGTAGGACCTAAATTCCATATCCTTTGTGGCAGTAGTTTTAAACCAGGTTTCTCCTGTCCTTGGAAGTTCTGTAACTTCATATATGAGAGCTTCATCCACCTCGAATTCTCATCTACCAATTACTACCTTTCTGCCATCAAAAGTCCTAGCAAAAGCTTCTGCTACCTGCTGGTGTGATCCCTGTAGTTTTTCACAAAACTTATAGTAGCCTGCGTCCTTGAAAAGTTGACACACTTCGGGGTGTGACTCAAGATAACAGATGTCATCGAGCTCCTTCCTGAGGATCGATCCTCCTCCTTTTTTCATCTATTAACTATTTGTTGACACCTGCAATCGGAAAATTTGAGCTTGGGAGACAAGGTCGACGTGAATTCGGGAAAGAGTAGGCTTGGCAACAGGTAAAAGTGAGAGATGAAGGACATGTTCGGCTGAAAACCTGACTTTGAGGGATCTGGATGGATAGACTGATCATGAGAGTTTAAATGACCTGTCAATTTCGGTAGATGGGGTTTTATACAAACACGTGGGAAATTTTGAAATTGAAGTTCTGCATAATTACAAAGGATGCGCAATTTTAAATGTCGGACTGATAGGATAGGTTAAGGTTCAATCAATTAGGATTAGAACATCATTGTAGCAAGTTTCGAATTGATCAGATCGTGTCTTAGCTGGCTTTGATTTTTTTCAGCGGCTACGGGAAAGATGAGCCTCCTTCAAACTTCTGGGATTTTACCTTTGATTTGATCTTTAACCGTTTTGAAACCACCTCACTTTTGGTACCTGGAATAATTTTGCATTTAAGCATGTGGGCTACCGAAATGTTTGAAACCTCCTTTGATTTCGGTAGCTTGAAGGATCTCGTCTTCATGCTATAAGCTGCCGAAAGTTGGGTTTTCGGTGGCTAATGAACAGTTGAAATGTCCGCCTAAGTCACCGAAACCTGAGTTTTCTTTTTTAAAGAAAAAGTAAAATGCAATGTTTCTTCAAACTTTATTACCTACTTAAAACTCTAAAAAATGAGCCAAAAATAAATTTAAAAAATGTATTTTTCAATGACTTCCTATCACCTAGAATAACAAACTTGACTATGTTATTTGAGGAGATAACATCTGGCTCCTACTCGGGGATGGAATCCTCCCTGTGAGGTTCCAAGGACCATAGATCAAATGCCTTTCCTGTAAAACAAAAATTTAAATCTATCTTCTAGTGTTCCATTGGGCATGGAGTTATTTTGCAAAAACTAAAAACAAAAATGATATTTACAATGACAAATATTTGAAGCCTTAGATGAAATAGAGTTTCAGAAATCGCCCATTGACTAGGCCACCAAACATTTCTTCACCTTCCATATTTTGCAGAATGAAGGTGTTGTTTTGTTGTTCTTGAGTTATCACAAAAAGACCTGTCCACAGAGAATCAAATTTACCATGCTTGCCCTTGTCTTGTCTGATAGCATCCCATTTCAGAACCCAGTCTCCAGCCTGAAAATTGTCCACCTTTGCTTTCCTGTCAAAAGTATTTTTGATCTTCTTTTGGTGGGCTTCTGACTTCTCCACCAATTGTTCTCTAATCTGCTGCAACTCAACCAAGTCAAGCATTCTTCTGACCATGTTATTTGGTTCATCATGTTCCTCCTGAAAGAACTTAGCTACTGGTAGAACTAGCTGAATGGGGAAAAAAGCATCAGTACCATAAACCAATTTAAAGGGAGAAGTCCCTATGGATTTTTTGTTGGTCACTTTGTCATCCCAAAGAGCAAACTTTAGTTTAGAATCCCAACTCTTCTGATTTTCCTCCAATAGCTTTTTGATGATTGTAACTAGGCTCTTATTGGATGACTCAGCAAGGCCATTTCCTTGAGGGTAGTAGGAATTAGAATGTACCAGTTGAATTCCCATTGACTCACACATGTCAACCAATGCATCAGCTTTAAAAGTTGGTGCATTATCAGTCACTAGCTTTTTTGGGAAGCCAAACCTAATCAAGATGTTTTCATAGAGGAATTTCATGATGACTTGATGAGTGGCATTCCTTGTGGGAATTTCCTCTATCCATTTAGTAAAATAATCAGTGGCTACTAGAATCCATTTATGTTGACCACTGGATGAAGGATTAATCTCACCTATGAAATCAAGACCCCACTGTTGGAAGGGGCCATTCACTACAATAGGTATCAGGGGCAAGGATTTGAGCTGTTGTTTTCCTGTGAATCTTTGGCATTTGTCACAAGACTTCACAAAGGCGCATACATCATAGAAAAGAACAGGCCAATAGTATCCAGCCCTTAGAATCTCATGAGCTATAGTTTGCTAGTAATGGTAGCCTCCACATATGCTTGAATGGAACTGATGCATAACTTGAACTGACTCTTCTTTATTTAAACATCTCAGCAAAATACCAGAAGGATCTTTCCAATACATCAGATTATTATTTATGCAAAATTTAATGGATCTATGCTTAAGAGCTCGTGCTTGACTCATGCTAAGTTCAGGAGGAGCTTCTAAATTTTGCAAAAAATGAATAATGCCTTAATACCACTCACATGAAGACAAATTCTCAGCCACCTGCTGGATGTCATGTTGTCCTTCTGTTGCTACCTCTGTATGCAAGATTACTGAACTTACTCCAATGAAATTTATGCCTAGTAGATCACAATTTTCTCCAGCCATAAGCTTAGCCAAGCCTTGGCCTTTTACTAGCTTGGTAGGCTTTACTTCTCTATCAAATTCAATCAGCTTTGCAATCCATTTGGCTCTCTTGCCATCAATGTCAGGCTGGGTCAAAACATCCTTCACAAAAGCTGAAGGGACATAGGTAATGACCTTTGTATGTAGGATATAAATTCTGAATGCCTTCAATGACTTAATAAGAGCATAAGCCTGTTTTTATATAGGATTATATTTTAGTTTAGCATCTCTCAATGTTTTGATGAAGAAGGAAATTGGGTGATCAATACCTTCATCATCTTTCTGCAACAAGACTGCTGCCACTATATCATAGGAAGCAAAAGAGAAAATATAGAAACCCTTGGTGTAATCTGGACTAATTAAAGTAGGAGCTTCCATGATAGCCTGCTTGATGACTTCAAAAGAGCTTCTTGCATTGTCTGTCCATTTAATTTCATATTCCTTCTTCAACATGGAAGTTATGTGTTTCACCGACTCAGAAAAAATTGGAATAAACCTCCTGACAAAATTTATCTTACCGAGGAAGGATTGAATATCCTTCTTTGACCTTGGTATAGACAATTTCTGAATTGCTTCGACTCAAACTGGATCAATCTTTACACCTTCTGCTAAAACAATGTGGCCTAGGACTTTGCCTTCCCTGAGAGCAAATTGAGATTTCTTTGGGTTCAGAGATATCCCAAACTATCTACATTTCAGAAAAACCTTTTTTAGGTGTTGCAAATGTTCTTCATAACTATTGGAGTACACAGTGATATCATCAAGATATATGAGGAAAAAATTGTCCTTTACTCCCACAAAGGCTATGTCCATGGCCCTCTGAAAGGTGGCCCCAACATTCATCAGCCCAAATGGCATCTTGGCATACATGAAGGTACCCCAAGGAGTGGTAAAAGCAGTTTTCTCTTGATCATCAGGGTGTACAGAAACTTGATTGTAGCCTGAGAAGCCATCTAGGAAGGACATGCCACTAGCTCCTGAAACTCTTTGCAGCAAATGCTCCATCTTGGGCAAGAGGTAGTTGTCTTTCTTGGAGCATTTATTTAGGTTTCTAAAATCGACACATAACCTGATCTCACCATTTTTATTCCTCACTATTACTAAATTTGCAATCCATTTAGAATATCTCAGTGGGATTATGATTTTAGCATCAAGGAGCTTTTTGATTTCTTTCTCAATCACAGGTAACAAGAGAGGACTGATAGGCCTTAACTTTTGTTTGAAAGGGATGGTTGTAGAATTTTCTGCACTTGACTGTTTGCTGGTTTATGTCAACATTTTGTGGTTTTCACTTACAGCCGGTTATGCATTGGCTGTAAGTTACTTATAAAAATTTCTGTAACAATTAAACACACAGTAAAATGCTTCTAACAGGCTGAAAAACACATTTCAACATTCACACATGAAAATGATAGACTCAAAAATTTTTGGCCAAAATCAAGCCCTGGAAAAACCCCCACGGGGAAAACCAGTTAGAGAGAGAGAGAGAGATTTTTATTTCTTCAGTAAGTCAAAGTACATAAATTTACACAACAGAAATTTTACTTATCTCCACCATGAAATTTCACCCAACAAATTTCTCGAAATATGTGCCAATCTGCAGCCTCGATTTCTATGCCTGTGGGTGCCTCGAAATCTGTGCTGAGGTACGGAAACCGTACAGTACGGCATTCCTTGAAAACAGTGCAACTTTCCTCGATTTCTGTGCACTAATACTGCCTCGAAAATAGTGCAGCAAACCTCGGTTTCTGTGCCAAATATTCTACCTCGAAATTTGTGTAAAACTTCTCGGGATTTGTGCCCAGAATTGCCTCGAAGTGCGTGCAGACTGTCTGGGAAACTGTGCTCAAAAAAATGCCTCTATATGTGTGCACAGAATCACCTTGAAAATTGTGCTAACTTTCTGCTGTACCTGTCACCTCGGGATGCATGCAGTAAAGAAGAAATGTCCAGCTATTAATCCATACAGATCATTAATGGCTCAGCAAGTGCCTTGAAAATCGTGCCAAAAGAAAATGGCTGCCTCGATATTCATGCAGGAGCCCTAGCTCTCTCTTCTCAACCTCTCTCTTTTTCAAACTCTCAAGAATGAAAAATGAAATGAGCCTCCCTCATCTTTTTGTCTAACCCTAAGTGGGTTCTAATCCAACGGTGGACAAATGATCCAATCCAATGGCTAAGATTGAATGAGAGTAAAAACATCACTTTATTTAATTCACATAAATAAATATTTACTCACCCACTTAACTTTAGCAAAAAGTGACTTTAATATTATAAAGTCTCATTAAGTGACTTTTAATGTGAGGGTCACTTCTTCCCCCTTCTAAGTGACATTAGGCTATTGTCACTTGGGGAACACTTCCCTAGGTACAGAACTAACACTCCCTCTTACCGGGGAAGGTGTTCCGCACCACTCCCAACTTATCTATGAAGAAGACAAACTTCCCCCTCCCCAAAGACTTCGTTAGGACATCTGCAACCTGCTCATCAGTCGATATATACTGTAGCTCAACTGCCCCTCTCTGAACGTAGTCTTGAATGAAGTGGTACCTAATCTCAATGTGCCTCGACCTGTCATGGAATACCGGATTCTCAGAGAGCTGAATGCAACTCTGATTGTCGCAATAAATCACCGTAGGTCTCAATTGCTGATCAAATAAATCTACCAATAACTTACGAAGCCACAGTGCTTCGCAAGTCGCCTGACTGGTTGCCATATACTCAGCCTCAGCATAACTCAATGCAACGGACTTCTATTTCCGGCTAAACCACGACACTGCTACCGAGCCCAAGCTGAAATAGCAACCGGAAGTGCTCTTCCGGTCCCTCACACAACCTGCCCAATCTGAATCTGTGAACCCAACCAAGCTGACTCCACCCGAACCCCTGTATTCTAGACCATAATCCACTGTCCCTGCTAGGTATCTCAATATGTGCTTTCCGGCCGCCCAATGCACACTCCTAGGCTGCACCATGAACTGGCTAAGAGTGTTGACCGCAAATCACAAGTCTGGCCTGGTGTTGACCAGATACATCAACGATCCGATGAGCTGACGATATAGTGTGGGATCCACCAACTTTCCCTCTTAAGCATGAAGTTGTTTCAAGTTGGTGATCATAGGTGTAGACATAGGCCTACAGTCCTCCATCCGATAACTCTTCAGAATCTCCACTGCATACTTCCCCTGTCCTAGGAAAATATGTCCAGGCTCCTGCCAAACCTCCATCCCCAAATATTAATGCATCAGCCTAATATCAGTCATCTCATACTCAGCTGCAAGATCTCTCTTGCACTGTGCAATAAGACGCTCATCTCTAGTGATAAATAAGTCATCAACATATAACAGAAGAATGAGTGGATCTCTACCAACCACAATGTAGTATAGGTTGGGATCAGCCTCACTCTTCTGAAATCCCATTGAAGTCAAATATGCATCGATCCTGGAGTACCAAGCTCTAGGAGCTTGCTTCAGACCGTACAAGGCTTTCCTAAGTCTGCACACATGAGAATCTCTCCCATGTATCTCGAATCCCTGTGGCTGCTCCAAATACACCTCCTCCTGCAGAAGACCATTGAGAAACGCGGTCTTCACATCCATCTGGTGGATATTCCAACCCATCTCTGCTGCTATAGATATCACTGCCTTGATAGAGGAATACCGAGCAACTGGAGCAAATGTCTCATCATAGTCAACTCCCTCAACCTATGAGAACCCCCTAGCCACAAATCGAGCCTTGAATTTCTCCACACTACCATCTGCAGCATGCTTGACCTTGTAAAGCCACTTGGAAGTCGCAACTGACTTCCCCTCAGGTCTCGGCATAATCTCCCAAGCATCATTCTTCATGATGGAATGGTACTCTTCCATCATGGCATCTCTCCATACCTGATGCTGAGAAGCCTCCTCAAATGTAGAAGGTGCAGAGTCACGAAGACTCGCAACAAGGGCCATCCCATATCTGTCTGGCTTAACAACTGTCCTGATCGCCTCCTAAGGTCTACCAAATGCTTATGCTTCCTTCAAGGTGTCCTGAAGCCACTTAGGCTTCTTCTTCCTTGAAGGCTCCTCCCAAACTGGTGTATCCTCATCTGAGGAAGTGCCAGAAGTAGAAGGTCTAACACCCTGAGGACCTGTAGCTGATGAACTAGTCCCTGAGGACCCTGTAATCTATGAGCCTGAAACCTGTGATCCTGAACCTGTACCTGTCCCTGAACCTATAATCTGAACCACTGATCCTGTAGAAGCTATGCATATACCCTGTGATCCAGTCACCCCAGAAACTTGCGGACCTGAAACATGTATCGAAGAAGCCTGACTCAACTGAGGTGTGGGAGCTGGTGGCTCCCCCTGCTCCATCTCTCTCGACTTCCTGAAGGCCCTCTCCTCATCAAACTTCACTTCCCACCTAACTACAACTCTCCTCTGGCCAGGAATGTAAAGCCGATATGCCTTCAAAGTCTCATCGTAACCCACAAAGATACCTCTCTCTGTAGTGGGCTCGAACTTCGTCCTCTTCTCAGAAGGGATGTGAGAGTAAGTCAGAGAGCCAAATATCCGAAAATGGCTCACCTCAGGCTTCTTGCCTGAATACATCTCCTCTGGAGTCATCCTCCCCAAAGCACGATGAGGACTCCTGTTCTGCAGATACACTGCAGTGTTGCAAGCCTCTACCCATAGAAAGAATGGCAACCCCTGATCATGAAGCATGGCTCTCGCTGCTCCAACGATCGACTTGTTCTTTCTCTCTGCTACTCCATTCTGCTCAGGAGTGTAGGGAACTGTCAACTGTCACTGTATACCCTCTTGCCTGCAGAAAGTATTGAACTCCTTGGAGTTATACTCACCCCCATTATCTGATCTCAACATCCTGATCTTCCTCCTCGTTTGCTTCTCCACAAGGGCTTTGAACCCTTGGAAGACACTCAATACAAGTGGGGATTTCTTGTTCCTCAAGAAGTAGATCCAGGTCTTCCTAGAGTAGTCATCAATGAAGCTAATATAGTACTCGTGACCAATCAAAGATACTGAGGACATAGGACCGCAAATGTCAGAATGAATCAGGTCAAACACTCCTGCTGCTCTCGTGTCACTGCTAGGAAAAGCAGTCTTGGTGTATTTTCCCAAAGCACACCCCCTGCACACATCACTTTGCTCAGTGTCGAACTCAGGTAAACCTGTGACCATGCTCCTCAACAATCTCAGAGCGGGGTGATGTAAATGGGCCATCCTCCTGTGCCATAACTCACATATCTCACTGCTGTTGCTGCTGCTATGTGCTAGAGCATGTTGTGGCTGAAACAATAACTTGTACAGTCGTCCGCATCTAACTCCAATATCCATGGGGGTAGATACACCTGTGGTCTTGGGAAACACCTGCACTCTCCCATCTAAGAAACACACCCCAAGACCCCTGTCCTCAATAGTGGAAACTGAAACAAGGTTCTTTTTCAGCCCAAGGACGTACAACACATCCCTCAAGGTCATGGGACTCGTGGACTCCCTCTCAAATGTAATGGTCCCCTGACCCACTGCTCTAACAATGGTGTTGTCACCAAGTATCACCTCCAACTCTCTAGTTGTCCATGATAGCTCGAAGAACAACTCCCGAGTACTTGTCATGTGTCTCGAGGCTCCACTATCAATGTACCACATACCAGTGGTGGATGGACCTATCCGATGCCCTGTCAACAATGAATGCTCACTCTCCATATCCATGTCTGTGCTGGTGGCTAAGGAGACTCTCTCTCTCTCAATCTGTCCAGCATATAGGGAAAACTCCCTCTGAAACCTGTCACCAAAATCAAAATCATCAACCTCTGCTGAGGCTGTTGTCTGTTGTCCCTGTCCCTTCTTCTTCTTCTTGCTTGGACACTGTGATGCATAGTGCCCAAACGCCTGACAACAATAGCACTTGATTTTACTCAAGTCCTTCTTCTGTCCACCCTACGGTTGCTGCTGCTGCTGCCCCTTGGCCCCGTTCTTCTTGGGACCCTTCTTCTTCTTACCCTTTGCTGTCAGTGCCACGTTCTCCTCATTTTCCCCACCACTTGATGAACTGCCCTGTACGAGACCCCTCCTGGTCTCCTCCTACACAAAGTCATCCCACAGTCTCTCCCAAGACGGTAGGTTCTCTCTACCCACTATGGCCTGCACAAATGCACTCCAGGACTTTGAAGCCCCATTCACTACTGTGTGTACTAGCTCAGTAGGAGATACCACTTCACCAATCGCTTCCAGTTCATCCTGAACTGCAGAAATCCTAGTGAGGTAAGTTGTGACTCCCTCTCCTCTGTTCATCTTGATACTATTGAGTTTCTCCTTGAGAACCATTTTCCTGTTCTCATTGGAACTCTCATACAAGCTGGTCAAGGCACTCCACATCTCATGTGCCTTGGTCTTCCCGAAAATGTGAGGGATTATGTGGTCTTTTACTGCATCAAGGATGATCCTCCTAGCTTTATAGTCCTTCTTGTTGAAGGCTGAAAGTGTTGTAGCATCTGTGCCATCTGGAATGGCAATGGGGTTGGTAGCAGTGTTCCTCACCACCTCCACCCATAGCTCATTCTCCTCCAAAATCAACAAGATTCTAGCCTTCCAAGGCACAAAATTTTCTGTCCCATTCAGCCTATCTTCAATCCTCAGACCTGTAGCCATCTGAACACCAACCCAACAGAACGCTACCCACTAACAGAAGATAAAAAATACTGAAGTTTCTGAAATCTGAAAATTTCTGTGTGTCTGCAAACTTTCACTATTGTCTGCCCCCTTGCTCTAATACCATGTATAATTTTCTGCACTTGACAGTTTGCTGGTTTATGTCAACATTTTGTGGTTTTCACTTACAGCCGGTTATGCATTGGCTGTAAGTTACTTATAAAAATTTATGTAACAATTAAACACATAGTAAAATGCTTCTAACAGGTTGAAAAACACATTTCAACATTCACACATGAAAATGATAGACTCAGAAATTTTTGGCCAAAATCAAGCCCTGGAAAAACCCCCACAAGGAAAACCAGTTAGAGAGAGAGAGAGAGATTTTTATTTCTTCAGTAAGTCAAAGTACATAAATTTACACAGCAAAAATTTTACTTATCTCCACCATGAAATTTCACCCAATAAATTTCTCGAAATCTGTGCCAATCTGCAGCCTCTATTTCTGTGCCTGTGGGTGCCTCGAAATCTATGCTAAGGTACAGAAACCGTACAGTACGGCCTTCCTTGAAAATAGTGCAACTTTCCTCGATTTTTGTGCACTAATACTACCTCGAAAACAGTGCAGCAAACCTCAGTTTCTGTGTCAAATATTTTGCCTCGAAATCTGTGTAAAATTTCTCAGGATTTGTGCCCAGAATTGCCTCGAAGTGCGTGCAGACTGTCTGGGAAACTGTGCTCAGAAAAATGCCTCAATATGTGTGCCCAGAATCACCTTGAAAACCATGCTAACTTTTTGTTGTACCTGTCACCTCGGGATGCGTGCAGTAAAGAAGAAATGTCCAGCTATTAATCCATACAGATCATTAATGGATCAGCAAGTGCCTTGAAAATCGTGCCAAAAGAAAATGGCTGCCTCGATATTCGTGCAGCCCTAGCTCTCTCTTCTCGACCTCTCTCCTTTTCAAACTCTCAAGAATGAAAAATTAAATGAGCCTCCCTCATCTTTTTGTCTAACCCTAAGTGGGTTCTAATCCAACGGTAGACAAATGATCCAATCCAATGGCTAAGATTGAATGAGAGTAAAAACATCACTTTATTTAATTCACATAAATAAATATTTACTCACCCACTTAACTTTAGCAAAAAGTGACTTTAATATTATAAAGTCTCATTAAGTGACTTTTAATGTGAGGGTCACTTTTTCCCCCTTCTAAGTGACATTAGGTTATTGTCACTTGGGGAACACTTCCCTAGGTACAAAACTAACAATGGTGTCTTTTTCCAGAGGAATTTTATGTTGAATGATATATGTATCATAGGTTTTCAGATCACTGTATTCCCAAGTGAATACATCAGCAAACTCTTTCATAAGACTGCAATAATCTGACCTTTGATCAGCAGTCAACTCAGTAGACAAATTTATGAATTTAGGATGATTTTGGCTACCTATATTATGCTGATGGACATCAGGGTCTTTCTCCTTTTTCACAGGTTTGAAGGGGACATCATTATGGTCAAAAAGCTTCTCAAGAGGTACTAGACCTAGAGGTATATGATTGCTTGGAAACTAAACAATATTGTGTTGACCCATTTTCCCTTTCAAATTAGGCTTCTAGGATTCCTCTGCATTTAGATTTTCTTGGTCAATATGTATATCAAAAAATTCATCAACGACTTGGAGAAATCTACTAAGTTCATCATCATCCTCAAAGACTTTCCAATATTTGACATTATCAGGTAGGGATGGCCTGTATTTGACTTGGATTTCATAGTTCAATTTAGGAGGCATAGGAGGAATGAACATACGAGCAGAGACAACAAGGGAATCATCTAGGTGGTTCATAGCTCTAGGTATATAAGAAATGTCAAAAAATCATAGAAGAGTCTCTAAGTTTCCATACCTCATCTCTCTATGCTTTTAGCCTGACATTCTTTGCTTGGAAATTGTTTTTCACTTGTTGTATGATGAGCTCTGCATCTCCAAATATCTTCAGACACATGATTCCCATTTCTTTAGCAGCCTTTTCTCCCAACAGCAAAGCCTCATACTCTGCTATATTGTTGGTAGTCTTGAAATCTATTTTATAAGACAAATGCATAGTCTCCTTTGAAGGAGAGATCAAAACTACACCTACACCTGTTGAGGCTTGAGTACTGTCACCATCAAAAAACATGCTCTAGACAGAAGTGGTTACTTCTTCAAATTGCTGACAAGTAGGCTTTGTGAGTTGCAACGGTGCTGGATGAGAGTCATCGATTTGCATAATACATACCCCAAAGTCTGTGTCCAATGCAGAGATGGGATGATTTATAGAATTATTTTCATTACTGATGATGTAGGCAAGTTGATTTTCTCTATAGAGTCTTTTGGTTTCACCTCCAAACATCAGGATTGTAGCATAAGCAGGATCCATCTGTAGGGTACCTCCTAGCCTTTTACTCCATGAACGGGACAAGAGGAGGCCAAACTTGGGTGGGATATCAAAAACTACTACATCCATCACTATGCTTTTTGTAGGCAGTTGGGAGAGATTTATGACAAGGTCTTTTATGAGGCCTAGGCATCTAACTTTCCTAGAGTCAAAAGAGAAAAGATCATGGTAAGGTTTTGTGATGTTAATCCCAAGCTCATCCATCATTGCTTTTTTCATAAGATTGTGGGATGCTCCTGAGTCTAGCAAACAATTGTGAAGGATTTTGTCATGGATGTTCAGGGATATAGAAAGGTGGACAAGACTCATCCAGTTCTTGAACCATAGGACCTAGGGTTACTGAGGGCTTATCATCTTGCAAATTTACAAAGTCAACATCTATGGGTGTCTTTGGTTGAAGGGATTTCAATATAGATGACTTGAAGGAATCATTCTTCATAAGCTCTATCAATGGAAAAGGGATTTTCAGTTTCTGAATTTCTGATTAAAGATTGAAAGAGTAAGACAATTTGTCAGAAGTTCTTACCTCTTGTGATGGAGATTTAAGTTGAATCTAATCATGGACTGAAGGTTGTAATGGGATTTGATGCTGTTTTGAAGGAGCAACAATCTGTTTGTAGGAGAAGCAATCTTTTTTGCATGAGGAGAAAATTGTTTTGTAGGGACAAGATTCTTCTTTCCGGGAGAAACAATCAAAGGCTTTTTAGCAGCAGGCTTGGACCTCAAATTGTAACCTCCTTGATCATCTTCCTGATACAAGGATTCTTCAGTGATCTGCTCGTTCATGAGGGATTCCTCATAATCTGATTGTGTCAAGAAAGAGGGATCAACTTCATCTTCCATGCAATTGATATTGTCTTCTTCCTCTCCTTCTCCCTGAGTAAGCTCTTGTTCTTCTTCCAACATAGCATTTTGCAAAGGAGCTCTGATTCTTTGTTCTTCAGCTGGGTTCCTATCCCTTTGGAGGATCTGAGCCTGTGGGTTATTTCTTCTGTAAGGAAAAGTATTAGGGTTTCTGGGAACAAAGTCATTTGGTCCTTTACCTCTTGCAGGTTGTTGACCTTGAACTTTCAGTTTAGACATTTCAGATGTTAAGTTGTCCAACATCTTGGCCTTTTTTTCCATTTTTGTTTCTGATGAAGAAGGAGGATCTGGATATTGCTTCTTTCTGTCCATTTTTCCCTTAAGTTTCTGATATGCAACAATATTAGACTCAACTTCAAGAGCATCATCTTGCATGAGTGATAAAGAAGCAGATCTTCTTTCTCTGAGAACAAGACAAAACTCGGAATCAAAAGCATTTGCATAAGTGATTTTGGATGAAGTATCTGTAGGTTTGATCTCAACAGGGATCTTGCTGAACATTTTGTTAAATCTCTTTGTGAAATTTGAAACAGACTCGCCATTTTCTCTCTTCAAATTACTAAATTATGTGATATAGTAGAGGTGGTCTCTTCTTTCTCCCCAATGCTTCAAAAATATGTCATCTAGAGCTTCAATGTCAGCTACTGATCCAGTAGGTAACTCTTTGAACCATTTCCTATCTTGACCATCTAAACTCTGCACAAAAACCCTAGTCCACACATCCTCTTGCTCAATATTTATGTTCTTAGCATAATTGTAGAATGCCTCTAAATGTTCTTCAACTGTAAAGTCTCCCCCTCCAGTAAACTTAGGCATATATTTTTGGTAATCTCCAGTAGGCATAGCAGAAAGGGGGTTAGGAAAATTTAGAGGGGCATATCTGGAAACGAGGATCTTTTCCATCTTAGTCATAGGGACATTCATAGTGGATGTGGGTATGGAAGGGACATAAGAAGATGTTGTTGGTGTGGGTGGTATCTGAGGAGGTACAGGTGGTGATAAATGTGGTAGGTTTAACTCAGTGGAGTCGCCAAGAATTTAGGTGAGAAGACTCATTGGCTGATAAGGAAAAAAGGAATCCTTATAGAACTATCCAAGTAATAAGGCCAACTTCTCTTCATGTTTATCTAAAGTATCTTGCAAGATATTTTCAATGGCAGGAAAATTGGTATGAACATGAGAATAGTTTTATTCAAGCTCATTTTGTAAGGGATTTAGGAAAGAGGAACAATCCTCTTATTTGATAAGCTCTAGAACTTCTTTTCCTAAGTAAGATTGGATGATATGTTCAAAAATTGGATCTACAATAGCAGAAGTGGTTGAAGATTCCTCAACTTTCAAATTTTCTAATTCACTTATAATTTTCTGAGAACTAGATGCTTCAGTAGAAGAAGATTTAAAGGGAGGTCTATTTGATATAACAGAAGAAGTACCTCTAGAAGTACCTGATGTGGTTCCTCTTGTAGATATGGAAATTTGTCTTTGCGAAGCTCTTCCTCTCCTTATAATCTGTTCAGGATCTGAAACAGGTGCCACTGGTGGCCTTTTAGTATTTGTTCTGGTACTTGGTCTTCTCGAAGCCACTTTGTTCCAATGGAGTCGCCAGATAGCTGATTACAACCAGGATAATGTCCACACTTTGCCTATCATCAAAGTTGGATGTATGTTGTTTCCCAAGGAAGCTGAGCTTCAATCTCTTCTCCCCGGCAACGGTGCCAAAATGTTAGCACTCCAGGAAACTCTTCTAGGTTGCAACTCGAAGATGCTTGGTAACTTAATGATTTTCTCAATTGGATCAAGTCGGATGACTAACACTAGGTTTTACTAAATCAAAGCATGCATAGATATATCAATGGACAAGGATTTTAACCAACTTTGTTCAGGGGTTTTGGATAAAATATATGGATGGACAGATCTTATATCATCAACAGAAACATACATAAACTATATTTACGAATGGCCAATGTTATAAACAAATGATACTTGTACAGCTCAGTCAATCAGTCTAATGAAAATATGACAATTCTCAGACACTAGATCAGCTTAAAGAAATGAAACACTCATTCAAATACAAGCATAGAATGGATAATAAGTGAAACTGAACATCATAGGCAAAAGAAGATTAGATTATGATATATAATGAGAAGTCTGAAAAAGTACAATATGTGTGCCAATATCCAAAATCGAACCTGTATTTCTTCTGAATTTTTAGGCTTTATAGCCTTTACATGACAGTTCCAGATCCTAAGAAAAAGGATCTGTTTTACTAAAGATGGACAATTAAAAACAGATTACAATAAAATAGGAAAAGATCCTATTTTAATGGTCAAAACATTATCTTCAACTAATCTTCAGGGTCTTCGACAGCTGCAATGATCTTGAGATGTTGATGGAGGAAATTTGAAATTCCTACCTAGAAGACAATTCATCTCTTTACTAAAAATAGGTAAGAAGCCTTACTTCTTCCATTTCCCTGGCATCTTCAAAACTGAAATAGAACCTTAATATTTATACCTCTGCTCCTCATCTTGCATTAGAAACCATCTTCGAGGTATCTAGTTTTAAGAATCTCGTCTCTGTACAAAATGGCAGCCTTCTGCATTGTTATACATTTTCGATGGCTAGAAAGGCTAGAATTTAATTATGTTAGCAACCGAAAGCTCTGCTTTCGGTGGCTAATGAACAATTCGACATGTTCGCCTAAGCCATCAAAAGCTCTATTTGTTTTAGTTTGTAAAATTTCGCAAAAATGTATGGCCTTGCATCTTCTAATCTTCATTTTTTCTAATTGAGATCTTCTGCACCCTGAGCTAGGTCTGGACTATCAGCAAGACTGAGGACTGTTGCTGCTAAGGTTTCAAGGTATGAGTGTGTCTTAGGCTGGGGCTTTGGAGACATCTTCTTATTTCTCAGAAGCTTGACCTTCCTATTCAACTTGATGTTGTCTCTTATCAACCTTATATTTCTCTCCTTTAACTTATTATGCTTTTTAGTTATCCCTTGGAAGGAGACATATAATTCAGTATTTCTTTCAGTCAACTTTTCATTCCTTTTCTTAATTACTCTTTGAAGTATTTCGAGTTCATATACCTGTCTGAGAAGTTGATTGATCTTCTATGCGGAATACTTCTTTGCCTTGTTGGTCGATGCTTTAGCAACCTGCTGATCTTGCTCAACCTGAAGCTCTTGCCCTGTCACAGCTTCCTCATGTTCTGCTTCAACTTCTTGCTGCTCATCATCTTCAGAATCTGTGTAAGGGAGGTTTAAAATGTTTTTAATTTTTGGAGAATTTCTCCTTCTATACCCTCACTGAAAACTAGTTTCTTTTTAGCCCTTTTAGGCTTGGAAGATGGAGAGGGTTGATCAATTGCAATTGGGGAAATGGCTCTCCTTTTCCTCTTTCCACTTCTGGGAGTGGAATATTTCTTTGAAGAGGATTTCTTATTATCTTTGGGTTTTAGCTCTGTTTTAAACTCATTAAAAAACAGGAAATGTGCCCAGCCAATGTTCCTTCTTTGGAGTAATTCACCAACCAAGAGCCTGATCAAACCATGATGAGATAACCTGCCTACAACTTTACTTGGATTAGCTTGGACTTGATGGGCCATCTTAGTCAAGCTTTTGTGTACATAAAAAGGCAGGTTCAAGGGGCTCCTTCCAGTGAAGTGATTCATCAATTTGAAATGTTAAATCATTACTCTATTATATCTGCCCTCACAGGTTATATAGACAAGGATTGAATTCAACAGGTGCTGCCATTTTTCTTCAAGATAGGACGTGGGAATGTCCTTCTTCCATATAATATTTTTGTGTCCTGGCTTCAGGTAGGACTTGAATTCCATATCCTTTGTGGCAGTAGTTTTAAACCAGGTTTCTCCTATCCTTCAAAGTTTTGTAACTTCAGATATGAGAGCTTCATTGACCTCGAATTCTTCTCTGCCAATTACTGCCTTTCTACCATCAAAAGTTCTAGCAAAAGCTTCTGCTGCCTACTGGTGTGATCCCTGTAGTTTTTCACAAAACTTATAGCAGCCTGTGTCCTTGAAAAGTTGACACACTTCGGGGTGTGACTCAAGATAACAGATTTCATCGAGCTCCTTCCTGAGGACTGGTCCTCCTCCTTTTTTCATCTATTAATTGTTTCTTGACACTTGCAATCAAAAAATTTGAGCTTGGGAGACAAGGTCGACGTGAATTCAGGAAAGAGTAGACTTGGCGACAGGTAGAAGTGAAAGATGAAGGACGTGTTTGGCTGAAAACCTGACTTTGAGGGATGTGGATGGATAGACTGATCATGAGAGTTTAAATGACTTGTCAATTTTGGTAGATGGGGGTTTTATACAAACCCGTGGGAAATTTTGAAATTGAATTTTTGCATAATTACAAAGGATGCGCAGTTTTAAATGTCGAATTGATAGGATAGGGTAAGGTTCAATCAATTAGGATTAGAACATCATTGCAGCAGGTTTCGAATTGATCAGATTGTGTCTTAACTTGCTTTGATTCTTTTCGGCGGCTACGGAAAAGATGATCCTCCTTCAAAATTCTGGGATTTGACCTTTGATTTGATCTTTAACTGTTTTGAAACTGCCTCACTTTCGATAGCTAGGATAATTTTGCCTTTAAGCATGTGGGCTGTCGAAATGTTTGAAACCGCCTTCGATTTCAGTAGCTTGAAGGATCTCATCTTCATGCTGTAAGCTACCGAAAGCTGGGTTTTCGATGGCTAATGAATAGTTGAAATGTCCGCCTAAGCCACCGAAACTTGAGTTTTCTTTTTTGAATAAAAAGTAAAATGCAATGTTTTTTCAAACTTTATTACCTACTTAAAACTCTAAAAAATGAGCCAAATTTTTTTTTTAAAAATGTATTTTTCAATGACTTCCTATCACCTAGAATAACAAACTTGACTATGTTATTTGAGGAGATAACACGTTGGATGTGGAATTAATTTCTGCATCCAAAGAGTGCTCCCGCTCGAAATTTTAGTAAAAACAAAGGGATATATCTTGAAAATACGAACCAAAAAGGTATTTTTTTTTTTATGACAAATATCTCAAGTCAACCATTATGTTGACTAATTTTATTGAAATTCTATTGGTTCTTGAATTCCAACTCATCAAGAAATTATGGTTGGCTCGTTTTCTTATATGATAGCTCGTTTTCTTATAAGGCCCATTTTAGACCTCAAATTTCCTCTAATGATCTTTCCTTCACAAAATAAACAAACGTGACTTAATCTCAAGTTGAGATCACTTAAATCATTTGTCTCCAAAATTTATAAAAGTCACTTTTATTCATTAAATAATAAAAGTACCCAACTTAACTTTATAAAATCACTTTATAAATTCAATTTACTAGAGATAGACATTTGGTTGGTCACTTCAACTTGCTAGGTACCATCATTGGAGAAGTACCCCCAAGCTACCAAAAGCTAACACTCCCTCTTAGTGAGGGAGGTACTTCTAGCACCTCCACCACCTATATCTATCTCCAATCCCATCACATTTTCTGTTGTAGCTGCCCCCTCTAACTCATAAGCATGTCCTACTACCAATCCTGGAACCTGAGCTGAAAACCTATGTCAGTCACCCATGCTCAAAGGAGTCTCCTCACACTCTGAGCATCCTGCAGTGTCATCTCATACCAACTGAATTTTCTGACAGAATTATATGAATCATCACATTCACTGTAGTGTCCCTTTTTGGAAACATTAGGCACACTATCACAAAATATTTCAATAGAGACTTAAAACTTTAGACATTAGACGCATTCTTTCTCAAAACCCTCATTGACAATGAATTTCACACTGATTCCATGGTTACGAGACAACTGAGGTAGCTCTAGGAAGGTGATATAGAGCTTCTAATTGCATTGACAATATTATATATGTGGCTTCTTGATATTGTGTGGCTGACAACTTTTCACAAACACTTCACATACATCCTCCTTCAGTATTTTGTCTAGTTTTGAAACTAGGAAGACTAAGAGACTAGCATTTATTTGTCTTGTTCCAAACACCTCCATACCTTTCCAAAATTATTCTGGAAGGACCCTATGGGATTTAACACATCCTAATAGACCTCAAACACTCAATGGTCGAATCAGAAAACTCCTTTTGACATGTTATTCAAGTCTACTCAAATTTGGCCAATTTCAAACTTTGAACTAGTGAACCCAAACTGCTCCAAATGCACCCAAATGCTTTCAAATTATGGATGGATGGGGTTGATGGGTCTTAGGACATCCTAATACATATATTATACATTTATACATTCATTAAATAAATCCATGGCTTGCATTTCTCAAGAAGGAAAGAAGGGGGAAAACACTAGTGAATTCGAGGGTTAAAACCCCACTAGTCAATGACCTTTTTGGCTTCCCAAACAGTGTACAACCTCCCCTAAATTATGAACATATAATTTTATTTGATTGAGGACCTCAAGGGAAACCACAATGCATCGTTAATCAGGTTCTATAGTCTTCTATCACTGCCATAAAACCGAATATTTTGAGACATAGAAATTGCATGGAAAAGTTAACAATGGACATGGAACTTGCTTCACAAACTTTAATAAAAAACCAAAGGGGTCTGCATATAGTATATTGTTAATAAAAATTACATCATAGGCTGCTCGAAACATCAGAAAATTCTCATATAATTTCTGATACAAATAGATATAAAATTACTCCAAAAATTCCATATGAAAATAGAGGGGAAACTAGCTCGAATTCATGGTTTGCTTGCAATGTTTACATAAAATACATGGAATTTCGAGATATGGATCAAATTTTCAGCTCAATACAGTGATATACATCATATACAATCATAATGGATTCACAAAATCATTCTCCACAAATTTTAAACAATTATGAATGTGCCATCAACAAATGAACATGGGCATTGAGAGAAGATTGTGAGAAGAGATAGTGGCGAAAGACATGAGAGATGAAATTGAACTATAGAGGCACTTGAACCTGCAACAAAACACCTTCATTAAGGTATTATAAGAGGTCTGGATGGACTCTCCTCCAACCAAATTGGACGGGGATATTTCACCTTCGAAATTGGTTCAATGGCAGGGAGGATGAACATCCACCGTGCAAGGACAAGCTAATGATCTCCCAAATTGAAAATATGCAAATGAAAAATGATCAAAAACTCACCCAATTCGACTTGATCCTCTTTTAATAACCTCATTTACCTCCTTCCCCTCCAATAAACTCAAATTTCCCTCCTCTTGGTTCATTAACTCGAATTAGTGTGAATATTGGTTGTTACATTAACCTAAGTGACACTTGTCTTGATTTTGCTTAATATCCGTCATGAATTTCTACTTGGAATCCTTCATGAAGTGTCCTTGGGATCTGCACATCTCATGTTCCCTCTTTGGGTCTATTTTTCGCTCTTACATGTCATAAATGTCATAATAGTTGTAAGAGAATCTATCATAAGTGTCATAAGGTGTCATAGGGTTGTCATAGAATCTATCATTGACTAAAAATAGTTGTGTGACTTTGCACCTTCCCCGTGGGAGTTACTTATCCCTCCAAATTCGAATTTGAGTATGGTTCCATGTGTAAAGGAGGAATATTCCCTCATGTGGACCCCACATATCCATTTATGCACCCCCAAGTCCAACTAGGACCCCATTCCACTTCATTTTGGAGCAATTAATGATTTTTCCATTATTTATTGGCCTATTTTCCAGCATAATTTAGAATTTTGATTTTCCATGAGAAACTATAAGCCTTGGGGTTAAATCTTAATGTTTTAATTTTCCCACATAACCATTAGGAATTGGATAGGCCAACTTAATTGTTTATCTGAAAATTATTTAATTGGGGACATTATTGTCCTCCCCACCAAAGATTTCTTATCCTCAATCAATTTCAAACATGGACGTTGAATAACCTACTTTCCTTCTAAAACTTTGCTTCCAACATGTTCCAAAGATCAGTTGAACCTTCATACTTGCATTGAGATTTCCAACTTAACTCCTACCATCAATCCATGATTGAACTTTCTTGGAACACTTCCTTGCAACATAGAGTTTGAATTTACAAAACAACCAATTTTCCTTAGTTGTAATTGTGTATTTCCAAAAGTAAAGAGATGTGGATTTTTCATATTGATATCTCATGTGACATCACCACTAAACACCAAAAGATTAATTAAATCCATCAAAAAAAAATTGCACAATTAATCTTTACCTCCTTCATAATTTGGAAACCTTTTATGAACTTCCAACCCTTTTGCTCACTGTATAATTCTTTGAATTTTCCATTGAGTTTCCAAACTTTGAGTTTTCAAGATTCCAATAAAATTTCAAAGAGGAACCACCATGCTTGCTACTGCACTACTCTAATTACAATCACCTAATTCGCAAGTGGTGACTCAATCTCCCATACTGCTTGTTTCCCCCAAAATTGAAACTAGTGAGACCAAAAATGATCCCAGGGTCCCAAATGATCATGATACATGCATTATGTGAAATGTCTACTATGAAATTCCATGAACACCAAGCATGTGAAAACTGAATCCATCTCTCAAAAGGTCTCCTACATAGGAAACTGGAACACTACTCTGCAAAGATGAACTCAAAAAACTGAAGGTTGGTTTTCTCTCTCAAACCAACAATTGAACTATTGTTGCAAGTGTGTTGAAACCAAGCAATGTCAGGATCCCATTACTTGTATTGCACTCCAACAAATATGAGTTCTCTCCAACCCATACCATCAAGAAAGAGAATGAATGGATCCCACTACCTTATATGCATCCTTCCAAACATCATGATCAACAAGAAGAGTATATCATCATGAAGGATGGAAAAATCAAAATACACTAGTGGAAGTTTATCACTTCTACTACAAAACAAAATTTATGCACAACTCTCCCAAAAAGAATGCAACTTTGGAATGTAATGCCAAATCAAATTGAGTCTCTTCAATGATGCACGAAAGTGCGCATAATTAGGACTCATTCTCAAATGACATAAGAAATCATCATCAAAGAACCATGGATTCCCATGCAACTAC
Organism: Larix kaempferi; assembly: GCA_027924585.1. Taxonomy (NCBI): domain Eukaryota; kingdom Viridiplantae; phylum Streptophyta; class Pinopsida; order Pinales; family Pinaceae; genus Larix; species Larix kaempferi. The sequence goes on from BSBM01000076.1 coordinate 5,316,952, forward strand.
TTACAAAATAAAAATGGTGTGTTCATGAGGTCTTTGCAAATGCAAGCAATAATTTCACCCTTGGGAGTGCTCAACTCCAACATGTGTCTACTCACCCAATCCGATGGATAAACAAACACTCCAATTGAATGGTCCAAAAGGAAATCTTGAGGCTTCCCCAAGTGCACAACTCCAATGGCTCAACTTTATGCCATTGGTTCCACTCAAATGGTTCAAGTGGATTAGGGAGGCGTCAAAGGATGCAAGTGAATGCCTTTGATGTTGATGAAAGGGATTTGGTGCTTTCATCAATCCATCACAAAAAAAATGTGGGAGCCGCATGCTTCTCATTTGGAAACAACAAAAAGAAACCTTTCACCAAATTTTCATCCCCATTTGACGTGGTTGAAAAAGAAGTAGGGGGTGAATAACTGTGAACCAATTTTACCTCTTTGAAACTCTTACCCATCAAAATTTTGAATGCATATTCTACATCATTGGTTGGTACAATTATTGTGAGATCATGTGCCTCCTCCAAGACTCTGCAACTCTCACCATGAGGCATCTCACAATCCCTCTGAACAAGAACAAGTGCTTGGCTTCCTTCTTGTTTAAATGTAGCCTCTTCAAGCAAATACATATCAACATGTACCTCATGTTCCACCATCACATGAGGTTCCTCCTTTATAACATAAATGCTTTCATCCCTTGAATGATTGTTTGATATGTAGGAGGGTGTAAAGGACCTTTGCAACCTCTCTTGAAGTTGCTCAACATGCACCATAGATTTTTAAAGTGCATTTTTGGTGGACTCCAACTCATTTTAGAGATTGTCATTCTCTTATGCATCCTTCAAGGTTATTCCAATATACAAACCAACAATATCAATTAAATAATCTCTATCAGAAAGAAAATTCAAAAAATTACCTTTGGTGTCCAACATTCCCTTCTGGATTTTCTCCATGTCTTTAGGTGGATATTTCTCCTTCACACACCAACAAATTTTGAAACCAATGCATGTGTTTCATGGAGAGTATTCAAGGCCTCTTGAATCTTCTTTTGATCCATCTTCAAGGACCCTACAAGAAAATGAGGTTCTTGCAAATGAACCTCCTCTTCTTCTTCCTTGTTGCTTGGACCAACTTCATGAATCTCAAGTGATGATGGGGAAGTTGATCTTGGTTATTATTCAACTGCTACAAGGTCTTCATATCCATGGTCAATGGAAATTTGGCTTGCAGCAACACCTGCAAAAGTGATCTCTATGTCACCAACATAGAGGTATGAGCACCCATCAATAGGTACTCATTCACAATTAAAGAATCCATCAATAGATTCTATTTGATCCATGTCCAAAGTAGAATGTGTATCGGAATGATATTCAGTAGTTTTAATGGAATCTTCTTCATGCTCATGTGATGTTTCTTCATCTTTTTCAGAGTCACTTGGGAGTGACTTTCGATCCTCTTCATGTAATGCTTCTTCTGCTTCACCAACTATAGAAATAGGTGGCTCATGGGTCTCCTCAATGTTTGTGGATGGTTGATTATTCCTTACTGATTTCACATATGCACTCTTAGTCCTATATCCAAGCACCCAATTGACAAAGTCTTCAAAAGGAATGGCCTTTTGTGTCTTTCCCATCAAAGCAAGATATACTTAATATTGTTGAGGAAAAGTTTTACATGTTGCTCTCAATATTTCTAATTCATTCATAGGATTAGCCTTTGGTGTTCTGGAACATACATCTTCTTCATACACAAGGTCATAATAATAACCCTCATCCCTTATGAAATCATAATAAGTGTTGCATGATGGAAACTCTTCCTCATACCATTCACATTCTTCTTCATATTGCTCATAGGAGTCATCATAATAGTAAGACATGGCTGCAACTTCTTATTCAAAAGATGATCTTAATTCACAGGTGCAAGTACCATGCTCCGATACCACTATAATGTCCCCTTTTGGAAAAATTAGGCACGCCATCACAAAATATTTCAATAGAGGCTTAAAACTTTAAACAGTGGAAGCATTCTTTCTCAAAACCCTCATTGACAATGAATTTCACATTGATTCCATTGTTATGAGACAATTGAGGTAGCTCTAGGAAAGTGATATGGAGATTATGATTGGATTGAAAATATTATATATGTGGCTTCTTAATATTGTGTGTCTGAGGACTTTTCACAAACACTTCACATGCATCCTACTTCAGTACTTTGTCTAGTTTTGAAACTAGGAAAACTAGGAGACTAGTATTTCTTTGTCTTGTTCCAAACACCTCCAGACCTTTCCAAATTTATTCTGGAAGGACACTATGGTATTTAAAACATCCTAAAAGACCTCAAACACACAATGTTTGAATCAGAAAAATCCTTTTGACATGTTATTCAAGTCTACTCAAATTTGGCCAATTTTAAACTTTGAACTAGTGAACCCAAACTGCTCCAAATGCACCCAAATTCTTTCAAATTATGTATGGAGGGGCTTGATGGATATTATTAAATCCTAATATATCTATTAGAAACGTATTCATTCATTAAATACATTCATGTCTTTCATTTCTCAGGAAGGAAAGAAGGGGAAAAACACTAGCCTAATTCGAGGGTTAAAACCCCACTAGTCAATGACCATTTTAGATTCCCAAACACTGTACGAAATCCCCTAAATTATGAAAAGAGACTTGTATTTTATTAAGGAACTCAGGGAAACCAAAATTCATCATTAATCAGGTTCTATAGTCTGATATCACTCCCATAAAACCGAATGTTGTGAGACATAGAAATTGCTTGGAAAATTTAACAATGGACATGGAACTTGCTTCACAAAATTTAATCAAAAACCAAAGGGTCCTGCATGTAGTATATTGGTCATAAAAATTACATCATATGATTCTTAAAACATCATCTAAATCTCAGAGAAGGTCTAATACAAACAGATATAAAATTATTCCAAAAAGTCCATATGAAAGTAGAGGGTAAACTAGCTTGAATTGATGGTTTGATTGCAATGGTTACATCAGAGACATGGAATTACAAGATATGGCTCAAAGGTGAAGCTAAATACAACAATATACATCATATATCATCACAATGTAGTCACAAAATCATTCTCCAAAAAAATTATTCAACTATGAGTGCGCCATCAACAAATGAACATGAGCATTGAGAGAATATTGTGAGAAAAGATAGTGGATAAAGACATGAGAGATGAAATAAAACTGTAGAGGGACTTAAACCTACAAAAAATACATTCATTAAGGTCTGTTAATAGGTCTAAGTGGCCTCTCCTCCAACCAACTTGGACAGGGATGTTTCACCTTCTAAATTGGTTCAATGGCAGCGAGGATGAACATCCACCGTGCAAGGACAAGTTAAAGCTATCCCAAATTGAAAAGATGCAAATGAAAAATGACCAAAAACTCGCCCAATTCAACTTGATCCTCTTTTAATAACCTTCTTGTCCTCCTTTCCCTCCAATAAACTCTAATTTCCCTCCTCTTGATTCATTAACTCGAATTAATGTTAATCTTGGTTGTTACATTAACCCAAGTGACACTTGGAATCCTTCATAAATATTCCTTGGGCCCCACACACCTCATGCACCCTCTTTGGATCTATTTTTATCTCTTACATGTCATAAATGTCATGATAGTTGTAAGAGAATATGTCATAAGTGTCATAAGGTGTCATAGGGTTGTCATAGAATATGTCATTGACTAAAAATAGCCCTGTGACTTTTCACCTTCCCCATGGGAGTTATTTATCCCTCCAAATTCGAATTTGAGGATGGTTCCATGTGTAAAGGAGGAATATTCCCTCATGTGGACCCCACATATCCAGTTATGCACCCTCAAGTCCAGCTAGGACCCATGCCACTTCATTTTGGAGCAATGAATGATTTTTCCATAATTTATTGGCTTATTTTCCACCATCAATTTAAAATTTTGAATTTCCATGAGAAACTATAGGCCTTGGGGTTAAAATTCCCACATAACCCTTAGGAATTGGATAGGCCAACTTAATTGTTTATCTGAAATTATTTAATTAGGGACATTACATTCACTTGTTTCTAATACTAACACTGACCCTAAATCCAAGATCACCTTAAATCCAATCATAGGTTGTCCTATAAACCTATAAAAATTACCCTCTATGACACCAAGCCACATAGTTTCATCCTGGGTAGCTCCCTCTGAATGTATGAGCACATGTCCACTATGGAACCAGACTCCATACCCCTTGTCCTCTAGAGTTGAAATTGAAAGTAAGTTCTTCTTCAATTCTAGGATTCATCACTCCTACCACCTATAGAGTTCCTCTTGACTCTATTTGGAATAAAATTGTTCCAACCCCCTTTACTGCATGTATGGTGTCGATTCATCTATCCACATAGCAGTCTGAATCCATCTCTTAAAACTAAAGGAATATTGACCTCATCCTTGTCATATGATGAGACGATCCATTGTCCACAATACATGCTCCAATATCCTCAAACTCTGCACTATCAATACTTGAAAGATAAGTAATCAAAGAAAACTACTTCTCAAACTTCTCAGCAAAATATTCAACCTCGGTTGATGTTGCTTCTTGTGCCTCTTTTTTGCTTTTCTTCTTGTTACGACATTGTCCTGCATAGTGGCCAAACTTATGACATGCAAATCATATCACTTTGCTCATGTCCTTCTCTTGTTCACCCTTTGACTTGGTTTTACTTGTAGAAACTTTCTTGGAACTGTTCTTTCCCTTTGCTGAAGTGGGCACATTTTCCTTATCCTCATCACCCTTATCCTGATTGTTCTGAAGAGTTTGTTTTCGAGTCTCGTCCTAGATGAATTCATCCCAAAGTCTCTCTCAATCAGGAATATGTTCCCTGAAAACAATACACTGAAAAAATGTATTCCATGGTTTTGAAAAAACATTCAAGGCAGTTCTAACTAGTTCTACCCCTTCCACCTTTTCTTCAACAGTCCCTAGTTGAACATGAATTCATGTCAACTTGGTAAGGTATAATGCAACTGTATCATTTTTTTTCATTGTGGTGTTTCTCAGTTTTTCACTCTCACTCATGTTGTACATTCAACCATTTGCCTCAATTTTTGTGCACTTATACATCAATAAATGTTGTACCTTTTTTTTCCTCAATTTTTGTGCCATATTCTCTCATGCATGTGGCCTATACAGCTCCATTAAATGTTCTATATACACCTCGATTTATATGCATAATTCCTCCTCGATTTTCGTGTAGATTTATCCTTGATTTTTGTGCAAATTTCCTCTCACACATGTGGTTGTACCTATTCAATTAATTGATTTACTTTTCCTTGGGATTCCTGCCCACTATCCTTGGAAATCACGCCTTCTTTCTTCTTGAGAAATGTGCCCTATATTGCTGCAACTTTTTCTTCTTTCTCTCTCTCCCAAACTTCTCTTCTCTCTAATGTGCCTCATCTCTGTCTAATCTCTCCTTTTATTCTCCATTAATGAATAACGACCCCAACCATATATCGCAATGGCCAAGATTAAATGCTGCCTTAAAAAAATCAACATATGTGACTTAATATCAAGTTGAGATCATTAAATCACTTAAGTATCCAAACCTTATAAACGTCACTTTTATTCATTAAATAATAAAAGTAACACACTTAACTTTATAAAGTCAAGTCACTAGAGAGAGACATTTGTTCGATCACTTCTACATGCTAGGCATAATCATTGCAGAAGTACCCCCGAGTTACCAAAAACTAACAATTTAGATATTCAACAAAATAGCATCCACTATATTTTATTGGGAAACGGGTCAATATACTATAGGAGTTCTCTATTGAAAACATATAAAGGGCCAATTGGGCCTTAGCTTTGGGAAAACTCCCTTAAGTTTTACAACAAGAAAACATTTGTGTTGGAACCCACCTTTCTTTTACCAACTTAAAAAAATAGTCCTCCTCCATCCAATTAGGGTTAAACTTAAAGGGACTTGGAGTTTTTCTCCCTATAATTGACATTTCAACAAACATAGGGAAATGATTTGACTTTCCACCAGATCCAACTTAGTGTCTAATCCTCACTTGATCATTATTATATCTTCTGGCAAGAGAAACATATTCAACATGTTATCAATTATAATTTCCCCCCACCCTCTTGTTCCTTCAAGTAGGTATCATCTTATTAGGCTCTACATCTTAAAGACCCACCTCCTCCATTATCTTTAGGATAAAATATAACAAAGAATTAGCCTAGTATGAGGGTCCCTAGATTTCTGCACTACCAATAGAAAAGTTAATATTACCTCACAATATGACATTCTTTTGTCTAAAAACATTCAATTTGGAAATATTCTCCCAGTAAAGAACCCTTTTAGCATAAGGACCATAAATTTTTATAACTATGACCTCTTTATCTAAATCTTGGGAGTATAAAGTTGCTCTCAATCATATATCAAAATACCACTAGTTAGAACATGCAAAACCCATATCGTTCCATGCAGTCATCAACCCTCTCGGACAACCTATAACATTAATAGAAATGAATTTCCAACACCCAAACATCTTTCTATCTCAAGAACCAATTTACTTCCATAACTTGTGGACTCCTATAGAAGTAATACATCAGGCTTATGGAACTCAATCATCCTTTCTATTAGAAAAACAAGATCGCAGAGCAATAATAATAAACAAGATGCAAATATAAATCACATAAACACAATACAAGAGAGACACCAATATACGTTGTTCATGCAATCTGGGCTACGTCCATGGAGAAATTTCCAGTCCTTTTATTATTATGCCATCCAACAAATGAAGGGATACAACCTGCAACACATCTGCTGCAACTTCCTCTTCACTCTCTCACAGTCTCTCTTACACAATCACATATATCTTTACAATACTAAAATACCCAGCCATATTACAATGCCTTACTTTTAAAGAGCGATTACCATGGGAAAATACCATGGGCCCGCAAATCACCCATTATTGACCAAGTTATGACTATGAAATTACAACATTTTACAAGGCATTTTCCCGAAATTTTGGCTTCAAGAGTAGTGGGCGATGACTATATTGGGGTGAAATCCCCCCAAAACCCCCATTCATGGGCTGGGATCCAGACATAGTTGAAACACGACCTCTAAATAAGTAATATTAGGCTCCACGACCAACAATCTCCCACTTTGAGACTAATCACAACAACTCCATCGCTATTTCATTTGTTGGACTATGCTTTGAACCTTGGAGCTGGAAAATTTCTTATCTTCACCTTCATGATTGAATGCCAACTGAAACCTAGAAGGAACTCAGTTTCTCTCTGGTTACTACCATTTTCAACATGTCTACAAGATTTTGGCTAGTGTGTATCTTTTCCAGCTTCAATGGTTCATCTTCCATAATAGACCGTATGAAATGGTACTTGAGTTGTATATGTTTAGTATTATAATGGAAGGTTGAGTTCTTTGCAAGATGAATGGCACTCTAGATTTCATTATACAACTTGGTATTCTCATGCTTATTACCTAATTCCTCCATGAACCTCTGTAACCAAATCATCTATTTACTAGACTTTGTAGTAGCAACATACTCCGCTTCAGTTGTTGAAAGTGAAACAACCTTTTGCAGTTTTGAAATCCAACTTACTGTTGTTCCACCTACAGTAAAAACATACCCTATGGTGCTTCTCTTGCTATCTTTATCACCGACCATATATGAATCAACATATCCCTATATAATAGTATTTGAACCTCCAAAAAATAATGCATGAGTGGTAGTACCTCTCCAATACCTAAGAATCCATTGTACTTCCTTCCAATGTTCTTTACCTAGATTGTTCATATACCTGCTCACAGCTCCCACTGCATGTGCAATATATGGTCTTGTGCACACCATGGAATACATCAAGTTGTCAATTGTTGATGAATAGGGCACCCTAGACATGTAGTATATCTCTTCCTATGTCTTGGGACACATCTCCTTACTTAGTTTGAAATACCTAGCCAAAGGTGTACTAACTGGTTTTGCATTATGCATTATAAACCTCCCCAACATCTTTTGTATGTACTCACCCTGAGACAATGTCAATTTGTGATTTTTCTTGTCTCTTGTTATTCTCATACCAAGGACTTGCTTTATAGTACCCAAATACTTCATCGCAAATGAATTAGCTAACATCTTTTTGAGAAAATTTATATCCTGCATGTTAGACCCCGCAACAAGTATGTCATGAACATACAATAACAAGATAATATATCTTTCATTATCTATCCTCTTGAAATAAACACAATGGTTAGAATGACATCTAATATAACCCTGTTCTATCATAAACTTGTCAAATTTCAAATACCACTACCTTGGAGCTTGCTTCAAGCGATACAAGCGTCTTCAACCTGCATACTAAATTCTCCTTCCCTTTGAACTCATACCCCTATGGCTGCTGCATATAAATCTCTTCCTCCAAATCCCCACAAAGAAAGGTTGTTTTTACATCTAACTATTCAATATGTAAGTATTCCACCGCCACTAGACTTAAAATAGTTCTAATTGAAGTCATTTTAACAACAGAAGAAAATATTTTATCAAAATCTATACATTTCTACTGTGTAAACCCCTTTTACAACAAGTTTGTCCTTGTACCGCTTCTTTCCTCCATCTTCTTCCTTCAACTTGTAAACCAATTTATTTTGCAATGCTCTTTTACCTATAGGAAACTTAACCAAATCCCAAGTCTGGTTTCTTACCAATGATTCCATCTCCTCATTCATACCTTGCTCCCACTTCATTCTATTTTACACATGCATTGCTTCTTCATAACATTTTGGTTCACCATAGTCAGTCATCAATAAATACTACATTGAAGGATAGTATCGTTCAGCAGGTCTACTTGACCCAGTAGATCTTCTAACACTTGTAGTATTTTGAGGTACCTGTTGTTGTTCTTGATTTTTCTACTCCTTTGGAACTTCATTTTCTTTGATTTCATCAAGCACTGTGTACTCTGTGTTTTCCTTTTCATGTTTCTTTCCTCGCAATTGATCTTTATACATGACCCTTCCATTGAATACCACATCTATACTCCTAATGATTTTGTTATTTTCATAATCCCATAAGCGATAACCAAAATCATCAACCCCATATCCAATAAAGGTACATTTCTGGGATTTAGCCTCAAGCTTTGTTCTATTTTCTTTATCAATATGGAAAAATGCTTCACAACCAAAGGTTTTCATAAATGATTAGTTTACCTTTTTACAAGTCCATGCCTCCTCTAGAATCCCACGATCCAAAGCACTTGAAGGCCCTCTATTTATTAAGTAAACAGTAGTATCTACAACATCTTCCCAAAACTGCAAGGGAAACCCTGCATGCAATCTCATGCACCTTGCATGCTCCATGATTGTCATGTTCATCCTTTCTGACACACCATTTTCTTGTGGTGTTCCTGATACTGTCTTCTCTCTACGAATCCCGTGGTATGAACAGTAACTATCAAACGCATTGCCACAGTATTCACCTCCATTATCAGATCTGAAACACTTCAACCTTTTTCCTGTCTCATTCTCAACCAAAACTTTCCACTTCTTAAAAGTAGCAAACACATCATATTTATGTTTAATGTAATAAACCCAAGTTTTTATAGTTGCATCATCAATAAAAGCAACATAATAACAAGAGACACAAAGAAATTATACCTGATTCGGTCCCCATACATTTATATGCACAAGCTCTAACTTTTCACTCTTCTTTTGTTTTCGAACCCTAATAAATATGACTCTCTTCTATTTTCCATAAACACAATTCTCATAGAATTCCAAACTTACCTGCTTCAGATTTGGCAGCAAATTCCTTGAGTGGAGAATCTGCATCCCCTTCTCACTCATGTGGCCAAGCCTATGATTCTACAATGTTGTATATATTCATGTGGAATTTAAAGAGATAGAACATATAGTATTATGAGGACATAAATACAACGTACCTATCATGTCTCATTTTTCTATCACCATTGATCCTTTAGTGATGTTCCACCACGTTTATCCAAACATAGATAAACATTGACCATCTCCCAAATGCCCTGTTGAGATCAGATTTATTTTCATAGCGGGAATATGCCTTACATTTTTCAGCATCCATTCACCTCCATTCTTTAAATTTATATGTACCTTACCCATTCCAACAATTTTATATGGTTCATCATCACCCAATAAAACATGTCCAAAATCACCTAGAACATAATCATGAAAGAATTTCCTATGGGGTGTAGCATGACATGAAGCCCCAGAATCTACTACCTAGTAATCACTAGTACCATATCTAATGCAATAATCAAAACATCTTGTAACACATCACCTGCTACATTTGCTTCCTGAGTAGTTGCATGTTGTCCATCTCCTTTATTCTTTAGAGATCTACAATCTTTCTTTAGATGTCCTTTATTTCCACAGTTATAGAACTTTATCTTCCCCGGTATGGAATTGGATCTTCCCTTCCTGGACTTGTTGCGATTACCTGACTCTTTCCTCTCTCCCTTTGTATTCCCTCGCTCTCCATGGTCAATGCATTACCTGATGTCTCACCCATGATTTTCCTTCGCATTTCCTCATTAAGAATAACACCAACAACATCATCAAATTTCAAAGTGTTTGAACCAGATACAAAGTTACTTACATCCATGACCAAGCCATTCCATCTTTCTAGCAATTAGCACAAGATTAAAAGATCCCTAACCTCATCATCAATGTTCACTTTTACATAATTGAGTTGATTTGTAATCATATTAAATTCATTTAAATGATCCACCTTCTGACATCTTCATATTAAATAAAATATTCATTAGAAATACCTTGTTGGAGGCCGAGGGTTTTTCATACAGTTTACCCAATGCACTCATCAGACCCTTTGTTGTCTTTTCTTTTGAGATATCGAAAGCCACCGACAAATCCATGCACAACCGTATTGTTCCCAATGCCTTTTTGTCAAGAACCTCCCATTCTTCATCCTTCATAATCCTCGATTGTTTTTCTTTTCTTCCCAATGGTAGGAATAGATCCTTCTAATACAGATAGTCCTCCATTTGCATCTTCCATAATCGGTAGTTTTGGACATTAAATTTCTCGACCTTAAACTTTCCTTCTTCCGCCATTACTCTCACTCAAACTAGGAACCTTCTTTCCTGCGAGTTTATCTGCCATATAGACCTTTGGCTCTGATACCAATTGTTAGAAAAATAGGATCACAGAGCAATAACAATAAACAAGATGCAAATATAAATCACATAAACACAATACAAGAGAGACACCAATATACGTGGTTCACCCAATATGAGCTACATCCACAAAGAAATTTTCAATCCTTTTATTATTATACCATCCAACAAATGAAGGGATACAACCTGCAGCACATCCGCTGCAACTTCCTCTTCACTCTCTCACAGTCTCTCTTACACAATCACAGAGATATTTACAATACTACAATACCTATCCGTATTACAATGCCTTCCTTTTAAAAAACGATTACCATGGGAAAATACCATGGGCCCATAAATCACCCATTATTGACCAAGTTATGACTATGAAATTACAACATTTTACAAGGCATTATTTCTAAAATTTTCACAACGGGGGAACTGCCCCCGAACCCCCGCTAGGGGGGGATCCTAAAATGTAGTCTCCCCCCCCCCCCTATAACCCCCATGGAGACTATATTGGGGGGAAAATACCCCCCAAAACCCCCCGTCATGGGATGGGATCCAGACACGGCTCAAACACGACCTCTGAATAAGGAAGATCAGGCTCCACAACCAACACTTTCTAGGGAAAAATTTTAACTAGGTTTCATGTAATGTTCATAGGAAGGATAATATGGGGTACCTCCCAAGGAGATAATGTGTGTAATGTGTCCATAACCATGGAGTGGGCCCATTAGGTAGTTAGAAAAAATAATATAATAATAAAGGGGTAGTTGGCATAGACACCCTAGAATACTCATGAGAATGTACAAATATACATGAGTATCATTGTATGAGATATTTTGGATGTATCGTTATATATCAATCATGTATTCTAGAGTGATTCATTCCTTGATTCATACATTGATATTGGTGTTGCCCTACCTAAAAGATTATCTCTATATTCTTTTTTTCAAACTCATATGAATGTATTTTGGTTATTTTTGAAGTATAGGGGTTTATTTTTTAATTTAAGTGTTCTATATCATTTTCTACTCAATTTATGGGTTAAAGATCACTACATTTCCCAGACCTCTATAGTTGAATCAAAGGAAAAACATGTGTTATCCCTTGCAAGGGTATTATTTACTCTAAAAACCCCCATAATAGAAAGTTGTTTTCCAGCCAAATATACTTCATAATGTTCATTTTCTTACAGTATTTATAAGTTATATTGATTGTCCCTTCCTAAACTCTTTCACCCTTTACCTTCCATATTATCCAAACTACCCCCAAATATCTCACCAACATCACCTCTACCATCTTTCTTGGGCCTCAAAGTATGCCCATTATTGTCAATGACTACAACCTTCCCTTTTGAAGGACCAATGGTGTCGCCTCAAAAACTAGCACTCTTCCATGATCATAGATAACTGGACCCAATTTGGATATGTGGACCCAGTGTTATGATTGGAAATTTTTTAAGGAAGTACACCCAATGTCACCTTGATGTAACTCCTTTCATCTTTAGACCATCCTCCTTCTCAAATGATGGTAAGGATAGTCCTGTAATAACACAACAAAAAGACAACTATATCCCTACAACACATTTTGATCGTTAGTAAACTAGTGCCTAATGGAGTCAATGAAATATGTCTACACTAAACCTTTAGTTTTGGAAGGATGGGGTCACGTATGGATATGTACCTTACAGTTGCAATTTTCTGCAGTAAAAAACAACAAGAATAAACTCAAGATATCTCCCAATCCAACCATAAAAGACACACAAACTTTAACCTGCAATAACTCAATAACAATATTTGGAGAAATCCCTTAGGACTATCGTCACCTAACCCTAGGATGATGACAATTCCTTTAGGGAACCTTTAGGGCATAAAATTGACTTATTTCCAATATTTTCAACTTTTTTGGATTTTTTCAATATCTAATCTAAATCTGAAATTTATTTCTGCAATTAAATAGTTTAGAAAACCACAATTAAAGTAATACACAACACAACAATAACTATTTTTGGATTTTTGCAAAATATATAATTTTTAGGGTTTTCACAATATATGATTTTTTTGTATTTTTAACAATATATAGTATAGAATTTTGATAAAAATATTCTGGGTGAAGATGAGGGAAATAAAGACTCAAGTATTTTCCCTTCAAGGCCATTGACAAATCATGGTTAGTGTTCCTCTCAAGAATTGAAAATCCTATTTTGATGAATTAAGGCAAAACCAAGAAACCCTAGGTTTTGTTGGTCTTAAACTAATTAGGGAAAAAGAGGTACCAAAGGATTAACAAGAGAGACTCTCTAGGGAAGAATGTCTCACTTACACGACAGATTTTTAATGCATTAAAAAACCTTAATAAACTCTTGCCTTGAATGTCTTCAACAGTGCAGAGATCTTACCATAAACCAATAAAAAGGGAGAAAAGAGTGACCTCTTAAGGATCACGATCCTTAAACGAGACTTGTAAGATTAAGTTTCAACCTTTAGTCACTAAAAAACATGCTACATTGAAGCCTCAAGAGAGCCAAGAAGAGAGTATGCACCACTTTATCCCAAGTAGACAAGAATAAATAAGAAACTAAATTTATTTGATCCCATGATCTTGAGTTTAAATGAGGAGTTGCCTTAATTATATGCTTACTAAGCCAACTTAACCTCCTTTATAGTCCAACCAACATAAAATATCTACAATAACTAAAAGCAATTTTTCAATGAATCTTCTAGGGCTTGTCACCCACATGTTGGGGACTAAACCTCATACAACATAAAATAATGACAAAATATGATGAAGATTTGCATTTTTTGATGGAATGTTGAGCATGGAAGGAGGGTGTCATGCCCTATCTAACCCCAACATTGTGCTTTTTCTCTCAACACCCTCCTCTTTCAGGTGGTATGGATCCTTCAAAGTATGACATTGTCATTAATTTGCCTTGTTTGAGCCAACATGAGGGCCAATATATAATAAACATAGGTCCAAGTGGGAATAATGAGGTGTGCTAAAGTATGAAAACCCTTGTATGCACAATCACAATCTACAAAGAATAAAAATGAGTTTGGTTGTGATCCCCTAATCCATGTGTCCAAATGTAGTCACCCCAAGAAGCACCAGACACCAACCCATGTGCACAAAATTCCTGCATGATGGAGGACCTCCACCACATCAAGGGTCAGTCAGCTATGCCAAGCCAATACTTCCTAGAATGAAAACCAAGAGGACCCACCATGACCAGACCATGGGTCTTGAGCCCCACCAGACCAATACTCTACATAAATCAAGCCCAAATTTGGCCTTTATATAGAAAACAAAAATACCTCTCTTGTGTGGCAATCTGGTATGGAACACTTTAGATTATTTAGAGGGTAACAAGTAGCATAAGCTTCTTCATTGAACAAAGAATCATAAGAAGTTCCCTATAAAATACAACCACCCACCACTGAAGAAAAACCAAAACCCTCCTTTTCATATTGACACTCCCCATCGTGACCTCCCAACAATTTAAAAAGACTTTTACCACTAACCCCAGTTGTTAACACTTAGTTTTCATAACATGAGTAATGATGTATGATAGAAAATTTGTATTGAAAGTGTCCTAAGAAAGAATAAAATTGTCTTTGATTTCATGGTTATGAGCTAAAGTATGATTAAAGACTGTAAATGGAGGCACTAAGGAGAAAAACCAAAGAAATTTCAAAGAAAATGTGAAAAATCCGATCAAAATGATCAAAAGAAGGCAAAAAGCCATAGTCCGAAAGGAAAATATTATAAAGGTTAATTACAATACAGATTGCATCGTTGATCGGGTGTAAACCATAGATCTACGGTCCTCATTGACTGTCGCAACACCAACATATGCGAAGAATAAGTATCAAAGCAGTTGCGAAGGGTAATACTGGTGGACAGGTGATGATTAAAGAGCGCTCCGCAAGGAAGGAAAGTTGTAAATACAACCATTTTAATAGAGTGCGAACCCACTATGGAAAAGGACAAGGAGTAGAGATTGACGGCTGAGATTTACGATCAAAGATCCGATGGCTCAAGATAAAAGATTTAATCACTATGCAAATCTTAAGTGGATCAATGGCTCGAGTTGCAAGGAAAATTAAATCAACGGTGATGAAAGTTAAAACTGCACGAAGGATACTGATGTGGACCCCATCAGTGGGAAACCGTTTAAAGATCAAATACTTTGCAGGTCTCCACCGTAGATGTGTAGCAGGAGAAGATCGACAGTCCTGAATGATTCACGCACCAAAGAGGTGCAAGACAGGTAGAAAGTGTAGGTGGTCACAGAAAACTAAACCATTGGACAGGTGTCAGCACCATATTCCGTTGCAAGAGGGATAGGTGGTAATGGAAACCACTTAATAAAATCGTGACACCACTAAAGAAAAAGAATGCTAATGAATAGACGGCGGAGATCAGAGCATAGAGGATGATCTGACGGTATATGGAGAAAGAATGTCAAGTCAATAAAAAGGGATCAGATCTAATGGTTGAGAACATTGCACAAAAAGATCAACGAGTGAAAAGGTTGACAATTGGAAAAGAAGACTGAAGGATAAGAGGAAAAGGGTTATATATATAACACTCGGCATACGAAGTTGACATTTGTTTCTTAGAGCTGTCGGAGTCAGAAGGTTCTGGACGTGTGGAAGACGAAGAAGACGACAGGAAAGTTCATTCTCAGAGTTTCTCGGTGACAGGTAGGACCTTATTATCGCTGCTATTAGTAATCTAAGTATATTTATAATAAGAAAATGGACGAAGAAGCAATTTCTAGCAATGTTCGAGTTAAAATTGCTCTAGAAGATAGGGATTTTGATTTATTTGATACAGAAGTTCGGCTGCCTATACCTGAAATTAAGAGAAGGTTGAAGGATTTGCTTAAAGAAGGTTTAGATGTGCATAGAGTGTTTCAGTCGTCTTTCATCCTTTTTTGCATTGACCAAATTATGCCATTCCCCGAGTTTGTATCATGGTGTGGGTTTAATTATTCTGAACCCCAGCGAGTTATTATGAATTCCCAGAAGTCTAAGATCGTTTGCACCATAAATTCCTCAGTTGTTAGTAGTTCTTTTGGAATTCCTGCGTCCCAAGTACCTGAGTCCGAGACTTTTTCCGAAGAGTTTGTTATTGTTGCATATAGACAAACTTCCCCTGAGAACCGACAAACCTTTTTAACCACCTGTTTTAAACCTGACTTGGAAGTCGAGAATACCCCATACCCTTTGGATATAAACTTCTTTAATGACAATACCCAATTGGTTCTTTCTTTGATAGCTCAGTTTCTAGGCCTGGATACAGATATGTGGGTGACAGAATTACAGTTGAGTCTATTATTCAGAATTAGCATCAGTTCACTAGGAACTGAGAATGATTCAATGTCGTCCCTCAAATTCAAAGACTTTTTAGCAGAAAGAATTCATTTACAGTTGAGCAGTTTCTCCAATACAATACATTTTAGGTTTCATATGCAGTTAATGAAGATGGTTATGTTTAGCAGTATAGAAGATTTACAACTCTCGCAAATACTCTACACATACCTTAGAAGTATTTAATTACATGAATTATATTTTGTCTGTGGTATATAAAGTGATTTTTGGAAAAGAATTACCAAGTTTTTTACTTGAAATGGAGTCTTTGATGCAATTGAAAGATGAAGTAGCAGTAGGTGATTGATTTTTATTGAAGGATTTCACAGTTTAGATTGTATGACTTTGTACATGAACCTTATATATTACCTTCCTTCTTAACTCTGAGAATTTTCGCTCTTGAATTCGTCAGACATAAATTGACTTTAGAAGACGAGCAATTCTTAAAGTTTATAAAGGGTTCTGGTTTAAAATACCCATGGAAAGTAGGCCCATTCGTTATAAAAAGAAAAGATGCTCTTTCAGATGTGTAAACGTTATTGGAGAATATGGAGTTTAAGAAAGATGTATCAATTGAATATCACCCTTTACATATCATATTTGAGATGAAGAAGAAAAATAATATGAAGGCTTTTGAACATAAAGAAACAGAAGGATTGCTAAAAAGAAAAAATTTATTTCGTTATGAACCTGGTGATGAAGAAATTATAAATTCACAAGTGGGAGATCTTATTTTGACAGAATTAACAATAGAAACAGATCAGGTACCAGAAACTTTGGAAGTTGGTAGAAAAAGAGATTTGCAGGAGATTATAGATGCAGATAGTGAAGGAGGAAATGAAGACAAAAGGCTTAAAGTGGACACACAATACGAACTGGTTATTTCAGCAGACAGTGAAAGATGTGAGGAATAAAAGTCTTCAGTTCCAGAAGTCCAGATACAAGAATATAAATTTCAAGAAGTTAAGGAGAGTGGTGATGTAAATAAATTCCAATCTAGGCTTGACTTGTATAAACATTATGGACAAAATAAGAAAGCCTCTGCCCAAAAGCTTTATAATGTATTGCCAACAGTCAGGGATTTATCAAATTCAAAGACTTCTTTAATAACAAGCAGGGATATAAAAGAGAACACTTTAAACTTGGCAGTATCAACAGAAGATAAAATGACTGAGATAAAGGTCAATTTGAAGAAAATACCAGTACCAGACAAGATCCAATTGCATAAGCAAATTGGAGAGGTGATATATGAAGATTTTGTGGAAGCAACATTGAAAGTTGCTAAACTGGAAAGTGTTGTAAATAAAATGGAAATTCAATTGAAGCAAGCAAGACTAGAGAATAAAGCTTTCCAACAACAAGTAAAAAAATTACAATTTGACTTAGTTGCAAGTGATGGTGGAGGTAAAGCAAGCAAACAATTGTTGATAGAAAAAGATAATTTAATTCAGGCGTTACAGAAAAAGATGAAGATTCCAAATACTCAGTTGATTCAAGCTCCTGAAGAAACAAAGCTAGAGCTAGAAAAAGAAGCTTTGTCTAAGGAAGTCAATGATAGCAAAGCATAATTATTGAAATTTGATGAAAAAGAAGTTAGATGGGAAAAAGAAAAAATAAGCTTGAGAAATCAGAATGATGATTTGAAAAATAACTTGTCAAATTTGAGCATGCAGCAAACAGGTATAAGTCATAATGAAAATGGAAATGATGCTAATAGTCTTTTACAGGCTATGTCCCAGATTAGTTTAAAAGATGTTAAGATTAAAGAATTAAGAGAAGAAGCTCAGAGATTGAAAGAAGAAAGTGATAAAAAAGATGAAGAAACAAAATCCTTACAAGACAAATATAAGGAATTGATTGAAACTAATACAAGACTTCGTTTGACGCCTTGAAAAAGGCATTACTATCAGCCCCCTTACTGAGCCCACCATATTATACTAAGGACTTCCTTCTATATCTAGCGGCATATGTTTCCACTATTGGTATAGTACCTGTTTAGGAGGATGACAAGCTATAAGAGCATGTCATTTATTATTGTTTGCGTGCATTGGTAATTCTTGATCTCAAGTATTCCCACGTCAAGAAATTGGCATTAGTTTTCATCCATGTTGTTCAGACACTGTGTCATTACATCTTATTGCGAACAACCACAGTTATTGCAGAAGTCAATCCCTTTCAATACGTATTAACCTGATGTATCATCGACGGGAAATTCAATAAATGGATTGTCATTCTGCAGGAATTTGACCTAACTTTCCAATATTCTAAGTCTAAGAAGTCTCTGGTGTTCGCCGAGCTTATTTCTGAATTCCCTACTGACGTAACCAACAATGAGGAAGATTCGTCTTTTCCAAAATAAAACATTTTTCTGATTGCGACTTCTCACCCGTGGTATGGGGATATCTTAATATATCTCCATACTTTGAGGTGTCCCCCTACTTTCTCTAGGGACGAACGACGGAAATTAAAACATCATGCATGGAATTACCTCATCATTTCTGACACATTATACAGACGTGGGGTAGATTCCATTTTACACCGTTGTTTAACCCTGGAGGAAGCTGAAACAATATTGAATGATGCCCATAATGGAGCTTGTGGGGGTCATCTTTCTGGGTTGTAAACAACCCAAAAAATAGGAGGTGCTGGCTATTTTTGGCCCACAATCTTCAAGGATTGTGTGGAAGTTGTAAAATATTGTCAACCTTGTCATTTTTTCACCAAGAAAATGTGAGCACACCCAGCTACTATCCATCATGTTATCACAGCAGGCCCCTTCACTAAGTGGGGGGTTGACTTTATGACGTGTAATCCAGCTTCGGTAGGAGGACACCATCACATCATCGTTTCCGTCGACTACTTTACGAAGTCGGTCAAGGCAATGCCTACTGTGAGAGTAGACGGAGAAACGGCTGCTTATTTCGTTTTTAACCAGATCATTGCTAGATTTGGTATTCCCAAAGAGATCGTCACGGACCATGGTCACCATTTTCAAAACAATATGATGGTCGAGTTTGTTAGGATATTCCTATACTCCACTCCATCCTAGTCCCACCATTATTTTGATCATTTACATTTTCAGTCATGCATGCACCTTTAGGGTTTGCATGCATTCTAGGGTTTGCATGCATCCCAGTCATTAGTCCAGCACCTAGCCCTCAGTTAGCCAGCCCCCAGGAGCTTCTCACTATTCAGTTTTATCCCTCCAGTTGCTTAATGCGCCCTTCTTCCTTGATTTTAGGGAGCAACTCACCCTTCTTCACCTACCAGTCCAATTGTCACTCAGTTACACTTAGTTACAGTCAGTTACAGTCAGTTACACTCAGTTACACCTACCAAAGTTAGTTTGATTGATGGTTGACAGTTACTTGAGCATTGATGACTCCACTGATGATGATGAAGACTTCCAGTTGTGCTCCGATGATCATGAGGACACCTAGTTGTGCTCCGATGACACTTTGAGAGGCTAATTCGAATTGCCACCTTAGGCATTCGAATCCTCTCTACCATTGTACTATTTATTTGTCCATACTGTGATTAATTAATTAGTGTGTGTGAAGTATTATTGCTTCTATCTGAGTTCTACTGTACCATATTATTCTGTTGCTCATTATACTATATTGTTCACTCTTCTTCTATTTTCCTTCTTAATCATAATTACTCTTGTGAGGTACACATCATCTCTTAGATCTGCTGTGAGGATTTTCACATGGTATCAAAGCATGTTGAGAGTATTGTTTATCTCCATTCTTGAGAGTTTTTTGCAGGTTATTACCAAGATTTCGAGTGCGGCAGTTGTAGCAGTTTCTGCATTTTTGCAGCAGTAGCAGTTGCAATTATTCTCTATTGTTTTTGTAGGTCTTCTACAGCTTGAATGGATTCATATTTAGAAGGAATCCCTCTTCTTTATCCATTCAACTATGACGAATGGAAACCAAAAATGATAGCATATTTAAAGAGCCATGATCTCTTTGATTGTTGTTTTGAAAGAGAGTTCGAATCCTCTGAAGAGAATATTGACTGGTTGAATAAAGGTGACATGGCCTTTGGAACAATGATGCTTGCCTTGTGTGCATACCAAAGATTCAAATTCAAATATCGTGATGGTGTTGAAACTCCAAGAGAGTTATGGACTCCAAAAGAGTTATGGGATCACCTGGATGGAAAATTTGGCAGAAAGAATGAAGGATTTGGTCCAAATCCCTTCAAAATCAAGCAAGGTGATGCATTCGCTCCACTTGATGGTCTCTCAGATCATGATGCATTCGCTCCTCCTGATGGTCTCTCAGGTCATGCTGCATTCATGCAATTACTGGTTTTGATCTCACCTCTCATGGTTCAAAGGAGATCTCAAGAAACCATGATTCAATTCTTGGATCTAATTTGGATTCTAAGCAATTACTGCTTGGGATAATTTCTCATGCATATGATATTTTTGATCTCACCCCTGCCGGTTCAAAGGAGATCTCAAGAAACTGTTTTTTAAGTCTTAAATATGATTTTGATTTCAAGCAAACATGTAATAGTTATTTTTGGCATAATCTCACCCATAGTGGTTCGAAGGAGAAGACAAAAGACTATATGCACTTTCACAGATTTGATCCTACCTCAGCTAATTCGAATCACAGGTTCAAGGATCATTCTCATACTATTGGATTTGTTCTCATCACATTCGATCTGAAGAGCAAGTACAAGCACATGCTTTTTGAGCATGATCCACTTCTTCCCAAGAAGAAGATACCTCCAGACATATGACCAAGCATCACACATGCTTGAGTTTGGAGCATTTATTTTTATGTGTGCCTTACAGTCTATTTTTTGAGGAGGGGGTATGTTTCCCATGAAATTTTCCCACTTCCTTGGTTTATTGATTGTTATTATTCATTGTACTGGGTGAACTTTGGTCTTAGTTACCAGGGCCCAGGATGGATTAAGGGGGGGTGTTAGGATATTCCTATACTCCATCCTAGTCCCACCAGTATTTTGATCATTTACATTTTCAGTCATGCATGCACCTTTAGGGTTTGCATGTATCCCACTCATCAGTCCAACACCTAGCCCTCAGTTAGCCAGCCCCCAGGAGCTTCTCACTATTCAGTTTTAGCCCTCTAGTTGATTAATGCACCCTTCTTCCTTGATTTTAGGGAGCAACTCACCCTTCTTCACCTAATAGTCCAGTTGTCACTCAGTTACAGTCAGTTACAGTCAGTTACACTCAGTTACATTGAGTTACACTCAGTTACACCTACCAGAGTTAGTTTGATTGATGGTTGACAGTTACTTGAGCATTGATGACTCCACTGATGATGATGAAGACTTCCAGTTGTGCTCCGATGATCATGAGGACACCTAGTTGTGCTCTGATGACACTCTAAGAGGCTAATTCGAATTGCCACCTTAGGCATTCGAATCCTCTCTACCATTGTACTATTTATTTGTCCATATTGTGATTAATTAATTAGTGTGTGTGAAGTATTATTGCTTCTATCTGAGTTCTACTATACCATATTATTCTGTTGCTCATTATACTGTATTTTTCACTCTTCTTCTATTTTCCTGCTTAATCATTATTACTCTTGTGAGATACACATCATCTCTTAGATCTGCTGTGAGGATTTTCACAGAGTTGTATACCATGCTAGGTTTTCGACAGGAACACTCATCTTTGTTTTATCCGCAGGAGAATGGTTAGGTCGAAGCGGTCAACAAGACTTTGAAAACCATCCTTCAAAGGACCGTTAATGCCAGTAGATATATCTGGCACATCATGTTGTATCCCGCTCTTTAGGATTACCGATCTAATGTTAATACTGCTACTAGGTTCTCACCTTTCCAACTCGTTCATGGGGTGGAGGCAGTCATTCTAGTTGAATGTGAAATCCCCTCTTTGAAGTTCATTATCCAACTGCTTTTTGAAACTTCAGCTTTGGAGGAGTGTTTGCTGCATTTAGAGCACTTAGATGAACAGCACCACGATGCGCTTACAACAAAAAAATCTCACAAAAGCCAATTCAAGCATAAGTACAACAAATCTATAAAACCAAGGGTTTTCTCTGAAGGAGACCTTGTTCTGCTCTATAACCAGGACAAAGATCCCTTAGGGGAAGGTAAATTCAAATCTATGTGGCTTGGACCATATATTGTCTCTAAATTTATGAAGAAATGATCTTATGAGCTAACCGACTATGAGGTTTGTAAGTTGCCTAAGCCCAGAAATGGGCTCTACCTGAAAAAGTATTATGCACTTCTATCGGTCAAATTAGCACTTTTCCGTCTGTGACCACATTGCCTTATCGGTCACACAAAAGGACATAATGGATGGAAGAGCTTACCTTGACCCTAGATGACATAGATCTGAGACTTGCAGTTCTTTCTTCAGAATCATCTTTCTCTACCTATTTTTACACATAACTGTGACCCTTATGCTTTTCAACCAACGGGTCAACCGCAGGTATCTATATTGACAACCCGCGGGTGTCAATTAAAATGTTGCACTCGCTAGATGCAAGTTAGGACACTCGTGAGTTACTCGCTAGTTGTCCTATATCATACTCGCGGGTATCTTAAGAAAATTTGAAAAAAATAATTAAAAACACGAATTGGGATTAGTTAACAAATCTTCATCCCAAATTCAATCAACCCTAGATCTCACTCATCACGATTTGTGGACAACAAGCTAGGTCAAAACCAATATCTATGATACTATGTTGGGAAAACAACCTTAGAACAACTGGATAGATTACAGATGAATAACAGAAAGCATAATTGATATTCTAAGAATAGAGGTGGTGTCAACAAACACCATTTTCATCACTTAATCACAATGCATTATGATCAGAACATCACAAGCATTATCTCTTATCTAATATTTTGTCCAAATTATATTAGTTTTTCCTTATGGGAATTGGTTGCATGCAGAGTCTATGTTATTCATATCATGAATATAACTATAGTACTTGATATACTACCTAAGAGCGAGATACAATAAACAAAATAAAATAAATTTAAACAAGAACAAATTTGTTCATGTTGTGGACCTCCTCCATTGGCATGTCTTCTTTCTACAAACATTGTTCTCCATGG
The DNA here is from genome assembly GCA_027924585.1 of Larix kaempferi. Classification (NCBI taxonomy): domain Eukaryota; kingdom Viridiplantae; phylum Streptophyta; class Pinopsida; order Pinales; family Pinaceae; genus Larix; species Larix kaempferi. The sequence goes on from BSBM01000076.1 coordinate 5,340,566, forward strand.
GTATTCTATTTTTTACTAATTTGTCCTCTTCAACTACATGATATTTCACTAAACCTGTAGAGACATTTGGAAGTCCTACCATGAATTGGGAGCCCCATGCAAAACCTAATATGATGTCATAGTTCATTTCAAAATCAATGGCTAGTTTATCATATTTTAGAGACAAATCCTTGTTATTTGACTCCGCATCTTCCAACTTAAATTCCTATATCTCCATGTCACTACTGAAATATTCAATTTCCTACTTCATTCCCTCTAGTTGGATTGAAATTTTCTTTACAATTCTTTTTATCTCACCATTGTTATCTTCAGGGATACCCCTTAAAATAGGAGAGATCACCGTTTCAGGAAACAAAGCCCTATCTACTAGAATTCCCAATTTCTCTCCTATTTCTTGATCCACATGTGTAGGAATCCTCAAAGAAGAAAATATTGTTTTAATATTCTTCATAAATTAAAGAAGAAGACACTAGTCCCCTAGTTTCCACCACCTCTAAAACTCAACAAAATACCAAATGATGATATGAATAATTACCAATTCCCTTAGTTTCGTCATCACCAATGATGAGGATGCACAGATGGTTCCCACAAAAGAGAAATCTTGGGTTTCCTACACACCAGTTAGAGAGATAATTTTTGGATCATGGTCGATTCCACACAAAACCTTATCCCATAAACCAATCAAAGAAACTAGAGCCAATATCCATGCCAATTATCCCACATTTGCACCCATTAAACATGAATAAAATTGCTAATTCGACATGACTACATGTAAGTGTGGGAGGCGAAAGGAGGAATGAGGGGGAGTTAAGCCCTCAGCTCCCTTGAAATTTTCCCTTTTAAGCATGTCATTTTGCTCAGTTTATTTCCATGCATAATTAAGGAGTGATTAAGCTTATGATTAAGTGTTGGTTTATTCATAATTATGGTCATTAGGGTATCCAAAAAATATTGAAGGGACCCCCATTTTTTGCTACCTACAATTCTTTTAATAAGGTAGTTGGGTTCACCAATGATTCTACCTAACTATTGTTCAATCTATGAATATGGAATAGATTGTATGACTCAAGAAAATCAATTAGTCCTTGTATTCTTTGCAACAACATTTGACTGGGGGTTGATACATCATATTCTTCCTTTTTCTCACTAAATCTATGATCAAAGAGGAATCCCCAAAGATGAGGATTCACTTGATATTCTACAAAGTAATATTGGATACCTCAAGGAAGAATGTTTGTATCTTGGCTTGATTGTTGGTCATTCTCCCTAACCCCCATGCAAATCTTGTTTCTATATTTCCTTTTGGGCCAAGATGTACAAATTCCACCCTTTCTACCCCTAGATTTCCTTTTGGTGCTCCATCAAAGAAGAGTTTATATTGTTTTTTCTCTTTTTTCAACTCCAAAAATATTCTTTTTCATATCTTAATTTCCACAAATGTCGTAAGATCAATTTTTTAAAGACTAATTTGGATTGAAGGGGCTTCCTTAAAGGGGATCTCAAACCCATATCTTCTCATGAATAGATATATTTTATGCTTTGATTGTACTTATGGATAACTGGTATAAGGCTTCATTCATTAATACTTGTGCTTTGTTTGCTATAATTTGATGGAATACCTAGCTTCAATATAAAGATAACTCTGTTTTTCACCAACCAAATCTTCCAGCATAGATACTTGAGAATGGATTTGCAAACTTGGGTGAAGGTCAATTTCTTATTCTATGAGATAGGATAAAAGGATTTCTAGTGGATGAATAGATCACTCCATGATTTAGGTTATCTTATTCCCTTGTTGAATCTAATAGAGCATGACACCAAAAATTTTGAAAGAAGGAGCACTCTAAAGATAAATGTGGAGAGGTTTCTTCCAATTCAAGACATAGAACACACCAAATCGGCGTTTGTATTCCCCTTGTTCTTAAGTTCTCTATTGTTAGTGATTTCTCATTAGCTAATACCTAAAAAAAAACGATTACCATAGGGAGACCATCTCATTGCCATATATTTTTCCATATTATTGATGTCAGGGGAATTCATAATTTTCTTATTAAATCTTTATAACATTCTTTCACTATGAATTTACTTACTTTATCTCCCCAGTCCATTTTTTCTCTTGTGGTTCTAATTGGAGCAACTCCTTGAGCATGATAATTTAGGAGTAGGTTCTTAGGAATGTCTAGGTGTTTTGATCACTCACATTTACATGTTGAACTCCAATCATAAAATCAAATAGTGTTATGTACCCACCTCTATTGAGCCAATCCTTGAGTTCTTATAGATAAACCCTAGAGGATAGACGGGATTGCCCCATGATTTTGTAATTCCAAATGATGATGTGTTTGTCATTCCCTTGGATCGAAGAGAGGTTTTAATGTAATATTTTGGCTGAAGTGTTACACAAATTCCAAATACTTGATCCTCTTGTTAAGCCCTAAATATGGGCACATTTCCCCCTATATTGTGGTTCATTACATTAGTTTTGATGTCGGATTTGGTCCATTAGTGGTAATTGTCATTAATATGGTTATACTAGTTATGTCGGCTTGGATCAGTTAACTGGGATTGTACCCCTTAGTCTCGTATATATAGGAAGGAGACCTTTCATTTGGAGTGTCTTGTCTTGTCTTGTCTTGTGTACTTAGTACATTGTGTAAGGAGGTTTCCCCCTCCAAGAGGCTTGTTATTCAGCCATTATCTATAATCAAGTCGTGGATTACTCTTTCTGATCCATTTCTACTCTTTGTATAATATTTTTGGAAAGTTGTTGCTTAACATTTGGTATCAGAGCTCTTTTCTCGGCATTGGGTTCTTCAAAACAAGTCATCTTGGAATTTTCTATATAACATAATTTCTACAAGAATTCAAAGGGAGAGATTAAAAACCCGCTTCGGAAACAGGCCGAACTATTTGTGGTCTGAAATTCGGGTCTTGAGACTTCACAGGTTCGGATATATCGGCACCGGAATATAGGTTTTTTGACTAGTCCAAAAACTAGTCTAAAACGGGTGTTCTAGGGAAAAAGGTCATATCTGGAGAATCCGAGGTCCAAATTGAGTGAGACCAGTTGCATCAGAAATTGGATGGACCAAATTATTGTGGTAGAAGTTTCCAACTCGGATCCAAAATATTGGACACATGGAAGTTCGTACAAGTTAGATATTCTGAAAGGACCAAACATAAGAGGTGTTGGGAGATTCGCAATATATTACTATTGGAATATCAGAATTAGGTCAGACCTGCGACATCAGAAAGAGGACACAAAATACTACAACGGGCCGAATTTTCAGATCCAAAAGAGCCGAAAGTTGAATTTTATCTCAGTTGCAAGTCGGCTCTAAAACAATCTTCCAATCAGGATTTGAAAAGGTACGCCATTTTTAATTTTGATTAGAAGAATCTATTTGTGTGGACACATAAGGTTTGATATCTATTTATATTGTTAAAAATGCCACCAAAAGGAAGTATAAAGTCTCACACTCCAACCAAACCACCTGAGGATCCATCCTCGACGTATGATGAAAGGGAAGATCTATCTTTTTGAGTGTCTCAGTTGGAAGATATGATTAAAGGGTCTGTGAAAAAAGTGGATTTGGATAATTTAGAGGAGAAGTTGAATAAAATGGAGGAAAATATGAAGGGTTCGGTGAGGACAGCTCATTTACTCATTTTAGAGGAGAAGTTGAACACTATTGCTAATCTCATTCAAAATTCAAGGGATACTCTTCCTATAGGTGATGTGGTGTTCCAGGATACTATGGAGGATAAAGATAATTCTCATGTTGAAAAACCTTCCATGAATAATAATATTCCAAGAGGAAATTATTTTGGTAATGGAAGTCATCAGGGGTGGTCACCAAGGGGTACCCAACTTCCGAATATTGACATGAGAAAGTTTGATGGCAATGATCTAATAACATGGATATTCCAAATGAAGCAATTCTTTGATCTACACCAAGTTCCAACTTTGCAAAAGGTAACTATTGCATCATTATATTTAGAGCCTGATCAATTTGTATGGTATCAGTGGCTTTGTGATCGTAAAAAGGACTCTATTATATCTTGTTCTATATTCACCGAAGAATTGATTTCACATTATGGGGATATTAATAGAAATACCTTCTTCAACCAGTTAATAAGTCTCAAGCAAAAAGGTCCAGAACTTGCATAGCATATCAAACAATTTCAGAAGCTAAGTCTTCGAGTGAAGAATATTTCAGAAGATAATCTATTGGATCTCTTCATTGGAAACTTGAAGGATAACATTCAACATGGGGTGTGTCTCTTTGAGCCACCATCCTTGGAGAAGGCCTTCATGATGGCAAGGAAGGTTGAAAGTAAAAATATGACGATGGCTACTAGAAAGAGCACCTTCAACACATACCGAGAGAATATTGTTACTTCTTCTAACCCACCTCAAAGGTTGACACCTCAACAAATATAGGAAAGAAGAGCAAAAGGCCTATGTTTTAATTCTGATGGCAAGTATAGTAAGGGACATAAGTGTGGTGAGAAGAAATTATTTTACATATAATGTGAAGAGGAAGAACCAAAAGAACAAGAACCATATCCAGATGAAGAAATAGAAGACACTACTTCAGAAGAGATTAATCCCACCATATAATTTCATGCATTGGTTAGAATTAGCACTCCTCAAACTCTCAAGATCGAAGGATTTATCAAAAATAAAAAGGTAATAGTGTTGATTGATTCTGGTAGTACTCATAATTTCATTCACTATAAATTAGCAAAATCTCTCAATTTCTTTGTATATCCAGCACCAGAGTTTCAAGTAATGATTGCATATGGAGGAACTATCAACTGCTCAAGGAAATGCCATAATATAAATCTTACTATGGGAGAATGTGTATTGAATAGTCCAGTGATTTCTAATCCAATGGGTGGTGTTGATATTGTCTTAGGAGTTCAATGGTTACAATCTTTGGGAACTGTGGCTTTTAACTTTCAAAAGCTTTTCATGAAAATTTTATGGGAAGGAAAGGAATATGAATTACACGGTATCACACGGAAACCAAGCAAGGTGATAAGCTCTAATGGTATGGCAAAGTTGATGAAAAAGGGACATCAAGGTGTAATTGCACAATTATGCTCATTAGATGTTCAAACATCTAAGCCTCCTATTTCCCCATATCTCTAAAGGGTCATTAATAAGCATTCCAATGTATTTGAAGATATTCCAAAAGGTCTTCCACTTGTCCTAGATTTCGATCATGCTATTCACTTAATCCCAGGAAGTGTTCCTCCTAACATCAGACCTTACAGATACCCTTATGGACATAAGAATGAAATTGAGCATATGGTTGAAGAAATGCTAGAGGCTGGCATAATTAGGCCTAGCCAAAGTTCTTACTCTGCACCAGTGGTAATGGTACATAAGATGGATGGATCATGGCATATGTGTCCAGATTATAGAGAGCCCAACAAGATAACCATTAAAGATAAGTTTCCAATTCCTATAATTGATGAATTACATGGAGCGATTGTATTCACAAAGTTGGATATTCGTTCTGGGTATCATCAAATTAGAATGAAAGATGAAGACATCCCAAAAACAACATTCAGAACTCATGAAGGTCATTATGAATTTCTAGTCATGCCATTTGGTCTCACGAATGCACCTTCCACATTTCAAGGTTTGATGAATTCCATTTTCAAGCCTTTTCTTAGAACATTGGTGCTAGTATTCTTTAATGATATACTAATCTATAGAAATTCTTGGGAAGAACATGTTCAACATGTTGATAGGGTACTACAACTACTATGGGAGCAACAACTATATGCAAAACCTTCCAAATTTTTCTTTGGGGTGAAGGAGGTAGAGTATTTGGGTAATATTGTATCTCATGAAGGTGTCAAGGTAGACCCTAACAAAATTAAATCCATGACAGATTGGTCGATTCCCAAAAACTTGAAGAATCTTCGAGGATTCTTAGGTCTTACAAGGTACTACCGAAAGTTTGTTCGAAATTATGGAAGAATATCAGCACCTCTTACAACATTATTGAAGAAAGATGCATTTTATTGGACTCCAGAGGAAACTCAAGCTTTTGAACAACTTAAACAGGCAATGTGCACATCTCCTGTATTGGCTAGACCAGACTTCACAAAAACCTTTATTGTGGAATGTGATGCTTCAAGAAATGGCGTTGGTGTTGTTCTAATGCAAGAAGAACACCCACTTGCTTTCACGAGTCATCCAATCAAGGGAAAGAACTTACAAAAGCCCATTTATGAGAAGGACATGTTGACAATACTACATGCTCTTAAGAAATGGCGTCTTTATCTAATAGGTAGGCACTTCCAGGTCAAAACAGATCATGATAGTCTTAAATACTTCTTGGAACAGAGACTATCTTTAGAAGAGCAACAAAAGTGGGTAACCAAGGTGTTGGGATATGACTTTGAAATCATCTATAGAAAAGGGAAACACAATGTTGTGGCAGATGCACTCTCCAGAAAAGATGAAGATGTTGGTGCATTACTTTGTTCCATTTCCATTCTACAACCAGATTGGATAGTAGCAGCAAGGGAAGAATGGAAAAATAACCTATCTGTGTGGACACTCATTCAAAAGCTACAGAATGATCCCAGTGTATCAGATACTTTTGTGTGGAAAAATTATTCATTGTGGTATAAGGATCGCTTATATTTATGCAAAAAATCCCAACTCAAGCAGAAGATCCTTTCTAAATTACATGCCTCTCCTATAGGTGGGCACTCAGGATTCTTGAAAACTTACCACAGGGTCAAGAAGGAATTTTTCTGGGAAGGTCTTAAATCTGATGTTCAAAGGTTTGTGGCTGAATGCTTGGTTTTCCAATAGAATAAGTGTGAAACAGTTAAGACCCCAGGACTCCTACAACCGTTAGACATACCTTGTCAGCACTAGGAGGAAGTCTCCATGGATTTTATCATAGGTCTACCCAAGTCAGAAGGAAAGAATGTTATTATGGTGGTTGTTGATAGACTCACAAAGTATGCACACTTTTTTGCACCCACTCACCCTTTTAATGCAAGCATAGTAGCTGCAGCCTTTATGGAGACTGTTAAGAAGTTACATGGAAGTCCGAAGATTATTGTGAGTGATAGAGATCCAATTTTCACTGGAAAATTTTGGACTGAATTATTTTCCTGTTTGGGTACTGAATTGGCTCACAGTTCATCTTATCACCCTCAATCTGATGGGAAAACTGAGATCGTGAACAAGTGTTTGGAAGGCTATCTGCGTTGCTTTGCATCTGATAAACAAACACAGTGGGTGAAATGGTTGTCTTTGGAAAAATGGTGGTACAATACTTCCTTCCATACATCATAAAAAATGTCTCCATTTATGGCACTTTATGGGTACCAGCCTAGTCCATCTATCACATCTCCCTTAAAAGGAAAATCTAAAGTTCAAGCCATGGAAGATCACATAGAGCACCAGCAGGGATTTATGTAGATACTTAAGGACAACCTGACTATGTCACAAAACAGGATGAAACAACAAGTTGATCAACATCGCAGTGAAAGGAGTTTTGAAGAAGGGGATTGGGTATTTCTCAGGCTACAACCTTACAAGCAGATGTCTCTGAAGCTATTAAAGAAGGACAATAAATTAGCACCCAAGTATTATGTTCCTTATAAAGTGTTGCATAAGATTGGTAGTATGGCCTACAAATTGGAGCTCCCTTCATCTTCAAAAGTACATCCAGTTTTCCATGTTTCTTGCTTAAAGAAGGTAATAGGAGACAAGATCCCAATTCAAACAATCTTTCTAGATCTTGATGAAGAAGGAAAATTCATATTGGAGCCTGAACAAATCAATGAAACAAGGAATAAACAACTACGAAACCGGGTTATTACTAAGTACCTCATAAAGTTGCAGAACTTACCAGTTGAAGATTCGACATGGGAAGATGAGTCCTTCATACAGAAGCATCCGCAATTAATCAAGCGTTGAGGACAACACTTGTCTGAAGGGGAGGCGCATGTGAAGCCCTAAATATGGGCACATTTCCCCCTATATTGTGGTTCATTACATTAGTTTTGATGTCGGATTTGGTCCATTGGTGGTAATTGTCATTAATATGGTTATATTAGTTATGTCGGCTTGGGTCAGTTAGTTGGGATTGTACCCCTTAGTCTCGTATATATAGGAAGGAGACCTTTCATTTTGAGTGTCTTGTCTTGTCTTATCTTGTGTACTTAGTACATTGTGTAAGGAGGTTTCCCCCTCGAAGAGGCTTGTTATTCAACTATTATCTTCAATCAAGTTGTGGAGTACTCTTTCTGATCTATTTCTGCACTTTGTATACTCTTTTTGGAAAGTTGTTGCTTAACACCTCTTCTCTCTGGAAAATATTTATCCAAACATCGCTTTCGGGGAAGACCAATATATTTTTTCCTTAAGGATGAATTACACCATTCCTTTCCCTTAAAAACTAAGCTCTAAAGGATCTCTGCCCCTAGGATTAGGTTCACTAGTTTTGGATTGTTCAAACCAAGGCCCCCATTTTTTGAGAAGGCATGAACAATTTCCCATTTAACGAAGTGATATTTCTTAGTATTATATTTTCCTCCCTTGGGGAATCAAAGGTTGTGATGTGATGATATCAAGGTTTTATCAAGCCCACCAAAAATAACTAAGATGGCAGGGAATTATTTAGCATGAATCTAGGCTAGGTGGTATTCCGCAACATTACGCAATTAGCAACAACTTGATTGGGGTTTGTCTTTCTTCTTTGATGTAATGTATTAGGTTGAAATTTGAAAAGAAGATATGGGTTATAGGGAGGATGTATGCTTGCCTAATTACACAATAGAAATTGTGTTTCACCAAGTACTAGCAAAACATATTGTCATAGAAATGCATCTATTATCCCTTGATTTAATATACTTGGTGTGTTGAGTGTGATGTGCTTTGACTATATAAAATTGAAAAAAATATGGTATTGTTATTTATTTTACTACCAGATTAGACAAATCAGATATGACTGATATGAATCATTCCAGCTAAAGATTTCAAGGTAAACTGTGCACAAGGTGGAGCAAAGAAGAGCCATGTCATGGGATGGGAATTCACATGAATGATAAAAAGGACAAAGAGATGGGTTGTAACTTTGGATTTTGAATATTCCATTCACATTTTCCTCTGAATCTTCTCCTCCCAAGTTTATTTGTTTTCTTTACTCCACCTCCCCCAACCTCCATAGTTACCTTATGTATGACTATTCACATAATATTTTATCATTCCCTTCATAGTTAACGTATGCTTATTCACATAAGGTACCACATACCACACTCTTGTTAATGATCAATTGGAATTCCTTGGAACAATGGCATCAAAACTATGTGCATATGCAACAATAATTTCATAAAACATAAAACAATCAGTATTGCAAACCTCATTATGATGCTATATGTCTATGAAGAAGATTTCAATTCGATGCAATGAGACACAAAACCAACTCATGTGATGCATGATCAATTCAAGTGATGCACAAGTGACACAATAATTATGAAATGAGACACTAACACAATGAAAAACAAAAATAACAATTTTCCAACATTTTAAGAGTTGTGACTATGACACGCTTATGATGTTGATACAATACAATACTAATGCAAAAACTGGTATTGGAGGTTTGAAGGATATAATGTTTCAAATTAATGATGTTATAGTCCCATATTGTAGTAGTGTTCTCGGTTGTCCACTTAATCATTGGCTATGGAGTATAATGCCAATGCTTCACCACTAGTCTTTCTAGTTATTCCTACAAATTTACAAGAAATGTGGCCTATAAAAATCTCATGCAGACACTCAAATATATACTTATATTTAAATATTGCAATATATTCACTTTCTTAATAGCCAAACTCATGAATTCTTCCTTCCAACCAATCTTGAATCTCAACCTTCACCAGTATCCACTACATCTCTATTACTATGCATTTGTTAAAGTCCTAATATTGACAGACCATGGATCCACAAAAGTTATCCCAACTCATGCTTGATGTAATCTAGTATACATTGGCATATTCAAACATTCAAAGGAAGGAGATATTACCTGAGGTTTGTGGAGTATTAAATATTTAGTGGGGATGCACAATCCATCCATTAACCTTTATCCACATTCATTCAAGTTGGGCTTAATGAATTCGTTAGTCCAAAATTTGGATTTGATGTTTTCATTAGTCACAATAGGGAATAATAACTCCCAAAGGAATGAATGTGAAGAAAGGTTAATGAATGGATTGTGCAATGGAGGCAAATGTCTTTGAAGCATCTATTTTATTTAATGTTTTGGGAGAAGAATTTGAAAGGTAGTGTATGAAAATACTCTACTTTCCTGCCATACGATTTGACCATGGGTTAATGTATTTAGTTTTTGTATTATCTTAAGCTCAATGATTATATATCTATATATTGGCATTGGCTATTTGAAAAAATAGAAGGGAGGATTATAAATTGGTGCTATATGTGGTTATCAAGGGGAGGAATATTGACTTTGGTAAAATCTATCTTAGAAAGTATACAAGTATATTGGTTATATTCATCTTATGTTCCAAAAGGATTGTTGGAAAAAAAAAGTGTTTTATCTTCTTGTGGATAGGGAAATGAGAGTAGGGATTCCTATTGTTAAATAGTTAAAATTAGCTAAGCCTAAATATGTTAGAGGATGGGACATGAAGAACATTTATTTCTTCGAACAAGCTCTAGCTGCAAAATTTTTGTAGAGAATGTCGCATAGTGTGCGACATCTATGGGGGGAGTATTGGAAACAAAATATATAACAACTTTGTAAATAGATGCTTAGATTATAAAAGAGGTGACAATGATCGAAAGGGCCTCTATTGTTTGTAAGGCCCTAGTGAAAACATATCCTTTGGTAGGTAAATGGTTGGTTTGGAAGTTAGGTAAAGGTAATAAATTAAAAATTGGCGAGGATCCTTAAATAGGGTGTTTAGAAAAAGTTAGATTGTCCGACCCATTCATAAATGCACTTCATTCCTTGGAGAATCATAGTTGGAATATGTAGTATATCAAGGTACTTATTCTATTTGGCACCAAGGCTGGAAGTCAACTATACGGGTAGGTTGACAAGGGCAATTGATAGAGGAATGACAGTTGTATTTAGATAGCCTCAAGCATAGTGCTTTGATACTAAAAGATGAAGAATGTGTGATTATATGGTCTAAAAACAAATTTTATGGAAGGTAAAAATTTAGGGGTAAAATTTAACCCATGGACTAATTTTCCATTTTTTTTCCCAAAAGAAGATTCACTAATTTCCATTTTTTCTCAAATGATTTCCCCAAATTCCATAGGAATAAAATATTTTACTCTAAACAATGCCAAAATTGTCTAGAAGTTGTATGAAATCCTTATAAATTTGAATATTTTTTACAAAATATCGTCAAACATTTTATGGTTGAAAATTTAAGAATTAGTATGATTCACCAAGATTTTTACAATGTAAAATAATTATGGATCCTTAAAAATTTTCCATAGTTTATGAAATGCATACAACAAAACTTGGATGTAGGGTAAGGAGAGAATAAAATGAGCTTATGGCATACAACAGTGACTTGGGTATGGGGTAAGGATACAAGAAATCAAGGAAGGAAACAAGAAATGGTGGTGGAAGGTAATTTGGCCTTTGAAAACTATAATATTTGTTTTTTATCTTTATCCAATAAAGTGATTAAATGAGATAATTGTAAGAAGAGGTCATGGGAAGGCATAAGAAGGTGTGTCCTCTATAAAAACAATGAAGAGTCTATAGATCATATTTTAATACATTGTCAATTCTACAAACAAGTTTGAGTGGAGGCATTAAAAATTAACAAACAATAAAGGGAAATGGAAAGGAGAGTCCATCTCTAAATGTTTTAAATTTGGTGCATGGATAGAACAATAATATATCACAAATCTCTTCTATGTACAACTCCTTGGGCCCTCTAATTGGCCAGGAATGAAATGATATTGCAATAATTTATTCCAATACATGTGAGTCATCGAGTTAAATATGCATATGAAGGAATTTTGAAGCTAATGAAGGTAAAGCTAGAAAGAATTATAGATTTTTTGTCATTGACCTCTCAAGTACCTAGGGACTTTGATAGAGAAAGTCAAGTCAAACCATGCAGTTGTGGTTTGGGAGGCATTATATATATATATATATATATATATATATATATATATATAAGCAACTTTGGGTCAAGATGCAATAACAAAGCAAAGATATGTGATATGTGGTTACTCTTGGAAATTGCAATGGAGAGAGGAATTACAAGAATCTAGATATATTGGGAGATTCAAAACTAGTAATTGATTGGGAAAATGGAATTTATAACTTGGAGAACTTAATATCCAATCCTATAATGGAAAAAATTAGAGAAAAATAAAGCTTGAAGTTGTTTCATTTAAACATGTATACGAAGTTTTAAATGAGACAACATATAGATTATCTAAAGAACCATTGGAAATTCAAGAAGGAAAGTTGGTGTTGGTTGAAACAAAAGAGGTATGAATTATTCCTAAAATGGCCTTAACAATCCATTGAAAAGAAACCACATGTTTCTTATATATCAGATAAATTGTCACACTATTGTAGAGTTTCATAGGGATCTTGAAGGATTGGAGTTACAACTAGTATATTGTCTATGGATGACAATAATACATTAGCAGATAGAGTCTAACTTTACTTTCTTTTATGATGTTATTGTATGGTACTTTTGAAATCTAATGTGTAGTCAATATATTGTCCTTTTTTTATATAAATAGAATCTAGCTCCTATATTAGAAGAAGAAAAGTATATTTATTCTCAAGAGAGTTGTCAAAGCTAAACTTGATGTATATTTTGGTTTCTCCTTGAAATATCAAATATATGAATTTTTTTTCTTGAAAAATAATATAATAAAAAATCCATATGTAACATGTCACCATCCTAGTATCTTGACTATTAAAGTTATGCAAAAGTATATTACTCTTTAGAAATAATCTCAAACATGGGATCTATGTACACGTTAGAAAAAAAATCACTAACTTAACAAGTAAAACTAGCCTAAATACAACATATGCTTTTCTCCAAAATTCTATGCTCAGTATCTCATACATGAACCCATGACTTTATACTCAAAATGGTATATGTCAATAAAAAAACAAATCCTCACACTTTGCACCATCTAGGGTTTCAAACATAATTACCCTTAATATTTGCATGTCCAAGAAACTGTAAGTAAAACATGCAGTTGTTTCCTAAAATATGTTGTCTTGCATATAACCCTCCTTTTGTTTAGGCAAATCAAGGGCCTGCTAGTAGAGCCATAAGTAGTCCTCATCTATAAACCTATAGAGAAAATGAAAAGCATAAACATACTTGTACATAATTGTGATATAATTTAGGCTAGGTTTTATAGATTTTACCCTCTTCAATTTTTGTAACTCTGCAAAATCCCAAAGATATCAATAACATTTTATGTTGTATGTTTGTGTAGGTGATCATACAAATTAAAAAGAAAAATGAAAACCTAATGCTACCACAATAGTTTGCTAAGAAAAAAATATATAATAAAAATGGAAGAAAAAAAAGAAACAAACCTCAAGGGAAGTGTTGCCACAAGAATGTTAATGTGCCCTTGTTGCTTTGGTTGCAATACGAGAATCCATTACCCTTGTGGTCGTGGTTGTTTAAATGAGGATTCACAATTTATTTACCATGGCTTTCTTCATGTACGAGAGGCAACACCCTTGAGGGAGTTTCCTATGTGAGCATGCTTCAATGCCATCGAAAAGGAGAATTGCTTATATATAGAGTGGCAAAGAATCCCAAGAGGGACTATCTATAAAAAGCATTGGCAATGCCCTTTGGGAGTCACCGACATGTGTGTAAGGAAACATGAGTTCCTTTTCGCAGTCACTTATGGAAGAGAAGGAAACTCTTAAGAGAGAACACCTATAACATACAAGCATAAATGAGCCTATACATTCTCACCTATTAAGGACAAATAAGTATTATCTTATTTGGGCTTGCTTATGAGAAGGACGTGAAAACATTATGAAGAGTCGCCCTTCAAGGCAGAGGTGGCCTTGAGTAGGGTTGCACATATAAGGAGAGTATTGCTTAATTGTAGCATTGCTAACACAACATGGCTAGTATAATATTGCCATGAGAACCATTACATAAAAACATCTAATAAACCTTAGAAAATAAATGAAAGAAAAACAAAAACAAAATTACCTAATGAAAATCCATATTAAACCTAAAATGCATATAAACCATGGTTCTCATCACACTTAAAGATGGTTACATGATATGGAAACATCTAACATCCTTCATGAACATGTTACTTGAGTTGGATGAAACCTTAATAACTTTGAGGAGATGAAATGCAAATGAGATAATGAAATGGAACAAAGACTTTTAAATCCCCTTCAATACGAACAAATCTTAGCGATTATTCTTAATAACATCTAGCTATCTAAACTTTTTTTTAATAAAACAAATTATGATTTTGTATTAAAAATAAGCGATAGCCAAATTGGTCAGCACAATAGTACAAAAAGATGTTGTCACTTCTGGAAAAATCAGCATACTTGTCCAGCAGTTTAAATTACCGGCATATAGGTCTATATTGTCCTTCATAAAGGATTTCAATTTTTTTTGTTAGAATAAACCCTAAAGAAAACATCTAAAATCAAAACAAATTTGCATAACATAATAAACTACTATACAATAAAAAACATGTTTTTTATTTGCCCGCAGGGGTGTAGCTCAACCGGTGATTCGCTTGATACGAAGGAAATGTTGTAAATGGAGGTCACGAGTTCAAATCACCTCGACTTACCCGTGCCCCATGCTTGAGGGCTGTGTGGGTGCACCTAGGGGTATAGTGGTAGCGGACGGGATTGGATCCCTGGACCTTGTGTCACGCGAGTACTAGCCCCTTCCCAGTTGTTGATTCCCCTAGTTACAAAAAAAACATGTTTTCTATTCACTTCATCTTGTCCAAGACTAGTAGGTTGTGATTCATGGTCCTCCAAATCCATGTCCTCAAGCATTTGATGGAGCATTTCCTCTTCTCTGGGTTCCTCGAGGACATATCCCATAAACATTCTAAGGTTATAGGTTGTAGACTATGAACCCTTAATGAGATTGCAAACCATGTTCCTCTTGATAGAGCATTATACTTCAAGAACCTGAATTTTCCTTTTTTTATTGTACTAGTGTTCATAATCATTACATTCTAAGAGTTGCATTGGTGTTCATTGTAATGAACTTTAGTAGTCATGGAGAATATGGGAATTCTACTACCATTTATGTAGTTTTCATGCCTGCATAATACCCTTTGAATCTCTTGAATTTCAATGTGGTGTGCTTGGCATGGTTCCTAGGGAAATCCATACTCCAAGACTTCCAATAGTGTTTAAGCAAGAATTTCACTGACTTGTGTATAGCCCAACACAATAACTTGAAGCTAGAAGCAAAGCCAGATGAAGGCAATTACAAAATACTTGTATGCTTGTCCCACCTTGAGAAAGAGATCGACACAAAGAATCCCCAATTTTATGGATTGAATTGAATTCAAAGGGAAACTGACATTTCCCAACAAACTTGAATTAACCCAAAAGGAAAGAAATTCATTCATTTATTAGAAGTCACCTAGATTCAAGAGAATGATAGCCCCAATATCTCTAACACAAGTACAAAGAAATAAGAAACAAGCTCCAAATCTGAAAAACAAAACAATGTTAGGACCTTCCCAAGATCAGAAAAGAGATAGCTTTGGGAATTCCACACGGTTCCAGACCAAATCCAACAAGAATAAACACTAGCAACACCAACCCAAACCTAAATCCTCAACTCTCTTCCAAGAGAAAAACTCAACTTCTAGCTAAACTAACCCATAGATTTTTGTCAGGATAGCTTACCTAGTAGTCCAGTTGAGTTGTAGGAGACCAAAAATCACTTGAACCAAGGTATCCCTTTCCAATCTCCATTCCAAATCCTACGTCGAGCTCCATAATCCCACCTTCTAAAGGTTATTTTTGCCATTGATTCAAAGCGTTGGCTATGAAATAACTCTGGCATGGATGAGAATGTCATGGAGGTGATCTATACCTCATCTTGCCTCCATCTAAGTGATTTTCTACTACATTGACGTGTCATCATAACAATTGTAGGACACATGCATACCATGATTATATTTTTAACCCTAGGGGATGTATTGGAATTCCACCTCCCCATTTTTCCTTAGCACTCCTTCATTCAGCCTTGAGGCCTTATTACCCTTCTTATCAGCATCTTGATTGAGATCCCTTGAGACATGAAAAAACTTGATGTCCTCAAAGCAAACGCTTTTTTTTTTTATTCTTGTAATGAGTTTGGTTAGCTTACCATTAATGGAGGCTCGATTACTATTGATAAAATTAATAATAATAATTGAGTACCATATAGTTATTATAAGTTTGAAAAAAATATTCCCTAATAAATTGCATAACTTTACTTAGTTATTATTATTTATAATTACTACACCTTATTTATAATCCAATTCTCGATTTCCCTTGAAATCTATAATGATCCCTTCACCACCCCTATCTACCTATCTTAACTTCATATCCAAACCACAACATTAATTAAAATTAAAACAAACAAATTAAAACTATTAAAAAATAATAAAAACAAACAAATTAAAACTATTAAAAAATAATAAAAACAAACAAATTAAAACTATTAAAAAGTCATGCTATAGAGAATAAAATGCCTTAAATCCCTTATATTCAACATACAAATAAGCCACCCATTTGTTCTCCTTTAGCCCCTCACTTATAAAGTTAATTTACTATGATCAGAAGAGGTCTCAATTACAACCCATTGATAAAGTATATGTTAAAAAGGGTTACTATGATCAAAAGAGGTCTCAATTCCAACCCATTGATAAAGTATATTTAAAAAGGAAAAATTTAACTGAACATTTGAATTTTTTATTCTTCTCCGAAGTCTGGGTATGTGTTGGACTAAATGCCGCTACACGATAGTTGTCCTATATGGATATTAAGGGACAATAAAATAATATAAACACTCAGCCTTAAGATTGTGAAGCAATGAATCTATTGCTTAAGCTACTTTGAATATTACACAATAAAATCATTATTTATAAAATAATGAAATATTATATTAATATAATTTTGTATTTTTCCATCAAATAAGTGAATATGCCATTATCAAGTCATTAGTCAATGTTAAATATAAAAATTACGAAAGCGAATAAATTCAAAATTAAATATAAAAAATATTTTGAAATGAAATTTGTTATATTAAATTAATTTTATAAAAATATTAAAAACAAAAAAAATTGGTAACATCAAAATTATAATATTATATTAAATACAAAGATAACATTTTTTTAAAATTAAAATAGAGTTAACAAAAACATGCGAAGATCGTCAATTGTTTTCAATTTTGTTTATGTTTTAAAAATAAAATTACAGACTTGTATATATATATATATATAATTTAATAACTTTTTCATTTAAAAAAAATAATTTTATTTTATTATTTTATAAAAACTTACTGCTGCCTGACCTCGTGGAAAACTTCGACGGATGAGATTTCAACCAACCGGCGTTCAAATCTACGGACGACCTTTGTTCAATCGTGAGACATGCAATCGAACGGCTTAAATTAAAAGATAAAGTGAATTCGGGGAGTCTACTCCCACTTGTAAAAATTCAAAACGAATATTCTTTGTACGGCACGCTAAAATCGGACAACTTTCAGTGTACGGCACAGTGCCATTGAACCAGTCTCTTTCCGCCATTTGGCACGATGTCATTGGGCCAGTCAAAATGACACTTGGCATGATGTCATTGGACCAGCCTGTCACCTACACGTGGCACATTCTAGTTGGGCAACCTCTCACCTCCATGTGGCACATTCTGATTGGGCTTGCTTCTCTCCAACATGTGGCACATTTTGGTTGGGCTAGAATCTCGTCGCCACGTGGCACATTCTGGTTGGGCTAGAATCTCTTTACCACGTGGCACATTCTGGTTGGTCGGAATCGATCCACCACGTGGCACATTCTGGTTGGGCCAGAATCTCTCCACCACGTGGCACATTCTGGTTGGAGTAAGAGCGTCTGACACAACCCCAAGTCTATTGGCGGCGATGATTTGTTATGGGCACTGGAAGCTGCTGGGCTTACGGACTACATCGCTCCTCTAAGAAAGTATTTACAGAAATACAGGGAATCGGAGGAGCAGAAGAAAGAAGTTGCTCGTGGGCAGGAATATAATTTGATCAGCAAAATATCTTAATTGAATCTCAAAACGATCAAAGGCGTTCAATTTTTTTGTGATTAATTGAAATGGGATTGGATTGCGTTATTTTTGTAAGGTATCAATTTTTCTATGAGGTTAATCAATTTTTTGTAAGATCTTTTAAAGAGGCTCACACAATAATTTCAATTCTTGAGTACTTTCATCTCGCTGCATTTGTTTCGAGGACACCGCCCTGTTGCACCAGAATTCGTTTCAACATTGTTATATTCCCAGAGAATTTGGGTGCTCATCATGGGATATACCTTAATTTATAACTCTACTAGTGTGAAATCTTGAATCTCACTTGTTTATGATATAACTTTAAAAAACTCTGTAGAGTTATTCTGATGAATCTCACTTGCTACCACATAACTTAAAAAACTCTGAAGCTATTCAATATTTGTGAGGTTATTCTATTTCTTGAAGATTTTTCAGAAATGCTCTCAAACCCAACTTCTGTACCAATGTTAAAGAACAGATTCTTTAATTTTCAATTCCAATAGCTAAGTTTTTTCATTTCCTGAGTACTTTCATGTCCCTGCCTTTGTTACGTTTGCAGAGAATTTGGGTGCTTGTTAAATCTTAAAGAATCTCAGGTCTTCCCAAGCGATCATTGAAAATGTTGGCGGAATTTAGTTCTATTATTGGAGAGACACAATGAAACTATCTATGTTATGGCCTTAATTCTAACGAAAAGTAATGTGAGAATAGAGTTAGCATTATGTATCTTTAATGTGCAAAAATATATTACCGTGTTCATAGAATAGCTGCCACATTGAATCAAGTTTTATTTACCATGCTTTTATTTTACATTGCATATAAATTATACATATGTGTGCGTGTGTGTTTGATTTTTCACAATATTAAATACATGAAAAAATATGAATGAAATGTATATATTGGTTTAAAGAATCACATTGCTTACCGTACTCTCTTTTCAAATTCTTATTGTTTACTCTCCTTTCAAATTCCATCAAAGAACTTATTTTATCTGCCATTCATGCTTCTCCCTTAAAAATTATATATGGCTTATCGAGGATCAACCCTATTCTAGAAATTACAGTGGTTAAATATATTATTTTTAGGAGTTAGGGTTGTGGAACGACCAAGTGGTTGATTCACTGGTCTTATCCATTCTAAACTTTGAGAGAGTTTCATCTGTGAGCCTTTCCGAGCGACGGTGTTTATTTTAAAATTAAAATTTTGTTGTTTTTTCGGGGTTGTAAATTGTTAAAGCTACATATATTGTAAGTTGATTCACTGGTCTTATCCAATCTAAATGAGCAGTATTAATTTGCTGCTGGGTTGTAAATTGTTAAAGCTACATATATTGTTTCTCAATCATGAGTATGAAAATAAGAACATGTTTATTGTTCATTATCAAATCTAAGATTTTGTGTAATTGAATGCTTATTATTGCTTATTCGTCATTCAATGTTACAGTGTTTAATGGGTATATCCAGTTCAGCTAAAAATAATTAATAAAAATAACAA
Source organism: Larix kaempferi (assembly GCA_027924585.1). Taxonomy (NCBI): domain Eukaryota; kingdom Viridiplantae; phylum Streptophyta; class Pinopsida; order Pinales; family Pinaceae; genus Larix; species Larix kaempferi. Next base: position 5,360,389 of record BSBM01000076.1, read on the forward strand.
AGTGAAAAACTGTTGCTATTTATTTTAAGTCAAAATTGTTGCCATATATAATTTACATGATATGTGTTTATATTTTATAATTTTCTGTAGAATAGTGTTTATGATTTTTCTAGATTGCACAAAGATGAGATATGTGTATTGTCTAGATAACATGAAGTTCATACAACTATGCAAGAAGAAGAAATAAATTTTTGTAACATTTAACTTGTAACCTATTGGTGTTAACCAGTCACAACTTAAGCTATTGTGCTAGTAACATTGCAAATAACATTATATCCCATAAGAAGGAGTAGAAAAAAGCCTAGCATTTCTAAATGCAGAAAACAACCAAGCATGATAGAACTCAAAGAACTTACTCACATGTAACACAATATACCTCGGGAGGAATATGCAAGTGCTCAATGAGAGATTTATTGTTAATAGACTGCATCTCCATTTACGAACGGAATTTATTTACCAATTTCTAACGTGGATATTGAAAGTGAATGGAATGTATTTGCCAATTTATGCAATGTACGTTTATGCAATTAGTTTCCTGCAAAGAAATCAGTTGTGATTTATGGAATGTGAACTACCCAAGTGCAGGTGTCGTGGAAGACACCAAGGGGGAGTAGAAGGGGCTTGCCAAGAATATACTAGGTGCTCTTATGGAAGACACCAAGGCTAACTAGTCCAAGGACAGGGACACAACTCAGACCATGAAGGCTCACTTGGCTCAACTGGAATGATTGTTGGGAAATCTGGAAACCATCTTTGGTGGGAAGACCTACGCTGGTGGCAGCCATGCTAGTGGTAGCCATGTCGGTGGTGGCCATGCTGGTGGCAGTAGCACTGGTGCAATATGATCCCATAGGAAGAATTCCGCAGTGACTGGAGGAGGTGAAACTGGTCCGGCGACCTCGGTGTCGCATGGCAAGGATATTGCCACGAACACCTTCCCCATCCCATCCACGACTGGACAGATGGTTGTTAAAAGAGTCCGCGGTGAGAAAGAAAAGATTGTTCTTCCTTGGCGCAAGGTGGAACCTTAACCTGTCAAGCTACCGGCTTAGGAAGCGACGAAGGAGGACAATTTCAGTTGTATGATTCTTGAAGATGTTCCCCCCAATGGAAATGCAACAAGCTAAAAAGGTTCCTGTGGCTACTTGCGACATTCGGTGTTTTTGCTACAATCTGCTCATAAATTTTGTATATTTCAATTGCTTTTTTACAAGTTTTTGTAGACTCTGTTCTTCTCCTAAAAATATTGGATAACTTTGGGCCTAGCTTTTTTTTATCTTTTTGAATACATGAACTGGTAGCTCCACATACTTAGACCACTGAAGCCAGCTATTCCCTATGTATTTTTTATTTTCATTGTTTAATAAAATTCTACAGCTTACAAAAAAAATAAAACTACTAAACATTACATAAATGCAATAATTAATATCAAGTAAATTCCCTTTGAAAAGGACTTTAAAAAAATATGATACAATATGATGAACAAGGTGATAATGTGAACTCAAGACTACTAAACATTACATAAATGCAATAATTGACATAAAGTAAATTTCTTTATTAATGGTGGTGATTTCAACACTTTTGTGTTGAACTTTGCATTGATATGCATTTTATGAGAATTTTAAAATATAATAATTTTATTTATTTATATATTATTTTTAAAAATATGATTAAAAAGCATATTCTTTAAAATAATTTTAAAAATTATTTAATATTATCGTAAGTGGTGGGTGGAGGGTGTACTAGACAAACAGGTGAGTCTAGTACACCAAATTGGTGTTTTGCTTGGCGATGGCCTTAAAAATAGATTATTATTATTATTATTATTATTATTATATTTTAAAAATAATTTATCATATTGTGACATTTTAAACATTTAATTTTATAAAATATATCTATTTTAAAATATATATAGATTCTTAAATAACATATTTTTGTAGGTAGAGGATAGGATTGGATATGATAATCAACTTTGAAAAATATGTTGATTATATATATAAGTCAATTAGAGAATATTAGTTGGGAACTAATGTGATATCTAATGAAAATTTTAGGGGCGAAATTTAGCTCATGGGCTATTTTTGACCCTTTTTCCAAAAAAAGATTCGTCAATTTACTTATTTTTCATAGATGATTTGCCCAAATTCCACGAGATAATTTTTTTTTACTCTAAAAATTGCCAAAATTATCCAAAAACTATAGAAAGTCCATAGAAATTTGAATATTTTTTTTTTTTAATTCGTCAAACATTTTATGGTTGCAAATTTAAGAATTAGTAAGATTCGTCGAGGTTTCTACACTTTGATAAAAATATGAATCCTTAAAATTTTCCCTTGAGACATCGTTTTTTCATAATTTTATAATTTTTTTTTTTAAGCAAAGGATAAAACCATTCTATTTCATAAGAAGGAAAATTACATTCACAATTCATACAAAATACTCAATACCATCATGGCTATTACGAGGAGTGAAACCCCAACTGACATACCAACTAGACTTACCCAACTGCCCACAAAGCCCAAAACTATTTCTCGGCCAACCAGACAAAGGCTTAATCATGTGTTGCTTACAATTCCAAAAATTGACATTACAACCTTGATAACCCATACAGACATCAATACTATGCAGTAGTACCATCAAATAACCAGAAAAGTAAAGCAGAATACTAAGAGAGAAACTAAGCAGAAGACTCAGTGACAACCCAACCTAGATAGAAGAGAACACATAAATTAGCCCGCATGACCAAACCCAGCAGCATTGTTGACGACCGGTGGCGCCTCCCTTGCCGACAACGTATCGTTGAGAGTGATAAATTTTGGGTTTGCGACCACCTTGGGTTTCGTAAGGAAGGAGATACCCATGTGAGAAACCATCGCGTCTAACTTCATATGCATGAAGCTAGCATCTTCAGCGTGGGCCAAGCATCGTTCTTCCAGCTTTTGAAACCGCTGAGATCTCACCAGAATGTCCACCCGCGCTTCAAGAGTCTATACAATAAGCATCTTTGTCGGCTGGAACATGACCACAGCTCGATTGTACAGAGCCATCTGACCCCAAGTATTACCAAGGTCATGTATCCAGTCAGCAATAGCTACCACCTCCGATGGCAGCTCTTCCTCCCCGACGTTGCGCCACAGGTTCGCCTCAAGCTCCTCCAGGTGGCTCTGTAATTCCTAAGGAAACAACTGTCGAAAGAAAACCGTAGTGGCTGCCGCACTCCATTAATCTCTGCTCAAACCACCGTGGGCCACTGAACGTCCACGTCTAGCAGGTCTCCCTCTAGGAGGCATTCTCACTTCTCATTCTCTGTCGTTACCCATCTAGAGACTTAACACATTCAACACCAGAAAGGCAAAAGCTCCACCAGAACAACCGTAGAGATGTCTAAAACTGACCCAAGTAGAAGCATTTAAAGGGATGAGCCCACTATTCGTCATTAAAATAGCCATAATGAGCCAGGCTCTGTTATTACTCTCTTTGTCCTTGGAATTCGTCATCCCAGCAGAAACCTTACTGAATTCACATAGCCTGAGCGTGAGAGGCTGAGAGACCATCATCGTCTCACACTACAGATCTCCGAAAATGATTGTCATTAACATAGAGTGAGTGAAACAGGATCGAGCATATTAATTGTTCCATGGGTTTATCGGTAGGCCATATGTCCACTTCCACTATGTGGAGTATTATTGTTATTTATAGTAGCATCCTGATTGGCATTTTTAACGCCAGATGGGGGATCCATCGTACAGCTTTCAGCGTCAGCGATCTGAAGACACATAATATGGCACGTGCCCGTGGGCATGTCAAGGGACGCGCCTTCCCATCCAACTCCCTAACAAGTGACCCCTTGATTAGCTAGGAAATCAGCCAAACCATTGGCACTCCGACAGACATGGTGGAAGGTGACTGTGTTCATCATTGCCAGGACTTCACCCAGACATTGTAGACGCCAGGCAAGCCGCCACGATGGTGCTAGCTTGGTTGCGCGGGACCCATTATGCATTTTAATCGCGAGCTGGAGAATGAGCTTGGAGTCAGCCTCCACGTATAGACATGTATAACCACATTTCACAGCCATGCAAAGTCCCTGAAGCATGGCTTCACACTCTACCACATTGTTAGTCGCCCTGCCCAGTGAACCATAGTAGCTATCCATCACCCATCCCTAGTCATCGCGAAATACTTCGCCATATCCTACTAATCCAAGGTTCCCTTTAGACACCCCATCAAAATTCAACTTGAGCCAGCCCGTCATGGGAGGAGACCAAACCACAGGACTGTCAGGTGTGTTTAAGTGACGATGAAGGCTGTCGATATGCTTGGGGAGCGTCCAAATACCCCAGGTATGTAAAATCATCATCTTAGTAGCAGGAATACTCAAGTCTTGTTCCGTCCACGGTGTTAACTTCAGAGTCTCAATGATTCCTCATTGAATTTGACCCCACACCAGCTTATAGGTTTGATGTTTACCCATGAAGATGCGTCTATTCCGTTCTTTCCAAACCTCCCATAGGAGAAAACCAGGGAAAGATGTCATATCTGATTCAGGATTCTGCCTTGGAAGGGATCATCCCTCCACAATTTGATAGAGGAAATCGGGTCAGTTTTAACTCTATCAGTCAAACGAAAGACCATCGCTCCTTCATCCCAAAGGGCCGAGGTGAAGCTACAACCATCAAGGAGATGAGCGATTTTTTCACCCTGGACTGCACATAGAACACAATAGGAAGGTCCCTCAAACCCTCTTTTAATGATATTATCCCATGTCAAAATTCTTCCTTTCAACACTAGCCATAGGAACAGAGTAATTTTGGGCCATAATTTCGCACCCCAGAGACACTTCCATTCCCGTCCCACTGGCTGGACAACAGAGATCGTCTGAAGAGAGTATGCTTCTTTAATGTTGAACATACCTTTAGGAGAGCAACCGCATCTGAGTAAATCCAGTTCCCCCTGGGTTTTTATCTGCCTTTGATTAAAGATTTTGTATATCTTACTCCCGACCTCATCCCCATAGTTAGTCATCCACCAATTTAGCGGTTTCCAAACACGGAATCCACGTCCATCTGGTTCCCCTTGCCAATAACTATTAACAGTCTGCCAATTGTGGTTGTGAGCAGGAGAATCATGGGGGATGTTTGACACGAGAGTTTGAAGTGTAGGGTCTTGTTTCCAAGCATCAGACCAAAGGTTGGCCAAGGATCCTTGTCATATCTCTCAGAAGCTATGCTTCCTAATCAGATCACTGCCAGCCCTCGCCATATTCCAAATGTGAGAGCCTTTCTCAGGTCCTTCGAGCCGAATCCAGTCTTGTTGTCCAGTCAACGGGACATACTTCTTACCCCAAAATCTATCCCAATGCTCATTTGTATGAGTGAGCCAGCACCACCATATTTTCACCTCACAGATGATGCTAAGCTTTTCCGGATCTCTAAGTCCTAAACCCCCTTCAGTCTTGGATTTACATAGAGTATCCCAATCAACCAGGGGCCATTTCCGATGACCAACAAAACCACCCCAAAGAAAGGAACGTTGGATACTTCGAATTTCCTTCATAACAGATTTAGGGGTAGCCAAAACAGAGAACATATACAAAGGCAGTGCTTGCAGAACAACTTTCACAAGAATAAGTCTGCCAGGGAAGTTTAATGCTCTCAGAGTCCAGCTTGATAGTTTATCCTTCATTTTACTTAAGAGTTCTTCCCAAGAAACTTTCTTCAGAACTATATCAGATAAAGGAGCACCAAGATATTTGGTTGGAAGGGAGCTCTTCTTAAATCCTAAAATCTGTATAATGTTCCTTTGACTAATAGGAGGAGTATTAAAGAAGAAAACCAGAGATTTATCCATATTGATCGTAAGCCCAGAGGCTCTGAGAAAAGTATTCAAAGCTCTCTTGATCTATCTTGCTCCATGAACAGAGGAGTGCCCCATGAGGAGAGTGTCATCAACAAACTGTTGGTGAGTCAGAGATTTCTCCACAAATCCATATTTCTCCATTTATATAAAGGAAGGGAGAAGAGGTTTAAGATGGTTAGCCAGGACTTTCATGATAATTTTATAAATGATGTTGTAAAGGGAAATCAGTCGAAACATGTCCGATCTTTCATCCAACGGGGTTTTGGGGATCAGGGTGAGAAAAGTAGAGTTAAGATATGGGAGAAACCCTCTCATTTTCCTTGATTCTTCCACCACCTGCAAAACTTCATTCTTAATTAAGTCCCAGAAATAGTGAAAGAAGTTTGTTGTAAAGCCATTTGTCCCAGGAGATTTTCCATCCTCCATTAGGTTTATAGCACCCTCCACTTCCTGAAACTCTATAGTTTGAGTAAGCATCTCATTCTGCTCATCTATAATAAGCCTAGGAATGACACTTTTGATCTCCCTGCAAGCCTCAGTCCGATCCATTTGTGGTTCAGTTAGAACAGTCTTGAAATGGTGCATCAGTTCCTGTTCCATATATTCGTGTGAGTCCACTACCTGAAAATTGGAAGTACGAAGGTTGTTGATCTGGTTTTGATGCCTATGTTGGGTAGTAGCTTTGCGGAAAAACTTCATGTTCTTATCCTCGTCCTTCATCCACTGGTTCCGAGATTTCTGTTTCCAAAGGAGTTCTTCTTGCGTCTGTCGCTGATGTATTTTATCATAGAGTAGTTTTTCCTCCAAGGCTAGTTCAGTAGTCATCCCCATCTGCATAATGTTTTCTTGGATACGTTCCATCTAGGATTCTAACTTAGCTTTTTCCAGCAGAATGTGACCAAAGACTTCTTTGTTCCAGATCTTGAGTTTCAGCTTGAGCAATTTCAGTTTCTGTTGTAATTGGTACATCTTAGTACCATTCGGGGAATAATAGCTTGCAACCAGTTCTCAACTTGTGCTGAAAAATCAGGGTGGGTTAGCCAAAATTTATCAAACCTGAAGGGCCTTGTCATTTTGGTTCCAATATTACTCCAAATAAGGGTAACAGGCCGGTGGTCTGATCCAGCTGAGGCAATAGGGCGAGAGTTCAAAGTCCCTCCTAAAAGCATAATACTTTCGGAGATGAGAAATCTATCCAGCCTGGTCGCCACCATATTATCCCATCCTCTTCTGTTATTCTAGGTATAACCATTGTTCCCCAAACCTATGTCAATCAGGTTACTAGACTCAACAAATTCATCAAACAGAGTATTTTCAGGGGTGATGACTCCTCTTCCTCTTTTTTTCTCAGATAGGGACCTGATCAAATTAAAGTACCCTCCTAAGACCTAATGCACACCTTCAAACATCCTCCTCAGTTTAAACAAACTTGTGATGAATTTTCATTTTTCATGGTAGCTACTGGGCCCATACACATTGGTAACAATTCCTCTCGCATTGGTGCCCAACAACTGAAATTCTGCAAAGAGACTGAATGTCGGAGAGAGGAATTTGGTAAGGGAAACCTTTCTAGGATCCCATAGGATTGCCACTCCTCCCGCATGGCTGACAACATCATGCGCCATACTCTTACACTATTTCTGGCATTGGTTTCAAGTTGAGATCCAGAACACTTTGTTTCCTGTAGGAAGACTATAATAGGATTCTCTTTCATAATCTTGTTTTTCAAGGTTTTAGTTTTTTGAGGACCATTGGTCCCTTTAATATTCCAAGATAATATTTTCATCAGGCACTATATCTTTCCGCAATGAGAGCTTTTATCGAAAAATCCACTCGAGCGGACGCGAGCCGGATCTCCCTAGCTCAAAGTGATTCTGGAAAAAATAGAACAAACTACTAATGCATTTCCTATATCTACTTAAGGATCGAGTACTAGATGCCTTACCTTTCACTTCGCAATCCTTTCTCCTGAATATTGCTCCACGTCTCATGGTCATCAGATCCAAGCTGCAAGACCTGTTAAGACAAGAAACAAGAGAAACCAGTAAAAGACATCTATATAATAAGAGATCTAAGTAAATAGTTAAGCAGGTAAACTACTCAATATCATTACACATATGAACAATATTGGTGGAAAGAATTTGTATTAATGTAAATAGAGTACATGATAGAGATATAGAACTACAACCAAGGATTAACGTTGTATCCCTTCTCCGACAAATCCGATTGCCATATCCTTCCAAGGAAGTATAAGTTCTCCAATGGGTGAGTGGAGATGTTCTAAGAGTGATTTCAACAGCATGTAGATACCATAGCCTTCCTCCCCTTGGGATGGGAGTGAGCTTCATTTATATAGGACTAAATGGATAGGGTATGGATAGGATAGGTTGAGAGATGGTAGGAGAGGCTTCAGGGATCTCTCCAAAGGTTTAGGAACCGAGTGCCAGCTCTTCCAAGAGGTCAGGGATAGGGTCCCAAGTCAGCAAGCTTCGAGATGGACCTCGAAGAATCTATTTTTTCCATCTAACTGACTTCGTCGCACCCTGTAATGGGTTAAGGTGCGACGTCGCATGTTGCTAGTATGCATCCTGCGACGACCCTTCAAAACTTAGCACAATTGGGTAGAAATCCTCCCAGGATGATTACTTAGTCCAGGTATCTTCAGGGGTGTATACACTGAATCTTATGATGAGTAGATTTTGGGTGTAACAGAATGCCCCCCAAAGCACGAAGTTGTTGAAGATATACAGGTGAAGTGCTTTGATAGAAGTAATGGCAATAGACTTGTCGGATGAAGGACACTGCTGCAGTACAACTGACTCTGAACTGACAATCTCATATGAAGTACAACATGGCTGCCGACCAATACATTGCAGATCCATGGTAGTAATGACCGACTGAACACAATCATGTCTACTAGACACAAGCGTAGATCCATGACGAGATGATAACACAGCCACGACCAATACAAATGTGGATCTGTGTGACATAACTCAATACAAACTCCATCGCAACCTGGGTAAAACATGACTCCCCAGGGTCTTCAAGCTGAACCCGCAATGATACAAATCCATCCATGTGATTACAAATGTCTTGACGTCGAACATGGTAGAAACCAATTGATTACTGGTCATTGATGTAAACCATTAACAAGTGCGAGGGAGATCACCATTGATGTCAATGATTCCCAAGGTATCATAGTACATATCATCAAGCGTGAAAAAATGAGTTGAAGTCGAACGCAAGATGAAATCTTTCAATCAAGAGTCAATGATGTAAACTCATGATGAAAGCGAGGTAACCTGCCATTGAGGCATGCAGGGCCAAGGTACTTGACTGGTTTCTAGATTCAATCCTTGGATGATGTGTTGAAGTCGACAAGGATGAATCCGTCGAAGGAAGGCCATGATGAATCCCCCATCAATCGACACGAAACACGACAAAAAATGTATAGGTTGGATCGGATGGTACAATAACATGCAAGGGTGACTCAAAGTAGACCGACGTGATGGTGGGTGTACTGACTACAAATGATAAATGATAGACATATTCTTGAACATGGGCATGGCATGACTTGGTAGTATTGACATGACGAGTGCAACACAAATTCTTAAAGCGACTGATGGTGGAAGCTTCTCTTTGAATGACTCAAAGGAGTAATAATACTCAGGGAATAAGTGGAACTCGAGGACAAACGGATGATCCAAGTGTTGTATGAAAATGCAAATGAGTGCCATGTTCAAGAACGACTACATATTGCCACTAATAAGGTATGTAACACAAACGCTTTCCTTTTTCCCCATCATGAATGATGAGTGCCTCATGTGTTTTTTACGAGCTTGATGAGGGTAACCAGATGCTCGGTATAGCTCATCTCATAGATGAGTCCAATCCCAAATATTTTCCGAAAACGCTGACTGAGATAGCCCACTTAGAAAACGCTGAATTTTCACCTTATCATCTCGAATATACCTGACATACCTCAGCAACTCCAAGAACTTGTTTGCATACTCTTCCATGGTCAATTGTCCCAATTTCAGCTCATGGAACTCTTTGATCTTGTCATCATAGTACCTATCAGAGAGGTACTTCTACTTGAAGTATTTCTTGAACTGCTTCCACACAATCTTTCTTTCATTGATCTTCCTCACTTGCCTGATATGATCCCACCATATAGATGCTATTCCATTCAAGTTGAATATGGCGACCCTTGCCTTCATATTTCCAGAGTAGTCTTGGACTTGGAAATACTTTCTCATCCCAAAAATCCAAGCTTCAGATTCTTAACCAGACTTTACCTCTCCATCAAATGTAGGAGGTTTTGCCTTCTCAAATTCCCCATGTGAATTGTTCTTGTAATGCCTCTTTCTCTTATTCCTGCGAGATGAAGAGCTTGAACCTTCAATGGATTTCTCAGAGTCAGATGATCCACTAGAAGAGAATTCTGGAGTATATGTTCTGTCTCTAGAAACTCTTCTTGAGATATTGGACCTCTTGTGGGAATTTCTCCTTGAACTATTCCGACTCCCTTTTGGATTTTCTAACTGATGTCCAGGATTAATTTGCCTCTGGATATCTGTCAAACTCTGCAGCATGGCTGCATTCAACTGATTTTGTTCCTCCTGAGCTTTAATCATCCTTTCATTATCTTCTCTGCAACTTTGCAACTCCACCCTTAGGCTCCTCATGGTGGCTGCAATATCTGGGGAAGTCTCTCGATTTCTTCTCCCATTGGATTATGTTTCAGCATTCTCAACATGTATGTTTTCCCCCCTGGAATCTGTCTTAGGCTCATAGGGATCTTGTGCATCATCCATGATGTTAATATTTTTTTGTCCCAACCAAGACCAAAACTTTCCAACTACACTTATCTGGAATGTTGCTTTGATGTGACTATAATTCTGCAAAATGTGTTTATAAACACAACTATTAGTTGCATTATAATACCATAATTTATTTGCATGTATGTGGGGAAATCCTATATTGACAACTTTGTCCAATAATAGACTTTCTCACAATCAACGGCGGTCTCAGGGGGACGACAAGGGTCAATCTGGTGCATAACTTTCATGGCGATTTTCCATTTTTGGCACCTGAAAATCTCAGGGAAAAGCTGCTGTATTTTCCCATTTGGCGAACTTATCAAACTCTCCTCCGACCATGTCATGAAGATTAAGTCTAAAAATACCACCCGTGTCGTGGAATTTTAAGCCAAAAAATTGTCGCCAGTGTCGCGAATATTTAGCTTAAAAAGTGTAGCCCGTGTCGCAGAATTTTAAGCTAAAATTCGCCGCCGGTGTTGTGGATTTTAACGTTATTTTCGCCACACGCGTCGCGGATTTAACGTTAATTTCACCACACACGTCGCAAAAATTATCATTAACTTCGCCTCATGCGTCACAAAATTAACCTTAACTTCGCTGCGGGCGTCGCAAAATTAACCTTAACTCTGTCGCGCGCGTCGCAAAATTTAACATAATTTCGTCGCCGCGTCACAGAAAATTAGCCTAATTTTCGCCGTCACGCGCAGAAAGTTAGCCTAATTTTCGTCGCCACACGCGTCACAGAAAATTAACGTAAATTACTTCGCCCCGTCGCAGAAAGTTAGCCTAATTTTCGTCGCCGCGTCGCAGAAAATTAGCATACTTTTCGCCGACACAACCTTTAGGAAAAATTTCAAAAACACTTAGAAAAATTTTAAATTTTTCCTTTCTTTCTGTGATGATCATTGCTCAACAGGAGGTGACTTTTCCTCTCCAAACTCTGTAAACTATTCAAGTTAGCCCGTTTAGGCCCAACATTGTAACCTGTGGTGATAAGGAAGGGGTCTTCCCTGTGTAACTATGATCAGACTTGGCCCATAAAGGCCCAATGCTATAGCCTATGGCTCTGATACCATTCTGTCACATACCCTCCCATTAGACCAAGCAAGGGAGGGAACATGACACTAAATCCAGGCATCTAGCCCCATGATCATTAACATAATTCACAGAATATAAAAGAAAGGAACAGAAGCAGATATATAGATGTATGTTATAGAAACACAGCGGAATTAAAATCATCTAAATGTCTAACATACATTCAACATTTTCATGACAGCCATTAAATAAAGACATTGCACAATTTATACAAGAGAGAGAGTACTTATCTTAAAACAAAGTAGTCCCGAGCAATTGGCTATGTAACTGTAACATTCCACCCAACCGTAGGCCAATTGTGCTCATCAATCTCTCAACACAATGGCCACCCCCGAACTAAGCATGATTCTACAAGGAGAAAGGGAACAACAGGCTCACACATAGCCACAATACACCAAAATCAGCCAAGCCAATCTATAGTTGGGTTTATTAGGCTGCTAAAGCAAAGGGGAGGGAATGAATTGCTAAGCTAGTGAGCTCAAACACAGAGCCATGGATACCTCTACAAGATCTATCTATCTTGGCACCCACAATGCCTACACACCCCACACAAGGAAGTATTCCCTTCACTAATACACAGTCCCTCAGGCCATACCTTCCATTCTAGTGTTATTCAAGGTGTGCATAGAAGAGTAGCCAACCTTTTGATCTTCTTGAGAGGTTACCTCCCCCACTAGGTTTATCAAGCCAATTCAAGTCCACTTCCACCCCAAATCTCTTGCTCACAATTCAAACCAAAACAGGGATGCACAAAACAGCAAAATCACAAGTGTTGGGCATGAAGAAAAACGTTTTTACAGTGGGATGCCCAAAATGGGGTTTCCAATAGCTTTAGAAAAACGTGGGCAACCAAAAACGAATTGGGATATGAGGAATTCAGTCATGGGAGGGCAAATCGATTTCAGAAAACGTTTATGGGCATTCAAGGGACAAAAACGGCCTCCATAAACCCCCAAATCGTGACTCCCTTCCTCCCAGCCACTGGGAAATACAAAAACGAGTTCTCAGCCATGGAAAATGCAGGAAAATGATAGAAAACGTGAAGGAGAAAGCCCTAATTAGTTCAGACTGCGTGAGAGAGCAAAGGCCATGGGTCAATAATGGCTTTGGGCACAATTTCGTGGGTGTTTTCTTGCCCAGGAAGCAAAAATACGAATTCCCAGGTTGATGGCTTTCCCATGCACGAAATTGGTTGCCATACCTCTTCATTCCCAAGGCATTAACTACCTCAACCAACTCTTGGAAGAATTAAATGATTGGGTGCATAAGTCAAAATGGGTAGCTAGTGGTTTATGGGTTTTCTCATGAAATTTGGCTTAACACTATTGGCTCAAGGGTTTGAATAATTTTCCCTCCATGCCCCCATCTATTTGTTGCATTGCATAGCTAGTTGTGGGTATTTCATTAAAATTCGTATTTACATGATGTCTTAATTTACATTGTGCCTGTTTAGCACAAGAAACATATGCACCAATTTTTAATTGCCGATACATAAAATGATAAATCGATGGCAGGGCTTTGGCCTTAAGCTCCTCACCATGATTAAATAACGATATTTACATCATTTACAATTTTAATGGAATAGGGTCAAAATGGAGACGTGACATCTTTTACCCAAATGTGTTGGATAAGGATTGGTGGTTCGTACTAACACACAATCTGAGATCAAAAGATATTTTTGAGAATGTCAATGTTATCATGCCAAGCAAGGAAAATAATCAAGGTGATGGCAACAAATAGTGATATTTACATGTTTTATTTGGACATTTATTTTATGGTCATGGAATTTTATTGTGGGTGTCTATAATTGATGAATTCTTTTTTTCTTCATTTTATGATTTTGGATATGAAAATTTAACTACCATTTACAACCATCATGTTGAAGAAAAATTAAAACAATGTGGATTTTCAAGGTCTTTAATTAATTACGAAAACTTTCCAATTGTAACATATGCATGTTGTTTGTATTTATAAAATTACTATGATGTTGGATATGAAAACTTAACAACCATTTACAACCACAATGTCAAAGATAAATTAAATTTCGTAGAACTTCAAGCTCTTTGTAATTATTTTTATGTGAATAATTTTTATTTGTAAGATCTGCATGCTCTCTCTTTTGATAATATGAATATAATTAAAAATTATTACCATGAAGATCATTTAATAATCAAGTTTTTAAACTTGCTTAATCAACATAGCATATCAACATAATGTATATAATGACATTAAATGATTATAGGTTCTTATAATTGCATTACAAATGAAATGATTTCATATAATTAGAGTTAAACATTATATGAACACCCTGAAACTCAATAGGTCAAGAGCATTCAAACTCAAGAAGTCAAAAACATACTAAGTCATCATATATTTTTTAGCATTCCACTCTAGATTGGTTTCATACATTCATCCATCATTCAAATTTACTTTCAAGGGAACAAATGTGCATCAACAAGATTAACTTATTGATGTTCATGGCACTTCATAAACATCAATTCTTCAATGCATGCATAAGAAGAATTACCTTAATCATAAATCATCTATTTATATACAATCTAAAACATACATAAATGTAATTAACATTAAGCTTTCATTTATATTATTAATCAACATTTCACAAATAACGGGGATAACATTCCTCGAACACTGCCATCATTTTATTAATAATCCATCTTAAATGTTAAATACCAAAGAATCGTGGTTGGCATATCAAGACATAGACATTAATATAAAGGCATCATAACCACAATACCATATTGCTTCTAAAGTAAACACAACCTCCATTTGACCTTACTATCAAGTTATCAAGTTACAATATGATAATATATTGCAAGTAGACACAGAAACATTCACTGAGAAATCTTCCCCTATAAAGCTACAATTTGCATCTGCAAATTCATGCTAAAGATTTATTCTATATAGAAAGTAATTTGATTCATTTTGCATACCTCTGACAAATTACACTAGTAATAGAGTAAAAAGGGACATTAAAAACATATTGTTTTTAATAGTGTTTTAATAGGTATATTAAAAATATATTATTTTTAATAGCGTTTCAATAGCTATATTAAAAATATATTGTTTTAATAGTGCATTGACTTTGCTATATGTAGGTATGTATGTATTTATTTATAGTCTGTGATATGATTGAATGTATATAATTATGTATAATATAACAAATATGATAGTTGAGTTTGTTTAAATATGGTTGAATTTGGTTTCACATGAATAATTTAGATTTCATAATTTACATTATATTGGTTTTGTTATGACTTTAGTTTTGACAACAATTTTGCACTTTTTTTAATATCTGTTGCTCATTATTTAGAGTGTGACAATTCAAAAAAAAAATGCTCTTTAGATTCCACATCATTATCTGTGGTACAATTTAATGCTTCACCTTTATTGTTTATTAAAATTTTAATAAATAAGTTTTACTTTATTTGTCCATTTTTATTATAAATTTCATTTTAGAGATAAGACTCAGCATTATTAAAGCACTATTTAAACCACTATATTTTTAAATTAACATTGAATGAACATGCCATAGGGTTGGACAAAAATTCAATTACATATTTCAAATTCATTTGAAACTTAAGTTATGGTTTACCCACTTGCACAAATGAAGTTTTCTAAAACACATCACAATCTAGTGTAGTAACCTCATCTAGTGGCTAGTGAAGGCTTACAAGTCCTTCAATTATAAGCAATAGAACTCAAATAATTGTGCATCAATTTTTAGTTTATCATTTTGATATTTTAACCAAAAGATAACTCTTATAAATTCAAAAGACAAAAGCCCATTGTAAGCAATATTAGTAGGCTTATGATTCTAGAATGACAAGTCCCTCAATGCTATATAAGAATTCCAACCGTAACATTTTTTCAAATTGTTTGAGTAGTAAATATTAATCAATAAATGTATGGAACAATTTTCGAGATTAAAAGAATTACCCAGTAACATCAACATGAACATGATATGAAAAATACATAATATGTGAAAATGCATAGTTTACAAATCAAACATCATCAACATGAACATGATATGAAAATGAATGATATATACATATGAATAATCAATATATATGTCGACTCATATCTCAACAATCAAATACACTAGCTAGGTCATTTACTAGAGAATGACTCATTAGGTCCACATACACTAGAAGAGGTAGAGGGTAAACCACTACCCATATCAAATAACAATGCAGAGACTAGAAACTGGTGTATCTCTCAATCAAGATTTATGCTAGTTGATAACATCAGATCATGTAAATCAATTGTGCATTAGTGGATGTTGTAATTGATGTGCTAGTGGATGGTGGTGAGTTTGTTATAGGAAAGGGTGGTGGTGGTGGGCCTGTTGTAGGAGGGGATGGTGGTGATAGGCTTGCTGGAGGAGGGGATGGTGGTGGTGGGACTAGTGGATTGATGGATGTAGCTGCAATAATGGTTGGTGATGGGATTGTTGGAGGAGGGGATGACGATGGTGGAACTAGTGGATCAGTGGATGCAATTGCATCATGGATGGTGGTGGGACTTTTGGAGGAGGGGATGGTGGTGGTGGGACTAGTGGATAGTATGGATACAATTTCATTAGTGAATGGTGGTGGGATTGTTGGAGGAGGGATGGTGGTGGTAGGACTAGTGGATTGGTGGATGGTGAGATGGTCCAACCACCTATGAAATCCGGTGTACGATTGCTCGAGGATGTTCCTCTCATAAAACCACCCTTATAGAAGAGCAACACCTTATGTTAATGGTAAACCACAAAGAACTCAATGACTTGAAATAATGACATCAACACATTGGCTTAGGGCATATGACACGGAAAAGGAGAAGGAAATTGCATAATTGTTCAATTCAAATGGGGAACATATGTTTGATGATCCTGAATTTTTCAACACAAATGTCGACAAATTTCTCATTGAGATGAAAAGGAAATCTATGTTTTATGAGCTTCCATATCGAGAGCATCTTAAGATTTCCCACTTACTAGATCCCATGCATATATTTAAAAATGTTTCATCTTCTTGGTGGAGGCACATATCATCAAAAAAATGGACACATTGTTTATTAGAAAAGATTTTATTTCTTCATATACTAAAAAGAAACATTGGCCCATAAAAGAAACTAGAGGAGAGGTATGAACCTCTTGGTATTTTAAAGAAGGTGATGTCCCATGGATTTTGAAGAAAGATGATCTTTTGTTGGAAAAATGATGTTATATTGAGTCTTCAGTATATGGGTCATCTCTATGATGTTGATTCATAGTAGAAGAACAATTGTTGGGGTTGAAATTGCATGACCATATGAAACTTCTAAGGGTATGTATGTCAATTACATGCTTTTTTTTTGCAGTGGGAGTCGAAGGCAGTAGATCCAATTCTAGTTGTTGATCCACTAGCAGAAGCACCAGTTGAACCCGTTTAAGAAGAACCCGTTATAGTCCCCATTTTAGAGCTAAATGATGCACTTTTATACTTTTCCCGTTTCCTAGCCACTTTGCTAGTTTTGTGAAGCTATTTATAGTGCCCTATATTATTAAAATGATCCCTGATGATAGGAAACCATCAATTTACCAAGAATCCCAACGTTTGTTCTTAACTTTCTTCCCAGCCTCAATAGGGCTCGATGTGCTATGTATTCATAGTTTTAGGCCAATTAATTTCTTATGTGTTTATTTTATAGTGTCATTCTCTTTTTTCTCATATGTGGTTGTGTGAACCATGACTTCTCCTGGGACCTATGACAAGCTATATCTAAATTATTTTCATTTGTACATTGGATTACATCAAAGGAGATTCACATGGACAACATTTCATGGTGGCATCAAGAAATCACTAAGATTGTTGGTATGTTTGAGAAGGAACTACCCACAAGTTTCAAGGACTTACATGTCCATCTTCTAATTCATCTAGTTGATTAGGTTGAATTAGTTGGGTGGTCTCATGTCGTTGGATATTCTTCTTGGATAGGTTCATGAAAAATTTGAAGGGACGGTTTTGTTAGACAAATGGAAAAACTCAAGGGGTTTATGGTGAAGGGGTACCATAGTTTATGGTTTGTTCTATTATGATGGTGAATACATCATACAAATCGACGACACAGTAGGTGGAGTGGTTTCAGACGACCAATGAGATAAGGACAAAAGGGAAGGGGAGTTACTCCAAATGAACTGAAAAAGGTGCATGATAAAGAGTAAGTCACTTATATTTTTTCAATTTTCTACAAAGTAATTGTTTACACTGAACTTGATAATATATATGTGATCTCGTACTAATCATTTTCATTTCATGAATACATCACCAAATGCACAATTGATGCCATCAATAATTTTATTCTTTATAATGCGGAGGCAATGCAACCATGGGTCATGATGTATGAAGAGAAGAGAAGAAAATGGGATAGTAACAGAAAATAATTCAGACAGTTGAATGGTAGAGGCATGCCTTATCCTAATAATTTAAAAGAATCTATGCCAATGATCTATCTCAATAGTTGGGAGGTTAACCAAATCAGAGAGAAATATGGCGCATCCAGTTGATACACACATGGTGAAGATGAAGCACTAAACATAGAGATTGGGTACAACAACTATGTAATAATATCTTTGTGTATATTGTTCATTCTATAATGCACATTTGAATTATAACATGTATTGTGATTTTATTAATGCTCATCTTACTAAACATATGAAAATGTCCATTCTTCGCATTTGTTTAGGTGCATTTGTTCCCATATATGTGGGCATATGGACATCATTTTCGCATTGAAGATACTGATAATAGATGTGTCACATTTGATTATGGAGTGGAGATCGAGTTCAACCAATCTAGTCATGCTAGCCATCGTGATTAGAGCATAATAGAGGGGAAGCTCGGTTATGTCGGAAAGATACAAGAGATCATGGAAGTAGACTTCTCATCTTTCCAATGTGTTATTTTTAGGTGCAAGTAGTGGGAAACTTTCAACCGGAATAGTGTAAAGGAAGATTGTGATAATGGGATAATATGTATCAACTCTAAAAGGATGTGGGGTGAAAATAAAGAGCCTTATGTTTACCCAAAACACTACAGCCAAGTGTTCTTTTACCCAAATGTGTTGGATAGGGATTGGTGGTTCGTACTAATACACAATATGAGATCAAAAGATATTTTTGAGAACGTCAATGTTATCATGCAAAGCGAGGAAGATAATCAAGGTGATGGCAACAAATAGTGATATTTACATGTTTTATTTGGACATTTATGTTATGGTCATGGCATTTTATTGTGGGTGTCTATAATTGATGAATTTTTTTTCTTCATTTAATGATTTTGGATATGAAAAGTTAACTACCATTTACAACCATCATGTTGAACAAAAATTAAAACAATGTGGAATTTCAAGGTCTTTAATTAATTATGAAACCTTTCCAATTGTAACATCTACATGTTGTTTGTTTTTATAAAATTACTATGATGTTGGATATGAAAACTTAACAATCATTTACAACCACAATGTCGAAGATAAATTAAATTTTGTAGAACTTCAAGCTCTTTGTAATTATTTTTATGTGGATAATTTTTATTTGTGAGATCTGCATGCTCTCTCTTTTGATAATATTAATATAATTAACAATTATTACCATGAAGATGATTTAATAATCAAGTTTTTAAACTTGTTTAATCAATATAACATATCAACATAATGTATATAATGACATTAAATGATTATAAGTTATTATAATTGCATTACAAATGAAATGATTTCATATAATTAGAGTTAACCATTATATGAATACCCTGAAACTCAATAGGTCAAAAGCAATCAAACTCAAGAAGTCAAAAACATACTAAGTCATCATATATTTTTTAGCATTCCACTCTAGATTGGTTTCATACATTCATCCATCATTCAAATTTACTTTCAAGGGAACAAATGTCCATTAACAATATTAACTTATTGATGTTCATGGCATTTCATAAACACCAATTCTTCAATGCATGGATAAGAAGAATTACCTTAATCATAAATCATTTATTTATATACAATCTAAAACATACATAAATGCAATTAACATTAAGCTTTCATTTATATTATTAATCAACATTTCACAATTAATAGGGATAACATTCCTCGAACACTGCCATCATTTTATTAATAATCCATCTTAAAAGCTAAATACCAAAGAATCATGGTTGGCATATCAAGACATAGACATTAATATAAAGGCATCATAACCACAATACCATATTGCTTCTAAAGTAAACACAACCTCCATTTGACCTTACTATCAAGTTATCAAGTTGCAATATGATAATATATTCCAAGTATTCACAGAAACATTCACTGAGAAATATTCCCCTATAAAGCTACAATTTTCATCTGCAAATTCATGCTAAAGATTTATTCTATATAGAAAGTAATTTGATTCATTTTGCATACCTCTGACAAATTACACTAGTAATAGAGTAAAAAAGGACATATTAAAAATATATTGTTTTTAATAGTGTTTTAATAGGTATATTAAAAATATATTATTTTTAGTAGTGTTTCAATAGCTATATTAAAAATAGATTGTTTTAATAGTGCATTGACTTTGGTATATGTAGGTATATATGTATTTATTTATAGTCCGTGATATGATTGAATGTATATAATTATGTATAATATAACAAATTTGATAGTTGAGTTTGTTTAAATATGGTTGAGTTTGGTTTCACATGAATAATTTAGTTTTCATAATTTACATTATATTTTGTTTACATTGGTTTTGTTATGACTTTAATTTTAACAACAATTTTACACTTTTTTATATATTTGTTGCTCTGTATTTAGAGTATTACAATTTCAAAAAAAACATTTGCTATTTAGATTCCACATCATTATCCTTGGTACAATTTAATGTTTCACCTTTCTTGTTTATTAAAATTTTAATAAATAAGTTTTATTTTATTTGTCCATTTTTATTATAAATTTCATTTTAGAGATAAGACTCAACATTATTAAAGCACTATTTAATGCAATATATTTTTAAATTAACATTGAATGAACATGCCATAGGGTTGGACAAAAAGTCAATTACATATTTCAAATTCGTTTGAAACTTAAGTTATGGTTTACCCACTTGCACAAATGAAGTTTTCTAAAACACATCACAATCTAGTGTAGTAGCCTCACCTAGTGGCTAGTGAAGGCTTACAATTCCTTCAATTATAAGCAAGAGAACTCAAATAATTGTGTATCGATTTTTAGTTTATCATTTTGATATTTTAACCAAAAGAGAACTCTTATAAATTCAAAAGACAAAAGCCCATTGTAAGCAATATTAGTAGGCTTATGATTCCACAATGACAGGTCTCTCAATGTTATATAAGAATTCCAACTGTAACATTTTTTCAAATTGTTTTATTCGTAAATATTAATCAATTGAATTTATGGAACAATATTCGAGATTAAAAGAATTACCCAGTAACATCAACATGAACACGATATGAAAAAGACATAATATATGAAAATGCATAGTTTAAAAATCAAACATCATCAACATGAACATGATATGAAAATGAATAATATATATATGAAGTGAAATATACATATGAATAATCAATATATATGTCGACTCATATCTCAACAATGAAATACACTAGCTATGTCCTTTACTATAGCATGAATCATTAGTTCCACATACACTAGAAGAGGTAGAGGGTAAACCACTACCCGTATCAAACAACAATGCAAAGACTAGAAATTGGTGTATCTGTCAATCAAGATGTATACTAATTGATAACATTATATCATGTAAATCAATTGGTGCATCAGTGGATGTTGTAATTGATGTGCTAGTGGATGTTGCATCAGTGGATGGTGGTGAGTTTGTTATAGGAGAGGGTGGTGGTGGTGGGCCTGTTGTAGGAGGGGTTGGTGGTGGTAGGATTGCTAGAGGAGGGGGTGGTGGTGGTTGGACTAGTGGATTGGTGGATGTAGCTACAATAATGGTTGGTGGTGGGATTGTTGGAGGAGGGGATGGCGATGGTGGAACTAGTGGATCAGTGGATGCAATTGCATCATGGATGGTGGTGGTCCTTTTGGAGGAGGGGATGGTGGTGGTGGGACTAATGGATAGTATGGATACAATTGCATTAGTGGATTGTGGTGGGATTGCTGAAGGAGGGATGGTGGTGGTAGGACTAGTGGATCGGTGGATGGTGCAGCAGTGGATGGTGGTGGACTTACTGGAGGAGGGGATGGTGATGGTGGGTCTGTTGGAGGACGTGGAGGAGGAGGTGATGGATAAGAAATAGACGCATGTGTGATGTTGTATGATACTATAGATTTTGGATCGGTGGATGGAGGAGGTGGTGGAGGAGCACCGTCATGAGAAGATGACTCCAATGAAGAGTCTAGAATACCCCTCAAATCGTCAAGTAGCATGGGGGCATCGACAACATAACGCATCAATAATGTCCTATCTTATGGAAGGGTTGACCATATGGGAGCAAGCTTGGGGTGTCATGTGATGTGAAGTGGTCGTGCAGGCTCCACCCAATGTTGGTGGATCAAATTATAAATATGATCTACCACACAATGATGGAATATAGAACCTGGCCGACGTTGTTGCATGCTGGGTCTATGCTCAGGAATTGGCTCATCAGCCTCAACCATCTCCTCATCACTTTGGGGTGGCTAATCCTTAGCATACATGTCAATATCAAGAAAATAGTGGACAACAATAATTAGATAATTTAAACAAAATATGATAATCAATTACATGTGCATTAAATAAGTTAAAAATTATGCAACTACATTAATCAAAATATAACGATCATATTACCCACATCCAATGGCTCTACTTGAGTAAACTGGATGTTCACACATCCTTTCCAATCCATCCTTTCATATGGATAATGTACACAATCAAATACTGATTGTTGATTATGATTGCGTAACGCCTCCGAAACCTTTGCATTGGCCGCTCCTATCTTGGGAAACCCTTGCCCCCATATGTGCATACACACATAAGTCATAGGTCTAGTTGGCATGCAGTCAAAAGTCGACCCAAATGTGGGCCAATTTGTTGGAAAACCTTTCAAAAAATAGTGTAAATAACTTTGATGCAAAATGGAAATCTATCTCCCCTGCAACTGGCTATGACAGTGGTCTAAAGCTATAAGAAAATATCGTTGACAAATAGTATCACACCTGATCAGCTTGGGCCTTTATAGTAAAATATGTACATAATATAGCATACACAACTAATGCGCTAGCCATTAGTGATATTGTGTGCTATCATGGTAACAAACAAGCTCAAACACCTAGCCTTCTTTGACTTAAATGCGTGTATCCTCATTTGGGCCCAATCACCTAGAACTCGCCGGGGTGAGTAATATCTACACTGATGAATCATTGAACATACATCAATCAAGTCTCAGCTACAACACCAAGTTGTGGATCGATAAGATGGGGAAAGTTCCCCCCCTCTAAGATAAACCTCTTATGCGGGATAGTACCATATATCGGGACCAACCCTGAAGTCATGCTTGTCATGATCCCAATGATGGATCAACTCTATTAGTAGCTTAGTCTACCCCCTTGGCGAATTAGACTCCTTATAAAACTTAGGGAGGCCAACATGAAATAAGATATGTCGAGTCGCATCCAAAATAGGATGAGGAATCAAATCCTTGTTCCTCTCTTTCACTTACCGTACCCAAACGATGTTATACAAATCGACATGAGGTGGTGGTGGTGCATGTCCCTAATTTAAATACAAATTTCATCATGAATTTATTACTAAAATAAAAATGTATACAAAAGAGGTACATGAAATGCTTATTATAAAATTTCAAACTTTTTTTTGGGCCCAACAAACATTTCCATTACTGATGTGTATGCTTTAAATAAGGAACATTGTTCATAGTGCGATCCATTTACATGAGCACATTGTCCATGGTGTGCCATGTTTTACAATAGTGCATCGTCAACAGGGCTCATAAATTAAAACAAATGCACCGAGGGTGGTACATATGTGTTCAACATAAAACACCAACACCGTATATCATGTGCCTAGAAACAAGATTTAAAAAACATGAAACACAATTTTTGCAAATTTTCTATGCATTAGAGGTGTTCCTAGGATAATTGAAAGCATTGGGAACAATGATTTACACACACCATTGTTACCAGTGCTCCATAAAATGCACCGGCCGCTATTTCCTTCTTTTATTATTTAGGCATTAATGGTGCGCCAAATTTGGTAGAAAGCACTGTTATTGGTGTATGTGAAAACGCGCCATTTCTAGTGCACAATATAACACACTGGTGACTATTTCCAGTTTTTCAATCATAGATGTAATACCGGTGCGTCTAATCTATCCAACAACATCAATAAAGGTGCACCATACGTAGAGATGGTGGTTGATGGCGCGCATTATCTAATTGAATGTACCAGTACCAATGCGCATTATAATGCATCAATTGCTCGATTTTGTTGATGGATGGTGCACCTTATCTAGAGGAACACACTATTAGAGGAGCATCATAGGATGCACTATTGATGGTGCGCCAATAGACACATTGGTTTATATGATGCACTACGAAATTATTGGGAGCATCGATGTCGTTATCTAAAAATAAGTGCATCAAGAGGGCTCTTAACTCTTAGACCGGGGTCATCATGTGGCAGGAATGGCGTGATGATTTGCTTTTTTCACATGGTTCTCAGTTGTTACATTGGACATGAGGATTGTTGTCATTTTTGTTTGTTCTTTTATATTTTTCATTCCGGTATATGCGGCATGTATTACTTATATGACTTTCAGTTTCTATGTGCAGATTCTTAAAAACTGTTGAGTCCAATTACTTGTTGGACATTGTTATATACTATCATATTTTTGCGGCCTTTATATCATCCTCTTGTAGGTGCTGTTCCGTTTTGCACTGATCGGATGTAATCTCTGTATTACACTCCGTTTTTGGCGTCTACATATCTGTTGGGAATGCCTCTGATGTTTGGCATATGTGGTTATTTATATATTGGACTCTTTATGAGACTTATGTATTTTTTGATGATGTGACATTTGATTTATGTTATGTTGCTGGACGCATAGAGTTTTGTCTTTTGGGATATTTTAGGGTGTTGTGGCACCTTATATTGACATTTTCAAGTTGTTTTATTGATACATTATGATGATGTAACCGGAATGTTCCGGGGGCTACTTCTGATAGCTTTGATATGACTTTGTTATGGACTGACAGTTGGACATATTTTACTATTTCGTATATTAATAATAAGTTGCATATTTCTGTGAAAAAATCTAAAAATAAGTACACCACATTTGGCGCGAACTTCCTGGTGCAGTTATATGAAATGAATGCACTGGATGTGGTGTGACTTGTAAATACATCGTATTTCGATGCAACCCAAGTTTTGAGGGAGCACCAACGAATTTTGTTTAAAATTTAAGTACACAAAGTCAAATTTTGAGATTTATTTCGCTAAAAATTTAAATCTAAATCGAAGGATAACAATTGATTTACCTAGTGCCTTTCGTGCCAAGGAGGCATGGTTGTTGTGTACGGAAAAATGAAAAAAATGTTTTGTTTGGAAGCTCCAAAAAAAACGCAAATCAACCTCAGATGCACACAAATCGACAAGTATGGTGGTATGGGAACATTGTAACATGGGGCGCTTCTATAAATACTTGAGCACCAATGCTTGTATAGCTCTACATAAACACTACAACAATGTAAAACAAAGATTTTACGATCTTTTTTTTTTTATTCTACCTTAACGTGTTGTGCAGGTAAATTTTACGATGCACCAATATGTTTGAGTCAATAAAGTGCATTGGAAAAGTGTATGTTATATATTATTTTTTAATTATTCCAAGAATGTCCAGTGCATTTTGGTAAAATCCATTGGTGCTTATATTGAAAGTTAACTGCAGCGGTGCATTGGATAAGAAATAACACACTGTGTAATTTGATTTTTTTTTGTTTTCTACAAAAAATATTAGCTTTCTGGTGAGTTCTTGAGAAAAACATTGATGCGTTTATAGACTTAAAGCGTACCCAATAATGTATAGGTTATATTTTAAAATTTTAAATAATTTCAATGGTTCCTATGGGTTTAGCTAAAACACATCAGTGCTAATTGTTAAAATAAAATGCATCGGTGATTTCATTTACATAAAGTACATTATAAAATTTTGAAATATTTTTTTTGGGTAAAAAATATAAGTTTTCCGGTGCGTTGTTTGTAAACGTGGGTGCGTTGTTTTTAAACGCATTGGTGCTCATGTTTTTGTTAGAAGCATCGATTATTTTATTTTAGTTTTTTTTAATCAAAATTTAAATCGATGTGTCATTTGAACTATCTAGTGCATTCATAAATAATAAAGCGCACTAGTGGCTTATATATAATGAGTGTACTATAGACAAAACATCGCAAAAACCTCTGCCTGCCTACCTACTTTTGCTATAAATAGATAAAGATGATTTGTTTATTAGAAATTCTACCAAAACCTCCACTACAAAGTGTTCTCCTTTAATATCAACAGTATTGATACTATAAATTACTTAAATGCTAAATTAAAGATTTGATTTATTGAACTTTTTAAATATCAACTTTCAACGTTACTATAAAATTATTTATTAAATTACATTTTCTAAAAATGATGCACTGGTATAATACTATTTTTGGAATCATATTTTCAAAAAATGATGTATTAATGTAATCATCGAATTTATATTCTCATTATAATTTGAACTATTATGGAATCACATTTTAAAAAAATGATGTATTGATGTAATATTAATCATTGAATATTATTGGTAGGGATGGATGGTTCACTCTTTCAAATGAGATTATCACTCATTTAAATGATTTTGGGTTCAGTCTTTTGGCTAAATTCAGAAATCTTAAGGCGGGTTAAGCCAATCAAATTACCGATTCTTGACGTCGTACCTCGACCTTAGTGGATCTGTTGTGACTGAATGGAATCAGTATGTCAAGGGCTTGTAACATTGTGGGGTTGGATAATCAGAGCGAGTCGACCATTTGTTGTGGTCCTGGAATATCGGTAATGGTCAAGTTTCTGTAAATTTGGTTTATGAAGCTCTTTCTTTATATGTTGAGGGTCCTCATAATAAATGGTGGCATCAGGAGATCTAGTCTTGGAAGGCTCCTCTTAAGGTTCAGTTGTTTGGTTGGTTGGTGCTTGATTGGAAGGCTTTCGTGGGTGAAAATATCATCAAACATGGATTTCATGGTACTTTTCATTGTGCTATGTGTGGGAATGGGGATGAAACCATTGATCACATCTTCGCGACATGTCATATTACTCAAGGGATATGGGTCAATGTTCTTCAAGGTTTAAATATATCATGTTCCTGGAAAAATGTTGCAGTTGAGGACAGTCTTGTTGAATGATCACGACATTCGGGTTTGATGATTAACCTTCCTTTGTTTCTTATGTGATTCATTTGGTGTCTCAAGAATATTGTTATTTTCGAAAACAAGAGGATGAGCCTGGGACATACCTCCTCTTTGATAACCAGTAGTTTCAGGCATATATGCATTCTCCTCAAAGTGATAGGATTCGACAGCTAAACCTTCCCCTCATTCAAGTTGGTAGTATGGTGGGTTTCTTTGATGATCCAACATAGGGAGGTCTATGCGGTGTTGGAATGGTTCTAAAAATAAGTAAGGTGCACTCTTTTCAAATCAGATTATCATGTGGTACTGGAACTAACTCTCGTGTAGAGCTTATGGATTTGTGGGGACTTCTTTTGTTTGCTAGGAGAAATCTCATTAACTCCCTTATAGTTCTTGGTGACTCCATGGTAGTTATCGACTGGTTAAATGAATGTTCAAAATTACAAATTACAACTTTGGTTGATTGGAAGAACATAATCCAGGCTTTAAAATTTGAGTTTCATAGTATACATTTCAGACACATTTTTAAGGAATTGAACAAGACTGTGGATTGTCTGTCAAAGAAGGTTATTGGGATGGAGGAAGGTATTTTACATTACGAAGAATACTATGAGTCCTTCAGGGTATCTACATGTGTTTTTATGCTTATTAAGGAGACTTACTGAACCTCAGTTTTTTGCTTTCATATTTGCATTCAGGGATCCACTTTCTAGCAACTGCATGGCAGTTTATTTTGTTAGTTTTGTTATT
Organism: Larix kaempferi; assembly: GCA_027924585.1. NCBI lineage: Eukaryota > Viridiplantae > Streptophyta > Pinopsida > Pinales > Pinaceae > Larix > Larix kaempferi. The sequence goes on from BSBM01000076.1 coordinate 5,388,343, forward strand.
TGGTATATTGTATTAAACACTGTTGATATTGGTGAATACTTGAACTTTGGTTTTCTGCTATACACTACTGCATTGTGGATTGGTCTCTTGTATTTACTTAGTAATTCTGCTTTGTTTTGAAAAACTTCTTAAGATATAGTCTGTTTGATAAGATTTTTACTCAAATCAGTTCAGAGTTTATGTATGTTGACTTTGATTTTATGCTTTTTTTCTTTTGAAAAAAAAAAAATGTTGACTTTGATTCATACCTTAATGAATGTTAACCAACAATACTTTTTCTTGTTGAAAAAAGAATCATTGAATTTATATTCTCATTATAATTTGAGTGGGAAACGAAGAGAAATTATGAAAATATAATAAAAAATAAAATTTTCAAATTGTTGAATTTTTAAATGTCAATGTTTAACAACAACTTTCAAATTTTAAAGATTTGAATTTATGTATTTTTTGTTTTGGTTTATTAGTGTCTCTGGAAACTTTGTTCCTTTACTCATTGTTGCAATTTATTTAAAATTTTATAGTTAACCACATGCATCGATTAGGAATGGTTAACGGATTTCACATTGGGATCAAATATAACGAATTTCACATTGAGATCAATTATATATTTTGTGCTAAGTGTATATCAATTTTTACCTTAGATACTAAAGTAAAACTATTTATTAAATCATAATTTTTAATTGTATCGAGAAGGCACATTTTTACATTTAGAGTGTGTGAAGTGTAAAAAAATAAAAAGAAAAAAAGAAAGAAAGAATGCATGTATTAGTGTGTTTGGCTGGGGGCAAATATCTCTCTATCCCATTCAAAAAAATAAAAATAAAAATAAATAAATAAATAATGCATGCATCGATGTGCTATAGCATAGTGGAGCCCTAGGGGAGTGTTCGTATGCCTCATAAAAATAAATAGAAAAATTAAAATTAAAATAAAAAATAAGAATGCATGCGTCAATGTGTTGTAGCATAGCGGTGAGAGGGAGAGTTAGATATTTCTATACTGGTAGCATAGTGGAACCCGGGTGGGGGGAAGTGTCCATATGTCCCATAAAAAAATAAAAATAAAAATAAAAGGTAAGAATGCATGTGCATTGAGAGGGATGTGTGGTGTAATTTAGTGGTGAAAGGTTTGTGAATTTGATTCCTCTCAGTACTTTGTAGAACTAGAGTTAGATGAATCTACATGGTTAAATAGACATATAAAGTATTACATTCAGTTTATTTTGATTACAGTTTATTTTGATTAGGGATTGTATGTAAGACTTAACTTTTATGGAGTGGAGACTATTCAAGTGTGATATTTATAAAGAAGATTAATTATTTTATGAATTTATTATTATTATTATTATTATTCCTAAAAATATTTAAACATATATATTAGTTTTATTTTATATTGAAGTTTTAAGAAAATATTGAAAAATATTATATAATATATGGAAATTTAATTCTTTGTTTTTATGAAATTTAATTTTTTTCCTAAAAATATTTTAATGGTATATGAGAATTATAATTTTGCTTTAATAAATTGTTGGTTTTATGAAAAATTATTATTTAAAAAAAATATTCAACTAACTTAACTTAACTGTAAAAATAAAGTTATTTGAATGGTGTTTAATTTATGATTAAATTATTCAAATAGCTTTTTAACCACATAAATAAAATTTAACATTAATTCAAGTAATTCTCTTAAGATTCGATAGATTCAATGGATGTTTTTTTTTGCTAGAATCTTCCTGATGTGGGAGTGGACTTTGGCCTAAGAAACCATGACTCAGGGGCATCTAAGCTGTCAAAATCACTTGGGGATCGCACCAGACCTAGGCCACACCAACCCTCATTTGATTGGATTTTGGGTGAGACACACAACTTAACCAAATAAACTAGTGAGAATTGATATTAACTACCATTAACATCATCATTTAAATGATATTAAAGGAATCGTAAAACTATTTATGATTATTATTTAAATGATATTAAAAGAATCAATTTACATTATGATATCCTTAGGTTGGGAAATGTTTTTTTTTATGAGTAAGATATAAGATCCTTCAATTACTGAACAAAAAGAAAACTATACATAGTGTTACAAAAACATTTCGTCTACTAAGTGGACCCATTTTCGTCTAGAGACTCTCGGTTCCACACTTACTATCCCTCCCGTTACATAATTTCCATACCGCTCTAGCGTGAGGAATAAAAAATTCCAACTATCAAACTAGGTTCGCAAACACCCGTTACCCGACAAACATGGCTCAAGGCCATAACAAAAACATCCCAAACCCACGGACCAAGGCCTTTACACAGAAATCCTATAATGAAAAACATTGATCAAACCACAAATGAATAGAACAGAGAAGACCAACATTACCCCTCTCCCGTTGTTGGAGGCATCCCTTCATCCAGAGAGTTCTCCATGTGAACCAGAGTTGATTGCGCAGGAATCGTCATAGGAGACTTGATTTGCATCGACTGATGATTGAAAGGAGCCTTAGCTAGCTCCAGAACTCCCTCCATGTCCACAAAATTTCACATAAGTTCCTCCTTCAGATTGTTGATAATTTGAGTTTCCAGGTTGCCAAAGCTCTCCCTTTCCATCATAGTTTTTGCCAAGAGTTTCCTCATCACCCAATTCGGGTTCATAATCACCGTTGAACCCTGCTCCTCAATCCACGCTTGGATTTCATCGTCCTCCATTATCGATATTGTATCATCAATCTTAGGATAAATCCCCTCCATAAACTCTTGCCCCGTATCCCCTTCCGCTTGTTTTCGTTCTCCTCTTCCTCGCCCCCCTACGTATTCTCATTCTTTGGCGGGGAGCCATCGTCACCTTCCAGATATCCACTGCTTCAAGTCGCCTTCAAACTATCAGAGCCTCAATGAGCCTTCACACCTCAACCTTCATTTCTTCCACCAACAAGCCTGCTATTAATATCTTCCTCAATATACTACTTCTGGTTCCTTCATTAATGAGCATCATCATTGTTCATGAATTTTCATTTATTGCGGTTTCAATGACCACCCTGGTCCGACGTCCTCCGTCATCCATGCCACCCCAAGATCCCATTCCTGGATTGTACAATTCATTCCTCTCCCAAACATTCCTCCTTAACCAAAACGCATTTTGATTCCGCCTTCCCCCAAGCTATCATATCCGTTTAAATGGCGTGCCCTGCTTTCTGCCTCGACCGTATAACCCCCCAGGCATGATGCACCATTAAATAGCATGCATGCCGCTAGATGGCTCAACACCCTCCAACACATCCCATCCTCCTTCGCCTGTCACATCCTTGATTGCATGTGGCTCACGAACCATCCATCTACCTGCATCCAGGGAGGTTGGGAAATGTTACTCCTAGGAAATAGTGGTAATATGTAAAGTTACACTTTAATAAAAATAATTGTTGCCGCCTAATACACACCTGGGGAAACGCGGCAGGAAACCTTCAAGCCGCTCGGTGTGCCATTGGGGGCAAGTCAAAGTTAAGTGTTATCACCTAATTACTCGACTCCTTTGTCTAGGATTACTCCTAGCGAAGCCAAGGGGGGTGGTCCCTATGAAAATATTCTAAGGCTTTTATCTATAAAACAAATAAAAGAGTTGATCTAGGAGTTAATGCGATGAAATGAAAAATACTGGAAGGAAGACATAATTGCAATATGAAATTAAATATATCGATAACAGATAAGATCTAAATCATTCAAGACATTCAGTAGATTTAACTTAACCCTAAAAGACAAAGATGACCAGTGTCGAAAATATGAGTGTGATGCAGTTGTGTTGTGTCGTGAAAGTATTGCAAAGGCTTGTTTCCAATTTTAGATTTATTAGTGTGTATTAGATGGATGGGTTAATTCTTGGTTTGGCCCAAAAGAAGCCTAATCTCTTGAACTGAGTGTTATAGCGTCTTTACCAAGTGTCCAACAAGGTGAGGATGAACCTGCTTAAAGTAGCCTTCTGACTCTATGGTGTCCACCCATGCAACCTCTTGAGTTCTTAAAGTTTGGTTCAATTGGATTTCCCAATTTAAAACTAAGTGCTTTGCACCCTTTTCTGATTGACCCAACTGTTCAAACTATGTTGCAGCAGTCAAGAGCATACTTCAGGCTTGGAGCATTGGCTTATTTTATTAATAATTGTGAAGTGGATGATTAAACTAAACTAAACCCAAAGAATCTATTTTCCACACACCACAGAATGGTGCAGTACTTCAGGAAAACAAGGGGACAAATTTTAGGTTAATTTTATGAACAATTGTATTTTTGAAAAATACATAAGCATATAGATGATAAATCGATTAAAATGGTCATTTGTGTGCTTCAATGTTGTTGTTTAATTATTACAAACTTAAAGAAATCTAATCTAAACAAAAAAATAAAAAATAAAATGAAAATTTAAAAAAAAATGAAAAAATGACGCGAATCCCCCCTGGAGGGATTGGGGTAGGCACTGGAATAGCCTGCAGAGCTCTATTTACATTTTATTACAATGAATATATTTAGGATAATTATTGCTTTCCCTTTATCATTAGGGAACAAATTAGTTTACAATATTCAAGAGAAATAAAAGGTATTTGAAACCGGTTCTCTAGATGGTCCTTGAAGCTCCAAATGCAAAGTTTTATTAGTTTTATTGTTCAAACCTGCTAGGCACACAAAACAAAACAGCAAGCTTAGTTTATCATATAAAAAGGCCAAAAACACTTTAATAGTGCTTTTGACAATACTACAAAATTGTCAAATGAAAACTAGTCTAACTAGTGAATGAAAACTACTTTCTGGATGACCTCGGAAGCCTCTAAAACAAATTTTAATTGATTTTTAATTACAAAACTGTTATCCATGAAAAACAAACCAGCAAGCTCTTTTTGTCAAAAAATAGTGAAAATCACTTAGAAAGTGATTTGGCCACTCATACAAAATATGCTCAGAAAAATTATGAAAACTAGCTTAAAAAAATGAAAAAGATAACTAAGTAAGGCAAGCTAGAAAGCTTTCCTTATTAGGATCTTTACTTGCCTCTTTAGGAGATGGCAAGTAAATGCATGAGCACTAAATTGCTTGATAAAAAAAACTTTAAACTCAATAAAATTCCTCTTTTTGCTTTTCAGATCTACGCTTTGAAACTTGAAACAAAAAGGAAAAAAACAATCTAGATCTAACTATTGTATGAATCTTTAATAATTTTTTAGATTGCAAGTGTTTAGATCTATTAAAATTGAACTTTTGGATCTAGATCTAAAATGGAGAAGGAAACAATAACCAGGATAGATATTAGAAGTTTGTGGATCTAGAAATCGGAACCCATGGGGGTTTGAGCGAATGAGGAGGGGCTATGGAGTCTACTTCTTGGTGCATCGGTGGAATCTTTCACTTTGTTCAAGTATGTTGGAGGATTGGAAGATCTCGCATGTTCATCCACTCGTCCATCTTCAAGAAACTTGTAAGATCAAAACAAACAAGCAAAGGGATTAAAAGCACTTGTGTGAATAATTAAAAGAAAATGTTAGAGATGATAGATTCAAGCAAGATTGTTTTCTACCTCTAGCATTCTAATGAAATTCACAATAGCAGATAGACTATAAATAACTATTTACTATTATTAATGAAAGTATTTTCCCTTTAAAGACAGATAAACCCAACAATACTAGCATAATGTACGATCCATATTTACCTCATAAGATGCAAAGCATTAAGATCAACACAATAGGAACACCAGGGTAGCCTCAAAAGCCTTCTTATTAACTCAGTACAAAAATATTTTACAATTGAAAGCATAGGTTCGACCTTCTGATGTATACAATGGAGCAAAAGACTCCTTTAAATAACTCAAACCATGCAAAGTAGGGCGCAAATCCCTAAGGAGGGCGACTTCCTTGATTGATGAGTTAACTGGAACTTGGAAGATATTGATTGATAGTTGATTGAGAGCTGAATGAAGAGGATTGCAACACATGTGAGGGTGGTTGGAAGCTTTAAACTTGAGATCTTCTCCTTTAATATCTACCCTCCATCTCACAAAGTCGCCCGTGCATAGAGAGGGCGAATTTCTTGAAGGAGAGTTAACTGGAACTTGCTTGGTGTGATTGGAATCATCTCTTTCGGAGCTTAGTTAACTACCAATTGACTGTACAATGTCCTTAATTGAACTCCAGACCAACTCTGGACCAATCCCATTGTTCTAGGAATTTGTATTTTCTTTAATAAATATCTCTTTTTTTACATTTATTTTGTCTTTTTTGGAGAATTTGAGTAAATATCAACTTCTGAGATAAATACTTACTCAAAACTTAAGAAAAGTGGGTTTATGGGTTAAACAGGTGCTCTGGCTCAGAAAATGAGCATCCATTTATCAAATTCCACCCACAAACCACTTAATTACTACATTTTGAATTTTTTCAATTAAACCATAGGAAAATGGTTTAATTACTTGAACATTTTAATTTTTTAATTAAAACCAAAAAAAATAATCCACAACCACAATTTTTTTTTATTTAAAAAAGTTGATTTTAACCACAGTATATGACCATATGACTTTATTTTAGTGTCTATCATATTTATATATGTTATAAATTGGACTCTAATAACCCCCCAAGGCCTAACCACCAATTTGGGATTTCCAGCTTTGGAGGTGTAGGAGAAAAACTCATCGATTATACTTGACTAAAGGCAAAGCATAATTGACAAGGGAAAAAACTCCTTGGAATACCTTCTTTGGTTGTCAAGTCCTAGGGAACCGAGTCACTCAAAGACCACCATGCTAGCACGCTTTATTACAAACCCCGTGGGGCATGGTCATACATTACAAAAATGAAAAAAGGGGCCCAAAAAAGGCCTAATTTGGAACTTCTGAACTCTGATAAGCACAAGTAATTGTGCAACACTGGTGGATCTCTAGAAGTCCAACTGAAGTGCAACTCAATTGGTAACATCTGGCTCCAACTGCGGGACGTGTGATTGATCTTTCCTAGGAAAGGAGATCATTCGAGAACTCCAGGATCTCAGTTTCGTGCATGGAAACATAAGTGCATTAGTCACACATATATGAAAGAATAACCAAATGAAACTTCTAGGGTGCAACATTTATTCCTGAAAATGAAACTAATATACATAAGAGAAATTAAACTAATGTACAAAGAAATAAAGTTAGTATACAAAAATGATATACATTAAATATATCTAACTAGGAAATGAAATGCAGGATTAGGGTTTAGAAATCATGATACAAAGATGCCTCCATGGGCATCAGATATTTTCACTGTAGACTAATTTGAGAAGCCCTCCATTGACTGGGAGGGTACACTTCTCGCCATCCAAATTGCTCAGGTAAAAAGCGTTTGTGCTTGCTACTTCATGAATAAGATAAGGGCTTGTCCATAGATTGTCAAACTTTTCGTGTTTCCCAAGATTTTCCCTCCTTTTGTCCCAAAGTAGAACTGTGTCACCAATATGAAATACCCTTGGCTCAGATGAATTATCAAAAATTTCCTTAACCTTTTCCTCATTCTTGATACTTTGATCAACCACCTTTCATCCGATTTCATCCAACTCAACCAATTGATCTATCCTATACTAAGATGCATCTTGATCTGTGCTGCACTCTTCAAATAACCGATACACAGGAAACTTTAGGTGAATAGGTTAAGTAACATCAAGTCCATAAACCAGTTCAAAAGGAGAATTTCCAGTTGAACTTTTCTTAGTGATCCTATCCGCCCATAATGCAAATCTGATCTTACTATCCCAGGCTTTCTTATTATCTCCCACAATATTTTTAACAATGGTCATTAAATTCTTATTAATGGATTCTTCCAAACCATTTCCTTGGGGATAATAATTTGATGAATGAGATAGGATGATACCTTACTTGAAACAAAAAGAGGACATCTCTGCTGAGTTGAATGCCTTAGCATTATCCGTGGTGATCCTAGTGGGCACATCGAATCTAGTGATAATATTATCTTCTAAGAATTCCATGATAACTTTCTTGGTTTCCGCTTTTGTGGGAATACTTCCACCCATTTGATAAAATAATCAGTGGCAGTAAGGATCCAAGAATAACCATTGCTAGAATTATCCTTAAACTGACCAATGAAATCAAGACCCCACTGCTGAAAAGGGACTTGAACAACTACAGGTTTAAGAGGAAAGGATGCTAACTTGTGTTTCCCTATGAAAAGGTTACATTGCTGGAAAATTTTGACGTGTTTATGAACATCCGAGAACAAAGTGGGCCAATAATACCGTTCTCTAAGGACTTTAAGGGTTTTTGTCTTGGTCGCATAATGTACTCCACAAAATCCAGAATGAAATTCAGCCATGAGTTTTTTTTACTCTGGCTCATCGATGCATCTAAGAATTAGACCATCTGGATTTTTCCATCCCATCCCATCCTAGGTGATACAAAACTTTGCGGCTTTCAACCTCAAGGCCCTTCTTTTATGGAAAACTAGATGATCTGGGTAAGTGAGGTTAGTTAGAAAATAAATGGTGTCTGCATACCAAGGAACCTGTTTAAGACATTGAAGATCATATGATCTGACCTGTACTGACTCGTTGTTCTGACATACCATCCCTAGTGCTTGCTCATTTCCCTCAGCCATCATGCGGGATAAACCCTGGCCTTTAAATAACTTGGTGGGTTTGATTTCTAAGTCATATTCTTGGATCTTAGAGACCCATTTACCCCTTATACCAAGACAGTCTTATTGTGATAAAATATCCTTAATCGCCGCATGAGGCACATACCCTATAACTTTAGAGTATCCAATGTACACTCTGAAATGCTTAAGTGATTTGACTAAGGCATATGCTTGTTTTTCCATGATAGTGTACTTAAGCTCATAATTATGTAGGACTCTACTCATAAAATCCATAGGTTACTCTTGGCCATCCTTATTCTTCTGCAACAAAAATCCGGATATGGTGTCTAGTGATGAAAATTAAAAAATCTGGAAGTCTTTGGAATAATCAGGACTAATCTATACTAGTGATCTACAAATAACATCTTTTATTCCATTAAAGGCTTCATTTCCCTCTTTATTCCATTCAAACTTAGTGTCCTTTTTAAGTAATATCTACATGGGATTCATTAACTCTGCTAAGTTGGGAATAAAACGTCTAATAAAGTTGATTTTCCCATTGAATGACTGTAGAGCTCTCTTATTACAAGGAAAATGAACTTTCTTTATGGCTTATACCCTCTCTGGGTCAATCTTGACCCCATCCTTTTAGATGATGTGACCAAGTAACTTCCCCTCGTCAACCCCTAAGACAGATTTAGCTGGGTTCAAGGATATGCCAAATTTTCTACATCTTTCAAAAATTTGTCTAAGGTGGATGACGTGATCATTTCTTTCCTTAGAAAAAAAATGTGAGGTCATCCTGATATATTTCAATTATTTTATCGATTAGCTCGTTGAAAGCATAATCCATGGATCTTTAGAAGGTTGCACCAGCATTAAGCAATCCAAAAGGCATCCTGAGATATTCAAAAGTACCCGAAGGAGTGGTGAAATTTGATTTATGTATGTCCTCTTTGTTGACCAACACCTGGTTATATCCCGAAAAACCATCAAGCATTAACATCATTCCGGCACCAGTTACCCTTTGCAATAAAGTTTCCTTATTGGGTAGAGGGTGGTTGTCTTTCAAGAAAGCCCAGTTCAAATTTATAAAGTCAATGCAAAGTCTTATATTTCCATTCTTCTTTCTTACAACAACTAGATTTGAACACCATGAGGAATGTCTAGTTGGGGCTATGATTCTTGCTACTAGCATCTTTTGAAGTTCTTTCAAAACAATGGGGGCCACCTTGGGATTGAAGTGTCTTAACTTCTGGAAAAAAGGCTTGGCATCTTCTTTTAAAGGGATAGTATGCTGGAAAACATCTTCCTGATATGACTTGAGCTCATCATATGAAAAGGTAAAAACATCATGATATTCCTGAACTAGGCTTATAAGGTCATTTATTTCCTTCTCACTTGTACCTTTGCCAATTTTAATCAGCTTAGGTTCATTTTCAATCCCAATGTTGACTTCTATATGATTTCCAACCTTTAATATTTCCTTTTCAGTTTTATTCCTATCCTCTCTGTCAAATATGTGCTCCCATTCAACTATACTTTTAGGTATGCCGTTCCTAGGTTGATCCTCTTCTTCCTTGTAGTCATGCTTCTTTTCCTTATAACCTATTTTGAAATCAATGAACTCTTGGACATTATGTATGAATCTAAGGATTTGTTTATCATCTTTGAATACCTGCCAATGATCTACATTATCCGGGATGGATGGTCTGAAATTTATCTCAAATTTTCCATGGCCTTTAATTAACTCTTCAGTTGGTTGGAGGGATGAGGCTGCTACTGCTAATTGATATGCTTCTTTGTTTTCTTCTCTAGGTACTGATGTGATGTTTAGGGCATCAAATAGTTACATTGTATCCCAACAAGCATTCATATACTTCTTCAACCTTTCACTCTTGCATGCAAAGATGTTCTTGATTTGACAAATAACTAAGTATGGATCTCCTTTTATACTTAGGATTTTTATACCCATATCCTTAGTTATTTTTAGGCCTTGCAAGAGTACTTCATACTCAACAACATTGTTTGAAGCATCAAACTCAAGTCTGAAAGCAAAATTAAAAGTTTGCTAAGATGGAGGGGTAATAACAATTCTAGCCCCTTTGCCTGATCTAGAAAATGCACCATCAAAACTCATTTTCCACATTCCATTTTCTCTGTCATCATTGATTTTCTCTTTGATAGGATCCAATGTGTTTGCAAAAATAGAATAATTACCAGAATTATCCGATTCGTGAACATATTCATTATCTAACACATTAGGGTCTTCGACATGAAACTTCCTTTCCTTCTCCCTATACAACCTGACATAAGTATCTTCATTTGTCGGAATCATGGCATAGGTCCAATCCATCTGGATGCAACCACCAAGGGAGGTATCCCACTTTCTAGATAACAACATGTCCCATGTGCTTGGGACATCAATCACAACTATATCCATAGTCAAATTTATGTCAGGATTGTTAGAAAAATAGGATCGCAGAGCAATAACAATAAACATAAATGCAAATATAATCACACATACACATTACAAGAGAGACACAGATATATCATGGTTCACCCAAGATGGGCTATGTCCACACTGAAGTTTCCAGTCCTTATTATTACACCGTCCAACAAAGTGAAGGGATACAACCTGCAGCACAGCCGCTACACTTCCTCTTCACACTCTCTCACAGTCTCTCTTCTTGATCTCAGAGATCTTTCCAATGCATAAAACGTAATACATCATCCCTAGCCGTGTTACAATGTCTTTCTTTTATAAGGGAAATAAAATGGGAAAATACCACGGGATACCCAAAACAACGGGCCCGAAAACTGTTGGTGAAAACAGACCCAAAAAATTTCCTCGGGGGGCCGCTGGCCCTTGTGCCCCCCCGGACCCCCTGGGGATCATGCCAAGATCATAACCAAACCTGGGGTTCAAACACGGCTGAATCATCATCTATGAGATTGGAAGATCAGGCTCCCAAACCAACAAGGATAGGCTACTAGCTTAATAGGAAAATTCATGATTATACCTATGACATCAATTTCTCTGGAATCCATTACACATACATTCTAATACGGTCTTGTGACTTGCAAGTTCAATTGTTCCATGACTTTTCTGGTCATGATGTTGGATGCAACACCCGAGTCGAGCATGCAATTATGGAGTAACATGTTGTTGAAAACTAAGGATACATAGAATGGAGGATGATCTTCTTTACGAGGATCCATACTATGCAATATAACAGGAAGGCCTTCATTGAATTTCTTAGGAACATCAGGAATGACTTGTTTATGCTTCTCAGTGATTACCTATTTAGGTTTTTCTTGAATTTTACCCTTAGTCTTTCCCGGGAGCTTTTCTTTAGGTTTTTAACATACAGTTTCCACAGGCTCTTCGACAATAGTTTCATTAGATGCTTCTAGCGACTTTATCAATTTATCCTTTTGATTTGACATTTTAAGGATTTTAGTTACAGGAATAAGCATTTTAGCACCATCCAACTAGCTAACCACATCAATATTCAAATATGGGGAAGGAGGATGAGTTACCTTAGGAATATGCATATCCGACTTGATAGGGATGGCAGTTGTTTTTCTCTGATAAGTGAAGCCTTTGAACTTCTCCAATTCTCTGATTTCTTCAGGGGTAGGTTTTTCTCCATAGATCTTCGTCACATTGTCCTTTTCCTGTGCCATTTCCTTAGCTTGTTTCCAAATTTAACTTGACACAGTATGAGTTTTTCCAACATTGTTGATATATTCTGGTTGATTTGAATACCCTACAAAATTGTTGGTTTCAGGAGGACCTTGTTCATTAATGTAGTTGAACTTAGGACAAGTTGTTTCATCATGGAATTCATTACAAGCCCTACAGAAAGGAGGCACCTCTTCCATGAACATGTTGGATGACTCAAGTTGATTAGGGATCCTCTGATTGTTTGGTGGATACTTTTGTTTCCATTTATTATTTTTTTTGGGAGGAAACCTATGAGCACAGATGTGAGACTTGTCTCGTTCCATGGCAATAAGCCTATTTTGCATGGCATTGATTTTTGTTGCATGATTGGCCTCCATGGCCTTGATAACATCTGACAATTCTCTCAAAGGGTGTTTTTCCAAGTCCTTACTATCTGCTGATGTTGACTTATCCTTATTGTCTAACTGTCTTGATGAAGTATCTATGGTAAAACCTAGGAGATTGCACTTTCCCAATGACAGCATGTTCTTATCAATCTTTTCAGTTATAACTTGGGCTTTCTTTAGATCAGCAGGTTCTTTATCACTAATTTGATATCTCATCTCTCCATTGAAATATTCGATATAATGTATGAGGATTGATCCATCAAGAGGCTTGATCTCGGCATGAATGTTGGAGATGAGATTGTTAAATCTTTTGTTGAACTCTTCCATGGTCTCATTCTCATTTTTCTTCATGTTATTTAGGGAATCTAACAGGTACCTATCCTCTTTCTTATCTCCCCATTTGTTTAGGAAACCCTTTTCAAATTCTTTGAATGTCTTGTAGCTATTGGCATCTAAGTCTGAGAACCATTCAAAGGCATCTTCTTCTAGTGATAGCGCAAACTTCATTTGCACATCTTCATATTTAGCATTTAGACACCATTTATTAAAACATTGCGAAAAAGTTTCAAATGTTCCTTGACACTTATTGCATTATTTACCTGAAATGAAGGCAACTTTTCAATTGCCTTCTCGGTTACGACATGAGGGTACCCTACGATTGTTGTAAAGTCTAAGGGACTGAAGAAATCACCCATGTCTTCTTCTGAATTAGACTCTTGAAAAAGATGGTTAAGATCTAAAATTGACTCAAGTCTAAGATTTTCAAGTATTCTTCGAGAGTTTTGTTTATTCAATCTTCTCCTATAAACCTTTTCAGGTTCAAGGATGAAATTGAATAACCCTTCACTATTTATTATTGTTGAATATCTCATAGAATTGTTTAAAAGTGGAGTCACCAGATGGACCGAGTAAATTTCAAATGTTCACAGGATACATCAAACAAAATAAAACAACAAAAAGAAACAAATGTCGTGACCTGGGAATAGAAAGGTTTATCCCCGGCAACGGTGCCAAAATGTTGCCGCCAAATACACACCTGGGGGAAGCGTGGTAGGAAAACTTCAAGCCATTCGGTGTGTCCTTGTGGGCAATTTAGATTCAAGTGTTGTCACTTGATTACTCGACTCCTCCGTCTAGGCTTACTCCTAGCGAAGCCAAGGGGGGTGGTCCCTATTAAAATATTCTAAGGCTTTTATCTATAAAACAAATAAAAGAGTTGATCTAGGAGTTAATGTGATGAAATGAAAATACTGGAAGGAAGACATAATTGCAATATGAAATTAAATATAACGATAACAGATAAGATTTAAATAATTCAAGACATTTGGTAGATTTAACTTAACCATAAAAGAAAAAGATGACCAGTGCCAAAAATATGTGTGTGATGCAGTTGTGTTGTGTGGTGAAAGTATTGCAAAGGCTTGTTTCCAATTTTAGATTTATTAATGTGTATTAGAGTAATGGGTTAATTCTTGGTTTGGCCCAAAAGAAGCCTAACCTCTTGAACTGAGTGTTATAGTGTCTTTACCAAGTGTCCAACAAGGCGAGGATGAACCTGCTTAAAGCAGCCTTCTGACTCTATGGTGTCGACCCACACAACCTACTGAGTTCTTAAAGTTTGGTTCGATTGGATTTTCCTATTTAAAACTAATTGCTTTGCACCATTTTCTGATTGACCCAACTGTTTAGACTATGTTGCAATGTTCAAGAGCATATTTCAGGCTTAAAGCGTTGGTTTATTTTATTAATAATTGTGAATTCGATTACTAAACTAAACTAAACCCCAAGAATCTCTTTTCCACACACCACGGAATGGTGCAGTACTTCAGGAAAGCAAGGGGACAAATTTTAGGTTAATTTTATGAACAATTGTACTGTTGAAAAACACATAAGCATATAAATGATAAATCGATTAAAATGGTCCTCTATGTGCTTCGATGTTGTTTAATTACTACAAACTTAAAGAAATCTAATCTAAACAAAAAAAAAATGAAAAAATGACGCGAATACCCCCTAGGGAGATTGGGGCAGGTGCTGGAATAACCTGCAGAGCTCTCTTTATTTTTTATTACAATGAGGAGATTTAGGAAAATTATTGCTTTCCCTTTATCATTACGGAACAAGTTAGTTTACAATGTTTAAGATAAATGAAAGGTGTTTGAATCTCTGGATGGTCCTTGAAGCTCCAAATGCAAAGTTTTATTAGTTTTATTGTTCAAACGTGCTAGGCATGCAAAACAGACCAGCAAGCTTAATTTATCATATAAAAAGGCCAAAAACACTGTAATAGTGCTTTTGACAATACTATAAAATTGTCAAATAAAAACTAGTCTAACTAGTGAATAAAAACTACTTTGAGGATGACCTCGGAAGCCTCCAAAACAAATTTTAATTGATTTTTAATTACAAAATTGATATCCATGCAAAAAAAACAGCGAGCTCTTTTTGTCATAAAATGGCCAAAAGCACTTAGAAAGTGATTTGCCCACTCATACAAAATATGCTTTAGATATTATTTACAGTAACAGATAGTTCAGAAATTAAATAAATAGAACAAAGAATAAGCTATGAAATCATTAGATATCATTTACAATAAACATACATGTTAGAATTAAATAAATAGAACATGAAACTGACAGAGGAAAATCAAAATTGAAGGTCTTTGTTCCTCCCAAAAAAATTCCAGCACAACAAAACTACTTGTTATGAAACCCTCGAGCCTGTTTGTTGAACCACAAGGACAAATACCTGCCACAGAGTTCCTCTTGCACAAGCTATGTCACAAACCTGACTTCATCATAAGCCTCCTTCTCATTGGATGAATCAATACTCAGCATATTATCCCACTTTCATCATAATGCTCTTGCTCAGTGGATGAAATCAATGCTTTATAGCATTTGCCTAGGACTTAGGTTATTCATGAGACACCTGCTCGTAACTGCTCCAATAGGAATCACGACCTGAATTTTTTTAGGGGGGATGCCTCTTGCATCATGTGCACCTTTACTAGGTTGTCTTTCCATAATGGATTTCCTCTTAACACTTATTGTTTCTCCTTGTGGGTCAACAAACACTCTTCAACGGCTGCCTTCAGTTTTGATTCCCATTGCTATTTAATAATTTTAAAAAATAATAATTCATTTAAAATTGTCTTGACCTCACTTGGTCAATAATGTCAAATCAAATAATAACATAAGCTCTTATAAAAACAATAATAATTTCGGTTCCTTGGTGTATTACATACACCCCCCCTAAAGTTTAACATCGTCCTCGGTGTTACTTTAAAACTTCATTTGAATCATTCTGAAATAGAATTGGATATGCCTTTCGCATATTGCTTTCCAATTCCCAAGTAGCCTCTTCTGGGCTAAGGTGCTTTTATTGCACCTTGACTTATCTGATGGTGCGGTTCTGGAGTAAAAGTTCTCTCCTGTCAAGAATACATTCCAGTCCCACCTGAAATTCTCCTTCAGGTTCCACCTGGATAGCATTTCAGTCAACCACATGAGTAGCATCATGAACATATGTTTTTAAAATTGAAATATGAAAAACATTATGTACTTTAATTGTAGGTGGTAGTGCTAATTGATAAGCCACTGACCCAACCTTGGCTAATATCTCAAATGGTCCACAATACCTGGGTGTCAATTTTGTGCACTTTCCCAATTTTAAGGAACTTTTTATGGGTTTCACTTTCACATAAACATGATCCCCTACCTGGAACTCTCTTTGAGTTCTTTTCGAATCAGCATAGCTCTTTTGTCTATCTTGAGCTATCTTCAAGTTGCATTGTACATATTTCACTGTTAGTTCCATGTCCTTCAATATTTCAGGACCTAACATTAGTCTATCAACTGGACATTTTTACAAAGGCCTGAAAATGATTGTTATATGCAAACTCAACAAGATGTAAATACTCTTCCCATTTCCTAGGTTTGTCCATTACATACATTATAAACTTGTCTTCTAAAATTTGATTCACCCTTTCAGTTTGACCATCAGTCAGGGGGTGATATACAGTACTGAAATTTAATTGAGTATCCAAACCTTTAAATAAAACTTTCCAAAAATTTCTCGTAAACTTTAATTCCCTATCAGAAATTACAACTTTAGGTACACCATGCAATCTGAAATTTTCTTTCATAAAAATATCAGCAATATTAATAGCTTTGTAAGTAGATTTGTCATGAATAAAATGTATTTCTTTACTAAGCTTATCTACCACAACCATAATTGAATCATTTTTTTTAGCATTGTTAGGCAAACTTGTTATAAAATCCATGCTAATAACTTCCCACTTCCATTCTGGAATGGGTAAAGGCTGTAGCAATTTGGCTGGGTGTTGATGTTTAGCCTTAACTTTCTGACATTCAATGCATCTAGCAATGTATTCTGCTATTTTTTCATATTATGACAAAATAATTCTTTTCTTAACAACATAGTAATCATTTTCTGATATCCAAGATGTCCTGAATATGGTCTTTTTTGCATTTCATTCATGATTAATGATTTGATCTCCTCTAAATTAGGTACATACAATCTGTTTTTACATACCAACATTTCTTTTCTGTTAAGACTAAATTATGATTTTACTTTATTGGTTTTATTTTATGTTCTCATTTCCTTTAATTTTTTATATTCTTTATCAAATTTGTTGTTGTTATGATTTTATTTTCCAGATCTGTTTCATAGCTGCTACTTGCAGTTACGTACAATATATTTGCATGACAACTTAACGCATCAACCACTTTATTTTCCTTTCCTTTAGTATGTTTAATTTCAAAGTCATATTCACTTAGGAAAGATAACCATCTAGCTTGTCAAACATTTAAATTCTGTTGGTCAAACAAATATTTTAAACTGACATTATCAGTCATTAGTAAGAATCTTCCCCCAATAAGATAATGTCGCCACATTTTAAGTGCATGAATAATGGAAGCTAACTCCCAATCACGAGTAGCATAATTATTTTTATGTTCTTTAAACTTTCTTGATTCATAGGCCACCACATAGTTGTCTTGCATTGATACTCCACCTAGGCCCTTTTTGCATGTATCTGTGCATATAACAAAATATTTATAGGGGTCTTCTATATTTAGGATAGGAGCTATTGTTAATAAATATTTAAGTTTATTGAAGATGATTTCACACTTCTCATTCCATTCAAATTTCTTACCTTTCTTTTGCAATGAAGTTATACGATATGAAATTTTTGAAAATCCTTCAAAACATTTACGATAATACCCAGTGATCCCCATAAAAGATCTAACATCAAATACATCTTTAGGCACAGACCATTCCATGATAGTTTTAATTTTATCGGGATCCACCGATATACCATCCTTAGACACTACATGTCCCAAGTATTGAATTTTATCTTTAAAGAAACCACATTTATTGAATTTAGCATAAAGTTTTTGTTCTCTTAATACTTGTAAGACTATTCTTAAATCCTCTTCATGCTCTTGTTGATTTTTAGAATAGATTAATATGTCATCAATGAAGATGATACAAATTTATCTAAATGTTTACTTAATATACTATTTATTAAACACATAAAAGATGCTCGAGCATTTTTCAACCCAAAAGGCATTACGACAAATTCATAGTGACCATATCTAGTCCTAAAAGTTGTCTTATGTATATCTTCATGTTTCACTCTGACCTGATGATATCCAGACCTCAAGTCTATTTTTGAAAATATCGTTGCTTCTCTAAATTGATCAAATAATTCATCGATCTAAGGTAAAGGATATATGTTTTTAATTGTCATTTTATTAAGTTGTTTGTAATCTATACACAACCTTAAGGTACCATCTTTTTTCTTTACAAACAAAATTGATGCTCCCCACGGGGAAACACTTGGTTGAATGTACTTTTTAAAATCAATTCTTGAATTTGTGCTTTTAATTCATTAAGTTCCAATATGTTCATACGATATGGAGCTTTTGACGCTGGTACTGCTCCTGGTACCAAGTCAATAGTAAAATCAATCTCTCTTTTCAGAGGTAATTTGGGAATTTCTTTCGAAAACACGTCCTTAAAATATTTTAAAACTGGAAAATCATCTATTTTAATTTCACTATTTTTATCTCTGTCATCAATTATATGAACAACATATACCTTACAGCCTTTGCGAACAGACCTTTTCATTTGTAAAGCATAAATTTCTTTAATAGTAGTTTTCCTTGGAATTCCTTTAACTATTATAGGTCTACTTTCTTCGTCTATGCATGAGAAAGTTTTATCATAGCAGTTCATAATTACTTTATGCTTTTCTAACCAATCCATTCCTATCAATAAATCAAAAGATCCTAAAGGCGGAATATTTAAATCAGCATATGTTGTAAAACCATTCATAATAAATTCACATCCTTTCACAAAACTAGTGACTTTTCGTTCCGTGCCTGTAGCAAGCTGAACTAACCAAGACTTTTCAAATTTACTCTGTTGTAATTTACACAGTTCTACAATTCTTGGTGGAACATAACTTAAATTTGCCCCTGGATCAATTAGTATGGAGATTGGTTTATCTTTTAACATACCTTCAATCTCTGCCATTGATGTCTGGTCGTATGCTTGCTTGTTCTCCAATGCTGTGCAAATTCTGGGCATGCTCCTTACTACATCTCCAACCGTAGTATCTTCTTGAACATTGTGAACATTGTTAGAACTTTTTCTTCTTACTAGAAAGTATTTAAAATAATGTGGTTCACCACATTCCCAACATTTTAAGGGTTCTCTTTTAATATTATTTTTATTATAGCCAGCAGATGTTTCTCTTTCTTTTATTATTGTAGGATTTTGTGGCTTAAAAATTCTGAAGTTATTTCTCTGATAGTTTCGATGATTATTCCCATAATTATTATTAAATCTCGTAACTTTTCTTTTGTGTTCAAAGCTTTCATGTTTTATGTTCTTCCAAGTTGGTACATTATCTCTCTTGTTCTTATTTTGGTCAAATAGAAATTTGCTTTTCTCATAGCTTCATCCAATGTTTTAGGATTGTCATATTCAATTCTTTCTTTGTAAATTGTTGGTAAACAACTGAGAAAACGTTGTACTTTAGGTTTTTCATCAACACTACAAGGTACACAACGTAATAAACTCATAAATTTACTGCACAGTTCCTTCATTGTATAATTTTCTAGGTTTAAATCATAAAACTCTTTAGCTTTTTCTTCATAATATTGTTCTGACAAGTATTTTCTTTTAAAGTATTTCTTGAAACTTTGCCAAGTTAAGTGACATTCCTTAATGCATTTTAATTTCTTGATGTCTTGCCACCAAATGTTGGTCTTTCCCGTTAAATTATAAATTGTCATCTTTGCTTTTAATTCATTAGAGTAGTTGTAAATCTGAAAGTACTTTTTCATTCCTGAAAGCCAAGCTTCTGCTTCTTCTTTGGTTTCAATCTCACCATTGAATATAGGGGGTTTTATATTTTTAAATTCACCAGAAATTTCTTCATAAGCTTTACTTCTCCTACTATATTTATCACCATCACTACTTTCGTTAGATTCTTTGTAATTTTGTTTACTCTGTTTAGGTGAAATTCCACTTGAAGACTCACTTTCATTATCTAAAAATTTTAACTTCCTTGCCTTGCGTTTATAAGATGCAGTCCTTGATGTTTCTTTCTTAGATCTTTTCTTCCTTTCTGTTTCCTGATTATATAATTTTGTTAACAAGACATTATTTAACTCCTCTTGTGCTTTCAGAATTTGTTCATTATCTTTCTTAACACTTTGTAGTTCTACTTTTAAATATTTTACTGTTTGTAACAATTCAGATGGGTTATCATTTATGTTCTCACTTAGATGTACCCATAGATTATCATCATTAATGTTTTCTTGTTCATTGTTTACTTGTTCTTTAGGATGGGATTCTTCTTCAGCTGACATTACAACATCCGCCATAGTTCCTGGAAAATCAAGGTTATACTTCTCTTCTGAACATAAGAGAGTCAACCATAACACATAAGTTCGTTTTCTGTTTGTACTTGTTTCAATGTTGAGCCCTTTAGGCCAAGTGTTGTAACCATGCTCTGATACCATTATGTCACATACCCAAAAATACCTTAATTAAAAAAAAATTAAAAGGATAAATGCATTTATACTTTTATACTTCTAGTATTGCGGAAAACAAAATACTTTACTTGATTACATATTGGATTCTAAGCCAAAGTTAGAAGCATGTCAAGGTTATGTTCTTCAATAACATCCAAGGTCTAGGACTCAATCCATTCTTACTTTTGCAGGATAGGGTAAACACTCTAAGCCTTACTTCTTTTATGAGCATCAATACATAAGTATTTAACCTAGCAGGATGAGGGTTTAACCCCTACAAAACCTTGCATGAAGCTTAGCTTAGATACTGACATCTTTTTTTCCTTGGAACTTAGATACTGACATCTATTAAACATTATTTCCAATTTATAATCTCTTCGTTAATATTTAGGACATGCGGATTGCAGACCCAAAATCTGACTGTTTACTTTGACGGTTCCGCAATCCGACTTCCACATTGCAGATGCGGGTTGCAGAACCCCAAAAATATATCTGTTTACTTTAACGGTTCTGCAATCCGAATTCCGCATTGTAGATGCGGGTTTCAGAACCCCCAAAACCGACTGTTTACTTTTACGGTTCCGCAATCCAACTTCTGTATTGTGGATGTGTAATGCCCGCCTCAGTACATTGACTGCCCGTAGACTTGAAGACACTTGACTAGTGACCCGACCGAATAAACTTTAGTAAAATGGTCCTTTGAATATTTGAAATGGTTGAACGACACTTATAGAAATGGATACTTTGCTTAAAATTAATAAATGAATGAATGCGTTGCTTAGTGATTAGTCGAATGAATGATGATTGAATGTTGTATATGCTCGACGGACTGAGAGATTATGAAATAGAAGTGATTGAATGATATATGCTCGACTGACTCAGAGATTATGAAATGAAAATGAGGAATGATAGATATACTCGACTGACTGAGATATTATGACGATGTATGATGAAATGATTTGATGGTGCAGCGCTATTTAATGTGTGCTTTGAGTGTGTGTGTGGAGTAGCAGGTAAAACGATTTACTAACTAACTCACAATGGAAAATAGGAGTCGTAAGAATGGGAAACATACATATGGGTACGACGATGGATTGTCGACCCTGAATTAGCACTCCACATACAGGTCGTAAGCTTGCGAGCTCGCCCGGGGAAGCGTGTACCGTACGGGCGAGGCCACAATGACTTGGTCTCGTACGATGAGTTGAGGGGCGCGCGATAAGGAGATACTTATCCCTCAACCGCCCTTAGTCTCCAAGGAAGTGTAGTCGAGAGATCGCGGTAACGATTCCCCAATCGCTACATAATACTCCCCACCAGAGAAAAATGAAGTTGTTGGAAGGACCCGACGATGTGGTACCTAGACGATTAAGGAAAGAAATTTTGAAGGACCCGACGATGTGGTATCGAGACGAATAAAGAAAAGAAAGTCAACACGAACACCCATGTATTTGGAATATAGAAATTGCATTAAATTAGTTATGCATGAAGGGACAAATTGCAATTATGTACTTGGCATATAAATTGCATTAAATTAATTTGGCATGAAAATAATATTTCTCACACTTTTAGCATTTAGAAAAACTATGCATTTATGATTAAAGAGGCATATAGAATTTTAGAAAATTTAATAAAATAATATTTTATTTTATTAATTTTCTAGGCTTTAGAAAAAGAGAAAATTTGGAATAGATATATGTCCATGTTTACTAGAAAAAAAATTATGAATGAGAAAGAATATTGAATGAATAAATTGTGAAGCAAACATGACTAAAACTCAGGTAGAAACCACTCCACCTACATCCCATTGATTTAGGGATTAGAGAAATTAACTAAGGAGGCAACAAGGAGACAATTTAGGGAATTAGGTGCACACTTAAATTAAAGTGACACATGTTGCATGAGAATAAATATTAGAGAATTATTAAATTAAAAGAAAATTTGTGCATGAGGAGACACTTGGCATACAAGTTTTGATTATAAAAGAAAGGGAGGAGAAGGAGAGAGGGCTCTCTTGCTCCCTAGTGCTGGACGGGAAACATAATAGAGAATTGGATTAAAAGTGTGGTTCCTTGGAGTTGGGTTTATAGCTTTACCGGGGATTGGGAGATCCCAATGGAAAGTCATGGCATTGTATGTTCTTATGACCCCAAATTGCTCGGGGGTTCGGGGGAAAGAAGAGTACCCCCGATACGGTATGGAGGTCAACCGAGGGGTCTTTGGTAAATCGACAAGGGCTAGGAGATGATCGGACAACAACAACTCCTTCATCAGCAGATTCGACCTACAGTATCAGGTTTGATTTTATGTGTATACTTGTTAGTCCTTGAAATTTCAAATTTTATGATGATTATGCACTATATTGGTTATATTATGCTTTTAATATTTTGAATCTTCTTCACCCGGAACACGGGTCCCTACAGGATGCGAGTTGTGGAACCCCAAAATCTGACTTTTTAAAATAACAGTTCCGCAATCTGTCTTCTGCATTGGGGATGCGGGTTGAGGAAACCCAAAATATGTCTGTTTAACATAATGGGCCTGTAATCCGACTTTTGCATCAAAACCCCAATTTTTCTAGGGTTTTAAAAGTGTGATTCCGCGTTCTGATTGCGGATGCAGAATGTAGGTTGCGGATTCAACGGCTGACGGAAAACGTTAACAGGTAAGAACAGATCTAGAAAACTTGTTTGAACTTGAAGATAATTACGAATGAATAATCGAATCTAGGGTTTGCATGTGTAAAATTATCTTTGAAATCTGTTATGAATTACTCTAACTGTATTTATAAACATAAATATAACAAACACCCCAATCTATAATAGAAATAAACCCTGTACTACTTTGCTTATAACAATAAGGGGATAGACATACATTGATACATTATTTGATGCATAAATAGGTTTTACATCTTAATAACTATGTTTCTGAAACTGTAGTTCATACTAGGTTAATCCTATGCCTGCTAAAACTACATAATTACTGAAATAAACTTAAAACAATGTTTGAATATCTTGCATGCAAGTCTAGAAATGTAATCCCAAATCATAATACTTATAGTAAAATAGTAATGTACAGTAAAACCTTATATGCTAACATGCATGAGCAAGGTAATCATTTCTGATAACATGCATAAGCATGATAAATCAGCAATGTACAGTAAAACCTCTTATGAAAACATGCCTAAGCAAGATAATCATTTTTGAATGACAAATTACATATCATTTACAGTAACTAGACATTCCAACAATAGGATAAATGGAACCTGAACTAAGCAATGTGATCCTTCGGCTTAACGAATTAGATATCATTTACAATAAACAGATATTCAGAAATAATTTAAATGGAGCCTGTATTGAGCAATGCAGTCCTTCTTCTTAACGAATCAGATATCATTTACCGTAAAAAAATATTCATAAATAATATAAATGGAACTTGTATTGAGCAATGTGATCCTTTTGCTTAACGAATCAGATATCATTTACAGTAAACAGATAGTTCAGAAATTAGATAAATAGAACCTGAACTAAGCTACAAAATCATTAGATATCAATTATAGTAACATATAGTTCAGAAATTAGATAGATAGAACCAGACCTAAGATATGAAATTGTTAGATATCATTTACAATAACAGATAGTTCAGAAATCAAATAAATAGAACCATAACTAAGCTATGAAATCATTAGATATCATTTACAGTAACAGATAGTTCAGAAATTAAATAAATAGAACCAGAACTAAGCTATGAAATCATTAGATATCATTTACAATAAATAGACATGTCAGGATTAAATAAATAGAACCTGAATCCGGTAGAGGCAAATCAAAACTGAAGGTCGTTGTTCCTCCCAACCAACTTCCAGAACAGCCAAACTACTTGTTCTGAAACCCCTGATCCTATTTGTTGAACCACAAGGACAAAGACTGGCCGTAGAGTTCCTCTTGCACAAGCTAGGTCACAAACCTCACTTCATCATAAGCCCCCTTCTCATTGGATGAATCAATACTCAATGTATTCTCCCCCTTTCATCATAAGCCTCCTGCAAAGTGGATGAAATCGATGCTTTATAGCATTTGCCTAGGACTTAGGTCATTCATGAGCCACTTGCTCGTAACCGCTCCAACAGGAGTCACGACCTGAATTTTTTGGGGGGATGCCTCCCGCATCATGTGCGCCTTTACTAGGTTGTCTTCTCATAATGGAATTCCTCTCAACACTTGTCGTTTCTCCTTGTGGGTCAGCAAACACTCTTCAACGGTTTCCTTCAATTTTGATTCCCATTGATATTTAATAATTTAAAAAAATAATAATTCATTTAAAATTGTCTTGACCTCACTTGGTGAATAATGTCAAATCAAATAATAACATAAGGTCTTATAAAAACAATAATAATTTGGCTTCCTTGGTGTATTACATCCAGCTTCAAGCAACCTGTAAGATCAAAACAAACTAGCAAATGGATTAAAAGCACCTATGTGAATAATTAGAAGAAAATGTTAGAGATGATAGATTCAAGCAAGAATGTTTTCTACCTCTAGCATTCTAATGAAATTCACAATAGCAGATAGACTATAAAGAACTATTTACTATTCTTAATGAAAGTATTTTCCCTTTAAATACAGATAAACCCAACAATTACTAGCATAATGTACGATATAGATTTACCTCATAAGATGCAAAGCATGAAGATCAACACAATAGACACACCAGGGTAGCCTCCAAAGCCTTCTTATTAACTCAATTCAAAAAGATTTTACAATCGCAAACAGAGGTTCGACCTTCTGATGCATACAATGGAGCAAAATCCTCCTTTAAATAACTCAAACCATGCAAAGCAGGGCTCAAATCCCTAAGGAGGGTGATTTCCTTGATTGATGAGTTAACTGGAACTTGGTAGATGTTGATTGATAGTTGATTGAGATCTGAATGAAGAGTATTGCACCACATGTGAAGGTGGTTGGCAGCCTCAACCTTGACATAATCTCCTTTAAACTCCACTCTCCATCTCACAAAGTCGCCCCATGCAGAGAGATGGCGAATTTCCTTAAGGAGAGTTAACTGGATCTTGCTTGGTGTGATTGGAATCATCTCTTTCGGAGCTTAGTTAACTACCAGCTGACTGTACAATGGATTTAGTTGAACTCTAGACCAACTCCGGACCAATCTCACTGTTCTAGGAATTTGTCTTTTCTTTAATAAATATGTCTTTTTTTACATTTATTTTGTCTTTTTTGGAGAATTTGAATAAATATCAATTTCTGAGATAAATACTTACTCAAAACTTAGGAAAAGCGGGTTTATGGGTTAAACAGGTGCTCTGGCTTAGAAAACGAGCATCCAATTATCAAATTCCACCCACAAACTACTTAATTATTACATTTTGAATTTTTTCAATTAAAAGATGGGAAAAATGGTTTAATTAATTGAAAAAATTCAATTTTTAATGAAAACAAAAAAAATGGTCCACGACCGCGATTTTTTTTTTTAAAGTTGATTTTAACCACCTAGGGACCTAGTATATGACCAAATGAATTTATTTTAGTGTCTAACATGTTTATATATGTTATAAAATGGACTCTAATAACCCTCCAAGGCCTAACCACCAATTTGGACATTCCAACTTTGGAGGTGTAGGAGAAAAACTCATCGATTATACTCGGCTAAAGGTAGAGCATAATTGAGAAGGGAAAAAACTCATTGTAATACCTTCTTTGGTTGTCAAGTCCTAGGGAACTAAGTCACTCAAATACCACCACTGTAGCACGCTTTATTACAAACCCCGTGGGGCATGGTCATACATTACAAAAATGAAAAAAAAGGGGCCCAAAAAAGGCCTAATTTGGAATTTCTGAACTCTGATAAGAACAAGTAATTGTGCAACACTAGCGGCTCTCTAGAAGTCCAACTGAAGTGCAACTCAGTTGGTAACATCTGGCTCCAACTGCGGGAGGTGTGATTGATCTTTCCTAGGAAAGGAGATCATTCGAGAAATCTAGGATCTTAGTTTCCTGCATGGAAACATAAGTGCATCAGTCGCATGTTTATGAAAGAATAACCAAATGAAACTTCTAACTTGCAACATTTAATCATGGAAATGAAACTAATATACATAAGAGAAATTAAACTAATGTACAAAGAAATAAAGTTAGTATACGAAAATGATATACATAAAATAACTCTAACTAGGAAATGAAATGCAGGATTAGGGTTTAGAAATCATGACACAAAGATGCCCCCATGGGCATAAAATATTTTCACCGTAGAATAATTTGAGAAGCCCTTTTGACTAGGAGGTTACACTTCTCGTCGTCCAGATTGCTCAGGTAAAAAGCGTTTGTGCTTGCTACTTCATGCATAAGATAAGGGCATGTCCATAGACTGTCAAACTTTCCGTGTTTCCCAGGATTTTCCCTCCTTTTGTTCCAAAGTAGAATTGTGTCACCAATCTGAAATACTCTTGTCTTAGATGACTTATCAAAAAATTTCTTAACCTTTTCCTGATTCTTGATACTCCGATAAACCGCCTTTCGTCTGATTTCATCCAACTCAACCAATTGATCTATCATGTACTGAGATGCATTCTAATATGTGCTACACTCTTCAAGTAACTGATACACTGGCAACTTTAGGTGAATAGGTAAAGTAACATCAAGTCCATAAACCAGTTCAAAATGAGACTTTCCAGTTGAACATTTCTTAGTAATCCTATTCGCCATTAATGCAAAATTGATCTTACTATCTCATGCTTTCTTATTATCTCCCACAATCTTTTTAACAATGGTCATTAAATTCTTATTACTGGATTCTGCTAGACCATTTCCTTGGGGATAATAATTTGATGAATGTGATAGGATGATACCATACTTGAAACAAAAAAGAGGACATCTTTGCTGAGTTGAATGCCTTAGCATTATCTGTGGTGGTCCTAGCGGGCACACCGAATCTAGTGATAATCTTATCTTCTAAGAATTCCATGATAACTTTCTCAGTTGCCACTTTCATGGGGACTGCTTCCACCCATTTGGTAAAATAATCAGTGGTAGTAAGGATCCAAGAATAATCATTGCTAGAATGATCCTTAAATTGACCAATGAAATCAAGACCCCATTGCTGAAAAGGGGCTTGGACAACTACATGTTTAAGAGGAAAGGCTAATAACTTTTGTTTCCCTGTGAAAAGTTGACATTGTTGGCAACTTCTGATGTGTTTATGAACATCCGAGAACAAAGTGGACCAATAATACCCTACTCTAAGGACTTTATGGGTTGTTGTCTTGGCTGCATAATTGTCCTCCACAAAATCCAGAATGAAATTCAGCCATGAGTTTTTTGGAATTTGGCTCATCGATGCATCTAAGAATTAGACCATCTAGATTTTTCCATCCCAGCCCATCCGGGGTGATACAAAACTTTGTGGCTTTTAACCTCAATTCCCTTCTTTTATGGCCAACTAGATGATACGGGAAAGTGAGTTTAGTTAGAAAATAAATGATGTATGCATACCAAGGAACCTGTTTAAGACGTTGAAGCTCATTTGATTTGACCTGTATTGACTCATTGTTCTGATATACCATCCCTAGTGCTTGCCCATTCCCCTCTACCATCATGCGGGCTAAACCCTGATCTTTAACTAACTTGGTGGGTTTGATTTCTAAGTCATATTCTTGGATCTTAGAGACCCATTTACCCCTTATACCAAGACAGTCTTGCTGTGATAAAATATCCTTAACCGGTGCATGAGGCACATACCCTATAACTTTAGAGTATCCAATGTACATTATGGAATGCTTAAGTGATTTGACTAAGGCATATGCTTTTTTTTCCATGATAGTGTACTTAAGCTCATAATTATGTAGGGATCTACTCATAAAAGCTATAGGTTCCTCCTGGCCATCCTTATTCTTCTACAACAAAACTCCGGCTATGGTGTCTGGTGATGCAAATGAAAAAATTTGGAAGTCTTTGGAATAATTAAGACTAGTGAATACTAGTGATCTACAAATAGCATATTTTAT
Organism: Larix kaempferi; assembly: GCA_027924585.1. Lineage (NCBI taxonomy): Eukaryota > Viridiplantae > Streptophyta > Pinopsida > Pinales > Pinaceae > Larix > Larix kaempferi. Next base: position 5,417,087 of record BSBM01000076.1, read on the forward strand.
TCCATAAAAGGCTCCATTTCCCTCTTTATTCCATTCAAACTTAGCGTCCTTTTTAAGTAATCTCTGCATGGGCTTCATTAACTCTACTAAGTTGGGAATAAAACATCTAATAAAGTTGATTTTCCCATTGAATGACTGTAGAGCTCTCTTATTACAAGGCAAAGGAACTTTCTTTATGGTTTGTACCCTCTTCGGGTCAATCTTGACCCCATCCTTTGAGATGATGAGACCAACTAACTTCCCCTCATCAACCCCTAAGACAGATTTAGTTGGGTTCAAGGATATGCCAAATTTTCTACATCTTTCAAAAAAATTCTAAGGTGGTCGACATGATCAGTTCTTTCCTTAGAAAAAACTGTGAGGTCATCCTAATATATTTCAAATTTCTAAAGTCAATGCAAAGTTTTAGATTTTCGTTCTTCTTTCTTACAACAACTAGATTTGAACACCATGAGGAATGTCTAGTTGGGGCTATGATTCCTGCTGCTAGCATCTTTTGATGTTCTTTCAAAATAATGGGGGCCACCTTGGGATTGATTTGTCTTAACTTCTAGCGAAAAGGCTTGGCATCTTATTTTAAAGGGATGGTATGCTGGAAAACATCTTCCCGATATGACTTGAGCTCATCATATGAAAAGGCAAAAACATCATGATATTCCCGAACTAGGCTTATAAGGTCATTTCTTTCCTTCTCACTTGTACCTTTACCAATTTTAATCAGCTTAGGTTTAGTTTCAGTCCCAATGTTGACTTCTATATGATTTCCACCCGTTAATATTTCCTTTTCAGGTTTATGCCTATCCTGTCTGTCAAATATGTGCTCCCATTCAACTATACTTTTAGGTATAGCGTTCCTAGGATGATCCTCTTCTTCCTTGTAGTCATACTTCTCTTCCTTATAACCTATTTTGCAATCAGTGAACTCTTGGACATTATATATGAATCTAAGGATTTATTTATCATCTTTGAATACCTGCCAATGATCTACATTATCCGGGATGGATGGTTTGAAATTTATCTCAAATTTTTCATGGCTTTTGATTAACTCTTTAGTTGGTTGGAGGGTTGAGGCTACTACTGCTAGTTGATCTGCTTCTTTGTTTTCTTCTCTAGGTACTAATGTGATGTTTAGGGCATTAAATAGTTCCATTGTATCCCAACAAGCATTCTTATACTTCTTCAACCTTTCACTCTTGCATGCAAAGATGTTCTTGATTTGACAAATAACTAAGTCTGAATCTCCTTTTATACTTAGGATTTTTATATCCATATCCTTAGTTATTTCTAGTACTTGCAAGAGTGCTTCATACTCAACAACATTGTTTGAAGCATCAAACTCAAGTTTGAAAGCAAAATTAAAAGTTTGTTGAGATGGAGAGGTAATAAAAATTCCAACCCCTTTGCCTGATCTAGAAAATGCACCATCAAAACTCATTTTCCACATTCCATTTTCTCTGTCATCGTTGATTTTCTCTTTGATAGGAGCTAATGTGTTTGCAAAAATAGAATAATTACCATAATTATCCGATTCGTGAACATATTCATTATCTAACACATTACGGTCTTCGACATGAAACTTCCTTTCCTTCTCCCTATACAACCTGACATGAGCATCTTCATTTGTTGGAATCATGGTATAGGTCCAATCCATCTGGATGAAACCACCAAGGGAGGGAACCCACTTTCTAGATAAAAACATGCCCCATGTACTTGGGACATCAATCACCACTACATCCAGAGTCAAATTTATGTCAGAATAGGCTTCTAGCTTAATAGGCAAGTTCATGATTATACCTATGACATCAATTTCTCTGGAATCCATTGCAGATACATTCTGATACGGTCTTGTGACTTGCAGGTTCAATTGTTCCATGAATTTTCTGGTCATGATGTTGGATGCAACACCCGAGTCGAGCATGCAATTCTGGAGTAACATGTTGTTGACAACTAAGGATACATAGCATGGAGGATGATCTTCTTTACGAGGATTCATACTATGCAATATAACATGAAGGTCTTAATTGACTTTCTTAGGAACATCAAGAATGACTTGTTTAGGCTTCTAAGGGATGACCTCTTTAGGTTTTTCTTGAATTTTATCCTTAGTCTTTTCTGGGACCTTTTATTTAGGTTTTTCACATACAGTTTCCACGGGCTCTTCGACAATAGTTTCATTAGATGCTTCTAGCGACTTTATCAGTTTATCCTTTTGATTTGACATTTTAAGGATTTCAGATATAGGATCAAGCATTTTAGCACCAACCAACTAGCTAACCACATCAATATTAAAATATGGGGAAGGAGGATGAGTTACCTTAGGAATATGCAGATCTGACTTGATAGGGATGGCAATGTTTCTTCTCTGATAAGTGAAGCCTTTGAACTTCGCTAATTCTCTGATTTCTTCGAGGGTAGGTTTTTATCCATAGATCTTCGTCACATTTTCCTTTTCCTGTGCCATTTCCTTAGCTGGTTTCCAAATTTATCTTGACACAGTATGAGTTTTTCCAACATTGTTGATATATTCTGGTTGATTTGAATACCCTACAAAATTGTTGGTTTCGGGAGGACCTTGTTCATTAATGTAGTTGAACTTAGGACAAGTTGTTTCATCATGGAATTCATTACAAGCCCTACAGAAAGGAGGCACCTCTTCCATGACCATGTTGGCTGACTCAAGTTGATTAGGGATCCTCTGGTTGTTTGGTGGATATGGTTGTTTGGTGGATACTTCTGTTTCCATTCATTATTTAGTCTGGGAGGAAACCTATGAGTAGGAATGTGAGACTTGTCTCTTTCCATGGAAATAAGCCTATTTTGCATGGCATTGATTTGTGTAGCATGATTGGCCTCCATGGCCTTGATAACATCTGTCAATTCTCTCAAAGGGTCTTTTGCTAGGTCCTTACTATATGTTGATGTTGACTTATCCTTATTTTCTGACTATCTTGATGAAGTACCTCTGGTTAAACCTGGGAGATTGGACTTTCCCGGTGACTGCCTGTTCTTATCAATATTTTTAGCTATAACTTGGGCTTTCTTTAGATCAACAAGTTCTTTATCCCTAAGTTGATATCGCATCTCTCCATTGAAAGATTCAATATAATGTACGAGGATTGAGCCATCAAGAGGCTTGATCTCGGCATGAAGGTTGGAGATGAGATTGTTAAATATTTTGTTGAACTCTTCCATGGTCTCATTCTCATTTTTCTTCATGTTATTTAGGGAAGATAACAGGTACCTATCCTCTTTCTTATCTCCCCACTTGGTTATGAAACCCTTTTCAAATTCTTTGAATGTCTTGTAGTTGTTGGCATCTAAGTCTGAGAACCAGTCAAAGGCATCTTCTTCTAGTGATAGCGCAAACAACTTCATCTGCACATCTTCATATTTAGCATTTAGACACCATTTATTAAAACATTGCGAAAAAAGTTTCAAATGTGCCTTGGCACTTATTGCATTATTTACCCGAAATGAAGGCAACTTTTCAATTGCCTTCTCGGTTACGACATGAGGGTACCCTACGATTGCAGTAGAGTCTAAGGGACTGAAAAAATCACCCATGTCTTCTTTTGAATTAGACTCTTGAAAAAGATGGTGAAGATCTAAAATTGACTCAAGTCTAAGATTTTTGAGTATTCTTTGAGAGTTTTTTTTATTCAATCTTCTCCTATAAACATTTTTAGGTTCAGGGATGAAATTGAATAACCCTTCACTGTTTATTCTTGTTGAATATCTCGTAGAATTGTTTAAAATTAGAGTCGCCAGATGGACCGAGTAAATTTCAAATTTTCACAAGATACATCAAACAAAATAAAACAACAAAAAGAAACAAAGGTCGTGACCCGGGAATATAAAGGTTTATCCCCGGCAACGACGCCAAAATGTTGCCTCCCAATACACACCTGGGGAAACGTGACAGTAAACCTTCAAGACACTCGGTGTGTCATTGGGGGAAAGTAAGAGTCAGGTGCTGTCACCTGATTACTCGACTCCTCTGTCTAGGATTACTCCTAGCGAAGCCAAGGGGGGTGGTCCCTATGAAAATATTCTAAGGATTTTATCTATAAAAGAAATAAAGGAGTTTATCTAGGAGTTAATGCTATGAAATGAAAAATACTAGAAGGAAGACATAATTGCAATATGAAATTAAGTATAATGATAACACATAAGATTTAAATTATTCACGACATTCAATAGATTTAACTTAACCATAAAAGAAAAAGATGACCAGTGCCGAAAATATGCGTGTGATGCAGTTGTGTTGTGTCGTGAAAGTATTGTGAAGGCTTGTTTCCAGTTTTAGATTTATTAATGTGTATTAGATGAATGGGTTAATTCTTGGTTTGGCCCAAAAGAAGCCTAACCTCTTGAGTTGGGTGCTATAGCGGCTTGACCAAGTGTCCAACAAGGCAAGGATGAACTTGCTTGAAGTAGCCTTCTGACTCTATGGTGTCCACCCACACAACCTCCCGAGTTCTTAAAGTTTGGTTCGATTGGATTTTCCTATTTAAACCTAAGTGCTTTGCACCCTTTTCTGATTGACCCAATTGTTCATACTATGCTGCAGCAGTCAAGAGCATACTTCAGGCTTGGAGCGTTGGTTTATTTTATTAATAATTGTGAAGTGGATGATTAAACTAAACTAAACCCCAAGAATCTCTTTTCCACACACCACACAATGGTGCAGTACTTCGGGAAAGCAAGGGGACAAATTTTAGGTTAATTTTATGAACAATTGTATTGTTGAAAAACACATAAGCATATAAATGATAAATCGATTAAAATGGTCCTTTGTGTGCTTCAGTGTTGTTGTTTAATTACTACAAACTTAAAGAAATCTAATCTAAACAAAAAAAATGAAAAAAAATGAAAAAAATGACTCGAATCCCCCCGGGGGAATTGGGGCAGGCGCTGGAATAGCCTGCAGAGCTCTCTTTATTTTTTATTACAATGAGAAGATTTAGGAGAATTATTGCTTGCCCTTTATCATTAGGGAACAAGTCAGTTTAAGTTTACAATGTTCAAGAGAAATAAAAGGTGTTTGAAACCGGTTCTTTGGATGGTCCTTGAAGCTCCAAATGCAAAGTTTTATTATTTTTATTGTTCAAACTTGCTAGGCATGCAAAACAGACTAGCAAGCTTAGTTTATCATATAAAAAGGCCAAAAACAATTTAATAGTGCTTTTGACAATACTACAAAATTGCCAAATGAAAACTAGTCTAACTAGTGAATGAAAACTACTTTCCGGATGACCTCGGAAGCCTCTAAAACAAAATTTAATTGATTTTTAATTACAAAACTGATATCCATGCAAAAAAACCAGCAAGCTCTTTTTGTCATAAAATGGCCAAAAACACTTAGAAAGTGATTTGGCCACTCATAGAAAATATGCTAAGAAAACTTATGAAAACTAGCTTAAAACAAAAGAAAAAGATAACTAAGTAAGACAAACTAGAAAGCTTGCCTTCTTAGGATCTTTACTTGCCTATTTAGGAGATGGCAAGTAAGTGTATGAACACTAAATTGCTTGATAAAAAAAACTTTAAACTCAATAAAATTCCTCTTTTTGCTTTTTCAGATCTACGCTTTGAAACTTGAAACAAAAAGGAAAAAATCAATCTAGATCTAACTATTGTATGAATCTTTAATAAATTTTTAGATTGCAAGTATTTAGATCTATTAAAATTGAACTTTTGGATTTAGATCTAAAATGGAGAAGGAAACAGTAACCGGGATAGATATTAGAAGTTTGCGGATCTAGAAATCGGAACCCATGGGGGTTTGAGCGAATGAGGAGGGGCTATGAAGTCTACTTCTTGGTGCATCGGTGGAATCTTTCACTTTGTTCAAGTATGTTGGAGGAATGGAAGATCTAGCATGTTCTTCCACTCGTCCAGGTTCAAGCAACCTATAAGATCAAAACAAACCAGCAAAGTGATTAAAAGCACGTGTGTGAATATTTAAAAGAAAATGTTAGAGATGATAGATTCAAGCAAGAATGTTTTCTACCTCTAACATTCTAATGAAATTCACAATAGTAGATAGACTATAAAGCACCATTTACTATTCTTAATGAAAGTATTTTCCCTTTAAAGACAGATAAACCCAACAATGACTAGCATAATGTACGATACAGATTTACCTCATAAGATGCAAAGCATGAAGATCAACACAACAGACACACCAGGGTAGCCTCCAAAGCCTTCTTATTAAATCCGTACAAAAAGATTTTACAATTACAAGTAGAAATTCGACCTTTTGATGCATAGAATGGAGCAAAAGCCTCCTTTAAATAACTCAAACCATGCAAAGTAGGGCGCAAATCTCTAATGAGGACGACTTCCTTGATTGATGAGTTAACTTGAACTTGGTAGATATTGATTGATAGTTGATTGAGAGCTGAATGAAGAGGATTGTGCCACATGTGAGGGTGGTTGGGAGCCTCAACCTTGAGATCATCTCCTTTAATCTCCACCCTCCATCTCACAAAGTCGCCCCATGTAGAGAGAGGGCGAATTTCCTGAAGGAGAGTTAACTGGATCTTGCTTATTGGAATCATCTCTTTCAGAACTCAGTTAATTACTAGTTGACTGTACAATGTCTTTAGTTGAACTCCAGACCAACTTCGGATCAATCCCACTGTTCTAGGAATTTGTATTTTCTTTAATAAATATGTCTTTATTGACATTTTTTTATTATCTTTTTTGGAGAATTTGAGTAAATATCAATTTTTAAGATAAATACTTACTCAAAACTTAGGAAAAGCGGGTTTATGGGTTAAACGGGTGCTCTGGCTTAGAAAACGAGCATCCAATATCAAATTCCACCCACAAACCACTTAATTATTACATTTCAAATTTTTTCAATTAAACCATAGTAAAAATGGTTTAATTAATTGAAAAAATGATTTTTTTAATAAAAAACAAAAAATAATAGTCCACGACCTTGATTTTTTTTCTTTTTTTTAAAGTTGATTTTAACCACCTAGGGACCTAGTATATGACCATATGACTTTATTTTAGTGTCTAGCATGTTTATATATGTTATAAAATTGACTCTAATAACCCTCCAAGGCCTAACCACCAATTTGGGCATTCCAGCTTTGGAGGTGTGGGAGAAAAACTCATCTATTATACTCGGCTAAAGGCAAAACAGAATTGACAAGAGAAAAAACTCCTCGGAATACCTTCTTTAGTTGTCAAGTCCTAGGGAAACGAGTCACTCAAAGACCACCATGGTAGCACACTTTATTACAAACCCAAGTGAAGTGCAACTCAGTTGATAACAATAATGAAATCAATTTAGCTTTTGTTGACACTATGGTTATATTTTGAGTTATTTTTCGAATAAACAAAATAAAATTAAAGGTTATATTTTGAAATAAAAAATTTAAAAATAAAATTAATAGTAATATTTTGAAAAAAAAAAAATTAAAAGTGAAATTACTCTTGAAAAAGAGCTTAAAAATTAGTACACACGAAATTAAAAAAATTAAAACTAGTGGACTAGAGTAAAAGACGGCCTTTTGTATTTCATGCAATATGTTCCTACATAGATAGCCAAGTTCAGCCTTTCTGGCACGAAAAGAATATCCTTGTTGCTGTAAAGTTAAAGTGGGATGAAATTGATGGTATTGGGTTGACTCCATCAATCCTACGGAACGTCTCTAATAGTTGCGAGAATCTCGATTGGGAATCTGGGCGAATAGTTGCGAGAATCTCGATTGGGAATCTGGGCTGGCTCCTCAGCCAGGATAATAAATACAGACGTACCTTAAAGGGTTCGTCGAATTTCTTATGCACTAGGACAGATACGGACTGCAGATTTTCCACAGGGATTCCTGGTGAGTTTCGCTGAATTGGGTTTTCACTGTATTTGGGTTTTTTGTCATTTTGTTTCTTTGTTTCTGCTATTACTCTGTGCCTGTAAAGATGGCGTCGATATATCGCTTGTGAAGCAATGGCCTCAAGCTTCGTTTTTCAGATCGGTATTTATTTTCTATAATTATCGGGGATGTGCTCAATTTAATCCATTTCATCATGCTGAATAGGAAGCTCAATGGTGTGCAGAGATAGGGGAATTCTGACTAATTTTATGTTAATTAAACTGTCTGCCTGTATGGAGATAACCAGAGTAGCTCCATGGCGTTGGTGCTTGCGTTATTGAAGATTGCAGGTAGTTTGATGGTTTGATTGTGAGAGTGGTTTATAGGATTACAGCTATGGTGTTTAGGGATTAGAGACCAGAAAGACCATATATTGGTTGTAAGTGTAGAAATCTAGGCAAATCCTTTTATTCCTCGTAATGTTAATTATAAAGATTTCGTTAACATTTTGTAAAATTAACTTTTAAAGATTTTTTTGGGGCTATTTTGGGGAATATTGGGACTTATTCAAATAAGACAATTTCATATTATAGAAATCTGTACAAATCATATTTCGAAACCGCATATAAAACACCTAAAAAGTTGTTAAGGAAATTAATTTTTTGTTGAAGCACGGACAAAAGAGAAAGGCAATTTTAGTAAATAATTTAGAGAAATGTTTAATTTATGTATATTTATATTTCTAAAACAGAATTAAATGTCTGCAGTCCAGCGATGGCCTGCGTTTCTATTGCTACAATGGCCTAAACTCATATATACACTTGCATGTTTGAAAGGTATGCTTGCCTATTGATTTTGCGTCCACCTCAGCATGGCTCGGCTTTAAGGCTCTAAGGCGGCCGATTAGGCCCCCCTTGTATTTAGCACTTATCATTTATGGGACCAACAACTTTTTCCAGGAGTGATTGTTGAGTGCATGCTGCACCCTTCTCTAATAGCACAATGTCAGTAAAGAGCAAAAGTTAGCTAGGTTAATAATCTTTGAGCGCCTCAAGAGGGGGAGGACATGCGTTGTATTCCTGCAGGTGTCAGAACACTGATTGAGATGGCTTTGGTCTGAAAGAGGTTGTGTAGCTTTTGGGATCCTTTATACCTTGTGTCTTTTGATTTTGGCCTGATAATCTTAAAACGATGGCCTTGTATGTTTCAAGCTCAGGTGTCTTGGTTGTGGGTACCTCTTCTGGTGGGGTGAGGGCTTATATATTATTACGTGGAAATCCTTCGAGTCAGCAAAAGAATGAACTGTAATGAAGAGGATGACCGAGAAAACTTTAGTTTTATTAATGCATTTGTAAATAGTATGATATGCTGTAATAAGCTTGTAGGCTTTTGTATGCTTTAGGTATTTAGTGTTTGGTTTAATTATCTAATGATGGGAGCTTCCAAGTTTATAGAAAACTCAGATTTCTGGTAGCTGGGTACCCTTTCAGGTGGGTTGAGGTCTTACATATCGTGTTGTGAAAATTGTTTGAGTTGGCAAAAAATTGAACTTTAATGAAAGGGAAGACCCACATAACATTTTGTCTACTCCATTGGCAAATAGGATGACGTTTAATTAGATAGAGAAGACTTCAATTTGTTGTCGAGTACACATAAAATGTTAAAAAGGAAAGGGGAATTAGAGAGCCTTCCATAAATCATTTTTGTATTTGAGGGCAACTCTATAGGATGGATATCAATTTCTTGGCAGCACAAACATTGGCAGAAGGCTGTAGATAGTGATTTTCTCTTTGTACAAATTGTCAAAGACCACGATAAGTTTCAAAATTCTTACAAGAGAAACAAGATTGCTTATTCAGTTTGTTTGGGTATTAATTAGATTCTATTTGTTTAATTGCTGCTATATATCTAATTTTTGTTGTAGGCATGAAGGGCAATTTACAACCAAAACTGTATGTATTAAAAGTTCACGAGTATATCAGTGGATTTTTAGATGGAGGCAATGTGGGGCTGATACTAAGGGCAATCAGAAAGCGAGTTCTAGAAGAGTACTTGTTCTAAAGAAAAAGTAAGCAAGGAAGAAGCTATTCAGAAGCAAGTCTGATATTCAACATTTGACCCCTAGACTAAATCTACTCAATAATCACTATCCATGCTAAAAAAAACCAATGTTTTAAAAGTTAGCATCGACTGAGACCAATGTTTTAAAAGTTGGCATCGACTGTGACCAATGTTTTAAAAGTTTGCATCGGCCGAGAGTCGGACTAGACTTGGATCTGAATTGGCTGATGACTTGGTTTACTAAAAATTACATAAAATATTAAAATATTAAAAAATTATATATTCAAGTACATCAATGTAAATCCAAACAACTAGAGACCAAATATGCAAAGTCTGCTCATGCATGTACCATGTAAGGGTGGATATAGGAAAATGTCACTGAGTGCAATACATATCCGAAACAAAACACATAAACAATGAGGCTCCACAAACTCCAAATGCTCACAAATGCTCAATGGGAGATTTGTGAGGCAAATAGAAGGGGGGTCCTTATATAACAATGTTTTAGGGTTTTGGTGGGTGAGGGTTAGGTTTTTCTTGTTTTGTTTTGTTTAATTGTTCATTTTTTGTTGTGGTGGGCCTTGGCGATTTCAAAGCAAAACTAGTTGCACAAGACGATTTAACTAGTTTTGTGCCAAACTTGTTCAAGGGACGGTTTGACCGGTTCAAGGGTCAGTTTGTCATCCTTTAGGGTGAAATTAGTCGAACCGTTTGGTTGCAATTCTTGGTTCGGTTGATCTTTGAAACACTAAAAAAACAAAGCAAGACAATAAGAAATATTGCATTTGTGTTCTGCCTGTTGATTTTTGAGCAGCATCGAGAGCCATTCTCTGGGAGAATGGAGGCACCTGGTCAGTTACCAGGGTTGATCAACATTCAGTCTGGGACTGAAGCTCAGCCTGGGGTTGAGAACCATTCTCTGGGAGAATGGGGGACCTGGTCAGGGACCAGGGGGTTGATCAACATATTTCAGTTTGGAACTGAAGCTCAGCCTATGGATGAGAGCCATTCTTTAAGAATGGAGGCACTTGGTTTGTTACCAAGATGTTGACTTCGGTCAACCTTCAGCTCGGGGCTGAAGAACCTGGTTAGGGATCAAGACCTGTTCTGGGACTAGGACGTTGATTCAATCAACGTGAAGACCTAGATTGGATCTAGGCAATTGTTGTACTCCTCTCCTTGGTCAGTGGGCTATGGGACCTTCTCAAGGGACTGGCCACCCCTTGTTGAGGTACCTAGCACATGATCTTCTATGTCACATACAAGAGTTTCTTGAAATATAAAGATGGGTCCCCTTACTCTTGTTTTCGACGTGGCTAAAAATGGATTTAGATATAATTAGGCTCAATTCCCAACTGATGAGATCAATTTGGCCCTTGTTGGATGCTACATTTTAGGTATGCGGTAGAATTTGGCTTGATGCTAGTTCATTCGATGATGTAGTTAATTTCTCCAGTAGATTTACCAGAGCTGAACTATGCCTGATCAACCTAACGCCTGAAAATATTCTGGCTTCAATGATAGTATAAACCAAGCAATAAGGCCAAGTACTAGGAATATTCTGTTAGTTGGTTTGAGACAATACAACAGTTGTGTGACCAAATTCCTCAAATCCCTCGAGAGTTATTTGAAAAGTATATAGACTAGGTTGATGGGGTCTCTAGTTGGACAACACCAAGGTCACATCTTTGTATGGTATATATCTATAAATATTGTTGGATTATAATGTTATTGAGTCAATAATCCTAGAATATTTGGGTCAACAAGTGGCTAGTGAATTGTTGGACGTTAATCTTCTCAATAATGAATAAAAAGGGTGATTTTTTTTAGGGAAATAAAGGAACCAAAGGAAGTTTCTTTAGCATCCATATTGCACCACTTTTTGCCTTCTCTTGACATTGAATTGTTGACAAATTCCCTTCAGGTAAAGAGAAAGGGGAAGGACCTTTATCAAGATTAAAATAGAGGTTGGGCAATAAAAACCAGTATAGAAGGGAAGCTACTTTATTAAGCCATTCTAGTTGGATAAAAGCACAAGAACCAGACTTTAGTACAATTTGAAGAAAGTCAACTAAGACCATTAGGTTGAAGCTCTAAGAACAATTAAAATCACAAGCACAATCCCTCCAAAATCAGTTGGTTTTGTTCCTCCTCTGTCCTAGAAACCCACAATTGATCACTATCTACTCCAACCCACCATTCCCTAGTAAATATTCGATCAACACTTCCACAACCCCAACTTCCATGTCAAGAGGCATTACTTACTAGTCCTATGGTTATGACTCACATACATAAAGAAAAGTCTCAAATGGTGCTAAATATTCACAAACTGTAACCTCAACAAATACTGCCCAGTAGTCATCCACTCAAGAGTCAACACATTTCATCTTTGATGCAATTTTCTCCTCTAAAGTCAATAGTCAACCCCACTCCACAAAGTTCTTGGTTATTGTGAATTCTACAAGGGTCTTAACAAAAACATGCAAAGCCAAGCAAAAATAGTCAGCTTCTAATTTACAGTTGATGGAGAAATCTAAAGCACTTCTTAGTCGACCAAGCTTTGCATTTGTCAATGAGAAATCTCTTAGAGCATCACAATGCTCTCATTGGTTGTTTAGATTGTAGTTCTTGCACAGATTGTACAATATTTGAGTTCAGTCATCACCATTATTCTATTTGCTTCATCGATTGAATAGACCATCAATATAAAGAATGTGGCGAGCTCTGATATGGGCACATGTTTACTTAAATCAATAAAGAAAGTTTATAGCTATGAGGCTAAGAAAAAAGTAATTCTGGACAACTCAAAGCAAAGAATGGAGAAATTAGCTTTTCCTCAGTTGGATCTAACTACTTATCTTCTTTAAAGATAAAGATAAAGATAATTTTATTAATGTCCAACGAATGACCACAAAAGTAGGTCAATGGGACTAAAGGGTACAACCGCTGTGAATACAATGTGGGAGTGCAAACACAACTCCTATATAATGCTGGAATCAAAACTAAGATAAAATAACAAAAAGAAAAGCACAACCAATGGGACGACCCCTCATAAACATGTATAAAAACCATAACAAGGGTACCGTCATGTGAAACATGAGGGTGTCAAGAATGTCCGAGTCTGATAGTTGACGGTGAGGGGGGAAAGCGAGGCACTAGCTTAGTATTAGGTTCCTCTGGGACTTAGAAGGTGTTTGTTTGTACGATCCTGGGGGGATGTAGGATTGAGAGATACTCCTAACATTCGAGGACGAAGAGAAGAAACTCCTGATAGATCTTTGACTACTCTACTAGGGCTGGGACGAAGTTCGATGGGTGGGAGGCACCCTGCCTCGAACTTGTCGAGAACTAGACCCCTTAATGCTCTGGGAATTGGTTGACCTCCCAGAGGGGAGGCTGAGGGGAGACTTGGGGCCTCACCACCCTACTACCCGAAGTACTCTGAACCTTAGCTTGCCGCTTGTTGCTCTGGTCAATCGGATCAACATGAAAGTAAGAGGTGATCCTCCTATTGATCTCAAGGCTCGGTGGGGTATGTAGGAACTAAGATCTGTGGCCGAAAATCTCTCTAATGAAGAGGGCTAGGCATCTCCGGTCCTGATATCGGAAGAAAGTAGAAAGAGAACCTCCTGAGTCTCTATAGAGGCAGTGGTACCGTCCTTTGATCTCGTAATATATGGGGCACCTAAAGATGAGGTGCATCTTTGTCTCTAGCTCTTGTAGGTGACACAACTAGCAGATCCTATCAGATTGTGGTATATGATGGTCAGTCTCCACCTGGAGTTGATGCGATCCAATCCGAAGCTGCCCCAAGGGAATCTTGAGTGCATGCATCCAATGCTTGCATGTGTAGGGAGGATGTATGATAATGCCATCCTGTAACTCCAAGAAGTGCTCAAGGTAGAACGACATCTTCGATCCTAGGCTCCTCGGAGGTGAGGTCCAAGTGATCTGGATGTTGATTTTGTAGTCACCTATGTTGAAATGACTTGATTAAGATCGAGTGTTCTCCAATCTATACAATTGACTTTAGATGCCAAAGCAACTAGTTATTTGGAGGGCCTCAATCAATTGGTTGCACATCGCACAACAAAGCAATTCTTTCAGCAACAAAAAGACCAAGTTGAGTAAGTTGAAGACACAATAATCAAATGGCATTCTTTTGTAGTCAGACAACAAAAACACCGACAAATAAGGATCAGGTTGAAAGAGTAGCAAGAGTTATTGACTTAAGAAACTTGACAGTTAGAGAAAGCTGTAAACAAGGCCACCGATCTGCACATGCAAATTTATCAGAGTGCAAAGATGGAATCAATCATGTCGGACTTTGAATGTGCAAAGTTTGTTGGGCACAGTCAAAATAATAAGTTGAAAATGCATATGGTTAAAAGAAGAATCTCCCAAATGGAAGAGGACCAAATGCTTTGTTGAATGCAAAACTTGTTGAAGTTACTATTTTTGAGATGTCCATCTTTGCAATTGAGCACACTTGATGATAGAAGGAAGATGCAATATACAATTGGTAATCGATTCAACACCACATGCAGATGGATAAGCCACCCATCCTAGGTAAATTTGGTTAAACTGCATACGTGATACAAGGGTGCAAAAATAGAGCAACTCTTGAAGATTTGACATTCAACCATCCTCTAAAACAAACAAATGCTTTTTATCTGTCCCTGATGATGGCTAATGGAATCACCCAAAATGTCTAAAACTCTTAAATATGATGCAGTCTCACTCCAAAGAATTATGGACAACAATAGCTGCCAAAGACTAAATGACTATAACAAATAAATGCACCAGTTTATTCGATTGCTCAATCTCTAGTTAATACAACTCAACTTCCATCAACACCTAATTTAACTTAGCACATTGTGAAGCCACCTTCATAATTAAAGGGCTGAGAAGGAATGGTTTTGAACTTTAATGATGTTTCATTGGCTCATTGTTGATGCCATTGATATTGGGTCGAGGCTGGCAACAAAAGTAACTGTAATTTTACTTTTTCTATAACTTCGAGAAGAAGCAAGGATTTTGGGTGGGGGACATGTTCTGGGTTGTTTTCTTGGCATAGCCTCTTAGTCAAGGCAACCAAGTGGTCAACTAAGTCGAGTCAAATTTACTCTCTTTAGATTCTAAGCATTATTTGTGTCAAGTCCAAGACATGTAGTTGAATTGAGTTAAGGTGTTTGACTAGAGGGTCGACCGATTAGTTAATTAGTTATGATTTTTAATGCACTTGACTTTGTTTCCTTTTGTACTAAGCTCACAACTTACGAGGGACTTAGACCTTGGATCAGTTGATGTAGATGAAATAACATATATGATATTGTTATCTGTTCATTACACTTATTGCAATTCTTCTTTCTTTCATAATTCTACTTTTGGTTTATTCCAAAGAAAACTTCGCAGGGAAACCCAAAGGATGCTTCCCCACATTCATGGATGACATCCCTAGTTAACTTGTTGGTGTAGACTTGTGCACCTCACCCAGGGGGATTTGAACTGGGCACCTGCTGGCTCAGAACTAACCAAATGCCCAGCAAATTGGTGACAATCAGTTGAGCTAACCTCTTGGGCTCTTTAATCATTCTACTTGCATCCATGGTTGATATGTTGTGAATGTTTCTTTCACTTAAGAGTTATATCTTTTCAATGGATATGCGAATATAAATTGATTCCATTTGTTCAAAGACAATAGTGTGGATTGCATATTTTCAGTCCCTATATCTTATTTCACATGCCGTATAAACCCAAATGCAATTGCTACCCATGTTTCAACCTTTATTTTACTCTTTCAAGTTGTTGAGTTGCTTCTCTGTAAAGCTCACAACTTCACCTATATTGCATACTATAGAATGTGGTTGTTTCCTATAAAAATAAACACCCCTTTCATTTTCCACAATAAAATTATCATCACAGGAGTCCTTATCAGATGTCAAAACTGTAATTTGGATGACTGTTAGCCTTTTGGGTATACCGCTGCCTTTGGGGTTAGCCCATGAGTTTGTTCTCTTATACACAATGTTTGATCCTTTAAGTCTTGTGGTGAGGTTCTAATCCTGCGTTGATTGCTCAAGTGGTTGTGTGCCCTAGTTCCGTTACATGAGGTTGTTCTGGCTACTTGCCTGTCACCTTGATTCCATATTGCAAAGTCACACAACATATTGGCTCTTGCACTTGGCCTCACCCAACATTCATGCAATTTTGCTTCTTGGGACGGTTGGAGTGATGTTCTTAGCCTCTTACACACATTTGCCGCTTGCAGGTTGCTACATCATTACTAAGGGTTCAAGCCTCAAGGTAGCATCACTGCAGGTGTTGATGTCCCATACTTTGTGATTTTTCTTGTAGGATTGTAGATTTGAATAAGAATTCAGAATTGTGACATTTCATGTTGACAACTTGATTGTTATTGTGAAATTGCTTGTGTGCAGTAGTGATTTCCGGTTCAGCATTTCTTGTTTGATGCTTTATTGCATGATCTTGGTAAAGTTCACACAGCGGTTCTGTTACTCATCTTTTCTATAGCCCTCAGTTGGTGGCCTTAGAGGATTGTTTGTTGTGATCGAGCTTTCCTTCTTTGATGCAATAGAGCTAGTCTCATTTCAGGCATTCCACTACCCCTCCTCCCCTATAGCATTAATATTTGGTGCTTATTATTTACAGACTTACAGTATAGATGCAATTTAAGAAGGAATTCTTCTTTTAACGGTGTTTAGAATACCACAATCTCACTTCTCTAGGAAGCTTAGGTAATGTGATGGGAATTCTGCAAGTGAGAAATTGTACAAGCATTTAATAACATTTTCCTGCAGGTGTGAACTCTAGACTCCTGTTTAACTTGCTGAATGTCCTGTTGTTTGCTATATTGCAATGCAGTGAATAATGCAATGTCAAGTCTGTGCTTTCGTTTTCTGATTGATTGTATTTGTGTATAACCTGATCTTTCTTTCTTTCTCTAAAATATTGGTGCATGTATGAACAGGCATAATGGCTCTAGCTGATGTTGGGTACATTAGGCTTCTTGTTGCAACACTTGGAGTTCTGGCTTTTATCTTGGGAATTATAGCAGAGAACAAGAAGGTTTTACATTTAGCTCTTTTGAATCACTGAAGATTTTTTGTTGTTGTTGCAAATCTGCAGGTCTACTGTTTTAATAATTATTTGTCAATTCCTTTACTATAAGCACAATATGTTTCCTGAAGTAAATATGCATTAATACTCTTACTAAGCTCTTTGGAAAATTTTAGGTAATCCCTAGCTCCATGACCATGCTATGTGTGTCCAACAGGCATATGGCATAAACATATTTCATTAGTAGGCAAATTTTTGGATTGTATCTGGCAAGTCATTTTTCATAAGTGATCACTGGTAAGGCTTCTCTCATTTGACGTGTTTGAATATCTAAAAGTTAAAGATAAGATTCACTAGTGGCCAAGATCACTCATACTTAGCAACGATGGATAACTAAAATAGCATATTATCTCAGCTTTGATGTTTGAAAATGATTGTTCCCTTCATTTATTATTTAGTGTTCATAAGGTGGTATAAACAGTAGAAAATAATGTTCTGCAGGTTGTTTCATCTATGAATAACAAGTAACAGTCATTTTTCTGTGTGAATAAAAAAGTTCTGCAGGTTGTTACCTCCCGAACCTGCACTCAAAGTGGTAAATCCCTAAAACGCAGTGCAACTCCAAGGGAACTCATGAAGGCTGCCCCGCTGTCACTACAGTAGCTCTTCCCCTCACTTTAGGCTGGCTCTCCTTCAGCACAAGGGGGGCTTCTCTTAGATAGGATTACTAAAGCTATTACAAGAAGGCTCAGGGTGATTATGAAAAGTTAGCTTTAGCAAATTAGCAAAACATAATTTATAAAAGATTTTATAAATAGGGTGATGGGAGGACCAAGACTAGTATTAAATCCATCGGTCAAGTGGAGTTAAAGATAAACTATGAAGAGCAACAACTATGTACTTCTTTCTTATGTGATTAGGAGTGATATGAATCTGAGATAAAGAAGCTACAAGGAGCCTTGTATTGCTGTCCACAAAATGCATAATTCTTAATGAGCAAAACCCCTAAAACATGTATGAAGGTGTGCTATGAATGGACAATATGAATATGGCAGCGAATTTACATTAATATAAATGATGCAACATTATATTTATATTACCAGCCATAGACACAGAGGCAAATAGGAGGGGAACGAGCCACAACTAAAGTCTTCTTAATAAAGGAAAGATGATACCCATATTTCAGCCATTCCATGAATCCATACAATTATACATTTGATGCAAGTGATCTCCAACATGTCTTCAGCAATATAAACACAAGAACATATGCCATAATAGTGTAAGGCTCTAACTTTCCATTGCCTTCAAAATATTCAATATAGCTTAAAGGGAAAAAATTCCCAAATCCAGCCATTTGCTACAAATGAAGAGAGCTACTCTTCAAATAGAGTTGAGTTCCATCTCCTTACAATAAAGTTAATGTTATAAACAATGATTTGTTTTCCTAGATTTACAATTTTGTCCAAGAATAAATGATAAAATAGGCTTGGAGTTTTATTGATACATCCTTATCTCCAAGAAAAACAATATAATAATGCTCTTTCATAACATACTTATGTGACAAGTAAAAAAAGATTAAAATAATGAGTGGTGAAGTACAAATCTCAACAAGATAAGCTTCAAAAGGGTGGGACGCCTCCTCAAATTGGGTGGTTGACCATGTCAGTGATCCATCGAATGATATAGTAATGCCTTAATGGTGTGCCCTCCAATAGAATGAATGGTCCATGAAGTAGTGCTCTCCACAAGTTATGCAATAACTTGTCCAAAGATGGTTGACCATGTCAACACCTCTGAAAAATAGCAAGTAGCCTCCTCCAAGATCTCCTCCAAAGTGAACATATTGTCAAATATGTGCAATAGATGCTCAAACAAACTCCACAAAGGTGGATGTCCCTTCATCATGTGTGAAATAAAGCCTCAAGTGGCACACCACATCAATCATTTGTGAGAAGGTGTGCAATAACTCCTCCAAAAGGTGGTTGACCATGTCAACAAGCTCCACCAACCTCTTCAAAGCTTTCCAAGAATAATCAACCCTTAATTAATGTGCAACAACCACTTCAAAGCATGTGTGGCCTCCAAGGTGAGATGTCCCATTAAATAATGTGCATATATGTGTAATAAATGCTCCATAAGGCTAGATGTTCCACTAAGAAAAGAGGTGGAGAGTTATAATGGTTTGACCATATGTCAAAATAGTAACTAGGGCAAGGGCACCCTCATAACAAACTCCATAGCACAATCACCAAGGCAATACATATACTCAAGATGTGTGCAAACTGCTAGGTACATGGAGGAGTCAACCACCAACAAATAGTGCCGAGATTGTGAATGCGATTGCTGCTGTGTTGTGTCGTGAAAGTATTGCAAAGTCTTGTTGTAAATTTTAAATTATTAATGAGTATTAAAGGAGTGGGTAGATTGTTGGTTTGGCCCAACTCTGAATCGCTCCTTTGAACTGGGGATTGTGACAACTATACCAAGTGTCCAACCAGACGAGGATGAACCTTCTGATTCTATAGTTAGCCTCACTCAACCTCCCGAGTTCTCAAGATCGAAATGTTGAAGGATTGTCTTATTAATACTAGTCACTCTACGTCCTTTTCTGATTGACCCAACTGTTCAGACTAAGCTGCAGTGCTTAAGAGCATACTTTGGATTTCGAGTCTTGGTTAATTTTATTTAGTATTGCAAGGTGAGTTATTAAACTAATCTACAGCCCAAGAGTCTTTTTTCCACACACCAAAAGGTGCAGTACTTCGGGAAAGCAAGGGCTCAAATTTTATTGTAAATTAAAAAAAATGACGACAAAAGCATGAAATGGTAAATCTAATCTAAGAAGTCCTTGAGGGACGTTTGTGTGCTTTGTGATGTTATTTAATTACTATTTGCATAAAATAAACTAAGTTATAAGTAAAAATTTCAAAAAAGCAAAAAACCAAAAGAACTTAGATCCACCCTAGGGGGATGGGGGCAAGCGCTGGAATAGCCTGCTTTGCTCTCTTTATTTTTGTGTTACATCAAAATAAAATAAAAAAATACTGCTGGTCCTTTATCAGTAGGTACCAATACAGTTTACAAGTGATAATAAAAGAGAGAGAAGGTAAAATTAGCTCTCCATATGGCCACAGAATCCTCCAAATCTTAGATTTTGACCTCTAAATTGTTAAAAGAATCAAACCTGCTAAAATATCAGAAAAAAACAGCTAACTAAATTAGTCTCAAAATGGCCAAAAAACACTTTAAAAGTTTCTTTGGCCTTGCTATAAAAAATTGTAAAAAATCTAAGTTAAATGATAAACCAAAAATGCAAAAGTTTGAACTAATAAGACAAGCTAGAAAGCTTGTCTCGTTAGGATTTTTGGCTGCCCTCTTTCAAGTTGCAAACCAAATCGTGCAAGCCCTAATATGCTAGATCTATCTTTCACACACTTGAAATAAAACCACTCTTGCTTAACTAATGAGATTTTCAACTTTTAAGTGCAAACAAAGGAAGAGACTTTTCACTTATGTTAAATTATGAGATTTAAATTTGATAATATGATAACATTAGTGAAATGAAACTAGATTTACTTCTTTAGGATTTCAAATTTTTAGATCTAGAACAATATGGAACAAGTAGCCAAAAGAGAATGAAAATATGTTGAACTAAAGGTAAGAAGAACCGAGTTGTGAGCTAGAAAGAGATGGACGAATGGAGCCCGCATGAGAGTGGGAACAAGAGGGACTACACTTCCGTTTGAAGTGGGTTGGGAAATGGCAAGGCTAACATGCATGCCTCCTCCTTGAGCTCGGATCACCTGCAAAAAAGATCTCACACAAGACTTGCATAAGAGGATTAAATAACACTGATATAAACAATATAAAAGACTTCTAAATACAAGCATTCAAGCAAGAGATGCAAAATATTTGAAATATTTTATACTATTATCTAATAAGAAACAAGCATTAGATCCTATTTGTTACCCTATTTTAATATAAATTCCCTTACAAGGTCAGATGCAATCCCAACAATACACACAATACTTATGCAAAAATACAAGTTACCTCCATGGGTTTTGAAGCATCAAGCATCCACACATGACATGCAACCACAATGTAGCCTCCAAAGCCTTCTCTTTATTTACTCAAGGACTCAAAAATATTACAACACAGAAGAGCAGAGGTTCCACCTTTAGATCCAAACAATGGAGCAAAAGCTCTCATTAAATAAGAAATCTCATGCAAACTAGGGCGCAATTCCCAAGGAGGGCGCATGAGATGACGAGGGAGTTAAACTGGTTGTGATAGATCCTGATTGAATCATGATTGAATGCCAATGGATTGAGGTTGCGCCACCTCTAGAATAGGTAGGCATCCCAACCTTGTAGTTATCACAACAAATCATGAGATGCTATGCAGAGAAGTTGCCCAAGTTGAAGGAGGGTGCATTCCTTCATCATCAGTTAACTGGATCTTCAATATCTTGATTGGATTTGTTTGTTTCGGAGCCCAGATAACTTAGTGTTGACTGTACAATCACTTTAGTTGAAGCTCAGATCAACTCCGAACACTTTCCACTGATTTAGGAATTTGTCTTTTCCTTTATTATGTCCTAATTTGACATTTATTTTGTCTTTTTTGGGTTTTTCAAGCAAATATTAATTTTTGAGATAAATAATTGCTCGAAACTTAGGAAAAGTGGGTTTATGGGTTAAATGGGTGCTTTGGCTTAGAAAACGAGCACCCCATTGTTGGATTTCACCCACAAACCACTAAATTATTACATTTGAAAATTTTCAATTAAACCATTAAAAAATGGTCTAATTTATGAAAAAATTAATTTTTTCAAAACATTAAAAAAAACACCTAAGGACCTGGTACACTACCATATGACTTTATTTAAGTGTCTAGCATGTTTATATATGTTGACACATGAACTTTAATAACTCCCCAAGGCCTAACCACCAACTTGGGCATTCCAGCTTTGGAGGTGTAGAAGAAAAACTCGTTAATTATACTCGGCTAAAGGCAAAGCATAATTGACAAGGGAAAAAACTCCTTGGAATACCCTCATTGGTTGCCAAGTCTTAGGAAGCCAAGTTACTTCAAAGACCACCATGCTAGCACACTTTATTACAAACCCCATGGGGCATGGACACGCTTTAAAAAAATTAAAAAGGGGCCCTGAAAAGGCCTAATTTGAACTTTTGAACACTAAAATGCACAAGCATTTGTGCAAACTTTGGGGGCTCTTTGGAAGTCCAACTGAGTGCAACTCAGGTGGTAACAAAATCTATACGATGTGAGATAGTAGAGAAACAAAATTCTTATCCAGAAAAGAAGAATAAGGATTTTCTCACTCAAATCATGGAATTAAAAAATGAGAGTTATCGCAAAGAAATTACTAAGGGAAAATGAAGATTTCAAGAAGAAAGTTGACAAAAGTTTACAAGAAAAGGACGAAGAGATATCTCGTCTAAAAGATCATAGTAAAAAATTACTCGCACAAACTAAGAAGTGAAAAGATAAAATGCAATGCAATCATAAATTAGAGCAAGAGAATTAAGAGCTCAACAAAAAGTTATCAGAAAAAGGTGAAGAAGCTTCTAACCTAAGAAACCTTAATCAGAGGTTGCTTGAGAAATAAAAAAATTCAAAGAAGTGCAGTAAAAGAACTTTGACCTTAAGAACAAAGTTGAAAATCTAGAGAAAAATGAAGAACTTTTACATCTACGACAACATAATCAAAGCTTACTTGCACAAATTAAGAAGCTACAGAATGATAAGAAGTCGTTACAAGAAATGGTAGAGCAACTTACCAACAAAGGATCTAAGGTTGACAAGGAAATAATGACTGAAACCATTGAAATACTGACATCATTAGAGGGACAAATCCAGACCTTGGAAAAAGGAACCAGTATAGATCTAATTGATGTTCAAATTCAAGAAACACTTATAATGAAAAGGTATCAACCAATAAATCATTAGAAGCACCAAAAGTTGAAGTTTCTACAAACGCTCCAGAAGTGACTTGAGTACCTTATCATCATCCAAATCACAAGAGTCGTTATGACCAACAACAAAGTCAAGAGGAAAATAAAGAATATTCTTCTTACAGACAAACCAACTACAACATTGAAAAGGAACGAAGAAAAAATTGACAACTTCTATGGAAGCCTAAAATAGAAGTTTTATCCAAACAATCGATCATCAAACAGTTCCAATGAAGGTAGATTTAGGATGGATCACTTCCTCGAAGATGCAACACATTAGTTCAGAAATTCGAAGGTTATATTGTCTTGTTTCATCAAGTGTCACAATTACAAGCACATAAGATCTTGAGAAGACATTGCGAACCAAAGTAAAAGTTAAAGAGAAGCCTTTCAGTAATTATGCTTTGAGGACAAAGCATTCTTAAGGGGAAAGCAATGTAACAAACCTAAAATATATAAATATTAAATACTACTACTACTAATAATAAACAATAGTTATCCAAGGGACATAAGCCTTGTGAATGTTAATGTAATTGTAACTTCAGAAGATATTCACTTGTATATTTTATGTTGTATTTGTATTTTATTATTGTACCTTCGACGAAGATGTTTATTCCTCCGGTCGGAGAAGTCATTATTGTATTTGGGTCATGTAAAGTCATTGAGGTTAACCCTCCTTTGTAAGTTGGGACATTAGACCCCGGAGTTAAGTTGTTAATGGGTTAATAGACTCTCCTAGAGAAGTCGGCCCAGTCAGGTACAACTGGGGGCCGACCTAGTTGGGGTAAAGGGCAAGTGAAAGATAAAGTATAAATAGAGAGGGTGCCTCTCTCATTTGGATCATTCATTCACTCACTCACTTCGCATTAGTGAGAGAGAGGAGAAGTTTGCACAAGTGGAGAAGAGAGAAGCTGTTGAAGACCATCTCTATTTTGGGTTTTACTTTTGTGACATTGTATTGGTGATCATTCTATCTCTGAGGAAGTTGCGGGGTTTTCTCCTTTATGGTTTCCCCGAGGAAAATCTTTGTGTTTCTTGTGTTTATGCTGTGCTTGTTATTCTCTCATTAAGATCCTAAATAACTATTGATTAAATTGTGAAAAACTAACATGGTATCAGAGCTAACCTAAGAAGAAGACACTGTGTAGCTGCAGAAGCTAGGGCTTCTTAATTTTTGGGTCTCTCTCCACAGATCATCAAGGAAAGGAGGCTAGGCTAACTCGCCTAAGGAAGGCGCATCTTTCTGTCGAAGCAGAAAGTGATTCTGAGCATTTTCACTTTTTGGCCTGTCATTGATGTGGGAAATTAGGGCTTTTCACAGAAGTGGAATTTTGGGGTGCCAACAGCATAGGGAAGTGTGCCTCAGCAAAATCGAAATTTAGAGACCAAGATCAAAGTTTTTGGTTGGGTAAAACTCTTGGAAAGTCAAACCTTAATTTGACTTTGGACCAGAAAAAACAGAAAAAGCCAGAAATTGCATATTAGAATTTCGCAAGTCAATTTTCAGGGGTCAATTTTTGGAATCTTCAGAAACCAAGTGTATCAGCCTGCTCGCCTCAGTCAAGTGTACCAGCCTGCTCGCCTCAGTCAAGCGCATCTTTCCATCCAGACAAAAGTTTCAAATTCCAAGTTTGAATTTTTAGGGTTTCTTTGACAAACCATAGCCAGCTCCAGAACCAGTTTCAACAAATCAAAGTGGTAAGACCTAAAAGATTTTCTATTTCCATTTGAGTTTCTCATTAAAGATGTCTTACCACACCAAGCTTGAGGATAAGCTTGAAGGGGCTGATAACTTCCGAGCATGGAAGTATAGGATTGGGCTTCTCCTAGAAGAGAATGAATTGGACACCTATGTGAATGAAGAGGTTCCAGTTCCATAGGGAGATGAGGCTAAAGCCTTACACGAGAAGAACTTGGTTAAGGCCAAGAGGATCATTGCTGATTCTATTAAAGGATCACCTCATCCCACATGTGTCTTCCTTAAAGACAACCAAAGAGATGTTTGATTCCTTAACCAAACTATTTGAAGGAAAGAATATAAATCAGAAGATGACCTTGCGAAACCAGTTGAAGAATCTGAAGATACAAAATACAGAGACCATGCAATCCTATTTACAAGGGTCTCTCAACTCAAGGAGCAAGTTGCAGCTATGGGAGAAGATGTAGAAAATGGAGAAATTGTGATGACAACCTTGAATGGTCTACCTAGATCATGGGACTCTTTCATTCAAGGGATTTGTGCTAGAAAGAAGTTAATCACATTCAGTAGGCTGTGGGAGGAATGATCACAAGAAGAAGCTCGACTTGTAGCTCAAGAAGAGAAGATGGGTAATGAAGACCAAACTCTCACAGCACACACCAGGAAGAATAACACCAAGAGGGAGCATCCTGATCACAAGAAAGAAAGATACCACCACTATAATCAAAGAGGGAACTTCAACAAAGATCTATCTCACATTCGATGCTATACTTGTGATGAGAAGGGACACTTCTCCAAATATTGTCCCAAGAACAAAAGTAGCTCCCACAAGAAGAAGAACAACAAGAAAAGGCATCATGCTCACACTGCAGAGGATGATGAACCTCCAAGGAAGAGAACCAGAGAAGACAATGAAGATTCTTCAAGTGATGAAGAGTATGTTCTGATTTCAGCTCTCACAGGCACTATTACACATGGAAGCAATGATTGGCTTGTAGATAGTGGGGCTTCCAAGCATATGACAAGATTTAAAGAATCCTTTGTGAACCTATCTGAACATGAGTCACCCCACAAGGTGAAACTTGGAGATGATTACCAGTACCCCATAAAAGGAAGTGGTGAAGCCTCTTACAAGCTAGACTCTGGAAAGTCTTCGAAGATGAAGGATGTCCTATATGTTCCAGGCCTCAAGAAGAACCTTCTCTCCATATCTGCATTGGATGCAAAAGGTATGAGGGTTGCATTTGTTGATGGCCAAGTCCTAATGTGGCCAAAGGGAAAGACCATAGACGACGCAGTTGTGATTGGAGAGCAAGGAGGAGGTTTGTACAAATTGAAGGGCCAACCTGAACAAACTTTGGTCCATGACTCAATGGAGCCAAGTGAACTATGGCATAGGAGGCTTGCACATGTGCACTATAGAGCACTACCACTTGCAAGCAAAGCAGTTGAAGGTCTTCCAGAAATCTAGGCAAAGCATGAAGGCGTTTGCAAAGGATGTGCGAAGGGAAAGAACATAAAGAAGACATTTCCAAGTAGCGGAAGCAAGGAAAAAGGAATCTTGTAAATTATCCACTCCGATGTATGCGGCCTGATGTCATCCAGTTCATTGAGTGGGTATGTATATTATGTTTCTTTCATTGATGATTTTTCTAGGAAGACATGGATATATTTCTTGAAGAACAAAGATGAAGTATTCAGCAAGTTCAAGGAATTCAAAGCCTTGATCGAGAATCACACAGAGAAGAAAATCAAGACCTTTCGATCAGACAATGGCGGGGAGTTCACATCAGAAGATTTCAAGAAGTTATGCAGAGATTTAGGGATTAAGAGGGAGTTGACTACTCCATACAATCCGTAGCAGATTGGAGTTGCAGAAAGGAATAATAAAACAATCATGGAAGCAGCAAAAGCGATGCTTCATGACCAGGATCTTCCTATGCATCTATGGGCAGAAGCTGCAAGGACAACGGTGTATGTACAGAATCGTACTCCACATAGAGTACTTGACAACAAGACACCAGAAGAAGCTTTCTCCAGCGAGAAACCATAAGTCAGCCATCTTAGGATATTTGGCTGTCCAGTGTACATACATATTCTGAAGGAGAAAAGGACGAAGCTAGATCCTTCAGGAAAGAAGGGCATATTCATGGGATATAGTGAAAGCTCGAAGGCTTACAGAATATACTTTCCAGGGTTCAAGAAGATCGACATCAGAAGGGACGTGACATTTGACGAAGACTCAGCTTACATCAAATCCAGAAAGCTACTTGTTGAAGACATTGAAGAACCAAAAGCACCCAGGATCCGAGATACAACCATGAATGAAGCAACCCCAGAAGAATATGAAGAACGCGAGATGGAAGACCCACAGGAACCTGTAGATCCACCACGTGAGAAGAATTCCCACAAGAGGAAACCATCATGGGTACGAGAGGCAATTCAAGATGCAGAGAGATATGGTGCTCCAGAAGGAATGCACAGAAAAAGCAAGAGACTGAGGCCATACTCCAGTTATGTAGCCCTGCTGTGCGACATCATTGACAAGGAACCTGCCAACTATGAAGAAGCGACAGAAAGGAAGGAATGGAAGGACGCCATGATCAAGGAGTACCAGTTGATCATGAAGAATGATGTCTGGGATGTGATCCCGAGACTAGTAGGGAAGTCTGTTGTGACTTCCAAGTGGATCTAAAAGATCAAGCATGCTGCAGATGGAAACATAGAGAAACACAAGGCAAGGTTCGTGGCACGTGGCTTCTCCCAGAAGGAAGGGATAGAGTATGAGGAGACATTTGCACCTGTAGCCAGATACACTTCCATCAGATCAGTACTTGCTCTGGTTGCAATAATGAAATGGAAGGTACACCAGATGGATGTCAAGATAGCTTTCTTGAATGGTGTAGTAGAAGAGGAAGTGTATGTGGAGCAACCACTCGGATTTGAGACACATGACAGGGAGACTCATGTGTGCAAATTGAAGAAGGCCTTGTATGGATTGAAACAGGGACCCAAGACATGGTACGGCAGGATAGACAACTTCCTGACTAGTTTGGGCTTTACCAAGAGTAAAGCGGATTCCAACCTTTACTACAAGGTTGAGGAAGGGAACCCAGTGATAATTCTACTTTACGTAGATGACCTATTTGTGACAGGTGAGGATGGGCTTATTGTAGACACGAAGAGGTAGCTTGCTGCCGAGTTCGAGATCAAGGACTTGGGTATGATGTACTATTTTCTAGGTATGGAGGTGTGGCAGAGTGTGGATGGAATCTTCCTTGGACAAGGGAAGTATGCAGTAGAGATCCTGAAGAGGTTCGGGATGATGGAATGCAAGGCCATGGCCACACCTATGGCATTGAACCTGAAGCTATTGAGTGATGCTTCATCAGAGTCGGTTGATGCCACGATGTATCCTCAGATGATTGGATCTTTGATGTACTTGACGAATGCGAGACCAGATATTTGCTTTGCTGTGAACACATTGAGCCAGTTCCTGACAGATCCGAGACATGTTCACTTGATTGCTGCAAAGCATATTCTGAGTTACTTGAAGGGTACGGTTGATTATGGGCTCAAGTATGATGCGAATCAGAAGATTAACCTGGAGGGTTATGTTGATTCGGATTGGGCAGGTAGTGCGACTGATAGGAAGAGCAATTCGGGGTGCTGCTTCAGTATGGGATTAGGTGTGATCTCTTGGTTTAGCAGGAAGCAGTCCCGCGTGGCACTGAGTACAGCCGAAGCAAAGTATGTCACAGCTTGTTCGGTTAGTTGTGAGGCAGTATGGCTGAGGAAGCTATTGTCTGATTTATTTGATCTTCAGTTGGATGCGACTTGTATATTTGGTGACAAACATAGTTGTGTGAAGTTGTTTGAGAACCCGGTGTTCCATGACAAGTCGAAGCATATTGAGATCAAGTACCACTATATCAGGGATATGGTGTAGAGAGGAGCAGTGAAGCTCCAATATGTTGCGACGGACGAGCAGATAGCCAATGTGTTGACCAAGCCGCTAGCCAGAGTGAAGCTCGAGTACTTCAGAGAGAAGCTTTGGTGTACTTCAGATCGAGGTTCCTTCCAAGGGGAAGTGATGAGTCCGGAAGACGCAGATGCACATGAGCCATTCTCACATGGTGGTAGGTGTGTCCTCCCATGGTGTAGATGTAAGGGCTGGAGCCTTTCCCGAATGGTGGTAAGTTTTTCCTCCCATGTCGGTTGATGTAAGTGCTGTGTGATGTGCATCTAGGTTGTGCTCCGTTGACATTGAGATGATCTAGATGTGATGGGGCGACAGTAGGGTACATAGGTTTTTTGCATAGGCAATATAATCAGTCCTGGGATGTACACAGGTTTTTTCATAGGCAATATAATCAGTCCTAGGATGTACACAGGTTTTTGCATAGGCAATATAATCAGTCCTGGGATGTATGTACACAGGTTTTTGCAGAAGCAATATAATCAGTCCTGGGATGTACATAGGTTTTTGCACAGGCAATATAATCAGTCCTGAAATGTACACAGGTTTTTGCAGAGGCAATATAATCAGTCCTGAGATGTACACAGGTTTTTGCAGAGGCAATATAATAAGTCTTGGTTGTACGCAGGTTTTTGCAGAGGCAATATAATAAGTCTTGATTTGTACCTACTTGATGGCTTGCTCGTAGAGATGATGAAGACCTACATGGAGGCTAGGCCTACATCCAACATGAAAAAGGGTTGGCTCTGTAGAACTTCCTATGACGAGAAGAACTGAGAGATAGCACCAATTGATGGTCGAGATGACAAGGATTGCAGTAGCAGTGACGACGACGATCCAGTGTTGATGATGATGTTCCAGCATTGTTGATCCAGCGGTGAAGACTTGTGTTGATGACTGTGTCAAGAGAATACCTTCCTAGTTAAGAGGGAGTGTTAATGTAATTGTAACTTCGGAAGATATTCACTTGTATATTTTATGTTGTATTTGTATTTTATTATTGTACCTCTGACGGAGATGTTTATTCCTCCGGTCGGAGAAGTCATTATTGTATTTGGGTCATGTAAAGTCACTGAGGTTAACCCTCCTTTGTAAGTCGGGGCATTAGACCCCAGAGTTAAGTTGTTAATGGGTTATTAGACTCTCCTAGAGAAGTCAGCCCAGTCAGGTACAACTAGGAGCCGACCTAGTTGGGGTAAAGGGCAAGTGAAAGATAAAGTATAAATAGAGAGGGTGCCTCTCTCATTTGGATTATTCATTCACTCACTCACTTCGCATTAGTGAGAGAGAGGAGAAGTTCGCACAAGTGGAGAAGAGAGAAGCTGTTGAAGACCATCTCTATTTTGGGTTTTACTTTTGTGACATTGTATTGGTGATCATTCTATCTCTGAGGAAGTTGCGGGGTTTTCTCCTTTATGGTTTCCCCGAGGAAAATCTTTGTGTCTTTTGTGTTTACGCTATGCTTGTTATTCTCTCAGTAAGATCCTAGATAACTATTGATTAAATTGTGAAAAACTAATAGTGAACAATCATCAAAGGTGCCTTGTAGGATTGTATATATATGGGCCCTCTCATTTTATTGTATTCATCCATTTATTCATTACTCAACTATTTATTACAGTCCTATATGGATTATAACCAGCTGTCCTACTTAAATTGGATATTCAGTAAGTGAATTGCATTCATATTTGAGAAATGAATAATGTTCGTCTCATAATATCAATGTTATACTAAAGTGAATTATGTGCCAAAACCCTCAAGAAGCGAGGGTGTACATCTACTAGGCCCAAGTATCATTAAGTCATATTAACACATGTGCAAATATAGTCATGTGGTGAACATAACAAAAAGGGGACTGTGTTGAACATCCCCTCCTTGTGATAAACAAATATAACACCACCCTGCACTGGAAATAATCCATGTCACTATCAATCCATTAGTAATCACTAGGATTCTCCACACAAAATCCATGTCACTACCTCACACCACCATTATCCAATCCCTTGGGGGGCTAGAACCATCATACATGGACAAAGATGTGGCACTCTCTAGACATGATGACCAATATTACAAAGAATAACACCATGATGCCAAGCATGTAATGTAGTAAGCATATCGCCAAGTATATACCAAGAGGGTGATCTATCAATCAAAGGCATGCAACATGGAGAATACCAATAGATGAGCTATGACAATCCATCAAGGGTAAAAGGGAGTCTCCTCTACTAAAACACCAACCCAATCAAATAAAAGTAACATCTACAAGCATATGGGTGTAAGCCAAAACTATCGTGAATGGAAGATACTCCATGTAGGTGTGTACCCCAGTTCCGTCCAATGCTCCATATACGTCATCTTGAAAATCCTGTCATATGTTGAAAATCACAATTTTAACCCTCATACAATCTGAGAAGTAACAACTGGCTCCTACTTGGGGATATGTACTCTCGAAGAAGTGTGCATGAGAACTCCAAAATCTCTGGTTGTACATGTTGAGAAGACTAGCAAGAAAGGAAGAGAAGACATGTGGCGGGATGGGTCCAGATTCACATCCCTAAATGCCATCTGCACCATAATATGTCCAAACTCCATACAGTCCATTATGTCAACAATAGCTCAAAATTGGCTTTACATGAAAAAAGGCACAAGCCAACGATGCCAAAGATAGCATGAAAGTAAACCTAGTGCTCATGAATGTTGAACTTATGCATCCTACCCTACTCTAACATATGAAGATGAACAAACTACATCAAATCATTAAGCCAATGTAACCATGCTAGCATCTTCTCAAAGCTGAAAAGTCTTCTCCTGTGTTTGGTAATGAACCAAAACAAGACTACATAAAAAATCACATGAACATATGCTGGAAACTCCATGAGTGCTAACCTGAAATCTGAAATAGGCTCATGGAGATGGCAAAGAACTTCAAAATCATTCCAAGGATGGCATGAACCATTGTAAGTCTCCTCTATCCATTGTTGGATAGGGCTAATATAATCTTCATGAAGATATGACAGTCAATTAAAATTTGAAATATCATCTGTATTGTCCTCAAGAAGAAAAGGTTTAGGTGGTTGCAATGAAAATATGTCTTCCAATAAACATGTAAATGAAGAATAAAACAAAATTTCAGATCTAAAATAATTTCTGCCCAAAATTTAGGGCTTGCAGCCCAATTTCTGATGGCTGGAATTTTTTGCAACACATATCAGACTGAAAACCCTGCTGTTACATACAATTTTTAGCATTAAAAAATACTTTGCAATTGAAGTTTCACATGAAAATACACCAAAATCTGAAGATGTTGGTGGCTGAAAAGTTTCTGAAGTTTTATCATTAATAGCATGCTTCCAAAAATCTGAAATTGTTTTGGACTACCCATTGGAAAACATGGCTGGGAATTAATCATAAATTTTTATAAACATGAACTTATTAAACATGGTTGTCCCAAAGATAAAATCAACATTTTCCTCCAAAATCTTAGGCTGTCCGAGGCTGAAAAATTCAACATTTTCATCCGTAGAATCGTCACCATTAGTGTCATAGATGGGATCTCGATAAAAAATCCAGCAATCTACCTCTCAATCAAGGAGTAAATACATCTAACATGCCCTTGGCTACTCTCACCCCCTTCACATGAAGGAGTAAATACATCTAACATTTCATCATCTCTTAAGGGTTTGTCTTCAATAACAACCCTTTCCAAATCATCAACAAATACGTTATCAAATTTAGAGTTTTGGGAAAGACAATAGCTTACCAAACCCTTGTTTTCATTGGAGAATGAGATGGATGCTTGATTGTTTTCACCAACAATGTCTTCTTCATGTAGAGCTGCGAAAGAATTTTCAATATGGCTTCATCATCCTTGTTTTCTTCAAGGTCTGAAATGGCATGCAATAGGGGTTCATGGGATGAAGAAGAAGGATGTTCATATGGGGAGCGATTAGGTTCATTTCAAATTGCAATGATTTAGATGTAGAATGTGGGCTTTGGCTTTGGGTATTGGGCTTTGCTATGCACGTTTCATGGTTAGTGTATCATTTATGCTTTTATAGTTGCAGCTTTTTTGAGTGTGTGAGTTTATGCTTCCTTTCCTTTTCCAACTACCCTTGTTTTTGTTCCCATCTATGACTTTGCTTTTGGGTTTCAACCTTTAATTGCTCAAACTCCAACCGACTCTATTGATGGAGATCAAAATGAGAAAATAGGCTTTGTAGCTTGTGCCTCTACCAATAGTGGGTCTGGGTCAACTAACATGAAATATGGATATGAAACAACTCGATCTGCGATTAGAAGAGAATATTTAATTAGCACTCGAACTAGCTTGGATGCTCACTTGGATGCTGCTTCAGTGGGTTCAAATGCAACTGCTAGATCAATTGGTAGTGAACCCGCTATAGATTTCGATGATGATTTCAATGCAAGGAATTGACCCTTTGTATACCTTGTAAATCGGTCATTCTTTATATATGTAATTACGCTTTTGTTTCTTTCATTTTGAGGCATTGCACTTAGAGATTTGGCCTTCCTTCTCCCCTTCTAGCTCAACCTAGTCAGGTCCTCACCTACTTGTAAGCAATGTTTGAAAAATCGAAATCAGACACGGAATCGGTTGAGGGTCAACTCCGAATCGGTAAATTTGAATTTAATGAATCGGTTTGCTAAAAAATACATAAAATATTTAAATTTTGAAGAAAAACAACATTTTCAAGATTCTAATCCATGATTCCATAGCATTAGAAACATAATATCCAATGTCTACTCATGTATATACCTATTACCATATAAGAGTCAATATATCAAAATGGCACAAAGTGTACTGTGCAATACATATCTAGGAGACTGGAACTGGAACAAAATACATAATCCATGAGGCCTATAGGCTATATGGCCAATAGAGTCCAAAAAAAACATGTTATATAGTCAACTACATAATAGTGAGTGTGAGTCTGTGACTACTACTAAGTACTAAGTCCTGACTACATAGCCAACTGTCTCTGTCATACATCGTTGCTGATCAATCATCATGATCAAACTCATCACCACTGCTACTACTAGGAGTAGAACTAGAACTAGAACAAAAAGAACCAGAAGGACTAGCAAAGGAATCAACATATGGCTCCTCAGGCTCAGGCGCACGGTCATCTTGGGCTCCTCAGGCTCAGGCGCACGGTCATCTACTACTATAGTAGTAGTACTGGCTGAATGCCTACGTCGTCGTTGCCTATGAGTATGAGGTCCTGGTCCACCTGTCGTGCCTGAAATATCAGGATCGACACTTGTATGAACTGATAGCATTGGCAATAGAGGATTTGAATCTATATGAGGCTCCAGCAAGTCCTCCATCTCAACATCCATATCATCACCAAACTATGGCTCTGCGGTCTCCACTACCCAATCTGAGGTTGGATCTATATCATCTAACATAATGGAATCCATATCAGGTCTTTTGTTCATCAATTGGTTGCGTCTGAGTCGCAGGTTGTACTGCACGAAGACTAGATCATTTAACCATTTCTGTTCTAAACGGTTTCTCTTCTTCATGTGAATTTGCTCAAACAAAGACCAATTGCGCTCACACCCAAAAGCGCTACAGGTTTGACTCAAGACCCGAATTGTAAACTTTTGCAATTGTTTACATTGACCACCAAATGCCTTCCACCATTGTGCTGCAAATACAAAGAGTCAAGGCAGTTAATTCAACAAATTAGATTGTGAATTTGGCTAAGAAATTAAGAATCGAGGTATTTACAATTTAAACTTTAAAGTTAAATAACATAATTTAATAAAACAATGGAATTGTTTACCTGGTTGGCCCTCATCTATTGCAATCTTAGCCACATTTTTGCCAAAGGTACCTATGGCGGCACTAAAAGAGGTGATCTGCTGATGTATCTCCAATTGGTTCGCCTCATTTGGGACCATGCGCTCAAGGAAAGTATACAATCCATCCGATATATCCCCACTCGGATCTTGATCAATGTCATCTCTATAATGATACCTCGGGTTCGGGACATACCCAGCTGCATGTATAGGGCGATGGAGTTGATTGTTTCATCTACTATCAATGATCTCCCAAATAGGCCCATACTTGGCTACTCTATCTTTGTATGCTGCCTTTATTTGCTCCTTTGCCTGATCCATAGCTTCATAAATGTATCCCATGCCCAATTTTTTCCCATCCACCAACCGCAACACCTTAACAAGTGGCTCAGTAATTCCCACAACCTCTGCTGCTTTTTTCCAAAATGAAGAGCTTTTAATTTTCTTCTTAGTGTCTTTTCCATCTTGTGTGCGAGTTCAATGAGATGAATTCCATTCATCACTTGAAAACATCTGCTCCAAGTTTTGTGCTTGGGAAAGGAGAGATTGCAACGTGAGGAAGTGAGTTGCAAATCTAGTAACTGCAGGCCTAACAAGCTCCCTGCCCCATGTGTGTCTCCTCATCAAGCTCAAAACCCAACCGTGGTTGTAGATGTACTTGGTGATGCTTTTGGCATACTCGACAATGGACTTGATCTAGTCCTGTTTGCATACATCCTCAAGCATGAGGTCTATTCAATGTGCCGCACATGTGGTCCAGAATATGGTTTTATGTTTTTCCTCTAACATCTTACTGGCAAGAACATAGTTAGAGGCATTATCTGTGATGATTTGCACAACATTAGCTGCCCCCACCACCTCAACAATCTCATCCAAAAGATGAAATAACAGATTTGCATCTTTCACCTGATCAGATGCATCACATGATCTCAAAAACATGGTTCCTCGTGGGCAAGAGACAAGAAATTTTATAAGGTGTCAGCCCTTCTGATCTTTCCATCCATCCAACATGATAGTGCATCCTATGTGTACCCATGAAGCTTTGAAATCCTTCAGGTATTCATTTGTGGAAACGATCTCTTTTTGCAAAAGAGATCCCCTCAAGTCATGTATACTAGGGCCTTTGAATCCCTTACCAACAGCTACAACGGCTTCCCACATAGGTTGGTAATAAGAAGAACGAGCATCATTGAATGGGAGATCAACATCATACTACCATCTTGCTATGTACTCATGGGCAACTTCTTTGTAATGCTTCTTCCAGTGGTCATTTAAGGTGGGTTGAATTTTTGTTGGATGTTGCAACTGAGAAGCATTGACACTGGCAGAAGTGGTGGGAGGTGTGAAATAACTTTCAATGCTACACCTCTTTTTGGCTTTGCCCTTATCTTGTGTAGTCTCGGAGGGCGAAACATATTGGAAAGGATTCCTAAGAGTGGTAGGAAGGATAGATGAAGAGCCTTCTTTTGAATTTGAACCAGGGGCATCAGGGATAATTTTAAGGACCCATACTTATTTAAAAGTGTATAAACCTTGGCGAATCTTACCAATTCTTAAAATATCAACTATAAAATATTTGGTGATAGTTTTCTAAAATTATTTCAATTTCTAAGGATTTTATATAGTTTATATAATAATTTGGCGATTTTTAGAGTGAAAAAATTTGACCCCATCAAAATTGGGCGAAATGGGGCTTCAAAAAATGCAAATTGGCGAATCGTTTTCTAGAAAAAAAATGGAAAAATAGCCCATGGGTTAAATTTCTCCCCTAAAATTATCCTTGAGGGGCATATGTCCCACCCATCATTTCAACAAGCCTCCTCTTCTTCCCTACTTCTTCCTCTATCTCTCTTTGCCTTAGCCTTTCCCTCTTCAAACTTCTTAAAATGTTCTTGCATATCAGCTCTAATTTGTCCAATAACATCTAGTGGGGTTTCACATGCCTTAACTTGGCCTTTGATGGTAGCCAAATGCTGTTTAAGCCTAAAAATTCCCCCACCCTTAATCAATTTCTTGCAATACTTGCAATATATGTCCCCTTGAACAACATCTCCATGGATCTATGCAGGATCTTTTTCTTTTGGGGCCATGAGTATAGAATGCAGATCTGGATTTTGAGCTGGAAGTTGATTGTTGAAGTCGATCGTATTTGTCATTGAAGTTTGAAGTTGAACATGCAAAGACAAAAGAGAAAAAACGAATTTTTAACTTCTGTTTAAAAGTTAAAATAAAAAATTTGTGTAATTGTGTTGTAAATTTGTAAGTTAAAATTTATGTTTAAAATATAAAATATAAAATTTATGTTATAAACTTAAAACTACAAAATTCTGTGTGTTTGTGGGAGAGACAGAATTCTGTGTGAGTGTGGGAGTGTGGGAGACCACAGTCGACTCTCGAGTCTCCCCACAGTGGCTTCTCCCCACACAGCGGACACCTCCATACTGTTGTGCACAATCCACTCTCTCCTTCCGACTATGATCACTCCACAGTGCAGCGTGCACACTACACAGTCCACTTTCTCTGAAGTCTCTCGCTGGCCGCGACTGGTAGTGGTAAGTGGAACAAAATACAATGTGAATGAATGGGTTAGGGTTGGGTTGGGGAGTAGTCTTAGGTTAGAATAGTTTTAAACTTTAAAAAATACATTTTTTATTGCCCCACGGGCCCACAACAAAACCTGAAAAACCGGTCGATTTTTCATGTGGATCGGTGGATCGGACTGGTACTGAACCGGTCCCCCGAACCGATTCCTCAACCGGTTTGAACCGGTTGGGTAATAAATCAGTCAATTGGCCGAAACCGAAACCGATTTGATCGATTTTTAAAACATAGCTTGTAAGGTCCTTACTATTTTGGTTATGCATTTTCTTTTCTCCCTATCTTCATGCAATTCATCTTCAAGCTTTGATGGGGATGGCATACCATAATTTCCTTTGATGTAATAGCACAAGAACATATAAGCACCATATCTCTTATTTATTTTCACCAAGAGAGAACTTGAAGAATTCTCTTATGTGAAATAGTCAAATCAACAATCTTCTCTTCTATTTAGCATAAATATCAACCCAAAAATATGCCTCATACAAATTGCAACATGCTTCTCATCATCATAACCAGACATCCAATATATTTGAAATTCTTTGAAAAAATATGGAAACAACTTTATTTCCTTTTGGTTGAAATCACAATACCAATCCCATGCATTTTTCCATTCAATGAAAATGCAAATGCTTTCATCAAGACATCTTCATGGACAATGTTGAAATCTACAACAAATTCTATGTAGGATGCAAGACACTTTGAAGCCATATGAGGATCCCCAAAATCTTGGAACATGCTATCTCCAAATATCAAAATGAACATTATGTGGAGCTTCCATGAATGCATGAAAAATCCGAAGGTCCAAGCAAATATTCTCAAAATTTTCCTTTGGATGGAGCATGTTACCTCCCAAACTAGCATGTGTGATTAAAGTCCCAAAGACGCACACTAGCCAAGGGGAACAAAGGGAATAGGCCAATGTCTCCACATCGATCCCCTTTAACACACTAGCCAAGGGGAACAAAGGGATAGGCCAATGTCTCCACATCGATTGCCTCTCACTTTAGGTTGTCTTTTCTCCAACTCAAAGGGGAGTCTTCCCTAGGGTAGGGTTTTACACTTTTACTATGACAAAGGCAATGAGGAGCAAGATGATTTGAATAGGTTACCCTAGTGAAGTTTCTTTTTGTAGTATAGGGTTTTATAATAGGTGATGGGAGGATAAGGGACCCACTCCAAGGACTAGTGCCAATCCAACCAAGGGAAAATGGAGTCAAAGGATAATCAATCTCAGAGGGCCTTGCTTCAAAGGTCATTCTAGAAATAAGGATGCTCTAGACTACCCTTCAATGAATGTACCAAAGGGTTCACTTGCAATCACATAGGGAGAGAAGAAGACTCACTCCTTTATTTCTTTCCTTGGGTGTACCCTACACCAAGGGGTTAGAAGTTATAACTTGCACCATCAGAGTGAGGAACAATGTAAAGAAGAAACTCCCTTTAATGTAAGATGACAAAAGGGCTTTAGATAGAGACAAACTTACCCTAAGTCCAATCCAGTGAGACAATAATATCCTTTCAATGGCCCAAGAACAAATAACATGGACAATGCTAGCAATATGATCTCCAATAGATAAGCACAATAGCGAGAGAGAAGGCCACACTTTAACAAGAAAGAAACCCTTAAACGATTTGCTCCAAGAAAAATATATGTTAATTAGGCTCAAAAGAGAGAGAGAGAGCTCCAAATTTCCAACCATGAGTTCGAATGAGGAAGAGGCTCTCTTTATATAGAAGAGTAGCCTAACTTCATTTTCATTAAAATATTCATTTTTGTCTAGATCTAGCCTAGGGTGGAGTAAAATAATACAAAAACCCCACTAAAATAACTAACTCCTAACAAATTACATTAAAATGGTGGTCAATGCCACTTGTACATTACAAAGATACAAAAAGTCCCCAAGCAAGGGGGCCCCTCCATCAAACAAGGAGATCAATGGCAAGTGATGATGCCATGTGGCCTCCAAATGCCTCTTCAAAGGGTGCGCTCCATCAAGAAGGCTCACAAAGCAATCCAACCGTGTCCATGAAACAACCAAGTGGTGTCCACTAGACAACAAACTTCAACCTTCAAGAGCCTCTTCAAGGAAATATTCCATCAAGCAATGTTCACATGTAAACCAAGAAGTCTCCCAAAATGCCAAAATGTCTCCATAAAATGTGGAATGGATGCTAAGCAAGGTAAGCAATATCCACACGTAACCTCCAAAGGCTTTCTTTATAGGGGTGCTCCAAGAAATATCCTCATAGCAACAAAACACACCCCATAATGACTTCCAAGTAGGAAAAACGTCCTCCAAGGCTGTGTCCGTTCACCCAATGTGTCTACAAGACAATATCTCAATAGCTCCAAAGATACCATATCAAAGGAAACCTCCAAATAACTCCAAAAGGGTGGAACGTTTCTCCACATATGACATAAAATAAACAAAGGATCTCCTCCAAGGGAGCCATCCCCTCCAAAGTGACACAAGAAACTCCAAATCCAAGTACAAATACATGTGAAGGAGGGCTTTCAAGGACTAGTGACCTCCCTTAAGTCTTCTAGATTACTTCCAAAGTAGGTCATTTCATAGTTTATGGTGCATAGTGAGAAATAGGACTCTTCAGCTGGACGGCATCTTCTCTCCAACGGTGGATACACAGGTTTGCAGGGATTAAAATGTGGATTGGTCACTTCAAATGGCGGAGAAGACCCCTCTCTTGATTGCAAATCTGCTACAGGCTTCCTCAAGACAAACGATGAGGTTTTAAGGTTGATTGTGACTGCTATTTGGGGTTTAACCTGCCCATAAATTAGGAATGTTTGCCCAGAACTCCATGCTGCCTGCTATTTTGATGCAGAGGTGATTGAGTATGTCATTATTGCTGCTGTATGATGGTCTAAATGCGCCTAGAATTGATAATTACCATGTTTTGCTGCTGGTTTCACTCATATGCATGCCCAAAACCTCCTTAAAACTGCCCAGATTTGTTCCAAGTGTGCCCAGAACTGAAAATGAAGTGGTTTTGTTGCTGTTTTAACCACAGATCTTGCTCAGAAATTCAAGATGGTTGCTTATTGAGGATTTAAAGTGGTCAGCACTAGAGATTAGGGTTGGAACTGCTGGTTCTAGTGCCCGAAACTGCTGCTTAACCCTCAGAAATAGTCCAGAATGCTAGGAATTAGCTCAGATTTTATAATTGGGAGTTGTGACTGTCCATGCTTTTTACATGCCCAGAAGTGATCCATTAATGCCCAGACTTCCAAAATGAACAGTCTCCACTGCAGTTGGAGGGCTTAAACATGCTCAGAATTGCTGATTAGGGCTGTTCTTTTGCCCAGAATTTCAAAACCAGCTTACCTACTGCCTCCTTTTTCATCACTTCAGCGTCTTAGGACCTCCAATCAGTAGCCAAATATCCTAGGGCATCATCAAAACTTAGGGATGAGCCATCAAAACATCATCATGAACAATGTCGCCCCCTTGTCAAGACTGATCAAAGTCACACGTGAACACCCACACAAAATGGAGGGTAACAGACCCATACTTCAAATCTGAAAATCTGAAAATGAAATTTGAATATATACATAATCTTCATTACTTCATACCAATAATGTGGAGGCACCAAGGTGAACCTTCAAATGCCTTCAAAATGGTGGATGCTTCACCCTAGCAACAACAAGTTTTCAAACCTGCAAGGAACAAGGGCTTCATCCCTTCATGGAGTTGTCAAATGAGGACACGATCTTCAAAACAGAACCCCCATCAATGAATGTAGTTGATCTACAAAGTCTCGGGGAATGGACTGTATCCTTGGTTACAATGCCAAAATGTTACCAAGTGTTAAAAGTCCTAAAACACAAAGTGCAACTCCAACGGAACTCAGTAAGGTTTCCCACTATCACCATAGGATCTTTTCACCCCCACTTTTGGCTGGATATCCTTCGACACAAGGATCTTCCCTAAGATTGGATTACTAAAGCTATTACAAGAAGGCTTAAAGTGATTATGAAGAGTTAGCTTTAGCAAAACAAATTTGTAAAAGAATTTATAAATATGGTGATGGAAGGACCAAGACTAGTGTCAACTCCATTAGGAAGTGGAGTTAGATAAACTATGAAAGGCAGCAACTATGTGATTTGGAGTGATATGAAACTGGGATAAACAAGCTACAAGCAGCCCTATTTTGCTGTCCACAAAATGCAGAAATTAGCTTGGAGGAATTTTTAATGAGGATAACCCCTAAAACATGTAGGAAGGTGTGTCTACGAGTACGGATGGACAATATATGACAGCAAATTCAAAGCAAGATAAATGATGCAACATTATATTACTAGCCATAGACACAAAGACAAATAAGAGGGTAATGAACCACAATCAAAGTCTTAATAATGCACATTCTTCTTAATAAAGGAAAGATGTTGCCCCTATTTCAGCCACTCCATACATATTTGATGCAATTGATCTCCAACATTTGTTTTCGACAATATAGACCCAAGAACATATGCCACAATAGTAGAAGCCTCTAACTTTCCATTGCCTTGAAGATATTCAACAAAGCTTAAGGGGAAAATCCCCAAATCCAACCATTTGCTACACTACTCTTTAAATAAAGTTAAGCTCCATCTCTTTATAATATACAATGATTTGTTTTCCTAGATTTATTACATCCTTTCTCCAAGGAGAACTATATATTAATGCTCTCTTATAACCAACTCATGTGACAAGTCAAACAACATTAAAATAATGAGTGGTTAACTACAAATCTCAACAAGATAAGCTTCAAAACGATGGGACACCTCCTCAAAATGGGTGGTTGACCATGTCAAATGCTCCATTAAATGATAAAGTATTGCTTCATTGGTGCGCTCTCCAATAGAATGAAAGGGCCATGAAGTAGTGTGCTCCACAAGTTGTGCAATAACTCATTCAAAGGTGGTTGTCCATGTCAACACCTCCAAAAATAGCAAGTAGCCTCCTTCTAGATATCCTTCAAAGTGGATGTACCATCAAATATCTGCAAAAAATGCTTGATCAAACTCCTCAAAGGTGGACCTGCCATCAACACGTGAAAATCCTCAAGGGTGGATGAGTTAGGGTTTTGACCAATTAAAACCCTTAAGTGGCACGTCCTATCAGTCATGTGTGAGGTGTACAATAACTCCTCCAAAAGGTGGTTGACCATGTAAGCAAGCTCCAACAACCTCTTCAAAGCTCTCCAAGAAGAATTGGCCCTCAACAAATGTGCAACAACCACCTCAAAACATGTGTGGCCTCCAAAGTGAGGTGTCCCATCAAATAATGTGCACATGTGTAATAATTGCTCCATAAAGCTGGATGTTCCACTAAGAAGAGAGGTGGGGAGTTAGAATGGTTTGGTCATATGTTAAAGATAGCAACTAGGGCAAGAATGCCCTCATAACAAATTCCATAGCACAATCCCCAAGGCATGACAAATACTCAAGATGTGTGCATATGGCTAGGTACAAGGAGAAGGATTCAACTACCAACTAATAGTCATTAATCCACATGCGAAGTGGCTACAAATCCAACAACTCCATGCATAAGGGGATGACCCCATCATCTCAATTAACAAAATAATAATATATGAATGCATGCCTCAACTTGTGTGATAACAAAGGTGAGCACCCCAATAAAACCATAGTCCACCTCCCAATAACCTCATCCAAGTGTGAAACCAAGGAAATAAACCAAATTGCTCAAGCATTAGGCATCTTCAAACTCAAAGATACGTCATGCTAGTAGTAGAAGGGCTAGGTCGAGCTCAACATGTGTGCATAAGAGGAGCGCTCCATCTAGGGGTTAATACTAATGTCATAATAAAGTAAAATATGTTCCTAAACCTTCATAGAAGCTAGGGTGTTACCGGTAAAATTAGCAGGGCTAATTCCCAGTAAGCAAAAATAAGACCAGTGACCCAATGCCACCTCGGCCACCATTCTAACTTCTGAGGAAGTCGAAACCTCCAAGGAAAAGTATCCTTTAAGGAACCCTATAAGACACTAGAACAACCAACCAACTATATTCTATGCGATCTTATAGTTAGACCAGTGCCTAAATGGAGTCAATAATATTATGATCAATGCTAGTGAGTGCAAAAGATATAATCA
This sequence comes from Larix kaempferi, assembly GCA_027924585.1. Lineage (NCBI taxonomy): Eukaryota > Viridiplantae > Streptophyta > Pinopsida > Pinales > Pinaceae > Larix > Larix kaempferi. Next base: position 5,460,255 of record BSBM01000076.1, read on the forward strand.
AAATCAATAATCCACTTAGATCATTTAATGAAATGTATAAACGTGTACACATGTATTACAATAATCAATACTGGATCAAAGACTGTATTGTAAACAAATTCAATCACTAACAAAAATGGCATTCAGTGAAAGTGTTAGATCTAAAATATTCGTTATAAGACCAAGATCAACCCAATTGTATATTTAATTAATATGTATCATTAGCAATGTCTGTCAATAGCTGGGTGCAAACAAAACCAATGCTTTATGTAGAAAAGTAGGGTTCAATCCTATTTAACATTCACCAAACAATTAGCATCAAATATATAGATAATCAATACCATAAGAACATCACTCATGACAATGCAAATAGATATCACTAATTAAGTACGCAGAGGTCACAAGCATGTATTAGGGCAAGGTATAACCAGTAATGAGCTAGATTTATTTACCATTCAAAATTAACCAATCTATTGAGTTCACCAAAAGACTTGCAAATGTATGTATGTTAATATCACTAACAATGAATTCTGGCCAATAACCAACAGTCATCCATATGTAATTCAATCAAAAAGGAAGTACAAAGAAGATGATTATAAAGGACAAAAAGAAACTGATGCATGTGATATCATTCACTACTCATTAGATAACCAAATTTTCAGTATAGTGACATTTTAGCATTCAGCAGGCAACTAGGGATTTCAATACAATAAATGCACTTTCCAGATCTGAAATAAACTTCAGAGTTGTGTTTATAGGGTGGATAAAAGAAACTCCTAAATTAATTAACTCAATCTCTTCTTGTTTTGTATTTACAATTATAGCAGCAGTTCACATGAAAATAGTATAGAATCAGACCTCAGAATATGCTAAATGAAACACTAACCCAGCTCTGATTTTGTTTGTTTTCTGTGTGGATATTGCAGGTATTAGGGTAGAACACACAGGGTCTGCAATCTTTGATTGCAGACCTGTGTATAGGTGTTAAAGTGGGCTGGAAGGGCCTTGGTTAGGACCAAGGTTACTTGGGAGTGGGAGTCGGAGCAAGAAGCGGGAGCAGGAGCGGGGGCGGGAGCGAGAAGCGAAATTTTCAAAAGCTTCCGGTTAGGAAGCGTTTTTTATATAATATATATATTTTTATATATTTTGATGCATATATATCAACAAATGCATGTAGAATGTTGAATTAGTTATGGAAAGGATAAAAACATGAAATGAACAATAATACCATATAACATCATTCATCAATCATCAATCATTAATCATTTACTAGTGAATTCATCAACCATAGGTCCAGTATCCATGATTCCATAAGTTATAACATCAAGATTCAACCTTAAAGCTTCAAATTTTCAATATATAAACATTTTGTCATCACTAGTACTTGTAAGTTGTAACCAAAGTTACCAAGTAACCAAACTATAGTGACATAGTCTATAACAGAGAACATCAACCATAAAATGAAAGTTGAAAGTTGAAACAATTCACGAAGCATCATATTCATTATCAAAGAGTTATAATATGCTTTTATGCAGTCAATGACTCAATCATGCAAAGTTGCAAATAGTGAACTTCAAACTCAAAGGTAGGTTCAACTTCAAACTTCAAACTTGAAATGCCATGTAATGTTTACAAAATATACAATAATAAATATAAAAGATTCAATAGTGCATAAACTTGAAAGTACTGTAAACAAGAAAACACAAGAAAAGTAGATTTTATGGATGTTTCCTCGTGCCACGGGAAATTTCCATTTTATTTTCTCGTGCTCTATGAACAATGGGAGTGGGATTATCATCCCCAGTAGCCACCAATGCTGAGCCACGTCCAAGACTCGATCCTGCACGACCCCCCCTCACTGATGCAGATGGGGGTCGTGAAGTTGAACCTCTAGGCAAAGATGGTGCATTTGGAAACAAGGTAGAAGATGGCGGCAGCATTGCTACTGCATGGTCATCCTCATCGCCCAAAAGCTCGTCCTCCAAGCGCTCTAAAGCTAAGGCTCCATCCTCCAAGTTATGCTCCTCCGAATTGTTGTCCCAAGTGACATATGATCTATCAGTTTTGGCACACTCACAATAATGAGTCAACAACCTCAAGTTGTAATGTTCATAAACCAAGCTTTCTGCTCGGTTTTCATTTAATCGGTTTCTTTCACTGAGTGGATGAAGCTATAGGTGCTCCAAAACCTTCTGCAGAGGAACTGTTAACCACTTGTGAAAGCACTTTGACAACCAATTTATTCAAGCGTTGGCATGTTGAGCCATACATGTTCCACCATTCGATAGGAGGCGCCCTATCTTGATCTCTGATTGCATGCAAAGTACCAAATGGACCAACTTCATTGAGGTATTTGCTTAATTCACTACGCAATAAGTCACATTCCTCTACATCAGGGACCAACTTGTCTATAGCAGCCATGTACCCAACCCGTACCTCTAGATCTGTGTGGGGCTTTCTCCTAACCCCACCCCGAGGTGCTGGTTTGGCCAACCAATATGGAGAATAATATTTTGGTGTTAACACATATGCTAAGGCATGCAGTGGAACGTTGAGATGTTCCCACCTTTTGACCACATGTTTGTGAATATGGTCATACAAGATGGGATCTTTCTGTTCAACAATATCTTTAATTTGGCCCAACATGCTATCCATCTGCTCATACACCTCCCCAATCACCGGCTTATCTGTATCTGCAAACTGAAGCATGTAATAAATGGGCTTTGTGAACTGCAAAACATACTTGATACTTGCCCAAAATTGACCATCAAGAGATGTGTCCTCCACCTCCTGAAAATCAAGCGTGTCAGATGTGGATGTAGCGCTATCTTTCAAGACCTGCCATGACTCACTTGATACCATGCTAGCCAATGCCTCTCTTACCTTCAAAAGGCACCTGAAAGTGAGGTAGTAGCTAGCAAATCTAGTCTTTGATATCTTCAATAGCTCCAACTTTGAGTGACTGCGGAAAATTCCATGGGCATTGCTATGGTTGGTTATAAATCTTATCATGTACTTGCCCTTTTTGTACAATTCACCAATCCATTTGTAATCATTTTCTTTCAACTTAATGATGTCGTGCATCAAAAGGTTCAGTGTGTGAACCAAACACCCAGACCAAAATATGTTGGGGTATTTATCTTCAATGATTGCTCCCGCTTCCTTACAAATAGAAGCATTATCGGTTATGACTTGGATGACATTGTATGGACCAATAACTTCAATGGTTTTGAGTAGGAGTTCTGCAATGTTCATGCCGATCTTGAATTTATCTGAGTAGTCATGGGATGAAAGGAAAACTGCACCAGTAGCAGACACACCAAGAACATTTATCAATGGATTTCCTTTTACATTTGTCCATCCATCTGATACAATTGATACCCCATAATCATTCCAAGCATTTGTGAATTGCCCCAAAGCATTTTGGATCTTGCCTCTTTCCTTGTCAAGCCCCACAATTCTAGCTTTGTCATACCCTGGGCTCTTGTATCCTGCTGGAGCAGTGCGAATGACTTCTACCATTTCATGCCAATAGGGTGAGTGAAGGACATTGAATGGTATGCCACATGCATAGAGAAACCAGAACACTTTTGCATCCATGTCATCCCTACCACCTTGGTCAAGGAAATCTGATATTGTCTTGCGTGACCCAGGGGGTAAGAATCCACTACCTTGGGTGGATGGGCCTCCAGTTCTAGGTGAGTTTGAGGGGTCCTGGTCAACCCTTGATGCTTTTGATTTGTTTTGTGCTTCAAATTCTTCTTATACATGTCTCTTTGTGTTGATGGCACATTTGGCCAAACACAAACTCCTATAGTTTTGTTTTCATCACATGGCATGTGCCCACATAGATGTCTTCTCAGACGGGTATATGAACCCATGTAAGTCCTTTTACAATGGGGGCAACCAAATTTGGCGGTTCCACCCCCCTTGCTTCCTCTCTGCTTGGTGACATATTTCCACAAGGGTGTTGATTCCTCCTTTGTTTTCATTTGGTTTCCCTCGTCCTCGTCCTCCTCCTCTTCCCCTCCCTCCTCCTCTCCACGGTATGTGCCACTACCCACTTCTTCATCCTCTCCCTCTCCCTTATTCCTCCTTTGTTTTTCAATGACCATCATCAAAATAACAAATGGAACCAACAAAACAAACCATAAACCCATCATCATGTTTGTTGCAAGTTGGAAGTGGAACTAGAGATTTAACTTGTTGCCCTGCAATAGAACGAGTGAGAAAGCATGGGAAAGAGTAGGAGATGAACATTTACATTCTAGATTCTAGATTTCAAGCATTCAAATATAGAACAAATCATCAAACTTCAAGTTCAAATTTCAAACTTCAAAAGTTCAAGTCTCACGCATCAAAACTTCAAGTTCAAACACAAAGAAAATCAACAAGAGAGGGTTTAGAGCCTACCTATTTGGATGTCCAATGGTAGTGAGTGTGCCAAGCAACCAACCTTCTTCAATATCCAAGAAAAAACCAAGCTTGATGGCAGCCTTCTCCTCTTCTCCTCTTCTCCTCTCCTCTCCTCTCCTCTCCTCTCTTCTCTTCTCTTATCTTCTCACGCAAAGCAAACTGAGAAATGGAGCGTAGAGGAGGGATTTATCCCTCAAAGCCCTATTCATCCCCTCCAAAACCCCAACTGTGGACCCCACCTGCTCGAACTCCTCTTCATTTCCGCAGGTTGATGCGAAGCGTCCTAGGAAGCCACGAGAATCATTTTCGGGAGCTAAGGGAAGCGTTTTTTAACGCGAAAGGAAGCATCGGGAAGCGATCAGGAAGCGGAGCGAAGCGAAGCTTCTGATTGCTTCCTCATGTTAGGATATTCCTATACTCCATCCTAGTCCTACCAGCATTTTTATCATTTGCAGTTTCAGTCTTGCATGCATTTCTGCATGCATGCATCCCAGTCATCAGTCCTAGCACCTAGCCCTCAGCTAGCTAGCCCTGGGAGCTTCTCACGGATCAGTATTAGCCCTCCTAGAGCTTAGTGCACCCTTCTTCCTTGATTTTAGGAAGCCACTCGTACTCTCTTATCTACCACTCAGTTGCACTTTAGTTACCTTTAGTTCTCTCCTTGATTTAAGGAAAGACTGACTCTCAACTGACTGTATCACTCCGATGACCTCCGATGAAACTAGACTGCCCATTCTGACTCCAGTTAGCTCCTCATGCACCCTTCACTGAGCCTCCTTCATTCAGTTAGTGCCAGTTACACCTACCACACTCAGTTAGACTCAGTTTGACTGATGGTTGACAGTTACTTGAGCATTGATGACTCCACTGATGATGATAAAGACTTCTAGTTGTGCTCCGATGACACTCCAGTGATCTTTTGATCACTCCATGAAGGCTAATTCGAATTGCCACCTTGGCATTCGAATCCTCATGCATTGTACTACTTATTTGTCCATATTGTGATTAATGAATTAGTGTGTGAAGTTATTTTGCTTCTATCTGAGTTCTACTGTATTATTATTCTGTTGCTCATTTTATTGCATTGACCACTCTTAATCTTATTACTAAATTCTTTCATTGTGAGGTATACATCAACTCTTATATCTCCTGTGAGGATTTTCACACCTCAATGCTTCAACACAGTGGAAGGGAGCGCTATAAAACCACCGGAATCACACTCTGGAAAATCGACCCCGTCCGGAAGCGAAAAGGAAGCGCGATTCCAATTAGCTTCCGAGTAGCTTCGGCCGGAAGCTCGCTTCCGGAGCGGGGGGGTGTGCTTCCCCGCAACATAGGTTAGGACAGCAGGAGTAAGGAGATGGAGAATGCAAGGTAAGAGGGGTAGGAAGAAAGGAGAGGGAGCAACGTGGAAGGTCTAAGGGAAGTCTGCAGGTATAAGGAAAGGCTTAGGGTAAGCTCGGATGGGAAGAGAGGAAAGTCAAGGGACTGCAACAACAAAGGAGGGGGTCCGAGGTAAGGATAAAAGGATGGATTGTGGAAGGGAAGCCAAAAGAAAGGATAGGGAAATGGAGGATGGAGGGAATGGAAGTGTAAGGTAGAGATAAGGGGATGAGTGTGGGGTAGGTCATAGGGCTAGGAAAGGTTTTATACACAGAAAACTCATAATTAGGGCTATTTAATTAGGTTTTAACACTAAAAAAATGAATTGAAACTAACTCAGAAAATAAAAAAACATAAAGACTAATCTAACATAATATATACAAATACAAAAACTCAGAAATTAGGGTTTTTTTAGAGAGTTTTTGATAATTTTGGGATTTTTAGGACTTCTAAAATTTCTCCTTAGGGTTTTTATGGAAAAATAGGGCAGGCCGAAATTATAGGAGGAAGGGCCGAAATTTTAGGGAGGCCAAAAATGTAATTTTCTTTTTTTAATTTTTAGGGTTTTTGTCATAAAATTGCAGACGTAATTCTAACCCTAATTCTACCATGAAAATGCAAGTTTAACCTAACAATAATATTTACAAAAATACAAACTCAGAAATTTAGGTTTAAAAGTAGATGAACAACCTACGGTTTCAAGAGAAAACTATCTACCCAACCCTAGGGCATCAATGAGAGGAGTTACCCTCCTTGAGATGGTACTTGGCAAGCTTGGCAACTAGGGAAAACCTCAACAATCTCTAGGATTCATCGAGGGAGCCTAGCTTTAGCAAGACTTGAAGACCTAAAGCTCAAGCTTGAATGCAATGGTGACCAAAGACAAAAATGAAATGCTAATCAAGACAAAATGAAGCAACAATGGCTTCCATTCAACCCTAACAAGCATCAATTTCATACAAATTGACTAAGAGACATCAACCCAAAAGTATAGATACCTCCAAGTGCATGTGTTAAGCAAACAACTCTAGCCTCACCTTAGCAATGGTATGAACAATAGTAAAACTTCCAAGAAATGCTTCAAACTTGCAAAATAACCTTCATCAAGGAGTGCATCCCTTCAAAGAGCCCTAGTTAGGGCAAATAGAAGACATAATGATCTTATCCCAAAAGTTGATGATGAAAATGAAGCGAGGATATTGAATTTATATGATTTCACACTCACTTTTACACAAAATAAGGTCAATTTAATATTTAAAATGTCAAATTTTTTTTTTGTATTAGGGGAATTGGCAACTGGAGTTGGGTTGGTACTCACGTGACACGAGGTCCAGGGATCCAATCTCGCTACCCCTATACCCCTAGGTGCACCACAGGGCCTGAACCATGGCGCACGACAAGATTGGGGGGATTTGAACACGTGACCTTCCATTTACAACCAATTACAACTTCTCATCTTTACCACTTGAGCTGCCCCCCACAGGCTTTTAAACATCATCATTATCCATTCCAATCCCTTGGGGGGCTAGAATCATCATACATGAACAAACACGTAGCACTCTCTAGACATGATGAGCAATATACCAAGAATAACACCACGATGCCAAACATGTAACATGGCGAGCATCTCGCCATATATATACCGAGAGCATGATGTATCAATCAAAGGCATGCAACATGAAGAAAACCAATAGATGAGCTTTGACAATCCATCAAGGAGAAAAGTAAGTCTCCACCAAAACACAAACGCAATCAAATAAAAGTAGCATCTCAAACCATATTGTTGTCAGCCAAAACTGTCATGGATGGAAGATACTCCATGAAGGTGTGTACCCCAAGTCCATCCAATGCTCCATATATGTCATCCTGAAAATCCTGTCGCCTGATGAAAATCACAAGTTTAATCCTCATACAATATGAGGGGTAACACAGGTAACTGTCTGTGTATGAAAAGCTTTCTCTTTGAGTGTGCTGTTGTTGATATATTTCAATTATCGATGTTCGAGATTTTGTTTCTGAAATAGGAATATCAAATGAAGACATTATTGATGGTAGAACTGATGAATGGAATCATCAACATGCCAGCAAAACTAGTCCCTTATTGTTGAACTTTCTCAACAGAAAGCTTAAAAGGAATCTGATAGTCATGTTCCATGGTTGATGCTTTATTAGTGTTCTCTTTGTAGCGCTGGCGAAGAGAGAAAAATACATCAGAGACATGAGGGGTACAAACTACAAAGTTTTTAAATTATTGGTGTACATGATTTGTTTTCGAAATAAGAAAATCAAATGAAAACATTATTGACGGTAAAGTGATGAATGGACTTATTAACATCCGAAGAAAAGTAGTCCCTTATTGATGTCTCAACAGAAAACTCAAAAGGGATCTGATAATTATGTTCTGTGGTTGTGCCTAAAAACTAATGGTGCTTTACTGTTGACAGTATTTTGAGAATTTGAGCAATTATACAGAATGATTTGAGTCGTCAGTCTTTTTCACTGGAGTGTTACTGACTGATTAGAGTTTTTGCTCTGCAGCCTGCTGGTGGAACTCCTATCCAAGGAAAAGACATCGTCATCTGTAAATATGGTCATGACCCTACTATTGCCTTGGGCAGCTTTTCAATCATATCCTTGTTATTGTCGTCGATATTTGGGGTTATATCAATATTTTATCCCTACAAAGGCAAGGGAGTTCCGGTGTATGCTCTTCTGAGAAGTCCTGCTCTAGTAGTGTTTTCTGCTGTTGCTGTGTAAGTAGTCTATACACATAGAAGCATTTAAATATTTCCTTCTAACACTTAACATTTATTAGGTTTCCATGTTTCAGTAATTTACAAGAATATTGAGAAATGAAGGGGAAAATTCGAGGATTGCAGAACATACATTGGTTTCAGGAACAACTGACTTCTTATAGCTTACATAGATGCAAAATGTGTTAGGGTTCTTCTGTTTTGGGACCTTTTTTTATTTAATCATGAATAAGTATGATTTCTGTTTTTCCTCGATCAGATTCAAATTGAATTGTAAATTTCTGAACCACTTAACTCCAACAAAGTATATTAGTGCATTCTGCATTCCTGAACTATTTTTGTGCACTTAATAAATATCTATCCTTGTTCTGTCCTCTATAATGCTTTTGTTTTCTGGTTGTTTTTAATTTATATTATAGGAATTTGCAGGCAATATTATGGTTAACATGTATTAAGTTGGACAATCAGAGAACCATAACTATGAGCAGCATCTCATTGTAATTTTGGTTACCTGTGTAGATCCATCTCAACCTTGGATCTATTAAGTTCCTCGAGGGATCAAAAATAACTCAAGGAAAACTTCTTGGTGCTTAAAAGATCGAATTAAGATGGATCTAGGCTGGTTCATTTTATTATAATGGTCAGCTTTTTTATATTATTTTTAATTATTATGGTGGTTTTTTTATTTTTTCACTTTTACATTATGGACTTAGACTTTTCTTTCTGTAGAGTGCACCTCACTTCTCTTGGTGCAACTGGATGTATAAAGACTTGCTTGGAGTGCTGTGAAATACTTAGATGCATCAGGATTGTTTGATTATCAATTTTACCAAGTTTAGGTGCTTTCTTAAAATGCCTCGCAGGTCATTCAATTATGATAAAAGAATTGAGCTATAGATTTTGATCAACTTAATTGTTAGATTAGAGAAATTTCCATATAGGCTCTTGAATATCCATATATGCTAGTTGTAGCAGTTATCTATGTCAAGTTATTGATATGATACAATATGGAAATGCATATAATTCCTTGGGCTGATTGACACACAAAACCATAATTCGTGGTGGTTGAACAAATAGCTCTGTATTTATTGTGTTTAAATAAGAATGTTGATCTTGATCTTGTCCTTGTATCATTTGTATGAATATGCTTTCGGATTCTCTAGAACCATTAAATATGCTCCCAGGTCCAATGGCTAATTGAGGTTATAATGTAAGTGGACATTCCCCTGAAATTTGTTGCAGTTCACCAAGGGTTGTGATTGTTCACTTTATTCCTTGGAATTCTTAGCCCAACAATGGAAAAAGTCCAATGATCAAAATGGTCTTAGGCTTACCAATTTATGGTATTTGTACCAAAGTTTGAAAAATCGAAATCGGACTCGGAATCGGTCGAGGGTCAACTCGGAATCGGAATCGGAATCGGTAATGAATCGGTCATAAATCGGCCGATTTGAATTTAATGAATCGGTTTACTCAAAAATACATAAAATACTTAAATTTTAAAGAAAAACAACATTTTCAAGATTTTAGGACTGTTGTTATGACCTAGACCTGTTGTTTGAAGGCCAACGAGCACCTTTACTTGTTGTTTAGGGCTGCTTTCATCCACAGTACTGCTCACAATTTATTTTTAGCCTTTAAGGTGATTTTCATGACTTTTACTGCTACAAAGGTCATAACAGGCACATGTTTGCTTCAACATACATGTTAACGAATCATTGCCTATATTGGGATCCTATTCATCAATAGCACCCTATGCGTCCCTCCTCTAGGCTCTAGCCCTTGCCTCTAACTCGAATTTCAAAGTTGATCCTCCAAGGACATTAGTCAACGACTCAACACACTACAATTTTGATGAAACTTCCTAATCCAATAGCTAAAATAACGTAGAAAAAGCTTTCGATGCTTGATAAGTGATTTTGCATGAGTGAAGAGTACATTTTTATTAAGGTCATGACAGAGGAATTCAACAATCAACACCACCAACATCAAGGTACATATAGGGGTTGATGTGCTTGATTAAATGCCAATTCCATACCCTCATACATGATAGAATCTGGTGGAAACCTTGCAATCCTAAAATCCTGAAAACTATTAAGTCTGATGAATTTTGAATGGGATCTAAAAATCTACTTTTTGCATATGAAGTCCGATGAAGTTGGAACCACTCTCAAACATTCTGAAACAATTAATGGTAATGTTAAAAATTTAAGTAAAAGGATGGAAAATAAAAGATAAGGAGAATGTCACTTTTAAGTAAAAGGATGGAAAATAAAAGATAAGGAGAATGTCACTTTTACCATTAATATCACCAAGTACTACGGCACCATGGGGATATAAGTTAAAAATTAAAAAAAAATTAAAAAAAAACATTTTTTAATGGCCCACAGGCCCACAGGCCCACACCAAAAAATCGGCCGATTTCCGATTTTTGTCAAAAATCGGTGGACCGGACCGGTTCGGTACCGAACCGGCCGATTTGATACCGAATCGGCCGGTTCGGTACCAAACCGGTCCTCCGATCCGATTTGGAGACCGGTTTGAACCGGTCTTGCCTTAAATCGGTGAATCGGCCGATTCCGATTCCGATTTCACCGATTTTTAAAACACAGATTTGTACGAACAATAGTGTACCTTCACCAATGAGTTAATTTCAGAGTTGTCAGTCTGTTCTCGAAGATCATTATCTATTTGGTCCCTAAACACTCTCTAGATGGGACTGGCCTTCAAAATTTTGTAGAGGTCAAAGCATGCAAAGTCATAGAAATCATGATATTTGTATGAAACTCGATAGGCTTGTAGTAGCATGTACTCAATATAGACTGCAATTCTTTAATGTTTTTCCATTAGGACTTATACTGTCTTATACTGCAATGTTTTGAAAATTTATGAGTGGAACCACATCCGGGGTTTATTCTCGGCTTCAAGTTCAATGGAGTACGTAATATTTTCCATTGTTAAGATTAGAGTGTGATGATTTTGTTAGCAACCAAATTCTGTTTTATGGAAAACCGTCCTCTACAAAGTATCAGAATTTGTTGTATCTCGTTCCTGTTAATAAAAAGGATGTCGTGATAGCAAGGATCACATGTGTTTGAATATACAAAACATTCATTTTCTGATACTAAACTGGTCAATGAAATTTGTGGCCATTGGAAATTGAAATTACTTCCTGAAGAAACATTATCGGCCCATCCTCTTTTGGGATAGAAATGCTCGAGCTTTTTTCTGTTGAAAATTGAATTGTTGATTGCTTCTTTTAGAGACATATTCAGCCCATCCTTTGCAGGATGAAACTGGCAAAGCTGTCTTATGTCAACGGACATTTACTAGAAACGATCTTATGTAGTTTAAATTCTATTGAATTTTTAAACAGATAAAAAGAGATCAAAATAGATATGTAAGTTGAAATATTATTATATTCAACTTGTATGATTCTGCATACTTGTATGTTAGACTTGCAGAATGTTTCCTGGTATTTTGAAAGAGGCAGATTATATGTTTCCACCTTCCTTTAACCTGCTGTAACTTGTAATTGATTGTGTGAGACTTTGAATTTCAAAAATATGTAATCATTAACATCTTCCCTTGATGTGGTTGCCAGATACTAATTCCATGCTGTGTATCAACAGGGCCCTCTTTTTCCTTGCGGAAGGCCTCATGATGTGGGCTACTATCACAGAGGGTCTGCATCGAACATATAACATACATCATAATTTAAATACAGACTGCCCAACTGCAAAAACAGGTCTATTTGGTGGAGCTGCATTCCTGGCTTTGGATACCTCTCTGTTTTGGTTGATTTGCCAGATGCTTACTCTTAATGCAAGAGCAGATAATGAATTTGATGATGATGAGGATCCGAAAGGGAAGTATGGACAGGTAATGGCTACAGATTATACTCCCGGGGCTGGTCATGTGCAGCCTTCAGTTTAAACTTCTGCATATTTGGAGAATCTGCTGTCATTCTCTTCATCCCTAGTTGTACTTTTAATTTCACAATGTGATAGATAAACACAACCCTTGATCTGAAGCTTTGTGATTCTAAGCTCTTTGGTGTTGAGCTTAATTGATAAATATTATACAATAATAAAATTTGTGCTAGTCAGTTAACCTGATTGGTAAGCATTTAGACTTGCATGCAGGGAAACACAAATTTCTTATGAAGATTAAAAGAATGATAATGAAGTTGTTTTCGATTAATTTTGTGTTCCAGGACAAGTGTTGATATTATTTTCTGCTTATGAAAAATTCAAGCTACTTTTAATTATACTAGTTTGCTTTGCATCATTATGGTTCAACTGAAGCACAATAAAGGTAGGTTTAGTAATGCCCTTTCAGTGATATGCCATTTTTCATGACGTGAGAAGCTGAGAGTGACCTTCCTCTATTGCCAATTTTTTTTTATACTATTATGTCTTCGTACGAGAAATTGACATTATATGATAATGAATGTAATCCTCATATCTTTAAGATGATTATCCATCTTTGTGCTGACTTTTGTATCTTGCAGGCCTGCGGGGTTCATGCCTTGCAGGTCCTTTAGATATTTTGGGCCAGTATGGCATGAGCCCTACAGACCTATGCCTTTTGAGAGTGAGTCAGCGAGATAGAGACTCAGGTGTATAGATAATAATGCTTGGGATTAAGTATGGGATATAAAACTTGCATATAAGTTCAAGGTAGGAAGGTGTTTTTGTGATATACATCTCACTATTAAATAACTATCATTATTTTCTTGAAAAGTACCATTTATTCCCACAAGCTTATTAATATGTTGATTTATATGTCACAAGAAACTTTGAAAGCGGTGATTGGGCTCGTAAAGTGCAACCTGAAGACTTATTTATACAGCCTGAAGACTTTTATGTCTACTGGTATAAAATCTTTACTTGTATGTCTACTGGTATGCAATTTACAAACCATATATTGCATCTTCCTGAGTTTCAATCTTACGCTGATGCAATCTATGAATATACATTTATTGGCAAGATTAATGCTAGGCACTAATTTTATGCAACCACAATGGTACATTGAGATATAGAAAGAAGAAGGTTACTCCCTGTGCTTAGGGGTTTAGAAATTCTTAAATTTAAGGGCTAGAAGCTGGATCTTTGATAGAGGGAACTTGAAAAATTAAAATTAGGCTCAGTGAATCTTGCAGTTTCTCTAAGAAGCCTATGGCTGAGGGAATACAAGCTGTGTAATTTGGAACTAAATTATTGTGATATAGAATATATGGTAGTTTGCTTGGTCTCTACAAATTTCTAAATATGTGATAATGCTTGTTGTGTATCTAAATTCAAGCGTGCACATGCACACACAATAAACATAAACTTCAATAGGATTTCATGAGAGCGAGCACAACATGAGCATAAGTCACATATAACATCTAGAGGAAGATCAATTTTGTTAGGAGAACATGTTATGAACCTTGAGAACTGTGTTGAACATTGCAGCAGAATAATTGATGGTTTGAATGATACTCCACTATTGGAGAGGAGTCTATTGATCTTGAATTGCTAGGCTATAGAAAGAAGAGGGGAAATTCCTCGATAGAAATGATGGTTGAATGTGAATACTCACTAAGAAGGGAAAACATAGAAGGATTTGGGAAGGAGAAGTTCAACTTATTCACCTCGGTCTAGGAACAACACCACCTAGTTGTTCTAGGAACACATCCATCAACAAATAAGGAAGCATAATTAATACAAATTTTGTTGGAACTGGCATTCCAGTAACCCAACTAAATAGACCAATCTTGCTAAATCCATTTAAGGTATAGGTAAGACTCAAGAGAGGAGGTAGTGCCATTCCATAGAGACCTCGATGTTGAAAAGTTTGAAAATTGGCTAGGCAACTTTGCTCATTTTTCAAGCCATAGAGATATGTATGTGCATAGAATAAATTTTCTAAATTGAAAATCACTGGATTGTGCTAGTTTAGGTGGACAACTTTTAGTGACAGAGTCGCCTATCAATGTATTTGTAGGAGTTCCAATAGGTGATAAGGAGAAATTTAACATGTAAATGGATTAAACCTGAAAATCATGTGTCAATTCTAAATTCAAAAGGCTGGACTTAGGGTCTAGGAGTATTAAAATGAGAATTCAAGGGGGTGAAGGAAATGTTGTGTTGAAGTTTTGAACCTGTTGCCGTCAGAACACGCACCCGAGGGTTATCGCAGTAGAAATCTTCAAGCTGCTTAGGTGCGTTCCTTGTTGGCAAGTCTCGAGTCAAGTATTGTCACTTGATCTTGACTCCTCCGTTTAGGCAGAACTCCTAACGAAGCCAACGGGGGTAGTCCCTATGAGTTACTAAAGCTATTTAAGCAATTTAGTCTTGAATGAGTAAGTTGTTTAAGAGTTTTGAAATGGATTGACTGAAAGCAAAATTCACTTGCAAATATAAATTAAGATCAACAACATAACATAATCATATAACACATAAGATCTGAATCAAAGATTAAAATAAATGTAAACAAGATCAGTGCCAATAGTGGAGTCGAAATAACGTGCTGTTGTATTGTAAATGTTTTGCGAGTGCTTCTTGATCAATTTTAGCTTATTATGAGACGAGATTTGATTACGGGGAAAGGGGAGCTCTAGATATACCATGAGGTGCAAGGAGTAATGCTCGGAAATTAACTAAAGGTGGCTCCTCATGAAGACGTGTGGGCTGGAACAGAGTCTCGAGGGCGATGTTAAACACTGCACCAACAAGAGTGTAGCCTAACTGTGCCCTGAGGTTGCTTCTCAGTGGTTCCTGCGTCTTCTGAGAAATTTCCCCACATAATAACTAATTGTTTGAGTGCTGGATTTTCACTATGTTCGGGGTTGTTGATTTTATTAGTATGAGTTTTTAATTATGTGTGAAAAATTAGGGAGTTGTTGCAACTCTTTCTGATTTCCCCAGGACCAGGCCAATGTCCGCAAAGGGAAAGAGCATACTTTGCGTTGGAAACAAAATGTTTATTCCGTTTGATCACAAAAAAAAAGATAAATAATTGAAGTAAAGTGTTATGCTAATTACTACAGGCAAATAGTCTCTTTTCCGATCATCTGATCACGTACTCAGGCAAAGCCCTTTATGTGATGACGAGAGCATACTTCGGGAAAGCAATGCCAAGTTTGTTACCTTAAATAAAGCAACGACTAAAAATCAAATGAACTAATTACTACACTACGAATATCTTTCCCCTTTCGGTACTTCGTTAGAGAGTGGTGGGTTAGTATTTATTACTTTGGCAAAATACTTGAAAAATAAAACTTTGTTTGAAATGTAAAATACACTGCATGCGGAAAATGAAATTAGGTGTTCCTACATCCTGAGTGTGTTTTGAAGGCCGATATTTGGATCGGACACTTCAAAGTTAATTTTAATTTTACTTTGATTTATTAAAATGAAGAAAAAAAACAACTAAGCAAAAAATATGAAAAATCACACAAAGACGCAAAAACCCCCTAGGGGGGTTGGGGTGTGAGCGCTGGGTAGCCCACTTGCTCTTCTTTTTATTTATAATTTACAATAAACATTAAAGAAAAAATGCTTTAGATATTTACAAATCTAGATCCAAAAGCTTACAAGAACGCAAATACAAATTGCCCAATTAAGCTAGGAAGCTCTGGGAAGCTTCGGATTGGCCTCAAACTTGATTTTTTGCCACGAAAGTCCAAAAACATGCTAAAAAAATTTTTAGGACAGCGAAAAAATTAGTGTTAGAAAATGCCCAAAATGACATTCAAAAGTGATTTGGGCCACTACAAAATTATGGAAAAAATCTAAGCTAATATACTTGTAAAAAGTGACTGAAAATGACTCAAAAGTACAATTCCTTTTGAGGATCTTGGCTTGCTTTTGAGGGAAGCCAATGAAACACTTTTTAAATTGTTAAATGAAATTTTAAGTCCCAATATAAAGCTACTCTAGCAAGCCTTGAGATTTTCAATAAATTACTTGCATAAAAAAGCTTAAAGATGCTAGATCTAGTGCAAAATATAGACTTTTTTGGAAACTAAGATCTAAGCAAGTACAAAATCAGACCTATATATGATATTTCTTTTATGCAAAAATAGATCTGAGAAGAACAATAACCAAGGAGATTTTTCTTTAAACTTAAAAAGAGGGAGAAAGGAAGAAAATATGCTTGGTGTTGGATGGATCTACTTAGGAGACTTCAAGTGACCATTTGTGGACTATGTTGGATAAATCCCTGGAGAATACAAGAACAAACTTGTTCCAATACTTTTCCACGCTTTGTAACCTGTAACTAATTAGAAACTTGCCAAAGAATTTATGAGATCCGGTAACATACACATGCGAAATCAAGAAAGTATGTCAATAATCTTATTAAACAATGCTACAATAGATCTCTAGATATGCATGAATAAAATAAACTAGCAATAAACGTATTACTTGATCATTTCCTATCAATTGATACCAATCCTTTCAAGGCCAAATTCACAATATGATTAAGCAAAAATCTAAAGATACATGTTACTTCAAGCTAATACAACAATGATCATCCACAAGAGAGCATGTCACCATGTAGCCTCCAAAGCTTCAAATTTATTCCAACAACTGGAGCAAATACAACCTTTACAATGGAAAACTTCTCTCTCAACAAAACTCCAACAAGCTTGAATGGATAAGAGAACTTGTTCTTATAAAAAATGAGAGAAAAGGAATGGCGCAATAGCTCATTAAGATGAGGGCGCATCACAAGAGGAGATCAAGGGAATAACTCTCACTTGATTGAAGTTTAAACTATGAGTTGTGTGATGAGGTGGGCGCCGCCTCTACAAGAGGTGTGCCCTCTGTCCTTGTAAACTCCTTCCATTCAACCAAAGGACGCCACCTCAAACCATTTGCCCATCCCATGGAGAAATGCGCCACCCTCTTTGGGGGATAACTCGCCCTTCAAGATGTGATTGGCAATCACACATGATTTGGTCTTGATTTGATTGATGAGAGGTGGCGCCATCTCTACCAAGAGAAATGTGCCTTCTCCTTGGAAACTTCGCTCACCAACCAAGTAATGCCAAACAATTTCATGCATCGTCCTCATGGGAGAGGGCACATTATTCACTTGAAAAGATTGCCATATCACTTGATTTGACATTAAACCATGTGATTTTATTTAACTCATGGGGTCGCCCTTCACATATGATGGCATGCCAACTCATTTGGCACATGCCAAATCACTTTTTATTATATATATATTTTTATATCTGTGTCATTTTGTATTTGTTTTAGCATTTATTTGCCATTTTGTTGCATCTTTGAGTAAAAATGCTCTACGAGATGACGTAGTCACCCGAAACATAGTAAAAGTGGGTCTTAGGGTAAAGAGGACGCTTTGAGTGTGAAAACGAGCATCCCCATGCCAAAATCCGCCTCCTGGACACACTTTTATTACAATTTGAAATTTTCCAATTAAACCATTAAAAATGGTCTAATGTTATGGAAAAATTTATTTTTCTCGGAAATTAAAAAAAACTTAGAGGGACCTAGCACATTTCCATACAACTCAATTTTAATATCTAACATGGTAATATGCATTGACACTTGCGCTATAATAACCTCCTAAGGCCACAAAATCATGCTGACCACCCCAACTTTGGAGGTATGAGTGAAAAACTCGAAAATTATAAGTTGTTTATTCAACAACATATAATTGACAAGGGAAAAAACACTTTGGGCTAGTCAGATTGATATCTAAGTCTTAGGAAAGCAGAGTCCTGTACAAAAACCATCATGTTATGACATTTTTTACAATTTCCCCGCAAAACATTGACATGTGATTTTATTAAAAAAAATGTGCCAAGGTGGCCTGCTAGGACTTCTAATATTTTGATTATGAACAAGTAAGCTTGTTCTATCTTCATAGGCTCACTTGAAATCATCTAAGTGCAACTTAGCTGATAACATTTGGCTCCAATTGTGGGATGTGCACTCACTCATGATTCTCTCAATCAAATAGAGTGTGCGAGAACCCAAGAATTTCTGGTTCCTGCACAAAAACTAGATTGAATCAATATCCACATATTTTTACCAAATGAAATATAAGTTGCATAAAAACTAATCTACATAAGTGAAACTATAATACATCAATAATATACATAGAGCATAATATACAAAACTATTGTACAAAAGAAATAATTTGGAACAATGCAAGGCAAAGGTTTACAAATGGCCCTGCTACAAGAATGCCCCCATGGGAACTAGTTGTTATTTTTAAAGAACAACTTGAGATGTCGGCCATTGACCGGAAGAACCAGTCTTTCCCCGTCCATTGTGCAAAGAAAGAATGAGTTGAACCCGGCTGGTTCAAATATGACGTATGGTCCCATCCAGATGCTATCAAACTTTCCATGATTTCCCGACTTCTCCTTTCTTTTATCCCACAACAAAACCTTATCACCGGGCTGAAAATATCTCGGTCTCGCAGATTTGTCAAAAGTATTCTTCACCTTGTCCTGGTTTCTTATGCTTTGGTCTAAAGCTCTCCTCTTGGTCTCATCTAACTTCATTATCTTCTCAACTTTGTGATTCATGGCATCATCATTCAGATCATAATCATGAAGTAATTGATACACTGGTAACTGAATGTAGATGGTAATTGATACTTTTAAACCGTAGACAAGCTCAAAAGGAGTCTTTCTTGTTGCACGTTTTTGTGTTATTCTATCATCCCAGACTGCAAACTTGATTTGGCTATCCCAAGTTTTTTTGTTCTTTCCAACTGTTTTCTTTAAAATATTCATCAAGATTTTATTACTGGACTCAGCTAAGCCATTCCCTTGTGGATAGTAGTTGGAAGAGCAAGATAGGACAATGCCATACTTGAAGCAAAAATATGAAAAAGTTGTTGAGCTAAATGCTAGGCCATTGTCAGTTGTTATCTTAGCTGGGACACCGAATCTAATTATGATTTGATCTTCTAGGAAATTCATAAATACTTTATCAGTTTCAGCTTTGGTGGGGATGGCTTCCACCCACTTGGTGAAATAGTCGATAGCAGTAAGGATCCAGGTGTGACCATTGCTTGAGTTCTCCTTGAACCGACCGATGAAATCAAGACCCCATTGTTGGAAAGGTTCTTGAACAACTACTGGTTTTAAAGGTAAGGCTACCAACTTTTGCTTCCCAGTGAACATCTGACACTAGAGGCAAGATCTGACAAACTTATGTACATCTCCAAATATAGTAGGCCAGTAGTAACCTGCTCTAAGGATTTTATGGGCTATTGTATTTGCTGCATAATGCCCTCCACAAAATCATGAATGGAACTCTGTTAGAAGCTTTCTGGAATTCGGCTCATCGACACATCTGATCATTAAGTCATCCAAATTCCTCCATCCCAATCCATCCTGAGTGATGCAATATCTAGTATCTTTTAATATTAATGCTCTTATCTTATGGCCTACTAGATGTTCAGGGAAATCAAAGTTACGCAAAAGATGGATTATATTTGCATACCACTACTGTTGACTTAAAAATTGAAGACCTTCTGACATGGTTGGCTCCTATACATCGGTTTGATACACCATCCCTATGGCTTCTTCATTACTTTGAGTTAGCATTTTGGCTAATCCCTGTCCCTTTATTAACTTTGTGAGTCTTATTTCTAAGTCATACTCCTGGATTTTGGAGACCCACTTTCCCCTTATTCCTAAGCAATCTTTTTGAGCCAAGATATCCTTAATCGGAGAATGAGGGACATAGCCAATTATTCTTGAGTAGCCAATGTACATCTTAAAATGCTTTTAGGAATTTGACGAGAGCATAATATTGTTTCTCCATGTAAGTGTATTTTAACTCAGAGTTCTACAAAGCTCTGCTCATAAAAGCTATTGGCTGCTCATGACCTTCATCATTCTTCTGGAGTAAAACTTCTGCTATTGTATGTTCTGATGCAAATGAGAAAATATGAAATTACTTTGAGTAGTCGGGGCTTATTAACATAGGGGATCTGGAAATATTATCTTTCATACACTTAAAGGCTTCATTTCTTTAATTTCTCCATTAATACTTAACATCCCTTTTTAATAATTCCTCCAATGGCTTCATTAATTCTGCTAAGTTGTTAATGAACTTCTTGATAAAGTTTATGTGACCATTAAATGATCGGAGAGCTTTGACATTTTGGGGAATGGGCACTTTATTTATGGGTTCAAGTCTCTTAGGATCTATCTTCACACCATCTTTGGATATGATGTGTCCCAACAAATTTCCTTCATCCACTCCCAAGATTGACTTGGCTGAATTCAATGATATGTCGTACTTACAACATCTTGTTAGTTTTTCAGAATTTACTTCAATCTGATCTAGGATATTAACTGAGAGACCAACATGTATAGCATATCTACATCATATCAATCATGGACACAATAATGCAAGCACACAAGAGACACAGATTTTACTTGGGGAAAACCATAAAGGTGAAAAACCCCAATAACTTCTTCAGAGATAGATAGAGCAATGATACAACCCAAGCATACGAGATAGACATCTCCTAGCAGCAGCTTCTCCTCCTCCACAAGTGCACCACTCTCCAAAGAGTGTGAGAATAAAATGATGAAATAGATTGCCTCCCGCACTCTATTTATGTTAAGTTTAAACCAAATAGACTAGCAGGATCACTGAAAGAAGCATAATCACAAGATAGACACAATATTTACCCTGGGAAACCCTCATGGGGTAGAAAACCCAGCAAAGCTTTCCTCAATAAGATGATTAACCAAAATACAAGATGTGCTCCCTCCTTCTAATCCTCCTTAGCAGATCTCCCAGACAAGTGCGCCACTTTCCACAAGTGAGTAAGTGATCTAATGAGGAGTTCACCTCCTCTATTTATACACACTCCTGACCACCAAAAATACCTAATGGGGCCGACCTCTCCTGGAGAAGTCTAATAACCCCTAAAATCCAACTTTAGGGCTGACCCCCACATGGTGGGTCTAACAACCCTAGTTACCACAATTCTTCGGAGGAATAAACATCTCCGGACACATAATAAAATCACATCGGAGGGATGGAACATCTCCGGAATAAATAATGTACAAATATAATATTCTTAGAAGTTACAATATTCAACACTCCCCCTTAACGAGAAGAATATTATAACAACATCTGCAGGAGCAAGGAGTCATTTACTACATCATCTATATATCATCGGAAGCTTTCTTCAATTCATCATCATCAGTAACTTGACTAGTTACTGGAACATTAGCATCATCAGAGTTGATAGTACTCAATCATCAGCATCGTCATTGTCATCGTACGATCATTAGCATCGTCATCGCACGATCATCAGCAGTTCTCTATGTCCAGTCATGTACCTTTTGAACCGAAGTCCAGGGACGATCCAGTCCTATCATGTTCTCGGAGACCACATGTCTACGGCTCAGTTTACAGGACCAAAGTCCAAGGATGATCCAATCCTTACCGTACATTTAGGATAGCGTCCAAGGATGACTTAATCCTCAACCGTTCATTTAGGACCACGTCCAAGGATGACTTAATCCTCCACCGTGCATTTAGGACCACGTCCAAGGATGACTTAATCCTCCACCGTGCATTTAGGACCACGTCCAAGGATGACTTAATCCTCCACCGTACATTTAGGACCACGTCCAAGGATGACTCAATCCTCCACCATACATTTAGGACCACGTTACATTTAGGACCACGTCCAAGGATGACTTAATCCTCTACCGTACATTTAGGACCACGTCCAAGGATGACTTAATCCTCTACCGTCCATTTAGGACCACGTCCAAGGATGACTTAATCCTCTACCGTGCATTTAGGACCTACGTCCAAGGATGACTTAATCCTTCAACCGTGCATTTAGGACCTACGTCCAAGGATGACTTAATCCTTCAACCGTGCATTTAGGACCTACGTCCAAGGATGACTTAATCCTTCAACCGTGCATTTAGGACCTACGTCCAAGGATGACTTAATCCTTCAACCGTGCATTTAGGACCTACGTCCAAGGATGACTTAATCCTTCAACCGTGCATTTAGGACCTACGTCCAAGGATGACTTAATCCTCCATCGTCCATCTGGGACTTCATTCTCGAAGACTTACGTCTACGGCTCTTCTTTCGGACTGAAGTCCAGGAATGATCCAATCCCTTCACATGTTCATCAAGAACTTCATTTTCGAAGACATACGTCTACGGCTCTTCTTTTGGACTGAAGTCCAGGAATGATCCAATCCCTTCACATGTTCACCAAGAACTTCATTTTCGAAGACATACGTCTACGGCTCTTCTTTCGGACTGAAGTCCAGGAATGATCCAATCCCTTCACATGTTCACCAAGAACTTCATTTTCGAAGACATACGTCTACGGCTCTTCTTTCGGACTGAAGTCCAGGAATGATCCAATCCCTTCACATGTTGTATATCAAAAACATGTATCCTCATCATCAAAACATGTATAACCATGACATGTATCATCATCATCAAAACATGTATAACCACAACATGTATCATCATCATCAAAACATGTATAACCACAACATGTATCATCATCAACAAAACATGTATAACCATAACATGTATCATCATCATCAAAACATGTATAACCACAACATGTATCATCATCAACAAAACATGTATAACCATAACATGTATCATCATCATCAAAACATGTATAACCATAACATGTATCATCATCATCAACAAAACATGTATATCCAGAACATGTATCATCATCATCAAAACATGTATCAAAAGCATGTATACATCTATCATCAAAACTAACATCAAAAGCATGTATACATCTATCATCAAAATCATCAAAAGTATGTATACATCTATCATCAAAACTAACATCAAAAGCATGTATACATCTATCATCAAAACTAACATCAAAAGAAAGAATATAAGAGTCCTAATTCTAAATAATTCTAGGTAACTAAGTGCAGTAAATAGGTAACCTCATCATTGATGAGATAGACTTGATGTCGGATACTGTGCTACTCCCCCTTTCGAGGAAGGTCCTTCTGAACTACACCAAGCTTGTCTCGGAAGTGTTCAAACTTTACTCGAGATAGAGGTTTCGTCAGGATATCAACAATTTGATTCTCCGTGCTTATATACTCGAGCTTGATAGCTCCTCTCTGCACCATATCTCGTATGTAAAAATATCGGATCTCTATGTGTTTTGACTTATCGTGAAATACAGGATTTTCAGTCATCTTAATGCAACTTTGATTATCACACATGATCACAGTGGGGTCCATTTCTAAGTCAAACACTCCAGATAAAAGTTTCCGAAGCCACACTGCTTCACAGCTGGCAGAGCAGGCAGCTATATATTCTGCTTCAGCAGTGCTGAGGGCCACACTAGATTGTTTCTTGCTGAACCATGAGATCATGGCAGATCCAAGACCATAACATCCGCCTGAAGTACTTTTTCTATCTGAGACATTACCTGCCCAATCAGAATCTGAGTAACCATGTAGTTTGAGTTCATGACCTCCAAGATAAAATATACCAAAATCTAATGTACCTTTTAGGTACCTCATTATATGCTTTGCAGCTATTAGGTGAACCTTTCTGGGTTCTACTAGAAATTGACTTAGGGTATTTACAGCAAAGCATATATCAGGCCTAGTATTGGTTAAGTACATTAATGATCCAATGATTTGTCTATATAGAGTTATGTCCACTAATTCTGATGAATCATTAACTAATAACTTTAAGTTGGAGTCCATGGGAGTGGCCTTGGCTTTACACTCCAACATATCAAACCTTTTGAGAATCTCCACAGTATACTTACCTTGATTTAGAAAGATCCCTTTTGGTTCTTGCCATACTTCTAAGCCTAAGAAGTAATGCATTAATCCGAGATCTTTCATCTCGAATTCTGAAGAAAGCTTCTTCTTGCTTTCAATAATTTGTTTCTCATCTCCAGTTAGAAATAGATCATCTACGTATAACAGCAATATAACTGGTTCATCATCCATCACTTTGAGATAAAGATTTGGGTCAGCTTTGCTTTTGGTAAAGCCCATGCTGGTTAGGAAATTGTCAATCCTTCCGTACCAAGCCCTGGGAGCTTGTTTCAACCCATATAATGCCTTCTTCAATTTGCATACATGAGTTCTTCCATCATTAACCTCAAACCCTTGAGGTTTCTCTATGTATACTTCTTCTTCAATTACACCATTCAGAAAAGCTGTCTTAACATCCATTTGGTGTAATTTCCACTTCATCATGGATGCAAGTGCCATGATAGTTCTGATTGAAGTATACCTAGCAACTGGTGCAAATGTTTCTTCATAGTCAATTCCCTCCTTCTGAGAGAATCCTCTGGCTACAAATCTTGCTTTATATTTTTCGATGCTTCCATCCGCGACATGTTTTATTTTGAAAATCCATTTGGAAGAAACCACACTCTTATCTTTCGGTTTGGGAACTATATCCCAAACATCATTTTTCATTATTGACTGATATTCTTCTGTCATTGCTTCTACCCATTCTTTCTTCTGAGCTGCCTCTTCATAGCTAGTGGGTAGTTGATCTACAAGATCACACATCAAGGCCATATAGTTGGACACTAGTTTTGGTTTCTTTCTTTCTCTAGTGGAGCCTTCAGGAGCTCCATATCTTTCAGCCCCTTGAATAATATCTCTAGCCCATGCTGGCCTTCTTTTCTTGGATAAGTCTGTAATAGGAGGCTCTTGTGGTTCCAACATGTCATGATCCTCTGGAGAATCATCTTCAGGCATGGGAACAGTCTCTGTGATTCTGGGAGAAGTATCTTCTTCATAGATTTCATCAAGTTGGCACTTCTTGGATTTCTTGAGAGCTGCTTCTTCATCAAATGTTACATCTCTACTTATTTCTATGTGATGAAAGCCTGGAATGTAAATTCTGAAGGCTTTGGATGATTCACAATAACCAACAAATATTCCCTTCTTACCAGAAGGGTCCAACTTGGTTCTCTTTTCTTTTGGAATGTGGATGTACACAGGACACCCAAATATTTTAAGATGACTTACCTCAGGCTTCTTACCTGTAAACACTTCTTCTGGAGTTTTGAACTCAAGAGCACTATGAGATAATCTATTTTGTACATAAACTGCTGTCTTGGCTGCCTCAGCCCATAGATACATGGGAAGATCTTGATCATGTATCATGGTCTTCACAGCTTCCATGATTGTTCTATTTTTCCTTTCAGCCACCCCATTTTGTTGGGGATTATAAGGAGTAGTTAGTTCCCTTTTGATTCCAGCTTCTTTGCAAAAGTCCTCAAATTCCTTTGAGGTAAATTCGCCGCCATTATCTGTTCTGTGAATCTTGATTCTCTTTTCTGATAGATTTTCTATTAGAGCCTTGAACTCTTTAAATTTTCCAAAGACTTCATTCTTACCTTTCAGGAAGTATATCCAAGTTTTCCTTGAATAATCATCAATGAATGAAAGATAGTATTCAAACCCACTTAGAGAGGTGGTGGGCATTGGTCCACATACATCCGAGTGTATTAGTTCTAAAATGTTCTTAGTCTTTGTTTCACTCTTTGGAAAGGGGTTCTTGATATTTTTCCCTTTCTTACACCCTTTACATGAGCCATCATGATCATCTTTCAAATCTGGTAATCCTATGACTACCTTGCTTACATAGGGTAAGGCTTTAAAGTTGATGTGAGCTAATCTTCTATGCCATAGCTCACTGGGGCTAGAGATCTCATGTGCAAGGGCAGCTTCTGGATGGCCCTTGAGTTTATAGAGACCTCCTTCTTCTTCACCAATAACAACTGCATCTTTAATTGTCTTTCCTTTGGACCACATGAGTACTTGTCCATCTATGAAGGCTACTCTAAAGCCTTTCTTATCTAGTGCTGAAATAGAGAGAAGGTTTTTCTTTAATCCTGGTACATATAAGATGTCTTTCATCTTCAAGGGTGTTCCAGAATCTAGCTTATAGCTAGCTTCACCAATTCCTTTGATGGGATATTGGTAGTCATCTCCTAGAGATACTTTCTGTGAAGAAGTCTTTTCTTCAAGATTTGAGAATGTCTTCCTTTGACCTGTCATGTGCTTGGAAGCACCACTGTCAATGAGCCATGTATCTTCTCCAGGAGATACAGATCCAGAGAGTGCAGAGAATAGAACATATTCTTCTGGATCTTCTTTCTTCACCTTACTTCTTTTCCTTTTAGGCTTTACCTCTACCTCTTCTTCTTCTTCACTATCATTTTTTGCCATATGTGCATGATGTCTTTTGTGGAAAGACTTCTTCTTTTGAGAAGGACAGAATCTGGAGATGTGTCCTAATTTATGACAATTGTAGCATTCTACTGTGGAAAGATCTCTTGCTGAATTGGGTCCTCTTCTCTTGTTAGATCTAGAGAAGTGTTGAGATCCTTTGTGGTCAACTCTCTTGAGATGACTCATTCTTCTTCTTTTGGTATGAGTGGCCAAAGCTTGGTCATCCTCTTTGAGAAGAGCTTCTCTGTTTGCAACCCTAGCTTCTTCTTGAACACAATCCTCCCATACTATGTCAAACTTCATGCTTTCTTTCCTGGCACACATGGTTTGTATAAATGACTCCCAAGATCTAGTGAAACCATTGAGAGCAGTCATCACAAGTTCATCCTCATCAAGGGTATCACCAATTGCATCTAGTTGTTCCTTGATTTGTGAAACCCTTGAGAAGTAGTCTTGAATGGATTCTCCTTTGTGCATGTTGGTACTCTTCAATTGAGTCCTCAGGTTCATCTTTCTATTAATGTTCTTTCCTTCATACATTCTTCCTAGGGCATCATACATTTCCTTTGGAGTCTTCTTGGAGGCCACTTGGGGAATCAAGTGGTCTTTAATGGAATCAGCTATGATTCTCTTTGCCCTAATCAAATCCTTCCTATGATTTTCTTTGGCTTCATCTCCTTCTGGTTCTGCAACTTCTTCCTTGATATACTGAGCAAGATCATTCTCCTCAAGAATGAGACCAATTCTATATTTCCATGCCCGAAAATTTTCTATACCTTCTAGCTTGTCTTCAAGCTTAGTGTTTGGAGCCATCTTCTCTTGGGGGAGTCCAAGAGACAGAGTAGACTTACCTGAAAAGTTACTTTTCACTTTTTCGGAATCTGGAACAGAAATTTATCGCACTTTTGGTAGAATTAGGGTTTGACTTTCCCGGAGTTCTACTCAACCAAAAAGTTCGATCTATAGCTCAAAAGAATGCTCTTGAGAAGGGCTATCCAGCCATGTAATCAGAATTCAAAAATTCCAACTTTTTTCTGAAACCAAAATCTGACGTATCGCACTTTTGGTAGAATTAGGGTTTGGATTTCCCGGAGTTCTACCCAACCAAAAAGTTCGATCTAGGGCTTAAAAGAAAGGTATTGAAAAGGGCTTTCCAGCCATGCAACCAAAATTCAATAATACCAACTTTGGGCTGAAACCCTAACTTCACTTGGAGAGAGAGAGAGAGGTATTCTTACCTTGTGAAAGATGTCCTATTCAGTATGGCTCTGATACCATGTTAAGTTTAAACCAAATAGACTAGCAGGATCACTGAAAGAAGCATAATCACAAGATAGACACAATATTTACCCTGGGAAACCCTCATGGGGTAGAAAACCCAGCAAAGCTTTCCTCAATAAGATGATTAACCAAAATACAAGATGTGCTCCCTCCTTCTAATACTCCTTAGCAGATCTCCCAGACAAGTGCGCCACTTTCCACAAGTGAGTAAGTGATCTAATGAGGAGTTCACCTCCTCTATTTATACACACTCCTGACCACCAAAAATACCTAATGGGGCCGACCTCTCCTGGAGAAGTCTAATAACCCCTAAAATCCAACTTTAGGGCCGACCCCCACATGGTGGGTCTAACAACCCTAGTTACCACAATTCTTCGGAGGAATAAACATCTCCGGATACATAATAAAATCACATCGGAGGGATGGAACATCTCCGGAATAAATAATGTACAAATATAATATTCTTAGAAGTTACAATATTCAACAATTTATACTTGACTTGACTTGCCTAATAACCTTTACTAGGTCGGCCTCAACTTAACCACATAACACAATGCTGACTGGGCCGACACCCAATAGGGTGGTCTAATAACCCTTTGACCCACATGACTTATACAGGACCGACCCCAATAAGGTGGTCTAATAACCCATCAAGTATAAGTTACGACACTTACAATATAAATGGCGACACTTCCGTATAGAGGAATAATACCATCTCTATAGGAGTACAATATACATATATGAAATACATTCCGAAGTTACATATACATCAACAATCCCTCTTAACTAGGAAGGTATTTATCGACACAGGTCTTCTAGCACAAGTCTTCTTCTTTGGATCATCGTCATCGAATCATCGTCATCGTCATCGTAGCTGCTATCTCAATCAATCTCTGAATCTACTCGTGATAGGAAGTTCTACAGAGCCAGTCCTTTTTCATACTAGATGTAGGCCCACCACATGCAGGTCTTCATCATCATTGGCCATACTGTGGAATCCTCAGGACTTATTACGTGCGTCACAAAACCTCGAAAGAGCATCCTAGGATGTTACGGGTACACAACTCCGACCTATAGGATCTCCCAGGATCTTTTACATGTGACAGTCACAAAACCTTAAAAGGGTGTCTTGCCAAGCAAGAACCCTAAAGAGCATCTAAGGCCTTTTTCATCCTGTCCAAATCTCCAGGTCTGATTACATGTGACTCCTACCACAAAACCTTAAAAGGATGTCTTGCCAAGCAAGAACCCTAAAGAGCATATGAGACCTTTTTCATCCTGTCCAGATCTCCAGGTCTGATTACATATGGTCATGGCAATGCCTCGAAAGAGCATCTGAGGCCTTTTTCATCCTATCCAGATCTCCCAGGTCTACTTACATGTCCTTCCAGAGCAATGCCTCGAAAGAGCATCTGAGGCCTTTTTCATCCTGTCCAGATCTCCCAGGTCTACTTACATGCTCATCTGCACAACCTATCCATGACCACAGAGTATCAAACGGATACTCACCATACATCATCTTGATGTACACATGATCATCCTGATCATCAACACTGCATCGTCCTGATGCATGTCATCTGGAGCAACATCCTGAAGCTCGTCATCCATGATCATCCTGATCATACAATGCATCCACCTGATGCATACATAGTATCTTCCCGATACATATCATCATACATGATCTACCTGATCATACAATGTATCCACCTGATACATATACACATACATACACATGATCCAACATCCAACATGATGCGTACATACATATACATACAAATGATCCAACTGATCATATCCAGCATCCAACATGATGCGTACATACATATACAAATGATCCAACTGATCATATCCAACATCCAACATGATGCGTACATACATATACATATTAATGATCCAACTGATCATATCCAACATCCAACATGATGCATACATATACATACAGAGCAGTAACTGGAGAATCGTCCCTATGCTCATCATCCAATGCTTATATCCATAGCCATGGAAGGATCCTCCTCTCACCATGCTCGGAATGGCTCCTGCAAACGTGTCCATCACTTCTTCCTCGAAGTGTCATCAATATGAAGAACACCAAGCCTCTCTCTGAAGTACTCGAACTTCACTCTGGCTAGTGGCTTCGTCAGCACATCTGCAACCTGCTCATCCGTCGCAACATACAGGAGCTTTACTGCTCCTCTCTGCACCATATCCCTGATATAGTGATATTTGATCTCAATGTGTTTCGACCTGTCGTGGAACACCGGATTCTCAGACAGCTTCACACAACTCTGGTTTTCACAAAAGATACCAGTAGCCTCAAACGGGAGATCAAATAACTCAGACAGTAGCTTCCGAAGCCATACTGCCTCACAACTAGCTAAACAAGCTGCAACATACTCTGCTTCAGCTGTACTCAGTGATACACAGGACTGCTTCCTGCTAAACCAAGAGATCACACCTGATCCCATACTGAAGCAACACCCAGATGTGCTCTTCCTATCTACAGCACTGCCTGCCCAATCTGAATCAACATAACCTTGCAGGCTAAACTTTTGATTCGCATCATACTTGAGCCCATAATCAACCGTACCCTTCAGGTACCTCAGAATATGCTTTACAGCAACCAGGTGAACACCTCTGGGATCTGTCAGGAACTGGCTCAATGTGTTCACCGCAAAGCAGATATCTGGTCTCGTGTTTGTCAGGTACATCAAGGACCCAATCATCTGACGATACACAGTGACATCAATTGGATCAGATGAAGCATCACACAGAAGCTTAAGGTTCGATGCCATAGGTGTAGTCATGGCCTTGCAGTCCATCATCCCGAACCTCTTCAGGATCTCTACTACAAACTTCCCTTATCCAAGGAAGATTCCATCTGCACTCTGCCACACCTCCATGCCTAGAAAATAGTGCATCATACCCAAGTACTTCATATCAAACTCGACAGCAAGCTTCCACTGTGTGTCGGCAATCAATATATCCTCACCTGTAACAAACAGGTCATCCACATATACAAGTAGTATCACTGGATTTCCTTCTTCAACCTTGTAGTAAAGGTTGGAATCCGCTTTACTTTTGGTAAATCCTAAACTAGATAGAAAGCCATCTATCCTGCCATACCAGGTCCTGGGTGCCTGTTTCAAACCATACAAGGCTTTTTTCAGTTTGCACACATGTGACTCTCGGTCATGTGTCTCAAACCCGAGTGGTTGCTCCACATACACTTCCTCTTCGACTACACCATTCAAGAAAGCTGTCTTGACATCTATCTGGTGTACTTCCATTTCATCACTGCAGCCAGAGAAAGTACTGATCTGATGGAAGTGTGCCTGGCTATAGGTGTAGAAGTCTCTTCATACTCAATCCCTCTTTCTAGGAGAAGCCACGAGCTACAAACCTCGTTTTGTATTTCCCCATGCTACCATCTGTAGCATGCTTGATCTTATAGATCCATTTGGAAGTCACAACAGACTTCCCTTCATGTCTTGGGACTACATCCCAAACATCATTCTTCATGATTGACGGATCATGGCATTCTTCCATTACTTCATCCCAAATCCTGGGAACTTCAATATCTTCAATAGATATCTTTGTTGCTGGAACAAATGTTGTAGTCCTTCTTTTGTAGGTGATGATATACGATCTTTCCTACAAAACAAGTTAAATTGCATGATTAGAAACATCTCATAGTTTTCAGAACAAATTCTTACACATAAAGAAATATGTCATACAGTCATGCAATTATTTTAGCCAATGCTTCAATACAACATTTATCCATATCACGTAACTTTCTAGATGCCTTCCAATCTCTACCAGAACATTGTTAAGAGTTTACACTACTCCCAACATGTCAGCAAAGAGGTTTCATTCTAGATAAGTAGCAATGGAATGTTGTACAGTTCCATAGGCCACTTACCCATTACATGCATATTAGTAGTATGCTGTTCATTAATGCAATTAATCTAATATGCCAAAATACACAGCCTAATTCTAGGAACATCAGTATAACATCATTGAACAATATTATTTAAACAATAAAATATGTGAGAAATGATAATTCAAATACTTATCTTTGTTTGTTTGTTGGATTGAATCCCTCTTAGTCTTTTCTTCCTTTCTGCAACTCCATTCTGATGTGGATTGTGAGAAGTGGTCGACTCCCTCTAAATATATGCATCCTTGCAGAAACTACTGGAGTGTGCTCCCTCTTGATCTTTTCTTCCTGGATTGCCTGTCCTTGAACTTATATCCATCCTTGATCACTATGCATGCTTACAAGTATCATTATTGTGATATCCTCGATATCTTATACATAATCATGCATTTATTAGTATATTCTTAATACTATTAAAACACAATAATCTTAAGCATGTATAGTCATGATCATTTCAAACAGAAATAATAAGCATTAGTATTCAAGGACTCTTATGGTTAGTCATATCATAAATTAAAGTAAGAAACATAATATGCCTAAACTCGTGATTACTCAAACCTATACTTTCATGACTCTTCTGGTCATATCATCAATTAAGGTAAGAAACATAATATGCATACACCCATGATTATTCAAACCTATGAATAATCAATATCAATCATGCCATGTATACTTATATAAGAGATCCTGTCACAAGGTAGGATTTTAACTTTATATAGGAAAAACATACCTGGATTAGTATGTTAGCTAGTTATGTCTAACATACCCACATGATGTCTTCTTGTTCTCTTCAATGACTTGTGCTAGTAACCTGCATATCTCATAAGTTAACCATTATAGAACTAAGTTATACATACCTCGTAAATAGATCTTCTATGTGATCCATGACAATGGATGAATCTTTGTCTTCATGTCACCATGATCATGTGTTCTTGAACTAGAACATGATTTGTCTTTTTTGGTGTACCTTTCATGTTAGCGGACAACATAAACCTCATACAACACCATAATGCATTAGTACAATCATAAGTGTCAACACCCTAATCAATGAATATCTTCTATCATGCATTCATAATTTTATTAAGGTGATATGACAAGTCTAAATTTAATCAAGATTGTTCTAACCGTAATAATATGAAGACAAACATACCATAAACTTAATCATGAACAAATCTCGAAACATGCCTGGATAAGTCATACCTGTCGAGATTGCTTGTAATCTTCTTATGTAAGGCCTTAGCCTCATCTCCCTCTGAAACAAGAACTTCTTCACTTATGTAGGTGACCAATCCATTCTCTTCTAGGATTAACCCAATCCACTTGATTTACAGGAATTGGATCTCGAGCTGGATCAGGGTTTGCCAGAGAAACCCTAAAAATTTAAACTTTGAATTTCAAACTTCTGAAAGGATAGAAAGATGCGCCTTGATGAGTTGATCGAGCCGATATACTCAGAATTTGAAAAATGCAAAGTTTCACCCCTCAAAATTACCTTTGAAACTTCTGGATCTTCTAGACAGGATCCCGAACTAGGGTTTGATAAATCCCACCCTTCTGCCCAACCAAAAGGTTCGATCCAAAGCTCTAAACTTTGATTTTTCTGAGGAGCTTCCAGCCGTGGTCACAGACTTAAAAAATTCCAACTTTTGCAGAAGCCCTAATTTTCCATTTTTTCGATCAAAGTCCTGAACTAGGGTTTGATCAAGCCCGGCCTTATACCCAACCAAAAAAATTGATCTTGGTCTCTAAATTTCAATTTTGATGAGTAGCATTCAACCGTGGTCTCTGATTACAAAAATTCCAACTTTCTCCGAAACCCTAAATTCCCGAAGCCATGAATGAAGGTGCTCATAAAATAATTATGTTTTGACAGAAATATGCACCTGATTGTTTCTGGTATAACTCCGAACTTTCTGATCCACAGGGCCTGAAATGTTTTCCTGTGGTAGCCTGACCTGTCATCTTTCCAAACCCACAGGTTTGACCTCAAATGGATTCTCTGAGAGAGAGTTATGCCAAGTGTCGTAACGTGACATGTTTATGGGATAAAATAGGAGATCAAACTTGTACGGCATGCCACGTGTCACTGGTTCAGTTTCGGCCTCTGAAAACATTTCCTAATAAAGTACAGTCTGTGTACTACCTGTCACTGTTTACGAAATTTCATTTGGAGCTTCCTAGCCCAAGTTATGACCTTTTTTCCTAGGTCACATGTTTATGACTCAGATCTGGAAGAGGCAGAAACCCTAGATTGTACAGATCATAGAATAGAAATTACAATGAATTAGAAATTGTCCCTTGGACAAAATGTACATGGGGATCTGATCTTCGACTTGTAAAATTTTCAGATCCGAAAACTTCGCCAAAATGGATTTATAGCGAAAGTGCTATGATGACCGATTTTTGCTATATCAAGACCTAGCATCGCAAGTGCAACAAGTGTCATACATGCTATACCATGCCTTCTTCCAGGCTAGCTATGATACCATGTTAGTTTTTTCAGAATTTACTTCAATCTAATCTAGGATATTAACTGAGAGAAGAACATGTACAACATATCTACAACATATCAATCATGGACACAATAATGCAAGCACACAATAGACACAGAGTTTACTAAGGGAAAACCATAAAGGTGAAAAACCCCAATAACTTCCTCAGAGATAGATAGAGCAATGATACAACCCAAACATAAGAGATAGACATCTCCTAGCAGCATCTTCTCCTCCTCCACCAGTGCGCCACTCTCCAAAGAGTGTGTGTGAGAATGGAATGATGAAATAGAGTGCCTCCCGCACTCTGTTTATACTTGACTTGACCTGCCTAATAACCTTTACTAGGTCGGCCTCAACTTAACCACATAACACAATGCTGACTGGGCCGACACCCAATAGGGTGGTTTAATAACCCTTTGACCCACATGGCCGACCCCCAATAGGGTGGTCTAATAACCCTTTGACCCACATGACTTATACAGGACTGACCCCAACAAGGTGGTCTAATAACCCATCAAGTATAAATTACGACACTTACAATATAAATGACGACACTTCCGTATAGAGGAATAATACAATCTCTATAGGAGTACAATATACATATGTGAAATACATTCCGAAGTTACATATACATCAACACATCTTTCAAAAACTTGTTATAGGTGATTAACATGGCTAGATCTTTCTTTAGAGAAAACTGTTAAATCATCCAGATAGACCTCAATGATCTTATGGATTAATTCTTTAAAAGCATAATCCATAGCCCTTTGAAAAGTGGCTTTGCATTCAATAAGCCAAATAACATTCTCAAGTACTCAAAAGTACCCCAAGGAGTGTTGAAAATGGTCTTATGTTGATTCTCTTTGTTGATCAACACCTGGTTGTATCCGGAGAAACCGTCCAACATGGACATCATTTGTGAACTTGTTACTCTTTGGAGAAGGGTTAAGGGTTTCCATATTCAACAAAGGATAATTGTCTTTTAGGCATGCCGTATTGAGGTTTCAGAAATCAATGCATCTTCTAATCGAACCATTCTTCTTCCTCAAGGAAATTATGGTGATGGTAAAAAAAAGCTTCCTCAATTGTCCATTGTCACTATGCTCTGACTGATTTCATCATGAGTTCTTGTTATACCAATACCTCTTACCAGCAGCTTGTTCTATCTAGTTCCGAAACATAAGCAGCTAGGTCTAGCTCTGAAAGAAAGCTTCCTCCAGCAGTAGCTCTAGCCATCTACCATTACAATATCGGGTAGCTTCACGTACTGTTTCCCTTTGAATGTGGGGTGGAATCCTGAACTGGTGCCCTTGAATGTATGGTAGTGTCCATGGTTTCCCAGTATCCATTGGGTAGCGTCCCTCGGTCCCTTAGGAATCCCTTAGCTCTCAGTAAGCTCCCTAAAAGGCATGTTCGTAACTTCTCGGGGAGGGGGCGGGATTTCGTTGAGCTCTGAGCGAGCCGCCCTAAACCATGAGCCTTGGGTGTAGGCTGTTACACCGAAAATCTACCCATCATCATGATTTAGTGTATACATCCCTGAAGTCATCTGGACCAAGTACTCATTTGGGAGGATTTGTACTCAGTTTGTACAACCTTTTGAGAGGTCGTCGTAGGTTTCACACTGTCAACATGCGACGTCGCAGGTTGCTTCTTAGCAAGGTGCGACGAGGTCTGTTAATGGGAAAAAATAGCCATTTCGAGATCTTTATCGAAGCTTTCCCATTTGGGGGCTTATCCTTGATCCCTTGGAGAGCTGGTACTCGACCCCTAACTCATTGGGAAGATCCCCTATCTCTTTCCTACCATCTCTCAACCTATCCTGTCCATAATCTCATCCACTTAGTCCTATATATATGAGGCTCACTCCCATACCAAAGGGAGGAAGACTATGGTATCTACATGCTGGTGAACTCTCTCTTGGGACACCTTCACTCACCTCTTGGAGAATTCATGCTTCCTTGGAAGGGCTTGGAAATTGGCTTGTGGGGAGAAGGGTTGCTACGTTAAGTCATTGGTTGTAGTTCTATATCTCTATCATGTACTCCTCTATTTGCAGTAATACAAATGCTTTCCACCAATATCGTTCTTATGTGTAATGATGTTGTGTTGTTTACCTACTTAACTGTTTACATAGATCTCTTATTGTATAGATGCTCTTTACTCGTTTTTCTTTTCTATGTCTTAACAGGTCTTGCAGCTTGGATCTGACGACCGTGGGACGTGGAGCAACATTCAGGAGAAAGGATAGAGAATCAAAGAGGTAAGACATCTAGAACTTGATCCTTAAGTAAATCTAGGAAACGTGTTTGTAGTCTGTTTTATTTGTTCTAGACTCACATTGAGCTAGGGAGATCCGGCTCACCTTCAGTCGAGTGGATTGTCTGGTAACAAATCTGGCGACCATACTGGGGAGTATTCTTGTTTAGTGATCGTTAATCTGAATCATTTTCAGCTGATTACTTGTCATAAGCCTTGCTATCATTTCTTTTGCCATTTTCCTTCTTAGGATTGATTCAATTGTCAGATCTTCACGTTGAAGATCCTGATCTTCTTCCTTTGAGTTTATATAACTCAGTTTCAAATCTGTTGGTGGTTCATTATTAGGAGATCTGATTCATTTTTGAATCTAGAACTCGCCTGTCGCACCCGGGCAGTGAAAACAGAGCGACACTTTGTTTTTCTGGGTCTTTGTTCTTTGACTGTTACTTTCTCATCGCGCCCTGTTCATTAGTAGAGTGCGAAATCATCACAGATCTCGTGCAGGTAAATTGCGACGTCGCACTGTCTGCAAAGCCAGAGTGCGCCGATCTGTCGAGACTTAGCATACAGGCATCCATCTTCTTGTTTGACAGTCTGAGCCTTGTTTTGATGTATGAACTCCCTCTGTGCTGCAACATCCAACCATAGATCCCATTTTGATTTGTGTGTTGAGAGTTTGGTTTCATTTGGATTGACTTTGGGTTCAGCTTTGGACAATTTTGAAATCGGTAGTGGCGGATACTTTTGTCTCCCTCACCTTCATCCAGTCACTCTTGCATTTCCTTCCTTCCATTCCTGATCTGATCAGTCCATTGGATCACCTTCCAGACCTCATTTACATTTGTTTTGAGCCGTGTTTGCTTAGTTTGCTTGCTGTTGCTTGATTTTGAGTTAAGAGTGTCTTTTTGCTTAGTTGAGTGCTTGTCTTTTCTTGAGTTTTCTGAGTGTATGAATGCTGCAAGTAACATTTTCTTTTCAGTCATTTAGATCTGAAAGCAAAGTTGTCTTCAAGTTTATTGCTTTGATACATCCATTGAAAGATTAAAAGTGCTTCTCTCCCATTGTTTCTCAAAAATTTATTGAAGAAAGATCATTGTGCATTGGAATGTTTTGGAAAAGATGAATGGAAATATGATTGATTGTGTTTTTCTTGAATTATGAATTATTCATCTTCTTGAAAAGCTCTAGTACATTTCGTTTTTTTTCAAAAGTTGTTTCCATGCTAGGGAAAGATAGGTGCATTTTTTATTTTTTTTTCCTTTAGATCATTGAAAAGAGAAAGTGAAAAGCTTGCATTTTCTGTTTAAGAATCCTCTCATTTCATTACTTAGTGTTGTTTTGATTTGAAAAAGAAAAGAAAAGAAAAAATACTTTGATTTGGATAGTAGTGTTGTGTACGTCTGTGTGTTTCATTGAAAAAGAAAAGAGTACTTTCATTGTCGAATTTGTTTGGAAATACCATTGGAAAAAAATTTCTCCTTACCATAGGTAGAATTCATCGAAAGAAAATAATATTTCGTGCATGTAGCTAGGGCTTGCATTCTGTTTCCGATTATGTACTCACCTCATGCATTCACCTAACCGTCCAAGATAAAATTAACGGTAGAACTAGGTAAATTTTTTAGCAACTTGTGTGTAAGTTAGAGATGTGTTCCGGCGTCGTTAAGCGTGGCAGCTATTGTTAATTGCCAGCACTGTAGTCCGGGGGTATTGTAATCTTCCACGTACATCGGTATATCGAGCTCCTTCACATACCCACCAAGTACCATAATCCGTACTTGGCGTATATCGAAGGGTGTATCACGTACTTGACATGTATATTGGAAGGTCTCGTGCCAACGGCTGTGCATTAGACAACACCACTATGGATTTGAGCTCCCATGTACCTTGCGGATATCGGGAGACACCATTAGGATTCCTGAAACCAACCGAGTTAACCATTTGGCCGTCTTGGCAAAGCAATACACCGAGAACAACACTCGCGGAGATTAGCACGCACGTCCTGTCCAGGTAGTCGAGTATGAAGGCAAGGATACGGTCCCAATCCTCCTTGTCGCGTCATATTGTTGGACCCTGCAGTATATTGCAGTTTGCGATGCCTTGATAATCACGTGAGGTTCCAGACTTTTGAATCCATTCTGCCACATAAGTTTGCTTGTTGCCTTAGTTTGAGTAGGTTTCTTGGACTGCTTTTCTTTTAGAATACCTTTAGGAGAAATGCTGTTTCGGCCTTTTTTAGCTGATTTTCCTGATACTCTGGCGGATTTTCCCTGGAGAAGGTCCCGTAGGATCTTGAACTTGCCACCCGAATTTCCCCTTAATCCGGAGGTTATTTCGAGGGTAAGAATGGATCAGCGTAGTGCGGTCGTAGTTACTGAAGTAGGGAACCCCACTTTGAATATTGGCGGACATTTGTTTCCACCAGATTCACCTGCCTCTCATCCCACACAGGGTGAAGGGGCACAAACCACTTCACATGACCTTTCTCCCGTCATCTCGGGAGAACCTGGATGGTTGGAATGGATAAACCGACCCTGAGACGACCCTACTGCAGCTGTTGGTCCTTCAGCAGCTTATTGGACATCTTCTACAGACCATCTAGTGGCTCATTTTTCCATCTCATCCCCACCTAACTGGACTACTCCAGAGTTCACTAGGCCTTACTATAGGCCTGACCCTACCGAGATTTTTGGCCCCATCCATGAACGTTTGGAGCAGTTACGTGTTAAAGGAGATGAGCTTCGAAGACAAAGTCTCGAGCGACACTTTGAAGAGTTCCACAATCGTCATTTCCAAAGAAGACTTGACGACAGAAACACCCCAATTCATCCGATATCTTTCGGATCACTTGAAGCACCCCACCACGTGACCACTAATGAGAGTGGTCAACCCTCACAAGAATCCAGCCCTGCACCTCAAGTGAACCAACCGGTGGAAGGACAACGGTCCAACACACCTGTCACTACCACGATTACTTTACCAGTTCCTCCCCCACCTCAGAATTCGAGGGGAGGGTATTCCATTCCTACGGATTATCTTATTGGTAATGTTATTACCACGGTAGCTAATCAACAACCTACGTTGGTTCAACCTTTGAATAGTGGTCAACCTGTTGTGGCTGGGGGGAAACCCCCATTTCCTAACCAGAATGTAGGCGGTGGGGTCCCCAACGGACCTTCCCAGCCCGCTAGACCGTCCACCACGGGATTATCTCATGTTGGAGGACCGTCCAATGTAACCCAACCCTCATGGAGTTAAGCGTATCTAGGTTCCGTTAACCCTGTGCCGGGTCAACCTAATCCCGGAAATGCACCATACGGGATACCTTATCCCGGGAATCCATACACTCTGTGGGGGAAACAACCTATGTTGCAACACAGACCCCAACCGACTATCCCTCAAGTACCACCAACCCCAATTGGTCCTCCCCCACCTCCTGTTGAAGGAGGCAGGCCCCCACCTAACGTTGGTGGAGGCCCACCTCATTTTACCTACAACCCCCCTCACCCCTCAAGCGGTGGAGAGAATGGTCCCCCCCCTCCTCCAGGCGGAGGTAGCGGCGAACCACCCTATAATGGTGGAGGAGGACATTTCCCTTCGAGTGGCGATGGTGGTCGACCACCCCCTCCAGGCGGAGGCGGTGGATGACCTAATTACTATGGTGGTGGCGGTGGTGGTGGGAACCCTCATCCTTCTGGCAGCGGAGGTGGTGGGGCCCCCCACCCATCTGGAAGTGGAAGTGGTCCACCACCCCCTCCAGGAGGAGGCAGTGGTGGGCCACCTCACTACGGTTATGGACCCCCACCTCCTCTTGGTGGTGGTGGCGGTGGACCTCCACCCCTTCCCAGAGGCGGAGGTGGACCCCCACCCTATTGGAACGGACCACCTTATGGTGGCGGACCTCCTTACGATCCGGGTGGCACACCCCCCTATGGTCAATTTTATCCTAGTACACCTTACGGTC
Source organism: Larix kaempferi (assembly GCA_027924585.1). Taxonomy (NCBI): domain Eukaryota; kingdom Viridiplantae; phylum Streptophyta; class Pinopsida; order Pinales; family Pinaceae; genus Larix; species Larix kaempferi. The sequence goes on from BSBM01000076.1 coordinate 5,500,957, forward strand.
ATTTTAGTCCTTACACGTCCTATCCGTATTATCAATACATGCAGCCTAATCCACAACTGCCCTTTCTAGCTACTTTGGACCTACCTGACCTCTCTTGTTTAACCAACGATCCTATTTACCATGGATCTAACTGGCCACCAATTCCGGTGAAACTTCCGTCCGATATCCCCAAGTTTGACGGCAAGCCGGGTGAAGACCCCAAGAACCACGTGATGACATACCACTTATGGTGTTCATCTAATTCCTTAATGGACGATTCAATTCGTCTTAGATTGTTCCAAAGGACTCTCACTGGTTCGGCTGCCAAGTGGTACATTGAGTTGCCATTGCACTCTTTTCCTGATTTTGGCTCTCTTGCTATGAACTTTTTGACACATTTACAGCTGCCTATACGATATGAGACTGGTACTGAGCTTTTAACCTCGCTCCGTCAGAATACCGCCACTCACATTTCGGATCATATCCACGAGTGGCAAAGGAGATGACGTCTCATTAAAGCTCCCATTCCAGATCAAATCCTAGCAGACTGGTTTACTAAATCGCTTCTTCCCACCATAGCAAAAGATGTTGCCATGCGAGGTGCTGTCACCGAAGAACAAGCCATCGCGAGTGCTCATCTGTTAGACCTAGTCTACACTCAGTCTGGCACTCTGTTCAATATTTTTCTTGATGCACCCTGGGACGTTAACGATCCCACGAAACCACATAAGGGACCCCAAGTTGATGGGATCATAGGTTCCCTTACCACCTAGCCTGCTGTTAGCACTGTTGGATCATCCAACCCAACTCCGGCTGGCCACAGCACCACTAAGTCCAACACTCCTACTGTAACTGAAGAGGTGAATTCTGTTCAATCAGCTTCATCTCAGAAGTTTAATGGAAAAAATAAGAACAAGGGGAAATCCAAGAAGCCTTCTGCCTAGTAGGAAACGAAGAGCACTCCTGAAGATACTAAGCAGAAAAGGAAACTGAAGTATCCTTGCTTACTGTGTGGAGAAGACCATTTCTCCAAAGAGTGTCCCCATAGAGACGAAGTGCAAAAGTTTCTTAGGGGTAAACTAACTCCCACAGTCCTCAACGATTTGTTTCCTGCTAAAAACCAGTAGATGATTACTCAAACCCCCCAGCCCAGGGGGAACCATCCAACACCGCGCATGTTCTCATGTTGCATAATGAGGTGACCAATTTAACTACTCGCTCGCGATCTTACAAACAGGTCCCTTCGAAGGAACCCACCGGAAGTACTACTGAAAAAGCTTTCGACTCTTTACCTGATGTCACCGTACCATCAACCTCCCTCACCATAGCGAGACCCTCTTTCGATTTGATATTGCGTCCGCCCAAGAGTACGATTCGAAAAGTTGTTTTCAATCCTAATGCTCGCGCGACACAGAATTACAATATCGTAGAAGACTTGGCACAAGCTCCTTGCGCCATGTCTACCTTGGAAGTTTTGCAAAATTGTCCCAATCAACGCAAAACTCTCCTTGCAGCTATTGGTACAGTTGACCCGGATTCCTCGAACACCATCATGTTCCGACTTGACAGCCTTAAGCCGAGGCCCTCACACCAACTCGCATTCCAAGTTACTGCGAACCTTGGTGGGAAGATTGTCCATCGCACTCTTTTGGATGAAGGAGCCTCCAATTCTGTCATGTCCATCGCTTGTTGGAGAGCCATTGGCTCCCCCGAATTGAATCATTCTCCTACCACGTTGAAAGCATTCGATGGGCGTGGCTTTCAACCTCATGGGCTCTTACAAGCTCTTGCAGTTGAGTTGGGCGGAAAGACCTTAACCATTAACATGGAAGTGGTCTCAGCCCCGTTAGATTATAATCTCTTGCTTGGTTGCAATTGGTTTTATACCATGCAGGCGGTAGCCTCTTCAGTCTTCCGCACAGTACAATTCCCCCACCAAGGACGAATTGTTACTATCGACCAGTTAGATTTTTGTACACTGGACACCACTACTCATGCCGGTGACCATGTTCCTTCCATTGGACAGTCCTCAAAATAGTATGAGAGTGTAGGGGTTGGCCTTTTAAAAGATTCATCTCTCATGGGCGTTTTTCTAGCCACGGACCCCCATAATCATGTTTCTACGGTGAACATGATCTCTACTAAGATTTTATCTCACTCAAATGACGCTTGGCTTGTACCGGATGAAGCCACAACACACCTGTTTGGAGATATGATGCCTCTTTCACCAGTTGAACGCATTTATGAGGATATCTAATCAACTTCGGAGGACCATTTAACCATGGCCTCCTCATCTTGTTCTCTACGACGGTTTTCCTCTCTACCTGATCTCTTACTTCGGGATTTTCATTCAGATGAGTCCATCATGGAAGTAATGAATGTTGGCAATAGTCCATGGGATGATCTCCATCATAGGTCATCTTTTCTTCCTCCTTTGGAATACATAGAGAACAACATCCATACCCTCTTTTCACTAGATATCTACCCATCCCCTCAGTCCCCCATCCTTACATGTCTTACGGACATGGAGGGCAACTTGGCCAACATTGAGCCAACCACCCCCGTAGACATCTCGGTGAAACCTGGTATAGTGGAACAAATTCGCATAGGCCAGAAGTGTTCCCCTGAAGAAATTGTTGTTAGCACGGCCTTGTTCAAGCAATTTCGAGACGTGTTTGCTTGGTCCTATGAGGAGATGCCTGGGATAGACCTCGCAATTGTTTCTCACGAAATAAAACCTATCCTGACATCAAACCTGTACGTCAAAAGTTGTGACCGGTACACGCCTGGAAGACTGCGGCAATAAAGGCAGAAATTGAAAATCTCTTAAAGGCTGGCTTTATTTATCCTGTCCCATTGACGGATTGGGTCTCAAACATCGTTCCTGTGAACAAAAAGCAGGGCACCATTCGCGTCTGCGTTGATTATCGAGACCTTAATCAGGCTTGTCCAAAAGACAACTACCCGACCCCCTTCATCGACTAGATCATCGACAGCTGTGCCAGAAGCATCATCTTCTCATTCATTAATGGCTTTTCTGGTTACAACCAAATTGAGATCAACCCAACCGACCAACAGAAGACAACTTTCATCTGCCCATGGGGTACATTCGCTTATCGCAAGCTCCCATTTGGCCTTAAAAATGCTGGCGCCACGTTTCAGCGGGCTATGTCGTATGCCTTCCACGATATTAAGGACTTTGTGGAACCCTACTTGGATGATCTCCCTGCTCATTCAAAGCAGCTTGAGTTCCACATTGACCATCTGACGACCATTTTCCTCAGATGCAGACGGTACAATATCCGTTTGAATCCTCACAAGTGTATCTTTTGCGTTGAGTCCGGACACCTCTTAGGATTATCGTTTCGAAGGATGGGATCCGCATAGATCCCTTAAAGGTGGAGGCCATCATCAACCTACCACCCTCGACTGATGTTATGGAACTTCAAAGTCTCCAAGGGAAGGTGACTTACTTATGACGTTTTGTTTGTGATTTCGCGGAGAAAACTTAGGGCTATATGAGACTACTTAAGAAGGACGTCCCGTTCATTTGGGATGATCAAGTTCAAAAATCCTTCGACAGTATCAAACATGCCATCACGCATGCCCCTGTGCTCCAACTGCCTAATTATTATCGAGATTACATCTTATATCTCGCCGCTTCTGCTACCACTATCGCCATGGTTTTGGTACAGGAGGATCAAAACGCTCAGGAACATGTGATATACTATGCAAGTAAGGGTCTAGCTGATGCCGAAACTAGATATTCACATGTCGAAAAACTTGCTTTCGCGGCAGTCATTGCAGTCCATAAGTTCCATCACTACATTTTGCTCCGCACCACCACTATCATTTCCGACTCGAACCCCATGTACCATGTACTGACACGTCAGGTGCTTGGGGGAAAGTATTCACGTTGGATTGTGATACTGCAAGAATTCGATCTTCTTTTCGAGAAAGCTAAGTCTAAAAAGTCTTTGGTGCTCGCAAAGCTCATTTGCGACCTCCCCCATCCTGATGTAGAAATTGAGCACAATGACTCATTTTTGGATGAATCATTGTTTCTCATCAGTACGACTGACCCTTGGTATGGAGATATTCTGTTGTATCTTCAAACCCAACGCTTCGATCCTCAACTTTCTCGCGATGACCGTCGTAAGATTCGTCACCATGCAAAGTATTACTTAATCATTAATGATACCTTGTATCGTCGTGGCGTCGATTCAATTCTTCGACGTTGTCTCACTCATGATGAGGCTGAACGCGTTCTGAATGACTATCACGTTGGGGCATGTGGCGGTCATCTCTATGGGATGGCTACAACCCAGAAGATTTTGCGCGTAGGATATTACTGGCCTACTATCTTCAAAGATTGTATTGAGGCCGTTAAAAAATGTCCTCCTTGCCAACACTTCCACACGAAGAAGCGCACTCATCCCGCCCCACTACATCTGGTTATTGTTGTTGGCCCATTTGCAAAATGGGGCATCGATTTTATGCACTGTAAGCCTACCTCGGTCGGGGGGCATAGTTACATCATCATAGCTGTGGATTACTTCACAAAGTGGGTCGAGGCTATGCCTACATACCAAAACGATGGAAAAACCGCCACACTCTTCATGTTTAATCATGTGATAGCGCGGTTTGGAGTTCCGCAGGCCATAGTTACCGATCATGGTTCTCACTTTCAGAACCATATGGTTGATGAATTGAGTGACAGGTTTGGTTTTTGCCATGAAAACTTGACACCCTACTACCCGCAATCCAATGGAAAGGTCGAGCCAATTAACAAGGTCTTTAAAACTATGATCCAGAGGATGGTAGGGACACAAAAGTCCAACTGGCATAATATGCTCTTTTCAACATTATGGGCCTACCGAACTACCATTAAAACCACCACACGCTTCACTCCCTTCCAATTGGTATACGGATTGGAGGCTGTTCTGCCGATAGAGTGCGAAATCCCATCTTTACAGCTTGCAGTCGAACTTCTTCCTAACACTAATGCTGAGGAAGAACATCTCTTGCACCTAGCAAAGCTTGACGAGTCTTGCCGTGATGCCACTCTTGCTAATGAAGCACATAAGAAACGCATCAAGGCCCAATACGATAAGTCGGTTGAACCTTGTATCCTTAACGAGGGTGATCTGGTCCTCACTTATGACCAGAAACACGATAAACTAGGAGCTGGGAAGTTTGAGTCCACGTGGCATGGACCCTACGTTATAAAACGTGTGTTGGAAAAAGGTTCCTACGAGCTTGAATATTATGATGGAATCTCTTTAGGTGAACCCCGTAATGGGCTTTACTTGAAGAGATACTACGCTTGATCTCTCATGCATAGACTTGCTTGTATATACTGTACATGGCGTGTTTTTGTGTGGTGTGACGCATTTCTCTTTTTGAGTGTCTTTTGATCTTGTTTCCGCTTCTTATACCATGTTCTGTCTGCGTGTGCAGATGGCAACGTGCTATGGATTCGGGGACGGCGCCAGCCGGCATACCCTTCACCTTGCTTCGACAACCTAGGTACTATATTCCCCAACAGGTGAGCTGATTAGCTCAGGAGAAAGTTGCCTAGGGTTTGCGACCAACAATGCCGCAGAATATCAGGCAGTAATCGGAACCCTAGCTGATGCCATTTCCTTGGGTATGAACCACATTGTCATCCACATGGATTCTCAATTAGTGGTTTCTCATCTTAACCGGGTCTATGCCATCCGTGATCCCATCTTACTCCATCTCTTCAGATGAGTACGTCTTCTGGAAAGGTCATTTGAATCTGTTCAATACCTGCACATTCCACGAGAGTTAAACACAGTTGCTGACTCGATGGCCAATTTCATTTTGGATTGGTACATTGCACACACATAACATCCATAATATGTAAAATCATTCACGACATGTAAATATAATGTACAGAAGAAAACATATAAACAAGATCACATCACTAATCATTTGAAGAACACATAATGTATAAACCGTTGATAATGTATATATATATAAATCGCTCAAAAGTAGTGCTGGTACAAAATCTGAAGCACGATGGCTTTCAGTGAGTCTCTACAAAAATCTGAAGCATCATAGCTTTCAGTAAGTACAAAATCTGAGGCCTCTAAGCCCTCAATACAAGTCTAAAAGTGCAATCAAGCTGGATTCCTGACCCGTACACCCCTAGCTCTAATAGCTCTCTGACATTGGGTGAGAAAGCAGTCTACAGTACGAGCCACCTTACGGAGTAAGGAGTTGAAGCGCACAGACGATCCAACCCCAAATATCTGCATGGGCCTCGGTAGGTTGTCGATGGATAGCTCTGGCACCTCCACAGTCAGTCCGGATAGGTTCCGGGACACCTCCTCCATCTCTTCGATGGCAGCATGAGCACCTGCAGGAACCACTGCCTCCCCACCTCTGTCTCTCCTCGCCAGAAGGGATAGAACTACTGGTTGCACGGGACCCATATCTGCACACACATATTACGCACTTGTCAGCACTATATCAAAAAAATAATATAATTCACAAAACTAAAAAATACAAGGGTTTTGTTTTTACCGATGTCACCCCATGCTGCACCCTCTAGCAGCACTAAGTCGGGATCCTCTCGAAAGTCCGTGCCACCGTATGGGAAGTCCTCGACCATAAGTAACTGGCCTTCCAAGCAGCTAAAGAACTTGGGACCAAAACTGATGATGGGACCCCCACCATGGCGGGTCATCACCTCTTCCCACCTGAGCATGTGTGGATCTCTCAGATCCCTGTCATCTAGTACCACCTGCGGGCGCATGAGAGGAACCCGCTCCAAGAGGAACGATACTATGATAGATCCGTATCCAAACTGCTTGAGCTCCGCACGCCGACACTTGGTCAGTTGAGCTCGGATGTTGGCGAGGAGACCCTCGCACAAGTTGAACACCATGGGAGACATACAGTCTTCCGCATATAACATCTGAGTCCGAGTAGCCGTATGTGGAGCTTGGCTACCCGCCACTCTGGTAATAGTGAGCAGTATGGTCCTCAGTGGACGACTCACCACATCTCTGATGAGTATGTTCCCGCTGGAAGGACGAGAAGAAGCTATGCAGTACTGTGCCACCATGTCCTCCACTGTACGATCACTGGCCCGTGTCCCAGTGAGTTGTATAGCGTCCCCTCTTCGGGACAAACCGGTCAGAAAAGTAGATATCCTCAATGTCAATTGTGAGGATATGCTCACCTATAACAAAGTATTGTTGGGCCACATCCCAACTTTGGAGTGTGTGTGTTAGGAACGGGATTTGGGCTCTCATCCCCGGTATCTCAAAGAATTTGAGAAACCCACAGTTTCGCAAAGCAGCCACACATTGTGGATCGTTTGTGGCTTTCTCATCTTCCACTTCATGTTCTCTCTCTCGCCACTCTAATACCATCTTTGCTTGTTGGTAACCTGCCTAAAGGGGCATTTAAAACATGTTAGGTCCTTTCCCAACTTGCACAAATTCATTTTTTGGGATATTTTTGATGTTTGAGTTGTGGGTTTCCGCCATCGCGCCTCACCTTCAAGTACAGGGCGACATCGTCGCAGTTCCCATTTTCGAGTCTTGCGACGACTCGGTCTCGTCGCAAGTCCCGAAAGGGCCACTTGCGACGAGCCGAGGGCGCAATGGCCCCTCCCCAAATCATCAAAAAACTCAAAAAATGAACAAAAATTGGAAAACTAAACCACTACAAAGTTGAGGGACAAGATTTAGGCCTACCTGGTCCGGACGGCCGGTGAAATGGCGGATCGTAGCTCTCGGAATCGGCAGTGGAAGTTTTGGATCCAAATTGGTACTTCTCCACCCAAATTGGCAATTTGAACAATGTTTCTATTTTTGGCCCATATTTCTATTTATAGAATAGAATGGAATATTCCTTTTAAAATATTTTGATGCTTTTGGGCCATTTACTATAGTTTCGACTGTTTGTCATTATATTTGGGGCTATTTGACACTTTTTCTAGTGTACAGGAGTTGTAAAGTGATCTTTTGTAGCGTTTCTCGCATTACCAACGGTAATTATAGGTACGAACACTCCTTTGAACGTTTTGTCATTATTGTTTTTGGTTAAGTCGTAATTATTGCATGAGGATGAGTTCACTCTTCGTTTGTTCTCGTACTCACCAAATCATGAGAGCAAGTACAAAGTTATGATTTATCACTTTTCCGGGCTCGTTAAACTTCCACGGAAAAGGACACCCCCCGGAGTCCATAGTTAAGCTCTTTTCAGACTCCCTAAAATTGAAAAGATTGCCAAGCGAACTTGTCACGTTCACGCTTGTTAAAGTATTTGAATGGTCGTCTTCCTGGTGATAGTTTACTTCTTTTTCAGACCAGGGGGCACTAATTACGAAAAAGGAATACTCCAACCAATCATGACTGGAAGAGTCCTCTCCCGCGTTGTTTTACCCTTTTTTGGGCGATGAGGCTAACTTTACGAAAAAGGACCATTGGAGTCTTCTTTAGTTCTTTTAAGACTCTCTAAATATGAAATGACGACCAAGTTTTCCTTCTATGGACTCGTTAAATTTTCACATTGAAGGGCCCGTCATGGGACGAACCCCTCCTATCCTAGGTTCAGAAAATATTTGGGATTGGACTCATCTATGAGATGAGCTATACTGAGCATCTGGTTACCTTCATCAAGCTCGTTAAAAAACACATGAGGCACTCATCATTCATGATGGGGAAAAAGGAAAGTGTTTGTGTTACATACCTTAGTGGCAGTATATAGTCGTTCTTGAACATGGCACTCATCTGCATTTGCATACCGATACTTGGGTCATCTGTTTGTCTATGAGTCCCCGCTTACTTTCTGAGTCCTGTTACTCCTCTGAGTCATTCGGAGAAAGCTTCCACTATCAATTGCATTAGAAGTTTGCATCATTCCCATGTCAATACTGCCAAGTCATGCCATGCCCATGTTCAAGAACACATTCACTCATCATTTTCAGTCAGTACACACGTTGCCATGCCGTTGTTACTTTAAGTCAGTCTCACATGTTACTGTACAATCCGATCCACTCTACACATCTTTTGTCGTGTTTCGTGTCGATTGATGGGGGATTCATCATGGCCCTCCTTCGATGGATTCATCCTTGTCGACTTCAACTCATCATCCAAGGAATGAATCTAGAAACCAACCAAGTACCTTGGCCATGCATGCCTCAATGGCAGGTAACCTCGCTTACATCATGAGTTTACATCATTGACTCTTGATTGAAAGATTTCATCTTGCATTCGACGTCAACTCATTTATTCACGCTCGATGATATGTACTGTGATACCTTGGGAATCATTGACATTAATGGTGATCTCCCTCGCACTTGTTAACGGTTTACATCAATGATCGGTAATCAAGTGGTTTCTACCATGTTCGACGTCAAGACATTTGTAATCACATGGATAGATTCGTATCATTGCGGGTTCAGCTTGAAGACCCTAGGGAGTCATGTTTTACCCAGGTTGCGATGGATTTTGTATTGAGTCATATTACACGGATCCACTTTTGTATTGGTCGTGGCTGTGTTATCATCTCATCATGGATCTACGCTTGTGTCTAGTAGCCATGATTGTGTTCAGTCGGTCATTAATCCCATGGATCTGCAATGTATTGGTCGGCAGCCATGTTGTACTACATATGATATTGTTAGTTCAGAGTCAGTTGTACTGCAGCAGCGTCCTTCATTCGACAAGTATTTTTCCATTGTTTCTATCAAAGCACTTCACCTGTACGTCCTTAACAGCTTCATGCTTTGGGGGGCATTCCGTTACACCTAAAATATACCCATCATCATGATTTAGTGTAAACATCCCTGAAGTCATCTAGACCAAGTACTCATTTGGGAGGATTTGTACTCAGTTTGTACAACCTTTTGAGAGGTCGTCGTAGGTTGCACACTGTCAACATGCGACATCGCAGGTTGCTTCATAGCAAGGTGCGACGAGGTCTGTTAATGGGAAAAAATTATCCATTTCGAGATCTTTCTCGAAGCTTGCCCATTTGGGGGCTTATCCCTGATCTCTTGGAGAGCTGGTACTCGACCCCTAACTCATTGGGAAGATCCCCTATCTCTCTCCTACCATCTCTCAACCTATCCTATCCATAATCTCATCCACTTAGTCCTATATATATGAGGCTCACTCCCATACCAAAGGGAGGAAGACTATGGTATCTACATGCTGGTGAAATCTCTCTTGGGACACCTTCACTCACCTCTTGGAGAATTCATGCTTCCTTGGAAGGGCTTGGCAATTGGCTTGTGGGGAGAAGGGTTGCTACGTTAAGTCATTAGTTGTAGTTCTATATCTCTATCATGTACTCCTCTATTTGCAGTAATACAAATGCTATCGACCAATATCGTTCTTATGTGTAATGATGTTGTGTTGTTTACCTGCTTAACTGTTTACATAGATCTCTTATTGTATAGATTCTCTTTACTCGTTTCTCTTTTCTGTGTCTTAACAGGTCTTGCAGCTTGGATCTGACGACCGTGGGACATGGAGAAACATTCGGGAGAAAGGATAGCGAATCAAAGAGGTAAGACATCTAGCACTTGATCCTTAAGTAGATCTAGAAAATGTGTTTGTAGTCTGTTTTATTTGTTCTAGACTCACATTGAGCTAGGGAAATCCGGCTCACCTCCGGTCGAGTGGATTGTCCGGTAACATAGGCCGGATTGCACTAACTTGGGATGTTATTAGGGGATGCCTACGTACACAACAATGAAGTTAGCATTTATTAGGATGCCTACGCACACAACCGCATTCAGTTAGAAGTTATTAGGATGTGATATGTGCACAACCATTAAGTTAGATTTTATTAGGATGCCTAGGCACACAACAGAGATTAGGACCCTTTGCTCAATGGGTGATTTGTATATGAGTTACCTACGCAATACGTAAATAAAAAACAAACACCTTGATTGAATGCTCATTGCACAAATTTGACCTTGATGAGTTATGTAGACGTATTCTCATGTGATACGTCGACATAATTTGAAGCATTATTTAAGCAGCCGAACTCACTATGAATTCTAGCAAGATCTTGTATTTATATGCTCTTTAAGGATTATTCTCTCTCATCCCAATCACATGATTGAGTGATCGCCTTGATGATGGAATCATATTTACGCAGTCCGAGACATTGGCTGAAAAATTCTTATGCAGGTTTCCTTTATTGAACAATAATACCTATGATGAACTCGTTATTTTCTACGAGAAGGTATCTTGGAAACGTTTAAATAAGCTTCTTCACTAGCAATACAATGGGTCATTACCATGAACCACCAAATACGAAGGGCTCAAAAAACCATGAGAGAGTCAAGTTTACCTAACAAGGAGAGACAACTTGGCCTAGTTCTAACGCTTCTCGAGTAGGAAATTAGAAGGTAGGTATACTGGGCATAAATCAAATATAAGTATCATAGTTATGTTCTTTCTTGGATTATTACATATATAATTCATGATATATAAAACTCACTTGTAAACTCATCCATTTCCCGGTATTTCAAAATATGGAAAGAGAAGGATTGCTTCCTAGATTTTTCCGTATTGACTATTTAGTCTAAATAAATATGGAATTTAGCACGGGTTTTATACTGTTGGGATATTTGTTGCAAACAGTATCACTTTTAATGCTAATGCAATATTACTCATCTAACTTATTTAGCTTTTTTTTATAGTGATAGATCCTTTTACGTGTGTCGAATAATAATAAAAAAAACCTCCCCTGCAAGACCCATCCCGATAAGGAAGATATAGAGTTATCATATTAGGGTATGAGCTTTATCATATTAGGGTATGACCTTTATCATAAATTTATTGGGCACTAATATAAGTATTTCCCCTGCTTCCAAGCTTCCATTCTCTCTAGTACACCTTTTACAATCAAGATCACTCCTGTGGAAGTAGGAGAACGACAGGCTAAGGGTATTTTATTTCAGTGTATAAATAAGTGGTCTCGAGGGTATAAATGTGCCAGACCATCTAGCCTCTTCATTCTTAAATATAACCAAGAGGATTAATAGGACTAGATGTTTACCCCCAAATATGCTTTGGGTTCAACATGGTATTTAACATTGCATCTCTTCCCAAGACAGTAGGAGGTTTGCTCCGAGCATCCTTTCAAACACTGGTTTCAGTTAAATAAGTTCAGTTTAATAAGATAGTAGGAGTTATCGTCATCATGGCTCTTGCACCATTAAGGGTATCAGAGAGAAAAGGTGAGTGGTTCTTTCAGGTTCATAGTGACTTATCAGACACTAGAATAGTATAAGTCATCAGTATTAGTTCACTTGGATTCAGTTTAAGATGGTAACTATGTTTGGGTTTCAGAATGGCCAGGCCTCACTCACTGGGTTTGGGTTAGTGGGGCTAATTGAGTTTTAGAATGACAATATTCCCTAGCCTACTATCAACCTCAAGGCATGTTCATGACAATCATTCAGGCTAGAGTGCCCAACATCTTGTCAGCACACAATCGAGTTAAACCCAACCTGGTTTGGCTTGTTTCAGGATCCCTATCTTTTTACCTTTGGGGAGGCCATTCCCACTAGGTATGCCACATACCTCATTATTATGTCCAAATTTGGCTTCTTTCCAAAATTGACTTGAGCTTTTATGAGGTCTAACTTGTAATAAAATTGATCTCCTTCCTATAACTTCGGTCAGTTCTATGCACATCCACATGACTTTTTTTGTCTATCCTGTGCTTTCTTCAATCTTCCACGAATTGTCTTCATCTGTTCTTCCATCTCTTGAATAAATTCCGGCCTAACTAGGACTCTATCTTTCAGTCGATCCCAACTAAGAGGAGTTCTACAGGGTCTACCATACAAGAACTCAATTGGTGCCATATTAATTGAACTCTTATAGCTATTATTATAAGCAAATTATACTAACGACAAATACTCTTTCCAATGACTTTGCTGATCCATTACGTACATACGCAACATGTCTTCCAATACTTAGTTTACCCTTTATGTTTGACCATCCGTTTTTGGGTGATACGCTGTGCTAAAATGAAGTTGAAGTCCCCAATGCACACCTTTCAAACTTGTTTAGAACCTTCCTATAAACACCGATCTCCTATCATAAATTATATTCTTGGGGATACCATGCAATCTTACTATTTAATTTACAAATACTCTTGCTATTTTCGGTGCTTGATAGGTCTCGTTCATTGGTATGAATTGAGCACTTTTCGTCAAAGTGTCCATAACTACCAAGATGGAATCATGCCTCCTTGAAGTCATATGCAATCCCACTATGAAATCCATCAAAATAATTTACCATTTATATTCAGGAATTGCATGCGCCTGCATCAATCCGGCTGGATGTCTATGCTCAACTTTCACTTACTGGCATTTTAGGCACCTAGTCACGTAATTAACCACATCCTTCTTCATTCCATTTAAAAAGAACAACGGTTTCAAAGCCGCATACATCTTTTTACTTCTCGATGAGCCATATACACTGCCTAATGGGCTTCTCTAAAAATAAAATTACGGATTTCCTATTGCTTGAACGAAGAGAGAGCGAGGGATAACATAAGATGGTACATAAATCCATCCATGAAACCTCAATACGCCATCATCATCCCAGGGGTCTCCCTCATACTTAGGGACTTTCATCACCTCATTTTCTAGTTCTGACTTTACTTCCATGTACCAAAAATAACTTAGCAACAATTTAAGTATATTTTATATAAAATATGTCTTTAAAAGCAAAATTGAAAAGGCTACGATTCCTAGGACTCAAGGCATCCGCCACCTTGTTCAAAGTTCCCTTGATGTATGATATGTCGAAATAATATTCACTTTCAAGTTCCTACCATCTTTTCTTTGCCTAGCATTCAGGTCACTTTGCATAAAAATGTACTGTAATCCAAGTAAGTTCTGTCTTTAATTCGAACTTTATTCCCACTTAAGTAGTAGTGCCTCCATAGCCTGAAGGCATGCACCATCGCTGCAAGCTCCAAGCCATGAGTCGCGTAATTATCTTCATGCTTCTAATATTTCTTGAAGCGCAGGCAATCACCCTACCTTCTTGCATTAGTACACCGCCCAAGCTTTCTTTTTAAGCGTCCGTACATGCGACAAAATCTTCATCTATGTGCGTGAAATAAGCATCATTCCTACTACAAGGGCATAATTAACCAACCGAAAATGACTATACCCACAATTAATTTTAAGCATGTCAAACCATTTAATGGTAATTAGCAAGAGAGCATTTGGTTGACGTACAAGTTAAAGTTAATGCCATGAGCCCTTATTCTATTAGACTCCCATGAACACACAATCCCTCCTACTTAACCATTCCAAGAGGTTTTAATTAAAATGTATTATTTTTTAGCGTAGAAAGAGTTACTTTGCTCACCGATACATGTTAGCATGGACTCCAAAACCATACCTCAACGTGAAAACCCTATCTTTATTATTCCTTCTTTGATGTGGTTTCCACAACCATTTCCGTAATGGCATTTCTAATTTGATGCCAACCTTTCATGCATTACCCCAAAACCCGTATATAAAGTTCTTATTCAGATTGAGTCGAAGTGTGTAGGGGTAGGGTTCGAGGAAAGGAGCAAGGGACACTAACGAGATTATCAACCAACAAGATCGAAGGATAGATCTTGAGGTGTGATAGGATATCTTGTTGTTTTTCTATTTTCTTTAGATGTGCCATTATCCACGATAGGAGCCCATATTTTATCTTAATAAAATCATTGAATGTTGGTTTTTCCCATTAAGGTTTTTCAAGGTAAACACTTGTGTCAAAAGTAATTGATTTCTTATTTATTTTGCAACATTTTATTGGTTAAAATATTAGTTTGTTTTTGTTTATAATTTTAGCAGTAAACTAGAATATTAATTTATTTTTGGGCATAAGAATTATCCTGAAGAAGACTCAGATATGGTGTTTAGAAATTTATAGTGTAAACATATGTTTTTATTTAGTTTCTCTCCTTGAACATATGTGATCTACGTTGGATTACTCACACTAGACATAAATTCTGATTCGGTTTCATGAGGGCTAAGTATAGCAAGAGTAAAAGTCTTGTGTCACACTCGGAGGTAAATGAATTTTTGATTGTGAAGGGCTCACTGTTGCTCCCGTTTTTTGTTGGGTTATCAATCAAAGCAATTTGATGCCAATGTCTCATACGATAAGCAATTTGATACCAAAGTCTCGTATGATGAGGTGAAGTATTTCTAGAAGGGTGAAATATTTTACAATGAAGTCTTCATTTTTTAGAATTCTAGACCATCATGTTAAAGTGGAAACTTGTTTTGACACAATGCTCAACTTACAATGGACATGGCTTTTACATTGACCAACATTTCAATATTTCAAATTTAAAGGTTAATAAGTTTATAGGTGTATTGGTATATACAAATTTGAAGTCTATTTTTATACCTACCAAAGGCAAGATATATTGAAATCGACTGTGTAGGAAAAATTGCTTTGACTTTCTTATGTTTAACACTAGCATTTGACCCAGTAGGGGCAAAAGGAATGCCGAGAGGAAAAGAGTACAATGAAAGAAAAGTAGTTTGGGCAGATTATGGGCAATAGGTCATATTGGCATCATTGAAACAGAAAACAAAAGCACAATTTAACTATGAGAACACTTTCAAAGTAACCCTAAAAGTTAACAAGGTGAGGAAAATCATAATCAAATACAAAAAGGAGATATCTAACACTAGTTCAACAAGAATGGGACATATCCATATCTTCCTAAAGGCTCTATATCCCTCCTCAAGTCATCCTTCAAAATTCTAATAGTCGTATCGTAGGTTCTCAACGAATCATTTCAAGAATGGAATTGTATCACAACAAACATCATCGAGTCTATATGGGGTTGAACTATCTAAAAAGTAAGTTTAAGCTCATGCTTAAGAGATTCTTGACCCTCAACTACTAACCTACAGTTGTAAAGGATACACACTGTTAGCACAATTTTTGTTCCACAAGGTTGGATGAGTTTTAAGACAAGAAAATGAGGAAAGCATTTTGTTACAGGTTTATTGAAATGATGAAAGAATGCCTTGTTTCATCCTAATGAATTGGTTAGCTATTGATTTTGGAGAAAATTGTTGAGTTTCTCCGACAGTGAATTGAAACGCGTCGGCGTAACTCGATAAATTGCACCGATCTTCTCATGTTGACCATTCTGGAGAGAAAAGTCCGGCGAAAGCGGTCGGCGACGACATCCAAGTGCGCTGAAACGTTCGGCAGAGATAGGTGAGTTCGCCGATCGGAGAGAAAAGTTTGAAAAAAGTGGTCACCGACAAAAGCCAAGTACGCCGAAACGATCGGCGGAGATAGGTGAGTCAGTCGATCGGCGGAAAACTGGAAGTTGCTCCGCACTGAGTTGCGGCAATGAAAGTTGAGTTCGCTGAAACGATCGGCGCAAAAGGGCAAGTTCGTTGATTGGAGAGAAACTCCAAGTGTGCCGAGACGATCGGAGGAAATAGGTGAGTTCGACGATCGGAGACAAAGGTTTGGTGAAAGTGGTCGGCGACGAAAGGCAAGTGCACCGAAACGGTCGGTAGAGATAGGTGAGTTCGCCGACTGGAGAGAAAATTCCGGCGAAAGCGGTCGACGATGAAATCCAAGTGCGTTGAAGCGGTTGGTGGAGATAGGTGAGTCCGCTTCGGCACGAAATTTACCCCCCACATCGTTTCCGTAAAAATGCCACTACCGACTGTTTCGGCGTGTCTTGCCGAGTTGTTGCGACGCGGTCGGCGTGATTCACTTATTTGCAGCGAAATGGTCAGTGACCTTTGTTGTTTTATATTGACGTTGGCGTCATTTTACTTTTTCCAAAAACTTTTGTCATTGACCGGTCAGCGTGACTTGTTCAAATGATGCAAAATTGTAGGTACAACTCGCCAAATTGCTGTGAAATTGTCGGTGCAGATTCGTCAAAATGATGCAAAAACTCACAAAAAAATTGCGACATGTTTCGGCGTAAAAACCTGAGTTGTACTTAGCCGAAAACTCACCCTTTTCTCGAAATTCTCAAGCAAATTCAAGATTACAAGACATTTCAAGGAACCACAGACGTTCTTAATTGTGTTACCTCTACATAAGGGAATTGTCAAATTCAGATTGTCCCCATTTGTTTCTGCATAAGGTGTCTCACCAACAACTACAATTGCCATGATAGACAATATCAACAGCAAGGTCATTGATCACGATACACCCTTGCTTCAATTCATTTCATCTTGAAAGTTCCTTGATGAGATCTTGCACTGACAGTCCATTTGCTAACAATCACTCTTAGATATGCGATCTTCTTTACCTTTTCTTCAACCGTGTTCTAAATGTTGGTGTTGGCATTGGCAAGCTAGAAACATTGATTGTCACTTTTTACCCTAGAAATCACCACGTCTTACTGCACCTTCTCAACTTCAGTCTTTAATTTCTCGATGCCACTATCTGATTGATCTTCCCTTGCATGGACATCCAGTTGCACTTTTCTCAACTGCAACAAAAGGGAAAAATGAAGATTTATCACAAATATATTGAATAAGAACCAAGACTTGCTTAACAAAAAAATTCATTTATCTCCTGAGAAATGGGTTAAAGAAATTGTTTTAATGTTTAACCAAATACAGTCAATTGGGTAACATTTAACCAAATATAGTCAATTGGGTCTAGTCCGAGTGGTTGGGGTATGGAGTGTTATCCTCCCCAGTCAGGTTCTATTCCTGTAAGTGACATGTTGACAGACTTTGTAAACTACATCTATATCTCTTAGTAAGGTTGTTTTCCATCTCAATAATCTGATAAAGATCATTGATAAATGGTCCCATGGTAGCTACCATCCTTCCCAGCCCTTTTATAGTTCCATGACTTTTTTAATTGATTTCATGGAGGTACACAATTGACATTTTCCATTAATTAAATTGTACTTGCTCATTTTAGTTTCACCTTATCATTTATGGATCATAACTTCAATATCATTTATATTATGTAGTAATAAGTAAAAGACATTAATATTGTTACAATGGTCATCCTATTTCAACACCTTTATAGAGAAATTCACTAATGTGAAGATTACAAGGTCATCATCATCCAGCTCTTCCAAATGTCAAAAAGCCATGCAGTTATTTAACGATCTGGAAAAGGAGGCTATCAAGCTCTTTAAAATATTCTAAACAATAATATGATTAAGAGTCCTACCATAAACATATATGGTACATACAGGAGACATTATCATTTAGTAGACGGTTCGAATGGTTTTTCCATTGAACTCTATAAGATGTCCACCTTTGATTCCAAGGATAGGGGGAGTAGCTAAACCTCGAAGGTTGACAAGTTGGGCACCCTCAATTGCGCAGTGCTCCCCCCAAAGTGTGATGTCTATGATAAACCCAAACATGTCCCTCACGCCAACTGTTCGGCGAATGGTTTCAGAGCCATCTCTTTTGCGTATAGTTGATGCAAGTGAAACAGAAATGACAATTCCAATAAGGTCAACCATGGAATTCAGGGGTGTAGTTTGAATGTCATGGATAGATTGAAAGTGGAAGAAATGAAAAGGGATCAATGGGCACTCCTCTAAACATGGTTGAATTGTTGAGGAGGGGTTAAGGAAAATCTCAAAAGCACTTTTCAAATGGTTGTATGTTGGGTTGACTGGTTTGACTGTGCCATTTGAGATCGTGTATACTACGCCAACTTGTATTGTGTCATACAAGGATGTGGCTAAGTCATTAAAAGCAGAGATATGAATCTCATATTTGGTAGCACTAACAAGGTCAAACCCAAAGAGTTGGCCTGACCCTTTTTTATTGGTGTAGGCATTCATATTTGTCTTGGCAGTTACTCGCCCTTGGATGGTCCAATATTGTTTGGAAGGGTTGAGCGACGTGAGTTGAACTGTAGTTGCAACAAGGGTTGGGGTTGGATTTGACGAGGAAGGTATGGAAAGCGAAGGGTTTTGGAGATTAAGGGCGATGTTTTCTGGAATGGATGAACTGCTATGGGAGGTAAAGTTAGGGGTGAAGTTGAAAGGGGATGGTTCTCCAATAATTTTTGCTTCCAATGTGACAACTTTATGTTCCCGGGTAGAGAGATCCTTGAACACTTTATGTTTAGGTAAATCTAGAGGAAGTGAAAGTGAACTGTTTAGATCGAATCCTCACCTTTCTCGTATTGATAAATCTATGGTTGGAATACCTGTATTGGCTGAAAAAATTATGCAAATTCAAGCAACGGGGATCAGGATGTGCCTGCCGGAGGTTATGAGTATGTCTAATGTTCTAATTTATGTATTAGTGTCAACTTTAGGTGGAAATGTAGAAGATGCCTTGGTATCAATGTCTATTCAACCAAAATTTATTGATGGACATCAATGTAAATCTCCAATTTGTGAATGCGTTCTTGTTATGATTGCTATGGTTTTGTTTATGGCATGGTACATCTTATCACTATTGGTTTGACTCTTCAACCATTAAGCATGAAATATACTCTCAAGAGGGAAACAATCACTATTTGGATTTCTTTTATCTCTTTCCATTGAGGATTCAAGCTATTCTATTTCTTATAGTTGTTCAAATATCATTATTCTTTCAAAATTTTCTTGAATAAGTAAGAGGCTTTAACATTTGTAATAAGAACATACAACAACCGATCTATCATACGTGCACATTTTTTCCTTGGATTAGATAGAAATTTTGTTTTCAGATAATAGTGGTATTATTTGACAATATTATTTATCTCTTAATCTGCATGAGGAAAATCTCAACAACCTCTGACCCACATCCTTGGAAGCAAAGAACTGAGTTGGAAATCTCTAAAAATTCTTAGAATCAAATATACTAGATGTGGAAATTGCTTAATCTTGTTGCCGTGGGATATTTGAAAATGTTGAATCCATGTAGATTCAAAAACATAATTTGAACACTTTCAAATTTAAATTTTCTCAAAAAAATGACCAAAACACATTGAAAAGTACAAAACCTAAAATATATAAAGTGATCCTTTGAAGTATTAAATATAAATGATTAAAAAAGCTACTTTGTAATTTTTTAAATGGTTAAATTCACAATTAATTTTTTTGTTTGACATAGCTACCTCCATCCATTTTATGTAATGTAATTATTAATAATTCATTTCATGTAGATATAATTATTAATAATTCTAATTTATTATTTTTTAAAAGAAACAAACCTATAATATCACTCACTTTAATTTTTAATTTTATGTTAAATTAAAATAGTTAAATTCATCCCTTTTGAATTTATAGAATCAATATCCTACGATTTCTTATAGAATTTTGAGAAACTTGTAACTTAACTTTAACGCACACTCAACTGAATTAATATAAATATGGGACCAATAATCCATGTTTTAATGGTATTTCAAACTGATGTCACTATGCAACCAGGTCCCATGATTTGTGGTTGTATGATTTCTAGTTGTATGTGGGCAAAAACATTTATGGAATGTAAATCTTTAACGTAAGCTCACCCAAACTTGCATAAATATGACACGAGACATATGCTTCTAAAGTATTCATGTTTAGAACCAAAAAAGGTGGGTACAACACTATTTTCTCCCAAACTTAAATTTAGTTGTCCCTAAGCTAACAATATTACACGTTGCAACTAAATTCCAAGTGGCCACCATTTACCGTCCCAGAAATTCCATGTGTTGTTAAGGCAAAGGCGAGATGTGTGCTTTGAATCTTTAAAATTAGTCCAAATCCAACATTAATGAGCTAATTTCGTGGCTACTTCAAAAACAAACTTTATGACAACAACTCCAAATCTAGCATTAATGAACTTAATTCGTGTCTATTGCAGGCTTATCGCAACACGCTAAGCCAGGAAAATTATGATTGAACCGAACATGATACTAAATACGTGGCTATTGTAGGTTAATAAGTAAAGAAAATAATCATGGTTTTATATTAGTGGCATTGAACATTAAATTGATGGAAATAATTGAAAAATATCCTATTTTTTTAGACATGTCGGTATAAATAGACATACAGAGACAAGGAACTTCGAAGAGGTGGTACTCTGTAATTTGGATTCTGTCGACTGGAGAGGTCGTGGAGCACTGAAGTCAATTTGTGAAGAGCCAACACTGAAGTGAGTTTAACAGGTAATGTTCTATTGTATTTTCTGCCTCTATGAAACGCTGTTAATTTTCTGCCTCTATGAAATGCTGTTAATTTTCTAATAAATAGTGTTGAAGTGACTTTAACCGGTGATGTTCTACGGCATTTTCTGCCTCTATGAAACGCTGTTAGTTTTCTAATAAATAGTGCATAGCAATTTAGAGATGAAGCCTCATTGTTTTACTTGATCACTCCTTTCCCCAGTTTCGTTTAACTTATTTCTCTAGCACTTCCCAATCTTGGAATTGGTTCGAAGCCAGAAGAAGTTTCTTTCCTGCTCTTTGAAATGGGGATGTCGGAACTCATTTTTCTGTTTGTAAATTTGGGGTGTTCTCATTTATATACGCTATTTTTTAATAAGTATACGTCACATTTTGGTCTCTCACTAGGGCAATTAGCCATGTTGTTTTCTAATCTCTTTTGTATTATCACCGCAGCAATCAGAAACATAAGGAGTGCACAAAATATCCTCTGAAGAAAGTATGACAAGCCAAGATACTCCAAACTTAAGCCAAAGCTATAATGAACAGATTAGGCCGCTTTTGGATGGGATTGATACAGTTAGGAAACTAGGAGTAGTGAATGAGGGCATCCGGCTACCCACAATTGTTGTTATTGAGGGGCTATTTGTAAAGAGAACGTAGCTCTTCCTGCTGGTGTTGCGGCTCTCATGGTAGGTAACCCATTTAATTTATGTTTTAAAACTAAACCTCTTCTGTCCAGATTTTATATCTTATCTGGTCATCCGATGTTGCACATGAAGCTTATGGGGAATGTTACGAGCAGGGCTACGCACAATGCAGCAGACGCTAACCCTGGAGACCACGAGCATCTTGAATCATGCCATAGTAGAAGCTTGTCACTGCGGGAACGCCCAAACTATTCCTCTACATGTTGCTGTGACATTGTTGGTGGAAACATGGAAAGTCAGGGAAACGAAGAGGGATCTTTGGTAACGGAGGGAGCCGAGGTAGCTGGTAAAGGGAGGCGGCTGCGAATATGGGAGCGACAACGAGAGAGAAGCTCAGGTGGAGATGGCCGCGAAGGAGACGGGGGCCCGTGAAGGATGGGGTCCAATAGGGACAGCAAATGGGCCGTGGATGGAGGTAGTGGCCACCGCAAAGGATAAAGGAACAGGCCGTGGGCTATGGGAAGACGTGGACGAGCGAGAGAGCAGCGGTCTGCCGAGGAGGGAGCCCGGAATGGTGGACGTGGGGAGCAGCGAGAGCAGGAAGAGGCTGTGGGTTATGGAGCGGGATTGGAGGAATGATCACGGTCGAGCGGGATGGCAAGGGAGCTGGCGGTGGAGGTAAGACCGTGCAGTATTTGAGAAGGTTGTGAGAAAGGAAGAGGCCGGCGGAGTTGGGTAAGAAAAGGCACCATCCACACGTGGCTAGATTCCATTCGCTGTATGAGCGAGGAATCTAGCCCATGTGGAGGTCATGCTTCTCCATGGTGAATGCCTACGGCGTAATTATTGTTAGAAAAATAATAAAATTTAATTATAAATAAAATATATTTATCATAATAAAATTTAATTATAAATAAAATATATTTATCATAATAAAATTTAATTATAAATAAAATATATTTATCATAATAAAATTTAATTATAAATAAAATATATTTATCAATTATATGGTTTGTCAAATGTTTGGTAAAGACTATGAAAATGCCATTTTTTCTTCTTATTTTATTCTTGTCAGCGTTTATTAAAATAAAAATCTTTTCACACAAATAGCTTATTATTAAGTGCTTTCAGTAGATGTAGACCTAATCGGAATCTCGAGAAAATTGCTGTCAGTAAACGTGGTGAGAAGCAAATTTGAAAATTATACTTTAAAATTATTATAGACTTAATTCTTTTAGATTTAAAATTTATTTTTTATAACTAATTAAAAATGCGTATTTACTAGTAAATATAAAACAAATCACAAATTAAAAATGTCAACATCATTGATGTTATTAGTCCCTGCCATGCAGGGACTATAGGGATCAGATGGTCTTTAAAACTGAGTTGACTTTTAATAGTTTCTTATAGGGATCGGATGGTCTTTAAAACTAAGTTGACTTTTAATAGTTTCTTCATGTTTAGAGTTGTTTTCTTATATTTTAAAAATATCTATATTAAATTTTTGATTGGCTAAGAGGTTTGATGTGACAAATTGCTCTTGGTGGGAGGTGACATTTCCTTAAAAAAAAACAACAACTTAAAATTGACAAGTATCTACATGCATTAAAAACTGCTTCACCTGTATTAAAAATTGGTTTTAAACTTGATCACTTTCTCCATTTTGTGCTTTGTTCATTAAAAACACTCTGACATGCATCATTATGATAGGATCTTGATATCGGATATCACTGCTCATTTATTTTTAATGCATATAAATCTTCATTTTTCTCTTTATATGGTAATTGTTATTTGTTATTATCGTTGCAAAACCCTTCTAGTGTATTCCATTCACTATTGTTTGGAATCCAACTGCATGCTTGGTATGTAACCATCCCTCGACCGGGTCGAATTAACTCTTGTCACAGATGGCAGGGTTTACATATTATTATTGGGGTTGTTTACTTGTATAACATATATATTGCAACTTCATAAAATTTTGAGTGTTAATTCTCCTTTTTATACTTTGCAAAAATGTTTTTCAAAATTTTATATTTTATATTTTTTATAGTTTAAATCCTTTAACCGATAATTTTTATCTGGTTTATAATAAACATATTTTTTTTAAAACAGAAATGTTTTTAAAATTTCAAATTCTTATTTTTTCATTGGTTTAATCTTTGAACCTACAAATTTTTTTTTTCAGAGAAAAAAAAACCGTACTTTTGTTATTTCCATGAAATCAAAAAGTACATAGCACTTGCCAAGTATAATACTTGGGCTCATGTAAAACATCTGATACATACGTATATAATTTTTTCTATTTCATAATCCTCTATCAAGAACTAGAAATATATACAATCCATTTGCTAGACAAAATTAATGTCATATCAAGCCATCAAAACAGAAAAAACACAGCTTAAAACACTTCGGAAAAAAAGGAACTCATAGAACCAGAAAAAGCCATCTGCTCGTCCACCCATTCTTCCCTATGGAGGACCCCAGGATCACCATCAAGTGCTTCTTTAGACTGGGAATCTATATGTGTGTTCAATAGTAAGATCGAGAAACCTGTTCACCATACCAGAAATTCTTTGACACCAGTGATGGATAAAGACGTTGTCAAGTTGAAAAATCTTGTTGGCCCATTTGACAATTACCAAAGAGTCACCAAAAATTCTTACTGAATCTATGCCAAAGAGAAGAGCCACCTTTAAAACCTCCCAAAGCCCCAGAATTTCAGCCTTAGTATTTGTACCTATTCCGCATGCAAGGCGAAATTTGAGAGTGTATTCCTTACCACAGCTGATTGTGAATCCAAGACCACACTTGTTTTTTGCTGAAGCACCGTAAAAAAAACATATAAATTTCCCATTATCTTCCACATTTAAAATACTTAATCTCTGCAGATTCCGAGTACTTATAACATCTTTTGCATATGTGTGATACAGTTTCCAGAATGATAACAAAGATTGCTTCAATGAAGGATCATTATTCTAAAAAATAGCAACATTCTGAGATTTCCATATACTCCATGCAAACATACCTGGCACAAGTATGAATCTTCGATGCTTTTGTATCCATATATGGTATGCCAAATCAAAATCCAGAGCAGGCCATTCATCATCAATCTTTAGAGTAGCACAAATCGCCTTCCAAATACCCAAAGAAAAATCACACTGAAAGAACAAATGATTTATAGACTCATCACATTTCCTGCATAGTAAACACATGCTTGGACCATGTTCACCTCGACGCATCAGATTTTCCCATGTGAGAATTTTTTTGTTAAAGAGAAGCCAAAGGAAACATTTGATTTTTATAGGGAGTTTCCATTTCCATAGCCCTGTGTACCACCACTTTCTTTGACCATCTGCATGACTATCTACAATTGCCATATAAGCCAAGCTAGCAGTAACTTGACCACTTCTAGAATTTTTTTCGCATGCTAACTTGTCCAGATCTGTAGTAAGCCGAATTCCTGCCAAGTTGATATTTTGTATATATAAGTTCCATTCTTCTTCCCATCAACCAGCTAAACCAAGATCAAAAGCCATGATCCAATATGAGCGATCTGGAACCTACTTGTTAGATCTCTTAAATTGATTCAATGTAAAAATACCATAGTTTGAAAAAAAAATTGAAGATCCTGAGACAAATACAATCACCATTGACTCCCAAAATGGGATCAATACCAACAATTATATTGCTCCTGCTGCCCACCTGCCATGCCAACTGAGAGCTTATCCAGGGAAGTATTTTCAAGAACCCATTCCAAATGAAATCTGAGACATTACACACAGTAATAGGAGGGTTCCTTATCTGGTTTATATTAGAATGGTCAAAATAAAATTATTTTAAAAATAACAAATTTCAAAAAGACTTTATAATGACACTTACAATAATGTGAAACATGATATATTGTCATATCAAAAATTATTTCATAAATTAAAAAAAAAATCTACACAAAATCATATTTTGTCAATCTTATTAAATACCAATAATCATTGCATTGCATTTCTATGCATGCCACCATTAATTTGGTCTACGGAAACGCTAGTTGTTGTTCATATGGTCTCTGTCATCGGAACCGCTAGTTGTTGTTCCTATGGTCTCTTTTATACCCACGGTGTTTTCATACACCATTAATTCAATATTTGGAACTATCAGTTTTTGTTCTACCGTTCTGTCATAACTAAGGTGTCTCATTAAGAAGTGAATGCCTCAAAGGTGATATAAAAATCACATGTAGGTCAAATTGATCCGATAGTCATAATGGGCTGGTGCAAGCTAATGCTGGCCACTCATGACGCGTTAGTCGCAATGGACTTCTGGAAAAACAGAAATCTGAACGTCAAAAAACAATATTAGAGCTACCTACACAACTTTTTGGAATGTGGTGCAAGAAGATCAAACGTAGAAAATCGGATTACCTTTCAGAATATATAAATATTATTTATGGAAATTAAGTATAACTCCCAAAAAATGGGGTTATCATAAGGTTGGCATGTTATTTTTTTAAGAAAATATAATGAATATGTTTGCGTTATCCCTCTGGTTCGGTATTCAAATGGTGGATTTTTGTTAAAAAAATTATATACAGTTGTAGATAACAGGCCGTTTTAGTGTGGAGTTATTTTTCCATATTTATTTATGTTAATTTTAATTTCGTTTTTAATTAAGGAAGTCAGCCCATCCCTAAAATGATGAGGCCCAACGTTAGCCCTCGATATCATGGTCTTAACCTAATCAATCAACAATTTTTTTTTAGGATGTATGTTTTTGTGTGTACTTGTGTGGGTTCTTTTCCGTTTTCAAAATAGGTGAGCCAATAAAAAGTTATAGACGGAAGAAATAACCTACTCTTTGTGTAAGATTGACGTTAGTGCAATTGAAATTAACTAAAAAATAGGAGCAAATAATAGTTTTAATAAAAAATTACATATTTGGAATCTGCACACATAGTTCTACAAGTGTGTGCAATTTCATTTGCAGTGGACAAGTGTAGCATACGCAGAATCATGCTCGAAACAAAAGAAGTTATAGAATAAGATGTATTTTGTTATAAGATGTATTTTTTTATATTATTATATGTATTTTGGCAACCCGAACCTAAAACCGTAGCAGCCAAGTCATCCACCACGTTGGTGGGAAACGAATTACCCACCAAAATTTAAAAACTAAACTTGCGCGTGCGCGTGTATTTAAAAAGCGTGTACGCACAAAATGGCGCACATGCGTCCAACAACGCGTATGCGTCCAAATGCGCGCACGCGCAAAATGGTGCGTGCGTGTTGTTTTTACTAAAGTTTGAAATTTTCCATATTGATTAAATAATTTTATAAAATATATATTTTTTAATAATTAATAATGTTTTAAATTGAATTAAATTAAATTTATATTAAATTTATATGATGATGATGAGGAGGAGGATGGGGATGATGACGATGATGTTGATGATGATGATGGGGATGATGATGAGGAGGAGGATGGGGATGACGATGAGGAGGAGGATGGGGATGATGACGATGATGTTGATGATGATGATGGGGATGATGATGATGAGGATGATGGGGATGATGACAATGATCTTGATAATGATGATGAGAATGATGGGGATGATGACGATGATGTTGATGACGAGAATGAGGATGATGATGCTGATGACGACGAAGATGATTATGACGATGACGATGGAGATGATGATGATGACGTGGATGATGACGAGGAAAAGGACGATGATGATGAGGATGATGATGATGATCATATTTGTCATCGTCAGCATCATCATCTTCATCTTCGTACTCATCTTCATCATCATCCTCATACTCATCATCATCATCATCATCATCTTCGTCATCATCATCATCTTCGTCATCATCATCATTATCAATGATGATGATGAAGAAGATGATGATGACGATTGAAGATGATGATGTTGACGATGATGATGACGATTAATAATGATGATGATGACGAAGAAGATGATGATGATGCTGCTGCTGCTGATGATGATGATGATGACAATGGTGATGATGTTGATGATGATGAGGAACAAGGTGATGACGACGATGATGATGATGGAGATGATGATGATGATGATGATGACGATGATGATGATGTTGACGATGAAGATGATGATGATGTTAATGATGAAGACGATGACCAAGATGATGATGATGATGATGACGGGGATGAGGATGAGGATGAGGATGCGGATGAGGATGATGATGATGATGATGATGATGATGATGATGATGATGATGATGATGATGATGATGATGTTGATGATGAAGACGATGACTAAGATGGTGATGATGATGATCATGGCGATGATGATGATGGGGATGAGGATGAGGATGAGGATGATGATGATGATGATGAGCAAGTGGGTGATGATGATGATCATCATCATATTCATCATCATTAACATCATCATCTTGATCTTCGTACTCATCTGCATCACCATCCATCATCTTCATCATCATCATCATTGATAATGATGATGATGACGAAGATGATAATGATGATGATGACGAAGATGATGGATGATGATGAAGATGATGATGATGACGTTGATGATGATGATGATGATGATGGCCAAGATGATGGTGGTGATGATGATGAGGATGGGGATGATGACGAGGAAGTGGGGGATAACGATGATGATGACTATGGAAAGGATGATGATGATGATGACGAGGATGATGATGTTGAGGTTGATGATGACAAAGATGATTATGATGATGAGGAGGAGGAGGAGGAGGATGAGGATGATGATGGTGATCATATTCGTCATCATCAACATCATCATCTTCATCTTCTTACTCATCTGCATCATCATCCATCATCTTCATCTTCATCATCATTGATAATGATGATGATGATGATGTCATCATTGATAATGATGATGACGATGAAGATGATGGATGATGATGAAGATGATGATGATGACGTTGATGATGATGATGATGATGAAGATGATGGCCAAGATGATGATGGTTATGATGATGAGGATGGGGATAATGACGAGGAAGTGGGGGATAACGATGATGATAACTATGGAAACGATGATGATGACATGGATGATGACGATGACGATGACATGGATGATGACGATGATGAGGATGATGATGATGAGGATGATGATGATGAAGATGATTATGATGAGGATGATGAGGAGGAGGATGAGGAGGATGATGATGGTGATCATATTCATCATCATCAACATCATCATCTTCATCTTCGTACTCATCTGCACCATCATCCATCATTAATGATGATGATGATGATGTCATCATTGATAGTGATGATGATGACGAAGATGATGATGATCATGATGACGAAGATGATGGATGATGATGAAGATGATGATGATGATGTTGATGATGATGATGAAGATGATGGCCAAGATGTTGATGGTGATGATGATGAGGATGGGGATGATGACGAGGAAGTGGGGGATAACGATGATGATGACTATGGAAACGATGATGATGACGTGGATGGTGACGATTAGGATGATGATGACGAAGATGATTATGATGATGAGGAGGAGGAGGAGGAGGATGATGAGGATGATGATGGTGATAATATTTTTCATCATCAACATCATCATATTCATCTTCGTACTCATCTGCATCATCATCCATCATCTTCATCATCATCATCATTGATAATGATGATGATGACAAAGATGATGATGATGATGAAGATGATGATGATGATGAAGATGATGAAGAAGATGATGGATGATGATGATGCCGATGATGATGATGTTGATGATGACCAAGATGATGTCGAGGAGGAGGAGGAGGATGAGGATGATGATGAGGAAGTGGGTGATAACGATGATGATGATGATGATGACGAGGATGATGATGACGATGATGATGATGATGATGATGATGATGATGATGATGATGCTGACAATGACGAAGATGATTATGAGGAGGAGGAGGAGGCTCCTTGTAGAGGGATAGTGTCATGGATTCTATGTGTTATTGATGACGTGTGAGGTCTAGAATTTTCAATTAAGGCCCAGGTGGAATTCAATTGAGCTCAATATGTTTCAATAAGATCTTGAGGAACCGGTTTTCATTCTTCGATGATGTTAAATGCTTTTCAACATATCCACGATCTTGCATGGTAGGTTGAGGATGCATTCATGGCATTCAATATTTACAAAAGATGTGTTTTGTCAAAATGAAATTCAATTTGCCTCTTTGATGAATCCTCCTCTACAAGATTTCATTTATTGCATGAATGTCATAGACTCACAGAAACTCTAAACAACACTCAATGGCATGCAACTATAACCACAAACCAAGCAGAGGTTGATTTTATGCATTGATATAGAGAGGTGGTAGTAGGTAGACAATATGGAGAAACAATGAGTTAGAAAAAACATTTGGACCAAAGTACCACAATGCTTATTAATAAAATTTAAAAAAACAAGTTCTGGCTCAGGAATTGTGGTTTATCACCACGTTTCTCTTCGACACTCACCATCAAAATACGTATAAAAATAACATGTCTTTACATCCTCTTCCTTTTAAATCCTCATCGCATAGTAATAAATAAGGATTATTATGCATGCACATCCTCACCTTACAATGTCAATTGGGTCTAGGTGCATAGACAACCATAAATTATCAAATGTGTCAAAGAGTAAGCCTTTTCAATAAAAATTAAGACCCACCCTTCAAACTTAATCACCGAGTCCAATTTATGCAAATATTTTCGAAGTGGGGGGAAGGTTTGGCATTAAATGGTGTAAACATTGGGGAATAAATGGTTTATATGTTGTACAAGGGCGTGTGCGCGGGTTTGGGCATGTGCGTGGGTTTAGGCACGTGCGCAGGTTTGGGCGCGTGCACATGTTTTAACACGCGTGCGTGGCCCTGTTACTAGTTAAAAAAAATAGAGCTCTCTGTTTCCCGGGAATTCTACCAAAATCATGGGTTTCACTTCTTCCGCGGATTTCAAGCTCTCAGAGGTTGATCTATTGGACACAAAAT
The DNA here is from genome assembly GCA_027924585.1 of Larix kaempferi. Lineage (NCBI taxonomy): Eukaryota > Viridiplantae > Streptophyta > Pinopsida > Pinales > Pinaceae > Larix > Larix kaempferi. The sequence goes on from BSBM01000076.1 coordinate 5,531,722, forward strand.
CACCCTTGGAATCTATCAAACATCTTCAGTGATCTTGTAATCTAGTGGATTCATTCAAGCTACTAGTTTCCATTGCAAGTGGAGATCATTTCTATAGAGGTATGGTGAATTGTAAATGAGTCTTTTCATTCAAAAGATTTGAGATGAGCCCATGCCTTTTTGTTTTTGTCATATTCCCACAACAATATCCATGCATAGACAACAATGAATTTGACAAGAAGATTTCCCAAGTTCACATCTAAAAAAACTCATATGAACACTAGACAAGATGAAGTATGCAACCTCCTCATTCTGTAATTAGTTCCCAAGTTAATTTTGTTCTTTTCACCTCATATTATGCTAGCAAAAAAAACCACACACTCACTAAACATAACTAAAAATATCACTTCAACTCATCCACAAAACCTCAACTCTCTCATCTCTTATTCAATACCATTGTATGGAATGAGGATATCTGTAAGTATATGCACCTTTCCTTTCTCTATGAATCCAAATATGATAATTTTCATCCATATTTACCATCCTTACAATATCCCCTCACCTCTAACAATGATTTCTTTTCCAAAAACCAAGACTTCCCCACTTCATGCTCTATTCAACATGATGATTGTTGGTATAGTCCCTAGTTTCCCACTCTCCAACACCTCCCCACCCTAGATATTGCACATTGAAAGGTCAAATTATATTTCTCCTAATCACCCTTCCCAAGACCATGATCTTTGTTAGAAACCTTTGCATCCTCCTAAAGGTTTTTCACAAAACAAGGTATACATTCATTCTATTGTGATGCATTGTTGAATTCAACCATGGGTATTTTAAACTCAAAACCACAGTCTATCATCTCAAGGTTTATAGATCTAAGGAAATAGTTTGTTGTTGTTTCTTCAACTCCTTAATGTGTTATATAACCTAGTAATTTACGATGCTAAAGGACATTGCCTCAAATGGAAGGATATACCATTCCACTAGGAAGACAAAGCAATCAAACTAGGTGCAAAGTCCTAGAATTGATAACATTAAGGGAGAAAGCAAAAAATGCAATTAATTAAGGTTACCTTATTTGATGTAGAAAAACTATCAAACTATTCCCAAGGCATCTCTAGCTATCTCTATTGTAGGGTGTTACTACCATAATTTTTATGAATTCATGGCCAGGAAAGACATTAGTTTCTCCTCTCTACACTTGACCAAACATCATCTATATTGATTGGAATTGTAAGGGATAATGATGTTTATTCGAACACAAATAAATGAACATAGTCTATAGTTGTATATGTTAATTTGTAAAGTGGTAAGCTATGTTGGAATGTGTCAGGTTCATTGTATAATGGCACTAATATCTCATTTTTTGTTTCTTTTGCAGGGGTAGGCCTGATAGTTGTGTTAAAGAGACTTTTGGAGATGGGAAACTCATGAAACACAAAAAAAGAAGAAGAAGGAATCTGCCCATTGAAAAGGTCAATGACTTAAGAGAAAAGGCCAGGTTGGGAATGGAAAGATTGAGACATGGTCCTATCATTTCCCCAGATCCTGCCACTAATCCTAACACAGTTGTTGACATGACAACCTCTTGTTCAGAACCATGGGTAAAGCGGTCGCGTCCAACGGACCCAACTCAAATTCCAACATCAACACAATCTCCAACCAACAATCCATCAACGAGTCATTTTGAAGTTCCTCACGACACAAGAATTTTGGGAGATGTTGCATGTGTAGAGATGGACATACAAGCCTTGCTTAATTTTCAATCTCCCCAAGAAGACCACAAACTTGTTGACCACACTCCCATTATGGCCCAATCTATGAACGAAGCACCACAACAAACAAGCTCTGGTATTCATGTCTCATGTCCACCCTCCCTACCTCGACTGTCTAGTGCAAGAAGAAGAACTCCTAGACGTATTCATGTGGATGAGAGTGCTATGTCGGGGCTTGAAGGCAAGTTTCCAAAATGCAATATCGAATGGCAATGCAACAAAATTGTGAAAGAATATTTTGAATCCAAAGTTGATGCAGGTAAATGTCAATTATTGCTATGTTTGTTAAAGTCACGTTCTTTAGCTGTTGTTAGGAGAATTTTGGGAACAAATATGGTTAAAGTTCAGAGGCCAACAGTCATATTGTTAGAAATATCTAATCTGCATTTAATGCGATTGGGAAGAAGTCTCGTACAAAAGATCTTTGTGCGGCTGGTCGTGTTTTAGCGAAATCAGTTGTAAGCAAGTCCACAAGGCAACGTCGCCTGCTATCACACACTTCTCACATACTCAAATTAAATAGAAAAACTATTAAAAAGTACTCTATTATAAGAGAAAATCTTGACACTCCGGGTGGAAACGATTGTTGGGCTTTTGTTGGTAGGTTGCCTCGTGCAGATAGGAAGCTAATTGATGCTGTTAAGGAGTTAGTACAAAAGTTTTGGCATGATCATACTAGACCTTCATCAAACCAAATAGATGTGCTAAAACTGAGAAAAGGTTCTACTGAACGTGAGCCCCATGTTAAACACTTCCTTGACACCACATAGACTAAACTCTATGAGAGATTCAGGAATGAGCACACACAATTGAACCTTGGCCAAAGGTCCTTTGAGAAATGCAAACCATGGTATGTTCGTATATGCATTGATCGGAACACTTGTTGTGGTAGATACCACGTAGAATATGAATATTATTATGACACATATAAACATATATTTTGTGATTTGCATACTAACATTGTGCAGGGCTGCAATGAATCCATACTACCACCGAATGCATCAAGAGACTTTATCCACAACATCATGTGTCCAAGGCCCGAAGGACAAAAGTATTATAAAAAATCGCGTCTATATGGGACATGTTCTATGTGCAGTGGGTTTTCTCTTTTGAACCGTTGCATTCATGAAAGCAAGGACACAGAATTTGGCATGATGGGTGTGAAGATGCAGAGCTTCAAGTACATGACCTATCAATTAGACAGTGTCAGAGAATGTAAAAAGATTGCATTGGTAAAGTCACAGGTACAAATGAATATTGCATATTTTTCATATTACACATTCAATTTATGGCATATACATTTTCCCAAAGGCCACATTGTAATATTTCCTTTGTTTCCATGGTAACAGGTACCGGTATGTGACTTCTTGACGGAATTCTATGAGAAAACCGAGCAGTATGTTCAACATGTGCATGTAGCGCGATGGCAAGATGAGCAGTACAGAAAATGCAGGGACACATTTCCCGTTGGAACCATAGTGTCAATTGTGGATTTTGCAGAAAATTACACCCTTCAGCCACAAAATGAAATCCAGAGTCAATACTACCATTCAAACCATGTCAGCATCATGGTACATATTATGTATAGGCATGGGCCAGAGAGCAGCAATGACAAGAGGATAATACTGAAGGAGACAAACTTTTACATAAGTGATGATAGAACCCATGATCTGCATTATGTGCAACATTGTTTTCGAATTTTCTATGATCAGTTGAAGGAGAGAGATATACAGATGGATCAGCATTGGATATGGTCGGATGGTTGTGCGGGGCAGTTCAAAAATGCCCAAGTATTCCAATGGATGAGTACTTTGCATAAGACTTGCAATGTGTCGCATATCTGGAACTATTTTGAGACCGAGCACGGAAAATGTGAGCATGATGGGGCCGGTGCATGCATCAAGACCACACTACAAAGGGAAGAGATGAGGTTTGACAGGGAACCTCATATCCGAAATGCAAAATCCATAGTTCAATGGTGCTCCGTAACAATGTCAGAACGATCAAGAGATCAACAAACATCATCAGTGGCAGGACGTGTGGCGAGAAATTTTTGGCTAGTGGTTGACATAGATCGATCGCGTTCCTATAGTTGCGGCATAGTATAAGGAACACATGGATTTCATTCAGTTTGAAGCTCAAACAACCACATATTTGAAATATGGACGCGGAAGCTTGCATGCTTTTGTAACCCTTGCAGCAGCGGTGAATGGGATGAATGTGAATGCATGGATTGGGTTGATGAATGGGATCGTGTGTCACTTGCAGTAGACCAACGTGCAGTTGTTGAAACAACCCAGTTAGAGGAGGGCTAGTCAACAATTTCTACAGACTACGATCATATCTCAGATCTTGTACAACCAGGACACATATACGTAGTTGTTGCACCAAAAGACAATGAATGGGGCGTGGATTATTGGTTGGGACAGTGCATCCAAGGTAAGCAAACCCTCTACGGATCATTAATCGACGATGAAGGAATTGAATTTCCTACTGGATCGATGGTGGTTAAGGGGGAATATCTTACACTAGATGGGAAGTCAAGAAAGACTAACGGGCATGTATTCATGGATTACAGACCAGGTTCAGTGGTGTATCACTTCACAAACTTGATCGTTGGCACAAACATCCATCTTCAGACAATGTCTAGCAAGAGCTCAACCAAGGTACGCTACTACCTACCTCATTCAGAGCACGAGAGATTGATGGAGACAATTAGCAATAGAGAGGATCCATATGGATTTATTTAATGAGGCCAGTCAACTTTACATAAGAGAAAGAATTGCATCAAAGAATGTTATGTTCTACATCGAGGTATGTGTAGTTTTATGTTATTTCGTTGGTACATGCATTTTTTGTTGATACATACATACATACATGTCTTTGCTATGTTTTTAATTTTTCCTATATGTATTAAACTGTTCCATGCTTCTCTTTTATGTTGAATAAAATGGTGATGTGATTTGGATCAAATTTGAGTAAATTGAGTTAGTATTTTCTTAAATATATCTATTTATGTTTTTAGCATTTGAAGATAGTGGTTTCGATAGGTTTTCAAGATTAGAATTACCTAGTTTTTAGGAAATTTTTTGAAGTACATAGTCTATTACAATGGTCTTGAAAATTTAACTTGGTAGATGAAACCTTCTAGGAATCCATGTATGGATAGAAGGGTCTTCCACTTGGGGTAGGGAGTTATCATAAGGTTTCAAGGGTGGTATTTTTGAGGTATATACTTGAGAGGGACTTGTAATCATCATAGATAACCACTTAGAGGGACTTGTCATCATCATCTCTAGTCTCCTCATCAACATCTCCATCATCATCATCTTCTTCATCATCACCATCACCATCACCACCATTGTCAACGTCTTCATCATCGCCACCATCGTCAACGTCTTCATCATCGCCACCATCTTCATCATCAACATTAACTCTAACTCTAACCCTAATTCAATTTCCTTCTATAACTCTAGCCCCAACCCTCACCCCAACCCTAGCACTAATCCATCTTCTTCATCATCGCCATCACCATCACCATCACTGTCACCATCACCGTCACCATCACGATTGTAGAGTTGGCCCCCGTGTGCAAAAATTGCACACTCCCTCACTGAGAAAAACTCTAGTTTCAAAGATGGATGTACAAGATGGCACCGGGGCCATGGGACCGGAGGAGAGGGGAACCCTTGGCACTATCCCGGTGTCTTGAAACCAACGGAGTTGACGGTTCATCGATTGGAGCCACGGTCGTCATTCTATGGCTCGTTCTATCTTGCATCCAAAAGGCCTTCAGGGACACCTGCTGGATACCTGTCGGGGGCATAGAAGTCCAACCGTGCAGCAAAACTGGGCTCCGGGGAGTCTTGTAGGTGTGTCTAGGCAGGTTCCGGTTGGGAATGTTGCCCGTAAGTGCCCGGCGGACGATATTGCAGAGTTGACCCCCGTGTGCAAAAATTGCACACTCCCTCACTAAGCAAAACCCTAGTTTCCAAGATGGAAGTTCAAGATGGCACTGGGGCCACGGGACCGAAGGAGAGGGGTGCCACTAGCACTATCCTGATGTCCTGAATCCAACGGAGTTGACGGTTTGTCGATTGGAGCCATGGTCGTCATTATATGGCTCGTTCCATCTCGCATCCAAAAGGCCTTCAGGGACACCTATTGGATACCTGCCGGGGGCATAGAAGTCCAACCATGCAGCAAAACCGGGCTCCGGGGAGTCCTGCAGGTGTGTCTAGGCAGGTTCCGGCTAGGAACAATGGCCATAAGTGTCCGACGGACGATTTTGCATAGTTGACCCCCATGTGCAAAAATTGCACACTCCCTCACTAAGCAAAACCCTAGTTTCCAAGATGGATGTTCAAGATGGCACCAGGGCAACGAGACCTGAGGAGAGGGGTGCCCCTAGCACTATCCCGACATCCTGAATCCAATGGAGTCGACGGTTTGTCGATCGGAGCCACGTTCATCATTCTATGTCTCGTTCTATCTTGCATCCAAAAGGCCTTCAGGGACACCTGCTGGATACCTGCCAAGAGCATAGAAGTCCAACCATGCATCAAAATCGGGTTCCGAGGAGTCGTGTAGGTGTGTCTAGGAAGGTTCCGGTTGGGAACGCTAGCCATAAGTACCAGCTGGACTATTTTCCAAAGTTGACCCCAATGTGAGGGCCATCCAAATTTGCTCAAGGGGGCCATTTCTTGTCCGAATGCCCGTGGGCGTGCATGGCCACCGTGGATAGGTCAATTGTGGCCACGTGGACTTGTGGGGGCCGACGGAATCCAAGTCCGCTCGCCGGTTTGAGTTCCGTGGCCCCAGAGTGCTTGACTAGAATGCCCGTGGCATCCGTACCGTGGCTCAGTTCGCAAATCCGTCGACTCTAGTGGGTTTTAGCTAGGGGACCCCCCACAGCGTCCCCCAGAGACCCAGAAGCGGTGCCAATGAGCCATCTCCAGAGCTAGGGTTTTTCTCAGTGATGGCCATTCCATATTCTCTTAAGGGGGCCATTACTCGTCCGGAGGCCCCCGGGCGTGCGTGGCCATGTGGACCTGTGGGGGTTGACGAAATCCAAGTCCGCTCACCGGTTTGGGTTCCGTGGCCCTGAGGAAAATCCTCTAGGTGTCCCTGAACGGCCCTAGGGTGCCCGACTAGAATTCCCATAGCACCCGGATTGTGGCTCGGTTCGCGAATCCGTCGACTCCGGCTGGTCCGGGACGACAGGTTTCAGCTAGGGGACCCCCCCACAGCGTGCCCCGAAGACCCGGAAGCGGTGCCAATGGGCCATCCCCGGAGCTAGGGTTTTGCTCAGTGAAGGCCATTCCAGATTTTCTCAAGGGGGCCATTTCTCGTCCGGAGGCAAAAGAAGATCAATTTTCGACAAAACAATGTAGTTAGCAGAAGAAGATAAATTTTCGACAAAACAATGTAGTTATTACATGTGGAGGCAGCGGTTTCCCATGGAAAAGGAGTGTAGGGTTGAGCAGAGGAAAGGTGTTGGGAAATGGGCTATTACATTAGCTTTTCCAATGGGAAAGCGGTTTATAGAAGGAAATATGGCGGCTATAGGTATATATGCTTTTCTTCCAATGGAAATAGGATTTCCCTCAGAAGAAAAGCGTATATACCTACAGCTGTCAAAGCATAGATACCTACATCTTTCGGAAAAGCTAATGTAATAGCCCATTTCCCAACATCTTTCCTCTGCTCAACCCTACACTTGTTTTCCATGGGAAACCTCTGCCTCCACATGTAATAACTACATTGTTTTGTCAAAAATTGATCTTCTTCTGCTAACTACATTGTTTTGTCGAAAATTGATCTTCTTCTACCTCCGGACGAGAAATGGCCCCCTTGAGCAAATCTGGAATGGCCTTCACTGAACAAAACCCTAGCTCCAGGGATGGCCCATTGGCACCGCTTCCAGGTCTTCGGGGCACGCTGTGGGGGGTCCCCTAGCTGAAACCCGCCGTCTCGGACCAACCGGAGTCGATGGATTCGCGAACCGAGCCACGGTCCGGGTGCTACGGGCATTCTAGTAGGGCACCCCAGGGCCATTGAGGGACACCTAGAGGATTTGCCTCAGGGCCACAGAACCCAAACCGGCGAGCGGACTTGGATTTCGTCAGCCCCCATAGGTTCACATGGCCACAGTGGACTTGTCCACGGCAGCCATGCATGCTCGGGGGCCTCCGGACGAGTAATGGCCCCCTTAAGCGAATATGGAATGGTCATCATTGAGCAAAACCCTAGATTTGGAGATGGCTCGTTGGCACCGCTTCCGGGTCTTCAGGGGACGCTGTGGGGGGTCCCCTATATGAAACCCGCCGTCCCGAACCTGCTAGAGTCAACGGATTCATGAACCGAGCCACGGTCTGGGTGCCACGGGCATTCTAGTCGAGCACCCCTGGGCCACGGAACCCAAACCGGCGAGAGGACTTGGATTCCATCGGCCCATCAGAAAAGCTAATGTAATAGCCCATTTCCCAACATCTTTCCTCTGCTCAACCCTACACTCATTTTCCATGGGAAACCGTTGCCTTCACATGTAATAACTACATTGTTTTGTCAAAAATTTATCTTCTTCTGCTAACTACATTCTTTTGTCGAAAATTGATCTTCTTCTGCCTTCGGACGAGAAATGACCCCCTTGAGCAAATCTGGAATGGCCTTTGGGTGCTATGGGAATTCTAGTCGGGTACCCTGGGGCCATTCAAGGACACTTTGGGCATTTTCTCCCCGGTCCCAGACTCATCAGAGTCGACGGATTCGCGAATCGAGCACCCCGAGGCCGTTCAGGGACACCTAGAGGATTTGCCCCGGGGCCACGGAACCCAAACCGACGAGCAGAATTGGATTCTGTCGGCCCCCACAAGTCTACGTGGCCATTGTGGACCTGTCCACGGTGGCCATGCACGCCCAGGGGCATCCGAATGAGAAATGGCCCCCTTGAGCGAATCTGGAATGGCCATCATTGAGCAAAACCCTAGCTCCGGAGATGGCTTGTTGGCACCGCTTCCGGGTCTTCTGGGGACACTATGGGGGGTCCCCTAGCTGAAACCCACCGTTTCAGACCCGCTAGAGTCGACGAATTCATGAACCGAGCCACGGTCTGGGTGCCATGGGCATTCTAGTCGGGCACCCCAGGGCCGTTCAGGGACACCTGGAGGATTTGCCCCAGGGCCACGAAACCCAAACCGGCGAGCGGTCTTGGATTCCATCAGCCCCTACAGGTCCACGTGGCCATTGTGGACCTGTACACAGTGGCCACGCATGCTTGGGGGCATCCAGATGATAAATGGCCCCCTTGAGTGAATCTGGAATGGCCATCACTGAGAAAAACCCTAGCTCTGGAGATGGTTCGTTGGCACCACTTCCGGGTCTTCGGGGGATGTTGTGGGGGGTCCCTTAGTTGAAATCCGTGGTCCCAGACCTGCCAGAGTTGACGGATTCATGAACCAAGCCACGGTCTGGGTGCCACGGGCATTCTAGTCGGGCACCCTGGGGCCATTCAGGGACACCTGGAGGATTTTCCCCAAGGCCATGGAACCCAAACCGGTGAGCGGACTTGGATTCCGTTGGCCCCCACAGGTCCATGTTGTTATTGTGGACCTGTCCACGGTGGCCACGCTCGCCCAGGGGCCTCTGGACGATAAATAGCCCCCTTGAGCAAATCTGGAATGGCCATCACTGAGCAAAACCCTAGCTCCGGAGATGGCTCGCTGGCACCGCTTTCGGGTCTTCGGGGGACGTTGTGGGGGGTCCCCTAGCTGAAACCAACCATCCCGAACCCACTGGAGTTGACGGATTCATGAACCGAGCCACGGTCCGGGTGCCACGGGCATTCTAGTCGGGCACCCCGGGACCGTTCAGGGACACCTGAAGGATTTACCCCGAGGCCACGGAACCCAAACCAGCGAGCAGACTTGGATTCCGTCGACCCCCACAGGTTCGCATGGCCATTGTGGACCTGTCCACGGTGGCCACGCATGCCCAAGGGCATCCGGACGAGAAATGGCCCCCTTGAGCGAATTTGGAATGGTCATCACTGAGCAAAACCCTAGCTCTGGAGATGGCTCGTTGGCACCGCTCCTTGGTCTTCGGGGGATGCTGTGGGGGGTCCCCTAGCTGAAACCCACCGTCTCAAACCCGCCGGAGTCGACGGATTCGCAAACCGAGTCACGGTTCGGGTGCCACGGGCATTCTAGTCAGGCACCCCGGGGTCGTTCAGGGACACCTGGAGGATTTGCCTCGGGGCCACAGAACCCAACCTGGCGAGAGGACTTGGATTTTGTTGCCTCCCACAGGTCCACATGGCTATTATGGACCTGTCCACGATGGCCACGCACGCCCGGGGGCATCCAAATGAGAAATGGCCCCCTTGAGAAAATTTGGAATGGCCATCACTGAACAAAACCCTAGCTCCAAAGATGGCTCATTGGCACCGCTTCCGGGTCTTCGGGGGATGTTGTGGGGGGTCCCCTAGCTGAAACCTACCGTCCTGGACCCGTCGGAGTCGAAAAATTTGCGAACCGAGCCATGGTCTGGGTGCCACGGGCATTCTAGTCTAGCACCTCGAGGCCATTCAGGGACACCTGGAGGATTTTCCCTAGGGGGCCACGGAACCCAAACCGGCGAGCAGACTTGGATTCCGTCGGCCCCCACAGGTCCACGTGGCCACAGTGGACCTATCCACAATGGCCACGCACGCCCGGAGGCCTCCGGACAAGTAATGGCCCCCTTGAGCAAATTTGGATGGCCCTCACATTGAGGTCAACTTTGGAAAATTGTCCAGCGGGTACTTGCGGCTAGCATTCCCAACCGAAACCTACCTAGACACACCTACACGACTCCCCAGAACCTGGTTTTGCTGCGCGGTTGGACTTCTATGCCCCCGGCAGGTATCCAGCAGGTGTCCCTGAAGGCCTTTTGGATGCGAGACAGAACGAGCCATAGAATGATGACCATGGCTCCGATCGATGAACCGTTGACTCCGTTGGATTCAGGACGCTGGGATAGTGCTAGGGGCGCCCCTCTCCTCAGGTCCCGTTTCCCCGGTGCCATCTTGAACATCCATCTTGGAAACTAGGGTTTTGCTCAGTGAGGGAGTGTGCAATTTTTGCACATGGGGGTCAACTCTGCAAAATTGTCCGTCGGGCACTTACGCCTAGCTTTCCCAGATGAAACCTACCTAGACACACCTGCAGGACTCCCCGGAGCCCGGTTTTGCTGCACAGTTGGACTTCTATGCCCCGGCAGGTATCCAACAGGTGTCCCTGAAGGCCTTTTGGATGTGAGATGGAACGAGCCATAGAATGACGACCGTGGCTCCGATCAACGAACCGTCGACTGCGTTGGATTCAGGATGTCGGGATAGTGCCAGGGATGCCCTTCTCCTCCGGTCTCGTGGCCCTGGTGCCATCTTGTATGTCCATCTTGGAAACTAGGGTTTTGCTTAGTGAGGGAGTGTGCAATTTTTGCACACGAGGTCCAACTCTGCAAAATCATCTGTCGAGCACTTATGGCTAGCGTTCCTGGCTAGAACCTGCCTAGACACACCTGCAGGACTCCCCGGAGCCCAGTTTTGCTGCACGGTTGGACTTCTATGCCTTCGACAAGTATCCAGCAGGTGTCCCTGAAGGCCTTTTGGATGCGAGACGGAACGAGCCATAGAATGACGACCGTGGCTTTGATCGACGAACCGTCAACTCCGTTGGATTCAGGAGGCCGGGATAGTGCCAGGGGTGCCCCTCTCCTCAGGTCCCGTTGCCCCGGTGCCATCTTGAATGTCCATCTTGGAAACTAGGGTTTTGCTAAGTGAGGGAGTGTGCAATTTTTGCAAACGGGGGTCAACTCTGCAAAATCGTTCGTCGAGCACTTCGGCCAGCATTCCCAGCCGGAACCTGCCTAGACACACCTGCAGAACTCCCTGGAGCCCAGTTTTGCTGCACGGTTGGACTTCTATGCCCCCGGCAGGTATCTAGCAGGTGTCCCTGAAGGCCTTTTGGATGCGAGACGAAACGAGCCATAGAATGATGACCATGGCTCTGATTGACGAACCGTCGACTCTGTTGGATTCAGGACATCAGGATAGTGCCAGGGGCACCCCTTTGCTTTGGTCCTGTGGCCCTGTTGCCATCTTGAACGTTCATCTTGGTAACTAGGGTTTTTCTAAGTGAGGGAGTGTGTAATTTTTGCACACGAGGGTCAACTCTGCAATATCGTCCGCCAGGCACTTATGATGATGATGATGGTGATGATGATGGTGATGGTGACGGTGATGGTGATGGTGATGGTGATGGTGATGATGATGATGATGATGAAGAAGATGATGATGATGGAGATGTTGATGAGGAACCTAGAGTTAGAGTTAGAGGTAGGGTTAGAGTTAGAGTTAATGATGATGATGGATATGGTGGTGATGATGAAGACGTTGATGATGATGGTGATGGTGACGGTGACGGTGATGGTGATGGTGTTGGTGAGGATGAAGAAGATGGCTTAGTGCTAGGGTTTGGGTGAGAGTTAGGGCTAGAGTTATAGAAGGAAATTGAATTAGGGTTAGAGTTAGAGTTGATGATGATGATGAAGATGGTGGTGATGATGAAGACGTTGACGGTGGCGGTGATGGTGATGGTGAGGATGAAGAAGATGGTTTAGTGCTAGGGTTTGGGTGAGGGTTAGGGCTAGAGTTAGAGTTAATGATGATGTTGAAGACATGATGATGATGGTGACGGTGACGGTGATGGTGATAGTGATGGTGAGGATGAAGAAGATGGCTTAGTGCTAGGGTTTGGGTGAGGGTTAGGGCTAGAATCATAGAAGGAAATTGAATTAGGGTTAGAGTTAGAGTTAATGATGACGATGAAGACATGATGATGATGGTGACGGTGACGGTGATGGTGATGGTGATGGTGAGGATGAAGAAGATGGCTTAGTGCTAGGGTTTGGGTGAGGGTTAGGGCTAGAATCATAGAAGAAAATTGAATTAGGGTTAGAATTAGAGTTAATGATGATGATGCTGGTGACGGTGACAGTGATGGTGATGGTGATGGTGAGGATGAAGAAGATGGCTTAGTGCTAGGGTTTGGGTGAGGGTTAGGGCTAGAGTTATAGAAGGAAATTGAATTAGGGTTAGAGTTAGAGTTGATGATGATGATGAAGATGGTGGTGATGATGAAGACGTTGACGATGGCGGTGATGGTGATGGTGATGGTGATGATGAAGAAGATGGTTTAGTGCTAGGGTTTGGCTGAGGGTATGTGCTAGGGTTTGGGAAGATGGTTTGGAAATAGTTCTTCATTGAATCTCATAATTTTCCTATAAATCAAAGCCATGGGGTAGACTTGAAGAAGAGAATAATTGTAAGGTCATGTGGGAAGAAAGAGCTTGGAGATCAAACACCTCATTCTCTCATCTTTACATTTTTTCTCTTTTTCTCAGAAGAGTTCAATGGTAGAATCCCTAATTTTCATTAGTGTTCCATAGTGGCCAATGTAATATGCATGCAAATTCATTTCATAGGAAGTGTAACTATTTACTTGTGTAACTTGCATAGTTATCTTTGTAACAAGTCGTGAATTTTTAGTTAGATTTAATTGTATGTTTTGTCAGTAGCTTAGCTTAAGGGAAACTTTAAATTTTCCAAGAATTGTAAGTTGATGTTCTTGTAATTTTACATCTCATCAACCACGATTATTAATTAAATCACTTAAGGGATAGAAGGTGGACTCATAATTCCTAAGTGTCTAATCACATAAATGGATTATCATTTGTCATTTGCACATGGATTCATAACTAAGGGCACTATATACTACCTTTTGAATTGTTATTTTTATTTATATTATTTAAACTCATCTCAAAAGAATAGTTAAGAATTTAATCAATTACCACTTGCAGTCATTTACATTATGTCACGTCCCCTCCCATCGTTCCCGAGCAAGGCAGAGAACATGACACTAAAACCACTTGCGCAGGTTTGGTAACTTCTAGAATGTAAATGATTAGATGATTGTAAACATTCATTCAATAAACCATAAACATTTAGGATATGTTGTGTGTAATTGCTTAAGACAAATTTGTGAAATAATAACCATTCAAATAACATGCAATTAACACTATGATCCACAGATGAGAGTTCTGAATCGAAGACAAAATCATGTATGCAAAAATGTAATCAAGGACAAACTCATATACACAAGTGCAAATCCATCTATTAATATGCAAAAATGATCCAATCATGTACAATTTTTGGAAAAATGGAACATCATTCCCAGCGTCTATATAATGGAAATTCGTGCCCCGTACAAAAAAAGGCAACTCGTGCCCTATGCAAAATATGGCCCATGGTGCCCTGTACAAAATATGGCAACTCGTGCCGAAAATGTCACATCATGGCTACTATACATAGGAGGGTCTCTCAATCCTCCTGCCCACCCTCGGATCTCCCAGGTGCATCTCCAAAATCAATCTTCCTCTTCTTTGTGCTAGAGGAAGCTGGGTCCTTCCGGCGTCTTTGAGCACATCCCCCTGAGCCCTGAAACGACAACAATAATATGTCAACTTTTTTTGGCAATTATACAAGTATAAAACATAATTTCAAACTAAAAATAGTTTTCAAATCTTGGATAACTCACTGCATGCGAGACTGTAAGTTGTGAGGGGGTCTCCCTCCTCCGTGATCCAAGTCTCTCAGCAATGCCACCCTACAACATTTAGAACAATCAAATCAATGCTGAAACTAGATGCATATAGTAATTTCCGTTAAAATTGAACGAGAGTTAAATGATAAACTAGTCAATCTCACTGTGAATAAAATCGGCTGGTCTTCGGGGCTGGCGGATGGAGCAGTCGACTGGACAGCCTGCTCCGATGCTAGGGTGGACGGTAAAGGGGAGGATGTAGCCACATCAACGGTGGATACACCACTGGGGGTAATAGTGGAAGAAGCGGGCATGGTAGGAGGAGGCATGGACTGGGGTGGGGGAAGTGGAGATGTACGTCTAGGGCTATAAACCCCAACTGGCTGTAGTATGGATGGGCACACCCTGGAAGGGGAAGCGAGTGTGGTGGGGGAATGTGGGGGGGGGAGAGGTCCGTGTTGCGGTAGAGGGATGGGTGGTGTGCCGTGGTTGGATGGGGGAGGGTGGGAACATGGGAAACTGATACGGAGGTGGAGCTGGATATGATGCGTAAGGGGGAGCTGGATGGAATTGTGGTGCTATATAGGAGGGGGGGGGATGGATGTAATTGTGGTGCTATATAGGAGGGGGGGGGGGGGGGGCGCTGGATGGAAGGGATTGGGGAATGGGGCATGTATGCCAGGGGATACAATTGGCACATAGGGTGTCCGAAAGGTCGGGGAAGGAGGAATAACGGCACTAGCAGGCCGAGGTGCTCGCACCTGCAAACACATTTATAACTTCATGGTTTAATATACAAAATTATAAATATACACAGACAAGTCATTGTATTTGAAATTAAATTTATGCTTTAATACACACAATACCTGCACACGGGGAGAACTGCTGGTCCCCGGTGGCGATGGCTGGTCGATGGAGCCCGCGGATACCTGTGCGAACACTACAATTTTTAGACTGAATTTATAAAAACAATATTAACAATATTAAACACAATGAAAATGAGAATGACAACGATGGTACTTAGAAAACATGACTGCAATAAATTTATATTCAAGTTAGATGATATCCAATATTCTGAAAGGATAAAAGGTGGCATGGCATGCAATTAAAATTAAATAGGGTGAGAGGGCGTAGAAGGTGACATGGTGAGCTTTTCCTTTTCTAGAGTCATCTCCATGAATAGGTGAGCTTTTCCTTTTCTAGAGTCATCCCCATGAGTAGGTGAGCTTTTCCTTTGGCCCTAGAGAGATGTGCAGTGTCTCATAAGCAAATGGAATTCATGTCCATTTACAAATTTGAATTGGAAACCTATGTAATGTGTTTGGGTTCTTGGTGAAGAGTTCCTAGGTTTTGATGTCTTCTTATAGATTTGTAGTTTCCTAGAAGCTTGATTCACCCAGTGGAAAAGTATTTGCATCCCTAGACTGAGGATCTTGAGTCCCTTTATTTCCATAACATTTACATCATCAAATAAAATGGCATCTCGTTGTTTAAATTTGCAAAGAGGTGCTAAATAGCAGTTAAGTTAGTGTGCATGTTATTTAATACACTTTAGAGTGTTGATCGTTAGAAAAAGGAAGAAAGAGAAATATTTTTCATGGTTAACTTACTTACAAGCTTGAATGTGCCATGTTCTTTTGCATTGAATGAGTAATTATGTGTTCTTGATTGAATAGCTATGTTGTCAGAATGATATCACTTGATTGAAATCAAAGAAATCTTGAGTGAAATGAGTTAAATGAGTATTCTTGATGCCAAATATTTTATCGAGTTGAATTTGAATCAATATAATAGCAAGGCCCCATAGACCATATTTGTAAGATTATCGCTCTTCCTTATGGGACTTACATCATTTTCAAAAACTTTAGTGACAATACATGTGATAAGTTGTTTTACATTGTTTATATGTCTTTCCTAATAGCATGTTTTAGGAGTAGTAGTATGATTACTTTCAGTCTCAAGTATTAGAACAAACTGGAAATCCCGTGATAATAAACTAGGGTAATAAGGACATGAGAAACATCAGGTTCTTGAATTTCTAGAAGCTTGGCCACTATGATTCTCTTTTGGACGCTATGAAGATGTTGACAGTGATGGTGATGACAACATTAATGACAAAGGCTTGAGGAATGGAAAAGAAGATGATGATGTGGATGGCTTGAAGAACACACATGGCATGAAGAACAATGGAGGTGGGAATTGGAGCCATTGGAACACCTAATGAGCCAAATGACCCATTATGTGGTCATTTGTGGTTTGATGGGGTAGTGGAACCCTTGGTGATGGTCCATGCTACCATTTGATGATGGGATTGATGTCCATTGAAAGCATGTTGATTAAATACTAAATGATTGACTCTTGATGGTGGAACCCACATTGAAACCCACATACAAATTGAATCAACCCTTATCTAATGGCACTTACGATGGATGTTGAAGCCCTTGAACCTTGAATATGTCCATATGTGGAATCCTTGATGTATGGTGATGAAGACATAATGTATTGTTGCCTTGGGGTTCTTGGAATTGTTTGTGGTCTATTGTTGTGGGTGTGATGGAGCCCTTGCCCTTATAATTGCTTGATGAAACCTTTGATGCTGAAGTATTTAAACATGATGATGTAGAAGCCCACAAAAAAAATGAGGAAGCCCTAAGTTTCTAACGTGGCCTTTGATGTGGTTGTGTGAAGTCAAACCAAAACAAGCATGCAAATAAAACATTGTATGTGAACTATTATGTGTCCATTCAAAGGACAAAGTCGGCTCAACAATTAAGAATAAAAATAAAATGAAAATTACATAGACAGGTCGATTGAATATCATGTGATATGATGTGCATGTACAACAGAAAGACATGACGATCTAGACAGTATGAAGAGACTAATGATATTTTGGGCAGCAGTTTGGTGAAAGGAGAGAATGATGTATTTGTGTATATCCTGGTTAAAATTATGACAGAGTGATGATGAGCAGAAAGTGATATAAATGTGGATATGTTTGATATCTTGACAGCAGAATGATAATTTGCCTATGGTTAATGACAGTTTGATGACAGGTTAAAGATGTGAATGTAGATAGAATATCGATATGTTTGAGAAGATGCTGGACATGATGAGATAGGGACAGAATAATGATTGAAGACAAGGTGCTGGAAACAGATTGATGAATGAGATGATGTGAATAATTACATGACTGTGATATGTATGATATGTGAAAACTATGTAATCATAAATACAAGTAGGGTCTTGTATCCATTTTCTTAGTAGGATCTAAGAAAAACTAGGCTGGGTCCTAGATGATGAGTTGGTGCTCATTGTATCAGCTGGTGCTGAGTTGCCTCACGGTTGTAGCCGTTGAACCAAATACAAAAGATTACAAAAACTATATCTAGTCTCGTATTATGTGTTGATGTGTTTCATTAGTTGATAGTTAGTTCATTGATGAATATGATGTGAATGTGAAATGATGATATAAGAGTTGGTGATTGAAGTTGAAATTAAATAAAGTATAGGCTCACTGATTCACCCCCCTCTCAGTGAGCATTGTGTCTAACACAAATGTTTATAGTTTTGTTATGTTTTCATGTTTGATAAGGTTTCATTTTTTTTTGGGTGGGATTATACAAATTTATATCTTTCAAATAAATTAGACAATATTATAAACACAACTGTAAAATATGATGATAATATGGTAATTACTCAATGCTAATTAATTTGTAATTACTAAACAAAAATTACTCGTAACTGGATCTAATTATTCAAAGTAAAGAAGTTACCTGTGTGTATGGTGCCGCAATCTCCTCTGTTGCAGCCATGGCTCCATCGAGGTCAAAGGGACCGACGTCCTACCACCTAAGGGGTGGAGACCCGACACCCAATAACTGAACATTAAAACAAATAAAGTCAACAATGTGTAATTCAAAGTTAAATATATTAAACAATACGATATCAAATAAAATACAACAAATACTTAAACATTAAATAAAACAATAGCAAACCTGATCCATGAAGCTCCCTGTGGCATGCTACTGCGTATCACCATGGCAAGAATGACCACAGTGAGAACAACGATGTGCCATTGTTCCAGCAGAACTAGAAGGCCCCACCTGGGTTCCACCTGTACCCGGCATGTCTCAGCCACCACCCATAGACTGTGCAGCTATCTGTGTCTCATCGATGTCCTCCCGGCTCTAGGAAGACATGGCCACAAATTTGGTATGTCTTAGCAAGTCATGTGTGGCACGTTTGATGGAGTCATGAATCTCATCTAGACCACTACCAAACTCGGGTGGCTGAGGAGGGGGGTTTGGCTCTCTCCTGGGTGCAGGAGGTTCTCTAAGCGGGTTGCGGTGCGCCTGAGGTCGATCTTGGGCAAAGCCAAGACCGACACCCTGAAACTCAGTGATGTCAAAATAGTTGACATGGTACCCTAGCTCAAACTCAGCCCACAATTTCCGAAGGAAATACTGTGGGAACTCCAAATTGTTGCACTGGGGCATGTCAAACACCATGAACCACCTCTGTCTGCAGTTATCTCTCCATGGCTGGTAAATGCACCAGTCCATGCAAACCCGAACCCTCATCAAAGCTGGAGGCTGTCCGGTCGAGGGAACTATGAACTTGCTAAACAACTGGGCTTTGCTGATGTTGAGGTATTTTATTTGCTCTTTGGACAACCCAGTGGAGTAGTGTTCCCTCATTCGAGCCCTGTATTGGCTCAAGTTTGTTATCTCACTGTGTGCAATATTGATTGATTCAATAATGTTTTGAAGTGATGAAGCCAAGGAAACCCGAGAGGGTTCCCTTGTACTGTTCAATTCATTACTTAGTTCCCTCAATTGATTTAAGTCTTGGTGTAATTGATCTTCACGGTTTTCATTGGGTTCATTGGGTTCATTGTCGGTTCCCATATTCTCTTCTGGAGGTCGGGTTTCATCGGATGGTGGTGGTGTGTCTGACATCTTGTTAGGTGTGTAGATGGCTTGCAATTAAATTTCCTTGGTTTTTTAATGGATTGTAATTTTTTTTTAAAAATTAAAATTCAAATGGAAAACAAAAATAAAGACAAATTTGTGCTTTGAGGAGCACTTACTTGGAGAAACGGACGGCACCGTGGTGTAGGGACGACTGCTTGGTGTTGGTGACAACGGGGGTGCACAAGGATGCGTTCGCGGGGTTGAAGGTGTGCTCGCGGGTTGGTAATTTAGCTCACGGGTCTGTAAAAAATGACAAAACCCGTGAGCTTTGTTTTTTTTTATAAAAAAACAGAGGCGCGCCCACGCCACTAACGCGTGCGCGCCAATATGTGCGTACGCATCATGGGCGCATGCACGCCCCTTTTGTCCACGTGGGCTGAACCACGTGGATGTTCGTCATTGCCGAAGCAGGGACGCTTGCGCGCCTTTGGAGGTGCGTGTGCGTCCTTTTTTTTTCCGCTCACGCGCCCTTGTTGCGGTTATTTTGGGTACCAGCTTCGTGCGGGTACCCTAATGTTGTATGCAAATGATGAATTGGACTTACGTGGACTTAGACACGACTTGGACTAACGTGGACTTAGATAGAAGGACAAAACTCATACACTACATTTTAATATATTTGCTTAATTGAGTGTTTTAAGGCGATGAAGTGTTTAAAGTGTACTTTCTCTAGACATTACTATACATTTTAATATATTTGATTAATTGAGTGTTTTAAGGGGGTGAAACTTATGTGTAAAGTGTATGTGTTCTAGACATTATTGTTCTGCACTGCACTTACTATTAGTTCTCTAGTGCCTACTTTCAGTGTGTGTTAAGGACTGGAATTTATTGTTTGTTTTTCTCTACTATCTATATCTCCAACAAACATTAATCAGGAAAACAAACATTCATTAGGGCAAAGAAAACATTAAGGTCATATGACAAAAAAAAAAAATCTTTTGTTTTTAGTAGCAATGGCTAGGTTAAAAATGGTTGATTATGTATGGTTTTTTCAACTGATATCAAATTCAACTTTGTTAGAATGTAAATATTGCCACTGACTATAGAGGAAATACACTGATCACATTTAGAAGTTCAAAGGAAAGTGGTGTTTGTATCGCCAGAGGCCAGACCTTGATCATATTCGAAATTTCAAAGGAAACTGGTATTGGGATAGCCAAAGGGGAGACTGATCATATTCATAAGTTCAAAGAAAGTGGTGTTCGAAGCGAAAGAAGAGCACTTCAAATTCAGGCAATTCTAGCAACATCCCTACTAAAATTGTTTGTACATAGTATTTTTCTTGAGACATTTTGAGAATTATTTCTATGTGAGGAAGTGACAAGAACTAGATATCAAACCTTTGTTCATACTACTTAACTTAATCCTAAGTAGGGTTTAATGGTTCAGTCCTCAATCCAGTTATAGTTCGCTCCCACCTGTTCATATGATAAATAGGACAGTGGATAGTTGTTGGGTCCATCTGTATTATTAATCTTAAAGGGTCCCTTCAGGGATGGCATATCAATGCTTGGATAACGCCCTTCGAAATTCGTCTAGGCAAATGCTATCTAGGGTAAAGGCTTCCACAAAGTCGATTGGAGTCAACTGAGAGTTGTGTCGCACACAGTGCACGACCATGGAGTCTTGGGTATCATCAAAATATAGGTGCTGGCTCTTTGTGTCAACTAGGTAGTACAGGCTATCTTGGGAAAGGAGGCATGGAAGGTGCTTCTACAACATAGAATAAGCCTAGGGATACTACTACTAAAACAAGGGTGCAAACTAGAGCTTTCACTCTATACTAAAATCACTACTAATCAAACAAGGGTGCAAACTAGAGCTTTCACCCTATACTATAATCACTACTCCAAGCAGGAGAAAATTCCTGAGACTTTCATTGTGCAAAACAACTTCAATATTTTAATATACTTTTGTTCTCCTTTTTACTTAAAATTGTGGAAGGTCTTACCAGTTTCCTTTTCTAACACGAAATTCCTAGGAAAAGATAAAAGCATATACTTGAAGAAGAGAATATCATACCAAATGGGTTCGATGATTCAACCAACTTCATTGCTTTCTTCTTTGCCATAGCAGTAATGGGTAAATCCCAAGGGTAATAATGGCAAAGATCAACACCGATGCACCAAAATCTATTCCAGTTTTTGCTCTTGAATTTAAACTCTTCGATCCCTCTGAAATAAAACAACCATGAAATATTTATTCCAGTTCAACCATATGCGCATTGAACATTCTTCCATCGTGTGGAGGAAACAAAGTGAATGACTGCTTCACTAATTGGCCTTCCCTCCTTGTTCTTAGTTTGTAGGTAAAAACCAACCAACCAACTAACCAACCAGCGAAGCCAACAGAAGAACAAAATAAAATGAAGAATGTGTGTGATAGTGAGAGAAACATGAGAGCTAGTATTGATAGTTATAGTTACTAATCCATCGTCGTGCCACTCCCTCGTATACACATTATTACGAACTCATGCATATAATGGTCCTTGAAAGGCCGCGTGGCAATTAACATACTATTTGGTTTCCCGTGAGTATTGTAGTGTGTCGTGTAGCATGGAGAGCTGCTAATCAACATGTCGCCCCTGTGTGTCTATAAAGAATGTTAAAATGTGGAATGCCCACACAACTTACACGTTTCACAACACCAATGATGTGATCATGTTATGATGCTAATAGTCTCTTTTAAGATAAATGACACAGACATATTCACTCAGTTAATTGTTGATTTAAAAAATCAAGGAGACCTGAGAAGTAATAAAATAAATAAATTACAACAAGATGCCAATCCGACTCTTTTCAAATAAGCCCAAGGAAAATTATGGTTTGCATAAAGCTTAAATGTGCGATCATAATGTGTTAGCTTGGATCATGGACAAGCCTAATATCCTGAGTTGAGTTTCTTTATTTTTATCTCTAGTCTAAGCTTCCACTTTACAATATTGCAATAATCAAATATTTAATCGCAAAATATGCCCAAAATATGAGTTATGAGTCAATGAAGCTACACATGTATACGCGCTCTCTCCCTTAACCTATTTCTCATGAAACTTATAATTTACTTAATTCTAAAATATTTCCACCAAATATGGGTAGCTCAAACCAAACAAGTTTGTTTTATTTTTTATAATTTTCGGAATCCTAAATAATGTGAGAATATATTTGCTTAGGCTTATGCATTTTATAATATTATCAAATAATAAATTATAATTAACTTGTTTTTCACTATAAAGTTAAATATTGAAAGAAGTATGGTATCATCATCATAAACATAAGATATCATCTTCTCTTGTTTTATGGATTTATTTTTGAAAAATAAATTATACATTAGGTGATCATGTTTTAAATAAATGCATTTATATATATATATATATATTTTAGAGGAATCAATAAAGTAATTAATGAAAATAAGTTTTTTTTTACATATGGTAGAAGAATAATTTAGAACATAACAAATTTTTACTAAAAAGTTTTAGATAGTGTTAAATGCTATTTAGTGATAATTTTTCTTTGTACATGAGATTATATATGTGACTCCAAGTTTTGGATAACTAGTAATAATTGTCATGAAAGAATAGCAACATTGTTTTCATAACTTTAAGTGTTTTAATTCTTTTATAATTATTTATACATAGCTGTATGTTTGGTGATGAATTTACTTTGTATATGAAATTATATATGATATTGTGTGTGGGAAATTTAATAGATGAATATATTTGATATTGGTTATGATTTAAAAAATTTAAGTGTGTTTATTTTATGGTGGTGGTTATTACTTTTAAAGTTGTTTCTCCCTAATACATTTATATATAACTAATTATTCTAATTTAATCTTACTATTAAATTTGTTCAATTATTACTCCCATTTTATATTTTTTAACTTAAGTAAATTATAATACTTTCTTGATAAAGGTCAACTAAATTCTATTCATTAATCAACTCATTTTAATTCTTTATTAATATTATTAACTTAAACTAATTATTGGATAAACCCTTTCTCTTTATTTCTTCTATATTTATTAATTCAGTTTTTATTCAAATTAATTATTAATTTTATTTATAATCTCTTACTTATCTAATTAAATCCTTGGGTGAGGATTGGTCGTGATCCTTGGGTAGGATGTGAAGCTCAACACATTTTGTCAGAGGGTTTGATGGAGGCGTTGAGGCATCAAGGATTGCTCTTTCTTAGTCAGTTGGTGGATGTGGAGAATGTCTGGATGGGAAGCCCAGCTTGGAGGAGGGCTGATTCATTCAGATTAAGAGTGGAGCTGGAGGAAGAACTAAGACAGTACTTAAGAGCACTAAGTAGGGAACATATTTTCTTGAACGAAGAAGATGACACTCTTATCTGGGATGGGGACCCGTCCGGGATTTACACACCAAATAGCGGGTATCAGTGGATTAGTGAGAACTATGTGGACAGAGATCTGGTTTGGTGGTGGAAAACTGTATGGAAACTTCAATGTCCGCCCAAAACCAGATTATTCATGTGGTGTGTTTTGGCAAATCGGATTCCTACGTGGGATTTTTTGCAGAAAAGAAGCTTTCATGGTCCTAGCAGATGTTACCTGTGCAATTTATTTGAGGAAACTGTTCCTCATCTGTTCCTTCAGTGCAGATTCTCAAAAGAGGTATGGATCACTATATCCAGAAAATTAAAAACACCTCTGCCTTGGGAAGGGAACACACTTGAAGAGGCATGGAGAAGGTGGTCAAACAATGCTGCATTGAGTGGCTTTAAAGCACTACCCCCGATGGTAATTTTGGGCATTTGGCTCATGCGAAACAGTTGCTTGTTCAATGACAAAATGGGAATTTCGGCTCTTGTGGCTATTAACAATTGTGGGATATTCCTAGCTCTTAAGCGGTCTCGCCAGGCATCAATTCCTCGAGTTATTCAACCTGTGGAAATTGATAGATCCCAGCCATGGGGTTTTTTTGATGGGGCTTGTCAAAATGAACAATGTGGGGGAGGGGCTGTCCTTTTCATATCACCTGTTCACTACTATCTGATGTCGTTTGGTTTTGGGAGGGGAACAAACAATTGGGCAGAGATTCTCAGTCTCAAACTCTTGATTTCATATGCTGTGGAACTTTCTATCCAGAAACTTAATGTTTCTGGAGACTCTTTGAATGTGGTCAATTGGGTTATGGACACTTACCTATGCAGCAGTCGGAGGATTGCTTCAGTTTTGGAACAAATTCATAACGTCACTCTCACTTTGGAACATTTTACTTGCAGGCACATATATCGTGAAAACAATGCCGAGGCGGACAAGGCCTCAAAGGAAGGGCTGCTTATGGGGGTCGGCACTTGGAAAATTTCCGAATTTCTGAATGGCATTGAATGAGCCTTCTATCATAGACCATTCATATAATGATCGAATGATAACAGGTTTTCGTTTATAGGTTTTTGTTACAGGTATTAGTTTTTTTTGAGGTGACAGATATCAACTTCAAACAATTTTGGTGAAAGATCGATGGTTTGCAGTTTATGCAAACACAACTCGGTTATATAAACTATTTCTTTGTAGTTATTTTTGTAATAGACAATGAATGTTTTGTACAGTTACAAAAGAAGTTATTATACTAGCTTATTGTAAAAGATGTTATTGCTCACGTAGTGAGAACATCGGATCTCTTTTTGACTCACTACAGGATGCTCGACACAGCAGTTCTATATTCCACTCTATATGAGTGTGTTGATCAATGTAATTTCGTACTCTATGGATGAAATGAAATTACGCTTTTTTGGGGGGGGAAAATAATAAAATCCCCTTTTGCTTTATTACTTAATTTTTCATTCCAATATATTTTAAAAATCCATTATTAATTAAATTAATATAAATTTGAGCTAAATATTACATTATTCCTTTTTTAAACATCCTTAATAATTTATATGATTTTTTAAATATTTTAAAATTCTTAAATTATTTGAATAATTTAAATTTAATTAAATTCTAATTAATCGTATCATTATCTTAATTTTTTCATCTTTTTATTAGCTACTAACTTTACTCCTATATCTTCCAACAAAATTGTGTAATTGTATAATTTATATTTTACCTCTTTTTCATATGGTATCTCCACTAAACCTTAGTTTGTTTTGGCTTTCTTATTCTTAATCTACGATGTTTATTTGTCAATTTTATTATTTATCAAATCTAATATTTTCAATCTCTTTTATAGATTTCCAATTTTTTTTTTTTTTTTTTTTTTTTTTTATTATGTTAAAGAAGCGAGTTCCAAAAAATTAATTTATTATTTTATAAAAGCCTTAATATATTATGATTTTTATATCAACTCAAAGTTAACATATGTTATTGTAATCTATTAACATAATGGTTGATTAATTGTCAATGAGTTAAAATAAATGGAAACAAAATTTAAGTAGTTCTTACTACTTTAGATTTTATCAAATATAATAATATTGTTTTTAAAGTAGTTGTTATTTTTAAAATAGTTATTACTATATTAACATTTATTAATAATGTTATTTTTAAATAGTTTTATGGATTTAAAGTTTCTCCAACCAATTTTACTTTGATGTTAGATTTTAATTTTTTTTAACTACATTTTTATTTCAAAGTTTATTTATTTTTAATTGTTTTTCATAATATTACATGTAGCTAGATATTATTATTAATCCCCATCAAAGCAAATACTATAGCAATGAGTTGGTCATATATAAACTTTGACTTTATAATAATCCTAAAAAAAATTCATAATGTTTTGTAATATTTATATATTAAATTTTATTATTTTGGAAATATAATCTATTTTGTTGAATATTTAAAATTTGTTATTTCTATTTTGATTACTTAAAGGTTATGGAGTGACTAATCATCCTCCTAGATGTGAAATTATTTAAACCTAGTTACCAATCTAATTAATGTTCAACAAAATATATAAAAACAATTCTTAAAGGAAATATTTTTTATTTTGGGCCACACCAATTCTAAACTGGTTGGATTTTTCAATCATTTACTTAACATAAAAATTAATCATTTATTACATATAATATAACATTATTAAACAAATTATTAATAATTTATTATATACTACAATACAACATAACTAATAATTTACTTATAATACAACACAACATAAAATTGTAGTTTAATTTACAATACACCTTAAAATTTTTGCTTAATAATTTATTAAATATAATGCAACATAAAAATCAATATTTTATTACATACAATAAAAAATACAATAAATGAAACTTTAAATATTATTCTATGGTATGGACTAGCTGCTTTGCCGCTATTTTTCTTGTTTATTTATAATGTTTAAATGTTTATTTATTTGTCAATATTATTGATGTTATTTATTTGTAATATTTAAATATTTATTTATTTTTGTTAAATGGTTATTTATTTTATGAAATTATTATTTTAATTAATTGATAATGTTGTTTATATCTTATTTATTTAAAACATCCATGCTTTTATATAGTTGATAGCGTGTTAATTTTTTTTTAATTTATGAATATCATATAAAAACTAAATATTATATAAATTAAAAAATTAATTTTAATAATATAATTTTTTATGTAATAATTTGTTAATATATTTGATATAATTAAATTTATGTAATTTTGTATGTAATTATTAAATAAATAAATAAAATTTAAAAATAATAAAAATAAAAATATTTAATTATTTTCCTTTTTATCTTACTAAATTTGAATGTTCTCAAATTAACCCATATATATCTAAATCTATATCTATATATATATAATAAATATTTTCCTTAATTAACTACATAAATTATGTACTAAAACTAATTAAAAATATAATTAAATCAACTTAAATAAATTGAAAAATAATTTATTGCAATTATATTTTTCTATATAAATATTTTTATTATATATATAAAGACTATTTGTTTTCTTTTAATTATATCCCCATAGCATATAAATCTAATTTAGAATTGAATTAAAAAATAATTATTTACAAAACAAACAAGGCTAATAAAAATAATTCTTTATAAAATAAACTAAACAAATACAAAAAAATATGAACATCTCGTATCCCTTGTACTTTTTAATCAATTTCTAACACGGAACTATATAAAACAAATAGGGTAAAACATTCAATGTGCATACTAGTTTCCAAATGAGAGCAAGGTTTAAATTCACATAATGTTTATTATTAATGTTTATAATTCAATTACAACACATTAATATGCTTTAACTACTAAGTCATTAGTCCTCAATTTTTATGGTTGATTTTAGTTGAACATGTAAGGTAATGATGGAATATAGTTATCCATGATTGAGGTTATTAACCCACTAATACCTAACCCGATAACCCATATATCATTTAAGAATTGTCCAACTAATCCTTTAAATTACAAAATAATCTATCTTAATAAACATATTTAGGGTTGAGTTAAATATATCAAATATATTATAAGAAACAATACAACTATATCAATTTTAACAACTATATAATGTAGAACATGTTAGCATATTCATCTCACTACTAACCCACTACCATGAACCCCCCTAATATCTAACCCATTATGTGAATCTCTTTAATCATTAACCCAAAATAACCCTAACACATTATCTCTTTAACCATAACCCAAAATAACCTCAACCATTGCATAATAAGATCCTCACCATTGACCCACTAACCAACACCCCCCTTACCAATATCCACTAATTGTTAAGCCCCCTAACCATTGGCGAACCAACATACTAATGTGCCTTAACTACTAAGCCATTAACTCCCACTACTATGGTTGATTTCGATGGCACATGGAAGACTATGATGGAATATAGGTATCCATGATTGACAGTACTAACTCACTAATACCTAACACGCTAACCCATATATCCTTTAAACATTGTCCAACTAACCACTTATAAACCACTTATAGTAGACAATAATATATCTTAACAAACATAGTTAGGGTTGTATTGAATATATCAAATATATTATAAGAAACAATATAACTATATCTATTTCAACAACTATACAATACAAAACATGTTAGTTTATTCATCTCACCAATGATTTAGTGTAAGGTATTCATAGACTATGAGCTACTTTTATCAATATTTTCTCATGATTTTCAAACTATTTTTAAGAAACATGTACTAAATAACTTTGCTGCTCATTTCACTTGTTTATATAGATATGGTGCACACTACCTATAAAGTTGTATAGAGTGTTTTTAAATCAATTCACTATTATCATTCAAGTCATACATGTCATAGAGTGATTTTAGGAAGAGCTAAATCTTTTACAAGAAGCCTTCATTCTTGAGAATTCTGGACCATCGTGTTAAAGTGGAGACTTGTTTTGACACAATGATCGATCTATCATGGGGCATGGTTTTTACACTGATTGCATATTTCAAATTGAAGGGTTAAAATAAGTTCTAAGATGTATTGGTATATAAAAATATGAAGTATATATATATATATATCTTCCGAAAGGAAAATATCTATCACTCTAAATAAAGAGTGATCATAAACTGCCCAGAACGAGCTATTCTTTCATATTCAAAAAGTTTACATCACCTTACAAAAAATCTGTCCAACTAGTATCAGAAAGCTTCAAAAAGGACTGTTCAATGCTGAAATACAAAAACCTGAGGCAGAGCCCAGGAGTACATCTTCTTAACACAACAAAAACTCCCTCACACTTAAGGGCTTGTCTTCTACTTATGGGAGATTAAGCTGGAATTCCACCCTAATCTCTCCTGGTGGAATTAGCAGGGCATTTTTTGAAAGTAGATCAACCTCAGCATTGAGCTCTTGGTAGACATGTCTGAAGGTGATGGAGCTGAAGCAGGAGATGATGCTTTGTATTTGAGTTAACAGTGACTACAAATGAAGAGCTCTGATCTATAGCTTGTGATTTGCCCAATCTATAACCATTTTAGAATCACCGAAAACTTGGAGGGTCGAAATTTGATGCCTTAGAGCAGTCAACAACACAGCTCATAATGCTGATAGTTAAGACTTGCTATTAGTACCGTGCCTAGTGCCATAGATGATGTTTATTTTGTTGTGATCATTTAGATAAATAACCCCTCCCGAGCCTCCTAACTGTGGATTACCATGGCTTGCCCGCCGAAATAGGCCTAGGGGAGGTTATTATCAATGGTAGGATGGACTAGTACTCTCTTCTTTTTCTATGTCTCTTCTTGTTTATGTTCTTTTGTCCACTGCATGATTAGGGCCGCAGTAATGTTAGATGGGATATTGTTTTCAAGAAATATGACAGAATTCCTTTCCCACCAGATGCCGTAAAGGAAAAAGGAAGGGAAGGCATTGAAGGTGCATACCAAAGGGTTCTTCCACCAGTTCTGGCATCAAATTTCCAGAGACGGATCCATAGGGACTTCAACATCCACGAGCCTCTTGGTGGCATCCTTCCAAACCGTTTCTGCATAGACACATGATGAGAATAAGTGGTCTGATGTTTCAACAGAGTCATGACATAGAGAGAAAAAACTTGGGCCATTCCATCCTCTTTTAACTAGTTTGTCCCAAGTAAGTAGCTTGTTACTCAGGATAAGCCACATAATGATCTTGGATTTCAAAGTGCCCCCCATTTTCCATATCACTGACCACCACCACTTTTTCTCACCACTGAACTGGTTTTTGTTATATGCTTCATAACCAAGCTTGGCTATGTAGTTTCCATCTAGACCATTTAAAGTCCAGACAAGTTTATCTTCAGATTCATGAAGCAATACAACAAAATTCATCCTTAAGAGATTTACAAAATTAGACCATTATGTAGCTTCTTCGTTTTCAAATCCTAGTTCATCTGCTGACATCCAACAGTCAACTAGAGATTCATTCACCTTCGCATCTGCTAACATTATGATATTGGATCTTTTGAGCTTCTGAATTAGTCCTTCTGATAAACGAAAACTGTCTCCCGCTCCAACCCATGGGTATGAGCCAATACGTATCTGCTTTCCGTTTCCTATTCTCCAAGAAATCCAATTTCTGATTAAAGGAAAGGATAAAACCATATCTTTCCATCCAACTGATCCTCCTTTGAAATATTTGTCTCTGCTTCTAAACCGGCCAATAATGGAAGAATTTGTGCAATACTTAGAAATCAACGTCTTACCCCATAAAGATGCAAAGTGTTGAATTAAGCTCCACAGAGTTTTGGCTACCAGAGCTAGACAAAAAGTGAGAGGATTCTTGATCCCCCACCCCCCTATCTCTTTTAAATTTGCAATAGTGGTCCATTTTTCCAGGGGGATGCCTTCTCTAGTGTTGCTTGAAGTCCAGAGAAAGGAGAGGCATCTCTTCCTTAGCTTGACCAAGATTCATTTTGGAATGTAGGAAATAACTGCCCAGTAGACAAGGATGCTCTGAAGAACCACTTTTAATAACGTTAGCCTTCCTACTCTCGACAAAAACCTGTTTTCCCAGCACGAGATTCGGGCTTCAACTTTCTTGACAAGCTAAACCCAGTCTTTGAAGGAGTAAGCATTTTGGTTTTAAAAAGAAGCCAAGGTATTTAAAACCATCCTAAAAAAAGGATATGGGGATAGATAGGAGGGATACTGCTCTATGCTAAAGTTCTTCAGGGAAATCATTAACCACCAGGTTTGATTTATCTAGATTTATTTCCATACCCGTGGCTTGCTGATATAATGAGAGGATATTGGCTAGAACACTTAGATTGTCCTCAGTTCCTTTTCCAAAGAGTAAAACATCATCCACGAATATCAAGTGAGATAGAATTGATGAGTCAAACACCTGTATACCATGGAAGGACCCCGAAATATTAGCTTGCTGCATTAGTTTGCTGAGGGTTTCAGTTATGAAGAGGAAGAGAAAAGGGGACAAAGGGCACCCTCGTCTCAGACCTCTGGACGCTCAGAAAAAATAAGAAGGAGAACCATAAATAAGAACTGAGAAGGAGGTTGAGCTTACAATTGGATAAGCAAGAGTCTCAGGAAGGTCCAATTCACTCTGTCATATTCCTTTGAAAGGTCTAGTTTTAGAGCGAAAGCCCTTTTTTAATTCAATAATGGTATGAATTGTTTCCTGAGCCAGGGACACAACATCGTACTGGATCTGTCTATTAAAAAGGAAACCAAATTATTCCTCATAGATGATTTCACTCATAATAGGCTTCAATCGAAGAGCAACTAGTTTCGAAATAAGTTTGTAAATCAAATTACAGCAGGAAATAGGACGAAAATCAACAAAGGTTTCATCCTTCTATTTTTTAGGGATGAGGGCTAGAAAGGTAGAATTTAAAGCTCCTAAGACTTTCCCGGATTTATGAGATTCCTGAACAGCCAAAAGCAACTCTCATTTTATCAAATCATAAAATCCCAGGAATAATTCTACTGAGAACCCATCAGGGCTGGGGCTCTTACCTTTCTGGAAGGATGAAAGCATATCTTTTAATTCATCTTCAGTGATTTCCTTCATTAAAGATCAATTCATTTCCTCCGAGATAGATCTGGGAAAAAGTCTGAGGACTTTTAACGTTTCCTGTATATGGCATCCCTCCTTCTCTTTGAATAGAGAGCCAAAGAAGGAGACACCTACTGCTGCTTTATCTTAGAAGTTGGAGACCGATATACCTTCCTCATTCTGAATTTCACTGATAGTGTTTAGATTTCGTCAATAGGAGGCAAATTTGTGGAAAATTTTGGTATTATTGTCCCCTTATGTTATCCATACTGCTCGGCTCTTCAGTCTCCAAATAGCTTCTTCTTTGGCTAATAGTTCCGATCTCGAGAGTTCTAGAGTCTTTAGTTTCTCCATCTCTTCAAGGGAAAAAACACCGGGAGTGTTGTTTTTGTACAGAGCCGAGATTTCCTCTTCAACTACTTTTAGAAGAGCCTGCTGATTCTTGTTGTAATTAAAGGACCAACTCTTAGTAACTTCCTTGGATTTAGATAAGTTGTCCCTTAACTGCTTCATGCAAGAGTCATGTGAAGAGGGGATTACTGGAATCCAATGATCCTTGATCAACGGCAAGTAACTTTCCTCTTTGAGCCATAAGGGGTTAAAACAGAAAGGGGATTTTGGCTTGTTATCCTGAAGCAGGTCGAGGAGAATGGGCCAATGATCTGAGAGTCCTCCTTCCCCTACCCAAGAAGAGATAGAGAGATGACTGTCCAGAAGTGGTCTAAGACCAGAAATCTATCTAGCCTCTTTAAGATGGATTTGTCTCCAGTTCTTCTGTTTCTCCAAGTTGGTTCTAATTTGCAAGGGGTGACGTCCACACAGTTGTTAGTTTCGAACAATGAGATGAAGAAATTATTGAGGGAGTCTGGTCTTGCAAGATTACCCCAAATTTCACTGACTGAGACCGTTAGGTTTAGATCCCCTCCTAAAATTAATTGTTGATCATCAAATAAACCGAGGGATGCCAAATTTTCCCAAAAAGGTATTTGATTAATAAAGGGACCATAAACATTCAACAGTGTAAAGGATAAACCTGTTGCGAAATCTTTCAAAACCATCTTTAGAACTGAATCAAAATTTTCAGAGACCACTTTTTCCAATGTAGGATCCCAGCATGTTAATAAACCCCCTGAGTGACCGTCCGCATCCTGAGAGAGGAAAGACCAGTCCTTGAGCCAAGGTCTAACTAAATCTATAGCTTTGGAGCCTTCCGTCATTGTTTCCTGAAGAAGGAGAACGGTTGGATTCAGGGTTTTTATCAACCGTTTGAGGGCATTTTGTTTGGGGGGTCCCCCTAACCCCCTGCAATTAAAGGAGAGAAGACACATTAAGGAACCTTGAGCTGGCCATTGCCTGCTCTAAGGGCACTAGTTATGGTGGTCTGTTTACCAGCTTTAATCTCGTTAACAGCTTGGTTTTTAGCCTTAGTAAGGAAAGACTTCTTTCCCAGAGAAATTTTGGGTGTAGGATCCAAATCCAGACCTCCCGTTATTATTTCCATATTTTCTTCTATTAAACCCATTTTTCCCAAAAAGGCAGTTTTAGATCGAGAGTTGTAAATTTTCGGAGGAAGGAGTTTAGAGGGAAAAGAAGGCGATGTGGAGGGTATCCCTTTCAAAGGGGAGGACGAAAGGGGGGGACGTGTGCAAAGGAGAAAGAGGGGGACCAGTTGGAACTGGAGAAACTGACACATCCGAAATAAAGACATCAGGAGTTAACAAAGGAGGGGAAAAGGGAGATGAAATAACATTCTTACCGGGAGCTGGTGCCAAAGGTTCAGGAATCAATTCATGCATATTTTTTGGAATGGCAGTAGTTACTAACAACAAATTTCCAGTCTCGGATGTTTCGGCCTCCACTGTTCCGATCTCCGCTATTCCGACCTCTGCTGGTATAGTCTCCGTTGTTCCGGGAGTAGAGTAATAAACTCCCGTGTTAGGGCTAATAATATCAGTCTTCACCACCTTCTTCACCCATACCTTCTTAAAATTGTGTGGATAAAATGGAGAAGGACGATCTCGAGTTAAATGGCCGACTTGCCTGCATCCATAACACCTGAAAGGTATCTTCCAATAGTCCAATCTCTGATTCTAGATGCTGCCGAACATTTCAATTTTCAATTCCTCACAAAGACCGTCATGCAGGTCCAATTCAACCAGAATTCAGGCGCATCTACGATCCACTTTAGACTCCCAATTATCCTCTAAAGCAATAAAACGACCCAATTTACCTTCGATT
This sequence comes from Larix kaempferi, assembly GCA_027924585.1. NCBI lineage: Eukaryota > Viridiplantae > Streptophyta > Pinopsida > Pinales > Pinaceae > Larix > Larix kaempferi. The sequence goes on from BSBM01000076.1 coordinate 5,565,751, forward strand.
GCTTCCAGGATCGGTTTTTTCCAGAAGATTAACGGTAAACCGAGAAGTATTACCCAAACTCGTTGAATGTTCTGTGGTTCCCTTCTAGCATCAAAATCCACTTGCCATTCTTTAAGGATCAACCCTGACGGGCCCCAATTCCAATTCTGGTTTAAGAGACATCATCTGTCGAGTTTGGAGTGCACACAGAAGAGTATCCAGCCCTTAGACAAAATATGAAAGGAGGGTAGTTGTTCTAGCACATGCTTCCAATTGAGCTCCATCCAGCTTCTCAGGGCCGGTTCACTTACCTGCTTGCCATAGAACCTACCAACTAATGTTGCAGAGAGATATTCAAGAACCTATTCAATACCAATTTCTTTTCCCACCACAAGCGAGGCCACCACCTTTTTGGATGATGCTCCTTTTCTTTTATGTCCATCTCTCGTGTTAAAGGTTTTAAGCGTACCATTAGCATTATTTTGGAGCATGGCTGACGGTCCCTTCTTAATGGCCGACTGGTGCGGGGCTTAGCCAAAAGTCGCTTCAATTGCCTTTTCCAAACTACCTTTGAATCCATTATCGTCTAGAAAGATTTCACCATGTTCGGGGGAAAAATCATAATTTACCTTGTCGATTACCATAATGAAGGTAAGTGCGCGCAAGTACAAGAGGTGACGTAGGGGTAGAGAGGGTTGGGGAAAGGGAACAGGGAGACAGAGGTAACAAGAGGACACAAGTCCGTAGGAGAGGAGGATGTGTGTAACAGGAAGCGAATGACACGGGAAGAAAGATGGGAGGCACATGAGGGCTGGAGGGGGAGGACGTACCTTACGTCATGGTGGATAATAAAAGCAGAGAAAAATTATGAGGAAGTACAGAAATTAATGAGCACAGAAGCAAAACTTTGGGCAAAGTGCGCAATTACTGACCCCCCCCCCAGAGAAAAGAAACCCCCCTGACCATGATTTAAGGTATATATATATATATATATATATAGATAGATAGATAGATATTTAAAAAATAAAAAATAAATGTTTTATATGTATATAGTACATGTTATCCTAAAGTTGCACAGTATAATTTTTTAATTAATTCATTATTAATATGAGTAGAACATCATAGTATAGGGTAAGATATATTAATGCTAAAAATTGAGAATACAAAATGCATAATTATTTGGTAAGGACGAAAAAATTGATACATAATATCACTGGAACATCGTAGTATAAAGCAAGATATATTATTACGGAAGTAATAATATATTTTGCTACAATATATTATTAGTGAAATAATAATATATCTTGTTATAAAATGTATAATTTTTTGTATGGACAAGAATAACATACATAAATTGGGTTAATGTTTTTCGCGGCTATGAGCACATAATTACGCCGTAAGGCGTCTTATTTCAACTCCGGGGGTGGAGTAGGGTGAGCCGAATTTATAAAAAAATCATTTTGAACGGATCAGATTGATTATACCTTGGATATTCGTGGTCGCGTCCACTTATGGATGGATGAGATTTTATCAAAGTTTCTTGTTTGCAGTTATAAAAAAATTATTTAATTTCTTGGTTTTGGTAAATCCACATGGCATGGCGGTCCGCTTCCTGCTCCCTTGTCTAAATGGTAACACTTCAGAGCTGCTCCACTCCTTAGTAACGCCGATGTGGTATACGGCCATGTATTCCAAATGGTCTAATAATGAAGTGGTGGGCATGAGTTGAGTGTCACTTGGCGTTACCTCCGAGAGAGTTGTGACCACACCCTTACAGAAACATTGTGCATTTAGTTTATTAAGTTGGATCGCAACTCTTACAGGTAATATTTCTGAGCTTTGGAGTAAACGTATCAGATTGGATTCGCAATGTAAAATTCTAGGGTAACATAATGCATGTAACATTATTAGCTTTATTTACATTTAAAGTTATATTTAATGAAAATATATTCAAAATTATTTTTATTATGTAAATATATATATATATATATATATATATATATATAATAATTATAAATACATAATTTTAAATATTTATAATTTATAATTTTTTTAAATGGTTAAATTTGCTTTTTAAATTAAATTTTTTAATTTATTTAATGATGAATTAAAAATAAAAATAAAAAGTTTTATTATAATCTTTGTGTAATAATTATAGAATTGAGATAAAAAACTATGGAGATATAGACATAGATATAAACAGTATAAACATTTAATTGAAATAAGATTATGAATGATACTAAAAAATGGTTTCATTTCTTTCACATTAAGTTTTTTAATAAATAAAATAAATATGAAATTGAAATAGACAACTATGTAAAAACAAAATATAAACATTTGCTCATTAAATTCATAAATATTATGGATCAAATCCAAATCCTTATACCATTAACATTAACTGGATTAATAATATTAATATTAGAAAAAATTACCATTAAAGTTTATATTTACTCTCAAATATAACCTTTTAACCTTACAAAATTATTAACACTTCAAAACAATATTATAAAATTGTTAACACTTTAAAACAATATTATAAAATTATTATTCCGATTTCACATATTAACATAATACTCAAACATTATTTATACATTACAGTATTAATAATATTAATATTAGGAAAAATTACTTCTCACACATCACCTTGTACCCTTATAAAATTATTAACTCTTAAATACAATCTTATAAGATTATTATTCACTCTTATATACAATCTTATAAAACTATTATTCATGAATTTCATATTTTGAAACATTATTTCTACATTAATATTTGTTAAATGTTTTATTTCTACACTATTCTTCTTAATTGTGCCTATATTATGACTATATGACATATGAATAACATTAATAATATTGCATTAATATTAACTCTAATATTATGAATATTAAAGTCAATGTCAATATTAACATTAATAATATCATTAATATTAATAATAACACTATTAGCATTATTATTAACATTAATGTTAAGAACATTAAAGTAAAAAATGGTCACCATAGCTCAACCACTATAAAGAGTATTAATAAAATTAATACTAATAAAATTAATACTATCATTAATCACATTAATATTGATAGCATGAATACCATGAATAATATTAATATTAATATTCGAGGAAAAAATATTAATATTAATATTAATAACATTAATCCATGGTTAAAATTAATGTGAACTAACATTAAGATAGTAAAACTTAACATTATTATTAAGATTGAAATTAACATTAATATTATAAACATTGAGAAATTAATATCAATATTGATATTAACATTAACAACATTAATAAAGTTAATAATATCTTTAATAACATTATTTTTAATATTATTGTTGTTGTTGTTATTAAAAATATTAATGTTTTTATTTTTAATAATAATAATAATAATAATAATATTAGAAAATATTAATACAAACCTCAAATATAACATTTCTCGATATCTTAAGATCAACAATAGTTAAAAATAGTAAAAACTATTCAAGTAAAGTCAAATATAGTCAATATTATTCAATTATGGTCGACATAAGTCAACCAGAACCAACCAAAAGTTAACCATGGTTAACAAAAGTCAACCATGGTCAGCCAAAGTCAAACATAGTCAACCAAAGGTTAACCAAAAGCCAACGAAAGTCAACAAAAGTCAACCACGCTAATCCAAAGTCAACCATGGTCAATCACAAGTCAACAAAAGTCAACCATAGTCAACATTGGTATTCCATTATCAACCATGTTCATCCATAGTCAACGATGCTCAACCATAATCAACCAAAGTCAACCATGGTTAGCTAAAGGGCCCTTGCACAAAGTTGAGACACCTTTTAGATGCAATCTTAGTTTCGCAAAATGTCAACAAAAAGTCAAGAAAAGTCATTGGTGGTCAACCAAATCCAACCATGGTCAACCAAAGTCCACCATGGTCATTGAAAAGTCAACCAAAATTTAAGAAAATTCAATTGTTGTCAACTAAAGACAACCATGGTAAGCCAAAGTCAATCATGGTTGAGAATAGTCAAGCATGGTCAACCAAAGTCAACCGTAGGAAACAATGATTAGTCAAAAGTCAACCCAGGTCACCTAAACTCAACCATGGTCAACAAAAGTCAACCATGGACAACCATAGTCATCCATGCTCAACCATACTTAACTTGGTCAACCAAAGCTTACCTTGGTTAGTGAAATTCAACCATGCTCAACCAAAGTCAACCATGGTGAGTCAAAAGTTAAATAAAAGTCAATCAAAATCAACAGTGGTTAACAAAAGTCAACCATAGTCAACCAAAGTTAACTATGGTTAAGCAAAGTAAACCATAGTCAACCAAAGACAACAATGGTCGATCAAAGTAAACCATGGTCAATTGTGCTCAACAAAAGTTAACCATAGTCAATCATGGTCAACTAAACTCAACCATGGTTAGCCAAAGTCAACCATGGTTAACTAAAGTCAACCATGGTCAACTAAAGGCCATGCAAAGTCAAGCATGATTAAGCAAAGTCAACCATAGTCAACCAAAGTCACCCAAAGCCAACCATGGTAAACCAAAGTCTACCATAGTCAACCATGGTTATTTAAAGTCAACCATCAACTATAATCAACCACAGTCCACCAGAAGCAACCAAAAGTCAACCATGGTCAACCATGGTCAACCAAATTCAACCATGGTTGACCAAAAGCAACCAAAACTCAACCATGGTCAACCAAATTCAACAATGGTTGACCAAGCCATATCAACCAAAGTTAACCATGGTTTACCAAATTCAACCAAAATTTTACCATGGTTTACCAAATTCAACCAAAAGTTAACCAAAGGCAACCATAGTCAACCATGGTTAACCTAACTTAGCCATGGTTTACCATGGTCATCCAAATTCAACCATGGTCAACCATAGTCAACCATGGTAAAGCAAAGTCAACCATGGTTAACTATAATCAAACATGGTTAGCAAAAGTCAACTAAGGTCAACCAAAGTCAACTGTGGCCAACCATGGTCAAGGATGTTCAACCATAGTCAACCATGAACATCCAAAGCCAACGATATTAAACTATTGTCAACCATAATCAACCAAAGTCAACCATAGTTAACCATGGTTAACCAAATTCAAGCATGGTCAAGCATGGTTGACCAAAGCCAACCATACTCAATGATGGTCAACCACAATCAACCATTGTTAACCAAGAGTCAACCATGATCTACCAAAATTCATACATGGTTAAGCAAAGTCTACCAACGTTAACCATGCTTAACTTTGGTCAACGAATGTCAACTTTGGTTAGCTAAAGTCAACTTTGGTTAGTCAAAGTCAACTAAATTCAACCATGGTCAACCAAATTCAACCATGATTAACTATGGTTAACCATGGTCAACCATATTCAAATAAAGTCAACTAAAGCTAGCCATGGCCATCTAAATTCAAGCATGATTAACCAAAGTCAACCAAAATTCAACAAAGTCAACCAAACTCAACTTTGGTCGTCCAAAGTCAATCATAGTTAACCATGTGGCCAACTAAAGGTAACCATGTTCAATCGAAGTCAACCATCATGAACAAAAGTCAACTATGGTTGTCAAAAGTCAACCATGGTCATCCATAGTCAACCAAAGTCAACCATGGTCAAACACAATACTCCATGGACAACCATGGTTAACCATTCTCGACTATAGTAAACCAATGGTTGACCATTGTCAACCATAGTCAAGCATAGTTGACCATGATCAACCATGGTCAACCATAGCTAACCATAATAACCCATGGTCAACCAAAGTCAACCATGATTAATCAAAGTATACCATGGTTGACCATGGTTAGCCATTATTAGCAATGGTCAACTAAAGTTAGCCATTGCCAGCGATGGTCAACCATAGTTAACAAAAACCAACCAACCATGGTAAAGCAAAGTCAACCATGGTTGACTATAATCAAACATCGTTACCGAAAGTCAACTAAGGTCAACCAAATTCAACTATGGTCAACCATGGTTAACCATAGTCAACCATGAGCATACAAAGTAAACGATGTTCAACTATTGTCAACCATGATCAACCAAAGTCAACCATGGTCAACCAAATTCAAGCATGGTCAACCATAGTGAACCATGGTTAACCGTTATATTTAATTATTATATTTATTATTATTCAATTAATATTATTAATTATGTGGCCATAGTATTATTTTTAATTATTATTATAATAGTAATAATTCACTAGGAAGCTGACCGTTAACTAGCAAGCCATATTAATATTAATAATTTGGCTTATATACGCCAATCGACGTATAGAGGCCACACATTTAAATGTGGTTGATATATGCCGATCGACGTATATAAGCCATATTATTAATATTAATATGGCTTGCTAGTGCTATTGAACATAAAATTATGAATTATCTTTAATATCCTCAATCTGATTTTCAATTTTTAATTTAATCCAAGGTTTTTATGGCAGTAGAATGTTATAAGACTTTAGTTTTTAATTTATTTTAATTTTTTTTATAGGAGAGGAGTAGAATGTTATACGATTTTCATATCCAAGGTTTTTAACAAATAGGAATAAATATACATTTTGAATTTGCATTTTATTTGAGTAAAATCGGAGTCTAAAATGGGTCTCATAAGAAAAATAGCTATTGATGAGTTGGAATTTAAGAACCAATAGAATTTCGAGAAAAAGAGTTTACCATAATGGTTCACTTGGCATATTTGTCATAAAAAAACTACTTTTTAAATTCGTATATTCAAATTCTCTCCATGTGATTTTACTCATTTCGAGCGGGAGCACTCGTTGGATGTGGAATTAATTTCTACATCCAACGAGTACCCATATTAAATATTTTTTATGGACCCCACTCCATGAAAAACAACAAAGACATAAAAACACGTGTTAATTTCAAACACATGTTTTCATGTATTTCTCGTTTTTCGTGGGGCGGGGTCCATCAAAAGTATGTAGTGTGTGTACATGTTGGATACAAAATTTAATTTGGTCCCTGACAAGTGCTCCCACTCAAAATTTGAGTAAAAGCACAGGGAGATATGTTGAAAATATGAAGAAAAAAATATTTTTTTCCTCTCTTCCTCCGAAATTCATAAATATTCTTTTATTATTTTAACTATTATTTTATTATTTTCCTTATGAAACCCATTTTAGATCCCAAATTTGCTATAATGCTTAGATTGAATGAAAGATGTTCTTATTAAAGTAAATTTTTTTTCATAATTTACTTTGAATTTAGATATTACTTATCATATCTTTTTATTTATTAAAATGTAAAGGTAATTTCTCTATCAATGGGTGATTAATTTATAAATATTTTATTTAAAGATCTTGTTTAATTTTCTAAAAATATTATATGCAATTTCTTTACACAAATGGGAATAAGTATTTTTTTTATCCAAGGTACCTCTCATTTTAAGGATGGCATATAGGGTAAACTCTATATATATTTTAGGGTTTAAAGTCTTTACATCAATATTCTCATAATGAGTTCAACATGTCACTTACGAAAATAAAATCTGGGTGGAGATAATAACACTCCATCCCACAACTACTTAAACTAAGCCTGATTGACATTGGAACGAGTATTTCTTAATTTATGAAAATGAATATTAATTAAATATAACCAAATAGTTTTAAGAATTAAGATTAAGAAATAAAACTCAAAGTAAGCAACTAAAAATGACATTTGCATTAATATTTCAAAGGCTAGTACTAATAACTTCCTTGCGAGACTTCCAGAGGTAATGGCGATGATTTGGGACAAAATCTAATGTGAATAACTTCCTTGGGAGTCTTTTTAGAGGTAATGAAGATGATTTGGGACAAGATAAGTATGTTTTTTTATCGAAGTTGGTGTATTCTATCTATCATATTTTTTCCTATATAATAACTTCCTTGGGAGTCTTTTAGAGGTAATGAAGATCATTTGGGACAAGAGAAGTAGGCTTTTATCGAAGATGATGCATTCCATGTGAGGATTAATACTGCAAGTCTTAAAACATTTGTATCGTTACTAGAGAAGTTCACAATCACATTTGTCCTTTTTTAGGCTCATAAATGATCGATTCTTAAAAAGTTTAGATCCACAATTAATTATCCAATATTCAATGCTTTGTTCAAGTTAAATATCTAATTACAAACTTGGGTTAACCGATGGCATATTCCAACTTGGTTCTTGGCATATTTGTAGACCATGTGCTGGAGGATGGAGGAGACCAAAGATACAATTAAACACCACATCTGGAATCTACCATTTAATATAATGATGTATTGGAGGCATGTGTGTTTAAGAGGCTCGCGTCATAACCCAAGGAGGCTGGTGTACGGTTCATTTGTTCGCATGCATACTTGGTATTTCAAGAGGATAATGGAGAATGTAGGAATATTGGAAGCATATACAAAGTGCATAGGGACATGTGAATTAATGATTGCAGCAGTTATGAGGCAGGGTGATAAGCAGGGGTTCTATTTTGCAGAGGTGGTGGGGTCTATTCCTTTGTCTATCTACCTAGTTCTGAAGCTTGTTTTCATCCTGCGGAGGGTAGAGAAGAGAGATTTAGCTCCAGGGGTGAGGTTTGTGACTTTCAAGAATATGGTGATAAGAGGGAAGCGTGTGAGGAGGGAGAATAAGGGGAAAAGGAATGTGCCCTCTCTTAGGGTCATCGGGGAGCAAAAAAGAGTTGGTCAAGCGGCCCGCTTTTTCAAAAACAGAATTCCTGTGGAAATTCAAGAGGATATTGAAGGCATTGGACGTGAGATGTGGGATCAAGGGAGGGAGTTGAAGCTAGACGCAGATTTTGACGACCTCACAAACTAGGTCCAAGATCCAGGGTTGACTCATGGAAGGCTGGTGGCTTATGACTGAATCATTGCAAGTTATTGGGTTATGAATGGCCTCATGGGCCATATTCTGATGGAGAAATCAAATAAGGAAGCTAGCGACTTGGATCCGGTTCGTGCCTGGAAAGACCCTAATGTGGAATGTCATTTAATGCACCGTAAGATAGATGTTATGGCCAATAAAATGGGGATATCATTCCTCTCATGTCCTGATCAACAAATTTCTAGCAACATGCCTTCAGTGGGGATGACTCGTCTTGTAGACGGTCGTGAATGCAACACAACATATCAGGAGTAGCTTCAAGAGACTTCAGGCTCAGCTGCTCCTCTCATTCAAGACCTGTAAGTCCACCCATCTTCATTGGTTTGTTTATGTTGGGTTTGGGAGGTCGGGTTAGTAGTTTAGAATGAATCATGTATCTGAGGCATATAATGTTTCTCTTTATTAATGTCTGTAAGGGGCTAAGTAGGAGATTATTTCACCAGTCAAAGTCAGTAGGGGGACATTTTGAGTATTAGAAGTCAAACAATTATGGGTGTAAGATCAAGGAAGTTTTTTTAGATCTACGATCTATACATGTAAGACAGGTAATGTATCTTTTTTAATGATAATATAATATAATCTTATATATATATTACATTTTTTAATTGAAATTATAAAAAAAACCATTTTAAATTAAAAAAAATCCACACTTCACTTGAAAAAAATACATTTGAAACAAATTAAAAAATTGAATTTTCAAATAAAAAAGACAAAAGGGCCATATTTAAAACAAAGCCCTCTTGCCCCTAAATTTAAAAAAGGCAAGCATGTCAAGGAGCAATCGAGGGAAGGGGGAGGGGCATGCATGGGAGTGGGGGTAGCAGAGAAGTTAGAATCATTGTTCCTATTAACTTACCATATATATATATATATATATCTTAGAATAAATAATTGAGGTGTTTTTCCTAATTTTAAGGATGATATTTAAAGTAAACTATATATATATATATATATCTTAGAATAAATAATTGAGGTGTTTTTCCTAATTTTAAGGATGATATTTAAAGTAAACTACAAATTATTCATTACACAAGACTAAGCCAACAACTCATGAATAGATCATATATCATTTATCAACAATTGGTTCACTAAAGAGTAAACATGTCACAAAATGAAATTTGAACTCGAGTAAATGATGAGGATAGTAATTTTTTTTCTCAAAATCATTTATGATACACCTCTCTCTATATATATAAAATTTGATTTTCTCATATTTTAAAATTTAAAATTTGATTTATTTTTTCCAAATACTTATAATTTTATTATTTAATTTGTTTTAAATGTATTTTTTAAATTTGTTTTTGAATGGGAGTGGTCTTTTTCTAAAAACTATTTAACATGTTTTATAAACATGTGCTTTCCCTATATTTTTTTTTACCCTTGCAATTGTTTATCTTCTTTTCTTTTAGTAATGATATGGTCTTTTAGGGTATAATTTCAAAAATATTGTAATTTTAACCTCAAAAAAAGGAGGAGAAGGAGTATTATTGGTAGAACTCCTTTTAGATTTAGTAGTTGATTTTAAAATTTTTGTTGTAGTGATATTGATTGTTAAGGTTATGGTTTCAATCAAATTGTAATTGAATTTAAGGTTGATTTTAAGATTTTTGTTGTAGTGATATGAAAGAGAGAAAATAAAGTGGCGTTGCGAGACAGGAGCTAGGGTTTCAATAAAAAAACGCGGACTGAGCGTTTGCGAGTCAGGAGCTAGGGTTTTTCAGCCTGTCGACCTCTGCTATGGATCCAACCCCCTATTCCTCTGGAACCATACCCAAATGCGAAGCTCTCCTCTTTGGATGAAAATTTAAAAAAAATTATTGCCTCAATCCCTCCTTCGAGCAATGCGATGCCTCACAACTCCAAGTTTTTCAAGCGAGTGTCCATTCCGGATGTCAAACTCTCTTCGGTAGCTTCCAGATACAAAGCCATTGCCCTATCAGAGAAACAATTAGATGGAATCTTTACAGGACTCTGGCCATCTCCCTGTGCCATAGAAGTCTGGTTAAACAAGAACTGGAGACCTTTGATCCAGGGAGAAGTGCACCAAAATTTCCGTGGCAAAGGTTTTTTTGTTTTCCTCTTCGAGAAGAAGGAAGATCGGGATCACATTTTCTGAAACATACCCTACTTCATGGGACCAAGAGGCGTGTACCTCAACAAATGGGACCTTCTTTCAACCCTGAGAAGGACATCCCTACAATCGTCCCGGTCTGGGTAAAACTACCCCACCTACCTTTGCATTGTTGGAATGATGAAGATCTAAAGGCCATTAGGAACTCAATTGGGAATTACATCGACAAGTCAAAGCCAAATCCCCCAATGTTTTCATGCGCTAGAATATGCGTAGAAGTGGACCTGGAAAAAAGTCCTTCCAGAAGCGATCAATCTAACTATGGATGGCTGGAATCACTATCAAACAGTGGACTACGAGCAAATTACCTTTAAATGTAAGGTATGCCATGAATACAGGAATTTTGCTAGGTCATGCTAAAAAAGGAAGCAGCAAGTTACAAAAAAAAACCAAGAGGCAGAATGGAATAAAGTTTCAAGGAGAAAAGGGAATAAAAATGCCCTAGCTCACCCGCCATCCCCTACCAAAATAAAATCTTAGGAAAACAGCTTCCATGTCTTATCCTCAGGAAATAATGAGGAGGAAGAGGGGGAATTGAAAGAAAATGAAATGGAAGAAGAAAAGGAAACTGAATGAGACCTAAAAATGACAGATCCAACCTCCTCTCCCAAGCATCCCCCTTCTAGAATCCGTCCCGAGTCATCATAGTGTTCAGGGGCATCCATAACAATATCTAAGTCAAGGGCTCAACATGAGGAATCTTCTGAAAGTAAAGAAGAAGATTTAGAACCTCAAACAAAAAGGGGAGGGAAACCCAATAAAATCATCAGAGATTTGGAAGTAGCAAGGGACAAGGAAGCAGGTAAGAAATCTAGCTTAGATCAACATATAAGACTCATCCAAACAGGAAACCAATCTTAAGGAAATGCTGAGAATAAGAAGGATAAGCTTGATCCTCCAATTCCAAGGAAATAATGAAAATAGTCTGCTGGAATTGCAGAGGATTAGGAGGCAAACAAAATATTGAAGAAATAAAAAGAATTAAAAACATAGAAACAACAACAATCTTCTTGCTCCAGGAGACAAAAATGCAGGAATCAGATAGCAGGGCTATAATGAACAAAATTTGGCCTAGGGATGAAGACATAACAGTTAATTTGGTGGGATCTTCCGGCGGGATTGTCACCTGTTGGGATAAATCTCTCTTTAGATTCATATCTTACATTGAGAACATAAACTGACTCTTTGTAGAATTAGAGGACATGAACAAAAAATAATTTTTTTGGATAGGCAACATTTACGGACCAATGCTGCATGGGAATAAAGATGTCTTCTGGGATTCCTTGGAGCAACAAAGAGATGGAAAAAAACAGGTCGATTGCATCATTGTAGGGGATTTCAACGTTACTATCACAACTGAGGAGAGAAAAGGAGGATCAAAATTTTATGATTTTTTTGGAGAAAGACTTGAGGACCTCATGGCCCATTGGAACCTGGTTGACATAAAATCGAAGAAAGGAAAGTACACTTGGAATAATAAAAGGTTAGTTCCTAGTCACATAGCCTCCAATTTGGACAAATTTATGGTAAGTGCCTCTTTCCTTAACAAATCATTAATTCCAGATTCCAAAATCTTGCCATCTGTAGTCTCAGACAAGAAGCCCATTTCTTTGTTCTTTTTTACAATTGGGAATTTGGGACCCTTTCCTTTTCGATTCAACCCAATTTGGATGGATTCTGACGGTGTTCTAGACATCATCAAGCAGGCTTGGAAATTTTTTGTAATAGGATCCCCAAGATTCATCTAGGAATCTAAGCTCAAAAATGTTAAAAAAGGCCTTAAAGCTTGGGTTAAATATTTTTATCAAGATCCGAGCAAAGAGAAAAAAAAGAAATTAGAAGAGCTGGAAGATATCCAATCAAAAATTGAAGAGGAACAAATAACCAAAGAAATTCTTAAAAAAGAAAAGGATTTGGATAAGGAAGTTCAAGTCCTCGCCAATAAGGAAGAAGCCAAATGGAGATTTAGGTCCAGAAGCCTCTGGATAAAAAATGGAGATAAGAACACTAAATTTTTCCATTCACAACGTAAGGAAAGGCAAAGGAAGAACACCATTATCGAGCTAGTCAAGGATAATGGAGAACAAATTTCTGATCAAAGAAAAATTAAAGAAGAGGCTAAACTCTTCTACGAGAATTTGTATGGAGAAAAAGAAGGCTACGATTCTGCAGATCTCAAAGAGATTTGCGAGGATATCCCCCTTCTAATTTCTGAAGAAGATAACGAAACATTGTACATACCCATTTTAGAGGAGGAGGTTCATAAGGCAGTCCACGATCTTACATCCGGACAAGGCCCCAGGATCAGACGGTTTTTCAATCAACTTCTACAGGAAATGCTGGAATTTTATCAAAAAAGACCTCATTAGAATGCTTAATTGGACCAAAGGAAAAGATAGAATAGGGGGAGCCACAAACTCCACCTTTCTAGATTTGATCCCAAAAGAAAAAAATCCAACCTCCATTAACCGCTTCAGGCCCATCTCTCTGTGCAATGGGTCCTATAAGATACTCACTAAAATCATCTCCAGCAGGCTTAAAATTTTCATTCTCAAACTTATCTCAACAAATCAAGGCGGCTTCATCGCTGAGAGGAAAATATTCAACAACATCCGCATGGTTTAGGAAGCAATCCATTCCAATCAAAATAGGAAAGAATCAGGTATGGAAATAAAATTAGATCTAGAAAATTCTTTTGACGGAGTTAGACATGAATTCATTTTCCTGGTTCTTGGTAAATTTGGTTTCTCTGACTCCCTTATAAGGTGGATTAAAGCATGCATTATCTCCCCATGGGTATCCCCTCTAGTTAATGGCTGACCAACAAACTTCTTCAGCATGTCTCACGGGATATGGCAAGGTTTCCCCCTCTCTCCCTTTCTTTACATTCTTGTAGCTAACTCTTTGAGTAGAATATTGAAAAGGAAAATGACTGAAGGAACCATTCCGGGTCTATCCATAGCTAGGGGTGTCAATCCGATCAATCATGCTCAATTTTCTAACGGCACCATTCTACTTGAATGCACCTCTGTTCAGATACCACGAAATTTCAAAAGCTCCTTAGACCTCTTCCTCTTTGCCTGAGGGGGAAAACAAATTCTAAAAAACATTTCCTCTATGGTTGAAATTGCAACCCCAAAACCTTGAGAGATATCTCACTGGATATGGATTATAGGTTTGAGCTGGATTGGAACTCTTTCAAGTATTTAGGTGCCCCAATCTTAAGGAAATCCTCTAGCTCTTCAGCTTGGAATCCAATTCTTCAAAATACCAAGAAACAAGTTTAGTCTTGGGGTTTGAAGTGGCTTAATTTAGCAGGGAAGTTGACACTTATCAAATCAGTCCTCACCTCCCATCCCATTTACTGCAGCTCTATTTTCCTTGCCCCAAAAAAATTCATGAACAACATTAGCGTGGAGATTAGGAAATTTCTCTGGCAGGGAGGGATAAACCAAGGACAAAAATATCACCTTGTCAACTGGAATTTAGTCAAAATCCCAAAGATCAACGAAGGTCTTGGCGTCAGAGACCTTGGGATCATGAACAAAGCCTTGGGAGAAAATATGGTGTGGAGGATGATCGAAGGGAGAAAAGAATGGTGGAAAAAAGCTTTGAGAAAGAAATACATAAAAAAATCAAGAGATCATTTCCTTGATTACATGTGGGAAGGGAAAGGCACTTCCATTTGGGATCTATGCAAATCCTCGGCTGGCCTTATTAAAGACAAGTATTAATGGATTCCAGGGAACAGGAATAAAATAAAGATATGGGAGGATAGAATATGGGGTCAACCCAATCTAGCCACAGAACCTGATCTAGATGATTTTCGTCGATGGATGCTTAAGGAAAATCTATCTACGATTTTCGATATCTCTGTTTGGGCAGCTTCTGGAGTTTGGAAAGGATGGAAAGACCTGAATCCTCCAGCTCAACTTCATCAGGATTATGTTTTTTTTCTGCTCAAATCTCCATGGGAAAGCTCCAACACACTGAAAGGAAAAGGATCGAATAGGATGGAGACGATATGGAGTTTATAGGGTCAAGGAAGGGTACAATCTCCTGGAAAGGAGTGCTCTCTCTGCACCCTCCACCTTATGGAAGAAGTTCTGGAATCCACACTGTATCCCCAAAGTCAACCACTTCTTCTGGATGCTTGATCACAACAAGCTTCTGACTACTGACAATCTTACCAAAAGGGGTTTTGAAGGACCTTCCTGGTGCTCCCTCTGCAAAAAATTCTCCGAGGAGGCCTCCCATTTATAGATGATGATGCCTGATGCATCCACATTAGATAAATATTTGGTAGATCCTTCCTCTACATGATGATTGCACCTCGATGTCTGTAGTTGATGAAGGTCATGCCAATCATTCATATTGATAATGTTTGAAGGTATGTGAATAATTGAGAAGGTGTTGACTGATCTTTCCTCAAAATGAAACGTTTGCTGGATACCGTATTTCATAAAGGATCGACCTATCTTTCTCCTAGATGGTATAATTACTATGTATCTTGTTTACAAGGGGCCATTCATTCTTCCATCTAGATGATAGATTTACTGGATATTGTATATTAAAAAAGGGTAGACTATGTTTCTTCCATATTATGCTTGACGCAAAGTCCACATTTTAGGAAGGGTTGACCGATGCTTCCTCAATATGACCTTGTACCTTGACTATGGATCTTGAGGCATGGTCTTATTATACTTGATCAATGTCATCGGAAAATTCGTCTCTACAGCCTAGGATCCTCCCTGCTTACACTCCACCTATAGTCTCTAACTTTCCTGTGGCTAAGAAAAACCTTTGAGAAGTGTTAACCCATGTCAAATCCATAAGTGTGTTCAGGATCAAGCAACTATGAACAAGGGGAAAACCATACAAATCTAGGCTTTTCTCTTCTTGCAATTTCTCCAACATATCCTTGTGAATGGACTCCTGCCCTTTTTCGCAACCAAAAACTCATATTTCAACAGAAGGAATGAAGTTAAAGTAGTTGGGGGTGGATGTTAGGGCACATGTGTATGAATCCCATACTTTCCATTTAGGAGCATGCACTTAATGCGCTTTAATTATACATTGTATTTTTACAAATGTGCCAGTGGGTTTCCTTTAGGAAGTTTGTGGGAAGCCCACGATATTTTCTAAGGGAACTTGTTGTCATAGCATATATTTTGGAGAAATAAAAAGCGCCAGATGATAAACTATTGACCAATAAGACGTAGTGAGGCAAAGGTGGACAACCACAAATCTATAAATGACATTGGATAATTATCCTTTGAGCACAACTTGCTCAAATCCCAAAAATCAATTCACATGTGAATTCCCTCCCTGCTTTTTATCCACGGGAATGGTATTTTATGTTGATGTATTTGTAACTTCGGAACATATTTCATGTATGTATATTGTATCCCTATAGAGATGTTATTATTCCTCTGTATGGAAGTGTTGTCATTTTTATTTATAAGTGTCGCAAGTTGTATTACAAGTGTATGATGGGTTATTAGACCACCAAGTGTGGGATCGCCCTGAGTTGAGTTACCATGGGTTATTAGGCTCTCCTAGAGAAGTCGGCCCTGTTAGGTTATTAGGCAAGTCAAGTCAGTGTATAAATAGAGTGAGGGTGTCACTCTATTTGATCATTCACTTACTCATATATTCTCTCATGTGAGTGATGCGCACTAGTGGAGGAGGAGAAGATGCTAGGAGACTATCTCTTGTATTTGGGTTTTGTATCATTGCTCTTTCTATCTCTGAGGAAGTTGCGGGGTTTTTCACCTTCTTGGTTTTCCCCGAGGAAACTCTGTGTCTATTGTCTCTTGTGATTGATATGTTGTACATGTTATTCTCTCAGATAAGATACTAGATCATTTTGAATTAATGCTCAAAATCTAACATGGTATCAGAGCTAACCTGAGAAGAAGACACTATGCAGCTGCGGAAGCTAGGGCTTCTTGATTTTTTGGTTTCTCTCCACAGATATTCAAAGGCAGGAGGCTAGATTGACTCTCCTAGAAAGGGAACATCTTTCTGTTGAAACAAAATCTCATTGTGAGCACTTTCATTTTTTGGCTTGTCACTGCTGTGGGAAATTAGGGTTTCGGAGAAAGTTGGAATTTTTGGAATCTGAGTCCATGGCTGGATGCTCCTCAGAAAAATCAAACTTCTAAGCCTTGGATAGAACTTTTTGGTTGGGCAGAAGGCCGAGTTTGATCAAACCCTAGTTCGGGATCCTATCTAGTGAATCCAGAAGTTTCAAAAGCAATTTTGAGGGGTAAAATTTTGCAGATTTCAAAATCAGAGTATACTAGCTTGACCAGCTCAGCAAGGCACATCTTTCTATCCTTTCAGAAGTTTGAAATTCAAAGTTTGAATTTTTAGGGTTTCTCTGACAAACCCTAATCCAGTTCCAGATCCAGTTTTCAGCAAATCAAGTGGTAAGACCTAATAACTTTTCTATTTCCATTTGAAGTACTCTTTAAAGATGTCTCACCACACCAAGCTTGAGGATAAGCTTGAAGGGGCTGAATAACTTCCGAGCATGGAAGTATAGGATTGGGTTAATCTTGGAAGAAAATGATTGGACACCTACATAAGTGAAGAGGTTCCAGTTCCATAGGGAGATGAGGCTAAGGCCTTACACAAGAGGAACTTGGTCAAGGCTAAGAGGATCATTTTTGATTCTATCAAAGACCATCTCATACCACATGTGTCATCTCTAAAGACACCTAAGGATATGTTTGATTCCTTGACCAAGATATTTGAAGGGAAGAACATAAATCAGAAGATGACCTTGAGGAATCAACTAAAGATGTCAAGATCCAAAATGCGGAGACTATGCAGTCTTATTTTTCAAGGGTCTCCCAGATAAAAGAACAACTTGAAGCTGTGGGAGAAGACATAGAGAATGAAGAAGTGGTAATGACCACTCTTAATGGCCTTCCTATGTCATGGGATTCCTTCATCCAAGGAATTTGTGCTCGGAAGAAACTTATCACATTCAGTAGGCTGTGGGAAGAATGCTCACAGGAAGAAGCTCGGATTATAGCTCGAGAAGAGAAGATGGGGAATGAAAACCGAGCTCTCACATCACACTCCAAGAAGTACGATGATAAGAAGGGACATCACCACAGTAAGAAAGAAAGGCACCACCATCAGAATCAGAGGGGTAACTTCAGATCTCAAAGAAACATATCAAATGCCCGATGCTTCACATGTGATGAGAAGGGACACTTCTCCAGGGATTGTCCTGGAAATAATAAAGATGGTTCTTACAAGAAGAAGAAGAACATCAAAAGAAAGCATCATACTCACACTGCAGAGGACGATGAACCTCCCAAGAAGAAGGCTAGGGAAGAAAGTGAAGATTCTTCAAGTGATGAAGAGTATGTTTGATTTATGCGCTCACTGGTACTATTGCTCATGGAAGCAATGATTGGCTTATAGATAGCGGTGTTTCCAAACATATGACAGGATTCAAGGGATCCTTTGGAAAACTATCTGAACATGAATCACCCCACATTGTGAAACTTGGGGATGACTACCAGTATCCCATAAAAGGAAGTGGTGAAGCCTCCTATAAACTAGACTCTGGAAAATCTATGAAGATGAAAGATGTACTATATGTTCCAGGTCTCAAGAAGAACCTTCTCTCCAATCTGCATTGGATGCAAAATGTATAAGGGTTGCATTCATAGATGGGCAAGTTCTTATGTGGCCAAAAGGTAAGACTATAGATGATGCAGTAGTGATTGGAGAGAAAGAGGGAGGATTATACAAATTGAAGGTCCAACCAGAATAAGCCTTGGTTCATGACTCAGTAGAGCCAAGTGAACTATGGCATAGAAGGCTTGCACATGTGCACTATAGAGCACTACCAATTGCAAGCAAAGTAGTAGAAGGTCTTCCTAAAATCCAGACAAAGCATGAAGGCATTTGCAAAGGTTGTGCAAAGGGAAAGAACACAAAGAAGACATTTCCAAGTAGTGAAAGCAAGGCAAAAGGAATCTTGGAGATTATCCACTCTGATGTATGCGGTCCGATGTCATCCAGTTCTTTGAGTGGGTATGCATATTATGTTCCTTCATTGATGATTTCTCTAGGAAGACTTGGGGTTTATTTCCTGCAGAATAAATATGAAGTGTTTGATAATTTCAAGGAATTCAAAGCCTTGATAGAAAATCAAATTGATAAGAAGATCAAGATCTTTAGATCCGACAATGGCGGAGAATTCACTTCAGGTGACTTCAAGAAGCTATGTAGTGATTCAGGGATTAAGAGGGAGTTGACTACTTACAATCCACAAAAAAATGGGGTTGCAGAAAGGAAGAATAGAACTATCATGGAAGCAGCTAGGGCAATGCTTCATGACCAAGATCTACCTATGCACCTATGGGTAGAAGCAGCAAGGACAACTGTATATGTGCAAAATAGAACACCTCATAAGATACTTGACAACAAAACACCAGAAGAAGTGTTCACTGGCAAGAAGCCAGAAGTTAGCCATCTCAAAATATTTGGTTGTCCAGTGTACACACACATTCCAAAGGAAAAGAGGACAAAGCTAGATCCTTCAGGAAAGAAGGGCATCTTTGTGGGTTACAGTGAAAGCTCGAAGGCATATAGAATCTACTTTCCAGGGTTCAAGAAGATTGACATCAGCAGGGATGTAACTTTTGATGAAAACTCAGCATACATCAAATCAAGAAAGACACATGCTGAAGACAATGAAGAACCAAGAATATCCAGAACACAAGACACTACCATGAATGAAGTTATTCCAGAAGAAGATCGTGAAATAGAAGATCCACAAGAACCTGTCGATCCACCCCGTGAGAAGAACTCTCACAAGAGGAAACCAGCATGGGCTAGAGAACTCATCCAAGATGCAGAAAGGTATGGTATACCAGAGGAGGAAAACAGAGAAAGAAAAAGGACTAGGTCACATACCAGCTATGTTTCCTTACTCTGTGATATTATGAACAAAGAACCTTCCAATTATGAAGAAGCAGCGGAAAAGAAAGAATGGAAGGATGCCATGGTTGAGGAATACCAGTCGATCATGAAGAATGATGTTTGGGATGTGGTCCCAAGACCAGAAGGTAAGTTTGTGGTGAATTCCAAGTGGATCTATAAGATCAAGCATGCTGCAGATGGTAGCATAGAGAAATACAAGGCAAGATTTGTAGCTCGTGGCTTCTCCCAGAACGAAGGGATAGATTATGAAGAGACTTTTGCACTTGTAGCCAGATACATTTCCATCAGAACAGTACTTGCGCTGGCTGCAGTGATGAAGTACAAGATACACCAGAAGGATGTCAAGACAACCTTCTTGAATGGTGTAGTCGAAGAGGAAGTGTATGTGGAGCAACCACTTGGTTTTGAGACACATGACCAAGGGTCACATGTGTGCAAACTGAAGAAAGCCCTATATGGTTTGAAATAGGCACCCAGGACCTGGTACGGTAGGATATATAGCTTTCTGATGAGTTTGGGCTTTACCAAGAGTAAAGCGGATTCCAACCTTTACTACAAGGTTGAGGAAGGCAATCCAGTGATACTACTATTGTATGTGGATGACCTATTTGTGATAGGTGAGGATAGGTTGATTGCCGACACAAAGAGGAAGCTTGCTGCCAAGTTCGAGATCAAGGACTTGGGTATGATGCATTACTTTCTAGGTATGGAGGTGTGGCAGAGTGCGGATGGAATCTTCCTTGGACAAGGGAAGTATGCAGTAGAGATCCTGAAGCAGTTCGGGATGATGGACTGCAAGGCCATGGCCACACCTATGGCATCGAACCTGAAGCTTTTGTGTGATGCTTCATTTGAGTCGGTTGATGCTACGATGTATCGTCAGATGATTGGGTCTTTGATGTACCTGACGAATACAAGACCAGATATTTGCTTTGCTGTGAACACCTTGAGCCAGTTCCTGACAGATCCGAGACATGTTCACCTGATTGTTGCAAAGCATATTCTGAGGTACTGGAAGGGTACAGTTGACTATGGGCTCAAGTATGATGCGAATCAAAAGTTTAACCTGGAGGGTTATGTTGATTCAGATTGGGCAGGCAATGCCATTGATCGGAAGAGCACTTCGGGGTGTTGCTTCAGTATGGGATCCGGTATGATCTCTTGGTTTAGTAGGAAGCAGTCATGTGTGGCACTGAGTACAACCGAAGAAGAGTATGTTGCAGCTTGTTCGGCTAGTTGTGAGGCAATATGGCTTAGAAAGCTACTGTCTGATTTGTTTGATCTCCAGTTGGATGCTACTTGTATATATTGCGACAACCAAAGTTGTGTGAAGTTGTCGGAGAACCCAGTGTTCCATGACAAGTCGAAGCACATTGAGATCAAGTTTCACTATATCAGGGATATGGTGCAGAGAGGAGCAGTGAAGCTCCTGTATGTTGCGACGGACGAGCATATAACTGATGTGTTGACCAAGCCGCTGGCCAAAGTGAATTTTGAGTACTTCAGAGAGAGACTTGGTGTACTTCAGATCAAGATTCCTTCCAAGGGGAAGTGATGAGTCCGGAGACACAGTTGCACACGAGGCTTTCTCACATGGTGATAGATGTGTTCTCCCATGATGAGATGTAAGGGCTGAAGCCATTCTCACATAGTGACAGATGTGTTCTCCTATGGTGAGATGTAAGGGCTGAGCCATTTTCACATAGTGATAGATATGTTCTCCTATGGTGAAATGTAAGGGCTGAGCCATTTTCAGATAGTGATAGATGTGTTCTCCTATGCTGAAATATAAGGGTTGGGACATTCTCACATGGTGATAGATGTGTTCTCCCATGGTGGGATGTAAGGGCTGGATATGCCTTTCCGACATGGTGGCAGGTTTGCACTCCCATGGTCATGATGTAAGTGCTGGTGCCTTCCTCGAATGGTGATAGATGGGTTCTCCCATGTCGTTGGTGTAAGTGTTGTGTGATGTGCATTTGGGTTATGCTCCGTGGATTATGAGGTGACCTGAAGATGATGATGTGACAGTAGGGTACACAGGTTTTGCAGAGGCATGTAAACAGTCCTGAGATGCTCTTGCAGGTTTTGCAGAGGCAATGTAATCAGTCCTGAGGTGTACCTACTTGATGGCTTGCTCGTAGAGATGATGAAGACCTACATGGAGGCTAGGCCTACATCCAACATGAAAAAGGGCTGGCTCTGTAGAACTTCCTATGACGAGTAGATTGGAGATTGATTGAGATAGCAGCATCAGTGACGATGATGATGATCTGATGACGATGATCCAAAGAAGAAGACTTGTGCTAAAGACCTGTGTCGAGATATACCTTCCTAGTTAAGAGGGAGTGTTGATGTATTTGTAACTTCGGAATGTATTTCATGTATGTATATTGTATCCCTACAGAGATCTTATTGTTCCTCTGTACGGAAGTGTCGTCATTTGTATTTACAAGTGTCGCAAGTTGTATTACAAGTGTATGATGGGTTATTAGACCACCAAGTGTGGGGTTGTCCTTGAGTTGAGTTACCATAGGTTATTAGGCTCTCCTAGAGAAGTCGGCCCTGTTAGGTTATTAGGAAAGTCAAGTCAGTGTATAAATAGAGTGAGGGTGTCACTCTATTTGATCATTCACTTACTCATCTATTCTCTCATGTGAGTGATGCGCACTAGTGGAGGAGGAGAAGTTGCTAGAAGACTATCTCTTGTATTTGGGTTTTGTATCATTGCTCTTTCTATCTTTGAGGAAGTTGCGGGGTTTTTCACCTTCTTGGTTTTCCCCGAGGAAACTCTGTGTCTATTGTCTCTTGTGATTGATATGTTGTACATGTTATTCTCTCAGATAAGATCCTAAATCATTTTGAATTAATGCTCAAAATCTAACATTTTACACCCATTCAGTTAGGGGGACTGGTGTAATAAATCATTCTTTCAATAACTCTTCCACCTTTATCCTTAATAGAACCTTCCTTGCAAGTATTTACCAATCAAAATTTGTGTTGGATGGGTTTCCCAAAATAGGAATTTGGAGATTCTTCATATCTCTTTCTTTTCTCCAAAAAATTTACATGTTCATTTATTAAGATAAAGCACATCCATCCCTCTGCAATTGATGACAACCATTGGATTGGAAATCCAAATCCAATGGTGATGGCGACAACGACACTCCTATGGATGTGAGCGGATGTTCCCGCATCACCAAGACAAAAAGAGTAAATCGTTAAGTTAGGACCTTTGTACATTTGTCTTTGACTTCTCAAAACTACAAAATCATTACATCATCAAGTGTTTATGTATCCATAGCACCAAATCCTGTATTTACATCTAAATAGATAGAAGATCATTGTTATTTACAAATGGTCAACTTATAAATTTTCTATTTCTGGAGCCAAGCATTGCTCGTTGAAATTTATTGGTTTTCAATTATAAAAAGTTTCTTTAACTACGCCGATAGGCATTCTTATTTTTGAATTGGAGGGGAGGTGCCACATTAATCATGCTTTTAAGGATAAATTTTGATTGTACAAACATAAATTATAGATAGATGGATATTCTTAGTTGTGTCCATTACATCAAGCATCCAAACTTAATCTGTTATTGGTCGAGCGTTTTTAAATTCGAATGTTAGTCATTAGTGAATTTGATTAAGGTTACATCTTGATCAACCAGGTTCATTACTAGCATAAACAACCATGTGGACACCTCTACACACCACGCATGCAATGCACATGCCACGCACAATCTTAGTCAGGAGCGCACACAACAAGGTAGTGGAGCTTGTAAGGCAGTCTTAATCGGTAGCGCAGACACCAAGGTAGTGGAGATTGGAAGGCATTTCAACAGGTTTTCTACTCTCTCCATTCCTCGGCCTTGCCATTATCAATTGTCCTTGGATGGTTTGGACACCGATTCTCCTTGGAAAATGGTTTTTGTGATGTATTTCATTGTTGTTTTTGTTGTAGGGTGCATCATAGTAGTTGGTCGGCGATAAAGTTGTGACTTAGGCACACACATAGCTGGTGCCTTGTAGTGGAAAGCGGGAATGCCTATTTTGGCAAGGAAGGGGAAATAGAGAGACCGTGTGAGATGGTTTTTAGAAAAGCATTTCAATTGTCGAAGTGAAGTTCTCAAGCATTCCTTCTTTATTTTCTTTACAGCTATTAACGTAAATACTTGTGCAACGATATTGCTTGTTGTCGTCATTTTTTAAAAGTAAGAAGTTATATTTGCATGGGTTAAAAGTTCATTGTGTAATTTATCCCTCACTTTGTATTTGGAGCACGGATCCAATGCTTATGCTTTTATCCAATTTGAACCAACAGTTTCCGCCGCAGAGGCTTTTAAGGTTTAATTTGGGATAAACTATCATGCGTCATATTATTTTGCATTTCTTTATAAATCAAATTTCATGTATTGTGGGTTTTATTTGTTGATGTTTTGTTCGGCAGGTGTAGCCTCATTCGATACGTGTAAGATGCAGTTTTACTGAGAAAGTCAGGTGGTTGTCTCATTAGAAAAAAAATTATGTTCTAGAAAGCACTGCGAAAGCGTTTTCAAACTTGTGATAGCCCAGTTGAACAACCACATTGGGATGTGCCTATTTTCAAAGGACATATGTCCCTCACAACCTTTTGTAGGTACGCTTATGTCTTTCACCACGAGGTTTAATAGACCGGGCATTGAATAGTTATTTGTTAGTACCTATAGCAACATCTAAGTATGTTTACATCACTGTACCAAGAGAATGGAGGGAAGATATTTCGACTTTTCATTGGATTTGACATAAACTCTCATAGATCAATTTTAACCTCAACCGTGTTAAGTTTAATAGATTTATTTCTAAATCAATAGATTGGAGATCATATTGAGTAGCCAGAGCTTTGCAATTGGTTTATTTGATCTATTTCTAGGTTTAAAAGATTGGAGATTAAATGGATCTTTGTATGCATCCATAATGACATACCTTTCCAAGTACATTTACACCATTGTACAAAAAGGAGGAGTTACCATTACAGTTATGGATGGAATTATGGATGGAAGAGGCTTTAAATTTTGATTAAATGTGATAGATGAATTTTAATCCTAAATCATTTTAGTAACCAAAGTTTGCATTTCGTGTGTTAATTTCTGTCTGAACTTAATAGATCCAGGATTAAAAGGAATTTTGCAAGTTGTTATGATGATAGTCTTTTGCAAGTATGTTTATCTTAGGAGATTTCAATATTTTCATCATTTAACCTCGTAACTTCTAAATACTCGCAACTTTGCATCTTGTTTCTAGCCAGTCTCTCTTCAATAGGGTGTTGTGTGGAGGTGCTCTTAGATTTTCTAGCTTTGCTAGGCCACATTTACCATCTTCCTAATTTTGAAATTAGCATTGAACTACTTAAGGATAGAAGCTCCAATTGTAGACTATAATGTATTGAGATTTTGTTGCAATATGTAACATTCAATTTGTGCATATGGTCTTATTAGTTGGACTGAAATATATTAAAGTGGATCGACAGTAGTATACCGCCAACAATAAAATATAGTTCAATTAACTTTTTTCCACAAAAAAAATTGCTTCAATAATATAGTAGGCATTTCATGGATCACAACCTCGAGATCGTGAGATGAATCCTTCAATGAGTAGCACATATATCATTAGTGGCAATGTGAGCATGGACTGAGACTTCAAATCAAGGGGATGCCTACCCTTTCATCTTCACTATGACGGGTCAATATGTGCAGCCCTACCCCCGCCGGAATTGAACTTGTGACATCCCATAAAATAACACATATTCTTAACCATTGGACCCACTTGAGTGCACTAAACATACATCTCTACTAAAAATATCAATCGTTTTGAGAGACTACATGGAGATTCCAGATAAAGGAAGCTGTACACACATGTAGAATATCTGGATATCTCTTAATATCGTTCTTCAAAAGAAGACTAGGACACGATCTCTTATACAAAATCGAGGAGTCATGTCTGTGGTGATATGAGATCCATGAAGCCTGGGCATGACCATGAAACTACGAGGGCATTTATCAGTTGATGCATTGGCGCAACTGCTTACAAGGCAGTGTTAAAACCGTCAAAGATGAATTGGTGATGCATTGACGCAATTGCTTATAAGGCAGTGTTAAAACCATGAAAGATGAATTGGTCATGGAAAATATAGCAAGAAAGATTCTGCAAACACAACATGGGATGGGATTCAAAACCGAAAACCCCATCCCGTTCCTAAAGATCGGTGAGCATGAGACATTGCTGAGATGGAAATCAATGTTTAGTGGAGAGTAATGGTGGCTATTAATTCCACAGTACACATTCTGCATACAAGATTACTGTATGGAGAGAAAAGCTCGCAAAACCAATTGGTTGGATTCCATCCCGTGTCCCTCTAAACTGTATGCAAGATTGATAGGTTCTCTTTTGTTGGTCCTATGATTTCCCCAGTTTTGCATGACCTATTTTATCTTTTGTGTTTGTCTGTAAGGGAATATGCACTTCTTCCCCTATTCTTTGTAATGGAATTAGCAAAGCTTCGCTGTTCGCAGGCGTTCACTGTATATTTTAATCATGAGTTCCGTTTATAAGGATATTATGATTTACAGGAGAGTCACAAGGTTCAGGATAATTCTTTTTCGGGTGGTCGGAAGCAGTGTTCAAATTTGAACCCTTCCCCCCCTTTCCAAAGGGTTCTATCCCTTCCTAGAAGTGTAAAGTTAAAATTGTCCTTCAAAAAAAATTTAAAATCTGAATTTTACCCTTCCAATTAAGAAGGACATAATTTATATCAGCATTTGAAAAGAAGGGAAACATTTGAAATCACCCATCCATATAAATTTAAATTTCTATGTTGAAATTGCTATGTTATAAAATTCGACTCGCCATTCAAAATATTGGAAATATCATAAATTTTAATCACTCACTCACTCATGTCACACACTCATTTCTCATCTATGCAAGATGACGAGTGATGATTGACGACTACGATGCATTGGCCACTAGGATTTGACTCTAGCTCCCTAGTCACTTCAGGTTGAGATCTAAGGTGTGACAATATGTCAGCTACTACGACTGTAACAACAGAGAACCACTACTAGTCTACTACTAGGCCCAAAACGAGCCTGAAACTTTGTGCGTACTACCTATGTGAGCCTGGCTACCAATGTACACTCGTTTTTCGTCAAAATGAAATTCAAATGGTCAGTCTGATGAGTCCTCCTCTACAAGACTTCATTTTTTGCATGAATGTCATGGACTCACGACAAATCTAAACAACACGCAATGGCATGCAACTACAAATAATGGCATGCAACTAGGACCACAAACCATGTAGAGGGCGATTTATGCATTGATACGGAGAGGTGGCACTGGGCACACAATATGGAGAAACAATGAGTTAGAAAAAACATTTGGACCAAAGCACCACAATGGTTATTAATAAAATTAAAACAAAATCAATTTTTGGCCTAAGAATAGTCTTCAAATTGATGGGTGGCATGATCATGATGTAATCTCCCTGCATCCTTCCAAACATATGTGGTTTCTCACCACATTTGTTTTCGGCGCTCGCCACCAAAATACATATAAAAATTACATGTATTTACATCCTCTTCTCTTTAATTCCTCATCGCATAGTCATAACTAAGGATTATTATGCATGCACATACTCACCTTATAATATCAATTGGGTCAAGGTGCAGAGACAACAATAAAATATCAAATGTGTCAAGACGCAAAGAGTAAGAGACAACTATAAGTAAGCCTTATATTAAATTTACCATATAAGTCTTTAATTGATACTATCAACTGAGATTTGACACGTTGGATTATTGTGATCTTCTTATCACTCCTTACTAATGTCATCGTAAGGCACTCTTTGAAGGTGAAGTCCACAATTTTAACTCTTGTTCCTCATTCTCACGCCTTTTGGTAAGACAATAAGGAGGGTAGTGGCTCGCATCAGCATTGAAAACAGCTCGACATGGAGGTAGATACATTAATTATTTTCATTAAATAACTTAAATTTCATTTCAGTGAATACGAATTTTCCGAATCGTGGATTGGTACAAAAAAATCAAATTTTAAAGCTTCGAGCTCTTAATTACTCACATCTATAATTTTCTCAAATCGAGCCATTAACAAACTTCTTTTGGTGTTTTGGTTCAATTTAAAAGGAAGATTGTCAAGACTCAAACATGTAGCGATTTGCAAGGCTCCAGTTGACTTAAGATTGATTCCATTTCCCCTCCATCCCATACCTGTATGTTGTCACAACAAGCGTTGAACAACAAAACTTGATGCCCTAGCCCCTATGATGTTAGCATTGCTAACTCGCTTGGTATGGAGGATTTTTTTAATGTTTTCTATGGAGGATTTTTTTAATGTTTTCTAAGCTATGTATTATTTTTTCTTAGACGCCCAATGTCCATCATTCTTACATCTCTCAAGCTTGAATGGCTACCCTCTCTGTGGTTTGAATTAAGTTTTTGGATGGTTTTATATGTATTTTTGGTTGTAGGTTTATTATAGCCTCGTTTTGCTTAGTGGCTTCCTTTTGTACATAGTTAACTATAAGTAAATTTCTCATGGTTCTAGTTTTATTTTAAGACTATTTCTAGTTACAACTTCAAGATTGTGTGAATGCCCCAATATGGTTATTGCATAGAATAAGTAGTTTTTTTGTATAATGAAGTGTGCTCCAACGGAGAAAAATACAACAAAATAGTTGTTATTTTAATAAACTGTAAAATTAATGTTAGATATATGTCAAATTAATGTGTTCAAATTAGGTGTTGATTGAAGAGATACCATGTTTTCATGTAGATATTAATGAGTGCTCAATTGTCTAAACATTGAGAAAATTTGGATGATCAATATTTGTTTTTTGCATTTTTTGGGAAGAAGAGTTTAATTAATGTATACTTTCCAATTGAAATAAAATAATTTATATTGCCCTCCATCTTTGAAGGGCTCCAAAAAAAAATGCCCTTCCCATTGAAACTAAGACCCACCCTTCAAATTTGATCACTGGTCGGAAGGGAAGCCAAAGATCATCAAGAACAAAAAATTTTCAGGCCGATGATGAATGTAATCAGCTTGTCGATGTAAGTGGAGTAAGAAAATCCCGCAAATTTAATCACTGGTCGGAAGGGAAGCCAAAGATCATCAAGAACAAAAACTTTTCAGGCCGATGATGAATGTAATCAGCTTGTCGATGTAAGTGGAGTAAGAAAATCCCGCATGGTGTTCCAAGTTTGTTTGTTTCTTCCGTGATCACCTATACTGTGCTACAAAAGGGTTGAGGGACCGACTTTCTGAACCCTTGTACAAGCTTATTTTGGAAGTTTGTATGCCCTTGGTTTTCCTTTAGAATATGTTTTCCTTTTGAACATGGATCGTGCATTATCAATGATGCGGATTCCCCCCTCCCTACATAAGCAAGCAGAGCCTCCATGCCCGATTTGGCGCTGACCTGAAAGTTGAAACTTCTCAGGATGCCTTCGCATCTAGTCTTAATTGTACCCTACCTTCTACAAGGCATTGGATTCAACCATATTCGTTCAATATCGATGAGAAAATCCGAAGCTAATGTTGTCCGGTGAGCAGGTGGCTCTCCTTAAGAAGTGGTTTGCTTCTTTGTCAAAGGGTATGAACCTTAGTCTAGTTTCTGCTGTATTGGCATTTTATGTACCGAAATATTGGCATTTCATGTATGGAAATTAGGAACAAATTCTGGAAAATTAAAGTTTGAAAACCAATTTTAAAAAAAAAAAACTTAAACATTATAAGACATACATACTATTCAATTTATACTTTCTTATTAAAATAATTATTAATAACTAATTGCCGTCACTCAGTACACTTGCCGTATAGCAGGTTGTTGAAATTATATTTTTTTTGTTTTTTAAATATATTTGATTTGATTATATAAATGTCTATGTACATTTATGATATATTTTTTAATACTCGATTAAAAAATATTATATATAAACAGTCTACTTTCGTATTTTATTCGTACTAAATTTTTTCATTACGTATTTTTTTCGTATCAAATTGTATTCGTATCCGTTTTCGTACTCAAATTATGCTACTATGGTATGAACTAAAGCAAAAAATCTGGAACAAAGATGCTCAAGAAATATAGATCTATTCTTAGCAGCTCTGGATATTGATATTGCAGTTCTGCAAGATCATATGCAGCTGGAAGAGCAGAGAAGGCATGTAAATTGCATTGTTGATTGCATCAGAAAGATGGCATTCTTCTTCATGTTCATTTTTTTATATTATTATTATTCAAATTTGTAACTTCCAAGTCGGCTTTGACTGCTTTTCCTAGTTGGAGAATGTGAACGGGTCATCTCGAGAGAAAAAGCTCTGCTCAGAACGTTGCAGGGCTACCATCAAGTCCAAGCCGAGACAGGGCAACGGTCTCAAGCGCAAGAGATATTACATCATTTCTTGAAGAAACGTAAGACCTGCAAATATCAAGAGGCTTTTGGGGAGAAGACGCTCTTCATGCCAATGAGAAGGTTGCAACCTTGCGAGTAGTGGTTATATGGAAGCTCAGGTGAGGCCTTTGAGAACCTATTGATTGGTGGCCCCATAGCATTCCATTTACCCCACTCCTCGTGCAATTGTAACCCAAATCATCTGACAACAATGACCTTTTGTTGATCTTGTCTATGGCAAAACAGATGCATAAATGGAGAGGAAAGCCACGTCTGTCTGAGATCAAGCTCTCTCAGATCACAGGCTGCTCAATTCAGAAATGAAATTGCGCTGATGAGACATGGACATGATGTTCAGCAGACTAGATGGCTCGATGCCCACAGTAGACACCCGGGCGAACTGTTATCTTCAAATTCAAATTCAGTAAGGAGCTCAATAGGCGTAAGCGATACGGATCTGGAGGGTTTGGATCATCACGAGGCCTCTGTTAGTGGTGCAGAAATGAGCAGCCAATCTGCAAACACACACAGAGAAGGAAGATCACCCAACTGAAGATGAAAAACGGAACAAAAGGACCAATACTGAGACCAAATATATGCAGATGGTTAAACCAATAATATCCAAAGCAGTTCAAAAGCCTCACATATGCAGCCAAAAGCAATCCATCCAAAATGCTTCTAAGATTTATGAGTTTCATAGCAACCAGTTTAAGTTGGTCAAACACACAGCATCTCTGTCGTGCTAAGCAAGAATGCTTGCCTCAGAAAATTGTAAAGTGTGGCTTTCCTGCGTCTGATCATCACGAGGCCTCTGTTAGTGGTGCAGAAATGAGCAGCCAATCTGCAAACACACACAGAGAAGGAAGATCACCCAACTGAAGATGAAAAACAGAACAAAAGGACCAATACTGAGACCAAATATATGCAGATGGTTAAACCAATAATATCCAAAGCAGTTCAAAAGCCTCACATATGCAGCCAAAAGCAGTCCATCCAAAATGCTTCTAAGATTTATGAGTTTCATAGCAACTAGTTTAAGTTGGTCAAACACACAGCATCTCTGTCGTGCTAAGCAAGAATGCTTGCCTCAGAAAATTGTAAAGTGTGGCTTTCCTGCGTCTGCTAAACAGAATAACCATGTAAGTAGCGTATGTGGAAATCTGGAAAACAATTATATTTGATTGTAAGATTGTGAGAGTTTGTCCAAATTGATAGCTAAATCAAATGCCCAAAAGATATTAAAACAATTATTTTGAATAAGGTTTCCTAGAAATAAGACTAACACAATACTCTGATGACATAATTGTTTTCCCTACTACCATCTCTACCAGTAACAGTGCTTTTCTGATGGCTTAAAGAGCTACTTAATAGACACTTTCTCTATGTGATTCGTGGTAGGAATAAGACTACTGACACTCTGTTGCCATAATTATGCTCCTTGCTACCATCTTTAATATGCTTTTCTGGTGGCTTAAAAAGCTACTTGATAGACATCCTCTCTATCTCATTCTTCCTGCTACAGCATAAATAACATTCATGAATTACAAGTTTAAAACGCTGGACATTTGTAATATTTTATGCAGTGTGACTTGTCTTTATTTATATATAAAGAATTTGTATTAATTCAAATCCACATCCTTGAATTACAAGGTTAAAACTCTCAACATTTGTAATATTTTGTGCATTGCGACTTGGTTTTAGTTATATGTAAATTGAAGGATCTGTATTAATTCAAAGCCACGCCAAGGCTCAGATTTTACATAATAAAAGAAGGATAAACCACAACTCTCAGCGATCTTATCCTTATAAGACAAGATGGACTTTCAGTGTGGAGCTACAACATGTGACATTGTTGAGCATACAGTTCTCTGTTCCCTCTTCTCATGATATCAGTGCCTATAATGTTTTTAAACCATAACAACAATGGTTTAGTTTCACACATGGCTGCTATTTGGTTTTGACAATGACAATAGACATATTATGATACAGTTTTTGTTGGAATATAATCTGAGTGTCAAAACCATGTAGGAATATATCTTTTTAGAATAAATTCTTTAATTATTGTACAAATATCATCAATGCCAATAATACGTTTCATCTTAAAGCATCATCCAAATCAGTTCTTTTTGGTTGGCTTTGAGTATAATAAAAAATACAGTTTACATTTCAATCTTAATAATGAATTTTATGAATTTCCAATTTCAAGTACAAAAGTTTTTATTTCATTTATTAATAAATTGGACAAAACATAAACATAGTCACTTAAGGCAGACTACTGTTATCATTTGTTTCCTTCTCTTTGTACTTCCAGCGAGGATATGAATCAGACTTTATAAGTTTTACCTTCCATCTTTCTAGAGACCTTGCAAGGCCCAACCCTCTTACATTTCAACGTACTCTGGATGGTGAAACATTTTTCTGATCAAATAAACCATAGCTAGATCACTTTCCAAGAAACATTAATTGTCACCCTGAATGATGTATAGTTTCTTTGTATTTGAACTTTCTTTTCTCCAACTGAGTTCTACTCGTTCATGTAACTTGTATTTGTGTCGCATATTTCTGAGCATCAACATTATGGCTGTGGGTGGTTCTTTGGAGCTGCTTTTTGGGTGACAAATGCAGAAAGGGGGAAGGTTACCTGAAATCAGAAAATTTTAATCTCCTCAAAAAGAGTCATTAGGATATTGCCCTTGGATGCCATCAACGATAAGAAAGGTAGTGGCAAACCACTTCTGGGAAGCTTCCATTTGGAAGGAGATATATTATCTACAAGGACCTCAAAATGACCATCAATGAAGCATGTTACGAAGAAGGAAGAAGTGCATGGTGTGAGAAATTGCAGACCTGTAGAGGCCATAGAAAAGAAATATTGGTGTAGAGAAGAATAGGCCTCATTGTGTTCATCATTTTATGAAAAAAAAAATAAAAAAATCCAAACACCATCGTGCTTTTGATTTTTTGTTTTTAAATAAACTCAACCGAAAAAAACCTTTGAACATAAATCATAATTTGGCCCCATTGAAGCTAATACCATGACTCAACCTTTTGATTTCAGTTTTGGTCACTCCATTTAAGTTTCTCTGACTCTATCACCCCAACTCCATCTCGTGCCATACTCTGTCTACTGACTGATTACTTGGCCTCAGTACTCCACCAAATCAACTCCTGCTAACTCTGTGGGCCTTACTTTTTCTTAGCCGAAAGGCTAACATCAACATAAT
Source organism: Larix kaempferi (assembly GCA_027924585.1). Lineage (NCBI taxonomy): Eukaryota > Viridiplantae > Streptophyta > Pinopsida > Pinales > Pinaceae > Larix > Larix kaempferi. The sequence continues at coordinate 5,599,381 of BSBM01000076.1, forward strand.
TCCAGGCTAACTTTGCCTCGCTGTCTAAAGGCTAACATCAGCATAGTTCCAGCTTCCTTCTAAGACACTTTGCCTCACCGTCAAAAGGCTAACATCAGTGTAATTCCTTCGAGTAAGCTTTGCCTCCACCTGTCAATCTGTTATTAAAATGGATTCATCCGCTGAATCCACATCTTAGGAATGAGGATGCATGGTTACAGAAGGTGGGGAGATGAAAAGTAACTAAAATCGTTATCTAACATGTGCAAGGTTTGGAGTATGAACATGTGGAAAAGGTTTGGAGGAATATGTGGGCATATGAACATGTGACAGGCTCCCATTCGCAGTTTCGCAAATGGTCACAAAAGAATCGGTTGAGGAATCCTCAATAAGGAACTCAGGAGGAGGAGGATAGATGAGTGAATATAAATCTTCACACTATCTGTGAGACTTGGAGGGCGAAACCCTGTTTTGGTGGGAAAAACAAAACCAAAAATTCTGAAAAACGCTCAGAGGCGGACCTCCTCCCTGTTTTTGGTGGAAAAAATAAAACCAAAAATTCTAAAAAAACGCTCTCAGGCGTTCTCCCTGCTTTGGTGGCAAAAACAAAACCAAAAATTCTGAAGAACGCAACCAAAAAATTAGAAGAAATCTTCACGCTAGCTGAGAGATTTGGAGGGTGGAATCCTGTGTTAGAAGTATTCACAGTGGAGGGCGAAATGCTGTGTTATGGTGGCGATAATAAAACCAAAATATAAAAGAAAAGGGGATCCGTCAGAACGCTCTCAGGCCTTCACCGTCTGGAACTGGTAATGTCACAGATGGGACGTTCATCGAAAGACGGGTGGGAATGGTAAACCACCACCAACCATCTCAGTATTCGCGCTCTGGCCCGAGAACCACAGTTCATCCTCCGGATTTTTGTGCTTGTCTGTGTATGATTACGCAGACTTGACGTACAACCTATAGAACAGATCCTGTTCAAGTAAGGTCGTGCTATAACAATCTCTAATGCCCGCCTTATATATCGCTTCTTTATATATTTCTCAACGCATGTGGGAAAGCAATAACGCCACATCCTCGCAGCCATTAATTTTTCCATCCACATTCTTGGACAATCCCATAGAATACAACCAAAAACTCGCTGCGATTCTCCTCTTCAATTCCATTACATTCTTGTGCCTTCCCTCAATCGATTCGGCCTCCCGCACTTTACGCTTATCCAATTAATAATTTCATGTGTGGAAATCTTAAATTTTACGCTTGTCCAATTAATAAGTCCATGTGTGGAAATCTTCTCTTGTGAGAGCTCAGAACTCGTATTTCTTCCCCACTCATTGTTATGCTATGGTTTTCTATACGCGCAATGCCCCTCACTCATTTAATTACTTGTTTCTTTCTTCTCCGTGACATTGCTCTTCATTCCACTCCTAGTGTCTACCTCCACTCGACATAAATTTTACATGTAACATAAGCATTGAGAATGGGGTTGGTGTCAAATTAGTTTACTTTTACCAGCTTAGATCCAAATCCTAGGTTCTATCAAGTGCCAAGAGGGATCAAATATCCCGAGGTGCAAACTTCTCATTGAATAGCTCCTTCAATGCAATAGGTGAGCCACTTAATCCTAAGCTCTAAAGTCTCTAGTTTAAGTCTCATTTTTACTTTTTACTTTGTATTATTATTTTTTATTTATGGCCTTATTACTTTTTACTTTGTATTATTCTTTTTTGTTTACTTTGTATTATTTTGTTACTCGACAAACACTTTAAAGTCTCATGTTTACTTTTTACTTTCTATTAAAAGTAAATAGTAAAATCTCTAGTTTAAGCCTCATATTTACTTTTTACTTTGTATTATTCTTTTTTGTTTATGACTAACATAATAAACTTCTCCTTGAATAGCTCCTTCAGTGTAATAGGTGAGCCACTTAATCCTAAGCTCTAAAGTCTCTAGTTTAAGTCTCATTTTTACTTTTTACTTTGTATTATTATTTTTTATTTATGGCCTTATTACTTTTTACTTTGTATTATTCTTTTTTGTTTACTTTGTATTATTTTGTTACTCGACAAACACTTTAAAGTCTCATGTTTACTTTTTACTTTCTATTAAAAGTAAATAGTAAAATCTCTAGTTTAAGCCTCATATTTACTTTTTACTTTGTATTATTCTTTTTTGTTTATGACTAACATAATATTTACCACCTAATCCTAAGCTCCAAAGTCTCTAGTTTAAGTCTCATATTTACTTTTTACTTTGTATTATTATTTTTTGTTTACTTTGTAAACACTCACATGTTACAAGATCTCCCCCATACTAGGCTGTAGAGCACCTCTTGGCGCAACAAGTATATGCTATTCCATTTCTTCTAAATTTGAGACCATAATCTATATATGAGCCATCTCTTTTTTCATCCCACTACAAAGTACATTTTGCAATTTTTTCTTGAGAGCCTTTCATTGTTGGTGATACACTTGGATGTTTCCTCTCCACTCTGGCTTTGGCTTGTAAATTTTATTGACCGCTTTATCAGTGTCCCTACGCAACTTGAATTCCTTCTCTAAACTTTCCCAGAGGTATCTCCATTTGGTGAAGTGTGTCTTATTGAACTCCTCATGCTAGCCTTGGCAATATCCCACAATATAACAAGAAATGACTATGTTCAATATTTTTGGTTCATCAAGGAATGTAACTTTTCATGATCTCACATGAGCACATCTGATTTTCTCATCATTTAGATGGTCTATCATTGAGCATGCATTAATCACTTTACTCTTCTCTTTATTTACACAACGGCATGAAATACATGCCTTCTAGTCTTGTACAATTTGTAGTGCATCCCTATCGAAACTATCTCATTCACCACGAAGATCGTGGCTTTCTCTTCTCTTCTACGAGATTCATCATCTCTGTTTGCAATCCATTCCCCTACGCTTTCTTGAGGACTTAACATAGAGAATATCACACTAACTCCAACTTCACCATTATTCTCACACTCGATGTCATTGTGCATTATGTGCAGATTGTCAAAGTGGCAAATCACACCATCACTGGACTTCCCCACCCTACCGTCTCTATTGGGTAGCTCTTGGATGCTCCAAAATCGATGATTTGTAACAAGGTCGAACCTATGTCAATTCAATATCCTTTTCCATATAGTTTTTCTTTCTCTAGTTTGACAAGTCAAAATAAACTCACAAACTGGAGCTAGTGTCTCCCCCCACCAACATCATTGTTTCCTTCAATCAGCTACTTGTGATGATTGACTCCCTTCCTCCCCCCCGTCCAACGACTCCACTAGCAAATAATGGAACGTGCACCATGAATATTTCAACCTTGTTAGTCCGTACGAATAATTGATCTAGCGTGTGCATTGTCAGATGGTTATTGTCCATGGCTTCTCTCTAGATAAAATCTTAAATGAACCTATTCCACAATCCTATAAATTCCCCCACGCAAGTGTAATAACCCAACGTAGCATGAACTAGTTGGAAGGGAGGTTACCAAATGGAATTTCTCTATAAGTCAGTCCAAGTAATTTAGAACCAAATAACCAATACAATAAGCAACATAAGCATCACATACATGTATCCTTACGCTTTGTTGAAGACCAACTCCTAGTCCAAAATAGTGCTCCAACACATAAATGCTAATAAGGGGAAATCACACCCAAGGGTTGATTTTCCACCCACCCAATGCAACACCTAAAACCAGATGATGCCCCTCGAGTAAGGTTTAATCTCAATGAGAACATGGACAATAACTCTCTAATTGATCAATTTAGATCAACTCACTTTGCTCGGTGGATCACAACAATGGGCGGTCGTACATCCAAATGAAAGAACAATTGTGTGGTGAGAAGTATCCATACTTACAGCACCCCCATACTTCTTGGAGTTATTCTATGCATGAATTCCCACTCAAGCTCTTGATAGTGTAGTACCTCCAACTGTGGGGTTCTTTTGCAAGGACTATATTATTCCACTCTAACTTTTGATACCACTAGTCCACGGGGGGTTCACTCACTAAACGTGTTACATAGCACGATCGTTCACATGATATTAAAGAATACCCGTAATTTAACTAAATATTGGAAAATGCATCCTAAAATTGTATTGTTGAACCCCCCTCCCAATATGCCTTTACAATTAAGAAAACCCTTAGTTTGGCTAGATATTGTAGGTATCCATTTTTATCAACCCATTTTTAACACCCCCTTTATATCATATTATAAATTTGTAACAAACAAGATCTCTGACACATCTTAGTATAAGCAAACAAGATGCTAAATAAAATAATATTACAATGCTAATAATTATCCCACTAGGATTGCAGGGGCAACTGATCAATTTGTAGCATTGGATAGTGGAACACCCAAAGAAATAGTACCGTGGAAGGAAAAATGCATAAAACGCAACCTAGTCAAGAGATCAACATAACAAAGAATGTAAAAGACCTATAGTCCAATTGTTAGTGCAATGCTTAGAAAATATGAGAATTGCAAATGTCTCACACCACAACCTGCCAATCTACCAATTTTATATTATGTAAATACAAATATAGCCATAGAGAACTCATGTTTGCTATAAGTTTAGTAAATTAAACTCCATAAAAATGCAAAATTGAAACACTTTCATGGAAGGATGCCTCTACCTTCCTATCAAAACAAACATCATTGATGTTTTAACCCAAATGAACATAGAAAAATTCCTTTTACTTTTCAATAACACCATGTGATCATGTGCATAGCTTGGATTTGGGTCATTCACAAGATCCAATGAATTGTCTCCACTTCCTTTACATTTATTCTTGCAATCACGGGAATTAACAACATTGAGTTACATTTTCTTGGGTTATATCTAGTTTTTTTTAATCTTTAAAGGATAGGGGAAAATATCCATTATTAGGTTTCAAGCATGCAATAGTTATAAAGATACACATATGGTGAAACTTATATGATACCATTTCATAGTAATGATAACACATAGGGTATGTAAATAAGGATTTAGATTTTCACCTATGTTCATGTTAATTCCAATACAATATTAAGATAGATGCCTTGCATATAAGAATTGAAATTACAATTATGAATGTGCCAAATATAAATCAATCTAACAACTATTCCTAACTGGCAATGTGAAAATATTAAAGAAGAATACAAAAAGTTGAAAGAAATAATTAGTCAAGAAACATTGATATAACTTTTATTGGTTCGAGTGAGCCAACAAAGATTGATCTCTTTTTTCTTGGTTTTCATGGAGCAAGGTTTAATTGAATCTCAATGCCCACCTAAACCCCAACCTTAAAAATCAAGAGTTAAAATATTTTACTTGAATGCCTACAAAAAATACAATACAATTGTTCAAATTCGGAACTCCCAGTTAACTGCATCTCTTAACTTAAAGATGAAAAACAATATAAAATCAATTCAAACAAAGCCTAAATAAGCTATTGAATGAGGATTGCTCAAGGCCAATAATCCAAAGAGACTTCCATTTATATTATCATTGGTACACTATTATCAAATTTATGCAAAACTTAGGATCATAAGCAATATCAAATAAAAATGGAAGGTCCTTATTTTTTAGGTGGGTATGAATTGAGTCTATGATTTGGACGTATGAATCCATCCCGCGATTTGAAGGTTATTCCTTAGCACTCCCAAATAAAATAAACCCCAATATTTATATTACTATGTCAAATTAAAAAAACCCCTTGACCCCTTAATACGAGGCAATATATTTTTGAGGTTTTTAAGAGTATTCAACCCCCCAATATGAATGGAGGTGATATGATATTGCCTCACTAGTGAACCCCCCGTGCACTAGTCATGGAGTCTGAAGGCCACAAAATCAATTGTCGAGCTCAAAGAAATGGCATTAGTACCCCCAATGGTCAAATACACCCTAACCTCTACCCACTCTAAAAATGTTAGAGAAGTTATTAGACTTGTCCTGTCAAATCACAAATCCAAAACAATTTTCTTTATCAAGGAAACAATAGTTAAGAATCCAACCACTTCACTCAAGGCAACTTTCCTCTTTTCTGGTCTTCCAAAAGGTCACAACTCATTCCCTACCAATTCTATCATCCTTCCTACCCCTCTCTCCTGATTACACTCGGGGGGGGAATCGAGCTAAGGAGAAAATTAAAATATTAATGTCATAAAGTGGGCATTTGGTGAATCGAACTCAACCCTAGATCAACTTAAGAGCCATTTTTCATGTGCAACAAGTCAACATTTCCATTCCCAAGCTCACAAGGCACTAGATCTAGGCTAAATATCCTCATTGAGTAAAAGTCCTTTCCATTGGGTACGATTTCCACCACATAGTTACCATTCTTTCGAGCTACCCCTAACATCTAACCCGGTTCAATGTGCGTCACAAAAAAATATATCTACCATAGGGGTTAGCTCCTCAAAAAGGCATCATAGTACTTCACTTAATCATGGAAAACATGAATCATCAGCATGTTCTATCTTTCAACCATTAATGATAAAATGCATGGACCCCAACTCATAAATTATACATTAGAACAACAATCCATTGCAAAACCCCATTGTAATAACTAGCCAAAGGTAAATATGACTCACAACATAATATATAGCATCAAATACCCTTTGATCAAAACAATGTGCACCCAATCGATGCACATGCGATCATTACAAAGTGATGCACATATAGTTGTACCTCCAAATTGGTGAAGTTACAAACCATACCGAGGTAACATTGATCACAAGTTATTGTATCCAAAATCAAAATTTCATGGTCGATGAATTAGGTAACAATTATCATATGAGATTCATCAGTGTCTTCCACGTATCATTTAGTTAACATCTGTGAAAATCATAATGTCCACAAGCATAATAAGATTCTTAGGACTGCATGAACTGGACATAATATCCTCTATTTAGTAAATTAAGTAGAAAGTTGAAAATGGAGTGTTATACCTCAATGTTGGGTTGTCATCAAATAAATGAGGGTAAGGTCGTCCATTTGAATAGGTTTCATATAAGAATTATAGAGTTCTGAGGATCGTGATAACAACATATTCTAGTCAATGAGACAAATATACCCTATAAGAATATTGTTGATCTACATAAGGTTTTAGGTTAAATCCAATATAGTAATGGGCTCTTACATAATAGCATCAAAGGAGGATCATTCAACTAAGGTAATATGCACCAGTAAATCACATTAATCCATAAAACTAATGTCGTCCTCAGGATATAACAGTGCCTCATGATGTATGTATTACCAAAAGAAACCAAATGTGTCAATTTAATAATAAAATATAGTCAAGTGTAGAAACTCAAATTCAATGCCAAGTTTGAGATGCTAACTGGAATGTTAAGTGTAAGGTGGGTGTTACAGTCCTCCCCCGCCCTCAGAGCAACTTTTTCCATGGATTTGAGTCACATCTTCCACTATGCATTAAGCAAACATCATTTTAGAAATTGTCTTCACAACTTCAATCAACTAAGTAAAAATAAATCAATCTAGTGTAACCCATGCATCTCCAAATGTCACCATGTAACCCATAGTCTAGGAAACCGACCATCTCGCCCACTCAATGCCACATAAGTCTTCCAATGATATCCTCAAATACACGGATTCGAGTGTCAATTAACACATACAAAGAATCATTGCATTCGTTACGAATATATGCCATTAACCAAATATGTAATCACAAAAATAATATAGATGCCATTAAATTAAAAGGCATGTAGATGTTGACTAAGAAAATAGGTCCCAAGTGTTTCTCAAGCTCAAGAGTCCATATAAAAAATATTAAAATATAAGGAAGTAAAAAAAAGATTCATAATACGGTAACACAAACTGATTATAATTAATTAAAAAGAATATGCTGCAACGGTAGGTAGTTTAATATTACAAGTTTGTATGCATATTTAAAGAAGAGAGGAACAATCTAACATCATACATTCCATCCAATTTAGAAACAACATACCATATATCTTCTCACCAAATATTTATCTTCTCACCATATACTTCTCACCAAATATTTATCTTCTATAGAATATACATCGTGAGGTTTAACGAAAATGCAATTTTCAACAAGATTTCCTTATATCTCCACACATTCCAAGACTATCATAGCTATATATTCCGATGGAAATTCATTTCCAAACTCTTGACACACGGTTTGCACATCTTTGAAGGTTTTTCTAGAATCACCTGCAGATCATTTATCAAAGGACCAAAAAAAATAATTTGTTGGTCAATTGTTTTGGTCTTCTCTACTAGAGATCTCCTAAATACAATCCTCCCTTCAGTGACACCTTTGGAAGACCAAATTCCAACTTCAAATTTATCAAAACACAACTGCAAAAAATCAATTACGCTTGGTCATTATCGATACAATTTTAAATGAAATTTGAAATCATATTCTTGGTTGGCACTACCAGGCACTTCAACTCCCTTTTTAGTGGTACCTACATTTGAAAACAAAAAACTTTCCATTTTTCTAAAATCAACAAATGTTTTTTATGAGAATCCGCACAAAAGAAGGTCTAGGTCATAAAGTGCAAAATACTTTTTTTTATTATCAATTTTATAACGGTTTGGAAAGAATCTATATTGTTTCATACCTATAACTGATTTGATAATAGAGGATTATAGAACAGCTACACTAGAGTTTTCGGGTCATTCTCCAGCAATCATCCTTGAATGCGCATTTTCTGTGTGTTCCTCTATAATAATTTGGAAATGAATATAGTCAATATCTCCCTATAGAGTAACTAAATTGATTCTAATTTGCAATTTTAAAAAAACACCATACAAAATCTAGAAGCTCACCTTGTTCACCAGAACCAACCATAGATTGATCATTTCTATCATAATTATAATTTTTTTATGAACCTTCAACACCGTCCTCACCATGAGCCAATTTTTTCTCTCTATTACATGATTCGTGTGAATAACCTACACTTACAAAAAGAACACAAAGTAAGAGATGTTTGTTATAATGAAACAAAAAATCGAAGCACATCATGAAAGAAAACATTTGTATACCTTCATTTGGATTATTCAACAAAGACTAAAATAATTTGTTCATGTACATTTCCCGTTGAAGTGTCTCTATGATAGAAACACTGCGAAGATCAATAATTTTGGTTAGAGAATGAATAAGCCTCGCGCCAATGTAGAAGATGAGGATGGTTCTTTGCGATGAAGTCAAATTTTACACTAAGTGATCCCAAAATTCCATTTTCCTTTCCTTTGGAAAGGAATTCTTTTTGGACTGGAATCCCAAATCTCTCATAATCGGGCAATCAACAAGTGGCAAGTTTTCATTTGTTCACTCCATAATAAAAAAAATAGTGGACATATTGTGGCCCTTCGAGCCAACTCTCCAACACTATATAAGAGATAAACCTTTATAGCAATCGTTTTGAAAGTATCTAATGAAGCCAATGGTGTCATATTCTTGCACTGTTTTTTTTACTTTCTTTGTGAAAAGATGAAGTATCTAGATCACCTATGACATCATAATTAAAGGTTCTCTATTTGATGCTAAGAAAATAACAATTCAAGAATACCACGTTATGTCAATCCATATAAACAGTTGCACATATTGAATACAACTAGCTCACACTACAATGCACCTTGAAAGTAACTAATTCATTTTAGTGTCTTCCACAATGTAGATGGAAAAGAATATTGACACACAAATCTTACAGTATCTATGAGAGAATCCATAGAGACACAGATTTCATTTTCAGTGTTATATGTGTGTGTGTGTGTGTGTGCGCAAAATGACATAAACTTCTTTTGAAAACCTAAAAACATATTCCTTTGTTGCTTGTTTCTGTTTCTTCACCAAAGACTTGGCTCGCTTGTCATCACAAATAATATTGCAAAGTTGTCGAAAATGATTTGGAGCAATTTTATAAACCCCAACCACATTTTTGTCATGCACATTGCTTGATGAAAAGAACCACAGTGCTCAACACTCATATATTCGGAAATCATACTTCTAGTTTTTCTTTCGTCCTTGACTCTTTTGCAATACTAAAAAAGAGACTATACATCGACATTATTGTCCACTATGGTACTCAACCAAATTTATTCCTGAATTATCTCATCTATATTGATTCTCAATTGTGTCTCATCCATATCATGCAAAGTTCTAAAAAGATTGGACCCATATTGTTTTGTTTTATTTTGCATAAAATCATCATGATGGATGATTTTCGGGGAGCATGACAATGAGCCATTTTTTTAAAGCTCAAATACATCACACCATTTATCCTGTAGCTCATCTGAAATCAAGAGAAGAGTCATTTTTTTTTAAAGACTATCCTTGCTAGAAACATCGAATATATCTAGACATTCATTTTGACAATTTTGCAATCCAATAAAATTTTAAATTCAGAGAGAAATTAAAAATAGATTGGAATGTTTGTAGTGGTGTAACAATCTTTAAAAGAAAAAATATATATACTTGCCACTCCATTGATGCATTGTGACCTTTTTCAGGGTGGTTATGCCTATTACTATATATTCATTTATCCCTAGCATTGATGACTTGATAAATAAATAGGGTGTCAACAAATCCCTTATTAGAAATATTTTGTTGCTTACATAAACTTGTAATATTTTTTGTGGAACATCCTTTAACAACAAATGTGCTTTATGAAATTGATACCTATGTACAGATTTGTATTTCTCATTTTTAATTATCCTTTGTTGTGTAGATATAGTGTGTTGGTCATCCAAGATATAGAAATTCACTATATCCATTTCAATTTGACTTTATCTCTATAGAGGAACAAGTTCATTTTTCTTGTTGAAAGGCATCAAAATTGCCTCTCGAAGAGTCAAGGTGAAATTTGTGACAAGAAACAGAACCATCCTATCCACAACATCTTCATTCACTCTCCGAAATTGCATATTCGGAGGTGCTACATCTCTTGACATCAATGGAATTTTTTTTTTTTTTTTTACAAGAACAAGTGACGAGCTTTTATATTAAAAAATGGAGCGAGGTTACAAAATATAGTCAAGAAGACTGAACCCAAAAATGGAGAGCTACCATAACAGTCTCATCCAATTCCAGTCTTTTCAGGTCACATACCAACTTAATACTATGACAGTTGTTGATGTATTTGTAACTTCGGAAGATATTTACTTGTATATTGTATGTATTACATTTGTACTTTATTGTATTCCTGATGGAGATGTATTATTCCTCCAATCAGAAGTGTCGTCATTTGTATTTGCGAGTGTCGCAAGTTATTATTGTAAGTGCCGTAACTTATATTTGATGGGTCATTAGACCACCTTAGAGGGGTCGGCCCAGTATGGGTTAAAGGGTTATTAGATCACCCTAGTGGGGTCGGCCCAGTGACAAGTGGTAATGGGTTATTAGACTCTCCTAAGGAAGGTCGGCCCTGTTGTTCGGGAAATCTACCCTATAGTGAGGAAAGGGACACTACCAACTTCTGGGGTGACAGGTAAATGCATAGATCATATCACATAGGCTTTTTACAAAAGGAAAGAGATCAAGTTTCTTGAAGGCATACCTTATTAACGAAGTTCAATCCTAGCTTTCACTTGCTCTTTCAATCGGTCCTCCACTTGATCTTCCGTTTGACGATCCTGCAATACAAAGATACCTTCCTCAACGTATCTTGACTGATCATTCAGAGTGCTTGTGCAACCGGATCCTGGGCTCCTTCTCTTCACACTAACTTGGAATTCCTCCAGCGTAATAATCCTTAATGCATAGTTTCTTCTCCTCTATCTCATCTATCCCCCCTGTATTTATGGGACAAGGTAGGCAGTTTGGATCGAGAGGTAGTTTGATTGGGAAGTTGGAAAACCAACTTTAACTAATCCCAATTCGTTAAATTAATATATTTTTTATTACTTTTTAAGGTGTACACTACTTTTCTTAAGTGGAGTAGGGTTCAACGTGCAAGTTCCCTGCTTTACAACCAGCGTTTGCAAGATTTCTGAAGGTGTACGCTACTCTATTGAAGCAAAGTAGAGTATTTCTGAGGGAAAACACTACTTTAATGAAGTGGAGTAGAGTATTGCTGGAGGCAAACGCTACTATCATGCTTGTAGGGTAACGTTTTTCCTTAAAAGTAGGTAAAAAGAGAGTTTTTTCATCTGTGAGGGGGTAAGACTAGGCCATTCATCATCTAGGGTCATCATGCTCTTCAATCCAAGTTGTCCTTTTGTGTGATCAACAACTAAATGTAATCACGGACGTAGAAGTGTAGATTTGACCTATAACAGGCCCAGTTAGAGTTAAAGGAAGGCCAAGTCATTGTATAAATAGAGAGTGTGACTCTCTCATTCCATTCATTCACTCACTCACTCACTTCGCATTTGTGAGAGAAAGGAGGAGTGCGCACAAGTGGAGGAGGAGAAGTTGCTAGGAGACTATCTCTTGTTTTGGGGTTTGATCTTTGTGATCTTTGTATTGGTGCTCATTCTATCTCTGAGGAAGTTGCGGGGTTTTTTCACCTTCTTGGTTTTCCCCGGTGAAATGCTTTGTGTCTCTTGTCTCTTATGTTTGATATGTTGTACATGTTGTTCTCTCAGTTAAGATCCTAGATCAGATTGAATTAAATGATGAAAAACTAACACTATAAAGCCTTACAAACTTTCCTACCAGAAGACGACAAACGAAATACATAACGAAGAGATAGATAGTTGACTAACTTCATCAAGCCATTACAAAATGAGACTTAACCAATAAGTTATGGAAAATCATGGACTATCAAACTGTAAACTGGTGGTCGATTTTCTCCTTGCTCTTGTTTTCTGTTCCGACGTTGTCTTCAGTGTTGCCATGGAGGACAGTGGGATTTCTTTTGTCAGACCTCAAGCCATCAAGCTTAGCTTCAACCAAATGCAAGCTGTTGTGCAGAGAGTGGATCTGAGTGTTGATATCCCCTGAGTAGGGGCAGCCATTTTCCACTTTTCCAACTAGTACATCAAAGTATTCTTTTAATTTGCTACAACCATTTCTGACTTCAGAAGTTGTGATCTGGACGCAAGTGGCCAGGTGCGAAATTGATTTTTTCTGGTCAGAGTTTTCTCCCTTGAGCCAGCGTGTCTGGTTTTCTAGCTCCATCCGGTGAGAGATAATCTCAGAAGACGGACTGTCCTGTCCATTCGGGGACTCCAAGTTAATAAACCCATTTTCTTTCCCTTGTGGGGAGTTCCAATTCTTACCGATACCAGGTTCGCTGGAATGTCCACAAGCAGGATGTTGCACCATACCGCCCACGCACTGGCTGATGCCTAAGTCCAGGGGTGTCCAACTTTTTTCGATACCAAGCTCATTAGAGAGCCGATGAGCAGAATGTTGCACTACAAAATGCTGCACTGTACCACCATGACCAGTGCCTAACTCGAGAGGTACCCAATTTCTACTATTACCAGGCTCTTCAACCCTGGAAAGACCATGAAGAAAATTTTTCGAGCCACCTCGAGCTTGCCCAGAACCACCATTCCCCTTTCCTTGGACCATGTCAAAGGATGAGAGATAATGCTTCATTCCAACCCCCCCTGAATTCTCCTGAATGTGCTTCCTGCAGCGACGACATTGCAGCGAAGAGAGGTTCAAACCAATATTCAAGTTATCCTCCATAATTGTCTAGGGAGGACCCAAAATGCTATCACTCTTAACTGCGAATGACTTCTGATGAACTAGACCAACCCAAATATCAACAGCATGAACTTGCAGTATGTCGGCCTTACTACCCTGGGACGTGATATAAGGCAGGTTGGGGGGTGGTGCAATTGAATGCACGCATGCAGGATAGGTAGGAACAGAAGAGCGAGGGAACCAAGTGTGCTAGGAGGATGCGGTAGAGTATCTAGGCGAGTTGGGGAATCCCAAGGCAATCTTGCCTTTACTCCAAAACAAAATTCGAAAAGTTGTATAGTTTTTGAGGTGAGAGATAAGGGCCCAGATCATGTGAGAATTCATAAGGAACATGGGGGTCAAATGAAAACTAGAGAGAGGGCTAAGGGACCCAGCTAATGACAAGGTTAAGACCATTTATAGTCGCCACTCCACAATCCAAACTGGCACCGATATTTGCCATGATGTCTACTTCCTTGTTTTTGTTTCTCAAGATGTGGAGAAAGGAGATAGGGTTAAACTCCTTTGCCACATAGATGAAGAGATGCTGAAGTTTGGAGACAGGTGTCGTACGATTGTTAGCTAGAGATCTAGCTTCCCTAATTACCAACATGGAGTCTTCGAAAGTCACTAGGTCCTTGACATCATCATTCCTGGAAATTTCCATTCCTTTGATCAAAGTGAGCCATTCCGCCTCATTATTAGTCCTCCTACCAATTCCCCAGGCATAGTCTTTCCTTCTATTTCCATTGGACTCAAGTAGGACCCCCCCGCACCTGCCAGCCCAGGATTTCCCTTCGAGGCACCATCGAAGAAGAGAGTATTATTGTTGAGAGTCTTGATCCAGAGCTGAAGCTCCTTCGAATCCATTTTGACGTGCCAATTTTTAGGTTTTTGCTTCTTGATTTTATGATCCATGAGAGAACAGTTTGAGGAGATCAAAATATCTGCCACCCAATTTTTTTCTTCCACATTTAAGGGCTCCATACAAATGTTTTTTAGACCTCTCGAGGAGAGTGATACAATCCAAAGAGCTTTAGTGAAGGAGAGAACTTTAACCAGTGTAGCCCTTATGTCTTCAAAATTTCTTTGTTCCCGGCGGTCCAGAGTTTCCAATAGATAAATTAGGGAAGGCAACCTAGGTTCTTTTGAAATCTGGCTTCCTAAGCAATGAATTGTGGTAATAATTGTGCCAATTATCAAAGAGTTCATTCCATTTCGTTGGGAGGATTAAGTTTGGTTGTATTTCACTGTAAGCACGATGCCAAACCTCTTTAGAGAATCTACACTCCAGAAACAGATGATCTATCGTTTCCTCAGCTTATTTGCAGAGAGTGCATCTTACCGGTCCTTTAATCCCCCTTTTCCTGAGATTTTCTGCAGTTAGAGTCTTCCTGTGCGCTAGGGTATAGAAGAAAGCATTAAATTTTGGGAGCCCATCCTTATTCCAGACTTTATTCCACTTACTGTCCTTAATGTTGAGATTTTTACAGGTATCTAAGTAACCATACCCTGCCTTGACCGAGTATGAGTCCGATTTTCCCCAGCCACGCTTGTCTCTCATATTTTGATGGACTGGGAGAGAGCTCTGAAACAATGAGAGGAGAGCTTGGTATTCATGCAGAAGGTGCTCTGGGAGGTCTAACTCAAGCCATCCCTTCCATTTCCCTTGACTGGACCAAGAAGAAATATCAAACAGAGTTCGAATGTTGGCTTGCTCCATCCAAATTTTCAGATTGTGGAACTCCTGAGTGGAGTAAGCGGGGGGCTTGGTGCAAAAGTTGTCTTTCCAAATTTGGACTTGTTTTCCATTGCCGGGAATCTAATATAAGTTATTTTGTATAATAAAGGATGCACACTTGCAAAGGTTCCAGATAGAAGACCTTTTTTTACTCTAGTCTATATTTTCCACGAATCAGCTTCTGCTGCCTGTCATATACTTTTTGTAGAAGATTTCCTTCCACCAAGAATTTTTCCCAGAGATGATCCTCCATAGAAGTTTTGCGCTGAGAGAAAGATTCATAAGCGATGGATCTTTGATCCCCGCCGCACCATACATTTTGGGTCTACACACCGTGTCCCAACTGATCAAGTGGAATTTTTTAGATTGATTGGTTTTACCTCCCCGCCAAAGGAATTTCCTAAGATCTTTAGTAATCTCTAGCATCATAGTTTTGGGGGCGAGAGAGATGGAACAAGAGTAGAGGGGAAAGGCAGAAAGAATGGAGTTGATCAAGATCATCTTGCCAGTAGGGTTTTGTCACATACCCCAATTTTGTAAAAATTATGTAATTGTTTTATTTTATTCCTGACACATTATGTTAAATTTAATGCTAAGTAGGAATTGATGACTCAGCAGAGTCACCAGAAATGGTGTGTAATTCAGAATATTTTATTATTAATAAATAAATTATGGAGACAACAGCATGGGAGAGTTGTTAAAAAGAGGTTACTGGTCAAACTGGTGGATGGAACTAGGTGGAAAGGCAAAAGACAAGTGGCATCATCCTCAAACACTTCCTAAGTTGCAGGTGGCAACTTCCCTATATTTGGGGTCATGATTCCCCAAGAAAGTGGAATCAGAGCAGGTGGCTCATTAATGACAGTTAACCCAACAAAGACCTAGGAAATATTTTAAAAAGAACTCAATGAACAGAGCTGGGGGTTCGAATTTTTCTAGAGAGAATACATTCAGGTGAATGTTATTCAGGAAATCCATTGAGGAAGAGGGAAATACAGTAAGGAAGTTGTTTGAGAGGAATGCTGCAGTAACTTGGTTCCATTTTAGCTGTTTGGGCTGAGAGAATTTACTTGCTGCACCTAGTGCCAGCCAGGGAGACCAGAGCAAGCTCGGGGGTCCTGAGAAGTTGCTGTCTGAGCACTTTCCAAGAGTTGGTAGGGAGGAACTGCCTCCCATTGCTGTTGTTGTCCACAGTTTAAACAGGTTCTGCCATCTCTTTCCGTATGTTTATTTAAGTATGAATGGATGTATGTTGTGTTTATTTTCAATATGTCTGAGGAGTAATTAATTAGAAAAGTTAGTATTTCAGAATAGCAGTAGTTAAATTTGTAGAGTTACTGTGTTTTTCAGCATCCCTAGTAAGAAGTAATTATTACTAATCAGGTATCTATACTGTATTCAATATAATAGTAATACTTAAGTAGTAATTTATTATTACAATTATAACCTAGTAACTACAAATAAAGAACAGATAGGTAAGGTTTATGTACAAAGTAATTATGCTACTGTTATACAAAATTAAATAATAATCATGGGAAACAATAGTAAATTCATAACAATAGAAATTACAGTATTTATATCATGGTCAACAATCATTACAGGAGAATCGTACTCACAGATAGGATACCCTGATGAGGGTACAAACCCTAATTAAAATTTAACAAGTCTTAACATAACAACTAAAACCATGTGCAAAACCCTAACAGAAAATTTATCACAAGGAATGTAACATTGTTAAATAACCTAGATATTGTTTTTAAAACCAAAGAAATAGCAGAACAGTATTCTAGCTCATTGTCGAGCTTAAACATCATATTAACATCTTTCACTTGGCTCTCAAATTTCCAACAGAGTCATAATCGCAATAATAGAACAAGCATTTAAACTAAACCTCAACTGCCAAATTCGGGTAGAACCCTAACAAACCAGTATGTACAAGTAAAAGTAATGCTGATAGTTAAGACAATGTTTCCAATTACGGTCGTATCATAAATATAAGTGGTTATACAACTAGTTTCATTTGTTCCTAGACAAAGCCAAAACAAATTACACGCCAAACGAGCCTAAAAATACAGGAAAAAGTTATAATAAGTTGTATTGTCAAAACCCTGGGTGAAAACCCTGAATAATTTAAGAGTTTAGCAACAAAACAAAATTATTGAGGCTGTAACCTCATCTGCAGGCAGGCTCACGATTCTTACCATCTATCTATATTTATACATAGTATTTTATCTACAGAAATCCATCAACACGAAAGTAAAACTATTAATTACAAAAATGAACCGAAGCCGTAACATTCTATTACAACATAGGGTTAAACCCGTAGGATTTCACTTCGTACACAATTAAAAGACTGAGCAGAGTTGCTGTAAGCACAGCGTCTTTCACTCAAACCAAAATCCTAGTTGTTCTAACTAACCATCAAGGAGGAAAAGCCATGGTGGAAACCAGGCTTACCAGGTTAAAAAGAAAACCAACTGCCGAATGCTTGTGCCATCTATGCCTCAAAGGATAGCCCGAACCTGCATTGAATGAACAACTTGGTTAAAATTTGATATAATTTTGGCTAAACTATTTCTTTTAACTGAAATAACGAAGGAGAAATTTATAACTTACCAGCGAGTTAAAAAGGAATTTCGGTCACCATAAACAACCTGTTATTCACGAACAGAGGAAGTGTAAACCCTTCCTTGTCACCGAAATGAACAAACTGGAAGAAGCAAAGGATATATTCCACAATGGAAGCCTTAACAGAACCAAGCCGAGAGTTATGGTCACGCTGTGACAGGGTCAGTATTGATAGAAAAGGAAGAACCCTAGGTTTTCAACAACTGTATGGTTGCCAACAACAACGTATAAAAACCCCCACTCAATGCAATTGACAAGCCCGAAGGAGTGAAGCAGCATGGAAGCTGCTACCTATGCCTCAGCATAGTTTGGACAGGAGGGTTCACAGAGCGACTGAGCTCGAAGGTGAGGGAGAAATGGGGAGCTAGGGTTTAGTCAACGACTTTATAATCATCAACACTTGGCTCTGAAACGACCACATAGCATCCAAATTATTTCATACAAGTGGGTCGAGGTTCTAAAGTCTTACGACATGATTTCCAATTGTTTGTTTTTCAAATAAAATCATAGCGTGGGTACATCAAAATCATAGTATGGATATTCCATTATGGTTGCGATACCATAACTTAAACCTACCATATATTTCACGTTAGGATCAAACTTTTGAACCATGCAAAGCAACATTAAGAACTTTGTTTTATGATTATTAAATCCATGTATGTAGATAGCATTCAAGGATTAAGTCTTGAAGTGTTGAAACATAGAGAATTTGACTTCTAATTATAAGAGTTACGAGAACATGGGAACAATGATAAGATACAAGTAGTTCACCACTAGATTGCCATATCCTTTAGTCTCATGTGAACAAACCAGGGAGATATCATTTCTTTTAAATCTATAAGAGAATGGAGTGATGATAAGAATAGTTGCTTGCAATTCTACTACTAAAGTGCCATTGGCTATAGCTTGCACAGATGAGGAAAGACTTGTCATATTATTTCTTTTATATAACTCTTATTTGTAGCACTCAAAATACATAACCCACAGTTTTAGATTTAAGTTACTCTAGTCCATTTCACTTGATGTTACAATATAATAACAACCTCTCTTGTTATCCTTAAGGCTCAATGAGTTTACTCAAGATAGCTTATAGTTTTTAGTCCTTTGTCAATCTTCGAAATAGGAGTAGCTTTTCAATCCATACAATCCTGAAATGTTAAGAGGAGGCATGTAACGGACATAATAACTTGTAAATGCTAGAAACAAGCTAAGTATATATATTGATAATTCCATATCCTGTATAATGGAAATTGTAAATCAAAAATATATTCTAATTTAAAACTTGGCTCGATACAATAATCAGGGATGAGTAAAAACTGATATGAATAGGGTCACCCAGTTGTATTCCACAGTGCTAGTTATGAAGTATTTTGCAATACAGTAATATCATCAAAGGACAAATACTCCATAGAGTTATTTAATTCATTTGTTATCAAGAAAAATAGCTATCATAATCTCTAGTAAATTTTAATTCTCTATCAGTAAGATCTTGAGGAGGTCATAGGCAGAGTGCTACCTTTAAACACTGGATAACTTGGCTAGCATGCTTATACTTTTACTGAATGATTTGGTACGGCAATTTGTTTTATAATACTTTAAAGATTTAATTGCAGCGACCCGAACATTACCTGTATATATGTAAGAGAAAGAAACCTGTTGCATTAGCTCGGAAGCTAAGTAAGCCCAGTCTGTTATGGCAATTCCCCCTTGTGGTTGAAAAACAGAAAACAATCAACAACGGTAAAGAAACTCATATCAAAATTTAAGTACAATAAAAGACCCTTCAGACACAATTATGATCACTTAAGCTAATCAAACATTTAAATGAATGCATTTATTAATATTACATGCTATTTTTAAAAATTTTAAAATTTTCGGAAATTTTGGGTGTTGACATGTGGTATCAGAGCATGGTTCAAATACTAGGCCTTGATGTGGCCCAACTAGTTTCCGCAGAGCAGTACAGGAAAAGAAAAATAATGTACGAACTTGTATTTTTGTCCATGTAAAAGAGCAGATTTTCTGAATCTAACAGGCAGGTATGGAGAAGCTAGGAGAATATGCTGAGGAGGAATCTCCAAACACTGAGACAAGACAGATGTCTAGAGAACCTGTGATAGAGGAGGTAATTGCTCACTCCTCAGAGCTGATGCAGACTATAAAGGGCTTAAAGACTGAGATAGAATTAGTCAAGAAAGATAATGAAAGGATTCTGAAAACTCAAGAGCAGTTAAATCAAATTTTGATGGAAAAATTTCAGACTGAAGGGAGAAGCAAAAGATCTGAATCTGGAGAAGCTAGCCATCAAAAAGGGTCTAAAGGATGAAACTAGCTAAATCGGATAGCAGTTCATCATCTGAAGGAAGAAGGGAACAACACAACTATTACACTACTAGTGACAGCAGTGAGGCTGAGTTGTATGTTGAGATATTGTAACTTCAAAGAATATTATAATTGTACTTTATTTATTCCGGAGATGTTCCATACCTCCGATGTGATTATACTATGAATCCGGAGATGTTTATTCCTCCGAGAAGTTGTGGTAACTAGGGTTATTAGACCCACCATGTGGGGGTCGGTCCAGTCAGTTATAATAGGGTATTTAACCTAATGGTTAAATACGAGCCTACATGTACTTGTGTAAAATATATGTTAGTGTAGTGTATAAATAGAGGAGGTGTGTTCCTCATTTGATACACACACTCACTTGAGAGAGGCGCACTTGTGGAGGAGAGGTCTGCTATGGTGGAGGAGGAGATCATGTCTTTGGTTTGCATCTTTGTATATTGTTGGTCATCTATATTGAGGAAGCTTTACTGGGTTTTCTACCCCATGAGGGTTTCCCAGGATAAATTTGTGTCTCTTGTGTTTATGCTATGCTTGTTGTTTCTTCAGTGATCCTGTATATGCTATTATTGTGAAAATGGAATGTAATGCTGCTATTTTCTGTCTTAGCATATTAAATCTTAACATGGTATCAGAGCTAACCTGAAGGAAGACAAGGTATGTGTAGTGCTCTGGTTTTTACAGCAGAGCACTAAGTAAATTTCTAAGTTAATTTCCCATGTAGTAATTCATTCAGGTATGTGTGAGTAAATTTTTGAAGAAAATTCTACGTTTTTAAATGATGTTTAGCATACTGTGTTGTCTCCAATAATCATACATTCGCATTTAATAGAATAACTAATATATCAATATTTTCCTTCAACAACTTGTAGTTTTTGCATAAGAATATGTTCATAGTAATAAATCATAAATCAGGAAGAAGGTATAAGCAGGTTTCAGAGTTCGTTTCCACATAATAATTTAATAAAATAAATAATCAAGAAAATTACCTGACGCTGATGCTAACCGTAAGTTGTAGCAGGTTGTATAACCTCTTAGGCAGCCAAACTAAAGTGTCCACCCTACCGACCAGCTATTATCTTGCTGGCCCTTGGAAATCAAAGGATTTCCAAGCCCCCGAGCCCACAATCTGATAATCCCGAGAGCAGTCTTTCCTTCTGTTCTCCAAATCTTTCTGTTCGCCAAACTTCTTTTCTTCCCCAATCCAAAAAAAAAACTCCCCCTTTCTCCAAGCTCTCCCCCTCTATATAATTTCCCTTCCTCGAGAATATCTTGGGCTTACTCCACCGCCCCAAAATCCCCCTCTCGAGCCCCTCAACATTTACCCCTATCACCAGTTCATTCATACACGGTTCTTTATAAAAATGTATAATTAATTACTCTCATGGAAAAATTAGTTGGTTTTGGGTTGACGGTCGTAAATATTTATTACGGTGGGGATTATCACCCCAAGGTTATCCATTCGGGACAAGTTTCATTAAATACAAGTCTATCCACCATCCTTGATATTTTAATGTTATTAATGTAATTAATAAAATATTATATAATTAGTTGCCCCTTGTCAACTTGGACATGATGTGTCTTAATGATCCACCTTATCCGTCGAGACTACTTAGCTTGAGGTTTAAATTCCAAGATTAACATTGAATAATTAAATAACCATTTTCCATCACATCACGTTTATTCCAAAAATGATTATCTTATTATGGCTAACTTTTGAAATGGAAATAATCACACAATATTAATTTATAAATCAATATTTTAAATCTTACTTATATTGCATTTGTTACGATAGGGATATAAATGTTGCTGGAATATCATTTATTTATTAATAATAATAATTAAATCACCCTTTGACAATAATAAAAGGTGAATCAATCATAGTATTCTTAATTATTTGTTTATCACATGAGTACCCTATCATCAACATAGCATCCTTGTTCTTATAAACAAAGCACTTGTGAGGGCTTAAACAATTTTACTAATTAATTAGACACTATCATTACCCTATTCACAACAGTTCTTCTATGACAATGTTAACTGACAACACTTGTCTTAGTTTATTATTACAATGTTTTCATATAATTACTAATTCACTTATTTACACATTGACAACCTAACCCTTCATTACCTAAGTTGATTGATGTATCCTTAACTGAGTTATCTATGACATTTATACTACTATTCAAGCATGACAAGTATGTTATACAACAGTAATATTGTACACGTACAAGGTGTGCATGCATGGCCAGTGTATGCACATGTCAGACATGTACTA
Organism: Larix kaempferi; assembly: GCA_027924585.1. Lineage (NCBI taxonomy): Eukaryota > Viridiplantae > Streptophyta > Pinopsida > Pinales > Pinaceae > Larix > Larix kaempferi. The sequence continues at coordinate 5,621,982 of BSBM01000076.1, forward strand.
TAAACAAACCCTATTCCGCCTATGCATACTTGCTAACTAACAATAGTATCTACCCCCATGCAGAAGAGCAAGCATAATATATAGTATAATTACTTTAACATCCTCGGTTATTTAACAGTTAACCCTTTACGATTTAACATCATTGTCTTTATGTTTACATTAGTTTAATCAATCAAGTACAGGAAGGGTGCCTACTTCCACTAACTCGGAATCAAGGAATACTAAACCCCCAACAGTGCTAACTAACACATCCTCCCATCATAACCTACGTCCAGCATCCTCCCTATCCTTCCTCTGCTAGTACAACAGTGGATGTCGGACTCACCGATCTGACCACATAGAACTTGAGAGCGATAGCGTCGGCTGAACAGCGGACCTATCCTCCCCTAGCAGGCATCCGACAATCGTCATCACAACAACATGGGGAGCGTGTCTCAGCACGGCCCTCCCACGACCTCGGGTCTCATGGAAACATAGGGTGGGAAACACATCCATCCCTCTCAACATACTGGGCCTACGCCCTTATCAACTCATACTTGCTGCTATCGGGATTATCAGTTTGTGTTATCGTATCCTCATTTTGGCTGCTAAGGTTTGCTGTATGAACATGTTTTTCCTTTCCAATGTATATCAGATCAAGTAACTGGCTATCCCATAGCCCTTGTGTCCTGTAGGTTAGTGTTTTGCAAAAGACAATTTATAGAAAGCATTTTACATTGATCGCCAATTGATCCATGTTATCATTTTATTTCATGTAACCTTTTAGCTCATCATAGATGCGTATGACATATAACATTTCAACAATTCATATAAGAAGATGGTATCCACGTACCGAATCATATATTTCACATTTCATTAAATGAAAACATATAAACATATACTGCAACCGTAAAATAAGGAAATCATATGATAATCATGACATCATAATCGCATAACATAGTAACATCATAATCATGGTGAAATCATAAAACAGAGTAACATCATATAACGAGGTCCAATATAGTTTACTCAGTCGAGCTGAGTTCGACAAAATATATATAAGAAATAAAGTATGGTGTGTCTAACTAATAAATATGCCGAATCAAAATATGGGCATTACATACACCCACCCTTCGGGAAACTTCGTCCCGAAGTTATGGTCAAAATAGTGAGGGAAAATCTCGACGCATGGTCTCTGCGTCCTCCCATGTAGCAGACCCGGGGCTATACTTGTCCCATTGGACCTTAACTTGGTCCACATGGCGACTACGGAGCTGTCGAACCCTACGATCAAGTATACGTAATGGTTCGACCCTGAAGGTTCCCTCGTCCGAGACCTGCAATTCCTTCCAATGAATTTTGTGAGTCTCATCAGCTATGTAATGTCGTAATACAGAAACATGAAATACATTATGAGTTTTATGCAAGTGGGGTGGCAGCGCGAGATGATAAGCAACTGGTCCGATTTTCTCAAGAATCTCAAATGGACCTATAAAGCGAGGTGACAACTTGGTACCCTTCCCAAACCGAATGGTACTTTTATTTGGTCTGATGCGAATAAATACACGATCCCCTACTCCATAAGTTCTATCTGATCTGTGTGCATCAGCGTAACTCTTTTTCCTATCCTGTGCTTCCTTCAGCCGCTGCCTAATCTGTATCACTTGCTCCTCCATTTCCTGAATCAATTCAGGCCCAATTAAAACTCGATCCTCTAACCTGTCCCAACTGAGTGGTGTCCTGCACGGCCTCCCATACAATGCCTGATATGGCGGCATACCAATGGAGCTGTGATGACTATTATTGTATGCAAACTCCACTAAAGGAAGATATTTCTCCCACTGTGTCTGTTGATCCATAACATACATCCTAAGCATGTCCTCCATCACTTGATTCACCCTCTCAGTCTGTCCATCTGTCTCGGGGTGATAAGCTGAGCTTAAGTTCAATTGTGTCCCTAATGCTGACTGCATGCTTGTCCAAAATCTGGAGGTGAACTTAGGGTCTCTGTCAGAGATTATCTTTTTAGGAACTCCATGAAGACGTATAATCTCATTTATGAATACCCTTGCCACATCTGTCACATCATAGGTGTCTCTGACTGGAATGAAGTGAGCACTTTTGGTCAGTTTGTCGACTACCACCAAAATAGCATTATGTCTCAGAGATGTGAGTGGTAATCCTACAACGAAGTCCATGGAAATGACTTCCCATTTAGTCATAGGAATATCGTGCGGTTGTAGGAGACCGGCCGGGTGACAATGATCTGCCTTAACTTGTTGACACTCAAGGCACTTCGAAACAAAATCCACTACATCCATCTTCATACCTGGACAAAAGAAGAGTTGCTTCATGTCAGCATACATCTTCTTCACCCCTGGGTGCGCACAGTAATGCGATCTATGGGCCTCTCTAAGGATGGTTTCCCTGATATCACCTTCCTTAGGAACATACATCCTTCCCTGATACCGCAACAATCCATCTTCCTCAAGATGGTACCCATCATACTTCAATTCCTGTTTCTTTCCATTCTGAATAGCTGAGGTTACTTTTAGATACCAACTATCGCCCAATAGTTGTCCTAGTACCCTTTCCCTCAAGTCAACCTTCAAGGGAATTAAGGAGAAAAGTCTCGGCCTTCGGCTTAGAGCGTCTGCCACCACATTTTCCTTTCCTTTGATGTAAGAGATACCAAAGTCATATTCACTCATGAACTCACTCCATCTCCTTTGCCTAGCATTCAAATCCCTTTGGGTAAAGATGTACTGCAAGCTCTGATGGTCTGTTTTAAGGGTGAAGCTTCTACCAACTAGGTAGTGCCTCCATAATTTTAGTGCCAACATTACTGCTGCCAATTCTAGATCATGCGTGGCATACGGCTCCTCATGAGGTTTCAACTTTCGAGATGCATAAGCTATTACCCCACCTTCCTGCATCAACACCGCTCCTAATCCTTGCTTCGAGGCATCGGTGCATACCATGAAATCTTTATCCATGTCTGGTACCCGCAAGATCGGTGCACTTGTCAACAATCTTTTTAACTCTGTAAAAGTGGCATCGCATTCATCGGTCCATTCATACCGGATTCCCTTGCGTTGCAAGGTGGTAATAGGTTTTGCAATTTTAGAAAATCCTTCCACAAACCTCCGGTAATAGCCTGCTAACCCCATGAAGCTGCGCACCTCATGAGCATTCCTTGGAATTGGCCAATCTTCAATGGCCTTTACCTTTTCTGGGTCTACAGAGATCCCTTCACCTGAGATGATGTGCCCCAAGTAGTGAATCTCTTTTTGGAAGAAGGAACACTTTGACAATTTACCATAAAGTTTATGTTCCCTTAAGCATGTCAAGACTAACCGCAAGTGTTCCTCATGCTCCTTCTCATTCTTAGAATAGATAAGAATATCATCTAAGAAGACCTGAACAAAGCGGTCCAAGTATTTTCGGAAGACCCCATTCATGAGGCTCATGAATACAGCTGGAGCATTGGTCAAACCAAATGGTACCACTACAAACTCGTAATGCCCAAATCGAGTTCGAAAGGCAGTCTTAGGAATGTCGCCTTCCTTGATCCTCAACTGGTGATACCCTGATCGTAAATCAATCTTTGAGAAGACTGACGCACCTTTCATTTGATCAAAGAGGTCATCAATTCTTGGTATGGGATACCTGTTCTTCACGGTGGCTTTGTTCAAATCTCTGTAATCTATGCACAGTCGCAGAGATCCATCCTTCTTCTTAACGAAGATCACTGGTGCTCCCCACGGTGAGATACTAGGTCTAATCAGTCCCAAATCTAGCAATTCTTTTAACTGGATCTGTAACTCATGGATCTCTGGAGTTGTCATTCTATAAGGAGTTTTTGAGATCGGTTCTGCACCAGGTTTTAGTTCGATTGTGAAATCGAGCTCTCTTTCTGGAGGTAGTCCTGGTAATTCCTTCGGAAAGACATCCTTGAACTCAGAAAGTACTGGGTAAGAATTCAAGGAAGGTCCTTTACTATCGCTCACGGCCTCCACTACGAACAACTGGCATCCTTGTCTTAGGCACCGCTTAGCTTTCACCATAGAGATGAAACGGAGGGATACCTTCCTCTTCAAGCCTTGGATTTGAATTGTCCTTCCCTCGTCATCGAGGCACAACACCTTCTTTGCATAGCAGTCTATGAAAGCTCTATGGTCTTCTAACCAATCCATGCCAATAATGAGGTCATAAGTCCCCAAATTGGTGACATAAGCATCCAACTTAGTGGTGCAAACTCCTAAGTCAACCCCACAACCTCTCACTTTAAGACCTACTGGTTGCTTAGTTCCTGAAGCCATTTCAACCAGTTTGAAATCATCGTGCTCGTAGGCTGCCAACCCACATTTATCTAATGCAAATGGTGAAATAAAACTGTCAGTTGCTCCTGGATCAAACAAAATTTTAAGTTTGACATTGTTTACATTACCAGTGGATTCTACTACGGTAGACTGATGTTCTGCCTAGTGGTTATGCACCGCTGCATGAATCCGATGACTGTTACCCGAACTATCCATTGGTGCCTTTCCTTCCCTGTGCCTGCTGCTTGACTGACCCTTGGGACAGTCTCGCTGGAAATGAGGACCTCCGCATCCCCAACAAGAGAGATTGGGAGGGGCTTGCATGTTGCTCGAAGGAATCCTCTGAGATGAGTTCCTTCCCCTGGTTCCTCTAAAACCCCTTGCTCCTCTATAGGAACTTCCCTGTGTATGTCCCTGGCTTTGGTGGGTTGCGGACGATGCCTGCGAGATTGAGTTAACTGAAGTATTACCCCTCGGTGTGAACTTGTTACCGTAAGGAGGAGGCCTAGATTGTCCTCCCCTGAAGTAAGGGCGTGACGCCTTCCCTGTAACATACTGATTGGTTCCTGTCAACTTACTACCCCCTTTTCCATCTGACATATCAACTGCATAACGAGCATACTCAACTGCCATGGCAACTGAAGTTGGCTTCCACATCCGCACAGCAGCTCTAATCTTGTAGTTAAGTCCATACACAAAACGCTCTACCTGACAATCATCTGCATCCAGGTAAGGAACATATTTTACCAGTTCCATAAACCGAGATTCATACTCCTCCACCGTCTTGTCTCCCTGTACTAAGGCATGGAGTGCACCTGCCTGTTCTTCCTTGTAATAATTTGGCAAATACTTCATGTGGAACCTTTCCTCGAACAGTTCCCAAGAAGTTGTAAGAGGAGTAAGGTGCAACTGCTTCTCGAGGTCTGACCACCAATTCAAAGCATCACCTTTAAGCTGAAAGACGGCCATCCTAGCCTTGGAACTAGATGTGTACTCATGCAATGCGAAGCATCTCTTCATGCCTTCCAGCCATGCTTCGGCATGCTTACTGGGTCGTCCTCCAGAAAACTCTGGAACCTTTATCTTTTGTAACTCCCTCGATATGTCCTGAAGCGGTTCCAGTCTTGGGCCATGTGCCCTTTCAGAGTTCTCTCGACTCACTTGAGTGGTTTCCACCTCGGCGGCCCTTTCCGACTGCCTGTTCATCGTGGTCATAATAGCCTCCAATGACCTCATTATGATCTGCATTTCTGGTGTTGAGGTTGGTGGTGGCGGTGTTGGCGGTGGCGGAGGTGGTGGTGACGGTGGTCAACCTTGACCCCGACCTCGACCTCTGCGTGTTGTTACCATGATAGTTCCTGAGTTTGTTGAAAATAAAATCACGTCCTTAGTTGTTCAATCAAATACACGCGGAATTAAAATGTAGGTATTCATACACTTATACTTATGCATAAGAAATAACTTGCATCATGAGATAACAGATTGTCAGGATTAGCACAGTAAAATCTATAGTCGTTTTTATTAAACAATCTTGTCATGGTGTTCAGCTCGTCGTGCTGGTCTTAATGGTGTCTTGTTTTTGACTTTTCGGGTCTCTTTCATCCCTTCGACTAGGAGTTGAAATCTCGGCAAAAAATTTTTAATATTAAATTTTAATTCTTAACAAAACTTAGGTTATACACTATATAAATGTATACCAAATTTAATTAAATTAAATAAAATGATGCTAACCCTCATCTGTCAATGATTGAATCCAATCGGTGGGCCAAGGATGAACTCGTGACTTCCAAAATCATTCTATGCATACAACCAACCATGAAGTCTGAGCAGAAGCAGAATGAGGTGGTCGAGTATGTGCAAGGCCTCCTTCATATGTGCATCAGTCTGGAGGTCAGATACCTTGGGGAATTTGCATAAGCAAGTGATGCTTGAAGCTTATGACCAGCGGTGTGAAGAAATATGCAAGATTTTTGCAGAATATCAGCGACGACTTCATCGATATGTTGATCAAGAAAGAGATGCACAGAGAGTGAGGGTTGGCAGTGGGAAATATGCAACTCCTGATATTCTACGTGTCTGTAATGAGCAGGATACAGTTTATGCTACAATTAAGGGCAACAAGCCAGCAGATGGTCTCATTCTTATTGAAACAGCACAGGAAATGAGCATTAGAAAGGCATGTGAGTCACTTGCAGATCATCTCATTGAAAGAATGCGGAACACTTTCCCGTCTTATGATGGGGGTGGTGTTCAGGGGTATGCACATTTAGATGCTGAAAAGCTATTTATTGATTTGGATGGGGAAATACCAAATGATGTTAAGGATCTTGCTCTAAATCTGCTGAGGAGTCCTCCACAATTACTACGTGCAATTACTACATATAAAGCTCGTATTGTCAATCTCATAAACCGGGAGATGGAGAAAATTGATGTCAGGGCTAATGCTGAACGTCTGAGCATTTCTAGATATCAAAAGAAGGTCGCTACAGCCTCTAGGGAGTTGAAAACTCATGGTGTTACCTACAGGTCAGAAATCCCTGTTAAAATTCAAATTTATTAAACTTAATATATACTTCAGTGTTGCTGCTATAAATTTAATATTAATTGCATCAAATGTAATCTTTGTATTTTCATCAGATCTGTAGGATAAATTCTAAAATCGTGAAAATATGGAACTTGACTGGGTTTATATAGTTGTTACTGTTTGTACAATCCTTCCAAAGAATTTGTCGTTCTATGTTGAACATTTTTGTCATATTGGCTTTTACTTGTTGGGAATTTTTTTTTTTTTTACGTAATTCAACTGGCAGAGAGATCCCTGTGCTATATGAGCTACCTTGGGTAACGAGTTGCTGATGTTTTTGCCTCCCACGGTTAAAGGTTGAGATATTTTTACTTCTAATAAGCCTTGGTCTAGAAGAAGCCTAGGGGGACCCTCTGAAAGGATTGCAGGGGAATTTGGATCAACTGTATCAAACACTCCTTTCCCTTTTGCTTTATGGGCCAACTTCAGAAATGGAAGGCAGCTTGCTGTTGCCAAAGCTTGAGCAAGGTTCTATATGTAAATAGGTTCAAATAATGTAAGGGGGATATCCTAAGACTAGATTGACTATAAATTCAAAAACAAAACAAAAAAATTATATTATTCTGCATAAATCTATATTTCGTTTTTCAATAGTCAGTAAATAGATTAACCATGAATTTCCAGAAAGCTGCATACATTGCAGAAACTAATTATATATTTTTTTTCTTTTCAATTCTTGATCCTCCTACAAAATAAGACAGTGATAAAACAATTATGTATTTCTAATGTACAGTAAGCAAATTTCTTTCTATGAAATCTAAGACCCAATATTTTTATATGAAAACAAAATTAGACAGTAATATTTAAACAGTAAGAACCTATAGGGAAATTTGCATTTGTTTTTCAATATAACCCTCTGATTCTGTTAAACTGAGCCAATTTGCTCAAAATAGCTCAATATTTTGTCGGCAACAACTATTAATTTCTATATAAAGCTCTTTTGTTTTTGTTGTAATTTCAATTAAATTTTCTTCTCTTATTTTTGTTCATGGACTCAACAGTAGTAGGAAATAGAACGGAAGGGGATAAATTGCTGGAAGCCCTAATTAATTTGCATTTGTTTAGTGGTAGATTAACTATATAAAGAATGAAAATATAAATATATATATTTTTAATGTAATTGTTGTTATCGTTGTGCAGGTACCTTGAAAGATGACTATGGCTGGAGGTCAAGTAGGTAAATTATCAAGTAAATTTTCTAGGTGCAGCATGAATAGGCCTGTAGGTTCAAGAGTCTGAACGGAGGCTCTGATACCAAATGTAGTGCTCTGGTTTTTACAGCAGAGCACTAAGTAAATTTCTAAGTTAATTTCCCATGTAGTAATTCATTCAGGTATGTGTGAGTAAATTTTTGAAGAAAATTCTACGTTTTTAAATGATGTTTAGCATACTGTGTTGTCTCCAATAATCATACATTCGCATTTAATAGAATAACTAATATATCAATATTTTCCTTCAACAACTTGTAGTTTTTGCATAAGAATATGTTCATAGTAATAAATCATAAATCAGGAAGAAGGTATAAGCAGGTTTCAGAGTTCGTTTCCACATAATAATTTAATAAAATAAATAATCAAGAAAATTACCTGACGCTGATGCTAACCGTAAGTTGTAGCAGGTTGTATAACCTCTTAGGCAGCCAAACTAAAGTGTCCACCCTACCGACCAGCTATTATCTTGCTGGCCCTTGGAAATCAAAGGATTTCCAAGCCCCCGAGCCCACAATCTGATAATCCCGAGAGCAGTCTTTCCTTCTGTTCTCCAAATCTTTCTGTTCGCCAAACTTCTTTTCTTCCCCAATCCAAAAAAAAAACTCCCCCTTTCTCCAAGCTCTCCCCCTCTATATAATTTCCCTTCCTCGAGAATATCTTGGGCTTACTCCACCGCCCCAAAATCCCCCTCTCGAGCCCCTCAACATTTACCCCTATCACCAGTTCATTCATACACGGTTCTTTATAAAAATGTATAATTAATTACTCTCATGGAAAAATTAGTTGGTTTTGGGTTGACGGTCGTAAATATTTATTACGGTGGGGATTATCACCCCAAGGTTATCCATTCGGGACAAGTTTCATTAAATACAAGTCTATCCACCATCCTTGATATTTTAATGTTATTAATGTAATTAATAAAATATTATATAATTAGTTGCCCCTTGTCAACTTGGACATGATGTGTCTTAATGATCCACCTTATCCGTCGAGACTACTTAGCTTGAGGTTTAAATTCCAAGATTAACATTGAATAATTAAATAACCATTTTCCATCACATCACGTTTATTCCAAAAATGATTATCTTATTATGGCTAACTTTTGAAATGGAAATAATCACACAATATTAATTTATAAATCAATATTTTAAATCTTACTTATATTGCATTTGTTACGATAGGGATATAAATGTTGCTGGAATATCATTTATTTATTAATAATAATAATTAAATCACCCTTTGACAATAATAAAAGGTGAATCAATCATAGTATTCTTAATTATTTGTTTATCACATGAGTACCCTATCATCAACATAGCATCCTTGTTCTTATAAACAAAGCACTTGTGAGGGCTTAAACAATTTTACTAATTAATTAGACACTATCATTACCCTATTCACAACAGTTCTTCTATGACAATGTTAACTGACAACACTTGTCTTAGTTTATTATTACAATGTTTTCATATAATTACTAATTCACTTATTTACACATTGACAACCTAACCCTTCATTACCTAAGTTGATTGATGTATCCTTAACTGAGTTATCTATGACATTTATACTACTATTCAAGCATGACAAGTATGTTATACAACAGTAATATTGTACACGTACAAGGTGTGCATGCATGGCCAGTGTATGCACATGTCAGACATGTACTATAAACAAACCCCATTCCGCCTATGCATACTTGCTAACTAACAATAGTATCTACCCCCATGCAGAAGAGCAAGCATAATATATAGTATAATTACTTTAACATCCTCGGTTATTTAACAGTTAACCCTTTACGATTTAACATCATTGTCTTTATGTTTACATTAGTTTAATCAATCAAGTACAGGAAGGGTGCCTACTTCCACTAACTCGGAATCAAGGAATACTAAACCCCCAACAGTGCTAACTAACACATCCTCCCATCATAACCTACGTCCAGCATCCTCCCTATCCTTCCTCTGCTAGTACAACAGTGGATGTCGGACTCACCGATCTGACCACATAGAACTTGAGAGCGATAGCGTCGGCTGAACAGCGGACCTATCCTCCCCTAGCAGGCATCCGACAATCGTCATCACAACAACATGGGGAGCGTGTCTCAGCACGGCCCTCCCACGACCTCGGGTCTCATGGAAACATAGGGTGGGAAACACATCCATCCCTCTCAACATACTGGGCCTACGCCCTTATCAACTCATACTTGCTGCTATCGGGATTATCAGTTTGTGTTATCGTATCCTCATTTTGGCTGCTAAGGTTTGCTGTATGAACATGTTTTTCCTTTCCAATGTATATCAGATCAAGTAACTGGCTATCCCATAGCCCTTGTGTCCTGTAGGTTAGTGTTTTGCAAAAGACAATTTATAGAAAGCATTTTACATTGATCGCCAATTGATCCATGTTATCATTTTATTTCATGTAACCTTTTAGCTCATCATAGATGCGTATGACATATAACATTTCAACAATTCATATAAGAAGATGGTATCCACGTACCGAATCATATATTTCACATTTCATTAAATGAAAACATATAAACATATACTGCAACCGTAAAATAAGGAAATCATATGATAATCATGACATCATAATCGCATAACATAGTAACATCATAATCATGGTGAAATCATAAAACAGAGTAACATCATATAACGAGGTCCAATATAGTTTACTCAGTCGAGCTGAGTTCGACAAAATATATATAAGAAATAAAGTATGGTGTGTCTAACTAATAAATATGCCGAATCAAAATATGGGCATTACATACACCCACCCTTCGGGAAACTTCGTCCCGAAGTTATGGTCAAAATAGTGAGGGAAAATCTCGACGCATGGTCTCTGCGTCCTCCCATGTAGCAGACCCGGGGCTATACTTGTCCCATTGGACCTTAACTTGGTCCACATGGCGACTACGGAGCTGTCGAACCCTACGATCAAGTATACGTAATGGTTCGACCCTGAAGGTTCCCTCGTCCGAGACCTGCAATTCCTTCCAATGAATTTTGTGAGTCTCATCAGCTATGTAATGTCGTAATACAGAAACATGAAATACATTATGAGTTTTATGCAAGTGGGGTGGCAGCGCGAGATGATAAGCAACTGGTCCGATTTTCTCAAGAATCTCAAATGGACCTATAAAGCGAGGTGACAACTTGGTACCCTTCCCAAACCGAATGGTACTTTTATTTGGTCTGATGCGAATAAATACACGATCCCCTACTCCATAAGTTCTATCTGATCTGTGTGCATCAGCGTAACTCTTTTTCCTATCCTGTGCTTCCTTCAGCCGCTGCCTAATCTGTATCACTTGCTCCTCCATTTCCTGAATCAATTCAGGCCCAATTAAAACTCGATCCTCTAACCTGTCCCAACTGAGTGGTGTCCTGCACGGCCTCCCATACAATGCCTGATATGGCGGCATACCAATGGAGCTGTGATGACTATTATTGTATGCAAACTCCACTAAAGGAAGATATTTCTCCCACTGTGTCTGTTGATCCATAACATACATGTTTATGGCTCAAATCTGGGGACAGAAATACCAAGTTCTTCCATGCTCAGTGCAAAGAAAGGTATAGGAAAAACAATATTCTCAGTTTAATCAGAGAAGATGGAACTAAGATAGATGATCCTTCAGCGATAAAGGCAGAAGTCAGAAATCACTTTGAGTCACTCTATACGAAGGAAGAGGATATGACTGCTATAGAGTTGGAAGGAATGTGTCGTGAAATTCCCAGCCTAGTCACTGCAGAAGAAAACAACATGCTCATGGAGAAGGTTACTGAAGAAGAAGTCAGAAAGGCAGTGTGGTCTCTTAACCCGGAAAAATCCCCGGGACCTGACGGATTCTCCATCCACTTCTACAGAAAGTGTTGGCATCTGCTGAAAGCCGATCTCCTTAGAATGATAAACTGGACCAGAAACCGTGAGAAAATAGGAGGGGGCACAAACACCTCTTTCATAGCTCTAATCCCGAAAGAGAAAAAAGCAAATGCAATAGGGAGGTTTAGACCAATTTCACTATGCAACTCTTCTTATAAAATCCTCACTAAAGTCTTAGCAAACAGAGTCAAGAAGCTTCTCCCCAAAATTATTTCTCCAAACCAGGGCGGCTTTGTTCCAGGCAGACAAATATACGATAATATTCTTCTTGTGCAGGAGACCATTCATTCAAGCAGGCGAAATAAGGATGCAGGTATGGCAATAAAATTAGACATGGCCAATGCGTTTGATAGAGTAAGACATGACTTTATCTATGCGGTCTTGAAAAAATTTGGTTTTGATGAAAAATTTATCAGCTGGGTTAAAGCCTGCATTGGCGCTCCATGGATTTTCTCCCTGCTAAATGGAAGGCCTAACCCCTTCTTCCATCTATCTCGTGGACTGAGGCAAGGGTGCCCCCTTTCTCCCTTTCTTTTTGTCATTATGGCGGATTCTTTAAGTAGAAAACTCAACTCTCTCCTTGCTTCAGATTCTCTGCCTGGCATTTCTTTCACCCGTAATGTACAAGCAATAAATCATGCCCAGTTTGCCGACGATACTATTCTCTTAGGTAGTGCCTCTCCTCAGATTGCTGCAAGATTTAAAACCACTCTCGACCTCTTTCTCAGAACCTCTGGAGGCAAAACCAATGACCAAAAATGCAATTTTTATACCTGGAACTGTCGCCCTGATACGATCAGACTTATTGCAGCCATTCTTGCCTTCAAGCCATGCATGAATTGGACCTCTTTCAAATACCTGGGCACCCCTATATCTCTCAAGTACCCTCCGTCCTCTTTCTGGGCCCCTATTCTTGAAAAATTTAAAGCAAGAATTAACTCTTGGGGAACTCGATGGCTGAACCTGGCTGGGAAAGTAACCTTGATAAAATCTGTTCTGTCCTCTCTACCTGTATTCACCTCTGCCATAATGTTAGCCCCGGATTCAATACAAAATGCTTTTAGCATAGAGATAAGGAAATTCTTGTGGCAAGGGGGGAAAACTCAGAATAAAAAATTTCATTTGGTTAATTGGAAGATTGTCAAAGAAAAGAAGGAGCGGGGAGGGCTCGGAATTCGTGAGCCAGCTTTAGTAAGTAAAGCGCTGGGGGCCAAGTTAGCTTGGAGGATTGTTGCTGGAAAGAAGGAGTGGTGGAAGGAGGTTATAAGGAAGAAATACACCAGAAGCTCCAGACAAAGATGTCTGGATAAGCCTATCTCTAAGAAGGGAACAGCTATATGGGGACTAATTAACTCCTCAGCGGCTTTAATCACTGAAAATCTCTATTGGATCCCTGGGAATGGGGAAAGAATAAACCTTTGTACGGACAGCATAAATGGAGACAAGCCGCTTGGTAAAGTTCAGGGGATCGAGGCCATCAGAGACTGGTTGAAAAACATGGGCATTAAAAAGCTAAAAGACCTGGTGATTTGGAAAGACAATGGAGATTGGAAAAGCTGGAAGCGAATGGATCCTCCGGCCAATCTAAAAGGGAGTACATTCTTCTCCTCGAACATCTGCATGGGAAAGCTCCGATTAGCATCAACGAAAAAGATCACCGGGGATGGGGGAAAGAGGGCTCGTATTCAGTTAAGGCAGGATATGAAAAACTCTCCCCTCCCAACCTCCCGGCTCACAGAAAATGGAAGAATATTTGGAATTCGGACGGCATCCCCAAAATAATCGTTTTCTTCTGGCTTTTAACTCATGGTAAATTGATAACTGCTGAAAATCTTAAAGTAAGGGGAATCACTGGTCCTTCTAGATGCACCCTGTGTAAAAACGCTGAAGAAAGTTCCCATCACATTTTTCTGGAGTGTCCTTTTGCAGAGAAAGTTTGGGCTCAGGTCCTGGGCAGTCAATGGAGATCGGTCACTCTCCCCTCCTCCCTAATTGACCTCTCTGATCCCTGGGGACGCACATTCCCAGGAAGATCCAAGAAGACTATGAGGAGAATTTGGAATCTAATTCCAATGAATCTTTGTTGGCAGATTTGGTTAAGTAGAAACAAAAGTATTTTTGAGGACAAGAAAGTGGACAGTAATAGAGCTGCCATAAAAGCCATCGCAATGATCGGGGATTCACTTTGCTCTAAAAAGGTCTCTCTCCCTGCACAAGAGCCTCTAACTCTATCTGAAATTCAATGGTGTAGCATGTTTGTGAAGGGCAGCTTCCTTCAGTCCAAAAAAGAATGCCTCAACTCTGCTTGGGAAATCAGAAAAGACCCTGATACTTTTTCCAAGTGGTGGAAGGAGCAGAATAGTCATAGCATATTCTTTGATGGGGCTTCTAAAGGGAACCCTGGGGTGGCAGGTGCAGGTGGGATTCTTTTTGATCTCGGAGGAATTAAAATCGCATCATTCTCATGGGGACTAGGTAGGAAAACAAATAATGAGGCAGAATGGTTAACTCTCATTCTCTCTTTAGAAATGGCCTCCAACTACAGCATAGACAACCTCAAAATATATGGAGACTCTAGGCACGTCATCCAAAACATGAAAAGAGGGTATGCCTCGCCAGGCTCAAAAGTCGACAGATACATGCAAAGAATTAAAGCCAATACAATTCTCTCAAAGACATCCTTCTTTCACATCCTCCGAGAGAACAACAGGATGGCAGATTTAGCGGCAAATCATGGAATCATGCTCGAAATAGGGAAAATCAAGGATCAAAATGGAGTTTTGGGATTTCATTACATCCCTTAAGGTTCCTATGCTTAGGCTAATTGATCACAAGGTGAGTTTTTTGGTTAGGGCCTTGGTCACAAGGGACCCTTACCCTCTCTTAAGCTATGGTCTTCACACCACTCCCTCTCCCGAGACTTCTCCCACACGCTACCCCGTCCGCTCCTCCACCTGTCACCTCGCCCTCTCCCTCGGTGTCAGCTCCCACGGGGCTCTCTTAACTCCCCCACCCACCTTGCCTTTTCCTCCCTCCGCGATGGCTCGTCCTCCCCATCTGCCTGAAGCTCTGAGCCGCCTCTCCCTTGGCGAGCTCAACACTCCTCCCCCTCGTCTCTTGCTGGCTCAGGCGTCTAACTGGGAAACAATGCAATCAATTAGGGCGGCCATAGCCTCTTTGAGCAGGACGCTGGTGGACATCAAGTTCGCAGTCCGGAATACATACGACGCGGTCTGCTCCAACGTAAACCAGAATGCAGAAATGGCGTCCGACATAAATCATGTGTGCACACAGTTATCTTGCCAGGATTCCAGAATTGATGATCTGGAACGAAATATTTTCGAATTAATGGAGAAAATGGATAGGTTACAGGAAGACATGGCCGTTTTCACTGGAGCAACTCAGGGGAGCCGGGTTCATGAAAACCCAACAGTAAATCAGGAAATTAATCAGGTTATGGTGGATGCTTCTTCTGCTCAGCTAAGGAGGAAAGGCTAGGACTTAACACAGCCCAGGTTTCAAAAATTTTGCTCATTTTGGTTAATGCATTTTTGTATAATCCTTTGCAGTCAGTTTGTTAAGGTTTACTCCAGCTCTATGCTGGAAAATTTCAGGAAAACCAAGCTCAGAGCTTGTAATGTAATGCAGATAGTTATTATAGTGATAGCAGGTCCAGATATCTCTGCACTGTTAAAAACTCTTTCTGAAAGTTTGTAATGAATAGCTGTGCACAGCTTTATAAATACAATCCTTTACTCTGTTACTGTTAAAAAAAAAAAACTAGGGTTATTAGACCCACCATGTGGGGGTCAGCCCAGTCAGTTATAATAGGGTATTTAACCTAATGGTTAAATACGAGCCTACATGTACTTGTGTAAAATATATGTCAGTGTAGTGTATAAATAGAGGAGGTGTGTTCCTCATTTGATACACACACTCACTTGAGAGAGGCGCACTTGTGGAGGAGAGATCTGTTATGGTGGAGAAGGAGATCATGTCTTTGGTTTGCATATTTGTATATTGCTGGTCATCTATATTGAGGAAGCTTTACTGGGTTTTCTACCCCATGAGGGTTTCCCAGGATAAATTTGTGTCTCTTGTGTTTATGCTATGCTTGTTGTTTCTTCAGTGATCCTGTATATGCTATTATTGTGAAAATGGAATGTAATGCTGCTATTTTCTGTCTTATCATATTAAATCTTAACATTGTATAACAGAAAGAAAAAGTACAGGCCTTATGAAGAGATTTCTTGGGAGTTCAAGAAAATAAAACCCCCAAATTTTAATGGAGAAACTGAAACAGGAGAAGAGGCAGAGTCCTGGTTATCCGGAATGAGAAAATATTTTCAGATATACAACTATTCAAACCAGTTGAAGGCGAGAATGGCCATCTATAACCTTTCTGGAAAGGCAGATATATGGTGGCAAGATTTAAAAAGGATCAAGGGGATCAAAGAAAAAGAGGTCAATTGGAGTACCTTTAAAAGGTACTTCAAAAAGAAATTTCTGTCCGAACAATACTATGAAGAAAGGGCCAAGGAATTTTATGAGTTGAAGCTAGGATCTATGACTATGAAGGACTTAAACAGTAAGTTCTTAAGTCTGTTAAGATATGTGCCGTATTTTGTTGAAGAGAAACCTAAAGTACAACGGTTTCTTAGCTGCCTGCCATATCATATAAAAGACAGAATCGAATATGATAACCCCAAAACTCTGGAAGAAGCTATGCGAAAGGCTAATTTCTGTTTTGAACAGAACAAAAAGAAAGAAGGAATAGCCAACTGGAAGGCTAAAAAGAACAGTAATCAGCCGGACTTCAGGAAAAAGGAATTTGTACCCCAGAAAAATTTCAGGAATGACAAAAACAGAAACCATTCTAATGGTAAGAACTTCCAGGGAAGCAAAAATGGTGCTTCTAATCATTCTAATAACTTCAAGGGCAGCAAGGAGGCTTCTAACAATCATGGAAATTTCACTAAGAATTTCGAACGGAAGGAACCTGTTAAGTGCTGGGAATGAAATGGCCCACACTATGCTTTAGTTTGCCCAAATCGGAAGAAACCAAATAGCAATATTCATACTATACAAGATGAAATGACTGTTGGAGACTTTGCAAGGACTATGCCCCGAATCAATGCAGCGTTGGAGAACTGCCAAGCTGATTATCAAACTTCCATGGTGGAAGTAGGAGGTATGGTTAGCAAAACCCCTGTAAATATTTTAATAGATCCAGGTGCTAGCCTTAGTTATATTTCATCGCAGATAGTAGAAAAGTGTAATCTGACTGTTGAAAGGTTTGATAACTCTTGGTCAGTACAACTAGCTACTGGGGCAAAAAGGAAGGTGACCTGTTATGTTAAGGAATGTGCTCTAGATATGAATGATTTTAAAACTACTGTTAAATTAAATGTTTTGCCACTTGGCTCGTATGACATACTTATTGGTATGGACTGGTTAGAACAACATAAGGTAGTTTTAAACTGTTTTGATAAAACTTTTACGTGTGTAAATAATAATGAACAGCCTGTAACAGTTAAGGGTATTCCTAGGAAAACTGTAGTCAGGCAGATTTCTGCCTTACAACTTAAAAGAGCAGTCCAAAAAGGGTGCAAATCCTATGCTGTAACTATTACAGATGAGGCAGTTAAGCCTGAAATAAATAAGATAAAAATAGAGGATATTCCTGTAGTAAATGAATTTACTGATGTGTTTCCGGAGGAAATTCCAGGATTACCTCCCAAGAGGGAACTGGATTTCACAATTGAGCTGGTACCAGGTGCTGTACCTAGTTCGAAGGCTCCGTATCGCATGAATATTCTGGAGCTTAATGAGTTAAAATACCAGTTAAAGGAATTAATAGATAAGAAATACATTCGACCTAGTGTGTCTCCTTGGGGAGCACCAATAATCTTTGTTAAAAACAAGGATGGAACTATGCGACTTTGCATAGATTACCGTCAACTCAATAAGATGACAATTAAAAACAGATATCCGTTGCCCCGCATAGATGATCTGTTTGATCAACTACGTGGACCTACGGTGTTCTCTAAGATAGACCTGAGATCAGGCTATCATCAGGTGAGAATTAAAGAAGAGGACATATTCAAGACAGATTTCAGAACGAGGTATGGACATTACGAATTTGTCGTAATGGCATTTTGGCTTACTAATGCCCCAGCCGTCTTTATGTGTCTAATGAATAACTTAATGCATAAATACTTGGATAAATTTGTTGTCGTATTCATCGATGACATTTTAATTTATTCTAAAAACAAAGAGGAACATAAAGAACATTTACGGATAGTCTTACAAGAACTGCGAGAGCAACAGCTCTTTGCGAAGTTCAGTAAGTGTGATTTCTTCAGGGATGAAATCTAGTACTTAGGTCACGTAGTGACTAAGGAAGGGATTTCAGTTGATCCTGAAAAGATCCGGGCGATCCAAGAGTGGCTAGTACCAAAAGATGTAACAGATGTTAGGTCCTTCATGGGGATTACCGGTTATTACCGGAGATTCATAGAAGGCTTTTCAAAAATAGCCAACCCAATCACTTCCTTGCAAAAGAAAGGCAAGAAATTTGATTGGAACTTAAAGTGTGAAGAAAGCTTTAAGAAATTGAAGACTTTATTAACAACTGCGCCTATTCTAAGAATAGTGGATCCTCATAAGGATTTCGTGGTTTGCACCGATGCTTGTAATGACGGTCTAGGAGGAGTACTGACTCAGGATGGGCATGTCATTGCCTATGAGTCCAGGAAGCTAAAGATTCATGAAAAGAATTATGCCACTTATGATTTAGAACTAGCTGATGTAATTCATGCCTTAAAGATGTGGCGACACCACTTAATAGGTAGAAAGTTCACTTTAATGACTGATAATAAGGGTCTAAAATACCTTTTAGATTAGCCTAACTTAAATGCAAGGCAAGCAAGATGGTTGGCCTTCTTAAGTGAATACGATTTCGAAATTCAACACATAAAAGGAAAGGAAAATAAGGTGGCTGATGCTTTGAGCAGAAATGCAAAGCTGAATTTTACAACAGCTATCAGTACTTATACCTCTGATTTAAATGAACAGTTGGCTGAAGGGATAAAATTGGATGAAATTTATCAAAATTTACAAGCTACAGCTAAAGAAGAACCTACAGAAAGTTTAATAAAGGGTTATAGCCTAAACAAAGATGGATTTTTATTGTTTAAGGACAGACGGTATGTGCCTAATGTATCTAAGGTTAAATTGTTAATTCTGGATGAAGTTCATAAAACCCCTTACTCAGGGCATCCAGGCTACCAGAAGACTGTCACCATGTTGAGAAAATATTATTTTTGGCCTAATATGAAATCGGAAGCAGCTGAGTATATAGCTAGATGTTTGGACTGCAAACAAGTGAAAATAGAACATCAACATCCAGCTGGGTTACTGCAACCTTTTCCTATTCCTAGTTGGAAGTGGGAAATAATAAGCTTAGATTTCATTACTGGATTACCCAGAAATCAAAATCAGAATGATTCAATTATGGTGGTAGTAGATAAATTAAGTAAATCAACACATTTTATTCCTGTTGAAACCACTTACAAGGCTGCAAACATAGCTGATATATTTCTGAAGCAGATTTTTCGGTTACATGGTGTCCCAAAGGTTATTATTTCAGACAGGGATCCTAAATTCACAGGAAATTTCTGGAAATCCTTGTTTAAAGGATTAGATACAACACTGAATTTCAACACTTCTTTCCATCCTCAGACGGACGGACAGACTGAAAGAGTTAATCAGGTATTGGAAGATCTGCTAAGAATGTATGTTAAGGATCAACCAGGTAAGTGGGAGGATTATTTACATTTAGCAGAATTTGCATACAATAACAACTATCATTCGTCAACTAAGTTCAGTCCTTTTGAAATTCTGTATGGGCGTAAATGTAACACTCCTATCTCTTGGAATAATCCAGTAGATAGATTAGTGTTAGGTCCTGAATTATTAAAAGAAATGGAACAGATTGTGAAACAAGTGCAGGAAAATTTGAAGATTGCTCAGGATCGGCAAAAGAGCCAAGCAGATTTGAAAAGAACTCCTAAAGAGTTCCAGGTGGGTGAACATGTGTTCATAAAGGTAAGACCAAAGAAGAGCTCCCTAAGATTGGGGAGTTGTGCAAAATTAGCGCCACGTTACTTTGGTCCGTTTGAAATTTTATCTAGAATTGGTCAAGTTGCATATCAACTAGCATTACCACCTAATCTAAAAGTGCACAATGTTTTTCATATTTCTGTTCTGAAGAAGTATGTTCATGATGCTACTCATGTGATTGATTGGAACGTTGTACAGGTAGAACCAGAAGGGGAAGTTCTGGTGGAACCGGATTGTATCCTCGGGAGGAGGGAAATTACTTTGCGGAACCGCACAATTGGACAGCTGAAGGTGCAATGGAAGCACCTTAGTCCTGAAGAAGCTACCTGGGAACTGGAAAGTAAGATGCGGGAAGCATACCCAAATCTGTTCCAGAAGGTTGCAGAGGATGAGGAATAAGTAACATCGAGGACAATGTTACATTTTAAGGGGGTGTGTATGTCACATACCCCAATTTTGTAAAAATTATGTAATTGTTTTATTTTATTCCTGACACATTATGTTAAATTTAATGCTAAGTAGGAATTGATGACTCAGCAGAGTCACCAGAAATGGAGTGTAATTCAGAATATTTTATTATTAATAAATAAATTATGGAGACAACAGCATGGGAGAGCTGTTAAAAAGAGGTTACTGGTCAAACTGGTGGATGGAACTAGGTGGAAAGGCAAAATACAAGTGGCAGCATCCTCAAACACTTCCTAAGTTGCAGGTGGCAACTTCCCTATATTTGGGGTCATGATTCCCCAAGAAAGTGGAATCAGAGCAGGTGGCTCATTAATGACAGTTAACCCAACAAAGACCTAGGAAATCTTTTAAAAAGAACTCAATGAACAGAGTTGGGGGTTCGAATTTTTCCAGAGAGAATACATTCAGGTGAATGTTATTCAGGAAATCCATTGAGGAAGAGGGAAATACAGTAAGGAAGTTGTTTGAGAGGAATGCTGCAGTAACTTGGTTCCATTTTAGCTGTTTGGGCTGAGAGAATTTACTTGCTGCACCTAGTGCCAGCCAGGGAGACCAGAGCAAGCTCGGGGGTCCTGAGAAGTTGCTGTCTGAGCACTCTCTAGGAGTTGGTAGGGAGGAACTGCCTCCCATTGCTGTTGTTGTCCACAGTTTAAATAGGTTCTGCCATCTCTTTCCGTATGTTTATTTAAGTATGAATGGATGTATGTTGTGTTTATTTTCAATATGTCTGAGGAGTAATTAATTAGAAAGGTTACTATTTCAGAATAGCAGCAGTTAAATTGGTAGAGTTACTGTGTTTTTCAGCATCCCTAGTAAGAAGTAATTATTACTAATCAGGTATCTATACTGTATTCAATATAATAGTAATACTTAAGTAGTAATTTATTATTACAATTATAACCTAGTAACTACAAATAAAGAACAGATAGGTAAGGTTTATGTACAAAGTAATTATGCTACTGTTATACAAAATTAAATAATAATCATGGGAAACAATAGTAAATTCATAACAATAGAAATTACAGTATTTATATCATGGTCAACAATCATTACAGGAGAATCGTACTCACAGATAGGATACCCTGATGAGGGTACAAACCCTAATTAAAATTTAACAAGTCTTAACATAACAACTAAAACCATGTGCAAAACCCTAACAAAAAATTTATCACAAGGAATGTAACATTGTTAAATAACCTAGATATTGTTTTTAAAACCAAAGAAATAGCAGAACAGTATTCTAGCTCATTGTCGAGCTTAAACATCATATTAACATCTTTCACTTGGCTCTCAAATTTCCAACAGAGTCATAATCGCAATAATAGAACAAGCATTTAAACTAAACCTCAACTGCCAAATTCGGGTAGAACCCTAACAAACCAGTATGTACAAGTAAAAGTAATGCTGATAGTTAAGACAATGTTTCCACTTACGGTCGTATCATAAATATAAGTGGTTATACAACTAGTTTCATTTGTTCCTGGACAAAGCCAAAACAAATTACACGCTAAACGAGCCCAAAAATACAGGAAAAAAGTTATAATAAGTTGTATTGTCAAAACCCTAGGTGAAAACCCTGAATAATTTAAGAGTTTAGCAACAAAACAAAATTATTGAGGTTGTAACCTCATCTGCAGGCAGGTTCACGATTCTTACCATCTATCTATATTTATACACAGTATTTTATCTACAGAAATCCATCAACACGAAAGTAAAACTATTAATTACAAAAATGAACCGAAGCCGTAACATTCTATTACAACATAGGGTTAAACCCGTAGGATTTCACTTCATACACAATTAAAAGACTGAGCAGAGTTGCTGTAAGCACAGCGTCTTTCACTCAAACCAAAATCCTAGTTGTTCTAACTAACCAGCAAGGAGGAAAAGCCATGGTGGAAACCAGGCTTACCAGGTTAAAAAGAAAACCAACTGCCGAATGCTTGTGCCATCTACGCCTCAAAGGATAGCCCGAACCTGCATTGAATGAACAGCTTGGTTAAAATTTGATATAATTTTGGCTAAACTATTTCTTTTAACTGAAATAACGAAGGAGAAATTTATAACTTACTAGCGAGTTAAAAAGGAATTTCGGTCACCATAAACAACCTGTTATTCACGAACAAAGGAAGTGTAAACCCTTCCTTGTCACCGAAATGAACAAACTGGCAGAAGCAAAGGATATCTTCCACAATGGAAGCCTTAACAGAACCAAGCCGAGAGTTATGGTCACGCTGTGACAGGGTTAGTATTGATAGCAAAGGAAGAACCCTAGGTTTTCAACAACTGTATGGTCACCAACAACAACGTATAAAAACCCCCACTCAATGCAATTGACAAGCCCGAAGGAGTGAAGCAGCATGGAAGCTGCTACCAACAGTGCCTCAGCATAGTTTGGACAGGAGGGTTCACAGAGCGACCGAGCCCAAAGGTGAGGGAGAAATGGCGAGCTAGGGTTTAGTCAACGACTTTATAATCATCAACACTTGGATCTGAAACGACCACGTAGCATCCAAATTATTTCATACAAGTGGGTCGAGGTTCTAAAGTCTTACGACATGATTTCCAATTGTTTGTTTTTCAAATAAAATCATAGCGTGGGTACATCAAAATCATAGTATGGATATTCCATTATGGTTGCGATACCATAACTTAAACCTGCCATATATTTCACGTTAGGATCAAACTTTTGAACCCTGCAAAGCAACATTAAGAACTTTGTTTTATGATTATTAAATCCATGTATGTAGATAGCATTCAAGTATTAAGTCTTGAAGTGTTGAAACATAGAGAATTTGACTTCTAATTATAAGAGTTACGAGAACATGGGAACAATGATAAGATACAAGTAGTTCATCACTAGATTGCCATATCCTTTAGTCTCATGTGAACAAACCAGGGAGATATCATTTCTTTTAAATCTATAAGAGAATGGAGTGATGATAAGAATAGTTGCTTGCAATTCTACTACTAAAGTGCCATTGGCTATAGCTTGCAGAGATGAGGAAAGACTTGTCATATTATTTCTTTTATATAACTCTTATTTGTAGCACTCAAAATACATAACCCACAGTTTTAGATTTAAGTTACTCTAGTCCATTTCACTTGATGTTACAATATAATAACAACCTCTCTTATTATCCTTAAGGCTCAATGAGTTTACTCAAGATAGCTTATAGTTTTTAGTCCTTTGTCAATCTTCGAAATAGGAGTAGCTTTTCAATCCATACAAATCCTGAAATGTTAAGAGGAGGCATGTAACGGACAGAATAACTTGTAAATGCTAGAAACAAGCTAAGTATATATATTGATAATTCCAGATCCTGTATAATGGAAATTGTAAATCAAAAATATATTCTAATTTAAAACTTGGCTCGATACAATAATCAGGGATGAGTAAAAACTGATCTGAATAGGGTCACCCAGTTGTATTCCACAGTGCTAGTTATAAAGTGTTTTTGCAATACAGTAATATCATCAAAGGACAAATACTCCATAGAGTTATTTAATTCATTTGTTATCAAGAAAATAGCTATCATAATCTCTAGTAAATTTTAATTCTCTATCAGTAAGATCTTGAGGAGGTCATAGGCAGAGTGCTACCTTTAAACATTGGATAACCTGGCTAGCATGCTTATACTTTTATTGAATGATTTGGTACGACAATTTGTTTTATAATAATATAAAGATTTAATTGCAGCGACCCGAACATTACTTGTATATCTGTAAGAGAAAGAAACCTGTTGCATTAGCTCGGAAGCTAAGTAAGCCCAGTCTGTTATGGCAATTCCCCCTTGTGGTTGAAAAACAGAAAACAATCAGCAACGGTAAAGAAACTCATATCAAAATTTAAGTACAATAAAAGACCCTTCAGACACAATTATGATCACTTAAGCTAATCAAACAGTTAAATGAATGCATTGATTAATATTACATGCTATTTTTAAAAATTTTAAAATTTTCAGAAATTTTGGGTGTTGACAGGTTTAGCCACCTGGAGCCCCAGGAATTGATTTTCTTTTTGATTTTTCTATCATCCCTTGCCAATCTGCAATTCTTTCAGCTCCTTTAAACATAGGAATTCCAAGATAATTAATGGAGTTCCAAACTGAAATTCCTTAAAAACCCAAAATTCTAGCAATTTTAGCAAGGACCCCAGGGGTGCAATTCCAACCATAGATTTTGGACTTGTCAAAATTGATTTTTCCATCAGAATTTTTGAGGAAGGTGGTAAGGAATTGGTTGAATCTATCAGCAATGATGGTGGAAGCCCCGCAAAGAAGAATTATATCATCAGGAAACTGAGAGTGATTAACCGGTTTGACACCTCTGTCTATTTTTATTCCTTTCAACTCTCCTGAATCTTGCAGCATATGAAGTTTCCTACTCATGGACTCAGAAACTAAGAGGAAAAGAAAGGGGGACAAAGGGAAGCCTTGACGCAAACCTCTGGAAGCAAGGAAGAATTTTTTGGGTCTACCATTAACCAAGGGGGTGATCCAGGGGCTGTTGATGAAGGCTTTGACCCATTGAAAAAATCTTCTTGAGAAACCAAAATTAGTCATGACCTCAAATAGAAAATGATGGTTTACTCTATCAAATTCATTCGCCATGTCAATTTTGATGCCCATACCTTGGTTCTTTTTTTCCACGCTAGAGTGTATTGCTTCTTGAAATATGAGGATGTTATACAGGATTTGGCAGCCAACAATACAACTCCCTTGGGTTTCAGATATGAGCTTCCCCATGACTTTTTTCATTCTGGTGGCAAGGATCTTGGAGAGAATTTTGTAGGAGGTGTTGCAGAGGGAGATCGGTATGAAACGATCTATAGAGCAGGGAGTTTTATCTTTGGGGATTAGAGCAAGGAAGGAGGAATTTGTGGCCCCTCCAGTTTTGTCCTTTTTCCTGGTCCAATTGAGCATACACTTCAGATCCTCCTTTATTATGTCCCAAGTGGCCTGGTAGAAGTTTATGGTGAACCCGTCGGGCCTAGGAGCCTTCTCAGATTCAAGTGACCAAATGGCATTCGGAATTTCATGCTCCAGAATCGGTTTGGAGAGCTCTCTATTAGAGTTATCCGAGATCAGATTGGGGATTCCTATCAAAAGATCAGCTTGAGCTATAGGATCTGTGTCCCCACTATCCATGAAAAGCTCACTGAAATGATTGAAGGCATGAATTTTTAAATTTTCTAGCTTGCTTATCCTTTCTCTGTTTTGTTGCTTCAATTCCCTAATAGCGTTCTGACTGCGTCGAGATCTAGCCTGGTTGTGAAAGTATTTAGTGTTTCTATCGCCACCTTTAAGCCATAATTGTCTCGACTTGACTCTCCAAACTTCCTCTTCCTACTTGGCGGCGATGAGGATGTTTAGATCAAGATTTTTTTCCTGGCTTAGAAGGGAAGGAGTGACTTCCACCATCTCCATTTTTTTCTAAAGTTCAACAAGCTCAGAAAGAAGATTGTTCTTAATGTGGCTGGGATTTTTGTAATAAGTCTTTTCCCAACTCTTGAGCACAAAATTGACCGCTCTCAACTTGGATTCCCAAATCAAGTTGGGAGATCCGACAAAAGTCAAGTTCCAGGAAGAGTTGACAAGATCAAGAAAGACAGGTTCCTGGAGCCAGAGGGAGTTGAAACGGAAAGGAATCAGACCAAGGTTTTTAGGGGGGGAGAGGGAAAGGGCGATGGTCCTGTGGTTGGAGGAAGCATAGGGAAGAGTAAAGGAACTAGCAATGAGATCAGAGCTAAAGAATGAAGAGCTTACCAAGAAACGATCCAACTTAGCCGCGATATTCCCAACTCCGCATCTCTTATTGTTTCAAGTATACTTTCCATTTTTTAATGGGATGTCCATTAGATCCAAATCAACTATTAGGTCCTCCAATTTTATACCAAAGGGATCACGAACAATATTGCCTCCACGTTTTTCCTGCTGTGACTTGGTAACATTGAAATATCCAGCAATGATGAGATGTTCCCCATTCATGCTCTCTTTAAGGTCATTGAGGTCTTCCCAGAACTTGTGCTTGCCCTTATAGTGGGTGGGTCCATAGACATTGCAGATAAAAAGAGAGTTGCTTCTTCCTTGCTCTTTGATTTCTGTTAGCAGCCAGTTGTTGTTCTCAATTGAAGAAACCATTGAATACTTTGAAGAAATTAAGGTAGCAATTCCTCCAGAAGCTCCACGAGCACTAAGAGCTTTTCCATGGCAATCCTTCCAGAGGGAGCGTGAGAGGGCCATGACCTCTACGTCCGACATTTTAGTCTCTTGGATAAGCATAAGGTCGGGATTTTCCGATTTGATCGGAGGTTTAACAGCTTCTACTTTGTTCAGACTGCCAAGACCCCTACAGTTCCAAGATACTGCAAGCATTACTTCTTCACCGATTGAGGTCCAGCTCGGGACCTTCCATCAATCTTAACTCCGGTCTGAGACTTTAGATTCTGAAGCAGCTTTGTTTCTTCAAGGATTTTTTGTCTACCCAATTCAATTTCTCTTTCTGCCTCTAGTTCTCAGTGGTACCTATGTGACTTTTTGCCTCTTGTATTGGGTGGCTGAACCACATCTGTTTCCTCAAGGGTTTCCGAGGAGATATCAAGAGATGAGGAGAGTAGAACGAATTTGCTCTTAACCTTGTATGCCCATGAGCTACCTGGAGTGCTAGAACCGTCGACGCTTGTGACAATCTGCTCCTCTCTAGGGGAAGAGGGGGGGTGTTAGCTTCGTCTTTGTCTTGTTCTAATGGAGTTGTTTCCAATGCTAGAATTTCTCCCTCTTATGTGGGTAAGTCCTGAAATTGATTGTTGGTTAAGTCTTCCTGGGTTTCTTGAGTGGTTTCTTGATTGTTTTTTGTTTGAGATCCTTTGGGAGGTTGAGTGGTTGGGATAGTATTACTTCCTTTTTTAACCTGCTGCCAGCCTTCTTCTTGAGTTTTTTCTGGGATCTCTTGAGTTTCCTTTGGGCAGTTTTTGACAAAGTGACCATATTCATGACATTTTTTACATTTGAATGGCAACTGTTCGTAGTCAACCTTCTGCAGATGTTCCTATCCGTCCATGAGAAGGTTTACTTCTTCTGGCAGTCCTTTTCCAAATCAACCTCTACACAGATTCTAACACAAGAGAATAGGGGTCCCTTTGGTTCAGCTTTGTCAATATATTTCCCAAGAGAGTTCCCGATGGCTTGTAGGGTTTCATCATTCCAGCAATGTAAGGGCAGATGGGGAAGGCGAACCCATACAGGGACCGCAGATGGGACATCCTTCTAAGGATCAAAGGAGAGGCTCCATCTATTTAGGTATAGGCCACGGGGACCCATGAAGTACAGGCCGCTTCTGAAAATGAGATCTCTATCAGCTTTATTTTTTAAAAGAAAGGAAAAAAAACCCTTACCACAGAAGCAATGCTGTAGCCCCCTAGAGATCAGAGGCATCCAGTTCTTGTTGATCCAGGTGTCCATTGACTTTGGTGACGACCATATTCCAGTAAACTGCCCTATCGAACCGCGCTCACTTAGAGCAAGAGCCTTTATCTTGGAAGCTGCCGACAGGATCTAAATACATGGAGCCGCTGCACGTTTGATGAAGCTAGCATCAGAAGGGTCCGAGGAGGAATAAAGTGGGGGAGAGGAGTCCACCAGTGCTTGGAATGCAGCGTCCAAGAGACGCCTGCATTGAGATGGGGGAGGCTCCATGGCGGCCAGCGCAGGAGGAGCCCGTGGGCAGAGCCGAGACTCGACTAGGACAAGGTTCAAGGCGTCGGCTAGGGTTCTCTCGTGATCATCAACATTACTTTCTTTCTAGGCCCGTATCGCCAGGATGCATCAACAGGAAAAAAAATTTCATTAAAAAGGGAATATTGTATTTGCTCTTGCTGACTGCTTTCCGACCTCTTGAAATTTTTGCTTGCTTTCTCCATTTTTACCCTTAAAAGGATTTATTTCAAAGGCATGAATGATGATACGGTAACATCATTTTCTAGGTCATATATGTTACCTCTTGTAAGACAACAAATATTACTTTCATGGTAAACATTTATGTATGAGCTTGTCCTTAAAATTCATGTAATGGAGAGTCGCCAATGTCTTTTGCTTAATAAATTTTCTTTTAAAGAATGACATAATTCCATTTTTCAATTCGGTGGTCATGCTTGATCCAACCTGATTTGCTGGATAATACGATGGCAATATCCAATCATGTTTGGCACGGGATGAAACTTAGAAACTGGAAGATCCATACGTAATAAAGAGCAATATTTCCCTTCAATAACCTCTACCTGGACATGAAAAATGTCTTCTTGAAAGACACTTGTAGATATGATGATGCAAACCTTTCTTTGTTCTTTTTCAACAAATACATAGAAGTACAAATCCAGATATAAGCTATCGGGTTCTTCCATCTCGACAAACCAATCAATATCACTTAGTCCTATGTTGTGTTTTGGAAGTATTTCAAGAAATGGAATTTCTCCGAAATGGATAAGAGCTAATAAAATGGACATGATGAACTATTGAAAAATGTTTCCACCAAATTGTTTAGAATTATATGGTTAAAAGTGTACATTATATACGTTAAAAGAATAATACTAACAAATCGACAATGTTTTTTAAGATATAACAACCAGTTATTAGTTCCATTTGGGTAGACACACAAATAACAAATTGATAGAGATATTCTGCTTAATAGTCGGCTGTAACAGGTGATCCAAATCGAAATGTATGGAAATCTAGGAAGAATGTATGATTCTTCCTATAATTGATAAATATCATGGATAATATATATGAAAAATAATCAAAAGATATTTTCCATGATGATTTATTTCGTGGTTAAGTTTCCTAGTTGCATAATGGGACACGTTTCCTTACCTCAAAATTTGAGGAAGTGTCAGATGATCATCCCTCTTTCTATAACATTGTGTGTCTACCGTATTTGTGGAGTATTATTCGATCCTTCCTCCAACAAAAGGTTTCGTAAGTAATGTATATGAGGAATTCTCATCCAATTATTTTTTAGATAATGTATGATGCATCCATATTTGAGAAAGGTTTTACTGATCCTTCCCCTACATAATAATTGACCATCGATGGCTATAGTTGATGAAGGATATGGAGATACTTCCTGTAGATAATTTCTTAACACTATGTATCCATTTCAGAAGCTATCCACCAATATTTCTATAAAAGAAAACATTTATTCAATACTATATTTAAGAAAGGATCAACCGACCTTTCTTCTAGTTGGTACAACTCCTCTCTATTTTTTTCAAAAAGGGTTTTTCATTCTTTTGACTGGATGAAATATGTGTTGGCTACCGTATATTAAAAAAGGGTTGAACTATGTTGCTTCCATATGATGCTTGACACGAAGTACTTCCTATGGATGATGGTTGTCCTGATGTTGACATTTGGGTATAATTATATTGATCCTACCTCTAAATGATGCTCGAATTGAGATGCACATTTGAAGAAGCGTAGTCTGATCCTTCATTTGGATGATGCCTGAACACAAATTCACATTTTAGGAAGGATTGACTCAGACTTCTTCTGGAATATGCTTGTTTGAGGTGCAAAATTCAGATAGGGATAGCCAAGCATTCCTATATATTATGTTTGAATCCATGTACACATTTATAGAATGATTGGCCGACCCTTCTTCTGGATAATTCTCAACCCATAGTCCACATTGAGAAATGGTCTTCATATTATTATTCAATGTTATAATGATTGACTCGAGATCCACATTTAAAGGAAGGAATCCAAATCCTTCCTTTCGATAATTTATGACCCTACAACCACATTTGAAGAAAGGTTGGTTGATCCTTCCTCTAGATTGTGCTTGACTGAAGGTCAAATTTTGAGGAAGCGTCAGTCGGTCCTTCCTCTATATGATGCTTGACCATACGTGAAGCTTTGAGGAAGAGTTGGGCCGATCCTTACTCTAGATAATGATTTAACCTATATGCACATTTGAGGAAGGGTCATCTGATCCATCCTTTAGATGATGTATGACCCAAGGTGCATATTTGACAAAGAGTTGATCGATCCTTCCTCCATATTATGGTTGACCCTATGTGGGTATTTGAGAAAGGGTCAGGCGATCCTTACTATATATGATTCCCAATGTCTACATTTAAGGGATGGACATGATGTCTACATGTAAGGAAGGTTTGATCGATCCTTCCTTTAGATAAATACTTTCCTGAAGTTGACATTCGAGGAAGCAACATATAATCCATCCTCTAGATGATGCTTGAATCGAGGTGCACATTTGAGGAAGTTTCATAAAATCCTTACTCTAGATGATCATTGAATGCAGGTTCACATTCGAGGAAGGGTCGGCTAAGTATTTTGATAGATTATTCTTAACCACTGGTGCAAAATTGAGAAAGGGTCACCCAAGCCTTCCTCTAGTTGTTTCTTTAAACCAGGTGCACATTTGTGGTAGGTTCAGTCAACCCTTATTCTATATGATGCTTGAACCGTTTTCTACATTGAGCAATCATAATTAGATCCTTCCTCAATATAATTCTTAATATGATATGCACATTTGAGGAAGGGTACACCAATCCTTCTTCTAGATGATGTTTGACCCTACAACCACAATTTAGAAAAGGTCAACAAATCCTTCTTTCAGTTTGTGCTTGATGGGAGGTCAAATTTTAAGGAAGGTTCAATCAATCCTTCCACTATATGATCTTGATCATACGTAAAAATTTGAAGAAGGGTCGGTCAAGCCTTTCTCTACATGATGATTGATTTCATTCACCTGTTTGAGGAAGGGTCGACTAATCCTTCCTAAAGATGATGCATGAATTGAGGTGAATATTTGAGGAAGGGTGGGCCAATACTTCCTCAATACAATGGTTTTTTCATGTGGACATTTGAGAAAGGGTCGACCAATCCTTACTATATATGATTCCTAATGCATCCACATTAGAATCCCACTAGTGCCCAGGGCACTTTGCTTCTGATTCGCACCCACAAAATCAACTTCCAGTTGGATCTGTCTATCAAGAGTCAGGCGACCCACTTGCATTTCCAATTTAAGCACATGGTCTGCTATCTCCTGGGTTTCTTCCTGCTAACCAGAGATACTCCTAGCTTCATGCTTCAACGAGCTGTCAAAGTCCTTCCAGAGTTGTAGCGTATCTTCATCCAACATTTCAAACTGTTGGCCTACCTTTGCATCTAATCTTTTGAGCAATTTATTTTTCTCCTTGACCCGTTGCCGCATTGTGCAAACTTATTTTTCCAACCTTTGCCCGCGCATTTCTCCTTCTATCCCTGAATCCTTTCTTGAATCCATGTGAATGAGGAGAGGAAATGAGTACACCAGAGCAGGATGCTGAGAGCTCTTTCCCTCCTGGAATCGAGCCCTAAAACAAACAATGACTTCTACATCCACCTTTCCCATCAAGTAAACATTCAGTTCACCTCGAGAAGTACTGATGCCAACTCCTGAGATCAATTTCCATAAATTGCAAAGTACCTTTCCTGAGTCGCCACCCCCATCCACCATGAAGAGAAGGGACATGACCTGCAAAAACTATGTCATGCTTAACTCACTTCTCTGTGGGAAACATCCAAAAATGGGAATCACACGAAAGACACAGAGGATTCGGTATGGATGAACGGAATGAGCACCACCATCTTCATCGACCAACACCCCCTTCCAATTAATACCTTTACCCTGCTGCATGTTGTTCTTCCAACTCGGGTTTCGGTGGTCACCATCTATCCATTCATTCCCACAAATGTTAACCGGTCTTGTATTACATAGCTTCCATTCAAAATCACACGTTGGGACTTAGGGAAGGTGGCCCCCGTGCACCTCGTTGTTGACATGTAATTCACCCTTGTTGGGAAGGGTATCCTTATTGGCTGCTTTGTCTGCTTCCGTATTCAAAGCTCTAAGGATATGAAAAAATTAAATTTTACAGAAGGATCGAGAGGGGAGCTTAATTCTCTTTATCATATGATCTAGTTTCAAATTCCTGATTTTGGCGGAGGTATTCAAAGCTTGGATTATCAGGAGAGAGTCTCCAAATATCATAACTTCATCAATTCCTAGAGCTTCCAATTGTTTCAATCCTTGCCAAAGAGCATAGGCTTCTGCCATGTTGTTTGTGTCATTGCCAATTCTCCAAGAATATTCTATTTCAACAATTTCCTCAGGATTATAGATAATCCCTTCCCCTCCTTCCGCCCCTGAATTCCCCTTCGAAGCTCCATCAAAAAACAAACTATACAATATCCGCTCCTTTCTCCAATTATCAAATTGAGATTGACCCATTCTTACCTCCCAGAATTCAAATCCATGGGCCTGAGCTGAACCAATCGTCTCTGTATGATTGAAGGACTTTAGCCAATCTAATTCTTCCGGAAGAAAAGGGAGCTTGTTTTTAGCAAGGAAGAGGACCTGGAGGCATTCACCCATGAGAGATTGATCTTTGACTACAACTTGAGCTGCAGTAGAGGAGATTTATGGTCAAATTCGGGCGTTGCATTCCAACCAAAGTTTCCATACAATAAATTTGGGAAGATTCAACCAACAGTACTTAAGATGATATTTTTGAGACAGAGATAGCGGGAACTCTTGTTCCCATGAACTAAAGAGGGAGAGAATAATTTCCGTACCAAGGTCCAAGAGCCAAATCCCAGACTTCCTGAGCATAGGGACAATTCAGAAAGAGATTATCCGAATAATCTTCATGCATGCAACAAAGAGGACATTGAAAAGGACCAACAAATCCTTTTTTTTCAAATTTTCACTAGTACAAATGCTTCCATGGCCAAGGGTCCATACAAACATATCAACCTTAGGGATTCTCTTAAAGTTCCAGATTCTTTTCCACACAGCTGGATTGGAAGGTACACTTGGAACTTCTGAGAAAATGTGATAGCTTTGAACATATGAGTAATATCTTGATCTCGATCCCCAACCTCTCTTGTCTTTGCTTGAAGCAACAATAGGCGATAAACCTTGGAGCAGATAGATAAAGATAGTCTTTTCTTCTTCCAGTTGCCTAGGGAAATTAAGAACATTCCAACCTTGCCATGATGAGTGAATGCCATTATTCCGGTAAGAGATATCCCAAAGGGTGGAGAATCCTTGATCCTACATCCATACTCTAAAATTCAGGATATCATTCTCATAATCTAGGGGCGTGTTCCCTAATATAGAATCATTCCAGATGTTGATTTTTTTCCCATTTCCTGGTATCCAAGTCAATTCTTCTCTAAATATAGGAAGCGCACGCTGGCAAATAGATAGGATGGGAGATCCTTTTTAACTTTTGGATCCTTGTCCAAACATTTTTTCCTAGATCCTGGGAAGTATTTCTTCCAAAGGACCTTATTGCTCCATGAGAGTTTCCCTACTATTAAATTCCAAAGGATTTTGGTTCCCAATGCTAGATTCTGAATTTTGAGATCTCGAATATGAAGCCCACCCTCCTGAAGAGGCTTTTTAATCTTCTTCCAACTTACTAGAGAAAATCCCCCCCTAGAATTCTTCCCTCTCTCCAAAGAAAATTTCTGAGAAGCTTTCCAAAATTAAGCATAAAACTCGAAGGCGCCAGAAGAATTGAACATTGATAGATCATAAGACTATTTAAAACTGATTTAATTAGAATCACTTTCCCTACCAGATTGAGCCATGAATCCCCCCAAGAGAGGGTTTTGGTCTTAAATTTTTCCAACAGAGGGGTCCAAACTTCATATTTTGGAGAAGATTTGAAAATAGGGACTCCTAAATACTTGAAAGATTCTCACTGTGTAGCACCCTCGATCTCTATGATTCTGGAAATATCTAACAACTCTCGAGGGTTGATATTTCAACTAAAGATATGACTTTTCTTGTAGTTTATTTTTCTTTCAGAGGAATTACATTAGGATTCCAATTCCAGTTTAAATTTGCGATCAGTAATCGAGATGGCCCCTCCCAAGAGAAGAGTGTCATCTGCAAACTAGGCATGATTGATATCTTTAATCCCTCGGGCCATCCTAAGTCTGATCAAATCCTATTCAAGGCGACAATGTTCTAACTGGAAACTGAAGATAGTGGCTTGGATATAATAAAGCAAAGGAGAAAGCGGGAATCCTTAATGAAGACCCCCGGAGGATTTACAAAAGGAATCCGCTCTGCCATTGATTAGAGGAGCGATCCAAGGTCCACTTATGCATGATTTCATCCAGGGAATGAAGGAAGAGTTAAATCCGAAACGAATCATAACCTGGAAAAGTAAAGCATGACGAACTTTGTCAAAAGCATTAGCTAGATCAATTTTAATCACCATACCTTTCTCTCGATTTCCAACACTTGAGTGGATTGCTTCTTGTACCAAGATAATATTATCCCAAATTTTCCTTCCTTTAATGAATCCACCTTGATTTTCTAGGATAAGCTTGGGAAGAATCCCTTTTAACCTTTTGGACATAATTTTAGTTATGATCTTATAACCAATATTATATAATGAGATTGGCATAACGAGATTGGCCTGAACCGATCAAATGTAGAGGATGCTTTTTCTTTCGGGATGAGAGCTAAGAAGGCTGAATTGGCGCTCCCCCCAATCTTGACGTAGCTTTGAGATTTCAACATCATTCTGTGGAGATATTTTTTAATAATGTCCCAACATATTTTAAGAAATCGGGAAGTAAACCCATCTGGTCTGGGAAATTTGTCCTCTTCCATATCCTCTAGAGAATTCTTAACTTCCTCCAAAGAAATCAGATTAGTTAGTTTCAGATTATCCTTCCTTTGCACTTTACTTGGAACCAGATCCAAAATATCCCCTGGTTCTACGAACTGTCCCTGAGTGTCTTTAGTTAGTATAAATTGAACCGAGGTGTCGAGCCGCTTCTTCCTTAATTTTTTCAAATTTTGTGAGAGGTTGACCTTGTGCGTGTATTTCTGTGACTGTTTTGAACTGCTTTCTAGCTTCGGTTTGTTTATGAAAGAAATAGGTGTTCCAGTCCCTTGCTTGGAGCCAAAGAATTATGTATTTTTGCCTCCAATATTCTTCTTCTTGTCGACAAGCTGAGTGGAAGGCTTGATGCAGAGATGCTTCCTTTTCTAAATGCTCCTTGGTTATATTTGCTTCTTCCATTTTGGATTGATGGGTTTTAATATTTTGTCGAGTTTCCATTTGAATTTGCAAGGGATATTTCTTCTCTTTTTCCCAAAGCTTGAGGGCCCTTTTGAATTTGCGAAGTTTTTCTTCCCACACAAAAAAGGGGGAACCTGAGACCGAGGAGGTCCAAGCTTCACGAACCACTTCTATGAATCCTTCTTGTTGTACCCAAAGCGGGCTGAAGCAAAAGGGAATTGGTCCCAAATTTGAATCTTTCTTAATTTCAAGCAAGATTGGTTTATGATACGATCCTCCAAAGGGGATAATCTTAGAAGTAGGATTCAACCCCATCAATAGGAAGGAGTTATGGACCAAAAATCTATCTAATCTAGCTGCAATATGGCTAGGTCCAATACGTTTGTTGGTCCAAGTGTGTTTACCTTTGATAGGTTGGATATCAATCAGGTCCCAGTGAAAAATGAGTTCATCAACCCATTCTCTGATCGGATCTTTGACCACTGATTCTCCTCTCTTCTTAGATTGATTTAGAACTACATTCAGATCCCTAGCAACGATGATGTTTTCAAATGCAGTTCATTGGCAGCTTCCCGAAGAAGGTCCCAACAAATGTTTTTATCAGAAAAACGTATTGGGGCATAAATGTTAAAGATACATACCTGGGTTCTTGATTCTTTGTGAAGCACCTAAGTAAAAATCCAATGAATGCAAGCTTTAGTAGTAACCAAATCAAATTTAGAGGTATCCCACAGAGTGCCAATATTGACATTGTCCATTATTCTATGTTTATGAGTGATTATTGGCATTGTAGAGAATGTGTTACAATAATCAATGATGAGGTATCATATAGGACTCAAATTAGCCAAGTAGGGCATTCTAATCTGAGCTCAAAGTCTAGCATGAATAACTATGGAGACATCATCCAGTCGGTAGTATCAGTCATAAATGGTAAGAGTCAGTCAGGTGTGACCAACTAAGTCTAACAGAGCCATCTAGCCATAAATAAGGGAATGGAGACTCCAAGGTGGGTGCATAAGGCTGTCTAACTCAAAGTCTAGCTTGAATAACAATGGAGACATCATCCAGTCAATAGTATCAGTCATAAATGGTAATAGTCAGTAAAGTGTGTCTAACTGAGTCTAACAGAACCATCTAGGAATAAATCAGGGAATGGAGACTCCAAGGGGGGCGCATGAGGCTGTCAAATAGTCAAGTGGAACTCCAGAACTAGCTAACTAGAAGCTACAAGCAGTCAGCATGAGCAATCAGTGGAAGAACTACTCAATCAATGCACTAACTAAATGATAACTCCTGGTAGGTGAGATAAGGCACCCTAACTGAGTGATAACTGGTGGTAGGTGAGCAAAGGCACCCAAACTGGCTATAGTAGGTGGGAAAGGCACACTTGTCAAGCAGAAAAGTCAAGGAGGGCGCATTAGGTAGGTAGGAGGCCAATTGGGGGCTGAAGACATGCTCTGGAGGTCTAGAAGCAAGCTCTAGGCGTTGGGTAGATAACCATGATGATGACTGGATGCATGTAGAGGCATGTAGGCATGCAAAATACAAAAATGATGGTGTGAATATTCCAACACTTGAGGCCCCTCTAGAGCTTACAACAATGCCTCCACCTTTCCTCCAAAATTTCAGACTTGTTTGGAGGAAGGTCCTTTCCTCCATTTTGGTCTCCTGGTTTAGTAGTAGGTCTCGGTGTGAAGAACGTACCACATCTTTCATAGCGTCTTCCTTATTTCTACTTACTAACCCCCTACAATTCCAGGATAATACCTTCATTACTTACTTTTGGTTGTAGAAGGGACCCCTTTGTGGGGTTGCCCTTCTTGTCTGGTAGTTCGCGGATTCTTGAGAAGTTTTTATAACATTTGTTGAGAGCCTTGCAGCTTGTTCTTATAGGTGGATTGCTCCCTCCTTTCCTTGTTTGTTTTCCTGTCTCTTACGGATTTATTCTTGTCAGCCAGTGCCATTTCAATTTTTCCTTCTTCTTCTCCAGATTCATCAGCTTCAGACTTTGCTTCGGATTTCCCTTGATTGTCGACTTCTTCTAATCCTTCTGCCTGTGTTGCTTTCTTTTCAGCTGAGAGGTCTGTCTTCTCCATAAATATAGTTTGGATTTCATATTGATTTCCTTTGCCAGAATTACAAAGCTATTCCCACTAGATATCGGTAAATCTTGCACAAAGGTCTTTTTAGGGGAAGAGACAAGGTTAGGGTTAGGAGCCTGATTTTTCTTACATATCTTTTCTCGGACCTGGCGTAGCCTTAGGGTTTTCCTTAGTCTTCTTGGCAGGCTGCCATCCTTCACTCTTCTCTTTTTGTTGTTGAGACACCTGATTTAATGGACAGTTTCTATGGAAATGTCCATATTCATGGCAACCTTGACATTTGAATGACAATTGTTCATAGTCCATTAGGTTTTGTCCAGGACATATTCGAGCACACACATACTGGTCCTTAGGTTTTGTTTTGTCTATATACCGACTAAGGGAATTTCCTATTGACTTCAGGGAATCAGGGTTCCAGGAATGTATTGGAAGGTTTGACAAACGAACCCAGAATGGGATGGATTTGGGGATATCTGTTGCTGGATCAAAGTCGAGAGTCCACCGATTTAGGTATAACCCATGCAGTCCCATAAGATAGTTTCCATTTCTGAAAATGAGATCTCGAAATTCTTTAGAGGCAAAATCAAACAAGAAAAACCCTCTTCCCACAAATTATGGGTCGCCAATTCCTTTGGACCCAGCTATCTGTGGTTTTTAGAGACGACCACAGTCCAGTAAACTGACCAACCAGAGTGCGATCTGCCAGCGATAATGCGATCCAGATAGTTTTCTCTAGAGGGAGTGTGACCGCAGGAATATCATCCAGTTTCTTGACAAAATTAGGCAGAGCACTTCCATTTGATTTATTTCCTTGCGAAGAGATCAGGCGAGTGAATGCTTCAACTTCAGGTGGGAGAGAGGAAGAGGAAGGCGGCGGAGAACCACTCCCATTGGAGGCCAAGGCGAGAGGAAGTAGCTATGAGAATGAAAACCCTATTGGAGCCCTCAGAAAATCTTAAAGTATCATTCCAAGTGATAAAATCTTAGTAATGAACATATGTTGTCAGGGTTTCATTGTCGATTAATATACTAAGATATTTACAAGAAAAATTAGGTGTTAATTTACTAAGATATTTACAACAAAATTTAAGTCTTAATTTACTAAGTTATTTAAAAGAAAACTTAGGTACTAATTTACTTTACATTATCTTTTACATAAGAGGAAGAAACTAAGCAACTATGTTGCCTATTTTCCTTTTTTATTTTTATATCCTTTCAATTATATCCTTTCCATTATTTTTATATCATTTCAATTATATCCTTTCCATTATTTTTATATCTTTTATTTTTATTTTTATATCCTTTCAATTATAAAAATGATAGGCAGATCAACAACTGTGCACAATTCATATATGTCTAGCAAGGACATTATAAAGAGCCCTTAATTAATGCGTCTTACTGATTATGAGACAATCAATCAATTTTCTTTTAATTACAGAAGATTCAATTTATTAAATATACTAATAAATTTTATATTCACAAGTCTCATTGATGTTTACATATTAACTCTTCTTACAAATAATATTTAAAATAATAAATAAACAATAAAACTAATATCATAAGTATTATCTTTTCAATAAACATATGTCTTATCTCAATTATAGATATAAATTTAAGGCAGGCACTAGTTGATTTGCAACTATTTCCCTTGTTTTATATTCTTATGGTTTCACCTTTACTTTATCGACTTTTATACTAAACATAAAACAATAAATTATCTTCACCTACAATTATCTTCCAACATATGTGTCAAGTAGTTGTGTTTCTTTTCCCATGGGGGTAGAGAAATTGGTAATGAGTAAATGAGATGATAAGTTGAAAATGGAAGGTCAAAAGTTCAAATCCCCGTGGGTACTAGCTTAAAAAAAGTAGTTGTGTTGTTTTTCCTGGTTTGGTGAATACACTATCATCTGGTTCGACAACCTTATTTCTACATTTGCACCATTTGTAGATATTTCAATACCAAATTATTGCTCAATCCACAACCTGCCTCACGAACATAAACCATATTGAAAATAAACTCTTTTCACCATATCATTATATCACTGGCATACTACTTTTGATGGATACATTCATTTTTCTACTTAATTCTCTTCTAGCATAGGTAGAGACTTAGTTGCTATGCAACTCCATTTCTTGTTAAAATAGATGTTTTGAATTCAAGTCTTTCTACTTAGTTAAGTTAGTTTTTGAAAATTTTCATGCAACATTATGTTATAACATAACTTTATTATAAAATGCATTGCATTTCAATTATAAAAGTGAACCACTCTTAAAATAATTTTATTGTTTTTTTTTTTAATTTTAAATTTACCTTTAATTTATAATTTATAAAGTAGCTTTATCGTTTTTTTAAAGTAACTTTATTGTAAGAATGATTCTCCCTTATTTTATAAAAGTGGGTCACTTACACTATAAGAATAACTTATTCATAAAAGTGAGCTTATAAGAAAAAATATAGAATGTTGTCTTTTTTTTTTACTCAGCAACCTTATTGTATACACATTACCATGTGATCAAGCCTCTACTTGCCACGTGGAACTTTGATTGTGTTTTAAGCCTTTATTCAAAATGTCATAACTTTGACATCCAAAAAGTCTATTGTTAGTGCCATTTTGTTTTAAATTGACTATTTTTTCAAGAGATTTCCATTAAGATTGTTAGTGTTTGCTTTGAAACCATATTACTTGTATATTGTAATATGATTAGTCCCAATGATTTCTTACTTACCAATTCAAACTAATTTTCATGGAAAGCCCATGTGAATGAGTTATTATGAAGTAAATGAATTTATTGGATTATTTGGGAAAATAAACACCCCCATTGATGCTTCTAAGAAAATTACATAGGATAATAAAAATGACAAAAAACATGGATCATTCAAAATTTCCTCCACCTATACTGATCTATGGTTTCACCTTCAAGGAGTTGACAAACCAAATGTAGCTTGGAAAATTTTGGAAACTATGTATGGTAAATGCACCGAGATTCTAACCCACTAATTGAAAAAGCCAATTGCTTGCTTTAAATCCTAGTGATTTCTCTTTTAGTGAAGATTATAAATCTAAGTTTAAAATACTTAAACTTTTACTTGAAAAATGTAATATACCAAAAAATGATGATCAACTTATATATGTTATTCTTGCTAAACTTGCTAATGCCTATTTTGTTATTGAATCTACTTTTCACTCCAGTAGAAAAACTTTAGGGACTAATTACAAAATGCTCTCTCTTGAATCTGTTTGTGATTATTTGATTAGAGATCAAGATAAGCTCTTGCATCTTAGAATGATCAATACTACAGGTATATTTATCAAAGCTTTATTGGCACAACAAAAGGCTAAATCCAAGCATATGAAGAAGCAACATTCTTACAACAACTAGAAAAGCAAGGCCCCTACATTCTTTCAACCAACTCCTAGTACTCCCAATGGTGATAAATGATCTTAATTGAAAGGTAAGAAAATTGAGAAACATTGTAATTTTTGTGCGCAAGTCAATGGTCATTTGGAGTCTAAATGTTTCAAGAAGATGGAAGCCTTAGAAAAAAACAGTGAAGAAGCACAACATCAATCTTGATTTTTCCTCTTATAACACTTCTCATGGACATGCACTTTCTACTTCTGGTTTTTCCTTCAATGTAACATATACTCCTAATGAGTGGCTTATTGATTTTGGAGCATCTTATTATATGGATAAGCATAAAGCCATCCTTGATTAGAATGTAACTTTTAACAAATATTGGTTGGTGATGATAAACATCTCATTGTTATAGGATCTAGAATAGTTAAGCTAGATCAGGGTTATTTTAATGATGCATTATGTGTTCCAAGCCTTTCTTGCAACCCTCTATCACTTTATCAAATCACTTATTTAGGTGAATGAAAAACATTAGAGTTTTCACCTCACCAAGCTGCAATAAAGGACTTGAAAGATCCTAAGCATGTCTTAGCAATTGAGATCGTTGATGATATTACCATGTTGTATATATTTGACAACTTTGGGGCATTATGTTTTTAATTAGTTTTTATCACTCATAGAAATGACTTGAACAATATTTGGCATGGACAATTTGGTAATTTAAACTATCACTCAGTGCAACAATTATGTAATAAAAATATAGTGAGTACCGATCTTCCTATTTTTTCTTGTAGAGATGGTGTTTGTTTTGACTATGTTCTCAACAAACATCATTAGAGCTGTTTTAACAATTGTACCTCTTGGAAAGTCTCACCCCTCTTGTAGCTTGTTCATAATGATTTGTGTGGTTTGCTTCCTTCTGCTTCTTTATCCATGTTCACATATTTCTTAAATTTTATTGATGACTTATCTAGATGCACTTGGGTTTATTTCTTAAAACTTAAGAGTGACGTTTTTGGCATGCTTTTGGCCTACAAGGCCCTTGTAGAAAATAAATTTGGACATCAATCTGAGAAGTTAAGAATATATAATGGATACGAGTACATTAAGAACAAAGTTACAACTTATTATATTGCATAGGGAATTTAGATACAACATATTGTTCCATATACACCACAATAAAATGGTGTTGTTGAGAGAAAGAATCACACATTAAAGGAAATATTAAATTGTATGATCCATTTTAAGGGATTAAGTTTTCATTATTGGTTGGAAGCAATTAATTGTGTCAATTACATAGTTAATCATACTCACAAAGGATTTAAAAGATATATCATTGGAAGAAACATGTAGTACAATTAAAACAAATGTAAGCCACTTTCGTGTGTTTGGTAGTGAAGCATGGGCTCACATTCCTGATAAGAAAATGAAAGCATTAGAGCCTAAGAGTGAGAATTGCATTTTTTTGGATATTTTGAAGATGTAAAAGGTTATAGACTTCTTCAATATCATTCCAATGAAATTATTATTATGAGAGATGTTAAGTTTGATAAAGGTCTCTCAGTTTGCAAGCCTAATTTGGTGTTTGCGACATCTTCAACATGCGAGCCATTTTATATTCCCAGTGTTTATGTTAGTGATACTATTCTAGTTTGAAGTATACTATAGGTTATGTTTTTAGTCTTGGTTTCAAACCTATCACTTGGGATTGTAAGAAGCAACATGCCCTTACTCTTTCTTTAATAGAAGTAGAATAATGGGAAACAATTAATGCATGTCAAGCTTCCTTGTGGCTTTGACATATCCTTTTAGAGTTTGGATTTTGGAAACAACATTTGACCACACTATGGTGTGACAATCAAAGTGCCATCAAGCTCGCCAAAGATCTAGTTCAACATTAGTGCACCTAACAAAACAAAATGAGATACACATGCAATTCACAAGAAATCATATTTAGGATCACATTCTTTAAGTGTTATTTTGCTCTAAAGACGATCAAGTTGAAAACATTTTCGCAAAGTCTCTTATAAAAGTGAACTTTTCCAAAATTTGATCTTTGTTAGGAGTCTTGGAATTTGTCTTTAAAGGGGGATATGATCTAACATCTCT
The DNA here is from genome assembly GCA_027924585.1 of Larix kaempferi. Taxonomy (NCBI): domain Eukaryota; kingdom Viridiplantae; phylum Streptophyta; class Pinopsida; order Pinales; family Pinaceae; genus Larix; species Larix kaempferi. The sequence continues at coordinate 5,665,235 of BSBM01000076.1, forward strand.
TCCTTCTCCTATTATGTCACATTTTTAATCCTTGAATCCTATCCCAATTTGTTCTTAAGGGGGGATGTTAGGATATTTAGACACTTAGGAGTTAGTTATGATCAACTTGGTATATTATGTCTTTAGGTAAATTGTGTTTCTTTAGTATGCATTTGTAGTTATCTAATCCAACTGTAACAATTATGTTATAGAAATAAAATGATTCAATGGTTAATCTTCTCTTGATACTAACAACTATATTGACTAGTGGCTTAACACTTAATTGGTCCATAAAAACTACTTAAAGGGCTTGGAGGGTCATTTGCTAATGATCAATTGTGAGAAACTCATATGTAAAATATTTCCTTTTGCATCAATATATTTCCTCAAGTAGCTATATTGGCTAGGGCCATGGATTATTTCTATCCTTGAAGGTTTCAACCACATAATACACTATTGTATTAATATTTGATATGTTTGTGTGAGTGGTTTCCTTAAGGTATTTAACTTGTTTGGAAATTCCCTATTTCTCAAACAATTTATATATCATTTTTACCATGTTTATTATCAGTTACGAGACTACAAAAACTTGTAAATGATTGCATCCCATTTCTAAAATCTTCTCTATACCTAGACACAAACCTTTGAATTTAAGAATGGTGTATGTACATGCAAAATTAATCTTGTAAGAAAAATTGGTGAGTATTTTCTATTAGAATTACAACGTTATTCCGACATCACTACCTTCACAAGAAGAAGCACCATCAAAATACAAATGCCAAATCTAGTCTTGGTTAGTACTATATTGGAAAAAAGAGGAATATTATTCTTCTGTGAAGACAAAATATGATCCATATTTATGCAAGAACGAAATGAAGGAGCATACATAGAACCACCTACATAGATATATTGCACGAAACACAGTGATACAATAAACTTAGATTCTATTAATTGAATGAAACATAACAAACTGTAAAATAAAAGCAACTAGAATGGTGGTAGCTATATCTTTAAGAAGAGATGTAGCCGCTACACTCATTTGTGACAAGCTTATTATAAAAGAAGGAAAAAGGGATCTTTTATCATAAGCATGAGGGAAAACCCCTAAACATTCAAAATCTTAACCCTAGGATATGAACCGTAAAATGGTTCGTGGGCCCCAAGGTGGTTAGTTGAGGTGTCAACTTCTTGAGGGCATAAATTTTGCATACAATCTTTGTTTAGGGTGTTCATTAACTCATTGGAAAGGTATAGCCGAGAAGAACACATTTTGGACCTCTAAACCTACCTTTGGCTATGTTTGAACTACTCGGTCGCCAAAATATGACGTTTAAGGCCTCAAAATGACCCTGGAATTTTTGACCCCAAAAAAATACCAAACTGGAAAAATTGTTTTGACTCTTGAGCCATTGGAATAGGTGGCTGGATCTCGATATCCATCTGGACTAGTCTGCTGACCCGAAAACCCGTAAAAACTATCAAGCTGGGAAATCCGTTTTGAGCTAGTGGAATAGGTGGGTGGCCATAGATACCCATCTGGATCAAAATAGGTACTACTAGACCAATTCTATATAATCCACCTCATAGCTTGGGGTATTTTCAATATAAGTGACAATTCTTGCCTCCCTTAGTGTGATGATATTTTTACAATCATGAGGGATAATAAAGTGCCTGAACTATTGAGGCTTAGGTACCCACTAGTTATATGTTTCCATTGATGCCTAAATATCATAAAGAGATTTCCTATCTCCATATTAGGCATTAAGAAATTACATGTGGTCTAGATCTCTAAATGAGAACACATGACCAAGGTAAGGTCCTTAATTTTTTTCTTGGTTAGTTGAACTTTCTTATTAAAGGTAAGCATATTTTTAGCTTCACTAGTGCAGGTGAGACCAAGCTATTCCATATTTACTTTGAACATTATATTGGAATAAGGTCCTCCATCAATTAGGGAAGAATGAGCAATTTTTCCCATTATTCACATAGACACATAAACACATGGGAGGAAGAATTCAACATTGGAAATAGAACAAATATAGAAGATGTTGTTGCTTTTATATGTTTGATTTTATTAGCATTGGAGATAAAATATGTTATTTCTCTAGTATTTACAATAAAATAAACATGGGTAGCAAGTGCCATATTTATGTTTTGTTGTTGTTTAGGATCTTGGAGCACATCTAAGAGACTGATATTTTCCTTCAAGGATGTGTTTTCGGACAATCTACCTAAGCGGACTTAAACGCTAGATCTCCCTAGTCCAACTGGATCTAGAAAAAATGAGTACAGAATATAATCATCTTCCCTAGATCAATAGAAGCACAAAGTAACAAGTAGATCTCTTACCTGAGATTCACAATTCCCTTTGCTCCTTGCTTTATCAAATGTTCCAGAACCTTCAGATCTGCAGCTGCAAAGCCCTGTTGAACAAGTAGACACAAACAAACAGTAAAAGCATATATTGCATATGATTGATCTAAGCTAATAGTTAAGGAAGTAAGCTCTAAACATTAAAAACAAAATAATGTATATGGGAAGAGATTGTATTAACTTTAATAAAGGAGAGTACAATAAGAGAGAACGTTACAACCTATGCCTTAACATTGCAACCTTCCTTCCAACAAGCCAAACCAAGCCTCCAAGGATGAAGTAATCCTCCCAGACATGAATAGGGGTCATCTAAGATAATTTCACCAGTATGAGAGTGCTATAGACCTTCCTCCCTTTCCAATGGGGAGGAGCTTCATATTTATAAGACCAAATGGATAGAGTGGGTTGAGGATTAATGGGAGAAGTCTAAGGGATACTCCCTTAAGGTTAGGGAACCGAAGGACATCTCACCTATCAATTAGGGATAGACTTCCACCTCACCATGCTTCGAGAAGTCGCTCGAAGCTCTTGTTTATCCAATTTAACCAACCCTAGCGCACTCTGCATGAAGGAAACTGGCGCTAGGAAGGGGGCAGCGCGGGCTGTATGAGGGAAACCTGAGCCACTAGCGCATCCTTCCAGGTGGCATTATGCGCCAGGCATGTTCTGGCTCCTGTTGCTGAAAGACAACCTACGCCAGTGCAACTAGAAAATGTGGACACAGGGGTCAACAACTTGCTCTGGCTGTTTTTGGTCAGGGAAACTTCAGGGATTGAGGCATGTAGTTGACACAAAACTCATGATGACGAGATTTAGGTGTAACAAAATGCCCCCCAAAGCATGAAGATGGAAAAATAATATAGGTGATATGCTTTGCAAGATAGATGAAAAGGACTTGTTGGCTGGAAGGTGTTGCTGCAGTGCTGCGGGCTCCGAGATACAAGTCTCACATGACTCACAACATGGCCACCGACCAATACATTGCAGATCCATGGTAGTAAAGACCAACTGAGCACAATCATGGCTACTAGACACAATCTAGATCCATGACTAGATGATAACACAACCATGACCAATACAAAGTGGATCCTTGTGATTTGACTCAAACAATCTCCATCACAACCTGGGTGAAATATGAAACAACCCAGGGTCTTCAAGCTAAACCCGCAATGATACGAATCTATCCATGTGATTAAAATATCTTGGAGTCGACCATGCTAGAAGCCACTTGATTACCAGTCATTGATGTATACCATTAACAAGCGCGAGGGAAATCACCATTGTTGTCAATGATTCCCAAGGTATCATAGTACATACCATCGAGTGTGAATTAATGAGTTGAGGTCAAACACTTGATGAGATCTTTCAATCAAGATTCAATGATGTAAACTCATGTCGAAAGCGAGGTAACTTGCCATTGAGGCATGTAGTCCCAAGGTACTTGATTGGTTTCTAGATTCAATCCCCAGATGATGTGTTGAAGTCAACAAGGATGAATCCATCGAAGGAGGGCCATGATGAATCCCCCATCATCGACATGAAACACGATCACCGATGTTTGGGTTGAGTTGAACAATAGAGTTATGTGTAAGACTGACTCAGGAAAAATCAACATGAAGGAAGGTACACTGACTGCAGATGATGAATAACGAACGCCTCTTGAACATGGGCATGGCATGACTTGGCAGTATTGAAACGGCGAGAATGGTACCAACCCCTAATGCAACTGATGATGGAAGCATTCTTTGGATAACTCAAAGGAGCGACAAGACTCATGGAATTAGCAGGACTTGAAGACAAACAAATTACCTAAGTACTGAATGCACATGCAACTAAGTGCCATGTTCAAGAGTGACTATGTACTGCCATAACTACGATGAAAACAATCCCATCCCTATTCCCCATCATAATTGATGAGTACCTCTTTTGTTTTTTAACGAGTTTGAGGAGGGTAATAGATGCTTGGTATAGCTCATCCCATAGACAAGTCCAATCCCAAAAATTTTGTGAACCTAGGATAGGAGGGGTTCGTCCCATGACGGGCCCTTCGATGTTAGATTTTAACGAGTCCAAAGAAGGTAAACTCGGCGTCATTTCATGTTTAGAGAGTCTGAAAATAGCTAAAGAAGACTCCAAAGTTCCTTTTTTGTAAAGTTAGTCTCTTCGCCTGAAAAAAGGGTAAAACAACGCGAGAGAGAACTCTTCTAGCCGTGATTGGCTGTAGCACTCCTTTTTCGTAAATAGTGCCTCCTAGTCCGAAAAAGGGGTAAAATATCACCAGAAGGATGATCATTCAAATACTTTTACAAGAATGAATGCATCAAGTTTGCTTGGCGATCTTTTTGTATTTAGGGAGCCTGAAAAGAGCTTAAAGAAGGACTCCGAGAGGTTCCTTTTTCATGGAAGTTTAACGAGCCCGAAAAAGCGATAAAACGTAACTCAGTGACTTATTCTCATCGTTTTACGAGCACGAGAAGGAACAAAGAGTGAGGTCGGTGTAATTAATAGTTGATTTTAACGAGCGGAATATTAACACAACGAACGCTCGAAGAGTTGTTCACACCTAACAACGGGTGCAAGATGACCATGATCGGACCAAAGATTATAATGCGGCATTTTACTTCACCTGTGGACTCCAAAGACTCGGTAAAAAATGATTAATTGAGTATTTAGATATAAAAATAACCCCAACTATAGTAAAATAACCCACAAAAAGAATAAATTAAAAAGGGAATATGCCTTTTTCAATATAAATAGGGCAAAATAGTAAAAATAGTTACCATTTGTTTTTTACCAAATTGGGAGGTGAAAGTGACCCTTTGCAGTGCAATTTTCAACTGTCAATTGTGGGAGCTGTGATCCGTCATTTTCAGTGTCGTCAACGTCAGGTAAGCCTAATCCCCGCCTTCTTCATTTTTCAACGATTTAGAATTTCATTTAATTCCCATTTTTTTAGGTTTTGGTATTGCTTTGTGGGGGGGAAATGCACCCTTAGCTCGACGCAGCTTCCCCTTTCGGGAAATGCACCAAGGGCTCGCTGACGCAGATCTTGACACAGAGTCTTGCGCCGACAGCGTCTTGTCTACAAAGAAGGGATGCGCTGACGTAGGTCCGTTTTTCAAACTCAAATAATAACCAAAGATGGATGATTTGGATGGTTGGGAAAGCTTCTAATGGTGTTTTTATTGCCTTTTGGACAGGTTTTGGGTGGACACAATGGTGGAATGGCGAGAGAGAGAGCATGAGCTTGATTATGCTCAAGCAACACACGACCCACAATGCATGGCTGCATTGCGGAACTGTGGGTTGCTGAAATACTTCCATGTTCTGAGCATGAGAGCCCAAGTGCCACTATTAGAGTATTTGATCTAGTGTTGGGACACAGTACAACAACACTTCCAGATAGGCGTCCACATACTGACTATAGATATTGAGGATATCTATTTTCTGACAGGATTGTCTTGTGTCTTTATTAAGGTCACGAGGGAGTGACCGAACTACAGAGGATCTGATAGACCAGTGGTGCATTGATGGCACCCAGATGGTTGGTGGGAAGATTCCCATCAAGGAGGTCAGGGATTGACCTCTCCATACAGTTTTGTTTACCATCGTGAGGGTGGTTGGTAGTAGGGATGCTCATTTGGCGAGCAAAGCCCATATGTTTTATGCTAAGGAGTGCATGGTTCCTACGGTATTCAACTGGTGCGAGGGATTCCTCGCAAACTTGTGAGATCAGCTCACCAAGTGTCAACGCAATGCGATGAAGTAGTTCAGCTACGAATCAGTCGTAGTCTCGTTCTTCTTAGAGCGAGTACCACATCTACGCCCGCAGGTCGAGGTAGAGGATCTAGATCCAAGGGATCCTCACATGGTCCATTGGTCAGAGGTGATGGCCCGCCACGGCAATGGTGGCCCCATAATTACTTATGGTGCACCCTTTTTCAGGTGGTTGAGGGGTCAGCTCCTCATGGTTTAGGACTACCCTTACGATGGCACTGACTTTAGGGGGGATCTAGACCTGGATATCCTCGAGGGGATGTAGTGGGGTGACATGGGTAAGAACGATAACTCTGTTGTGTTTTTAATTTTATATTTTTAGATGTGTTTGAAGTAGTATTGATGCTTGACATATGTTTGATGCAGATGTGGGCCCATCACGACCAGTCGGTGCCCCTCTGATTGCACGGAGAGGGGCAGTGCGGGAAATGGATGTCACAACACGCGACGCAGTCAAGGAGTTAGATGAGCTGGAGGAGAACCTCCAGCGTTTTACTCTGGATATCCTAGAGCTTGGGGTTCATGACTTACCTCGTTGATACCAGCGGCATATTGTTGGAGTGTTTGAGCACTTTGGTTCACTGCTTAGGAAAGTGGCGAGGGCTATCATTTGCTATCACGAGCGTCATGGGGAATAGACTCGTGTGTATATGTATATGTATTGAAATCTATGGGCTTTAGATTTTGTATCAGGGGATATTTACTGAAAGCTGACATGCTTCCGATTTTTGTATCAGTTCTACATTTTTGTACTTTATACCAACATGATATATAAAAACTCTATTGGCGGATTTATAAACTGTGTTCTTATGGATGATTATGGGATCTTGCGTATGTGTTTGTTTATGCATTATTTACATGTCGTGCCACTTTTATATTTATGAATGTTTCATGTATGTGCAATATACCAGTCCAATATGAAATTGGTCATGGAATCAGGAACGGTGTTCATGTCTCTTGAAATGTGCAGGTACTGAACATATTCAAAGGACCTCTCCAAGAGACATGCTCATATGAAAAGACGGAGTAACATGGGATCACGGATGGTGTAGACACGGTTAAGGTGGGAGACCACTAATTGTGAGTTGAGGTGGACGACAATGTGTTCCATACCCAGGGAAAGAGCGTCAGTTAAGAATCCAATCACCACGTGATACTCTGCGGTGTTGTTGGTTGCATACCCTAGACAACTCCCTCCTGAACTAATGAGCTCTCTGGTAGGGGAATAAAGTACCCAGGCTACCGAAGCGAGGCTGCGGGTATGCCGGATGGCACCATCAGTAAATCCAAAACAAGTTTCCATCTGCACATGCAGGAAGAACATAATATAGGCGTAAAGCCAAGATCCTAACACACTAAAGCAAAGTGTCACACCACACAAAACACACAGCATGTACAGTATATACAAGATACTAATGTGTGAAAGAATCAGGCGTAGTACCTCTTTAGGTAGATCCCATTGCGAGGCTCTCCCAGAGATATCCCATCGTAATCCTTAAGCTCGTATGCTCCCTTCTCCAAGACACATTTTACAACATATGGCTCGTGCCACATGGACTCAAACTTGCCTGCCCCAAGCTTATCATGTTTTTGGTCATATGTGAGGACCAAATCCTCCTCGTTGAAGATACGAGGTTTGACTGACTTATAATACTGGGCTTTGATGCGTTTCTTATGCGCTTCGTTGGAAAGAGCAACATCGCAGCGAGTCTCGCCGAGTTTTTCCAAGTGAAGGAAACATTCTTCCTCGTCAGTGGTGTTCGAGAGAAGTTCGACTACAAGTTTCAGTGATGGAATCTCGCACTCTATCGGTAGAAATTCCTCCAATACGTAAACTAGTTGGAAAGGTGTGAACCTGGTGGCAGTATTAACGGAGGTCTTGTATGCCCATAGCATAGAAAAGAGCATGTTATGCCAGTTTGACTTGTGCGTATCCACCATGCATTGAATCATGGTTTTCAAGACCTTATTGATGGCATCTACTTGTCCATTGGACTGTGGGTAGTATGGGGTTGATTTCTCATGGTGGAAACCCATTCTGGAGCTCAATTCGTCCACCATCTCATTTTGTAAATGAGATCCGTGGTCGGTAATGATGGCTTGTGGGACTCCAAATCGCACAATGACATGATTGAACATGAAGAGTGCAACATTTTTGTCATCTTACTTGTATGTAGGCATAGCCTCGGCCCATTTAGTGAAATAGTCAATGGCTACAATGACGTAACCATGCCCCCCGATCGAGGTAGGATTACAGTGCATGAATTCTATGCCCCACTTAGAAAAGGGGAGAACGACAATACCCAAATGTAAAGGGGCTATATGGGAGCACTTTTTGAATTGAAAGTGCTAGCATGGGGGACACTTATTAACGGCCTCAATACAGTCTTCGAAGATCGAAGGCCAGTAGTATCCTGCGCGTAATATTTTCTGGGCTGTAGCCATCCCAGAAAGATGACCGCCACAAGCCCTGGAGTGACAATCATTCAGTACGTGTTTAGCCTCCTCACATGTTAAACAACATCGAAGGATGGAGTCAACACCACGACAATACAAGGTATCACCAACGATCAAGCAGTACTTGGCGTGGTGGCGTATACGATGACGATCGTCATGGGATAGTTGAGGGTTGAACCGTTGGGTTTGAATATATAATGTGATATCTCCATACCATGGGTCAGACGTGCTGATGAGAAACAATGACTCATTTGGGAGGGAGTCAATGGGCACAGTTCCCGAATCAACACAGGGAAGATCGCAAATGAGCACTGCAAAAACCAAATATTTCTTTGACTTTGTATTCTCGAAGAGGAGATCAAATTCCTGAAGTATCACGATTCAGCGTGAATACTTGCCCCCGAGAACCTGACGTGTAAGGACGTGGTACATGGGGTTCGAGTCGGAAACGATGGTAGTGGTGCGGAGTAGTATGTAGTGGCAGAACTTTTGGATAGCAATGACCACTGCGAGAGCGAGTTTCTCGACATGTGAATAACGAGTTTTAGAGTCAATAAGACCCTTACTTAGGTAATATATCACATGTTCCTAAGTGTTATTGTCTTCCAAGACAAAGACCATGGTGATCGTGGTGGCGGAAGCGGTGAGATAAAGGATATAATCCTTATAGTAATTGGGCGGTTGGAGCACAGGGGCATGAGCAATGGCATATTTCAAGTTGTCGAAGGATTGTTGGGCTTGGTCATCTCAGATGAAAGGGACGTCCTTCTTCAGCAACCCCATATAGCGCTGTGTATTTTTGACGAAATTACATACAAAATGTCGTAGGTAGTTTTCCTTCCCTTGCAAACTTTGTAGTTCCATGATATCAGTAGGAGGTGGGAGAGCAACAATGGCTTCCACCTTCAAGGGATCAATGCGGATCTCATCCTTTGAGATGATGAAACCGAGGAGGCGTCCTGATTCGACGTAGAATATGCACTTGTGAGGATTTAGACGGATGTTATACCACCTACATCTGAGGAATACAACCATCAGATGATCGATGTGGAACTCATGATGTTGCAAATGAGCAGGGAGATCGTCGAGACAGGGTTCCACAAAGTCCTTCATGTCATGAAAAGCGTACGACATGGCATGCTATAATGTAGCCCCAACATTTTTTAGGCCAAAAGGGAGTTTACGGTAAGCAAACGTACCCCAGGGGAAGATGAAAGAATTTTTATGTTGGTCGGCTAGGTGGATCTCAATTTGATTATAACCGAAAAATCCATCCATAAACGAGAAGATGATGTTCCCGGCGCAATGGTCGATAATCTGGTCGATGAAGGGGGTAGGGTAGTTGTCCTTGGGACAAGCCTTGTTCATGTCCCTATAATTGACATAGACCCTAATAGTACCCTGCTTCTTGGCCACAGGGATGACATTGGAGACCCATTCTGTTAAAGGAACAAGAAAAATGAAGCCGACCTTCAAGAACTTTTCAATCTCAGCTTTAATTGTCGTAGTTTTTCGAGGGTGCACTGGTTGCAACTTTTGGCGTACAGGTTTAGCGTCAGGATAGGTTTGGATATCATGCAAAACAATGGCAGGATCGATCCCAGGCATTTCCTCATAGGTCCATGCGAAGACGTCGCGAAATTGTTTGAATAAGGTCGTGTATGTGGTGATCTCATCGAGAGAATAGTTCTGGCCGATGCAGATATGTTCCACGACGCCGAGCGTAACCAAGATGTCAATCGGGATGGTGGGCGTGATGTTTTCCAAGTTTCCTTTAGTGACCGTATCGCAAGTGAGGATCAGTGACTATGGAAAAGGATAGACATTTGGTGTAAAAATGGTTGTGATAGCGTTCTCCACAGAATCCAATGGGATATGAAAGACAATTGATGGTGGAGGTATTCCAATGGAGGTTCATCCTGGCTCATAATCTCCATAATGGACTCATCAGAATGAAAAGTCCGGAGCAGAGGGTATGGTAAGGATGACGTCTGCTGTAGAGAACGAGATGTAGAGGCCACGGTCAAGTGGTCCTCAGGGGCTGACTAGATAGCCTCATAGGTAGCTTCAGTTGATGAGAGATGCATAGTATCTCCAATCAAATGCATGTTGGCCGGATCGTGCAGAGCCATTGATCTGTAGAGTTGGAAGAAGATGGAATCATGGAGGAGATCATGTTCACCGTGGAAACATGGTTAGGGGGATCTGGGGTTGGAAAGATTCCCATAAGAGATGACTCTTTTATGAGGACGACCCCCACGCTCTGATATAGCTGCGAAGATTTCCCTAACAAAGGGACATTGTCACCAGGATGAGTAGCGGTGTCTTCTGTACAGAAGTCCAATTGGTCGATGATGACAATTCAACCTTGATGGGGGAATTGCACAATGCAGAAGATAGATGACGCGACCGCAGTCATGGCGTAAAACTAGCTATGTCCAAGCAATAGATTATAATCCAATGGGGCGGCGACTACTTCCACGTTAATGGTCACAGTCTTTCCTCCCAACTCTACTGCTAAGGCTTGTAACAGCTTGTGGGTTTGGAATCCACGACCGTCAAATGCTTTCAGGGTAGTAGGGGAACAATTTAACTCAGGAGAGCCGATGGCTCACCAACAGGATAACGACATGACCGAGGTGGAGGCACCTTTGTCTAACACAATACGATGGATTATCTTCCTGACAACTTTTGTGGAAATTTGGAAAGCTAGCTGGTGGGAAAGGATCAGTTTAAAATACTGAATTTTAAACATGATCGTATTTGAGGAATCCGGGTCTACAACACCGATGGCAGCGAAAATATTCTTACGTTGACTGGGACAGTTCTGCAAGACTTCTATCGTCGACATGGCACAAGGATCTTGTGCCGAGTCCTCTATAATGTTGTAGTTCTGAGCTGCCCGAGCATTAGGATTGAAAACTACTTTTCTAATCATTCTCTTAAGCGGACGCAACACTGCATCTAATGAAGGTTTCTCAATGGTGAGAGGACCTTGCAGCGCGAAAATGTCTGAGGTAGAGGTGGGAGCTTTTTCAGTATTACTTCTGGTGGATTCCTTATGATGGACTGAGTCGTATGATCGTGATTGAGTATTCAGGTTAACCATTTCACTACGTATCATGAGAACATGCATGGTGGAGGATGTTTCTCCTTGTGAAGGAGGGGGTTGGGTAATCATTTGTTGGTTTTGGGTGGGGAAGGGATCATCGAGAACTGTGGGTGTGGAGTTTCCCTTAAGAAACTTCTACACTTCGTCTTTGTGTGGGCACTCTTTGGTGAAATGGTCACCACCACACAGTAAACAAGGATACTTGAACTTCTGCTTTTGTTTCATGTCTTCGGGAGGGTTCTTATGTTCCTGCTGATTGGAAGACTTCTTGGATTTTCCTTTGGTATTCTTCTTGCCACCGGATTTCTGAGGCAAAGCTGATTGAACAGAATTCACCTCCTTGGTGGGAGCAGGAGTGGGTGACTTGGTGGTGTTTCCAGCCTGTGATGAGGGTGGGGAAGAACCATGGTGGTTCGACGATCCACCGGTTTGAGTAGAAGGCTGGGATTGGACGGAACCAATAATGCCATTGGCATGAGGTCCCTGGGGTGGTTTTGCAGGGTCATAAGTAAGGCGGGTGGCGTCGGGAACGATATCATATAAAGTGTCAGATTGAGCATAGAAAAGATCTAAGTATTGGGCACGAGCGATAGCTTGTTATTCAGTGACAACCCCACCCATGGCTACATCTCTAGATACGGTGGATAAAAGAGACTTCGAAAACTAGTCAGCTAATAATTGGTCTGGAATGGGAGCCTTAATGAGACATCGTCTCCTCCACCACTCACGGATATGATCGGATATATGAGTTGCGGTGGTTTGGCGGAGAGAAGTCAGTAGGTCCATACCAGTTTCATAGCGGATGGGTAGCTGGAAATGAGTCAGAAATGACATAGCTAAAGAACAAAAGTCATGAAACGAGTGCAGTGGTAGTTCAATGTACCACTTGGTAGTTGTACCGGTGAGGGTCCTTTGAAATAACCTCAGATGGATTGAATCATCCATCAAGGAATTGGATGAACACCATAGATGGTATGTCATCACATGGTTCTTTGGGTCTTTACCGGACTTGCCATCCAACTTTGGAATATTGGAAGGTAACTTAACTGGAATGGGTGGCCAATTATAACTGTGTTGGATGGGCTCACTGGTCAAATGAGACAAGTATGGCAGATCTAAAGTAGTCAGAAATGGAAGTTGTTGGTTTGGATATGGATATTGGTAGTATTCATATGGCATTTACGTACTGGTAAGACCTTGAATCGACTGATTGTAAGATCCTCCCATAGGGAATTGGTCATAAGGGGGTGGGCCTCCTGGGTTGGGTGGTGGACCTGATGGTGGTCCGCTGCCATAATAGAGTGGTATGTCACTAGAAGGTGGGGGTCCTCTTCCGTTGGAGTAAGGTGGGACCCTGCCGAATGGTGGGGGTGCTCTGCCGCCGCCGGAATAAGGGGGTCCTCCGCCTCCTCCACCAGAATAGGGTGGGCCCTCACCAAAGGGTGGGGGTCCTCCACCTCCTCTGCTGGAGTAGGGTGGGCCTCTGCCAGAAGGTGGGGTCCCTCCACTACCAGAATAAGGTGGGCCCCTGCCTCCGCCTCTAGAGTATGGTGGGCCTTCGTCGCTAGAATGAGGTGGGCCTCCGCCAGACGGTGGAGGTCCACCCCCACCGAAATGAGGTGGGGGTCCACTGCCTCCAGAAGGAGGTGGAGGTGGACCAAATGATGGTGGGATATGAGGAAAGGTTGGTGGGGGTCCAATTGGCATAACGCTGTGATGTCCCCATGGAGTGTTTGAGTTTCCAGGGTAAGGTATCTCGGGAATTATGTTCCTGTGTCAGTATTGTCCCGACACAGAGTTGAAATTAACTGGATATGTATAGCTCCATAGTGATTGAGTTAGGTTGGATGGCCCCTCACCATGATGTAATCCCATGGTAGGTCCTACAACTGGTAAGAATCTACCAACGAAATGAACAGTTGGAAGCCCTTCACTCGTATTATGGCTAGAGAACAAGGGTTGCCCCCCACTAACGATGTTTGTAACACATATTGATGGTTGACTTGTAGCAGGTTGATGGTTACTAACTAGTGTAGGAACACTACTCGTGATGAAATTAAGAGGTAAATAGTATCCTCCCCATGAATTTTGTGGTGGGGGTGGTGGGGGTAGCGTTCCAGTTGTAGTATGAGGGGTGTTTGAAAATTGTCCTTTAATGTTTTGAGTCGCCTGGGGTATGGAACTGGTCTCTTGATTAAGAGGTGTACTCACAGGAAATGAAGGTTGACCAGGTTCGTAAGTGTTCACGTTATGTATAGGTGTTTCTGGTGAAGTGAAGGATAGAGAACAAATTGGGGTATGTTGAGACATGGGTACTTCTGAGTTTCGACTCCCTCGTGAGAGACTCTGTCGTTTGAGTTCGTTGCCAGCTGTACGTAGCCATTTGAGGTGGTCCTGGAAGGGTTCCATAAACTCATCATTGGGAACCCAATAAAAGGGTGCGGTTCCTGTAGATGGAAGTGTGGAAAAATTAGTCCATTGTTTCCCTAGAGTGGTTTCCCAAAAGGATGCAGACGGACCAAAAGATGTGGATACAGGGTCATCTCGGGGTTGATTGTACCATTCTATAGCCCCAGTTTCTCTTTCCATAGAATGGTGGAAAGATGTGTCTCATGAAGTAGATGGTTCCATGGTCACAGACCTTGGAGGATCAATGATTGGTGGACTCAAGGGAAGTGAAAAGTTCACTCCCGACCCCATGGTGGAGTTTTCTTCTTCAGGTGACATGACGGTAACTGGTTGATCCATGTTTTCCCTAGAAAGTACCTCCAGATTAAGGGGATATTCGGGTGGCAAGTTTAAAATTCTATGGGACCTTCTCAAAGGTTGTCCATCCAGAATGGTTGAAGCAGAATTTCTCCTAAATGTCTTCTATGCAAAAGGAAAATCAATCCGAAATCTACACAAACTAAGGCCACAAGCAAACTTATGTGACAGGTGTGGATTCAAAAGTTTGGAACCTCACAGGATTTTCAAGGCTTCGCAACTCGCGATATACCCCAAGGTCCAACAATTATACTCGGCCCAATTTTTCAGAGCACTAACCAGGGAGGAGTGGGACTGTACCCATGACCGTATAACCCAACTACCTAGAAGCACGTGCGTAGTAGCTCCCCAAGTTTTTTTCTCGGTGTATTGCTCTGCCAAGATGACCAAATGGTTAACTCGGTTGGTTTCAGGAATCCTAAGAGAGTCTCCCAATATACTCAAGGTACGTGGAGCTCAAATCTGTAGTGGTGTTGTATAATGCACAACCATACGACAAGAGCCTTCCGATATAATACCGAGTACGTGAAGTGCCTTTCGATATACTCGAGGGTACGTGAAAGAGCCTTCGATATACCGGTTGGTACGTGGAAGAACTGCAGGCCCCTGGGATGTAGTGCAGGTAGATAATGAAAGCTGGGCCACGTTTTACGATGTTGGAACACGTCACTAACTTATCACACAAGTTACTAGTAAATTTTAACCTAACGCTACCGATTAATTTTATCTTATGTGGTTAGGTGAATGCATGAGGTGTAGACAGAAATTTAAAAATAAGGCAACCCTAGCTACATGAAAGTGCACATTTTCCTTTTCTTTTGAATGAAGTCTATCTAAGGTAGGGAGAAATTTCTTTTTCCAATGGTCTCAACAAAATAAGAAATCCCAAAAAGTTCAAAAATCTACCAAAGATGATTGACAGCACTCTTTTCATTTTTTCCAACAAAACACAAAAATAACAACACACCAAATCAATTTTTTTTTTAATATTTTCAAGCTAGAATAAATCTAAGTAATGATGAAAAAGAGGATTCCTGCTTAGAATGCACTAACTCTCAATTTTCGCAATGATGAGTTAAAAAGCACAAAAAGTCCAAAAGTGCATAAGAACATTTCAAATTTGGAATACTTTGCAAGAGCTTGAATTCACTTGATTTTTCAAAGAGATGAAAGACTCAAACTTCTCAAAGATTGGTAAACAACGAATTCCAAAGCATGAAACAATTCTATAACAATTTCCACATGATCTTGAAAATAGACAAAATGAAGCACTTTTGATTTTTCAATGCATATATCAAAACAAAATATGATAATAATGATTCCTTTCAGATGTAATAACAGAAAACAAGAGATTGATCACAACACTCTAATGACTTAGAAACTCTCAAAGAAAAGTGACAAGCACCCGAATGGACTCAAAGACACTCAAAATCGATCAAATGCAACCACAAACTAAATGGATAAGTGCAAGAAAGGTTTGGAATCAGATCTAACACACTGAATAGACCTGGTAAGGTGATCAAGGAATGTAAGATCGAATGGATGAACGTGGGGGATTGAAATTGCCCGCCACCACCGAATCTCTCACTTGACCAAATGGAGCCCAAAAATCAACAAAACCAAATCCAAACACAAGGACGTTGAGTAAACAGGTCTGTGACCTGAAGATGCAGTACACAAAGGCTTGTTAATCAGATCAAAAGAAAACTTTGGAGAGGATTTTGTACCAAGAACCAACCTTAAAGGGCTGGCGCACTCTATCATTCTACACCAGAGCATCTGGCGCACTCTGTCCATAAGGAAAAGGTGCCAGTGGCGTAGGCTATATGAAAGGATATAACACTAGTAGCGCAGTTTGCACATACAGAATAGGCGCCAGAGAGGCAGTGGCGCACATGATACACAACCTAGGTGCGTCCGACGAATAATTGATAGAAAAAATCAAAAGATCTCCAAAAAATGAAAAACAAATGACCTGATACTGATCCCAAGAGAACCAGGGCAAGCCAATAGATTCTCTAATGACAAGATGTGATGGTGGGAGGGGTTCAGGATGCTAAGAAATGGATCACTAAGAAATCAATGGAATCACACTCAAAATGAAATCAAACCTAAAATACTCCCCAATATGGTCAGCATATTTGTTTTCGGACAATCTACCTAAGCGGACTTAAAGGCTAGATATCCCTAGTCCAACTGGATCTAGAACAAATGAATACATAATATAATCAACTTCCCTAGATAAATAGAAGCACAAAGTAACAAGTAGATCTCTTACATGAGATTTGCAATTCCCTTTGTTACTTGCTTGATCCAATGTTCCAGAACCTTCAGATCTGCAGCTACAAATCCCTGTTGAACAAGTAGACACAAACAAACAGTAAAAGAATATATTGCATATGATTGATCTAAGCTAACAGTTAAGGAAGTAAGCTCTAAACATTAACAACACAATAATGTATATGGGAATAGATTGTATTAACTGTAATAAAGGAGAGTACAATAAGAGAGAACGTTACAACCTATGCCTTAACGTCGCAACCTTCCTTCCAACAAGCCAAACCAAGCCTCCAAGGATGAAGTAAGCCTCCCAAAGATGAATAGGGGTAATCTAAGATAATTCCACCAGCATGAGAGTGCTATAGACCTTCCTCCCTTTCGAATGGGGAGGAGCTTCATATTTACAAGACCAAATGGATAGAGTGGGTTGAGGATTAATGGGAGAAGTCTAAGGGATACTCCCTTGAGGTTAGGGAACTGGAGGACAGCTCACCTATCGATTAGGGATAGACTTCCACCTCACCATGCTTCGAGAAGTCGCTCGAAGCTTTTGTTTATCCAATTTAATCAAACCTGGCACACTCTGCATGAAGGAAACTGGCGCGAGGAAGGGGGTAGTGCAAGCTGCATGAGGGAAACCTGAGCCATTGGCGCATCCTTCCAGGTGGAATTATGTGCTAGGCATGTTCTGGCGCCTGTTGTTGGAGACCACCTGCGCTAGTGAAACTAGAAAATGTGGACACAAGGGCCAACAACTTGCTCTGGGTGTTTTTGGTCAGGGAAACTTCATTGATTGAGGCATTAAGTTGACACAGGACTCATGATGACGAGATTTAGGTGTAACAGGATGCCAATTCATTTGCTACATTATAGGGCAAGTGATTGGCTGGTATAACAATAATATTCTATGCCAGAATAACAAGATTAAGAGGTAGAATGATAGGTATTGATTGTTGTTTTAAGTATGAAAATGGTCCTCCATAATTATCTTTTTCATTGCTGTTGCTATTTCAATTAGTCCCAGGATTAAAATTATGTACTTGTTTGGGTTTGAATTGATGATGAGATATTTGGCTTGTAATCATGGCAACATACATGTCATTGTATGATTCTTCTTCTTCTATGACAACGACAATATGAAAAATTTATTTCCTTGGCATGCTCTTTAGCTACCATAATGGTTCACAAGTAGTTGGGTCATGATATTTATCACAAAAGTTGCACAAGTGATGAGGAGAAGACTCTTCAAGTTGGGAGAAACTAGGGTTTTTTATCACCTTGAAGGTAGAATTTGAGGCAAGTTTGGGATCTACAACCAATCTATGCTCTTGAAAGAGATCATCGTGTTGTGCATATTTTACATCTTTTGTAACATTACAATCATGTTAGCTTTAGGCTAAGTATTGTCAAAAGGTAGATTTGTCTTAGATTTTGGTCTTCAAATTCTAATTAGGAATGTAAGGTTGAACCAAGACAACTTACACCCTTATATTATGATCAATGATGATAAGCATGTGGAATGTTGTTATAATAGTGGACTAAGGTTGCTTATGAAGTGGGTTGAATGAATTTAGTAACCTTATCAAAATGAGTCATTAATTGGAAATTAAAGGCCTTAATGGTTTCACCATCCTTGAAAGAAAAGCTATTAAAATTCCTAATATGATCAACAAGTTTTTCCATGCTACCAAAGGTATATTTGAACTAGTAAATGAGCTCAAACTAGGTGGAAGGGATTTTCTTGGGGAGGTCAAGCCTAACACCCCGTTTTTCACCCCATGATATAAATATGTATAGAATGATGTAGAGGCTAGAAGCCAAACACAAATGGTTGAGGATGATCGAATGTATTCTAAATATATACCTTGACAGTTGCAGATGAAGAATGATGAAGAAGATATGGGGGGTTATGGTTCCACAAGAGGAGAAGTAAGAGGGGGTATGAGAGGGATATGACCCTAGTGACTTATTATCTTAAGTCATTATCCTTGTTTAAAACCTTAAAGAGAGATTTTAACCTATAGTCCCAAAAACCATGCTTATGAAAGTGTGTTAATTAACCTTTATTAATTAACTATCCTATGTTGGGATTAGAAGGGAAAAGTGGGCTCTTCATGAGTGCCACATAACAAGTTCTCAATGTGCATACAAAAGGTTGGGAATTCGATAGAGGGGGTCATTATATCCATCATTTTTCACCATGAGGGATTATGATACATGTGAGATGAAAACTTGAGCTACCATAACCACTCATACCAAGAACCCTAGGAATACTAGTGCTAATGGGCTTGGTACCCTTATGAGTGAACCTAGCCTGCAGTTGATATCCTTGGAGTCTGTGTAACAACCCTCATATACGAATATAGGGAATATTTGATATAATATGATATTTAATGTAATATAGTATAAGGTAAATAATAAAAATAAACATGAAAAAGAAGTAACAGAAAGCAAATTTTGCATAAAGAAATAAATTAAATAAGAAATTAAGAAATTGGGAGGAGGAGGAGATAAAAGGAGAGCAAGGACAGCAATGTGGGAGGCGGAATCCAACTATGACCATATGGAAAACCAGTTGGCATGGGCATTGCCAGCCTTGTTCGCCAGATACAGTATTCCTGCTACCAATGCCCGCTGTCACAAGTGCCACCATTACCGCTCAACGGTTACATACAGTATTCCATCAATCGCGTGTCCCTTGTTCCACGTGATGCATCCCAGTGTCCTACGTCTGCCAGACTCCCGCATGGCCATCTATTGAGTTTTTCCAACGGCCTGATTGTGGCCTCCACAAAGTCTACGAGATGGTGTAACGTCTCCCCATTGCGTGGTGATTATTTGAGCCCACCATCGATCGTTTTGGCAACGTTCATTGTGTCACTCTCCCTCTCATTTGTTGCTGTGTGGTGGATGCATGCCACGTCCCCAAGGGTCCCCCTGTCGACTGTGAACTGAATTCTCCAATGTTCCCTCTTCTCTTCTGCCATGAAGGCCCTCTCCATTGATAGCATAACGGCCCTCCGCCTTAATTGGTATTACTGGCTGTGTTAAGAGTCTTGTAGATTAGGGTTTGCGCATAGCATAACGGCCCCATGGTGGATTAGGGTTTGTGCCCCTCTCTACGTGAGCATTGCAACCCCTTGTGCCATGTGTGGTGCCCTCTGGACTCCTAACCTTCCTCACACCTCCTCCGTTGTGCCTCGTAGGTGGTGTAACGCTCGGATATGAGTGGCAATCATCTGGATTCTGGAGTGTTGGGTGCCACACGTGTATTGCGTTTATGCTCGTTGGTAAATCGGATCTGCGTGAATGGCCTTTGGCGTTTATTACCTACTTTCTCTGTAATTTCCCAGTGATGAAGATCTGCCACCATAACTCTCCTGCTAACGTTACCTCTATGCACGCCAGGATTTTAAATGAGTGCCAGGATATAAACCTACCACCAAGTTGAATGCGTGCCAGGATTTTGAACCCAAAGAAACGAGGTCATCTCTTTTAGCAATTGAAAATTGCTTTGAAAACAACAATATTCAGTAGCAATCTTAAATGCCATCATTGAATATAGGCTATTGGATTTTTACTGTGTTGATTTTTGCTAATGCAAACTATCTTTGCAATGTTGGCGCATATCCACATTGATAGTAATGTTAACTATGCTGAGCAAATCGTGTTGGTTGCAGAGATTCATAATTTTTCTTTTGGAAAATGTTATCATGTAACATGTTTACTATTACTTAGTATTCGATGCATTCCAGCTACTTGCAAACTCAATATTAGATGTTTAATTTTGTTTCCAATGATTTCTCACCATTTCTTAGAAATTGGTGCTTTTGCTCACATATTTTGCATAACAATAGTATAGGATTAGCATCTGTAATAACAGTTTCACAGTTTCATCTATAATAACAGTATAAGATTAGCATAACAATAGTATAAGATTTACCAATTGTATTGTGACCTTTTTATTTACCTTGACAATACAATTGGTAAATTGGACATCGACTACCATACAAAACCAGAAACGCAATTCAGCCCTGAGCTCAAGTGCATCAAGAGGTGGTCAAGAGGTGGACGAGAAATGTGTAGGTCAGTATTGTGCTTCTGAAATATGTAGATCGATAAATATATATATATATAAACCAAAATTCAAGAAACAATGGAGAACCTAGAAAGCAATCCTGGAGTTGGTTTGGCAACAACAGGTAGAAGCAGCAGTTCCCTATGGAGTACTATGTTACTATCGTTGATTTGCAAGGACTATCCGTTTAAATTTGTATGTCGATTCTCCACAGTACAGGAGAATCCTATCAAAGGTAAAGTTTAAATTATGGATGGACCTTCATAGAGAAATGATAATATCCGCATTAAAAAAAAATATATAGTTGGCAATGATTCAGTATTTCTCCGTAGTAGGCATTGTGTTTGCAACTTTGCGGACAATTGTTGGCTGCCCGTGGGTGCAATGCAACTGACTGTGGGCGAAGTCAAACTGCCCCTGTAAAAGCGAGAGCCATCAGACCATAATGGCTCAGATTGCTGTGTAGTTATGCTAACATTGGTGCCCACGCCGTTGGTCTACAAACCCTGCATGTAGGGGAGCACCTGCGAAGGAAATTATAAGCTTAAAAATATTAAACCTCAAAAAAAAAAAATCGAAGCTGCCATTGACGTTACCAGAGAATAATATTTAAGGTGAAAACCTCAAGCTTCCATTGTTAAAAAAATCAAATTTTGATTAGAAGTTGAAGTGTTGTCTCCGGAATTCGTGTCTTTACAGGATTTAAACATAGTCAATTGTCAATGACTGAATGACATAGTGAAATCTGTAGTATAATATAATTGGTATGTGGCACACATAACTAGTTGAGGTTTGAACCTGCAACTTTACAAAAAGTGTCATGCAATGCACTCTATTACTAATTCATATACATCTGGGAATTATATTTAACCATATATATATTATTACATAGAGTTAAAAATATACTAAGAAAAAAATGAAATTACAAGGTTACCATTTTAAGTTCCACAGAGCACTTCTTCTGATGAAAGCGATATTGGGATTCCTTGATGAAGATATACAAATGGGCTCAAGTACTAAGCATGATCAACTCATAACAAATTGGATTGAATTTTCCAACTAAAGTCACAGTTAGGCACCGACTGGCTAGTAAGCAAGGAAGTCGAAGATTTGATTTCACGGCCCCACATAATTTGATGTATATTCTAGTCAGATCGCCTTCAAGGCAGGCTACCAGAAATGAATAATTAAAGTTCAATGGTGAATAAAATAGAATGAGCATAATTTGGGTTTGCACATCATTTGTTCATGTGATGGTTTGTTAAGACCAGAACCTTGGTAGTAAATTGACCACTATTTCAGATTTCGATGAACAAGATATTAAAAGAATTGATGATGGCATCAATGACCATAGATTAAATGTATTTATCTGTCAAATAGAAGAATTCAATATGGTTGACAATGACACTGAAGATCAAAGCATTACATCTAAAATAAGTTGATAAGCAAAATTATGGAGTTGGGAGCTGAATGTCAGCCCACTAATTAGATATATCGTTAGTCCTTTATGGATGGATGTTATGCAAATGTTTGCTCAAACTACAAAAGGTATTTCTTGTTATATTCATGAGAATCAAAAGAAAGCAAGATTTGTTCCTTGTAGAATGAATCCCTAAGTGAAGGAGGATGGGCGAGGGAAGAGGAGAGTCTTCTTCCTCCTCTCATCCTTGCAGACCTGCTTCGAACCCTACAAGGGTTTCACTGGTATGGCAAGGTATGCATGCTGGAGATGAGGCAGAGCGAGGAGATTGTGTAAGGGTTAAGAATTTAACTAGGTGCCTCTGATACATAACTGGGGCTGGTGTTATGGAAAAAGGCTTGTATTTTCAACAGATTCCATGGTGTGTCCTTGTTTTCCAAGTGTGCTGCCTGTGGAGGGTTTTTGTTGCAGGTGCTGATAAATAATAAATAATGTTATGTGATGTAAACATTGGTTAAATAATGTGTAATATTGTGTGATATAAATTTTAGTTTAGTAATGTATAATTTAGTCTTTTAGATTTTAGTTAACTGCGTCAATTTTTTTTTTTTGAGGTGTTATGTTTTTGTGTAAACAATTTAAGCTAAAAATATTTACACCCTAAGAAATTTGATCCCACGGGTAACCACCTAAATGTCCTAGCACCCCAACAAATGTAATAAAAGTTATTAGAGTATTTCATTTTTATGGATTTTCCCACTTTCTATGATGACTCCTTGTAACTATCATTTAGTATGTTACATGTGGTGTTAGAGTAGTTCTTTTGGCTATCTAATGGCAAAATTGCTTTTGTCGGTGGCAATACAAATTCTGGTCTAGTGGTCGAACCTGCAAGCAACTCTTTAATATAGTATTTCAGAGAACATTACTTTAAAAATAAGAAGTAAACACTAACATGTACCATTGTACCAGTTACTGCTATAGAAGAGAAACCAAAACTCTCATTGAAATAACCACGACAGAAGTCACGACAGAATGTTAGGGAGGTGCATTTATTATGGAAGTCTACTCTTGTAGACAGGTTTCCCTACCCACTCAGATAGGTTTTTCTGTATTTTTGGTCTGA
Source organism: Larix kaempferi (assembly GCA_027924585.1). Taxonomy (NCBI): domain Eukaryota; kingdom Viridiplantae; phylum Streptophyta; class Pinopsida; order Pinales; family Pinaceae; genus Larix; species Larix kaempferi. Next base: position 5,688,603 of record BSBM01000076.1, read on the forward strand.
CCTAGTTTCAGATAGTCCTGCTTTTAGGCTTCTAATTGCCCATCTGCAAGATGATTCGATGAGCAAGGCTCAGCTTCGTGGTTGGTTGGTCATTCAGCGTGGACTCTATTTAGTGCAGACTTCAGTTTCTTAGTTGGCAGTATGAATTCTATACTTGGCACTCGTTCAATCTTGTTTTCTTTATCATTGTTAAGTAAGTGCCTTCAATAAAAGCCTCAGTGTTAAATTTGTGGAGGCTAACACATGGTGCTTGTGTCTAAAACAAAGCCATTTCTCCTTATATGAAAGTGATACCCACTCACAGGTATGTAGTTGTTCTACCTTATGCACAAATGTTAAAGGTGTATTTTAACAACAGCCCAGACCAACGAAGCCTACCAGACTGTAATAGCAGTAAGAGCTATGATTCAAGATCTCTGTAAGTATTCAACCGTAGCCCTAGGAAGTGAAGTGTTGAACTGAAAGGAATGTGGAAGCACTTTAAGGTTGGAGAGGAAGTTGGAGTATGAGAATAGATTAAATTAAAGAAGCGACGTAGCTGAATTTAACTATTTACAGGAAATCAGATTCTTTGTGATGGTACAGAGATCTCATTGCATGTTGGTTATAATTTTATCATTTATTAAATATTTTCCAAGTTCTGCCCGGTTAAGATTGATTATAATGTTATAAGAGATATAAATTCTTGTGAATTTTATAAAACTACCCAATAAAGGTGGAGGAACAGTGGTGAATACTTTCCTCTTCAAATGAAAAGGCTAATCAAAGCAAGTTGCCTACATGAAAAAAGTTGCAATTTGATATTTTTATTGGCTTGGGTGAGTTTTGAAAAAGTAACAATATTGGCATATATTACAAATTATAAGTTTAAATTCCAAAATTGCCTTACGAGTTAAGGGGAATCTTCTAGCACCCTACCAATGCACCATAGGTGTTGCTTTTGGGAGGTCGGTGGGATTTGGTGGGATTTGGCCTTGTGACCTCCCTCATAAAATCCAAGCGCTTTAACCAGCCCCTATAATATGTTGCTTCCGAAATGACCTTCACTAAAGGGGACCGTCCTTCCTTTCATTGTTAAACTATTGCGCAAGGTGAGTATGGGTCCTATACACACCTACTTATCATAATGAACCCTCCACTTTGTGTTAGTTTTCTATATGTGCTTGCCTAGTTATGATAATCAATTGATAATTATAGTTGTATTTATGGCATCTTGAAACATAAGTTATGTGGTACATGATATGGTTTTATTACATAATGTTTCTTAGAATGATGCCTTATAGACATGTGATTCATGGTCATGCATTATGTGAAATTTGATGTTGTTATTTCTAGCCATGAGAATTATAGCCATGGGTTGTGCATGCGATACTTCTTGATGTCATACATGACATTATGGTGCTTTATAAGATAGATGACGTGTGGAACATAAAATGATACTATTTAGTGATGGTATTAATTTAGCATTTTAATGGATTATCATTCCATCTAGAGATAAATGACACTTGGCACATAAATGGTATAAAATCATGTTGTGGCTTAACATGGTATTTTACAGCTCTGTCATGTATTAGTGGGGAATAAGAGAATATATCAGATATTTGGTATGACATGTTATCGTTTCATGCTAACCCTTATTGCTCCCATAGAATGCATATTTGACATCATGATGGATTATGTTGGTTGTTACTCCATGTTGATAGTACTAATGTTGAAAAATGGCAGCTTATCATGACATGTTTATGAGATGCTTAGTGAAATTATGAAAGTATCATGACTAGTTATGTTATAATGGTAGCAAAAAGCACCTAAATGCATTAGATGTTAAACTTGGCATGACTTATCATGACAATGACTTATGATGCAAGGTAATGCAATATGAATTGGTGGCTAGACATTCTTGTTAGCACATGATTCAAGGTTGATCCATGATATTATTATATTGAGAAATGGTTACTAATGATTATTCATTATGGCAAGTGCCAGTAGTTCCAAGTGATCCTCTTAAATAGCCTTATGAGGCTAAGTATTCTATGATTTCGTGGGAGCCCATAACCACGAATGAGAATGGCTACTATAAATATATTATGGGCTGGGGGACAAGCCCAACAATTAGCTATATGCCAGCAACGCTTGACTTTTGTACCAGAAGTTGGGAAGGTGGCAGTTCCACATATACTTCCCAGAGAACTTCTGATGTGACTAGAGTCCATGGTTGGAGACATACTCACTGGGAGGGAGGTTTATGGAGAAGGACTTATGATGCCTGGGGCTAGTGCCTTGAGGGTGCTGTGGAGGATGTTTAGGCTAGCCTTCCGAGATGCCTGTGGTATAATGATCCTGATATCAAGATAGGGGGTACTGGGAGTATCAGGATCGGGGGTACTGGGAGTATTAGGATCGGGGTACCGGGAACTAGATGCCAGCTAGTACTGATGAGGCCTAGATTCCGTTAGAATCCGATGAGGCCGTATTATTACTAGAAGTTGGGAAGGTGGCAATGCCACAATAACTTCCCGGGGAACTTCTGATGCCTACTATATGATCCGCGGACAGGTTACAGTAGAGGGCCTGTGCCATGGCGAGCAGGACCATCCGCAGTTGGAGGGGAGGTGTAGGGAGGTTGATCGGATGGTATGATTCTCAGGGACAGGGTGAGTAAGGAAAGAGGAAGTAAACAAACACACAGTCATTAATTATTAATTAATTATCTAATGCTTATGTATGTATGGTGCATGATTGTTTATATGGTTGCATACTAGATTCATAGGGAATTACTTAAGAGCATGTTGTAACTTAGGGCATTTGATTGTGTGAGTGCGGTTTGGAGACTTCTATGTGGTGGCCACACATATAAATCTCTAAACTTCACAATAGTACTAGCTACCTATATACTATAGTATTTACTTGATTGATTGATTGAATAAGTATTGTATTTATTGCTTGAAGATTATAACTTCGGGACGAAGTTTCTTGAAGGGGGGAAGTATGTAACAACCCTCATATACGAATGTAGGGAATATTTGATATAATATGATATATGTAATATAGTATAAGGTAAATAATAAAAAGAAACATGAAAAAGAAGTAACGGAAAGAAAATTTTGCATAAAGAAATAAATTAAATAAGAAATTAAGAAATTGGGAGAAGGAGGAGATAAAAGGAGGAGAAGAAGTGAAGAGAAGGGTCTTTTTGTCTTTGGGCATCTTGAAAGAGGAGTTCTGGAGGAGAGGAAAGCAATATAGCACTGGCATAGGGTTAATTGTTGGGGGCTCGGGGACTCAGCCTTTTTGGGTTGAGGATTGGTTGGGTGGAGAGTCGTCCCCCCACCTTCAGTTGCACATTTTAGAGCCATCAAAGTAATCACCAGGTCTTCTAACCAAGTATGTACTCTTTTGTTACAGAGCTTTCATTGCATGCTGCTTCTTGTTGTATACTAGATTTATAAATCTTTAGGATATCAGATCTTTTATTGCATGTTGGTCATTTGTTGTCTTGTTATTTTTATGAGATTACAGTTCTTACAGTCTGAGCACAGAGACTCCCTGATTGTCCTGTGTTGGGGCACTGGTAGGGAATGGGGATACCTTGAGGGATTGCAGTGCAGAGAAGGGGCTCCTATTCCTTCTGTTGTGTAGTCTAATGGGGGATGTGTGCTAGACGATTGGGAAAACTATGGATAGGGTTTTATGCACCAGAGGGTTGTGTGAGTGTGGCTAAGTTTAGAAATTGGGAAAGATTCTCCCTTGTGGATTGATAGCCCAAGATCAAGGGTGGTATTTTTCATAGAAATAAAAGGCGTGACAAATTTCCTATATTTGGGAGGAGTATCCTTTGTCTGCGGCCAATTGGAGGACCTTTAAAGATAAGTTTCTCAATTGTGTATGAATTCCATGATTTATATTTATGTTATATGTTTGTTTAAATTACTATTTATGGAAATGTTGTGTGCATGTGTTTACTGAGCATGAATTTGATGCATTCATGGTAGAAATGATTGCATAAATTAGAATGGGAATTTTAGATAATTGATTGGTGCATATATAAGTACTTCCACTATTAAATTAATGGAATATCAAGTAAATGGAAAAAGAAAATTTGAAATTGGTACGAGGGATGGAATTTTTATGTGGAAATTGGGTACCTTGTGGTCTCCATAATGGAAAGAGGCTATTGGGTATGTGACATTAAGGAATTTAGAAACAATTGTATCTTCCCAAGAGTTAACAAACAACATCATACAAGTGTCTTTCTCATGAGCACCAATTTTGTCACATGCATTAGAGAAAGTAGCCAAATGCTCATTAGCAGAAGTTAACCCTTTCCTATAAAATTTGGGGAGATGATCTTTATGTTTTGGGAAAGGATCAATAGTTGGTTAAAACAAACAAAGATGGTTTATTAGAGAATATCCAACATAGGAAGGACAATAAACATAAGTCCATATATGATAGTAAATACATTGTATAATTGATTGAATAGATATATATGCTTACAATGCCATGGGACAATATATCTATATACGCCTTGATTGGTCACCATGATTGATAGCTCATTTCTCTTCATTCGGTCATGCCTTTAATCAGGATGTGTCTTTTCATTTATTATTAATCATTATATATATATATATATATATATATATATATATATATATATATATATTCACTACACTGGCACTATTGAGGATATGAAATGTGCCAAGGAGTGCCATTTGCATTTACCTCATATTGGAAAATTCCTAGCTTTTTTATCACCTTTTGAGGGTTATAATTAGGAGCATGGACTAGGTGGAATTGGCTAAACACACTTCCTATTGTAGTAGAAAGGAAAGTTGAAGCACTTGACCTAGAACATGAATTACTACGCGAAGAAGAAGAAGTAACATAACCACATATGGGATGATCCTAGGAATATAGCCTTTCACTTCATAATAAGCAGAGGATTGAGATCTTAGCTTCTAAAAATGATCAAACTTCGTTCTTCTTGAAAGGGAAGTGAACTTAGGAGATTGGCCTTGAATTATTCGGGATCTCCAAGGAGAGTTGGACATACACAAAAGGATAAACTCTCATTATAGTAGGAACATTTGTCTTCTGGTATGGTCATCATTCATGTTGATGCTCAATGTGAACGAATCAAGTGCAACAATCAAAACAACCTTGTAGAGATATCAAGGGGAAATGAAGGGATGGAAGCTCGGGTATTGCTTAAATCCCTAAAGTCACAAGCTATGCTATTAGGTTTATTAATTAACTGAGTTAGTAGAATTGTTAGAATTGTTAGAATTGATCCCCTTAAGGATACTAATCCTCAATTATGTGTGTGGATTAATTTTATAATGTGCCTTATGTTAGTGGTTGTTTGCTATTAAATGCTATATTAGTATGCATATTGAATTCTAAACAATTATGCAAAGATACTCTGAAAGCTAATCTAGGCTAATAAATGCATATATACTATTAAAAAATGTGTTTATAACTATATACCATAACTGAAAAGGTCAAATCATGCATAAATATAAGCTAGAAATGAAAGGTCATAAATTATAATGCTATCAAAATTACTATTAACTTGTTGTGCTATATACCAATTACGACTAAATTCTCAAAGTTAATATATCTACAAATTGAATGCATAAACCAACATAAGTAAATGTATAAAAACTACTATAAAATCAAGAAAACCATGCATATATATAATAGTTAAGTTAAATACATAGAAAATGAGTTATTCAAACAACTAACAAAAGTGAAATTAAATACTATACAAGAGATAGATGAATGTAGGACATCCCAAAATTTTATTAATCAAGAGTATGTATAGCTAGATAAATCCCAATAATTTTAGCAACTGGTTCAACTTCCTGTAAAGCTGATGTTTTCAAAACCATATGTTGTTCACAAGAAATTGAAACCCAAGTTGGGTGAAGCATAGACTATATGAATGATTTGCCAATTCCACATTCAGATTTTCTGAAGGGAATCTATTGAGGGAAGCAGCACATCAGCTTTTACCCTTAATGATGGACCTAAAGCTGTAGCCTTCCTTCTCTCTTTCTCTCTTTTTTCCCTCCTGAATTAGGTCATCCTTTGTTCTTTTGTAAAGGTTGACTGGGAAGGAGAGAGATCATCCATGCCCCTTGATTTTCCTCTATAAATTGATTTTCTAGAGTGTTTAATTTCAAAATTCTCAAAGAGTAGGAAGTTTGAAGGCTAAGTATGGTCAAATGTTTTAAGGTCCTAAGCCAGCTATAGGGTCACTCACTATTGTGCACTTTTATCTGCTTTCCTTGAAAAATACATGTTTTTTTCTTCATTTAACCACATATATTCAATATTTCAAAATATCATTGAATAACTCATTAGACATCAAGGCATATATATAATGCAATTGTCAACTGATTGCCACTATAATGATGGCTGCTCATATAGAAACTATCAGTCCATACTCTGTCTCAATCAATAAACAATCATAGAATGTCTGTTTAAACGGTACAAAAATTCCATTTGGATGAGTGATTTGTGCGCACTCAAGGACACTATTATGGAGCCATGACCATGATCAATATTCCTCTTTTGCCTATAAAAAACTGGGACAATAGTTGTTCCTCCTTGTTCATCCATTTTAAATTTCAAACTCAACACACATGCATCTTTATGCAACCATTCACATACCATCCTACTGAAAACTATGAATGCAAGTGTATAGGAGATGTAACACAAGTAGGTCTATAAGACATAGGATAGGTATATGATGATGGAGGAATGGAAATCAGAGTGTGATATGCAAGCAAAACATCACTACTGGCTAGCCACTTGGAAAATATGGCACACTTGTCCATATTCCAATTGTAATCTTCAAAATAATGAAACTTTGGAGAGCCCCAAGATGATGGTATCATTTGTGTGACAAAATAAGGAGTCCATGATATTAATATATTGCTACCAACCTAATGCACTTGACACCTAAAACATACCAAATGTGTATAGAATTCATTTATTGTCCTCATAATATGTCATACAAGATTTAAGTGTAGCATGCTTATATTTTATGTTCAGAGATAACAAGATACAAGGTATTGCTTTTGTAAACAAGGATTGCAGATCAAATGGGCCATAAACCAGCTTACTAGGCTCATGGTTTGTGTCACCATCCTATACAATGGAAAGAGAAGAAGAATGCTATCATGTATACTTCAGTATAATAACAACCAATGAGCTACCTCAAATTGGCTATAACTTTCACATATTAAATTCGTAGTTTATCCAGTAAATGTTATAAGAAAAACAAAATTTCCATAAAATCTGTTAACTAAGTATGCAAGCTGAAACATGCTTTATCTGGATAACCATTCAAATCTATAGGCTTGACAAAATCATGAGGTATATCTATAGTCAGACATAGTAACAATACCACAAACTACACAAAGTGGAATCTTACTGGTCATACCATTTATAACAAGAAGCATATTTGAAGGAATAGTATGCCCAAAACTACCCTATCCACATCTCAACAGTCACCCCATCACAACTTACTACTATAATCCCATCATGACCCCTAACACAAGACCAAGAGGCCAAGTTTTGCCATAATATAAATTTTAAAAGTATACACAACCAATTGGATCTATACTTAAAAAATATGAACTGTAGGTTCATGAAAATAGAGCCATATTATTGATACATCTCTGTCATCATGAAAATGACAAGGCATGACACTAAATGAAGGGCTTCCAGTGCATTCAAAGTTTTGAGTGGGTGAGAATAGCAAACACAAGCCACACCCTGGGTTCCTTATTTCAATGGCTCAAATGGGTAGATGGATCAAGGGATTTTCAAAGTCAATAGTGGGATAAAAATGGGTCAAAGAGACAGAGGTTTGAAATTACAGTATACCCGTGAATTGCACCAGTGAATATAAATATATTGAGCATTCTCATTATTATACAAGTCCTGCAAGATGGCCAAACTTGCTTGGCCTTTGCATGGATTTGTTAACAGATTTACAATGGACTTAAAACAAAAGAAGCAGTGACAATGGGGTTAAAACTGAAGGTGAAAGACATATTTTGTTGAGGCTAAATGTAAACAAGATCGAAAACCCAACTATGCTATGGGCCCAATGTAGTCCATAAAAACATATTGCAAGAAGAAGACAAGTTTATCTTGGGAAAATGAGCCTACCAGGCTTTGCGCTGAAAAGTGGCTACATGGCCTTTTCTTTTTTCCATTGCCTACTTCGAATCCTTCTTCCATATGTGAATCTTGATCCCAAAGAGGCTATTTTTAGTCAATTAAAATTAACCTCTTTACCATATAAAACAACATTTGAACCAAGGAGGAGGCCGATTTCAAACAAACAATTGAATCTTCTAATCTAGCAAAATCAAAAGACAACCCTTCGGAATTTTTCCCTTTCCTCAAAGCTTGTAATGATGAAGTTTCAATAAAAGGTTTGAGCACTTGTAACCAACAAAAAATCCATAAATCAGACCTTATGAAATATTCTTCAAAATGGCCAAATGAAGGTCATACTTGGGAAAACTTGAATGAAATACTCCTTTGCGAAATATCAATGGGGGTGGAGATTAAATTCCATTCTCCCATGCAAATATTGGGCCAATATTTGTGTTAGAGGTGGCACACAGTATTATTTTAATTTTTAGTCAGTTATAATAATAGCTTATCTCATAGGTGGCACACACTATTATTTTAATTTTTAGTTAGTTATAATAATAGCTGATCTCATAGGCTATAGTAGCTTGTGTATATGAGCCATTTTTTTTTCTCACTGATATGAGCCATTTTAAACTTATATAAGCCTTATAACCATACTCGAATACTTTGTCACACATTTGACTATGAACCATTATCCTTGTTTCTTGTTTTCATATAGATGTCATGGAGGCCATATCACAAATCAATGGCAATAATTGGAACCCAACAACTAAAGCTAACCATGATTTACCCATGGGATGCAACTTGTAGGCACTCACATTATTTAAACATAGTTGATAACATGTCTTGTAATATAATAACAAAGAAATTGCATAATTACCATCCATTACATGCAACACCATTCAACCATATAACACATTATCATAATAAAAATATCAACATTCAAAATGATTAATAATTCATGAAACAAAATCATGGACAATCAACCAACAACATGCCATGAGTCACTATTGCAATTTTCATATTAGGAGCACATACTACAATGGCCTATGAGGAATTTTATGCAAGGGAAAATTCTTTATTCATTGGACATAGACCCTAAGGTTACTTCATTGCAACACTTTGCATGTGATCAACAATCGATGATAATTTGAGTGAACACATGCCACAATAGTTTTTTATGCATTTGTCAAATGAGGCCTCATCTAACATGTTTTTTTGTTAATAGTAGTTTTACTATTCTATGCTCAAAATAGATAATGAATCCTTTTGAAAGCTTGATATGATAAATGTTGTTATCCCCATTTGCTTGAATCACTTCAACAATGCCTCATTCCTTGATTTTCTTATTTAGATTGTTGCAAATTTCGACCTAAACCACCATTTGTGCATTACATAGATAATGTAAGAATCACCGAGGGTGCTTCTACACATACCAAATACAAACACACAAACACACATGGGGGGTCCAATTCCAAATTCTGAGGTAATGAAGGCTTTTGGGTCTAATTCAAACTAGGGGAAAATGTATTTATGGTGTAGACATTGTTGACTATAGGGAGGATGAATGGCCAAGTCCACAATTAATATTAGACTGAGGGAAGAGTTATTGGAGTTGTGATAGAGTGCACAAAATCTCAAGGAGGACGTATATAATGGAGTTGGGGCACTTGGTCTTTATGTATTAGCTCCATATCTCGTTCAAAAGGAAGGACATATGGATTATAGATGATAAGAGATGCAAAGGGAATCAAATAGCCATTAAATTGTAATTAAAGTGTTAGGATCAACTATAGAAAAATCTATAGGAGGCTAGATAGAAATTAGAGGATGTTGGTGATAGGAGTTTAGAGGTGACTCCAAAGGAAGGCTTGAGAGACCCTTTATCACTTTGGATCCACATAACATATTTTACATGCTCACATGCTAGTAATTCAATCCCATTTCAAACATTAAAAGAAGGACAAGAAATTAGGGTGTTAGATAGTCTAGTGGAGAGTGAAGGAAATAAACCTATTTAGAGGAAAAAAATGGAAACGTATCATGACTTAGAATGAGAAGGTTAAAATGGTCATGGGGAAGGATATTTTGATGGAAAACGTAGAAGGCTAATGGAGAGAGAATTGACATGTCATTTTATGGGCAAAGAGGTGAAAGGAGAGACTTTGCAAATGTTGATGGGTGATTCCATGAAGGTGGTTCACCATTTTTGGCGCCCGGGAGCAAAAAAAATTGTTTTTCGCACCCTCGATCAAGGTATTTTCAAGCCCTCGATCGAGGTTTTAAACACATGATCGAGTGTTTTTTAATAGCTCGATCGAGGGCTAGGTTAGACCCTCGATCGAGCATTTACTTGATCGAGGGCTTGGTTAAACCCTCGATCGAGCAATTGCTCGATCGAGGGTTTGAGACAGAAAAAAAACAGGGCCCGGCCTGTCGGTTGGCCCTGTTCGAAAACAATAGCGCACAGTGGGCGATAACGATGGCATGAAACCCCTCAACTGAGCGTCCACAGCCAGCACAGCACGCCACGCCACACCCCACGCCCCAAGTCCACCTCGCCATGGCTTCAAATCCACAAGGAAAGTGGAATTCAACCTTGTAATTTGTTTTTCAAAAAAACATAAATTTTATTTGTTATTTGTTTTAAAAAATCCCTAAATTTTATTTGTTTTGTTTTGTTATTTGTTTTTAAAAAAAGCCCTAAATTTTATTTGTTTTGTATATAAAATTGTGTGTTTAAAACGTAAATTTTATTTAGTTTTTATCAATTTGTGAATGTAACCATTGAAAACGAAAAACCAACATCGAAACCAAAAACCATTGAAACTAAAACCACCATCGAAACCAAAAACCATTGAAACTAAAAACCACCATTGAAACCAAATACTATTTGAAAAAAAAAAAAAACCATTCAAAAACATTTTTTTGTTTTAAATTTATGTTGTATATTTTTTTTTAAATTATTAATATTTTTGTTTATGTCAACCGGTAGCAATTCACCGCATAAATGCTCCCTGTTTTATTTTAAAATGTGTTTTGACAAGCAAAAAGCTGCCCATTTTTTTTCAATCCTCTGAGAACGCCAAGAGGATTGAAAAAAAAAATCATATTAGGTTGCCGGTTTAACAAAAACCATTAACATTAAAAAAACCTCAACAACACCACAGTGACATGTAGAAAACTCATTTGGTCTCCACTAATAACCTTAGATTCAATGTTACTTTGGAAAACAACCTACAATTTCTCTAATGGAAAATCCATAATTAAGTAAGTAGCATCATTATTATTAATTTATTTAATGAGATGAAGTGTCTTTTTTATTTTTTATCACATAATTATCATGTATATTTGTATAGTTATACATAATATCATATAAATGTTTATATATAATAAACACACACACACACACACACACACACACACACACACACATATATATATATATATATATTAATTTTTTAATAATATATATTATATAACATTTTAAAAATAAATATTTAAATATTACAATTAAATTTAAATATGTTTATTAAATTCAATATTTATTAATATAGTTATATGTTAATATAAACTAATAATTTTATATTTTTTTTACCGGTTTTACTTTTAAAGTCAACCCAACTATTCATTGTTGAAAAATAAAACACCAAGTCACAAAGTTTATGGAGCTCCTTACATATGTCCTACGGATCTACTATTTATGGTCTTTGTGGGGACCAAATTCAAATCCTGAGTGATTTTGATGGAAGACTAACCCCATGTCATGGTCTTTTAGCTAAATGAAATTGTTTGTGATTAGTGGTTTTCCCATTGAGGGTAGTAAATAAACATTGTTCAAAAGAAAAATCTACTTTGTTTATTAGTGGTGAATAAACATTAAAAGAAAAATTTACTTTGTTTACTAGTGGTAAATAAACATTGAAAATACCCACGCCACCTCTTGACCCTCAACTGGTAGATCTGTCCCTACAAGATATTGAGAATATATCATTCTAAAAATAGTTTAGTTTCCCCCCCACATCCCAACCTCTAGTCCTAGTCCTGGTGTGACATTGAGGACTTTATCTAAGAAATCCAACTATTCTCAATGAATATATGTATCCAACATGCTCACATGATTTGAATGTGACCGCCACATTTTATCCTAAATATGTTGCACCAGCTGCCGCTTGAAACCAAACACCATCCTAATTCTCAAGGGCATGTGTTGTCACAGATTTGTTTCAAGGACACAATTAATCATGTGACCCTTATCTAAATAGGAAGAATCTATCACTGCTAAATAACAACTTTTCTATGTTTCCTTAACAACATTGTACTTTACCTCCATTCACACAACTCCTCAAAGCCTAGACATAAAGTAATTCTCTACCATGTAGATTAGCCACACAAGACAAACCATCTTTTAATTAGTGGATGGTTTGCTTATTGCTTCCTCCTCAAGAGAGATGACCTCTTGGCACCTTGTGGGAGCTTTGATGTGGGTTTTATTGCTGCCACTACTGTCATTTTAGACACAAGACACTAAAGCCAACAAAATTGGGGCATAAACAATACTATGTATTTCCAAACAATTGCCTCAATAGACCTTTAACGTTGGTAAATTGCATGCAAATGAAAGAACACATGTCTATACATTTGCTAAACAGATCTACATGCTTGTCAATTCCACGTGAAAGGACTAATCACACTCTTCTTTAACGAGCCACACATATCCCATGCTCCATTTGAACATTCTTATTGGATTTACACAACCTCTTCAAATATGCGATTACTTTAGGATGTGGTAGGTAGAGTCAAGTTGTATCCCTAGGTGCAGATACATCAAACAACCCACACTAACTCTTGGTTTGGTTTGGATTCTCATGTGGTATGTGTCTCAAGCCAACACACAAACAACCCTTCCATTCGTTGATTTGTTCTCATGTATGTCAATAGATCTAGAGCGTTGTGGCTCTCTATAATCATTCCTATGCTATAAAATTCCTATCCTATCAAATTCGACTCATCATTCAATGTTGAGATATTGAAACTTCTAAGAATATTATATTTGTACTTTATTATTCCGGAGATGTTTCATTCCTCTGTGAAGACCTTATTGTATATCCAGAGATGTTTATTCCTCCGTCGGAATGTTAACTTGGGTTATTAGAGTTCCCTAGTGGGGTCAGCCCAGATTCAGTTGTAATGGGGTGTTTAACCCAGTGGTTAAAGATGGGGTCGCCTAGTTAGTGTAAAAGTCAAGTCGGAGTAGTGTATAAATAGAGGAGGTGTGTTCCTCATTTAATACACATTCACTCACTTGTGATTGGCGCATAGGAGGAGAGTGATATTCTATGGAGGAGTAGGAGCTCATGTTTGGGGATTACATCTTTGTATTTTCTAGTCATCTATATTGAGGAAGCTTTGCTAGGTTTTCTACCCCATGAGGGTTTCCCAGGATAAATTGTGTCCCTTGTGTTTTTGCTGTGCTTGTTGTTCTTTTAGTGATCTTGTATATTCTATTGTTGTGAAATGGAATGTAATATTGATATTTTCTATCTTATCATATTGAATCTTAACATGGTATCAGAGCTATCCTGAAGGAAGGCAATGTATGGCACTTACAACACTTGTTTCACTTGCGACAATTTGAAAGTTAGGGTTTCATATAGCAAAAACCAGTCATCGTGGAACTTTATCTATAAATACATTTTGGTAAAGGTTCGGGATTTGAAACTTCTATAGGTTGTAGATAACATCCCCTTGTACCTTGTATCCGAAGGACAGCCTCAGATTCGTTGTACTTTGTGATTTATGATCCGTACAAGTTAGGGTTTCTGCCTCTTCCAGATCTCAGTCATAAACAGGTGACCTAGGAAAAAAAGGTCATAAATTGGGATAGGAATCTCCAAAATAAATTTAGTAAAATGCAACAGGTAGGTTACGGACTATAGTTTCACGGGTCCTCTTGTCAGAGGTTGAAGATGAAACAGTGACACGTGGCACTCCGTACAAGTTCGCTATACTGTTTCATCCCATAAACAGGTCGCGTTGCGACATTTGGCTCAGAGAATCCATTTGAGGTCAGACCTGTGGGGTTGGAAAGATGATAGGTCAGGATACCACAGGCTGAATTCTCAGACCCTGCAGATCCACAATTTCAGAGTTGCACCAGAAACAATACAGCCCATCTGAAATGGCTAAACGGAGGAAATCTAAGATGAGGAGGAAGAAGCTCTCACTTAGGGTTTTTAGTTCTTAGGTATGGAAGGACCTGAAACAATGTTGGAGAAACCTGATACAACATTGGAATCTTTGATAATGGATTTGGAATCCATTCATCATAGATATTAATCCTCCATCAAAATTGTTGTGGAAGGAAGGAGATTGAAGATTAGGGTTTTCAAGTAAACCCTAGCAAAGTTAGGAGACTCATAGGGCAGCGTTGAAGAAGGTTTAAATGGCGCTGATATTTTATCATCCTAGCACCATGAAAATACATAATATGTTTACAAGTGATCTACCTTGGATGGTTAGGGTTTTACCCCTATAGAGAAGACTACTCGTCATGTATGACTTGAGAAGACATAGGTATGTTTTGAAATCTGATTCTTGATTAAGTTCATAATATGTTTGTCTTCATGTTATTGAGGTTAGTACAATTATGATTGTTTGATAATGAATGCATGTGAGTGATAGAAGACATTCATTGATTAGGTTTATGACACTTATTATTGTACTAATGCACTTGTGGTGTTGTATGACGATAATGTTTCCTGCTAACATGAAAGGTACATGAAGAAAGACAAATTGAGTTCTATGACCATGATGACATGGAGACAAAGACTCATCCATAGTATTTGGCCACATAGAAGCTCTACTTATGAGGTATGTATGACTTTGTTCTACTATGCTTAACTTATGAGATATGCAGGTTCTAGCACATGGTCTCTAAATCATTGAAGAGAACAAAGAATATATTGTTTGGCTATGTTAAGACATAACCAAGCTTGATAATCTAGGTATGTTTTCCTATATCAAGTTAGAATCCTAATTCGTTAGGATCTTAGGTAAGTATACCTATGTATGAAATGATCATGACCATACATAATTAAGATTATTTAGAATCATAATGTTTTGATAGTATTGAGATTATACTAATGAATGTATGATTATGTATGAGATCATGAGGATGACACTAGTGCACACTTGAGTATGCATAGTGGTACAGAATGAATAGAAGTTCAAAGACATATAAAGATCAAGTGGGAGGAAACCACACAAACATAAGAGATAAGTATTTGAGTTGTTATTTGAATCTCTGAAATAGTAAATGATATTGCTTGTAATAGCTGTATGCATATTTGTATTCCTAGAATATATCACGCATAGTGTAAGCATTCATATAGCATTGAAAAATATACTACTAATATGCATATGATGGGTAAGTTGGACAAACATTCCATTGTTGCTTGTCTAGAATGAAACCTCTTTGCTGACATGCTAAGAGCTGTGCACACTCTTGATAGTATGTTCTGGTAGAGATGGAAGGCATCTAGATAGCCACTGTATGCATACAGGATATGGAAAAGTGTTGTGCCAAAATAATTGGTCAAGATAGTTGCATAAATATGAGAATCATATCTATATGCATAATAGTTTATCATGTCAAACATGATTTGATGATTATGAAGTATTACTAATCATGTAATTAACTTTGATTTGTAGGAAAGATCATGTGCTATGATCAGAAAAAGAAGGATGATGAACACCGAACAAGTGATGGATGTTCAAACAAGAAAACTTACAAATCAAACATACTATAGAAGGCTCGTGGCTAGAATATTCTCTTATAAAGAGGAAGAGGATCATGACGAAATGTTTGCTCCAAGTGGCTAGACCATTCTCTTAATGGTGTAATTGAAGAACAAGTGAAAATCGAGAAAACTCCCGGGATTCAATTGAAGAAAGCTCTGTATGGGTTCAACAGGTACCCAGGATCGATAGTCATTTGATGAGCTTAATGATCACCATGGGTGATGCAGATTTCAACCTTTGCTACAAGGTTGAAGATGGTGTCTATATACATATGGAATTCTTCTCTTAGATGGATGCAAGGAACTCACCACAGAGTTCGAATGATCTTGAGGCTCATATCAGTAGATCCATCTAACGAGAGATGGCACAGATAGATATGCAGAAGATCACTCAATGTAGAGTGTGAATGATGTTCAGTCACAAAGGGAGAATTGATAGCTTCTTGACAAGCTTGGGCTTTACCAAATGTAAAGTTGATCCTAACCTTTACCTTAAGGTTATGGATGATGAACCTATCATACTATTACTGTATGTGGATGATCTCTTTCTGACAGGGAATGAGAAACAGATCATGGAAAGCAAGAAGAAGCTAGCTACAGAATTTGAGATGAAAGATCTCAGATTGATGCATTACTTCCTAGGTCTGGAAGTATAGCAAGGCCCAAAAGGAATATTTCTCAACTAGAGCAAGTATGTTGTGGAAATATTGAAAAGATTTGATATGTTGGAATGCAAAGCCATGGCCACTCCCATGGATTCCAACTTGAAGCTGTTAGCTGATGACTCATAAGAGTTAATGGATGTGACTCTATACAGACAGACTATTGGGTCATTGATGTATTTGACGAATACCAGGCCAGATATATGCTTTGCTGTGAACACCTTGACTCAGTATCTAGTGTAACCTAGGCGTGTTCACCTGATAGCTTCAAAGCATGTGATGAGGTACCTAAAGGGTACGATCAACTTTGATCTATTTTATCTTGGAGATCATGAACTCAGATTGTATGGCTACACAGATGCTGATTGGGTAGGATGTGTATCAGACAGGAAGAGCACATCAGGAGGATGTTATTGTCTGGGATCTGCCATGATCTCGTGGTTTAGCAGGAAGCAGTCTAGTGTGGCTCTTAGCACAGCCGAAGCAGAATATATAGATGCTTGCTCTGCTAGTTATGAAGCGATATGGCTTTGGAAGTTGTTATCAATACTGTTTGACTTAGAGATGGACCCCACTGTGATCCTGTGTGACAACTAGAGTTGTATCAAGATGACAGAGAATCCAATGTTCCATGATAAGTTAATGCACATAGGGATATGGTGCAGAAAGGATCTATCAAGCTCGAGTATGTGAGCTTTGACGAACAAGTTGCTGATGTATTGACCAAACCTCTATCTCGAGTAAAGTTTGAGTATTTCTGAGACAAGCTTGGTGTATTTCAGAAGGACCCTCCTCGAAAGGGGGAGTGATATGGTCGATGATGATACTTGGATACTGGTATCAATGTGGATACCTGTATCGATGATGAGATTTCCTATATCGACGGTAAGGTCGATGATGTTGATATTGTATCGATGATGATGATACATGTATTGATGATGTGGATACTTGTATCGATGATGAGGATACATGTATCGATGTTGAGGCTATATGTTTCAATGATGAGGTCGATGATGAGGCTAGCTGTTCCGACGACTAGGTCGATGTGTGATTCTTGGAATTTGTCTAAGTGGATGATAGGACTGCATCGTCCCTGAACATTTAGTTCAAAATGTACGTGATAGGACTGCATCGTCCCTGAACGTTTAGTTCAAAATGTACGTGATAGGACTGTATCATCCCTGAACAGTTGGTTCAAAATGTATGTGATAGGACTGCATCGTCCCTAAACAGTTGGTTCAAAATGTACATGATAAATCCTAGATCTGATCTAGGTCACATCTAGTATGAAAAAGGACTGGCTCTGTGGTGGTAAATCCTAGATCTGATCTAAGTCACATCCAGTATGAAAAAGGACTAGCTCTGTGGTGGTAAATCTTAGATCTGATCTAGGTCACATCCAGTATGAAAAAGGAATGGCTTTGTGGTGGTAAATCCTAGATCTGATTTAGGTCACATCCAATATGAAAAAGGACTGGCTCTGTGGTGATAAATCCTAAATTTAATCTAGGTCACATCCAGTATGAAAAAGGACTGGCACTGCGGTCAGGACTGCATCATCCTTAGACATGAGAGGTGTCTTAAATGGATCAAGGACTGCATCGTCCTTAGACATGATATATGTCTTGAATTAATCTGGACTGCATCGTCCATAGACATGAGAGGTGTCTTAAAAGGATCAGGATTGATCATCCTGTAAGCAGATCTAGACTGCATCGTCCATAGACATGAGAGGTGTCTTAAAAGGATCAGGATTGATCATCCTGTAAGTAGATCTGGACTGCATCATCCATAGACATGAGAGGTGTCTTAAAAGGATCAGGATTGATCATCCTATAAGTAGATGATAGATCTGGACTGCATCGTCCATAGACATGAGAGGTGTCTTAAAAGGATCAGGATTGATCATCCTGTAAGTAGATCTGGATTGCATTGTCCATAGACATGAGAGGTGTCTTAAAGTGAGAGGGATTGATCATCCCATAATTGGATCATGTGTATTGCAGAGTATGCTGCTATGATGATACTATTGGTCGAGAGGATCTAGATGATGATGATGATCGTGATGATCCAGATGATGATATTGTTGATCGAGATGATCCAGATGATTATGTTGATCAAGATGATCCAGATGATGATGCTATTGATCGAGAGATCCAGATGATGCTATTGATCGAGAGATCTAGATGATGTTGTTGATCGAGAGATCCAGATGATGTTGTTGATCGAGAGATCTAGATGATGATGTTGATCTAGAGATCTAGATGTTGATGTTGTTGATCGAGAGGATCCAGATGTTGATGCTGTTGATCGGGAGATCCATATGTTGATGCTATTGATCGAGACGATCCAGATGTTGATGATGCTGATCGAGAGATCCAGATGATGATGTTGCTATAGTTGTTCGAGTGTTGCAGAAGATGAAGACTCAGTACTGAAGATGTTGATGTTCCAGTATTGAAGATTTTGAAGATGTTCCAGTAGTTGTTTGAGTTACTGATGACGTTAAAGAAAGATTCCAATGATTTATAGATGTATCGTGTATCATGTAGTTGATGACTCCTTGCTCCTGCAGATGTTGTTATAATATCCTTCTCGTTAAGGGGGAGTGTTGAGATATTGTAACTTCTAAGAATATTATATTTGTACTTTATTATTCCAGAGATGTTTCATTCCTCCGTGAAGACCTTATTGTATATCCAGAGATGTTTATTCTTCCGTCGGAATGTGGTAACTTGGGTTATTAGAATTCCCTAGTGAGGTCGACCCAGAATCAGTTGTAATGGGGTGTTTAACCTAGTGGTTAAAGATGTGGCCGACCTAGTTACTGTAAAAGTCAAGTCGGAGTAGTGTATAAATAGAGGAGGTGTGTTCCTCATTTAATACACATTCACTCACTTGTGATTGGCGCATAGGAGGAGAGAGATCTGCTATGGAGGAGTAAGAGCTCATGTTTGGAGATTACATCTTTGTATTTGTTGGTCATCTATATTGAGGAATCTTTGCTGGGTTTTCTACCCCATGAGGGTTTCCCAGGATAAATTGTGTCTCTTGTGTTTTTGTTGTGCTTGTTGTTCTTTCAGTGATCCTGTATATCCTATTGTTGTGAAATGGAATGTAATACTGATATTTTCTATCTTAGCATATTGAATCTTAACAAATATTGGAAATATCATAAATTATAATCATTCACTCACTCATGTCATGTACTCATTGCTTAGCTTTGCTTTGCTTAGCTTTAATTAGCCATTAACAAACTTCTTTTGTTGTTCTGGTTCAATTTAAAAGGTAGGTTATCGAGACTCAAACATGTAGCGAGCCCCAGTTGACTTAGGCTTGATTCCATTTCCCCTCCATCCCATACCTGTATGTTGTCGAAACAAGTGTTGAACAACTAAATTTGATGCCTAGGCCCCTATGATGCCAGCGTTGCTAATAAAATTGATATTGAAATTGAAATTGAAAATTGAAACTGGAATTGAAATGTAAATTTGAAATTGAAAACGAAAATGATATTGATATTGGAAATTGATAGTGAAATTGAATTTGAATTTTGAAATGAAATTCGAATTGAAAATCGAAAATTGAAATTGAAATGAAAATTGAGAATTGAGAATTGGAAATGTAATTAGAATTCAAATCGAAATTGAAACTTGGAATTTGAAATTGAAACTTGGAATTTGAAATTGAAATTTGAATTGGAATTCTGAAATTTGAAACAGAGTTTGAAATTTGAATTGAATTTGGATTTGAAATACGAAATTTGAAATAGAATTTGAAATTTGAATTTGAATTTTAAATGTGAAATTTGAAAGAGAATTAGAATTAGAAATTGAAATGTGATGCAAAGAGTTTTGAAGAGAACTTCATTGCTTCGTGCTCCGCGATGCATGAGAGGATCTGACGTCACCCAAAAGGATAGCCATCGGCAGTGCTCCCATTCACCGAGGAGTGCGGCCACGCCGGGGTCGGCTGTCACTGGTGGCAGCAACAGGAGAGCTAGTGTGTCAGTTCATCTCGACGACATACATGTTGATCCCCGGGTGGGGGATGGGCGGCAAGAATCGAGTGCATCAGGTGCATATTTTTTGTTAGATACATTTTCAGTAAATTTTAATATATAATGCATTGAATTTTAGTTGCAAGTTATAATATATATTTTTAGTAACATTTGTGTTTTGGTTTGGATTGCAGGTGCCCCATTAGGGGGATCGTACGACGATGAGGTTGCACGGATCACTCTCGCTGATATCACTTCCCAGCGAGAGTGGGTGAACTCATGTGTTTTCACATTGAGGGAAGATTCTCCCACACAGCGATATTTATCCATGATGTTATCAACAGTGGATGAGATGTTGGTCCTCTACAAGAGGGTGGGACCTCTTAGTGACATTTGGCGTCATTCATGCCAGAGGAGGAGACAGGATGTCATTGGGATCCACAAATGGGAGGATGTCAAAGTCGGCATAAGAGGGCATGACATCAAGGGTACTTTGTTCGACATCCCTCCTGACCGCCCTTCCGGTCAACCGCTTAGACTCAAGGAATTTAAGTTGGAGGCCGCATATCTATATGATAGATTCGTCGAAGTGTGGGGAATGTTCCCCCACCATGACCAAGTCCCATTGTACTTTGTAAAACATATTTATGCAGAGTTTGTTTTGGATATGCACCCAGATTACACCAGCACATGGTCTGAGTTCTATGGGGCTGGTAGGGGACGCTCCTACCAACGTCCTGGAGCTCGGAAAGACCCTGCCTTCATGCCACCCCCTCTGAGGTTGGTACCGTTTCCAGACATGACAGTTATCAAGTCGGGGGATGTGGCACAATCATCCCAGCTTGCTACAGAGGCTAGACATGACCTTGCAGAGTCGTTGTTCACTGCCATGGGCAGTGCTATTGTTGCTGCACATGGAGAGGCATCTAGACCACCCCACGCACCTGTAGAGCTAGAGATAGAGTATGTCCCTAGTGACATGCTCAAGAGTTTGGATGGTGAGGCCCTACTGGGGTATGATGAGTGAGCCCGAGATGCATACTTTGAGTTGTATCGTAGATGCGTCACTACAGGTCAGGTATACTTTTGTACAATTATGTATATATGTTCTTCATGTTACATCATATTATATGTCGTAAATTGAATGGTTAATAATACTTAAGGGAGTTGTATTCTATTGATCCATGCAGGGAAGCACATTCATGGATTAGCTCTTTGCTAGTGAGCCATCGGTTGGTCCATCCGCTCGTCCCAACCCACGGGTGGTAGTAGTCGAGGTAAGTTATAATTTATGTTCTAATTTAATTTGAGTTTATTATTTCCCAGTTTAAATAATTTATGTTTTATTTCTTAATTTTCGAGATTTTATGTTTTAGATCTTAACTTCAAATGAATTCCAAATTGTACAGGGAAAAGGAAAGGGCATTGCTCCTGATGATAGACATGAGGATTGTGAAGGTCCTGACCAACCGGGTTCAAACACAAAGTTGAGTTTTAATTTATGTTCCAAATCATGTTATTTAATCACATTTAGTAATTTATTTGTGTACTTTATGTTTCAATTTTTGAATTATAACTTAAATTATGTTTTAGTTTTAATTTTTAATAAATCTAATTTATTACATCTAATGGCATATTACACAGGCATCGCTACAAGCAGGTGTCGATGCTGCAATGGCTTTCACATATGATTGGGATGCAGCTTGAGCACGTGGTCCTGATGAAGGGCCATATACCCAGATTACTACCCAGATGCCGGATATCACCATTGACTCGACGGAGATCGAGGCATTCATTCATAGTTTACCACCTCAGAGCTAGCATCGACCTACTAGACACGAAGGAAGCCATAGGGTCGATCAAGGGCCTCGTGGGGGTAGTGGCAAATGAGCTGATGATCTATACATTTCCATGTTTTGGATATTTTCATATTTTATATATTTTCATGTTTTGGATAATCTATGTATACGTTTTCATGTTTTGGATATGGATTTCTATCATTTATACATGGACTTTTATCATATATGTACTTTGGATATGGACTTTTGTATATTTTGTATATTTTATCATATTGATGTCTTCATGTGTATTTTGTATCTGATTTGAAATCAATCAAGTTTTTTATATTACATATGGATATAGTTATTACAGTTACAAATTTATGTTTTTTCATTTCAAATGCAAATTTAATGTGCAATGATTGCGATATAAAAGTTCAATCTCGATGTGTAGTTACAATTTAGTTCAATTTAAAATGCAAATTTCGACTACATTACATAACATCTTCCAAAATTTAGAATTGAATACATACATTACAATTTAAAATTGAAATTACAATTCCAATTCAATTACAATATAAAATTTGAAATTTAATGTGTAATTTCAATTCCAATTCAATTGCAATTTAAAAGCTCACTTTCAACTACATTACAATTGCATAAATAAAATCAAAATTTAAAATTAGAATACATTTGAAATTAAAAAATGAAATTACAATTACATTATGTTGTATACACATTACAATTCAATTACAATTTACACATTCCAATTCAATTACAATTTAAAATTAAAATTTCAAATTTAATGTATAATTTCAATTGAAAATTCAATGTGTTGTTCCAATTTAAAAGTGCAATTTCAATTACATTATAATTGCATTTGAAATAAAAATTTTAAATTAGAATACTTTGTACAATCTAAAATTTAAATTTTACAATTTTACATTGTATACATATATTTTAAATTCTCAATTACATTACAATTGTATTTGAAATCAAAATTTAAAATTAGAATACATTTGAAATTG
Source organism: Larix kaempferi (assembly GCA_027924585.1). NCBI lineage: Eukaryota > Viridiplantae > Streptophyta > Pinopsida > Pinales > Pinaceae > Larix > Larix kaempferi. Next base: position 5,712,051 of record BSBM01000076.1, read on the forward strand.
AAAATTGAAATTATAATTGCATTATGTTGTCTACACATTACAATTTCCACATTCCAATTCAATTACATGCAAAATTTAATGTGTAATTTCAATTGAAAATTCAATGTGTTGTTGTATACAAGAATGTGTTTGTCCATTGAGAGTGTGAAATATCCCTTGAGACAAAATTCTCTAATTACAACCAACCAATGATTTATTGATGCCATTTTTGTATTGTTTGTGATAGATTTCTATCAAATTCAAAAATATTTGGTGTAATAACAAGTTCTATTGTATGTAGGTGATCTTTATGTTCTTTTCTTTTAACTGTGTGCTCTAATCTAGATGAAAAGAAAAAAACACCAAATCTTATTTACAACATATGATACTTACTATTATGTTTCTTCCTTTTATTTAGCAATCATTTGAAAGGTGGTCTTTGTGCTAATAACAATGGAATATTATGCATCACCTCATTTTTAAATCCACACAGTCATTTAAGGTTTTAAGAAAAGAACAAATTGTTATGTCAAAGTCTTGCCAACTTTCATTATTACTTTTCCATGTCTATCAAAAACAAATGCATGTACAAGTTGTGTTGTGGTTTGATAATTGAGGTTTTTTTACACAAGCAAGGCCATATAATACTAACTAATTTTCCTCAAAGAGATTCCATGCCTATGCATGCAAAATTGCATGATAAAGATGGTTTTTGATGCATGCAATCCAAAAATTGAGCAGGCTTGATGGTTAGAAATTATAGTGAATGTTTGTGAGTTGTGCCAACAATGGGTATTGTTTGCATGAAAATATATTTAAGGATTATGTGCAAGTACCCTTTAGTTGAATTGTACCCTCTATCTCCTATGTTATATTCCTTGTAGCACCAAGTGCCAATATTTTTATTAAATGGAATGAAAAGATGCAAATAAATTTGGTCGTAACTTTGATATGTTCAATAACAAAACTAATTGGTTATTGTTGAATGAAACATTTTTTCAATACATTGGTATTTGATAATATTTTTATATAATTGATAATGGAATGCAATGTAATTGATGATGAAATACAATGAATGGATTGTAATGTATATAATTTTGCATTTGAAATCAAAATTTAAAATTAGAATACATTGTACAATTTACAATTTTACATTGCATAGATGTATTTTAAATTATCAATTACATTACAATTGTATTTGAAATCAAAATTTAAACTTAGAATGTACATTACAATTTAAAATTGAAATTTTACAATTACATTATATCATCTAACATTACAATTCAATTACGTGAACAAGTGTATTCACATTGGAGCACAATGACCCAATTTTCACAAAAGCCTCCCATCTAGTATTTTTATTCTTGGCATTAAAACATCTACAAAAATACATTTATAAAACAACCTCCACAAAAATCTCCAAAACAATATTACACAAGACAACATGAAAACTATGTCAATGATGCAAGTGGCATACATGTAACTCATTCATCTACACAATGGGTTATAGGAATGCAAGTCTCCATAATACGATCATGGTCAGCTTCTGTCATCTTCCATCTCTTTGGCTCACCTCTCTTCACCTTGATTTCTATTAGATGTATCCGAGTTGCCACCACCAAATGATTGTATTGACATGATATATATTCAGGCATAAAATCTTTGTAAATAATATGCGCACCCTGTTTTTTGACTCTTTCAAAAAAGTGTCCTATTAGAACCATGTCTCCAATTTGGCATGTGAATTCTCCATCTTGGTAGGGTTGCACCAACCTACTTTTTATTTGTGTGCATCACATCAAATAATATGCCACATTTTCTTCATTGTGGGGGGGGTGCAATGACAACGAATACATCACCTGCAAGATACATTACAAATATTATTCAAATGTCCTATGTGCATTTCTACAACATTTGTATATGTGTAATATATAATGAACTTAACTTAATGAAGTCTCTTGTAGCTTCCCTAACCATATCAGAAACTCGATAATGATCTAATGAGACCATTGCATCTCCAGTGTGCATCTCTTTCCATGTTGGAATTGGATGTGGGCCCTTTGGATTAAGAGAGACATATTTCCATGGTTTCACATATACATCATTTTCACAGTGATCAAGCCCGCATCCATTTGCATCAATGCAAAAATCGCAAAAAAAAACATACTTCCTCGTTTCAATGGAAAATATGTCACCCATGTCTTTACTTCGAACATAATGTAATTCCCTCGTACTAGGTATGGTCTCACAATACCACAGTATAAATCTATTCACATCTCCAAGGGAAACATCCCAAAAGAACCTGCATGGAATTCAGTTTGTCATATGTAAATTCCTATCGATTATGTGTTCTTTTGGAAATGATGATATTGAATGTTATTAGCTTATTAATTGAGTTTGGAGTTTATTACCTGCACACTGGCCTTGCATGTTCGCGACCTTGATGTCCCAAATGACGTGTGCACCAATCAACTACTTCCATGGAGAATTTGAGTCGGGTTGCACCATGACTCATCTGGTACCTCCGAAGTACTCGTTTCACACATGCACCTGCGCCATCATGTTCACCCTTTCCATGCCCTGTTTCAAAAAAGCTCCAGGTGTGTCGGATTCCTGTCTCTTTGTTAAGGAGACTCAACCAATAAAATGAGCATGCCGATTTGAATTTCCCTGCACACCCATCTGACCAAATCCAGTGTTGAGCAAACGATACGCCTCTCTGCCTGAATGAATAATAAATCAACCCAAAGCAGTGTTGAATGAACAATGTGTCATGCTCACGATCATCACTAACATAAAAATGGTACTCCTTGATCACTTCACGTGACTGAGGAGTGTTATCCCTACCGTCAATGCTTTCCTGAGCATGTATGTACAATACATGTACGAAGATAGACACCTGGTCGGAGTGATAGTACTCACTCTGTATCTCTCTCTGAGGAGCAAAAGTGTAGTTCTCCGCAAAGTCTACCACTGATAATATTTTGCCCAGCTCAAATACATCATGAGAATGTTTGAATTCTGAAGCTTGCCACCTGGACCTATGGGAGTGCTTTATGTATTTATAAATATGACTTTGAAACCTTTCCATGAAATCTGAAACAGGAATCTCATCCTCGAGCAATTCGATCCTCTTAGATGGCACAGATGAAGAAGATGATGGATTCATGAAGACATACTCGTACCTCTTCCACTTAACTGTGATATCTGACAATCCATGGTGTGTTGGATCGATAGGAAAGTTCCTATGGAACAATGTCAAATCACCGCATTCATGGCATTTTCTCCCACCTACACACCTCTTATTGAAAAACACGTGTTCAAGATTCATGTTGCATAGTATCATACAAATAAAATCTCGCACTGTGTGAGGAGCTAGTACATTGTTCCAGTGCCTTTTGCAAAAATCCAGAAATGTGTCATAGTATAGTTCAAATTCAACGTGGTACCGACAGAAACAAGTGTCGCGAATCATATTCGGCCTAATATACCACTGTTTCAATTTGTTGAACATGCTAAATGATATTTGAACACCAGGATTGGTTTCTTGGAATTCCTTGTAAAGTGCAACTCCCGTCATCTCCATCACATGCTTACAGTGCTCCTGATAAATGCCTCTAGATAAACGTTGTCGTGGGACATGCTTTCAATCTGGAATAGCACGAGAATGGCTATCCCAAAACTTTATCACCTTCTCTCTAATGCATGCTGCCATCCTGCCTCGATAGGGTTCCCTACAAATAAGAGCCCAACAAGCAGCTTCATCATTTTCACCTATTCGGACCCTGAATTTAGTATATTTGAGCAATGTTCTTTTTGAAACATTGAGCAATGATGCCATTGCTGATACCATTCGATTTCTTAAGGTTCTTTGTGCCACAACAACCATTTTAATTTCCCTACGAGCAGCTCGGGTATCATTGTTTCTTGATTTTCCAAACGAAGATAATGCAGTTCTTACATTTTCTATTGCATTCTCGCATGTCTTTTTTGTTTTAACATCTTGAAAACCCAACAACTTTGTGGCACGTTTCAATTTTTTGTGTTTTATCAACCCATGTAGGATTTGAGTTTGTGCCATCGTTGAATGTTGTTCAAAATATGACTTGATTATGTTACTGACATGCTCTCTAACTCTTTGACTAGGGATCAAGTTCCCAATCTCTTCTTGTGTAGAAACAACTTCACAATCCTCTAGAAAATTTCCACCCCTTCCAACCCCACTGCAACTCCCAATTATACTTTCAATGTGAGAGGGAAAGGTGTCATGTGATGGTTGATAAGGATCATGAGGGGGCACAGGGTCATGTGATTCTTGATCACCATGATGTGTTTTCTAACCATACTATCTCCCTACAAGAGATGTAAATTAACAAATTGAAAATCGGTTACTTGAGAGATGTGCATTGAACTTTAAAATTGCTAGTAACTTGAAATTTGATGTGGAAATTGAAAAATTGAAGATTGCGTGTGAATTGAATTTTCCAACTAATACATTTAGCTTGAGAATTGTTCTAAGTAAAAATTGAAATTGCTAGTGACTTGAAATTTGAAATTGCTACTACAGTTTGAAATTGCTTGTAACTTGAAATTGGTAGTAACTTGTACATTTAACTTTAAAATTGCTAGTAATTTGAAATTTGTTACATGTAAATTAACAAATTGAAAATTGCTAGTGACTTGAGAAAAATTCGGTACAAGTATTGAAAATACATTAAAACAGTAAAATTGTTTGTAACTTAATTTCAAAATAATTAAATATGTACATGTAACTTGAAATTGTACATTTAGTTTGAGAATTGCTAGTAAAATTTGAAAATGAAGTATGTATATTTGACTCAAGATAATTATTAATAACTTGATATACTTGTGCATTGAACTTTAAAATTGCTAGTAACTTGAAATTTGATGTAGAAATTGACAAATTGAAAATTGAGTGTAAATTGAATTTTCCAACTAATTATACATAACTATCAATTTAACTTGAAAATTATCCATTTAACTTGAAAATTGTGAAAAAATTTGAAATATAAATTATATACCTACTGTAGGAAAAAAAAAAAAAAGTTAATTTATCCCTATGTTAATGCATAGAAAAAATTGGTACATGAATTGGAAATACATTAACTATGAAAATATTTTGAAGTGTAAGTTGATTTGATTATAAACCTGAGAAATTTAAATAAATAGTCTCAACAAAAACACATTTCTTTCAAATTTACAACATTGCACCCATTAAAATCCTTATAGAAATTCACCCTCAAAGATTTTTGAAAATAGTCTCAACAAAAACCATAAAAAAATACACATAATTATCTTGGTGATGTCATGTTATGTAAATAAAAGTATGTGATAGATGGAACCTTTAAATGAAATTTTTTTAAAGTAAACATTATAATTTAGCTCTTTGAACATTCATTCGTTTTCAAATATTTATAACTATTAAAATATTACTAACCACCATAACTATTAAAATATTGTCAACCACCATAACTAGGAAAATATTCATTCATTTGTTTTCAAATTGAATTTTCTAACTAATACATAACTATCATAATGTTCATTTCAAATAAAATGAGGGTAAGTTAAAATTAGACATGTTAACAGTTATTTCAATCAACAAATGTTGAGACTTGGAGCTCACATTGAGGCTATACATTTATATTTTTTTAGAAAATAACAAAACAAGAATTGAAATTACATTTAACTTGAAATTGTTTGTAACTTAAAAAATTGCAATTAGTTAAATATGTACATTTTAACTTCAAAATAGTGTCGTACATTTAATTTGAAAATTATTCTAATAACATTGAAAATTGTTAGTAACTTAGAAATTTGAAAATAGTTAATATGTACATACATTTTAACTTGAAAATAGAATCCAAGTGTATTTGAAAATTATTGGACAATAAAATAGAAAATTGTTAGCAACTTTGAAATAATTTGAAAATTGCTAATTCTTAGTAACTTTGAAATAATTTGAAAATTGTTAACAACTTTGAAATAATTTGAAAATAGTTAAAAATATATACATATTAACATGAAAATAGAATCTAAATGTACATGTTTCATTTGAAAATTGTTCCAATAATATTTGTTAGCCACTTGAAAATTGTTCATTTAACATAAAAATTGTTGCAAACTTTGAAATTTAAATAACAAATGAATGAAATAAATAAGAATTGATCATTACAAATAAATATGAAACAAATTAAATTATGAAATTTAGTTAAATTTATTGGAAAATTGTTACTAATTTTGTAAATTATGTAGCATGATATTTAAATTATGATAGCATGTAATTCAATAATTTACCTTGGTTCTCCTCCATTGGAATTTGTTGCACCAAATGTGTATCTTCTTCTTCTCTCAAGCTTGCTCTTTGTTGTCTCATTAGTTCTCTATTCCTCTCAGGCTCTTCATTGTCATTTTGTTGTCTAGCATGTTTTCTTTGTCTTTTTCTTTGACTTGCCATCAATCTACAATGAAAACAAATAAAAATTTCTTCAAATTATTATAACAAACAACAATATGTTAGTATGAAATCTTGAAATATCTCTACAAATAAATCTTACATGCCTATTGAGCTCTAATTCAACAATATCAAATTGACAAAGCTCTAATTCAACAACATCAAAATGACAGAGCTCTAATTGAAAATAAACTAGCAATGAGTTAAATGAGTTAAATTAATATTTTTGATGAATTGTTTGCTGAATATATAGAGGTTGGTTGATATTTTTACAAGGGAATGGTAGTTGGCAACATTAATTGTCCAACTCCTTTCCCGGGTTCGTTTTTTCTTTTTACATAGATGAACCCTCGATCGAGCTTATTTTACATACCCTCGATCGAGCAAATACCTCGATCGAGGGCTTGAACATACCTCGAACGAAGTCTTGTTAAACCCTCGATCGAGGTATTTTAAATACCTCGATCGAGCAAATCTTAAAAAACAGGTCGAGATCCCTTTTCACTGCAGAATGAAAATTTTGTCTGCCTTCCAGAGGGTTAAACCATGTCATTAAATGCACATTAATAGGCGGACTTGATACCATTGGATTTGTCAATGAATCCTCTATCCAGATACATAAAATTTACAAATTTTTGTCTTCGTATGTCTTTTGTTTTTAAATTTCTACTAAAACTTGCCCTAAAAAACCTTGCCGACAACTTCAATTGAGCTCAAAGATAAATCCACAACATTCAAAATACACATCCAAAATATTTGAAAAAATACACAAACACTAGATAAACGCATCCTCTTCAAAAGTGTATTTTTAGTTTTGCAAATTATGTAAACAATAAAAAGATTTTGTGCACACACACACATGTGTGTGCAAAATGCGACTGAAATATTCATTGGTCAGTTTCGAAAAATAATAATAAATATAATTTTTTGAGAAAAATTAAAAGAAAAATATGTAAGCACTAGTGCATTCTGTATAGATCATGTTCACATATTTCATTTTTTTAAATTATTACTTTAACATTAAATTATCGTGCACACACACAAACTACTTGTTAATTGCTTTTCAAAATTTTAAGTACACACGTTTCATTAAATGAAAATTCGACATGATAAATGACATTGATATATTTCCAAAAAAATATTATTGGAAAGTCAACATAATTCTCTACATTTCGTTTTTCAACCGCATGTCAAAATTCATTTGGCAAATATGAGTTTCGAGGGCTTCAATTTAATACATGGGTAAAATTTACGTTTTTCACCGTCATATTTGGCCAAAAAGAGTTACCCATCTTCATGGAATCACCCTGATATAAGAGAATTGGAAATTGATATTAGGATATACTCCTAAGATCCATATTTTGATGAGGGGTTGGATATGCTTTGTGTTGATGACGATTTTCATCACCAACATTACTTAGCCGGAACTTAGCCGGAAAAGAGTTGCGAGGCTCTCCCACTTATAAAAAAATTCGCCAAGATGCTTAATGGGCCTATCAAATTAATTACTCACTTCATTTGCCAAGTCTCAAAACTAGCCTATATCTCTACTAGCTTTAGATTGTCTCGTTTTCCACCATTAAGAATTCTTTTGAATTTTTAGTAAAATGTTTAAACTAATCACACTCGTTTGAAGACTAATTTATGTGGTACATGATCACATACAAATGGCTGGTTACAGGTTTGCTCATGTTGCTTCACATGAGGGAATTTTGGAAAAATGAATAGCAGATAATAAGATAATTAAAGCATGAAATGTTGTAAAAAGTCTCAAACTTTATAACTTTGATGGTCGTATCTTGTTTAAATCATAGGATGTTGTAGTTGTAATAAAACTTGCCAAAAATCATTGCATATAACAAAGTATGTATTGCAAAGATGAGACAATTATTTTCTACTGGTTCAAAACAAGCGAAGAAAGCTTACAGTCCATATGCTTTGAGACGCAAAAGGATGAAGTTAAAGTCTAGCATGGGTGGATCCCTCTTCAAATTCATTTTGTTGCACATATATAATGGGACATTAAAAGCTTTGTGAGTATGAATTATAAAAGGGCGACTTGGAAACTCCATGAAATGTTTGTGAAGAGATATCGTCAGATGTGCTTCCACGAGATCAAGTGAACTCTATTCTTATAGCTACAGTCCAAGGCATAAATGCGCCAAGAGGATCTCATCTCCAAATAGGCAGTAGCAGATGTATTGCTTCAGTATTCACAATTTGAAATGGCATGTGTTGGAGAAGGTCTGCGTCCTATTCTGTTAAGGCTTCATTGGATGAAGGAACTATCAGGCATGCCAACTTCTTTGAATAAAGAATGACTTCCACACGCCGCTCTTGTGCAGTCACACACACCATCTCCTGACAGAATGGACACAGCATAATCATCTAGATTTTCAGTGCGTTAAATTGGGTTATAACACAGTCGAAAATGTAAACCGAAAAGCTACAATTCAAGCACAAAAAATGGAAGCGAGATGGAACTCAAACGCACAGAAAACACTGGTAAAACTTACTTACGAATAGCTTGAGTTTCAATGAATATAATTTTCTTGTCAGTGGATCATAAAAGAGTAAGCTAAACTCATTTTGGTGGTTTTTCAACAAAAATCAGTGGAAATTGCTGAAATGGTAGTTTTGGGTTGCTGGAATTGCATAATCGGGGTATTCTAGGGGTAATCGAGGTGGTTGAATCCATTCCCAAACTTACAATTCTAGCAACCCAAATTGCAATTTCAGCCATTTATCTTCTAGAGTTTAGCTCATTCCATGAGCATGAGCATTGGGGATGAGCTAAACTTTAGACGATTTGCATCGTCTCTGGCAGTTTTTGCTGGAATCCAACCCTAAATCGCTGAAATTGCAATTTGGGTTGGTGGAATTGCAAGTTTGGCGGTAGTAATGGATTCAACGACCTCGATTACCCATGGGGTACCCCAATTATGCAATTCCAGCAACCCAAAACTACCATTTCAACAAATTCCACTAGATTTTGGCCAGAAAAACCACCTGAATCTGGGTGCAAATCATATAGAATTTAGCCTACTCTAATGCACATCAGTCATGTTCTGACAATATTGTTGATTGTGAGCTGCTCTTGCCTCAGGGTAAGGGTAAGGCACAAATCCATAGTCGAGGTTCAAATAGTTAAAGTCGTAGCTAGAGATCTGAAGATGATACATCTCCGAGGCAGGATTCTTTTTTATGTAATAATGACTGAGTATCACTTATTCTAACATCAAAATTGCCTACATGAATTGCATTTGTTTAGATAATATATAGGCTAATGCTTAAAGGTTGGATTTTCAGTCAATTATATTTTCAGATGTTTGAACAGATGAATCAATTTTTAGTGGAAAGCTATGCAATTTATTTTATATATTATCACCATTATGCTTTGAGGGAGGCCTACTCGTAAGACACTACAGATGCAATATTTGAAAAAATGCTTCCTCGATTTGTTGGTGATAACCTTAAAAAAAAAAGATGTAGGCAACTATTCTAAGACTGACTGCTATGATCAATACTGAAGATCACATTTTAAATAAATAAGCCCAAATAGCAAAGAAATGAACTGTACTTCCATTATTAGAAATGGCTCCACAAAGCTTAACTCTGTTGATGTAATTGATGATCGCGTCAAGAAATTTAAAAGGCCTCACAGTGACCACCGTATCTATGTTGAGAATATAGAGTGATTGTAATTGATTGGATATTCTGACCTTGGATTGATAAAGTTCTTTGATTTTACATGCTCAACCTATGATCAATTTTGACATAAATATTGTGTATTTTTCAAGCGAATTGGTGTTAAAACTATAGGTGTAACGCATCATAAAATGCCAGACAAAGAAAATATTTTAAAATATCATGTGAGCAATGAAATTTACATGTTATGAAAGTACACAAAATTGCATTATAGTTTCACAATAATTTATTAAAATTTCTTTAGATGCTCTAATTGGTGAAGCCGAAGTTCGGTCGAAAAATACAATAACCGTACCTAAATCCTTTAAGAGAGGAATGCATTTCACTCTGGAGAGAGGGTTAGTTTATGCAAAAATTTGTATGTTTGAGTAGCAAATTCATTTATTTTTCCTTATTCATTTCATTTTTTATGCCAAAGAGGCACATGCTACAACCCATTAGTGGAGAGATGTGTAACTCCATTTATGCTCATCTTATAGTATGTGTCATTTATAAAAAATGATAAAACATTATAAAAAATAACATGTCAGCTCAAATTAGATTTAAAATATTTAGAAGGACATATATATAAAACTACATAATTTATATAAATTAAAACCATAAACATGTATTGCACACTTCCTCAACATTTCTACTCTAAAAAAAGGTTTGCACATTTGAGAGATTTTATCCCTCTCGGCACTTGGTAGATCCCATTTTAAGATAGATCTATGTTGGTTCGTATTACTCTCCTAGAGTATTTAACATGTTGTTGATAGTAGATGATGTTGATTTAATGTCCCTTTTTAATAAGTTTATTAAAATGGCAAATTTTTCACTTTTTTCCCTAGTACGACCTTTGACTAGTTTTGATGTCTAGGTCTCCAATTTGCTCCAAATGCTCCCAAATCTTCTGAGAAAGTATATGAATGATATTAGGACTTGAATATGATGTTCAAGGATGATATATGACCTTTATATTACTTCTGCAAATCCTCTTTTAATTCTGTCCAAAGTAGGGAGTTTGACTAGCAATTCCTCTTTGACTAGTATTGGTCTCTTGGTCTCCAAATGACCCCAAATGATTGTATAATGGGTTTGAAGGTATTTGAGAGATATTAATACATATAATAGATTCTCATGGATACTTAAAAACCATTAAAAAACTTCTTCACATTCATTTACAATTTGGACAAAGTAGGGAAGATTACTAGTAATTTCAAGCTTCAAACCCCCAATGGTAGATGGCTCTAAATAGCTCCAAATTCTCTCAAATTGTACCAGTAGGTGTATGAATGATGTTAATACATAAAAATGGTTTTTATAGGTGTCTTTTAAATATCAAATGAATTCTGCAACTCACTTTGGAAATCTGATCAATGTATGGAGTTTTACTAGTAAAATTGTGGTTCAAATCCCCGTGAAATCCCCTAGGGGTGGATGATGAAAATGACTTTCCAAATGCACTCAATCCAACTCGAAATTCTAAATGTAAGTAGGGGCCATATAAAGGACATCAAAATTAACTCATATGCATCACCATTCAACTTTTAATGTCTGCTATAACTCCCTTGAATCAGATGCAAGAAACCTAGTTTCAACCTCGGGGGAAATAACATTAAATCTTCTTCAAATGAAATAAAACTGAGCAAGATGGCTCCAAATGCTTAAGTGCTGAACATGAAACTTGTAATACTCATCAATGGCAGTCCATGCATCATAAATATATTAGAGAAACATTCTTCCATTCGAAATCATCATCAATACATTGGCATACATCAATCTAGTGGGGGAATGGTCATTGTTTGCTCAATAATAATCAATTTTACATACAACCACTTGATATTTCGACCTGAAACTTTTTGGAGATGAAGAACGAAGTATTTAATTCATATTATAAAATAAATGGGGCATTAGAATCTCTCCCAAAGAGTACAATAGCTCACCAAAAACGTCCTCCCTCAAGGATCAAGAATATGCAATGAAAACTGGAAATGGTTGAAGGAATGAGATGCAATAGAATAAACCATGATATTCCCTATAGCTTGCACACACAACAAATGAATCCATTAAATCTCCAAATGAAAGGTCTGAATGGCCTTCCTAATTACCAACTTGGATGGGAATCTTTCACCCTCGAAATTGGCTAAGGCAAGAAACTAGTCATCCACTAGCTCTCCCTCTTCACAAATGCAATTGCAAATTCTAAAAATGATCAAAAGCTCCTATTATTCTTTGTTCATGACTTTTATTAAATTCTAATTTCCTCCATGGGTCGAATTCCTTCCAAAATATTCATGCCAACTCAATTTGGGAAGAGATTCTCAAGTATGCCACTTGTCCTTCCAATTCTAGCTCTCTCCTTCTCCAAATTCAAATTGGTGTCTCTTTGGCTACCCTAACTCACTTGAGCGCCCTCTTGGAGGCTATTTTTAGCCCTGGCATGTCATATATGTCAAATGTCAGCCTTCAGGTCTGATTTGTGTCATAGGTGTCATAGCATCTTCATCATTGTTGTCATAGTGACAAGGAATCTAGTCCAAGTGTCTCACTAGCTCCAAATTGCTTCTTCCTCTTTCATGGGATTTATTCTTCCACTCCAATTCGAACTTAAATGACTCATGCCAAGTATATTGACCTTACAACTCATCCCAAGAACCTTTGGCTTCTTATGGATTCAAAATGACAAGATGAGAATACCATGTGGCATAGAAAATTTGTCTTGTGTGAGTCCCACTTCCTCCATGTGTCTTCATGATCAAATGCCACTTTGATTTTCCATTGTATATATTTATTTAGATCCTTTATTAAATATTTATGCTCTTCTAATTTCCACACATCATTTATTATCCTTCTTATTTCAAATCCCAATGCTTCCACCCACAACCTAGGAAACTAGTAATTTTCCTCCTTGGCAATTATTTGACCCTTAGCATCAATTTGACAAACTCTCATGAATATGACCAATGGGATTAGGCAATTGTGACCCAATGCAAAATTTGGGACATGAAAAATCTTCCCTTCCCAATATTTCTTGTCCTCAAGCAATTTCAAACATGGGTGTTGAAGAACCGTCTTTCTGTATAATTCTTTGAAGTTGCCACTGAATTTCTCAACCTTGAGTCTTTGAGATTCCATGAAGATTTTAAAGAGGAACCACCATGCTTGCTACTGCACTACTCTGATAAAAAATCACTTTATTAAGTGGAAAATCCATCTCCCATACTGCTTGTTTCCCAAAAAATTGAAACCAATGAAACAAAAATTATTCCAGGGTACCATTGTTTGTATTGCACCCCAACAATTAAGAGTGCTCTCCAACCCATACCATCAGATAAGAGGATTCTTGGATCCCATTTTCTTGTATGCATTCTTACAAACATCATGAGTACAAAATATATATCATCAAAGTACATAACAACATAATGAAAATGTACATCAAGAAGATGCTTCATCAAAGAGTCATGAAAGTGCTTATACCTCTAAGCAACTAGACCATCATTTTTCAAGTGCATACAATCAGAAAGTAACCAATCAAATCTGCTCCAATGACATAGGTGAGGATCCCATGTCCTATAATGCTGCTCCAAAAGGATATGATATGCATCAAAATATTCAGCCATGTATTCTTTCATCCAAGAAGTGAATGAAGAATCTCCACTAAAATCTGAACCAAATAATGAGCAGAAAAAACAAGGAGACTTCAAATGAATCAAAGAAGTCTCACCCATACATCCATGAATGTGAGAATCATAAAGACATAACAAGGTATGTGGCTGCCAACAAAAATCTTCTCCAATCATAAATATTTTCACCCAAGTGTTGTATGAAGTTCCTCCAACATCAAATGAACCAAGTGTTGACCAAGAAAAACTATGAGTCTTCAAGTGACTCAAATGCATACCATAGGTGCATCCATGTAGATGTGCATCATCGTAAAGTGACAAATGATGCTGTTGAAAATGTGAATAAGAATGTGCTCCAACCATGTCATCATAAAAGGTAAATCTAGGAGTTCCATACTCCTCATGTGGCACCATAAAAAATAACCCTTTCACCCATACTTCATTGAGACTAATGTTGCAAAACATGGAATTGTAGGATGTAGGAGAATGAACTAACTCACCCAAATAATCAAGAAGTGCAGAAGTTTCATCATGGGAAAGATCCATATGGGTAGTATCATGTAGCTCCTTCAAAAGTGTGAAACCTTTGTCATAGATTGGTTCCAATGTAGAGGAATCATGCTCTTCTTTAAAAATTGCATAACCTTCATCTAGAGACAATTCAAGTTCCTCTTCCACCACATCAAGTGTTTATATCTCTTTAAGTTCATCTTCAAACACATCAAGCACATTCAAATTTTCACATTTCTCATGATCCACCATGTCATGAGAATCCTCCAAACAATCTACCATTTGACAATCTAAAACATAGGAGGAAAACCAAGTATCTTGCAACTTTTCAATAAGTTGCTCATTTTAAATTGTGATCTTATGATTATCTTCATTATTCTTCAAGTATGCATCATGTAAAAATTCATTAAGCTCAAACAAATGATTTCTATCAAAAAGCAAAGACATGAAATTACCTTTGATGTGGCACATTGCTCTTTGAATTTTCTCCATGTCTTCAAGGAAGGATGTTTTCTCCAATGAAGTAGTTCTCCAACAAAAATTTGACACCAATGCTTGAGTTTCATGGAGAATGTCGAGGGACTCTTGGATATTCTTTTCATTCATCTTTAAGGACCCTTCAAGAAAATCAGGCTCTTGCAAATGAACCTCCTCATCTTCTTCTTTCTTGCTTGGACCAACTTCATGAAGCTTAAGTGGTGATGGGGAAGTTGATCTCATTTCTTCTTCAACAGCTACAAGGTCTTCATTTTCATGTTTAATGGAATTTTGGCTTGCAGCAACACTTTCAAAAGTGATCTCTATGTCACCAACATAGAGGTGTAAGCACCCATTAATAGGTAGTTCTTCATATTTTAAGCATCCATTAGTAGATGCTCTTTGGTTCATGTCTAAAGTGGAAGGTGTCTCGAAATGATCTTCCATATTTTCAATAGAATCTTCTTCATGCTCTTGTGATGTCTCTTCCTTTTGCTCCTTCAAGCAAGTTGATGCATTTTGCCCCTTGTTTTACTTAGTATCAATATCTTTGGAGTCTCTTTTTACAGAAAATCCAAAAACTCTCCTCAAGTATGTT
This sequence comes from Larix kaempferi, assembly GCA_027924585.1. Lineage (NCBI taxonomy): Eukaryota > Viridiplantae > Streptophyta > Pinopsida > Pinales > Pinaceae > Larix > Larix kaempferi. Next base: position 5,727,400 of record BSBM01000076.1, read on the forward strand.
AGATTTTTAGAATTTACTTTAATCTGATCTAGAATCTTAACTGAGAGAACAACATGTACAACATATCTACAACATATCAATCATGGACACAATAATGCAAGCACACAAGAGACACAGAGTTTACATGGGGAAAACCATAAAGGTGAAAAACCCCAATAACTTCCTCAGAGATAGATAGAGAAATGATACAACCCAAGCATAAGAGATAGACATCCTCTAGCAGCAGCTTCTCCTCCTCCACAAGTGTGCCACTCTCCAAAGAGTGTGTGTGAGAATAGAATGATAAAATAGAGTGCCTCCCGCACTCTATTTATACTTGACTTGACTTGCCTAATAACCTTTACTAGGTCGGCCTCAACTTAACCACATAACACAATGCTGACTAGGCCGACACCCAATAGGGTGGTCTAATAACCCTTTGACCCACATGGCTGACCCCCACTAGGGTGGTCTAATAACCCATCGACCCACATAACTTATACAGGGTCGACCCCAACAAGGTGGTCTAATAACCCATCAAGTATAAGTTACGACACTTACAATATAAATGATGACACTTCCGTATAGAGGAATAATAACATCTCTATAGGAATACAAACACTTCCGTATAGAGGAATAATACCATCTAGATAGGAGTACAATATACATATATGAAATACATGGGTGAAATACATTCTGAAGTTACATATACATCAACAAAGTAGGACATACATGCCTTCGCTAAAGCTTCAGATATTTCATTGATCTTTTCAGTCACACACATTTCACTTACACACATACGATACTCTCTCCAAGGTTCTTTACAAGAATGGCATAAACCTTTATTCATTAACTCCACATCTTCCTTTTTGGGCCTATTTGCAAACACACAATCATCATAGTCTTCAAAAGGCATGGCATTTTGTGTATCTTCCCTCGAAGCAAGATATTCTTGATATTTTTTATATTGTTGGGGCAAGGTTTTATATGTTACTCTCCATCTTTGTAGCTCGTTCATAGAATTATCCTTTGGTGGTGTGACATACTCATATTTATCATACATATGTTCATAATAATAGTCTGCATTCCTCCTAAAATTGTAAGAAGCGTTGCATGATGTCACCTCTTCCTCATACCATTCACATTCTCCTTCTTATTGTTCATAAGCATCTGCATATTCCTCATAAGAATTGTACTCATAGAATTCATCATAATAGTAATACATGGCTGCAACTTATTCTTCAATGTATGATATTAATTCACAGGTGCAAGGACCATGCTCTGATACCACTATAATGTCTCTTTTTAATAATTTTATTAAAATGACAAATTTTTCACTTTTTTCCCTAGTTCGACCTTTGACTAGTTTGGATGTCTAGGTCTCCAATTTGATCCAAATGCTCCCAAATATTCTGAGAAGGTATATGAATGATATTATAAATTGAATATGATGTTCAGGGATGATATATGACCTTTATATTACTTCTGCAAATCCTCTTTTAATTCTATCCAAATTAGGGAGTTTGACTAGCAATTCCTCTTTGACTAGTATTGGTCTCTTGGTCTCCAAATGACCCCAAATGATTGTATAATGGGTCTGAAGGTATTTGAGAGGTATTAATACATATAACAGAGGCTCATGGATACTTAAAAACCCTTAAAACACTTTTTCACATTCATTTACAATCTAGACAAAGTAGGGAAGATTACTAGTAATTTCAAGCTTCAAACCCCCAATGGTAGATGGCTCTAAATAGCTCCAAATGCTCTCAAATTGTACCAGTAGGTGTATGAATGATGCTAATACATAAAAATGGTGTTTATATGTGTCTTTTAACTATCAAATGACTTTTTAAACTCACTTTGGAAATTTGATCAATGTATGGAGTTTTACTAGTAAAATTGTGGTTCAAATCCCCTAGGGGTAGATGATGAAAATGACTTTCCAAATGCACTCAATCCAAATCGAAATTATGAATGGAAGAAAGGGACATATAAAGGACATCAACATGAACTCATATGCATCACCATTCAACTTTTAATGTTTGCTATAACTCCCTTAAATCAGATGCAAGAAGACTAGTTTCGACTTTGGGGGAAATAGCATTAAATCTTCTTCAAATGAAATAAAACTGAGCAAGATGGCTCCAAATGATTAAGTGTTGAACATGAAAATTGTAATACACATCAATGGAAGTCCATACATCATAAATATATCATAGAAACATTCTTCCATTCGAAATCATCATCAATACATTGGCATACATCAATCTAGTGGGGGAATGGTCATTGTTTGCTCAATAATCATCAATTTTACTTACAACCACTTGATATTTCGACTTGAAACTTTCTAGAGCTGAAGAACGGAGTATTTAATTCATATTATAAAATCATTGGGGCATTATAATCTCCCTCAAAGAGTACAATAGCTCACCAAAAATGCCCTCCCTCAAGGATCAAGAATATGCAATGAAAACTGGAAATGGTTGAAGGAATGAGCTGCAATAGAAGAAAACATGCTCTGCCCTGGAGCTTACACCTACAAAAAATGACTTTATTGAAGCTCCTAATGAAATTTCTGAATGGCCTTTCCAATTACCAACTTGGATGGGAATCTTTCACCCTCGAAATTGGCTAAGGCAAGAAACTAGTCATCCACTAGCTCTCCCTCTTCTCAAATGCAATTGCAAATTATAAAAATGATCAAAAGATCCTATTATTCTTTGTTCATGACTTTTATAAACTTTTAATTTCCTCCATGGGTCGAATTCCTTCCAATATATTCATGCCAACTCAATTTGGGAAGAGATTCCCAAGTATGCCACTTGTCCTTCCAATTCTAGCTCTCTCCTTCTCCAAATTCAAATTGGTGTCTCTTTGGCTACCCTAACTCACTTGAGTGCCCTCTTGGAGGCTATTTTTAGCCCTGACATGTCATATATGTCAGATTTCATCCTTCAGGTCTGATTTGTGTCATAGTTGTCATAGCATCTTCATCATTGTTTTCATAGTGCTAGGGAATCTAGTCCAAGTGTCTCACTAGCTCCAAATTGCCTCTTCCTCTTCCATGGGAGTTATTCTTCCACTCCAATTCAAACTTACATGACTCATGCCAAGTATATTGACCTTCCAACTCATCCCAAGAACCTTTGGCTTCTTATGGATTCGAAATGACAAGAGGAGAATACCATGTGGCATAGAAAATCTAGCTTGTGTGGGTCCCACTTCCTTCATGTTTCTTCATGATCAAATGCCACTTTGATTTTCCATTGTATATATTTATTTAGCTCTTTTATTAAATATTTATGCTCTTCTAATGTCCACACATCATTTATTATCCTTCTTATTTCAAATCCCAATGCTTCCACCCACAACCTAGGAAACTAGTAATTTTCCTCCTTGGCAATTATTTGACCCTTAGCATTAATTTGACAAACTTTCATGAATATGAAAAATGGGATTAGACCATTGTTAGCCAATGCAAAATTTGGGACATGACAGTTGAATTCAGTTTGAATTATTTTAAGATAGATTGTAATTTCATTTACGATTTTATAATTTTAAAATATATTTGCAGTTTGGTTAATTAATAGTTTTGTTTGCAGGGGAACGACATTACAAAACTTATTATTGATATTTCTTAGTCCAAACCCTTCATCCTTCTATTATTGTAAATTTGATCTTGTATTTTGCGATGTTAAATTCTGCCTTGCATGATTTTTAGAACTATACCTAATCCAAACTTCGTAAAGTTTGATCCATGAAAAGACATTATGAATAAAATCTTTACATATGCATAATGCTCGATAAAGGATTTGGTCTAAACCGCACATATTTTTATTGACCCAAAATTATCTCTGGCTGTTTTTTTTTAGAATCATTTTTCTTTCAATAAAGAAAAAACTCTACTTTTGTATTTAAAAAGTATAAGTAACATTACGGTATCTAAATTGAAAACCGGATAAAGAAAACAACACCATCAGCACTATTCCCAAATGTGACTGAAATTTACTAGCAAATACAATATATAAATGCCAACCATCCAAAGACAACAAAAATATGACAAAACTGCACAAAGACTATCAAGAAACCCACAACCACCAGAGAATACAACAAGAAAGATATAAAAAATTTATACATCCTTCTGCTAATAACAAATCCAGCAGAGAAGTTAGAAGTGGCAACAAAAATCCCTAGGTTCCATATGAAAGTCAACCAACAGTGACCGAAACTGTAATAAGCAGACTGGTACATCCACAAGTAACCAAAAATCAAACCTAGAAAATTTGTATGTAATCTTCATAAATACAATTTGCATTTACATATAGTTCATTGAAGATGCATCCTTCTTTTAGACAACCTAACTACTTCCCTATTTTGTTCACGGTAAAAACCTGAAAGGTGGTCCCTGTGACCTATGATTGAAGACTTCTAATTTTGTTCATCCAATGTTGTAGAGCTGAGACCCAGAATTAGAGGAATGTTGAGAATCCTTAGTACCCTTATAATCCATGAAATTTTCAAGCAAACCCTCAATTTATCAACCTTCAAACAAAATTGAATATTGAACCCATCGACCACATAAACAACAAAGAAGATTTTAAGAAGATGTATATATACACAGAGAGATGAATCCCCGAAAAAACAACAAAGACTTACAAGGTATTTGCATGCTGAATTTTTGGTTCAAGCACCTTCAAAGATCTCGAAAAAGACATAGTTGGAAAAGAGAGAACACTACCAGTCCCAGGCAAATTGTTCGCCACTGCAATAGAATAAAATACCGCGGTGAATTAGAGACAGCTAGCAAAGACTAAGCAGGCCAAAGATACACTAGAAGGTTTTCAAGAACTAAGTTGAAAAGAGACTATCTGTAATTAGTGAACTAAAAAATTAAGTCCTCTGTTACTTAGCCTGATACCCTACAAATATTCCAAATTTCCTTACCACAAAACATAGCTTAAAAGTTGATTTGAAGGTAGCTTCCAAAAAAGGTCACTTCAGGACTAGCATGCAGCCCGTAGAAGGCCAATAACTTGAACACTCTTCTGGAAACTGCATAGGTTGTAGGTGGTGAGTATAGAGATGATACCTAATGGAGAGAGAGACGACATCTTCTGATGTAGAGAGAGACGGTATGCCTTTCAACCGCAACCATATACTTGTTATAATGCACATTATGAAAAAATATTTCGAGGTTGAAGAAATGAACAAAAACCATTGAATGAAAGGCCTAGGGTTTCTAGGGTGTTTCAAAGAAGAGCAAAGATAAAGTCTAAATAATAAAAAATACTTGGAACTGATGCCTGTCATATTGAGAAAGAGCATTTCTTGGCATGCTTCACCTATGAGCCGTAGAATAACGTCAAACTTAGCTTCAATACATGCATAGGAATGGAGTTTCAACAATATTGAGAAGGCTTTAAAAAACACAAAATTCAAGATTTGAAGCAAAGAGATTAGAATAAAATTTGAGGTTTTAAATGTATACCCATTAGAAGCGATGAAGAAAGATCACATATACTAAGAATGATCATGGTGTCTCTAGCTCGAGCCATGGAAAATTAGATGTAAACCTCTTGGAAAAAGGAATCTTGAGCCCATGCAATTCTAAGTGATGAAGAAGGATCACATAAAGTCAGAGATCATAGTGCCTCCAGGTTGATCCATGGACGTCATGGTAAAAGGAAAGCTTGAGCCTTCATGCAATTCTAAACACTTCCTACATAGTTTTCAAAGGAGCGAGTAAGATTTCAAAGGTTAAAGGTAAGTTTTTTTTTCTTAATGTTTTTTAATCTTTTTTTTTTACGAAAACGGTTGCGAGATTTTGTATTAATAAAAGGGGGGCTGGAGCCAAGTTACAAAGAGAAAGGTCTTGCAGCTTCTCGCCAGTGAAATGCCTACAAACCTTCATTATCATCTTAGACTAAACTCTGTTCTGTTGACAGTATGGACTTAAGAGACTTGAAAGTGCTCAAGATCGACAGACTCTACAAAACTTCATGACAGACATGACATTACCTTCATTACAAACTCAAAATGACATTACCTTCGTTCCCTTCATTACAAACTCAAAAAGACTCCAGTGACCCAAAAGAGTGGGGCTTCGGAAATTACATCTAACAGTAATAAGAAGACGTATCTACCCATACAAAAAATACAATTAACGGAGACAAAACGCAGGGATTTACTATTTCCATAATTCCAAACTAGGCAAGAAAACCAAGGTTCAACTAGTGCGAGGCTCAGCTTCCATGTTCAAGAGAATTTTCTTCAAATCCACCAGCTCCTAGCTCAGGTTATCCACTTTTTCCACAATGCGCTGATTTATGACCCGAACTGCCCATATTTGGCATGTACATCCTTCGTCAATTTTAGCAGAGAGAGAGTCTACCTTTGTGTTAAGGCTACCAATGTGGTTGCGCATCTCCAGACGCCCAATTTTCTCACTTGAATTCATTTGTTGCAGGAATTGCTTTATATCATAATTCTCGTTCTTCAGGACCAGAATCTGTGCGTCCAGGATTGACAAATGGTCATCTACCACCGTAAATGAAGACTTAATCTCCAAGTGCTCTTACATACCACCACGGACATGAACCTTGGCTCTGTGTTGCTCGCAGGCCACACATTCATATGCTCTAGGCCAAGATGGTTGCCGCTTTCGAAAGTTAGGCAAGGGTTCACTACCCTGACGGGGTATTGTCTGCTTACCACGGAAGGAAAACCCAGCATCTGACAAATCTAATGTCTCGAGATGAACACTGTGTTGCTCTGTCACTGTAAATACCAAACAGCTTGTTAAGAAATGCTTAGGGTGAGAAAGACGTTGTGCCTTCTTCCTCTACGTGTAGAAATAAATAGGGAAATTATGCCAATGCCTGTTGTACTGTTTGGTAGTCCTTTGGCTAGATGAGGAGAGGTTTCGCATGCACTCCAGCTGAGGGCCATGTGAAGGTCGCGTGTGTTCATCGCTCCATTCGAGGTTCCATTTAGGGTTTTCGACTTTGGTTAAAATGTCCAGGAGTTGCAAGGGATTAATACTATCTAGGCCCCCCATGAGGAAATGAGTTTTTTCATGAAATAAATGAGCATGAGATTCAAATATGGACCCAAACATTGCTTTCCATAACCTAGTTGCTTACCAAGACTCCTCGATCTAGCTTGACGCCGATATTGGCCATTTCATCAGCCTCCTGATTGTTACTTCTCAGAATATGAAGAAATCTGATGTTGGTGAATTCTCCTACCAAGCACTTTAGAAGATTGTGCTGTTTTGAGACAGGACTCTTTCTATTTTTACTCAGGTTCCAGGCATCTTTGATCACCATCATGGAATCTCCACAAACAACGAGTTCATTGATGCCTTCCCCCCTAGCGATCTCCAGGCCTTTTATGAGCGCAAGCCACTCAGCGTTATTATTTATTGAGGTACCTATTCCTCAAGCATAGTCTTTCCTTTTGTTTCCGTCGGAGTCGAAAAGAACTTAATGTTTTTTAATCTTATCAATGATAAAAATAATCAATTCATAACCTCTTATTCAATAAAAAAATCAAACAATTTTTTGAAAAAATATTCATAAATATAAATTTAATAGAACTTTAACATAACTTTATAAAAACTAAAATATTACTACTAATTAATAAGTAAACATGGAACATAAAATCTATGTCTACGCATTAACTAACAATTAATTAATTAAATAGTTGATCATCATATTTGAAAATGTTTGAGTCTATATAATAAATAAATAAAAAATTTTATTTTATTTTTCTTTTATTTATTTATTTTTTATAAGCAATATTTTACAATAATAATAAAAAATATCATAAAAAATTTGAAATAATTAATGCTTAAATGCTTAAAACAATGTGCACTTGTATACTTACAAGTTTGAACTTCTTAGTAATGTGTGCATTGACTTTAACTATTCACAAAGTTCATTAATGATAAAAAAATATCATACAAAAATTTGAAATAATTGTCCTTAAATGCTTAAAACAATGCGCATTTGTATATACAAGATATTTACAAGTTGAACTTCTAAGTAATGTTTGCATCGACTTTAACCATTCACAAAGATCAATAATGATAAAAAATATCATACAAAAATTTGGAATAATTAGCCTTAAATGCTTAAAATAATGTGTGCATTGGCTTTAACTATTCACAAAGACCAATAATAATAATAAAAATATCATACAAAAAATTTAAATAATTGCCATTAAATGCTTAAAACAATGTGCATTTGTATTTGTATATGCATGATATTTGCAAGTTGAACTTCTTGGTAATGTGTGCTCTGACTTTAACCGCTCACAAAAATCAATCTTTTTTTTCAAATAGAAAAATCATTTGATATTTTTAGTAGAAAATCAAAATTACATATAGAGTTTTTAAGACATGGATATGAAATCAGAACATAAGTAGCTGGTCCAAAACCAATTCATATCAAAATAATCTTGGTCATAAATCAAGCACCAAAACAGAGTGACTAATGTTCACCATTGTTCAAAACCAAAAGCAGAAAATGTGACAGTGTGGCTATCAAAAAAGAAACTCCCTAAAAGACATACATAATATCATTGTTGTAAGACCCCCAACTAGGGGTCTCCTTTAACTTTTATATACAGTCAGATATTTCAGTTCTGTTCAAATTTATGTTTTGTTTCTGTTGTGTTTTCTATTCTTGTTTTGTTAAGTTTCTACCCTCATTACTAGTTTTGGCTGTAAAAAAAAATAATAAATAAAATGTTTACATTTACCAAAATTGAACAACTATAATTCTGTTATGTCTACCTCTAACTAGTTATTGTTGTGCAGGAGTAGCAGATAAAACAACACAGCATATAAACTTTTGTAATTTACATTTTTACATAATTTTACAAGGTAGAATGATAAAACATACCTGCTGGAAAATACCTGTAGGTAGCTTGCAGATCCCCCTTTGTTGCTGTCCCCGTTTGTTGTTTCTCCTTGCTTTTCCCTGCAGCAAAAAGCCTTCCCCACAGTTCTGAAACTCAACCAGCCAAAACAGTTTTTCCACCCTGCCAACTAGCGAGGTCTCACCGACCACCCAGCTCCAAAGGTACCCCTTTGGACCCCCAAGCCCAAACCGAGTACAAGCCCAAGCTGTTGTATCCCTTTCAAAAAAAAACAATCACCAACAAAATCCCTTCCTTGCAGCTCTGCTCTCCCAAAACTTCTCCAAAAAAAAATCATAAGGTAAAAACTGCCCTCTCCTTCCTCCCTTCTCCCTCTTATCCTAAGTTTGCCGACTCTTCTTCCCATTACTACCCCTATCTTCATCATAAATTTCATCCAACCCATTCATCTACCATGTAAGTCCTCGAGCCCTCAACTTGGACTTTTATTGATAATTTAAAATAATATTAAAAGGCGTTGGTTGGGGTCACTTCCCAACCGTAACTTCCAATATCATTAATTTAATCCTTTTATTTTATTTCATAGTTTTAAACATTTCCTTTCTCATATTTCAATTTTTGACCATTTAATTAATAAATAATAAATGTTACATAAATATTATATAGTTAAATTTGCGGTTGGTTCACCCACCACCCATAAGTGGTTTTACACTTACACGTTTTAATACATTAATTACTAGTCATCCCTTAGTGTTTCCTAATTCAATGCTTCATTTATTATTAATTAATTTGTTTATTGATTAACTTAAAATACATTTTTAACACTTTGTTTAATAATGGTGTATGACAACATTTATAGTTTATGCCCTGTCCTATATAGCCTCGACACAACCTTTACAATTAAGAAATTATAATTTCTATCTTATCCTTATAATTTTAACTAATTAATTAACATTGTTTAGGATGCAATTAATATTATCCTATAAGTTATTACTACCTTAATTAACATTACAATCACATTTAATATCTTTAACCAAGGTCTTAACCGATCAAGTTCATTAATATTCAATTAAGCATTACTAACCAAATTGCACTATTTACACCTAGCTTTAACCGTAACTTGTTTATTAATCAGTAATAATTAATTATTAATGGACAATAATTAACCATTAATCAACATTATTAACCCTATTCATCATTATTAACTTAATCGACATTATTAACATTGATCAACAATAGTTAATTACTAAACGACAGTAATTAATATTAAGCTACACTAATTGACATTATTACTCAACAATATTTCATGTAATTCATAATATGTAGGCGAGTTATGTAAGCGTAGCTACTGTTTACATTCCCCACGTAAGTACACTAAAAGTAATAATTCACATACATCAATCATAATCAAGGAACTTATTATTTACCGACACATGTTTTAACATAGTTTACAAGGTAAGGTACAATTCATTAGCTTACTGAAATCCAAGTTACGACAATTCATACATCACTGATTTTGACACATACTAATCAAGGGTTTTACACACCTACAGTTAGATCCTGTTTTCACCCCTACTTCACGCTACACCTATCTACCTACACCATCACTAACTTCCACATCCTATCCTGTCCTTTGCTGGACTACCCTGAAATGTCAAGTCATGACCGGTTCCAGCTAGAACCCGTAAGCGGAAGTGTTGACTACATCGACCAAGCTTCCCCAGCAGGAAACCACCAGTCATCATCACACACCTTGGGGAGCGCGTCGTAGCACAGCCCTCCCATGACTCTGGGTTTCGGGGATAAACGGTGGGTAAAGCCTCCACCCCCCTAATGGAACAAGGGACTATGTCTACTCGACATAACAACAGCATTGCACTTGTACTCGGTCTGTCATCGTATAACCGATCTGGGCGGTTGAGTTTCCTGAAACCCTACCCCACCCATGTCATAACATACATCATAATAAACAACATAATAACCATACGAAAGTAAATAATGCATCACTCGCATACCATTTTATCTTTCGAAGTCCGTGTCCCCGAGGCCCTCCCACCTCGTAGGATCCAGCTATCACTTAGCCGTTTCAACCTGTAAGTCAGTCCTCGACATACAATATAGAATATCGTGCATAAATCCTCGATATGTACACACATATTTCATCATAACATAACAACAATAAACTCATTCATTCGCCATGCACCTGGCATAACATTCATTATTTCAACATATAACTGTAACGGTATCCACGTACCCATCATTCAGTAAATTCCACATATTTGACATAATTAACACATGATACATATCTAAACATGACTACCGATCATAATACTATCATCACATACACACATATATATATCGGCAAAATAATAGAACCATATGTCCACAGTGTCGTCAAACCAACGAGGTCTCACAATCAAACAAATACAACATATAATAGTAGTTCAGGTAGAAATGTCAAAACGGGGTGTTACAATTGTCAACAATGGTATCAACAACCCATTTTTCAAAAAGGATGGAGCCATCCATCGGCCCAATGGCTTCCTTGGAAAGTCCATCAGCATCCACATTTGCCTCGCAGAAGATGTGCTGGAAGGAGATATCTTCAAAACAAAGGATAAGGGCCTTGGGTTTCTGTAGCTAGTGAGATAAATGGAGGACCTAAATGTCATGAGAATGAACAGCCCAATCTAAGATAACTTTAGAGTCTCCCGGAATCTTGATGTGAGAGATACCTCTGTTCAACACTACCCATAGAATTCCCCACAGAGCAATCAATTCAAATTTCATATTACTGTCCATGCCAATGCCCAGTTTCGTAAGGATCTTGTGATTTGGTTTTATGAATAAAATCATTCCAGCACCACATAAATTCTGCTTAGTTGCCCCGTCGAAAAATCCAAAAGAGACCTCAAAGTTTATGACAGGGAACAAAGTGTTTTAGACATGATTCGTTTTTTGAAGAAGAAGGACACTCAACCATGTCTGAAATAATTCTCCTGCAGACAACGAAAATGGAGGGAGAAGCATAATTGAAGATCACATTATTCCTACATTTCCAAGTCTCCCAGATGGAAAAAAGTGGTAAAGTTTTGATTTGTTGTTCGCTCTGAAACCAATTAAAAAGACAGTCATCCAAACTAACTCCGTACCAATCCTCATAGAACCTCAACATCCTTTGTAATTCAAACCAGAGCTTTAGAAAGAACGGGCAGTGAACAAACAAATGAGTGATATCCTCTGCAGCAGCCTTACACAACATACACATGTTAGGGTCATTAAAACCCCTCTTCAACAAGTTTAACCAGGTGAGGATTTTATTTTCAAAGCACAACCACATAAAACATCTGACTTTTGTAGGGATAATCCAAGACCAAATGGACTTGTGCTACCATTTGCAGGTAGAAACCTCATTCTTCAATCAAATGTAGTCATAAACCTTTTTAACAGAGAGTATACCATCTGATCCAGTTCAATCCCACACAAGTCTGTCCAATTCATTGTTGAGGGATATGCCAACAATATCAAGATTTTTGGTATATAGATCCCATTCCTTCGCAAGGTCCCCCATAATGCCTAGTTCAACAGTAGATAACCAGTGAGGGTTATCTCCATCTTTATATACCTGCGACAAGACAACAAACTAATTTCTGTGCAGCCAGTCTAACAACCTAAGAGATAACCTGTAGTTTTCCGACGCCCCCACATAAGGATCAATGCCAATGTGAACCCTCACACCATTTCCAATATGCTAGCTCAGTAGCTTACTGATAGAAGGCAGTGTTGATATAATGGTACGCCAAATAAGAGAAGAATTCCTAATACTAGTTTTAGGGTTTCTTAACCAGAGAGCAATAGGAACAGATTTGAGGTATTTAATTATGATAATATTGCTCCATAAACCATTGTCTGTCAGAGCTCACCACAGGCTTTTTGCTTCCATTGCATCACTGAAACAATTAAGATGTAAAAGTCCCCAGCCACCGAGCTTCTTTGGCCAGGCCAATTGCTCCCATCTAACCAGATGAAATTTGTTCTCCGTTAGCTTACCTACCCAAATGAAATGGTAGATCTTTTAACGGATAGAATTCATTACAAACACAGGAAACTTCATAAGACCAAGCCAATATGTGGAGAGACTCGTAAGTACAGCTTTTGCCAACACAAACCTTCATCCAATAAAAGCCATCGAAAAGCCCAATTGTTTATCCTCCTATATGTCTACAAATTAATCTTTCAAAAATATTTGTCTAAATATTAAAATTCGTTGAACTTCTTAGTAATACGTGCATTGTTTTTTTGTGCCCACACTTCATTATATTAGCTACGATTTTGTTTCTCAATGGTGCTCTCTTCTCTTAATGGAAAAAGTAATATGAAACTGTAAGTTGTTTTTGTGCCCACACTTCATTATATTAGCTATATAAAAGTTTAGATTTTGTTTCTCAATGATGCATTCTTTTCTTAGGGAAAAGTAATATAAAAGGGTACATTATTAATGCATGGGTATAGCTATCGATTGATCATGTTGACTTTTTAAAATATTTTTAACTTAATGCCAATTAAGTCTGTTAATTTTTTTTATAAAATTTTGGTATTAAAACGATTTTTTTAAATTAAAATATTTTAAAGTTTTTTAAATTACATTGTTTATTTTTGTGATAGTGTAGTACATAGATATGACTAATTTATCATGCTGTGCAAAATAATTATTAAATTTAAAAAATAATAAAAATTAAAAAAACCCTTGCTATGTAGAAATAGTCATTAATGAACTAATATATATGACATTTAATATCATAGAAAATCGTGGCATGGGTGATATGATTGATCCATTCATCGTGCCATTTGTCTAACAACATGAGAGTCTAGTTGTCATAATAGTCATTTCTTAACCCTTAACCATCTCCTCCAAACCTCTCACCTTCAGACAAATCCTCCTATAGATCTTCTATCACGTCCCTCTGGCCTCGTTTGTGTTCCAAGGACAACTTCTGCAACCATTTGGATTGCTCCAACTTCCCTTGCAACAAATGAAACGAAAAATAAAAATCAATGAGATCCATCTAAATAAATACCTCTTCCCACAAATTTCCCAAGATCGCAAAAGAGCGAAACTTCTTCTTCTTGTGGCTGATGTGACATATTCTCCAGCAAAGATTCTCAAGCCTGGTGCTATGCTCCTCCAGGTTTTTGGTCGCGGTAACCTACAACGATCTAGTATCATTCCACAAAATGCAGGAAGAAATACAAAAAATCGAATGAATTTCAACAGATCTGAAAAACGAAAAGATTAATTGGGCAGGAGGCGACTTTCACCTACAAGTGGTGAAGATTTGTCTCATTGATACCATTGACGAACTCGTCAATAAAATATCTGGCAAGGTTGAATGTGTTAAGGTTAACCTTGACTTATGAATGAGCAAGGTAGAAAGTGGTTTCAGGCACATGGTTTAGTATCACGTGGTTTCTTGCTAGTTATATTTGCATGTATAGAATCTTATTTATAGGGTTGTAATCCTCCATTGTAAGGTGCCAATGTGAGCATGAGAGATACTCTTGACGGCCTTGGCCTAGTTTAGCCAAGGACCAATAATAGATCTATTATTGATGGTTGGTTTTTCCCTACGAGGTTTTCCAAGATAAATATGGTGTTGCTATTGTGTTTGATTTCATTTGTCTATTTTATTTATCTCATATTTTTATTATAACAGTGGTATCAGAGCCTAGTATGATGTATTGCTATTGCTTATGAAAAGTAGATATGATTTCCTGCAGGTGCATGATGGGAGATGGCAGATCTATTGCTTGGACATTTGAATCCATAAGGATAAATTGCATATCTGGTTAAAGTGTAGATATGTTGGTTCCACAATTGAATTTGTTGCTGCATAGAAGAAACACTAGCAGCTTGAGCGACTTGCATCCAGCGAAGGGCGTGAAGGAGCGGAATATAAAATACAGGCCTATGAAGATGAGATATCCGACATGGTTGTGCTCATGCAAGTTTGTAAAAAGTGCAAAGATCCGCATAGGGACTCACTCCTGCTGCCAAAGGAAGTCGAGAAACCATGGTGTTGTAGCAAGAGAACAACTGCCCACCAGTAGAGAGTTTGTGTTGCATATGTGAGTTGTTTTAAGGTCATTCAAAAGGTGTTTTATTTCATATTGAGGAGGAATCCAATGGTGAAAAGAACCACAGGTGTTGCCAATGGTCCATTGTGGTTGAAGCTAAAAGTAGTCAAAGGGATTGAGATCTGTGAAAGATGAATCTGTTGTTAAAAGTGCAGATCTTGAGATCAAATTATTTATGTTTCTGCTATCATATTTATATATGGAACTTAAAAGTTGAAAGCGCTGGTGAATATTGCTTTCATTTGTATGAAGAGTGTTGTCCGTTGAATGAAGCCACTGCCACGCTCATTGATCAAAATTGAACCATTCCTAGCCCTTCCAAGGGGTTCAAACCCTTCCTAAAAGGGTAATATAAAAATGATCCTTAAAAAAAGATGCAAATTTTTTAAATCACTTGTCATTTGTGAAGGATAACAAAATTTATAAAAGTTCGAAAGAAGGGTCACATTTTCAACAACCCGTCAATTTCTTCACGGAAAATTCTTGGTTTCTCAATGAATATTGTACCTCTATATTATAAGAGGATGCATGTGAAATGTAAACATAAAATTTAGAGTTCATCTTCCAATGCTTTCCTTTTGCATAGAAATACAAAAATAATTTGTATTCGTTTTGGCTCCCATCTATTTATTAATGTAGTTTACCACTCCAAAACATTAAATTCAGCACATAGCTCACCCCTATATAATCCTACCAGCATATCACTTAATAAAAGCTTCCCAAAGAAGCTTGGACACCTTGTCTTTCTAAATCTTCACTTGAATTCATGGGTTACGAGCATTATTGATCATTGTCGATATGTGAATTGACATCACATTTTGTTTCCATACTTAATCTTTTGAGATCGTACAATCACCATAATTTCATTATCTTTGTTATATTTTCCTCCCCTTTTGGTTTTGTAAAATATTAACACAATTACTAGTCACACATTATGGGTGTAAATTATAATGGCATTGGGGATTTATTAGTAAGATTAATTGCAAATGTGTGGCTTAATGACAATTTTGAAAAGCAAACAATAAGCATTGAATGAACCTAAAAATGTGAGCATCTTTTTTTTTCATGTTTACATATTCATCTCAGTAAAAACACCTAACATGTTGATTTATAGTCATTTTATTGTATTGGTATTGCTATGTGTTTTTGTGTTAAAATTTATGATATGGTTACAATGTTGATATCTAATATTTGCTTATTAAATGACCAAATTATTGGGCATTTGTATCACTTAGTTTGCAATTAATGGAATTCCCATTATTACAATAGATATTTAAAGGGAAACATATAACTAATAATTAAATACATATCTCTCAGCAATCCACAAAACTTGAGGAAGTTTGGTCAGCTTTGTCATAAAGATAATGCATAGATTTTTCTTTATTTTTCAAAAAACTATATATCTTCTCAATTAAGTTTAGATATAAACTTGTACAAAACGGGCATTGTTAACTACACAAACCTAAAATATGGATTATAGCATTCAAAACATGATTTGTTAATTTAATTTTCTACATCATCAAATCCTTTCTTCTCTATTCTCCTAAATAGTGATTCCCCTTTTCCTCACTCTATCTATATTTATCTATCACACTCTTTCTCTTTCTTATTGTTTTGTTATAGCTCAACTTTAACATTAGTGTGAATACTTTACATGTAAAATATTTTGAGAACTCCCCATAACTTCTTTCCCTCTACCCATCTTAAACTCAATGTCAAAAAGGCATATCCTTTTTGACATTATTGATTGGAACAACATTTTTTATGCATGTGTGGGATTCCTAGGAAAGTTATCCAAAAGGTAGTGTAATTCTTGCTATAACCAAACTTATGCATTATGGATTATGCTTTAATTGTTCCCACTCTTGCACACAATTTTGCATGGTTTGATTATAAGGTATATATGTTATTGTTTTTTATTGAAATTAAAACATATGTATCTAGTGGTCAATCGATTATAGACATAGTAAACAATAAACACTGTAAATAATTTGAAAATAAATATTTTATTTAGAATATTTCTTCTTGAAGTATATACGTAACTTATTCTTGTCAATTAAAATACAATATTTTTCAACTTTTCATCACAGAAAGGTTGGATGGATGTTTACCCTTCAACATGAAATTAAGAATATCCCTTCAATTTTGATCACTGGACCACTCTATAAAAGCCTGATCACTGGACCACTCTATAAAAGCTTGTCATCAAGGCGTTCGTGTAAGTAAGGAAACCGATGGAGAATACAAGCCATTAAAGAAAAGATCGTTGTCTGATCACTACTTTTTTTTAATTGTTGATAGCTCACAAATGTTAACATACTACTTAACTGAAACCCAAATAGCTGAGCCGGATTCATTGTGGAAGAAAAGGTATATTCTGCATTAAAAAGATCAGTGGTGTGAAAAAGATAAAGACGTGGAGAATCTCAAGTATCTACTCCAGAAAACGAACCAAGGTAAAGTTTAAAATTGTTGAATACGTCATATTAAGAAATGAAGATGTGGATATATGTTCGAAATTGTTTTAATGAAATCATGTGAAAAGTGAATATGGTATTTAAAAAAGAGATGGTATTTCACATCCAAAAGAAGAAAAAAAAATTGGTTGATTATAATTGCCATCCCAAAAGGGGGAATATTTAAGTAAAAGTTATTTTTATGAGCATGGATGAATTATGGTTAAAGGTAGTTGGTAAAAAAATAAAAAAAATAATAATTTGATTTTTTCAAAGGAGTAGCAATTAGTTAATGTAGTGAAAAGCCAGTGGTGTAATGAAGCGTGTAATCATTGGTTGAAGTAATTTGCCAGAAAAATATTGAATGTCTTTGTACTTAAGTTTAAATTATTGAGCATGTGCTGTAAGGGATGTATGTTCGGTGGTACCCGACACCCTAACAATTTTTTGTTCTTAATTAATGTTTGATTTTTCCGAGTGTTTAGAAGCACATGTCTCTCTTATGTTTAGAAGAAGATGTGGCATCAAGTTGTGGAATGAATCATTTGGGTAGGTAGGAGGGTGGAAAGTGTACTCGTAACCTAGCTTGATGTGGAATCAGAGAGGATGAGTCTTCGATTAAAGGGGGAATGTGAGATGGATTTTTCTTAGAGTGTTGGGACCGGGTTATGCTCAAGGAAGAGTCTAATGTATTGATGAACCATGTAGGAGAAAAGGATTCCTAGAGAAATGGCGGTTACAGCGGCTAAGAACCCATGTATTCCGATAGATGGATTCCTTTTTATATGGACATCAATGATGAATTGTTTGCAGGTACAAAAAGCTTGTGGAAGTGCAGCACATGAAGGGCAAGTCAAAGCAAGAGAAATGAGAGTTGAAAGAAGCAATGGTTATCCTAGAGGATTTTGGATGTAATAGCAAAGAAAAAAATAAAGAGAGAACGGAGATGACAACAATTCTCCAAGTCAAATTTAAAGTGAGGATTGTTAAGATTAACCTTGACTCGGGAATGAGTTAGGTAGAAAGTGGTTTCAGGCACATGGTTTTAATAGCCCTTCATTTCTTGCTAATTATATTTACATGTAAAGAACCCTATTTATAAGATTGTGTTATTTATAAGGTTGTGTTTGTTGTTATTTGTTTTATTCTCTAGCATATTTTTAATCCTAACTGAATGCTCACAATGGCAAAATCACAGTGATACCGTTCTTGCCTGAAGAGTCCTTATGACAATTGTAGTCATCCTCATCGTTGGTTCCTCCTCCATCGAGAATGGCCTCCAAGTACCCATTCATCAACTCGTTGGCCGCCATTCCCAATAACCAAAGGCAAGGCAGAGCTAATGCTTTCCCCATAAATTTAATAAACGATCTCAATGAAGTGGCTACCTCAAAACTAGAATGGAAGACATGCATAAATCTATTTCAAAAGCCCATAATATAGCTCTAACACATACCTGTCAAACTCTTAGGCTCTCTTAGAGCTGGGCATTCAAAATTCCATACCAGATTATTATATCTTTGGACATCATGCATACCAGATTATTATATCTTTGGACATCATGCTAAACAAGAGGATTTCTATTTTTGAAGATGATTATATTTCAATTTTTTTTTCCTTAAAAACCAATATCAACATAACAATACTCTTGACATAAATTAATTAGCTATAAATACATGTTAAGAGTCACGCAACCCAATTACAAATAAACAAATTGAGCAACATTCTTGTATTATCCGTTAAGAAAAACTTGAATTGACTTTTTTACAAGGCCAAATAAAAAGTACGGAAAAAAATCAAACTAGAAAAAACTAAAAACAAGTTTTGTGTATTTGCATTTTCAAAAAAGTTTATAATTAAAAGGTTTGGGTGTTTATAAATTTGATCGATTTCACTTAAATAAATATAAAAGTTGTACAGAGTTTGGAATGCTCAATACCAATAAAAAAATAAAAATACGTATATGTTAATATTTGATAATTTGGTAAATGAGATAAGGTTATAATTTTTTTTTCTTTATTTTAATTATAAAACTTGAAAGTTGTAAATATGTTTGGAATTGACTTTTTAAATATTTATAGTGATTCAATGGTTATTGTACAAACGGTAAGAAATTTAAATCAATTGAAGGTGGTACATTTCTCACACTGGTGCAAGAGGATTGAAGACTTAATATATTCCTTTTATGATTGATTTATTAATCATATTTATAGGGTTCATGTGCTCTCTAAAGAAACTTTAGATGGAGAAGACAACTGATTCGCTAAGTTTATTCGGTATAGGGTTAAGGTTACTATGGTTCCGTAGATATCGAAGTATAGTTAAATGTATGGCAGTTTTAGATGGAGAAGACAACTGATTCACTTGGGAAGAATGGACTGAGGGGGCCTTGACACACTCTAGTTTTTTTTTCTCAATGAGAACTTTGCTTGATGATATGACTGAACAATGTTAAAATTAGTTTGAGATGATGCACACTGTTTGATGATGTTTGGGCATCTTTTTGTTTTGGACTAATATGTCTTATGGACTGTAAAGCCTATGACTGTCATTGTTTGTAGATTCTTAAGGTTGAGAAGATAGGGCCTTATGAACTGGAGATTTACTTTTTTATTCAAAGTAATAGTAAAAGTACAGTTTTTTCTTCTTGAAAAGAAAAAAAAAATAATAAATTTTTTTATAAAAATAAATGTAAATAAGTTTATTGATTTTTTTATTTCAATTATAAAACTTAAAATAATAAATATAGTAATTTTTTTTATAAAAAGAAATTAAATAAATTTATTAATAAAATTAAAAAGTAATAAAACTACATTTTCAAATGTAACTCATAGAATTATATGATAACTTATGGAATTTTAGATAATAACTCCAACTCCAACATTAACATAAATGCCAATGAAAAGCTTTTATTACATTCATTGTTTTTGTATGTGTAAAAAAATAGACGCCCAAACTTCTTTATATATTTTTCTCTTTATTTTATCATATTCAAATAAACAAAATCAATTTAATTCAAAGGAATAGGGACTTGCTGCGTTGCAATTATTTCTCAAATTTTTAAAGTAAGCAAAGAAAAGTCAATATGGATTTATCCTTCAAAAAGTGAAAAAAAATTAAGATGGAGAGATAAGATTATGACGAGTAACAACCAAGCTTAAAGGTTTCAATTTTTTTTCGAACGCAAACATCTCAATATTACATTTCTTTAATGCAAAAATAATTTTAAAAAAAATCATTCTTTTTAAACCCCAAAAACATGTGCAATGAATCTAAGACATCAAATTAAAAAGTTAGACTTCGATTTATCCTCCCTGCGGTGATAATTCCTTTAATATTAATAACAATCGCACCCATAAGAAGCTAATATATTTTGTTTCTTTACTGCATGCGTTGCACTCTAAAAGGACAGACGTCAATTCACCATCAATTTGGCAGAAATTTTTGTTTCAATATTAATCTCGCCATTAATTTGGCAGGTACATATTGGTTCCATACCTTGGTGTTCAATAAGCATCTCATAGTAACGCATTTATTGCTCCTACAGGAATACATCCAACAGTCAAATCAATTGTTCATAATCTCCAGCATTAACATTAAATGTGCTGCTATCCGAAACTTATTTAACACACCATACATACCTTTCCATGAAAACGCACATTTATACCTTACCTTACCTTACCTATACATTTCCATGAAAACGCACATTTATACCTGACCTGACCTGACCTGACCTGTAGGGATTTTTAATAGAGAAAATTAACTTTCGTATGAAAGTAACTAAATTCGATCTCTCTCGTTTGTGTTGAAAAGCTAAAGACTTGGATTGTTGAAAGGGTTTCTATAAATACAAAATGTTTAAGAAAATATACTTTCCCAAAACAAAATTAGAGGGCTACGAAATCCAATACCAGAAATTCGTCCATGCAACTTTCATAGCGTTCAATCATGTCGAACATCGCTTCCATTGCTAACAAATTCAGAGGAAGGGCACTGCATTCAATACCAAATATTGAAGTTGGAAAAGGATGTGATGAAGAGGAAGAGGAACCTTGTGGTCGCCAATCTAGAGGCAACAAAGCCAAGTAGATAGGATAGAGTTAGTATACTTTTATCTGCATCTCAAATGTATGCAAATCCTGAATTTTACTGTTGCAGAGATTATTATGTTGAAATACTAGCATGATCATAATTGAGAAAAGTGAGTAATTATTACTTACTTGTCTCAACCGAAGGAAGAGGTTCGATGGCAGTTTTGTGCTCACCACCATTGTTAGCTCCTGCTTCTTGCCCATCGACGTTGACAATTTTTCCTTCAGAGCAGTGAGCAGTGAGGGTGTCTAGCAATGCCCATAGGTTTCCATTGTCATCATCTTAAAACAAACCACCAAATCTTTGATTTATCACAATGAAATTTAGTTATGATTTTTTTACTCTCGAAGGAACGACATGGGGCATAAGAAGAATTATTTCACACGTGACTTAGAGCCTGCAATTATTGTCCATGCATTGAAGATGTGGAGAAACTATCTCACGATAGGAAGTTTGAGTTAAGAACAAATCACAATGGTTTGAAGTGCTGGTTTGAAAATAATGCTTTGAATGTCAGGAAGACAAGATGGTTATAATTTCTTTAAGAGTTTGATTTTGATATCAAACATATTAAGGGAAAAGAGAACATGGTTGTTGATGCAATTGGTAGAAGAGTACATGCAATGCATGTGATCCACGAAGATCATCATACGAAGAGCTCTCCAAGAGCTTTCCAATGATGTTCGTTTCACCCCAATCCAACTTCGTATGCAAAAGCTATGGCGGATGGAAGTTGAAGAAATCCAGGTACAGTGTTGACACATGGACCAATCACATCTTGACATGCGGTCCAATTCAAACCTAACAAGTGGCAAAGTTGAGCTCCAATTCCGTGGGAAGTGGCATCATGTGGCAAGATGAAAAGGTGTGAATTTATTTAAAGTTTTAGTATTTTAAATATTAGAAAAAATGAATGAATTAAATAGTATCATAATTATATGGTAACACACCACCTAAATACTTGGAAATCATATCCAAGAATTTAGGGATGGTTTAAGATATTTCCAAAAAGAGGCAATAAATCCCATGGAGTAAGATATGGTAAAAAGGGAACGAATCCCATGAGCATATAATGGGAAAAACCATTTCCTAAACTTTAGGAAAGTGGTTAATACATTTCCACAAATTTATCATATGTCACCATACAACGGTGTTTGGATTTATGCCAAAAAGCAGGGCACGTCTTCATTAGACTCCTTTGGATCCAAACAACAAGTCAGTACATTTATATTATATGGTTTTTAGTGCCATGTATTTTGGGTTTATGACATATTTTGTTTCCAAATATGTATTATATGGTTAGAGAACAATATCTTTTAATTTGGGAAAATCATATTGTAAGTGGAGTTTGGTTATAAACCCTTTGGTATAGGGTGTTTTTCCATGGGGATGGGAGAGGTCTTTTGGAGAAGAATTCTTGGTGGAAGTTGTGTGAAGTTTATGTATTCTTATTAGAGTGGGAGAACTCTTGAAGGAGATCGTTGAAGCTTCTTTGGAAATATTTCCAAGGCCAGTCATTATACTTGGTGAAAGATCGTATTCTGGTGCATCCATCATTTTGACCATATAATAAGATCGGTTTTCATTGGAGAACGAGCCTGGAGGCATAGTCCCTTTGTGGACGAAATTCGTTATCATGTCTGGTGCAATTATTTTATGTGTCTTTTATTCATGTGTATGCTTTATTTATTTATGTTGCACATAAGCTTTATTTATTCTCTTTTATACAATCCATGGATTGTCATCGATCAAAAGATCATGGATCAACATGCTACAATCGTTAGCATGTGTAAATCATATTTAAAAACCAAAATTATTTAGTTTGTCATATCGTATGAATATTACCTTGAGTAAAAGAAGGATTGCAACATGAAAATGTATAGCAAAAATATGAAGGTATAGGTATGATTGACTTCTTATGCATAAAAATAGAGTTTATGCTCATAATTCTGTTGAATTAAGGAAATTGATAATGAATGAGATGTATAATGTTCCATATGCATAACACCTTGGATACCAAAAGACAATTACAACAATAAGAAGTCAATACTTTTGGCTAGGAAAGAAGAAATACATTGTTGAGTATATAGCTAGATGCATGGAATTTCAGAAGGTAAAAGTGGAGCATAGACACCCAACATATTTGCTACATCCACTTCCAATACCAGAGTGGAAATGAGATGTGGTGACCATTGATTTCATCACTAAGTCACGCAAGTCAATGAAGCAACATGATTCCATCATGGTAGTGGTGGACAAGTTAATGAAGGTTGCTCACTTTAGGGTGAATCCATGGACATGGGTAACAATTTTTGGCCAAAAGTGACAGTGAAAATTCGATTTTTTACTCATTTATTAAATTGAAGCTCTCAAAACTCATATATGCTTTGTAAATTCCGACATGTAACAAAAAAACAAATTGTCGGGAATTATGTTGTCTTTCCACCTATATATATTTTTAAAGATAACAATATTTTTTAATATGTCAAAATTGCATTTAATGATATGTTTGTTCTTGTAAATTTCAAGAAAAGTTAGCAAGTGGCTTGTGTGCACGTAAAAAAATTTAGTGATAAATGCATAATTTATGAAAAAAAATATATGAACATTTTCTACACAGAATGCATTAACACATAGTTTTTAAAATTTATTTTGGAAATTTATTTTTTTTAATTAATTTTCAAAATTGACCATTGAAAATTTTATTCGCATTTTGTACACGTGTGCACATAAACTTTTTTTTACTGGTTACAAAAATAGAAAAAACAAAAAATATCCTTTTGAAGACATCGTTGATTTGGGGCATATATTTTTTTGAAATGTTTTGGTTGTGTACTTTTTATGTTGTTGATTTGAAGTTGTGGACATGGTTTTTAAGTGAAAGTTTGAAAAGAAAATTTAAAAAAAAATTATCATATGAACTCAAAAACCTGTAAATTATATGCCAATGGATAAGCGATTCATTGACGAATCCATTGGTATGAATTTTGACACCTAAGGTACATACCAAGGCAGGGTTTAGGTCTGGCAAAGATGTCGGTAAAATAAAATTTGTAGAAATGGGGGCTAAAAGTTTGTTTTTAAAGTCCTCGATTGAGCTATGAGCTCGATGGAGGTTTGTAAAATCCTCGATCGAGCGTTTACGCACATTTTTAAATACCTCGATCAAGCGTTTATGTGCGGTTAGGTAGAAGCTCAATCGAGCTAGAATCTTGATCGAGCTTGTAGCTCAATCAGGCTTTTAAAAACTTAGATTAAAAAAAATGGATGCCCATATCTATGTGGACACACGAAAAAAAATTAATCTAAGTTTTTAAAACCTCATATGGATTAGGTATTATTGGCTTGTATCACAAGGTATATATTCCAACTATTAACTATGTGAGTTCCCTTGTAAATTAACAAATTTGTTATTGTATATTATATTTAAAACTTTCATCGGATCGAGATCTTCAAATTCAACTAAAATCAAACATAGAATTATAATATAATTAAATTTAGTAAAACATAATTTCAACAAGAAAATGATACTTGTGGGTAATAGTAAATACCTTGAAGAAGAATAAGGTAAAATCATTAGGACCGCCACTTCCTCTAAATTTTATACGTGTGGATATGGGTCATGGAATAATTAGAGTTATAGATGTGACTGAAATCATGAAAAATGGGTATAAGGGACCCTTCTCCATATTTTCATGATTTCAGTCACATCTATAAACATCAATCACTCATCTATTATATCTATAACCCCTCTCTACTAGTGTGGTGAAATAAGCCATGGTCTGTTGTTGTTTTATACATATAAATGTTGCAAATGCTCGATTGAACTTTCTAAGAGATTGAGCTTTCTAAAACCATTAATCGAGCTCCTAATCTCAATTGAGCTTTAGAAATGCAATGGATCGATCAATGTATTAACATTCGATTGTGGGTTAATAAAACCATCGATTTAGCTATTTAGATCAATCGAGGGTTTTATTAACCCTCAATCAAGCATCTTAAAATAACTTGATCGAGCGCTTATTTAAACCCTTGATCGAGTTTTTGAAAGCTCGATCGAGGGATTGAAAAAAGCTCAATCGAGGTCAATTTTTAACATAATCTCGCCCTCCGCTTGCCAAAAAGTGTTACCCATCTTCATGTGAACACCCTTTATTCCAATCAAGTCAATGCATAAGGCAACTAACATAAAATAGATCTATATGAAGGAGATCACTATATTGCATCGATATCGAAAGCCATTGTCTTAAATGGAAATCAAAAGTTCACATCAAACTTTTGGAAGGGATTGTTTAAAGGATTTGGGACAAATCTGAATATGAGTACCGCATATCACCCACAGATAGATGGGAATACTGAAAGAAAGAATCGATTTATTGTGGATATGTTGAAATTGTATTTGATGGACCAACCATATAAATGGGAAGATTATTTATACTAGGTGGAATTTTCATACAACAATGGATATCATGCTTCTTTGAAGATGAGTCTGTTCTAAGCCTTGTGCGGTAAAAAGTAAAATAATCCATCCAGCTGGTACAATCCAACAAACATAATAGTAATTGGGCCATAATTGCTTAAGGAGATGGAAGAATAGATTGTAAAGTCAAGCAAAATTTGAAGACGACATAGGACATACAAAACAATTATGTGGATAGGGGAAAAGCATTAAGAGAATTCAGATTTGGTGAACATGTGTATTTGAAAGTTAGGTCAAAGAAGAGTTCATTGAAACTCAAGATTTGTCCTAGGCTAGCACCCAAATATTGAGGCCCGTTTGAAATATTAGTTGGGATAGGGCCTGATGCATATGAGATTGCATTTCCTGCTTGCATAAATGTGCATAATGTATTTTATGTGTCTCTATTGAAGAAGTATATACCTGAACCTAAACTTATTACTAATTGGGTTGTGATTCAGGTGGAACCAAGTGGAGTTATTATTGTGCAACCAATACACATCCTTGATAGGAAGGTTATTTTTCTCAAGAACAGATCCATAGGGTAGGTAAAGGTCTAATGGACACATTACAACCCTAAAGAAGCAACATGGGAATTGTAGGATGTGATGCAGGAGGCATACTTGCAGTTATTTTGAAATATTTTGTTGTAAACTTTTGTACATGTACATAATGCTAATATGCACTGAGGATGGTGCATAAATTAAGGGGGAAGGGAATGTAACACCATGTTTCTGACCCCAAGATGTGAATATGTATAGATATTAGATTTATATGGTCTAGGAGACCATGGACATTGTAAATTTTGTACATACTTGTTGATATAAAAATCCCTAACAACTACAAGTCAAGAAGGATGAAGAAGAGACAAGGGGATATGATTCCACAAGTGGATGAAGTGAGAGGGGCTAAAAGGGGATGAACCTAGTTGACTTTAACCGATTCCTTAGCCTTCATTAACCTTTTTAACCCAAATTCCTTAACCATAGTTTAAGTGTCACTTTGATTAAGCATGGGATTAATTATCTTAATATGGGATTAAGAGAGGAAAAGTGGCCACTTTTGGGAAAGCTACGTGACAAGAAAAAATCATGCATATATCTTGTTAGGAATCATTCATCCCATCATTCAATCAGTTAAGGAGATCCTAATGTTAACTATTCTAGAGAGGAAAACCCGAGTTCTATACTTTTTGACACGGAGTACCTTGTAAATAGGTGCAAATGGGGTTGGCGCCCATGTGAGAGATACCTAACCTATAGCTAGACTGCATGGGACCCTGACATGAGTAATTCATATTCGATTTGTGTTGGAGCACTGGAATGGGATTGGGACAGCCTGGGGTACTAGGGATAATATGAGGGGGGGGCATCCCTAGTGTTGTGTAGGCTGATGGGGAATGAGTGAAAGGGTGGGGACAATCGTGGAGGGGGATTATGTACATTTGGGTAGTGTGAGTGTGTTTGAGTAAAGAGATTTGGAACTCACCCATTGTGAACTGATAGCCCCAACTCGAACATGGCCTCTATGAGATAAAGAGTGAATTTGATAAAGTGCCTACAACTAGGAATGATGTCCTTCACTTGCAATTGATTAGAGTACATTTACCATAATTATAAGTACCAAATGGACTTTGAATTACATGACTATAGTTCTGTTAATAATTTATTTAATTTGTTGCTTATGGAAATGTATGTGTACATGGATTTATTGGCCATTTTATGTATGAATTCATGATAGGAATGCATGCTTACTATAGAATGTGTAATTTAGATGAATTATGGATATCGAATTACTTCCACTCTAAACAATTGCGTAGAAAATCCATGGAATTTGGAATAATGATTCACAATTTAAAGGTTTATAAGAAATATCGAGTGCCCCATCACCTTGAAAATGTTATGGAGGTGGTTGAGTATGTTATAGATTCGCTCTATCCTTCCCCATGATTCTTTATAGATGTTGCAACCCCAAAATTATTATTTCTCGACCAGTTTTGATCCACCACCTGGGATCATCATCAGGAGGTTCGATGCTCAATTATATTAGAGATCCATGTAAGATATTAATATGTCAATTACAAGATTAAACCATATAAGTTGGATCAATTATTTAATGTTATTTAATTGATGAATAATAGGTTTCCATCTATCTTTCATTTTAAGTCCATCATCCCTATGAAAGTTGTTATGATTAAGTTCAATTTCAAGGGCCTCACAAAGCTTCCTTTTTCCATAGTGGTCAATCTTCGCTGTGATATTAGCTTTATTGATGAGATCGAGATGGTGAGTATCTTGAGAATGCTTTGCTAAGGCCATCTTTTTAACACAATTATGTTTGATTCCAACGCAATGTTATTTTAGTCTTTAAGAATGACGAGAGTCTCAAATCAGACTATCTTCTTATCCCAAATCCAAAGGTCTATTGATTTACAATTGTTTTCAAGTCCATGATACACTCTATGCTCTCCATTTATCAATTCTATAGTTCTAGTTAATATTGTGATGAAGATCAATTATGATATTAATTGTATGAATTCACTTATGTAGGGTTCCAGCCCTAATTTTTATATTTATAATTAATACAATCTATTATTTTACTGTTTCATACTATGCCAATGTTTTAACTTCTAATTTCATGTTTAGTTTTCTAGTTTTGGTTAGTGTAAAAACCTATAAAAATATCATTTACATGTTGGTAAATAAGTGTGCTATTTCACTCTGTAATGATGTATTGTTTCACTATTTCTAACATTTTTTGTTTGTGCAGGTGTAACAACATATAATATTTCTTAACTGGAAGTAATAATTAGATAGAGGTAGAAATGGTAAAATATACTTGTAGGATAAGTACCTGTTAGTTAGCTAGTAGATTCCCCCTTTCTGTTGCTGCTCCCTTTTGTTTCCTGCTTGCTGTATGCCCTGCAACAAAGCCTTCCCCCAAATCTTATGAAACTCAACCATCGCAAACAAGTATGCCACCCTGCCAACTGGCGAGGTCTCGATGACCACCCAACTCCAAAGGTACCCCTTTGGACCCCCGATCCCAAACCGAGTACAAGCCAACCTGTTATATCCCTTCACAAAATCTCTAACAAGAACCCCCTTCTCCTCTGCTATCTCTACTCTATAATTTTCTCAAAATAACCTAAGGTCAATATGATCTCCCTTCCTCCTCACTTCTCCCCCTTATCCCATGTTTTGCCGACTCTTCTCCTCCACCATTAATACCCCTATCTCTAACATAAATGTTTCCCCAATCCCAAGTCCTCCTCGAGTCCCTCATTTGACTTAAAGCATTCACTTAAACATTATTTTATTGTGTAAATAAATGTTTGGGTGGGTTCACTTACCCAACACAAATGTTTCACTTTACACGTTCAACCACATTAAATTTCTAATTTACATTCCCGGCTTTGTAAATTCAAGTTTCTCAATTATAACTAATCAATCATTTTTAATTTAACTAACTCAATATAATTCAACATTTGTTTCTTATTCAAAGTACAATTTTTAATTAATAATAAATGTTATATTATTTTTATAATAAATTTTGGGGTTGGGGTTGGTTCACCCACCAACCATAAGAGTTTTAAACTTACACGCTTCACCAATTCAATTAATAAGCAATAATTGTCAAATGATTAATTACTATTAACCTAATCATTTAATTAATGATTTCTAATATTTCTAATATGCTAATTCCCTCTAATTATAAATTCAACTAATTCAATTTATCAATTATTAATAATAATCCTATCCATGTGACTCATATCATTATCAATGTGTAATTATATTAATTAAATAAAATTAACTAAGATTTCAATCGACTCATTTACCTAGTTCCATAGTAATTACACCTTAGTTTGTAATTAAACTAAATAACAATCATTACCAAAGGTAAGCATAGTCTCATTAAAATTAATTAACATCATTAACACATAATTAATTTAAGGGATCAGGTTACTATTAACTTATTTAACATTATAATTACATTTTAACATTTCAACCCTTAGTACTGGCTAATTAAACTCATTAACAATCAATCAAGCGTTCTAATCAATTGCATTAGTCACTACCTAGGTTAACCATAGTTCGTTTACTAATCGACACTATTAATCATTAATTGACCATAATAATCATTAATCAACTTTTCTAACATTAATCTACAAAATTAATCATTATTATTCAATATTATTATTTCATGCAATTTATAAATATGTAGGCGAGTTACGTAAGCGTAGCTACTGCTTACACACCTCGCGTAAGTACACTAACAATAATAATTCACACACATCAATCATAATCACGAAACTTATTGTTTACTTACACATGTTTTAACATAGTTTGCAAGGTGTCGTCTTTTACCTAACTGCATTTTATTAAGTTACGATAATTCATACATTACCGAGTTACGACACATAATCAATCAAGGTCTTTTTCCCGCACACACAGTTAGATCTTGTTTCCATCCCGACCTCTAGCTACACCTTTCTACCTACATCATCTACTTAATCTCGACTATATTCCACATCCTATCCTGTCCTCTGCTGGACTACCATGAAGTGTCAAGCCATGGCCGGCTCCAGCTAGAACCCGTAAGTGGAAGTGTCGACTACATCGACCAAGCTTCCCCAGCAGGAAATCACCAGTCATCATCACACACCTTGGGGAGCGCATCATAGCACAACCCTCCCATGACTCTGGGTTTCGGGGATAAACGGTGGGTAAAGCCTCCACCCCCCTAATAGAACAAGGGACTATGTCTACCCGACATAATAACAGCGTTGCACTTGTACTCGATCTGTCATCGTATAACCAATATGGGAGGTTGAGTTTCTTGAAACCCCACCCCACCCATGTCATAATATACATCATAATAATCATGCGTAAGTAAATAATGCATCACTCGCATATCATTTATCTATCGAAGTCCATGTCCTCAAGGCTCTCCCACCTCGTAGGATCCAGCTATCACTTATATGTTTCAACCTGTAAGTCAGTCCTTGACATACAATATAGAATATCATGTATAAATCCTCAACATGTACACATACATTTCATCATAACATAACAACAATATACTCATTTATTCGCCATGCACCTGGCATAACATTCATTTATTCAACATATAACTGTAACGGTATCCACATACCCATCATTCAGTGATTTTCATATATAATTAACACATGATACATATCTAAACATGACTACCGATCATAATACTAACATCACACACACACATATATATATCAACAAAATGATAGAACCATATGCCCATAGTGTCATCAAACCGACAAAGTCTCACAATCAAACAAATACAACATATAATAGTAGTTCAAGTAGTAATGTCAAAATGGGACATTACAACTTCCTCTAAGCTGTTGTTGTCATATACGAAATTAGTGTAATTGATATTTTTGGATTTGATTATGCTAACCTTTGTTTTATTGGTGTTAATAGTCATACCCACACTAGAGAAAAAATCATTGATATTTTTTAGTTTCTTATTGAGATTTTAGAGACTCATTTCCATAATAAAAATATCATCGATGTAAAGAATAAGGACGATGACTATACCAACTAGAGTAATGTTGACACAACCTTGTTCTTCTAGAAAACCTTCTAACTTGTCAATGTATATACCTAAAAGGGTAGGGACAGGGGACAAACTTTCTTGACTCCTATATTGCAACTAATTTCTTCTAACTAGATATCAGTGTTCCTAAACTTGTCAATAACATTCTCGTACAACCTTACCACAACAAATATAAACTCGGAAGGAAATTTTATCTCTTCTAATCTATTCCAAATGTTAGTCCTAGGCACTGTATCAAATTCCTTTCTGAAGTCAACGAAGAAACAAAAAATATTGGTTTTATTATTGTGACACTCCTACACAATGATCCTAAGCATAACAAGGTGGTCCATAGTTGAATGATATCTCCTAAGCCAAGCTTAGACTTTATCTCTATTTCCATGGATTTATAGTCATACACTGATATTCTTTTCCAGAACAATTCATAAAACTTGGCTAAAATGGGGCTAATCATAATGGTTGCATAATTAGAAGGATTGTTTTATCTCCTTTTTAAAAAATAGGAACAATGGGGCTTTGATTTCATGGTTTAGGGAAACCTTAATGCTTGGTTGCTAAGTTAAAGATCATGTGGATGTGAGGGATGAGGATAGGCCCATGATTTGTTGTATTTATGCTTGTAGTCTTTGATGTCCTTATATTTCCCTTCGTGAGTTACTTAACCCCAAAATTTGTCTTTTAAAGAAAAAAACCTCTTCCTCTATAGAAAGGGATTCATAAATATTTTTAAGGCTATAATTCTAGTCCCTTAAGGTAATCATATTGTTTTCTTCATCTTTATGAGTTAGAATTTGCCTCCACATTTAGGCTTAGGATCTAGCTTAAAGAGGTACAAAAGCTTCTCTTGATTTCTATTTATATAGTACATATTTTCCCTTTTAATTAGGGCTTTGTACCTATTTATCTTGTTTGATTTTAAGGACTTGTTAGAAGCATCCCTAATGGATTTTCTAGCACTCCTACACTCTTTATAATAATAAGGGTTTCTATTTTCCTTTTTACATGACACATCAATACAGAGATTATTAATGGAAGTTGAGAGGGTTGTGGTAAATATGGTAAATGTATTCAATATTGTCCTTATTTAAGAGTATACTTAATTCATTATTAGATACTTAAAAAAAATATTAAGTTTATATTTTTTGAATATCAATTGCTTTTGGTTATTAGAATTATCTTCTATGGACATTTTGTGCTTGAAAAAGTTTAATGTTAGGGTTTAAGTTCTTGGTTAAATTCAATCTCATAGACCTTTAAGATGTCAAACTTTATTATTTGGTTGTACATGCATACATCATATATCACATAATCTATGACAATGTTACCAACACGATGAATACCATTCATCTAGTTGGATTATGACCACTTCATTATATATTGATTAATCTCCATGTCTATTCATCGATTATCCTTCCACCCTTTTAAAACCCTGAATTATTTATCCAATTCTTAAATAGGGGTATGATCAATATTCCCTAGTAAATGAACAAGCCTTGCCATCAAGGTCTAGGTGGAAATTGATGGATGACATTGGTTGTATATCCTAGTGATAGAGTGGATGACAATCTTATCTAGTATTGCTATCAAATGAGGAACAACATCCCACAACATTCTTTAGTATGCACTAAGGGGGTGTAACTTTAATTGGTCATTCAAAGGGCAGGGTAAACCATGATTGATCATGGTTCCCATGTCTATTAGGGAAATTTTAACATGCTATTGAGCTACCACTTCCCTTTGATTTGTGATCCTACAGTTTTTACATTTATTCATGTAGGTCACCATGTCTATGTATATTGAAAGCTTCAACTCCTCTTTGGTTCCAATGTTAATCTCCTTCATTCACATTGGCTCATGTTAATACATTGGACTACCAATATCTCCTATATCTTGTACTACGTGGTGACCTATAGCTTTTTCGAACCACAGATGTTGAAGCTCCTCTATGGGGCTAACCTTCGTGGAATCTCCTTCTATGTGATTCCCCTTCACGAGGTAGGTGTTTTGGGGATTCCCTTTTGTGGTAACCTATGGTTAGACACTACATTTGTTCCATATGTAGGAAACATTAAATGAGTTGAACTATCCCTGCAAATAGTGTATCCTCCCCACATTGGAAAGTAGTGCAAAACATTTCCCATAGTTATGACCAATGGTGTGTTTATTGTTGCATTGCTAGATTTAGATACCAGTTCCTCAACAATGACTCTAAAATATGCATAAATTTATGCACCCATTGCTAAAAAATAATATCCCACATGACCTATTGTTCCTCACAATTGTTCACATGTTTTTGCAGGTCATAAATTCCATGAACAACAAAGAGAAGTCAACAAGGATGGAATTGGTGTGTGTTGGAAAATACTTTAGGTTTTGCACAAAGTGATTTTGCAGCACCTCTTCCACATCTTCCCATAAATGCAACACACTCTTATGTGTTACCCACAATTAATTGAGGTCTTTTCCCAAGATAGATCCAACATTATAACCCTCTATTCTAGCCCAATTTGTTCTTCTACCTATTCAACAAAGTTGACAATATATGTCATGTTGTATAAATTTGGTGGCTCCTTTATCTTTGCATCAATACACCAACATAATCGTAGAACAACACACAATCATGTAGAGTACTCATAGTCACCATTTTTCCATCTAAAAAAGGGGACTTCTGAATCCATTGAAAATAAGCATACACTATGCCAATTTAACTCTCCATCCAAAATAGAATTTATATAGTCTTCCATGTGCTATGTATTAAGGATATACAAGTGATATATGGAACCCTCATCTAACACTTCTTCCATAGGTTCCATAAAGCACTTACCTAATGTTACAAGTTAACAACCTTGTGGCCTTCTTTCTCAAATGACATCCACAATTGCTTTAAGTTCAAGATAGCATCATTTTAAAAATCCCAATCAATTCCCAAAAATACAACATAGGGATCCTTTCCACCCAATATCTTGATAACTTCAAAATCTAGCTAAGTCTTCACTCTTTCAAACTCCATGTGTTCCAACTTGGCAACTAAAATGATGTGAAACTAGTTACCCAACCGCATCTAGATTAACAAATAAACTAAATCAAGTTGTCCCATGAACTCCTAGAAATTCTTGGGGAAGATATTCACATCTAATCCTAGATCAAGTATGACCTTTCGCACCTCATATCCCCTCATTAATGCATTTATTTTGAATTATTTACCCAATCTTCTCCTATGCACACAATGTAGGGGGCAATCAAATGCTTCAGTGGGTGATATTAGTACCTACACAATACCTTCTTTTGAATGCTGCAATTTTATTTTTCTCCAAACTCCATATGAATGTCTTCACTGACCTGTAAACCTCATCTTGAGATATGTGTGCCAACAAGCTTTGGCATCTGATTAATGAGTGAATTATGGACTGTGATATTTCCATGTCCATGGAGCTAGCATCTTGCACATGAAAAAACTCCTACTGCATCTCTACCATGTCATGTAGAAAATCCTTATATTGAGTTGAATAAAAATTAGGTGCTTTCTATAAAGCTCCATGTATAGAACCTTGATCTAGTTCCCACTTCTTCTCTACCATGCCATGTAGAAAACCTTTATATTTAGTTGAATAAAAATTAGGTTCTTTATATGAATATTTATGGATAGGAACCTCATCTATTGTTGTCATTTATTCTCCTATTTTTTCTCTTCCTTGAGTGATGAGATTTATGCCATTATATTCTTGATTCACCACATTGCCACTAATTATTTGTAGCTCTGCATTGACCATGTTTCCTCCTATTGCATGCCTCTCATGTTTTAATTAGCAATGGGAAATCCTTAGTGTTATATTCATTCTTTTGTTAGTGGTAATAAAGGGGTTGAAGTTGGGGTTGATGTGACTTCAGATAACTACATATATTGTGCCCTACCTCATTATAGTTTTAACACTCTGGTGGAGGAAGATTCACATCACTCGTCATCTCTCAATTGTCCTGATTTTGATTATGATCTCTATTTCTACCTCACATTTATTCTATTGTAAAAAAAATATACTTAAATCTCTTGGTGAGTGTAGATAGTGTACAACAATCCTTTATATGGTGAGTGTTTATCCTATAAAAGTACTAATGAATTACCATGGTAATGTTTCTATACTTCTATAGCAATGGGTGATGATGGATTTCATGTCCTATGTTTATGCATATTTCATAGAGTTAAACATCTGCTTTTATTAGCATATTTCTAGAAAATATATTAGCCACAATCACAACATATCTCTAGGTAATGGAGAAATCATTTTGTAGGTGGCCTTATGTCTTGTACAACATGCAACACAATTATCTACTTGTGATTAGCTTAGATTTTTTTTAATCCTTGAATATCCTCAGCTAGAGCAATAAACTAGAACTAGAGCTACTTTAACCCTAGATACACCACCAAAACCAAGGCTTCCACTAATCCACTTATAAACTCTAGTTGCATAGAAAATTCCAATGCTTCCTATTGCATCAACAAGTACTATTGTAGCAATGAAGTGCATAGATGACGTATTAGCTTGCTAATAAACCATTCATTTTTTTACACCTCCTAAATATTGTATCTCAACTAACTCATCAAATATCAAAATCTTTGGTCATACAAATAG
The DNA here is from genome assembly GCA_027924585.1 of Larix kaempferi. Lineage (NCBI taxonomy): Eukaryota > Viridiplantae > Streptophyta > Pinopsida > Pinales > Pinaceae > Larix > Larix kaempferi. The sequence goes on from BSBM01000076.1 coordinate 5,763,633, forward strand.
TCACACCAATATTTTAGTTAATCTCCATTAATTTTGCAATGCTCTATTCTTTTGACTTTGGCTTCCAGGTCAACTCCTTCAAAAAAAATTCCCTCCATTGAACCAAAGTCACACCATGCAAGGAATGAGTGCTCTGCATACACTTCATATACCATTACAATGCTCTTCCATGCAATGTCATTTGGAGTTCCACTAAATGTGTCACATTTTTTTTTTGCACATTCCAAATGGCATCATAGAGGAACACTACTGCACTATGTATTTATCGCCTTTGTTGTGAAATAGAGGTAGCCATAAAGATGAATTATTTGTTTGATTGGTCATGATTTACTGATGACTCTATACTAACACAAATCCCTAGGGTCTTGGCTATAGTATCGCTGACATTTCTCCTATAACAATGCTCATAAAACTTAATAACACTAAAGACAACTTCTAGCTCCCTTTAGAGGTCACACTTACATTGTTCACAACCATTGTAGAGGGGTTAACCATTGTTCATGGGATCTTAATGAAATTCAAAACATATAAGGGGTAGGATGTCAAGAGGGAACATGTTCACTGCCATCTCAATCTACTTCCTCAACATGATGAAAATATGTAGGGTTAGACTACCAAAATGGAGCAAACTTGAAAGCATCTTCAAATACCTCTTATTGATTCCATTCTTCCATGAATTTTATAGTGTTGTTCATTTTAGCAAGATTGGATAGCTTCTATGTGCTTGCAATCTGAATATCTATGTTTCTATATTGTCATGCGGTTTCCACCTCAACTCTCTAGAAGTTCTTTCTACCTCTATGGATTATTGACTTCCTCACACAATCACACTTTCTTGATCTTTATTTTCGGGGCTATCTAAAGATCCTTCTTGTATTTCTCTTATCCTCTGCATTGTTCCACACTCTAGATGAAGCTCGAGACCATACCCTTTTCTCAATAAATCTTGTAAAGCATAGAAACACATTGGAATACTTGTATCCCTTATATCTTGTATTGTGTGGTGATCTTCAATTTCGTTAAACTATAGATGTCAAAGCTTCTCTAAGGGGTCAACCTCTACATAGTCTACTTTTGCAGGCTTCCCCTTCATGAGGTGGGTGTTTGTGGGGTCTATTTTTTCGGAAACCATTCTAAAACATTGCAGGTGCTTCATTTGTGGAAAATGCTAAATGTGTTGAAGTACCCCTACAAATAGTGTATCATCCCCATAGAGATGGAAAGTAGAGCAAGACCTTTCCCATATTTTGTCTAGTGGCATGTTTGTTGCTGAATTTATTCCTATATATACCAATTCCTTATAAATGACTTTAAGGTGTGCACAAATTTATTCATGCATTGTTGAATTTGAATACCCGCATAGTCCATTGTGCCTCACAATTGTTCACATGTATGAGTAGTCATAAGTTTCGTCAAACAATAGAGGTAGGTTAGTAGGGTTGGTATTGGTGAGTGTTGGAAGAGACCTTAGATATGGTAGAAATCGATTTAGTAGTGCCTCTATTGTATATTCTCATGACTGAAACACACTCTTATCTGTCACCCACCCTCTGACGAGGCTCTATACCAAAGAGAGATCCAATGTTGCAACCATTTGCTCTAGCCTAATCTATTCCTCTACATGTTCACTGCATATTATCATGTAGACTAATCATAGTACCCATTCTAGTTTCTACTACCTATTAAAGGTGACTTATGAACACATTGTGAATAAGGATATGATGAGCCAATTTAACTCTCCATCCACCATAGAATTTGTGTAATCGTCTATGTAACTCGCAGTAAGGCTATACAAGTGATCTAGAGCACCCGTGTCCAACACATTTTCCTAGTGTTATGAGTGAACAACCTTGTATAATTCTTTCTCAAATGACATCCACCAAAATTTTAAGTTTAGGATAACATCATTATCAAAACCCTAATTAGTCCCTAGTGGCATAGGATAGGGATCCTTATTATCCAATATCTCAATGATTTAAAAATATCCATGGGTCTTCAATCTATCGAAATCAATCTCCATGTGTTCTATCCCACTGACAATTGAAAACATTTACAATTGGTTAGCCAAACACATCTAAATTAATGAATAAACCAAGTCATACTATCCAATGAAATCCTAAAACTTTGCGGGAAAGATATTCGCATCCGATCCTAGATTAATTATGACCTCTCACACCTGATATCCCCTAATTAATTCATTCTGAATTATTTCCCTAATATTCTACTATGCACATGGTGTACGGGGCAATTAGCTACTTCAATGGGTAATCCTAGTAATTAATGCAAGTACCTTCTTTAGAATGGCCACAACTTGATCATTCTATAGAATCAATTGATATGTCTTCATCCACCACTGGACATATGAAATAGATGACCATAGAAAATTCATACAATAAAACACAAATATTTACCCTGGAAACCCATATGAGAAAACCAACCATCAATGAAACATGATGCCTTCCATCTTCTTATGTTATGGAGATTACAATACATATTTAAAAGTTGTCCAAGTTTACTATGATGCTATGAGGCACTATCGTCTTCTATAGTCCTCTACAATATGCTTTTGACTCTTTTCTCTATTAATATCCCATCCATGCCCTTACTCACACAATGGAACAATGGGCAACTAGTGAAAATATGAACCATTTTCCCTCCTACTATGTTTTTGATTGGTAGAACTAAGGTTAGGTTTAAATTTTGAAACCTTGAAGGAGCCTCCATGATACTTCTATAAATCTATAATTGAATCTCACATGTTACTAAATTCCCATATTCGACTTATGGTGAGATGCCAAGGTTGCCACTTGGACTTGTGGGGAATATTTTGATCATTACTATGCTGACACCGTAACTTCCGCATACAAACTCCTTTTTAGGTGCACGATCAGAAAAATATCAATGTGAAGAACAATTTATGGCAAGGTTGGTGCAAAGCCACGAGAACCATCCCTTATCTCAAGGAAAAAAAATATTAATGCCATGAAATTTGAGAAAATCAAGACCATCTTTAACATGTACTGAATCTTAATCTCCCCAATTTGGAGCATTGATAAATTCAGATAATACTTATGTAGGTCCATCGTAGATCATATAAACTATATGATTAAATGTCTATGTAACACCTCCTTGTCATATAACATGAGCATGCTTTTTAAATTTCACAATTATGCCTAAAGCAATATTACATTCATATTTTACAAACATGAAAATTACACTTTAGTGGATGTGGTTACTATGATTTTAGGTTTGGGTCAATGAACTTATGGTTTACGCTACAAAAATCTAACTAAATGTATTATTTTCATATTCCCTATCCATACTTGTATTTGCAATGGTATTTTTAAATATATTAAGTATATTATTTTTTCATGAAATCACATATGATGATTAAGATAGATATTCATATTCTAAATATGTAATATTTTTTTATTAGAATATCTTTTTTTAATTGTAACATATATAGTATTTTGTGACCATATTGTCTAAACTAATTAAAAATAAATCATATAATGCATCCTAATTAGTCCCTAGTGGCATAGGATATGGATCCTTATTATCCAATATCTCAATGATTTAAAAATATCCATGGGTCTTCAATGTTAAAATGTCTGATCACTGGCCCATCTTTCTGTAGTTGGAGGAGAATTTATTGCTTCAGAATTATCCATTTAAATTTGATAGTTCATGGCTTATTAATGAGGAATTTGTGTCATTTGTGAAAAATGTCTGGATTAATTTGAATAATCATGAGGAAGATAACCCGGTGGTACGCTTCTGTTGGAAGTTAAAAGAGCTCAAAAGGAAAGTTTCTCAATCGTTCCATCAGAGAAAGCAGATGGATAGGCAATCCTTACTTGAGGTGGAAACAAAACTGCAGATTCTCCATTCCTTTAATTTGGAGGCACCACTGGATAATATCAAGTTTGATATGCTGAAACTATTGGAGGCCGAGAAGGAGCAATATTTTTTAAAGGAGGAAATGGAGTGGCGACTGAAGAGTCGTGCACTTTGGATCCAGTCTAGTGATAAAAACTCGATATTTTTCCACTCATATGCATCTATCAGGAGGAATAATAATACAATCTAGAAAATTGTTGATTAGGATGGCATAGAAGTGTCGGGAGGAAAAAATCTTTGGGATTTGGCTATCAAACATTTTAGCAATATTTATGCTGATGACAAAGAATGTGATTTACTATCACAGTTACAAGTGGCCTGACTCTATCCTATATTTTGTGATGATGAGGAGGCAGCTGCTTTATGTTCAATGATTACTCTGGAGGAGGTGGAGAGTACTCTTAAGCTGTTCGCCAAAGAGAAAAGTCCAGGGTCTGATGGTTGTCTTGTGGAGCTTTTCTTGCATTTTTTTTATATTATGGGTATGGAGCTTCTGGAAATGGTGGAGTTCACTAGAACTGAGGGTTTTATTTCTGGTGCATTGAATTCAACCTTTATTACGCTTATACCAAAGGTCAATGATCCGAGGACTTTTGCTGACTTTAGATCGATAGCATTATGTAATCTCGCTTATAAAGTGGTATCGAAGATCATTGTAGGGTGCCTGAAGCCTGTGTTGTCGAGATGCATCTCCCCGGAGCAGTTTGGTTTCCTACGGGATCGCCAAATACATGATGCAGTTGGAATCACCCAGGAACTTCTGCACACTATTAAGAGTAAGAAATTGAAGGCTATTATTTTCAAAATGGATCTGGAAAAGGCCTACGATATAGTTAATTGGGATTTTCTTTGTATTGTCTTGATTCAAATTGGGGTTCCTGCTGGTGCTATCCGGTGGATAATTGCATGTGTTAACTCGATGAACATTGTTGTTCTGGTCAATGGGGCACCTACTTCATTTTTCAAATGTTCAAGAGGAATTCGACAAGGTTGTTCATTATCTCCTTTATTGTTTATCTTGGTTATGGATGGTCTTAGCAGGTTGATTAAGAAAGCTCAGATGGAGGGAAAAATGTTGGGTATAAAAATTTCTAAAGACTTATCTATTTCACATGCCCTGTTTGTGGATGATGTCTTAGTTGTGGGTTCTGATTCTGTGGGAGAATGACAGGTATATCATGATATTATAAGTCTTTTCTGCAAGGCATCTAGCATGAAGGTTAGTTTACATAAGTCATGTTTATATGAGAATTTGATTGGTACTGTTTCTATTAGAAGTATCCAGTCGGTTATGCCCTATAATTGCTGCAAGTTGACAGAAGGGTTTACTTATCTTGGTTTTTATTTGAAACCTAATGGATATCTTATCAATGATTGGAATTGGTTGATAAAGAAGTTTGAAACCTGCATATGTAATTGGACATATTAGTTGCTTTCTGTCGAAGGGAAGCTCACGCTGCTCAAATCTGTTCTCATGGGGACTCCTGTCTATTGGTTTTCTCTCATGTCGATCCCTCGTGCTGTGCTCAATAGACTCCGTCGATTAATGTTCAAATTTCTCTGGATCGGGGGATTGAAGGATTCATATTTTTCCTTGGTAAGTTGGGAGCGGATATCCCTAACCTTTAATTCTGGAGGATGGGGGGTTAAGGACCTATCTATTTTTAGTGTTGCTCTGTGTCTCAAAAGCCTGTGGAGGGATTTATTTGGCAATTCTTTGTGGTTGGCATTTATACACCAAAAATATGTTAAGTCTAAGCTTTCACATTGGCTCAGGATGCCCAAAAAGATTGTGAAAAGGGTTTCACTGATTTGGAATGGATTTATGAAAATCTATTATTGGCTTGCGGCTGAGTTAAGATGGAAGATTGGGAATGAACAGGAGGTGGCCGTTGGGGTTGACCCGATTGTTGGTTTAAGTGATGAGTAAGGCTTGTCTCCTGAACTTATATCGTCATTAAGGGATAAAGGAGTAGTGACCATGAACTTTATTGTCAATAACAGGGTGCAAAACTATTAGATGGATTCTGAGGATTTATTGCTTCCTAGAATTCATTACAGGGAATGGGAAAGTTATGCGAGTTTACTAAATAACACTGGTATTCGCATCAATTCAGAGGATGACATTGTAGTTTGGATAGGCAATGAGTCTACTGGTAAGGTTACGGCAGCCTCTGCCTACAGGTATATGATAAAAAGAAAGTGCATATTTCCCTGTCATTGGTGGTATCGCGTAATTTGGTATTGGCCCATACCATTAAAAATTAAGTGTTTTACTTGGTTTATGCTTTCGGATAAGCTTAAAAATTGGGACAATTTGTTATTATTGGGCTAGAATGGGCCAAACCTATGTATCATTTGCAAGAATAATGTTGAAACTGCATCTCACATGTTCATTGATTGCTATTTCGCTCAAGCTCTCTAGAGGAGTATCTATCAGAATTATGGAATTTCAGAGATTTGGGGAGGAGGTAGTGTTGAAGTAGGTTTACACTCGTTGATTAAAAAGTGTAAGTCTCATTCTACTCTCCCTGTATTTATTTGCTGGCATATCTAGAGGGTTAGAAACAAAGCCCTTTTTGAAAATCAGGTTCCATATCTGGATGGTACTTTTATGTCTGTATTGAGGCAGTATGTGAAGCACGTGACCTCTGATGTGGAACCTGTGAAGCGGAATATAGGACATTTTAGTCTCTCCTTCAATGAACTTGTTCTTATGTTTGATGGGGCTGCAAATTCGAGGAGTTGTGGAGCAGGGGGGGTTATCTTTCTCAACTCTGAACATTATTTCAATCTTAGGCTAAAATGTGGGATTGGCACGAGTATGAGAGTTGAACTGTTAGCATTATGGTGTGTCCTTCGTGTGGCGAATCACTTTGGACTGGATCAGGTTAACATCTTTGGAGACTCCCGTGTCACTATTAAATGGGCTAGAGGAGAATTTGAGCTAAATGTTTTGAATTTAGCAAGCTAGTGCAATAGGATACAATCTGAGCTGAAATCTTTCAGTAAAACTTCTCTTCAGCATATTTATCGAGAATATAATTCACAGGTAGATCAACTATATAAGCAGGCCTTAGAGGGCGAGGAAGGTCTTTTACTATGGGATGAGTACTAGGAAGTTATTTTGATTGACTCAGGCTCCCTGTACTTTCTGCATTAAGTTTTCTTGTTTATCTATTTTGAGGATCTGGAATCTCTGCTATGAGGATGATATGTAATTATGAACTATGGAATTCATATTTTGGAGGAAGCTACTCTGTATGCTTATCATGTACTATTTGATTCCGTTTTTGAATAACAATAATATATATATATATATATATATATTTTATTTTTTTTTGCGGGAAAAGCTCTGCACTTCAAAACAAAAGGACAAACAACTTTGAAAATCTTATACATACATTAAACATCATAATTTCATATTATTAACTTTACTAATTAAAAAGTTACCATTAATTTTTTTTAAATAATGTTGTGTTTCCAAAGAGTGTTCTTAATGAAATATAAGGCGAAATTGGTGAGGGAGAGTGGTTTTGCATATATAGAGTTTAGCAATATTCTTGGCTTTTGCTTATGGTGCCCACACTAAATTATTTAATGAGTGTCTATGATGCAATGTTTTGAAGGAGAAAATGGCATTCGAAATGTTACGAAGATATTGGCTATTGTGATGATGTGGTAAAGTGTTTGAAGAAACATATACAAACAAATCGTTTAAAAAAAGCTTTACCAATAATTTCTTTTATACAAACCTTGATACAAAGGTGTAAACTCAGATTAAAAGCAAGCTCCTCTCTAAGAACCTTATGCATGTCTATGAATTTTACTAATTACATGTTGTATTTTAAAAAAAAAACTTGAACATTGTTGAAGGAATCTTATTCGTATCCCTTCTTAGAACTTCTTTCTTTTGGTTTGGAATAAATCATCTAATTTTAAGATTTCAAATTTCCATGGAAATGAACATGTTATGTAAATCCATCCTCTTAGGAGATGGATACCAGTATGTGAACAGGTAATCCAGAGTGGATATAAGAGTAGAAAAACTAGTTACCATAAGTGGTTCATAAAAGTACTTTATGTACAAGTCAATATCAATATTTTCATGTTTTTAAAATTACTTATTAAAAACATTTATTCTACAATTTGAAATAAATCGAATATTTGAAATTTTAAATCCCATTTTAAGTCACATCCACTTTAAGTCACATCAATGTTCACCCATTGGTCCCAAGCAAAAATACACTAAAATGTACTAATGCTAGACAACTTAGAATTTTGTTGGTGATGTGGCATCATTTTGGATTCATCACACTTGAAGACCAATATGGTTAGATAGAGAACACGCCAAAGTAAATATGATAAAAAATTGGAGGAAAAAAGAGCTCGGGAACATGGAGAATTAAATTACACAAAATAAATAAAAACATTGCACCACTATTGGCATCCCTCCCCTATAACCTTTTGATTGATAACCTCTTTTTCCAATATATACTTAATTTTCTTAATACTCATTTTTAGATTTAAATATTTTTTACTCTATATTAATGTTATCATTAACACTAATCTAAATATATTAAGAATTTTGGATACTTGTTTTGTTATATATATATATATGTGTGTTTTTTTTATCTTTAAAAAATATTGTTATATCTCACTAATCATTTTATATTAATACAAACATGTTAGTAAGTAATGTACATAGTAAAAAGTATTTAAAATATCATTTTAATTTAATAATAAAAACTCAAATCATTTTTTTTAAATTTGAAAACTCAATAAAATTATTCATACTTTAAATGGTCAAAAAGTACTGGAATAATGATAAAATTGTATATTTATATTAAATATATACAAATTGGAATTCACACCTATTATAATGTTATATAGGTTTCAAAGTGCTTAGTAGTGTAAGGATTTTTGTTTTTTTAACAAAAACGTATATTGTATAAAAAAAAATAGAAGGTTATGGTTTTAAACCAAATTGACAGAGTACAATAGGTGGCCAAATTGGCTTTGAAAATTTTCAACCGTGCTTAGCAGAGAGCCTATGTTGACCAAGAATGAATGAAATTGAGTTTGGGAGACAATTTGCCTTTCATCTCTTACTAATAGAGTTTATTATAATTAAACCAAATGAATAATGCACTCAGAATGGTGCTAATGAAGCTAAAAAGGATGTAATTGACTGGAGATGTAATGAGTTAAAAAATACAAGAGTCAATGTCCTGTTTCTAACGTTGAATATATTATAATCCTTCTGCATTCCAAGAATTTGAAGAAAGACCAACTCATGAGTTGAAGCTGCACTAAGGATGTTGAAAGTAAAGCTGAGATGAAAGTAACAGTCTGAGAGTGTGATGAGCTCTGAATACGTTGATGAAGAATCAGACTTCTGCAATGCTGCAATTGTTGAAGACTTTTAATATGTTGTTCCTGTTGTAGGGAAGAAAAATGTTATCATCAATATACTGCTTTCTGGAGTTCCGATCAGCTGCTTCAACTATACGAATTTCTGCTAGAATTTAAGCATCAATTAAAGTCGTAATTTTCAAAGAGTTGGGAATAATTGTTGATGTATACTACCTTTGTATCCTTCTTTGAGTGAGTTTGTATCCTCCTATGCCTTCGTTGGGCATTTTCTGCCTGAATTCTCTCAGAAATGTCCTATTAAGCTGTAGACAGAGTTGTAACCGAGAAAGAAACTCAAGATCACCTTTTAATGAACATTCGAATCTCTGCAGGAAGAATATTACCCTGAATTTTTGATAATTTTCTTTAAAACTGTCAAAATGTAATGTTGATTCTAATCAATCAAACAATTCGAATAATTAGATGGTAGATTGCTTATAAATTTAGTGCCTATATCATGGAATATGTTGGGCTTATGTTTCCATATTGGAGAGCTTGAGAATGCCTTGATGTTGACTGGTAGCAACATTAGCTTCAATATCAGCCTCATTGTTTAAGGTTCTTAATATATGATAAGCCTTGAACAGGGTGAAGGTGCTCAATATTTTCCGAATTCGCTTAATGATGCGACTGAGAGGAAGATTATTGCTATTAGTGTTAGTATTGAGGGCACGGATAATGATCAAAGAGTCTCCAAACACTTGAATCTTTTCAATTTTATGCTCTCTAGCAATCTGGCATCTTTTCATCAAGACTAATGCTTCTACATTATTATTTGAGCTAATGCCCAAGCCCCACCTATACTTCAGTCTTATGTTTCCATCTCTATTCTACAAGACTCCTCATGCTCCTGCTACGCCAGGATTGTTCTTGGAGGCACCGTCGAAATGAAGGTTGTCCTTATCCTGATTTGTTCTCCACTCTTGGAAGTCTTTTTTAGTGAGTCTGATTTGCCAGGCTGGAGTGTGTCTCTGTTGGGGCTCATTACTGGGTTGAGGTCGATTTGCTCCTATCCAACTCAATTCCAACTTGCTAAGGGTTGAATCAGACCTATACTTAGAGTTATTGAGGCATTCAAGCAGTAAGCCTTTGGCTTGGTTTGCAGTGTGTATGGGATTACAAAGCTTTTCTTGGAAGATTGCCTGGTTTCTTGCGATCCATATTTTTCAGCATGTGTATTTTGGGATGGAAATCCAGAGATGATACCAGAGGTTATCCTTGGAGAGGGGCGTGGGATAGATAGATTTCCAGTCGTTAAAGAGCTGAGTCGTGGAAGTAAAAATGGGCATGGTGATGTTGAGTTCCCGTAGCAGATGATTCCAGACATTCTAGAAAAAGGTGATTGAGAGTTTCATGATTGCTCTAGCAGAGGGGGCACCAAAAAGGCCCGTGGATTCCTCTCTTACTTAGATTATCACCTGTGAGAATTTTACAATGAATTAAAGTCTAGGTAAAGAATTTGATTTTTGGGAGTCCAAATGGATCCCAAACCATTTTCCAAATATCTTTTCTTGCATCTTCTTTTGATTGTAGAGCTTTGTACCCAAGGACAGATGTATACAAGCCTGTAGGACCCTAGCCCCGTTCATCCCTGGCAATTAAATGTAAGGGGGCACAACCTTTAAGATTCTCAATTAGAATGGATTTGGCTGCCTCAAGATGTGCAGGAACAACTACCTTTTTCCAGCTATACCAGTTGTCGTGCCTGTCCCAGGAGCTAAAATATTTTAGAGTTGTGATCCCATGTTGAGCGAGCTAGTCTACAATATTTTCCAGCTCATGGATATTCTGCAATGCTTCTTTTTCCATAATTCTGTCGTTAAAGATATCTATTTTCTTGTCGTTGCCTGGTACCTAATATAATTCTTTTGAAAAAAAATCCCAGGCCTCTTTGCATAGAGTCCAAGTGCTTGAGCCTTTGGAAGTAGGCTTTTGATCTAGACATCTTAGGTTGGCTCCCTGTAGATATTTATTCCTGAACACTTGATTGATTCGATGCCGCTTGTTGTGAAGTATCTGCCATAATAACTTACCACCAAGTGCCAAGTTTGCATGGCAAGGATCGCGAATTTGTAGGCCTCCCGCAATTTTTGGCTTCTTAATTGTCTCCCATTTCACTACGTGGATTTTTTTTTCGGTGTTTTTCCCACCAGACCATAGGAAATCTCTCATTATTTTACTTATCTGATTTGTTGTTCGAGCTAGGAGAGTAGAAAACTGGTATATAGGAGTGGTGGAGATTATCGATTTCACAAGGATCAGCTTTCTAGCCTTACTTAGCCAGTGTCCTCCCCATCTATTGATTCTTCTTTTAATTTTGTTGATCGTATTGTCCCAAGTTCCAGCATTTGAGTTTCCATAGGTGATAAGAAGGCCCAGATAAGTGAATTTGTCCCAGTGATTATGTACCTTGATGCCAAGAATTCTGATGATTTTTGTAGCTACCATGTTGTTTATATTCCAGCTATAGACTGCACTTTTCTGTAAGTTTATCTTTCCTCCTGAGGAATTGCAATACATGTTCATATTATGCTTGAATTTGCGGGCTATGATGGATGATGCTCCTCCCAGGAATAAGGAATCATCTACAAACAGAGTGTGGTTGAGAGGATGGGAATCCGAGGTCAAATGGAGGTCAGGGAGGGTGCCATTGATAAGTTCATGGTTTAATTTTCGGCTAATAGAATCAGCCAATATAATGTACAGGAAAGGGGAGAGAGGGAAGCCTTGCCTAATGCCACGGGTTGCTTGGAAGAAATCGGAAGGACGACCATTAATTACGGGAGCGATCCATGGTTTGGAAATGCAAGCTACAATCCAATTGATGAAGGTTTCATTGAATCCAAAACAAGACATAATTTTGAAAAGGAAGGAGTGATTAACCCGGTCAAATGCATTGGCCATGTCAAACTTGATTAACCTACCTTTTTCCTTTCTAGATTTGCTGGAGTGGATAGCTTCTTGAACGAGAATGACATTGTCCAGAATTTGTCTCCCTTCCAGAAAGCCGCCTTGGTTCTCCGAAATCATGTTGTTGAGTAAGGGCTTCATCCGGGTCGCCAACATCTTGGATATGATCTTGTAGGAGGCGTTGCATAAGGAAATAGGTCTAAATCTGCTAAAGGAGCTAGGATTTGTATCTTTTGGTATGAGGGACAAAAAGGTGCTATTTGTGCCTCCACCGATCTTAGCCTTTGAATGAAAATTCCTTACCATTCTCATAAAATCTTTTTTTATGTATTCCCAGCAAGCCTTATAAAAATGAATGGAGAAGCCGTCAGGGCCTGGGGCTTTATCAGAATCGAATGAATTGATTGTATTTACCACTTCCTGCTCGGTGAATGGTTTCAGGATACTCTGATTCTCCTCAGGCGTGATGTTGTTCGTGATATACTCCAGCAAAACGTGCTCCTCATCTTCTTCAACCATGTCTTCATCAGCGAATAGCGTGGAGTAATGTGCATGAGCAGCGTTTTTGATATTTTTGTTTCCTTTGCAAATCGTGCCATCCTCTAATTTGATCTCACCAATATGGTTGACTAACTGTCTTATCTTGAATTGTTTATGAAAATATCTTGTATTTTTGTCCCCTGAATTTAGCCAAGTGCTCCTCGATTTCAGCCGCCAATATTCCTCCTCCTTTCGAAAGGCGTGATACACTCTGATTTGTTGAGTAGTTTCTTCAAGCAGCGTTTTACCTTCAACGAGCTGCTCATCCAAGGCAAATTGAATGTCTTCTAAAACACCCACAGCATTTTTTCTAGGTTCTGCAGGGGCAGTGCAATTGGATTTTGCCCAAATCTTTAGAGCGTTCTTGGTATTCTTTAATTTCTGTTCCCATACGTGACAGGGAGAGCCCATGATGGGGATTCTCCACGCCTTTTCCATAATGGGCCAGAAACTTGTATGATCTAGCCACTGGGGACTGAACCTGAATGGAATAGGGCCGAGATCCTCAATATCAATAAATTGGAGTTGGATTGGTTTATGATCAGAGGCAAGATTAGCTAGAATGCTGGAGGAGATGATTTGTGTATCGGTCAGGAGGTTACTGTGGATGAGGAATCTGTCCAACTTGGCCATGATATTCCCCTTACCAAGACTCTTGTTGGACCATGTATACTTCCCTTTCTTAGGCTTGATATCGATGAGATCCCTATTTTGAATATTTACTTCTACCCGTTGTTTGAAGAAGTCATTTCCACTGAGGCCTCCTCTCTTTTTAGCTTTGGAGAGGGTGATGTTCATATCACCTGCTAAGATTATGTTCTGTGGGTTATACACATCCAAAAAATCTTCTAATAGATTCCATAACTCTTTTTTTTCCGAGTAAAGATTTGGCACATAAATGTTGAAGAGGGCGATTTGCTTATTACTCTGCAGATGGGTTAGATCCGTATAAATCCAATGTTGCGTAGCAAATTGATTGTGGAGCTAGAATTTTTCAGAGGACCATAAGGTTGCCAAACCTCCAGAAGCTCCTCGGGTGCTTACTGCATAACCTGTATTATGCTTCCAATGTTCTTTTCCGATGGCTAATACTGGCTTGTCATCGAGTTTGGTCTCCTGGAGTAGTAGAAGATCAGGCATGTCAATTCTTTGTAGATCTTTGACTGCTACTATCTTGCAGGGATTACCCAGACCTCTGCAGTTTCAAAAGACCAGTTTCATCATTTAGGGATGTAGATAGAGGAGAGAGTTCCTCCTGGAAGGTCCCCATATTTCTTTCTTGTTGTCCTAGTTCTAGTATTTCTGTTGAAAACCATATCTATCGTTGCTTGGGAACCTTGAACTTTCTCTCGCTCTGCTTCTTCTTCCCTCAGCTCTTTGGTGGATTTTCGACCCATTTTTTTGGTAGATTTGTCGAAGAGTTCTTTAGAAGAGGAGGGGGAATTTGGGGTTCTTGCTTTTGTGATCTCAGCATAGGAGGGAGTCTCTTTAATCAGGGTAGAGCTTGTGGGGCTGGGGGTACTCTGGGATGGGGAGATCGATGGATTAACGAGGTCACACTAAGTTGCATGAGTATCTTGTTGTTCGCGTATTTCTCCTTCTTATTCAACCTCAGGGTTTTCCTGGATCTCATCTGATTCCAGGGCTTTGAAGTTGTTCCTATTGTTCGAGGCTGACGGATCTTGTTGTTGCTGGTCTGTTTTCTGTAGATTTAGGCTTTTTGAGTGAGATTTCGTACCTTCTCTGTTGTTTTTTTGGATGGCTGGCCATTGTTCTTTTTTCCCATTCGATTCTGTTTCCATGGGCTTCTTTTTGCATGATTGTGCAAAATGACCATATTTGTGACAGAACTTGCATTTGAAGGGAATCTACTCGCAGTCGAATTCTTGGATATGCGACCAGTCTGCTACTGTGAGATTTATTGCTTCCGAAAGACCATGTTCCAAATCCACTTCGACGCAAATTCTCGCGCATGAATATTGATCTTTCCGCTCAGCTTTATCGATGTATTTACCTAAGGCATTTCCGATTGCTTCCAGGGATTCTGTATTCCAGCAATGGAGAGGAAGGTGGGGGAGCCTCACCCAAACAGGAGCAACAGAAGGGATATCCAGCGTTGGGTCGAAATTTGGGTTCCATCTATTCATATAAAGTCCTTGCGACCCCATGAAGTAGGGTCCGTTCCTGAAGATAAGCTCGCGATCCTGCTTGCATTCGAAGACAAATGCGAAGTAACCTTTACCCAATAAGAAAGATTTAACATCCTCGGCTATCAGGGGTCTCCAATTTTTTTGAACCCAGCTTTCGGTGGACTTAGGGAAAGGCCAAAGCCCCGTGAACTAGCCGATTAGAGCCCGTTCCAACAGTTTCAGGGCTGTCTATCAGGGAAGCTCCACCGGCAGAGCAACACTGGGGATCTCATTTAACTTCTTCACGAACTTTTGCTGAGAAGAAGAGATCGACTTCTTTCCTTGAGTGGAAACGAGCTTTAAGAAGCTAGTTAGGTCGGGAGGGAGGCTCTCTGTTCCCGAGGCCATGGGAGGGAGCACACCCTAGGAGAGGGACAGAGGGGCAAACGGGGCAAGAAAGAGGAACTAGGATCGAGAAGATGAGAGGGTAGGGTGCGAGGGGAGAACACGTGCGCAAAGGAGAAGGAAGGTGAGGCCATAGGCCGACATTAGTGCCTGGAGGGCCGAAGAACGCAGCTCGATCCTTCAAAATCTTGGCTCTGTTCTCGATTAAAAATTCTAGAATTAAACTTGAGATTCCCCAATAGTGTAAGGATTAATAGCGAAGTAGTGTAAGGATTTATAACGAAGTTGTATTAAGTATTTTGGTTTGAAAGATTTGTAATTAAGTTAATTATTTATATGTTTTGAGTATTGATATTATAATAATTTTTTTAAAATTAGATTAATTAGGTAATTTTTTGAGGTGTAAATGATTTTTTAACATGTGAAAAGTTTAAGATAAAAAAAAAAAAATAAAAAAAATTACACTTTCAAAAAAAAAAAAAAAAATTTAAAATAGATCTATGTTGGTTTTAATTTTCTTAATTTTTGTATAAAATTTAAAATTAAATTAAAATATGTTAACAAATAATTTTTAATCCATTATTTATCCTCTCCATACTAAATACTAAAGTGTAAAACACCTCCGGAGTCCCTATACTTAATGTAAAAACAATCATTTATATCAAGATTGATGTTGTGATGGTGTCAACATCAAATTCAAATGTGAATATCTTAAGAAGTAGATCGAAGAGTAATTATTTATTTCAAGGTTGGTAGTTTTTTTGTGTATTGCATATTTGTATTAAGAGGGATTTTTTAATGTATACAAACATGGAGTATTAAAGTTTATGTGAATCAGTTTCCATTTTCAACTTATTTTTGTATATGCTCTGTATTAACCAACTAAATAAGAGTAAAATCATTTGTCTAAAATCTCTTTAAAATGCAGGCAAAGTTGCAAACATCCCTGTCAAATCTGCATCATATCGGGTAGATGAAAGTTTAAATGAATGAAAGTGCTTCAGCTCAATAAAATTCTCAAGCCCATCAGTGAGACTTGAAGTTTTGTAGATGAAAATATCTGTTCAATAACTAATTCAAGTAAACATTTAAAAGAGAACACCTCCACTTTAGTCTAGGTTTGGCATAATTGCTGCCCCCAGAACTGTGTGCCTTAGAGGATCAGCACCAACATCTCATGCATCATCTATACATAATTTACTAATAGCAGATTCAGAAGGCCAAGATGTTCAATGTTCAAGAATATGACTGTTTAATTTGTCTAGTACACAGTACATGCTAAATTAGTTAGCTCATTTTCCCAAGCAGTATGAAGAAAAAGAGAGGAAGGCCAAGCATCATGAACCTGCACTCTATTTCTTGTCCATTGTCTGAGATTATATGTTGAACATCACCAATGGGAAAAATTAAAAAAGACTATCATACAAGTACAACATATTATTTAGAGTTTCAGGGTTGTTATTCGTTGCAGGTAAAGTAAACTAAGAATCACTGTGTATAATTGGGCACACAGGCATGAGGCTCTTCATTCTTTGCAGCGGGAGATGGCTCCACATCCGGTGTTGGGGGCACAGGCTCACCCAGCAGATCTTCCGGCAGGTTTGAAATGCCCTCTAAGTAAAATGTGTAGAATATCTTGAAAGGAAACACAATCTGCTTTAACTTCACTTGCCCACGAACTCCATTGAATATGCCAGAACCCCCAGTGATTGCAAGGTATGATTCCTCTTCTGCGAATGTCAAATAAGGTCCCTGTAATGCGCATTGATTATTGCATTAGGCCTCAAGGAAGCAACTACGTATTTTAAGTCCTTTTAATCCAGATAACATCATCAGGCAATCCCGAGCGTCAAATACAAATATAAAAATAAGTTTTGAATGGAATTAGAAAGAAAAGGATGACCTACCTGCACAGCAATGTGGCCATAATCTCCGAAGTAAAAGCTGTAGGTTGCTTCATAACGATCTCCTTTCTTCTCAGGAAAATTTTGGATGAGAATACAGATCCCAGCTGTTATTCCTATACGCTTCTGCAGATTGCCACTGTACAGCTGCCTCCTCATAGAGAGAGGCAAATAGCTAGTTAGCATTTAACTAGAAAGCTACCTTCTGCAGAGAGAAAATGCTCAGATTCTCTTTTTATAGCTAGCTGAGGGGAAAAGTCAGTTTTCAAATAAAAAATAGCAGTAACTGCATAGTCTAGTCCAATTACATAATAATGGTTGTAAATTGACAAGGCTTTTGCGTTCAGTTCTGGGGATTGGTGGATTTGAAACACCCACTTGCAAGAAACATGCTCTGCAAAAGGTTTGACTGCTTGGACAAAACAGGGCGTAATATGGGTTTAATTCATTTTGAAGTGGGGTATGTTTTATGTTATATAGCTTCAAGGGGTAGTTCAAGGGCTTATGAGTCAGAGGTGAGATATTTAATTGGGGAGTCATAAATTTGATTTTCTTAATCTATCAAGATTAAATCTCCTAATCAATTTTACAGTAATTAGTATATATGATTGATAAATCAAGATTGAGTGGTGATATCCATAATCAAGGTTACTCAAAAAAGCTATCTGTATAAGTTCAACACAATGACCTACCTGTATATAGGTTGTGATGCTCTTCATCATTAGATTGGTTACTCAAAAGTGCTATCTGTATAAGTTCAACACAATGACCTACCTGTATATAGGTTGTGGATGCTCTTCATCATTAGATTGGTTACTCAAAAGTGCTATCTGTATAAGTTCAACACAATGACCTACCTGTATATAGGTTGTGGATGCTCTTCATCATTAGATTGATATATGTTTAAATGCAATATAATATCCCACCTCTATATAAACTGTGAATGCTCTGCCCCTCTTTAAGGGGTGAACCTGGAAACCGAAAGGGGATGAAAGGACCACCATTTCCACACAAATGTTCCATAAGGTAAAGCACAAATGCACATTTCAATAAGAGGTGGTTGGGGGTGGAGGTGAAGGTGGATGATCTGCCCCAAGGATAAAGGGACCACCCTCCTCCACACAAATGCATACCTTCATTCCCCCACCAAGTAGTGGGTGGCTTAAAAGCAAATGCACATGCCTTCATTCCCCCACCGAGGTAGTGGGTGGCTTAAAAGCAAATGCACATCTTCATGTGCAGGAGACTCAATGGTTAGGATAGGGGATAGAGGTGTGCAAAATGTATAAATAAATATCTTGTATTACTTTCTTAAAAATTGTACTACTTCCTTAAAAACTGGTAACAAGGGAACAGTCTCTGAATCAATTAACAATCATTCCTTCTGGGTTTCTGGGCTTAGAAGTGGAGACTTAGCATACCTTATTGCTAAATGGCACTAGATCTCCCAGATGATTGACGGGCTTCTGACTAAGACGAAGGACAGCAGGGCTCCCTCTGTCCAATTCATTTATCTCATACACATGCAACTCCTGAACAGAGCCGCCTGCAACAAACAAGAAGAGAAGAGGTCAATACACACATAGAGCACATTAGATCACAGCAGAGCCATAAATCACATAACATCTGCTGATTTGATTTAACACATGAGAACCAAATTAGAGGAGGAGAGGGCTGGTTTGATTTACTTGTAGGACCTTGCACAGAGGAAGAAGCGATGGCCTTGGCCCTATGTCGAATTGATGCCCCTGTCCTCAACCCAGAAGACCTGTGAAACTGTATTTGGCTTTGAGCAGACTCCCCCACTGAAGTCAACTGTCCCCCAAAAATCTCAGCCTTGAACGGCTTCGAACAGTTGGTAAGTTTGAAGCCTACACAACTATTATTATTTAGTTGGGAAGAGAACGAAGAGCCCTGTAAGTTTGAACAGGACAATCCAAGCAGGCTGGTGTTTCGTAGGGATGATTTTAAAGAGGTTGAGGTAGCAGGGGCAGCCATGGCATGGGATGGTATGAATTCAGATCAGGTAAAGGAGGATTCCGCCTTTAGAATGCCTGGAGAGGAATGATCTACAGGGAATACACTTATCGAACAAAGGGAATACAGGGCAAGGATTACGGCAGGGGTCCCCGTAGTACTCACATATATAGCTGGGCTGGTCTGCTCTGCTCTGCACAAGGCATGACTTTTTCTGTTTTTTATATTGGACATTTTCGTAGGTTGAACATTCAAGTAGATAGCCACGTCAAAAATTGGGACCATAAAAAGTTGGAGATGGCTCCACCATATAGTTTAGTGGGTCGATTCAACGCACATTGGGACGGGGGAACTGTATACGGGACACACAGATCAGTTCCTATTCGCTATCAATATATATTTGAATTGCAGTCTCTGTGTCGTACATGGTAATTTCACCGATTTGGTTGTATTCCAGAATTACATATAATATTGAATTTATAAATGTTGAGATTACACATTTTCATTGTTCAATTCTTTAAATTTGTTCCAAATCAGTGTTCGTCAGAAAAAAATTCAAAATGTATCAGCCAAACTGTCAAAATGTCATCTACTTCAAATGATAAAAATGTTAAAAATTATTTAGAAGTTTAAAATCTGTGGTCAAAGTTTTAATATGATATAAATTCAAGGTAAAATAGAACAAAATTTTTATTCAATTTCAGAGTTTTGAATGTAAACGAAAATATCGCGCGCATGAAAAATCACCAAACCAGGAATATGATAGTGAGCGAAAATATAGCACACATGAAAAATAAAAGACGTGAAAATATAGGATACATGAAAAATCAATCAAACATGATGGAACGAAAGAAAATTTGTTTCAAAAATTAAACCACGTGATTTTTTTTTTGGTTTTTGGGTCAAAGTAGGGACTGTTCCCTTGTATTTCACTAAATGATTTATGTTTACATTGATTTAAGTAAAGTGTTTTTTAATAAAATTTTATTGGAATGTGAGGATTGTAACTAAACATAACGATCATATTTTAAATATATTAGTTTTTGTTTTAGGATTTGTTTCGATCATGGGAATGTGACAACCTCTTTTGCATGAAAGCAAATGATTTTCATATAAAAAAGGTAAAAGTGATTCACATAGTGAAAGGATTAGTGAGAGAGTGTGATTTGTTAACATTCAAAAAAATTCAAAGTTATTTAAATTTGTAAAAAAGATTCAAAGTTATTTAAATTTGTAGTTTTAGTAAGTGGAGGTGTGGTGTAGATATTAATATAATTATGACATATAAGTTAATATTTTTATTGTTAGTCTCTTCACTTAGCTATGAAAGAAAATTCAATAATTTTGTCCACAAAGATGCACAACAAAACTATCTACATACATGAGTAGATTTAAAACAAAGTGTAGATAGACATCAACAATATAATTTAAAAACTACACATTAATCACACAACACCACAATTCTACAATATTTATTGATTGAAAATGGACTATTCTTAGATTACATTCAACAAAGCCACTCTTTGGAACTCCATGCTTTCCTTAGCCTCTACAACTTCAACCTGAGAACTCATAACTTCCTCTCTGATGTGTTCTATCCTTCATCCGAGCAAGGAATTTACATATATAGAACTATTGGAAGAATACCAAACACTTCAACTATTATGGATTCGTTTCTTTCACATTCTCTCCATTATCTTACTTATTTTATTGTTTATTTATGTATATATAGGAAATAATTAAATGCCATCAAGTATACCCCCTTTGATTATTTATTATCCATAATATATATACATATATTTAAAATGTCTTTTCATCAAATAATTTGGTTGTATGCAACTTTGTCCTCTTCATGTAGTTGTTGACATGAAACTTATGTGGATCACATTATGTAGAATCCCTATGGATTTGTAGCATCATGGCTGTAGCAATCCATAAAATCTAAAAGATACTAAGGAATCAACAATTGACCACTGAGACCAAGTAAATGTGCAGGATAGCCTTCTACACTGGGGATGATCCTGCATCAAACTCCCTTGGTTGGAAATTTGATCATCTTGCTCAAAATGTAGGTGAAAAAACATGTTCATATTGGACATCCTCCTCTACCTATCTCTGCTGCTAATATCCAAAACATATCCCTAAGTCTTCTTACCCACCATTGTATTGCATGTACCCCACTCTTTAATGTTTCTTCCTTTTCTTGTGAATCCATTCCATAAGTTTGTGCTACCTCAATTTCTTTTGCAGTCCCAATGGTGCTTACTACCTAACAATCTTCCCTCTTATGCAACATTTTCATTGCCCACTGTACTAATTGCACAAGTACATCATTTTCTTCTTTGTCAACTTTACCTTCAACCGTCCTCCTCTTGGCCACCTTCTCAGCTGCATTTTTTGCAACCATACAACCACTCAAAATACTATGAGAAAGATCATGCCCACCCACCCCTCCTCCGAAAGTGTTGTTGTATCACTCAAGTTCTAATATTTATGCTCTTCAATTCACTGTTGCACACATTTTTGTTGCTCCACTCCTTTCACATATGCCAAGATTGTCCCTTTTCCAACCTTCTATGCTTCATCATTAAGAGGATGTAAATTGAATTTATTTCCATCTTTCTCAATTTGATTGGTGTTAACTCTCCCATCATGCATCACCCTTCTGTCAATTGCTATGGCCTCCCTAACAAAAAGTGGCATGCATCCAGGGGAAAAAGATCAAATAGAATGCTATCATTATAATCCCCAATATTAAAACTAACCAAGCATTGTTTGTTCACAGTGACCCTAAGCCCATTTTGTAACCATGACACCCTATATTCCTCTAGATGAGGTGTACACTTCAATTTTAATTTGTGAACAGCTTTAGTAGACAAATTCTCAAAACTACCACAATCAATAACCAAATCACAACATTTAACTTCTATTTTACATTTTGTTCTAAAGGGTGTCTTCCTCTGTTTTTGTTCTCTCTCAACCTCTTTCTCATATTGCAACAATATCTTTCTCGGATATCTATGGTTTTTACTTTAAAAACTAAAATAATATTAACCCCAATAATTTGCAATCAATGTTTTAATATAATTAATATAAATAAGAAAAAATCATTTTTCTAATTAAATAACATAAAGAATAAAAAAGAACAAAATAACAACACCAAATATATGTGGTTCTTGACTTTGAAAACTAAACAAATGTTACTCATTTTCAAGTATGGTAAAGACAACTCAGCTATATTTAACTTCTAACATGCTCATAATTAACTTTTAGAAAAAACATTTAGTAAATACAAATAAATGATATAATTTTAGTGTATAATCTAATCGAAGTATTGAGTGTAAAGATCAAATTATTAAATGTTGAAATTAATGTAAAACTATAAGGAATATGGACCTTTATAAGCAACCCCTTTGCTTCATCGGGAAAGCAACTAAGTTTATGAACCATCGCTAGCTTAAGTTCGTGGACTGAGTAGCCTAAAATATGACCTCGTCTTGTCTAGTTAGTGGGATGAGAAGCAGCTGTTACTGGGACATAGCATAGCAATTGATCCAGCACTAGCTGTACTATCGCCTTTCAAAAGCACGGGCTCAATACAGGAATGGAATCATTTCAATACATGCCCCGCTAAAAAGTAAAAAGGGCATTTATCTATATTAATTAAAAATAAATTGTCCATTACTGATCATTGAAAAACAAGAGCCACGATGTGGCAATGTCCCCGACATTGCCATCTGCTCTTGTGAAAGAAAGAAAGAGCAATTGCTTTACGAAGACATGTTAAGTCAGATTAAGATAAAATTTCAATTTTTAGTTGTAATTAAACTTTAACATGTGCTAATTTGTGGTTTTAGGCGAGAGAGTCATAATGCTCATACACATCTTGGATTTAGAATGCTCATATACTAAGATTCGTTCAACAAACATTTGCTTACACATTTTGGTTCGATGCTATAAAATGCTATGAACTTATAATAGTTGTATGTTAAAGAAATCAAACATTCATTTCAATCTTAAGTAGAATTAGAACATGCTTTCAAATACCGGATGACATAGATTACTTAAACCAACATTGCTACAAACAACCACCAATAGGTGCAATGTTTCCTTATCTTTTTCATAGTAATAAGGATGTTCAAGAACATAACTCGAGAATGTTATCAGTTATGGAAACAGAAACATTTACACTTGTAGCACATGATAGCAAAACTGATTCAATTGAAAAAAACACCATAGACACAAGACATTGTGACTTATGTCTATGATAGTTGTAAAAAAGGATATGCTTATTGAACTAGTTCGAGACAACTACTTAATTAAGGATGGGTTGGTTAATGGGCCAGAAGGTGTGTTTAAACACTATACACAAAGAAACCATGCTATTGTTTGGATTGAGTTTGCAGATCCAAAAGTTGGAGACAAAGAACGTGCAAATATGCAACATTTTTATACACCTGCTGTAAAGTCCAATTGGACACCAATCAAAAGAATTGTGATACAAAGAACGCTGGAAAATAAAATGAATGTTATGCGAACACAATTCCCAATTCAGATAGCATGTGCAAGGACAATCCATAGAGCACAAGGATTGACAATGAACAAATTGGCATTTGACCTAAAAGGAATTAAGAGACATGGCCTTGTTTACACTGCGCTCTCACGTGTTAGAGATATTGATTGTCTTTATCTTTTAAATAAGTTAGAACAAAGAAATTTTAAAACTCGTGCAAAAGCCACTGCTGAAATAGATAGATTAAAAACACATGCAAGTTTGGAATTTGAATATGGTCTGCATTGAATGCCAAATGCTAAGCAATTACTCATTGCATCATTGAACACATGCAGCTTGCTTTTGCATTATGACGATGTTCTGAATGATCATGAATCTATGCAGGCAGACATTCTATGTTTGCAAGACATTTTGTGTGAGAGAAAGTGATAAAGAAACTATATCAAGATTTAGCAAGATTGGGGTGTAACTGGATGGTGACTTTATTGAGTCCACTTGGATTTTTATAACTTGTTTTTTCATCAAATACCTTAATGGGAGCGTTATGGTCTCCCTGATTAAGAGACTGTAGAATTATTTTTTTTTCTTATTGAATTTGAAACATTTGGGCTAATCATGTTCTTGTTTATTACAATATTTATGAAAGTTAGTAGAAGAGGGAGAAAAGAAGAAGAAGATCGTGAGAAACAAGATGACTTTGTAGTAGTAGGAGGTGTAGGTTTTGAACGTGTAGATATGGAAACAATTGAGGAGGATGGCTGGTGTTGAATTCTACAATAATCTTAAAACTTATTTTCGATCAATTGTGCTTGATTGTACACAATGTAAAGAATGGTGATTTTCATGTATGTCAGCTGTTGCTACAAACATTCTTGCAATCCACTTCTAAGTTTGAGAATAAGATTATCAAAGGCATTAGTGATATTGAGAAGAATGCATAACTAATTGAATCGATGGAAGTGCTCCTATGCAGGAATGTTGAATGCTTGACTTAGGTGAAGCCATTTAATATTCATATCATATTTGTAGAAGGAAGAACTGAAGGAGAGATAAAGGGATTGCATAAGCGCGGTCGGAATGGTGATTGTGTTTTGATTGATATCATGTTTGAAGAGCCTTGCGAGTTTCATTTTAATGGACATAACCTTTTCAAGATCAGGAAACAGATTGTAGTTGAATCAAGTGTTTATGTCAAGTATCCAACTTTGGAGCATTTCTGAATCATGGGATCCATCATAAATGATAACCTTGCATTTTTAAAATTGAGGAGATAGATTGCTGATAAAAATATTATTAATATTTTATGCAAACAAAGCAATGATGTTGGCAACTTCCACCACTCTTTTGTATAACATCATTATTTCCATGGATGTTATAGTATCCATCATTGATACCCAGGGGATATGGTCACTAATGCAATTATTAGCAACTTGATTTTTTCGAAAATGTATTAAAAATTCCAAAACAAGGTTCAGATATCTATGAATCTCTATTAAATAAAAGGTTGAGAGTGTTGTAAACAAAGTTGAAGACCGAAGAAAATTTTCAAATATCAAGGAATATCACGATCAACTACTTAAAAAGTCGAGAGATCGTTAAGCAATGCATAACAAGAAAAAATGATTAGTGTATAGTGTCAATGAAGTCACAATGAAACCCTAGAAAATGAGCGCATATAAAAAAAAATGTATTCAACATTGTCTCATCAACATCCAAAATCATTATGTGTTCTCACAGAGTCAACTTCAATGATACAAGTAAATTCCTCTTAATAGTATCCTTTTCAAATTTTTGATCATGTCCAAATGAAGAAGAGTGTTAGATAACTGCAATTAAAAAAGAAGAAAAAGCAATTAATGCTAGTGGTCTGGCCTAACCCTCTTAATAGATAGGTTGTTATGTATTGAGACCATCTATGTTAAATCATGTCAATAAGGTAGATTTAGTCTAAAAGCAATATTTGTAAAAATGCTTAGTAGAAGGTTACAACTATTAGAAAGTCTCTATAGTGTGAAAGCTATATTTGTAAAAAGATTCACTAGAAGGTGCACCTACTAGAAAGTTTCTTCACTAAGAATGCTTGTTAGCAGGTTCAACCCACTAAAATGTTCCTTCACTAAAAACTATATATAGAAGTAGAAGCAATGAAACAAGATGTCTTGTGAAGTATTTTGTACTTGTAGAAACAGTTACCATGAGTTGTTTGGCAAAAGCAATGGGAAATAATGATCAAAACACAAAATATTCAGTAGCTTTACTAACTAATTTGAACAGAAGAGATGGAAATTAACCATGATCATAAAATCAATTTAGACTGTAAACTTGTCTCATTCTCATGCAATCTAAACTCAGTGGCGATTAAGCTCCATTCAATACACTTGTCCCATTTTCTCAAAAATCTAAAATCCGTGGAGACCAATTTCCATCCTAAATCAAAAGTGAAAAGAATTATACCAATAATTATCTAAAACCTATGGATGTAAAAATACACTACATTCAATATACAAGATACAAGCTTAAAATCCTTAGTCACTTTAAAACTCAAGGACAACGTTACTAAGGTATAGTCTTAGTTAATGATAATCACTATAAATTATTTTTATAAACTCTAGTTTAGTAAAATTGAAACTATATCAGACTTAGACATGTAATTTCAAATATTTGAAAGATGTATAAACAGATTGATGGGTACAAATGAGTTATTATTATATATCCCTGGAACGTAACAACTATCTAGAAATCAAATTAATTTTCTAAGTAAATTTTACTGATGGCACAAAAAATTCAAACTTATTTATGGAATTCCTTTATCATGCAAGTAGTAAATCATCATATTGAGATTGAAAAGAAATTGGGAACTTAACCATCAAGAGTATTAAAACTGCAGACTTATCGAGATTGGAAACAAATTGGGAACGTAAGCATCAATACTATTAAAATTGCCCAGCATCATGATTTATTTGTTTAAATGGAAAAACAAAATAAGAAAGATAGCAGTCAACAAAAAACTTGAGATACACAATGTTTCATAGTAGCTTCAACATGGTAATAAGTGACCAGTGATCAATGTCTATAGTTAGTTATACAAAAAAAAGTAGTAAGTAAACCAACACAGATTTGATCGTCATCAAATATGATCATTGAGCCCTGCCATATACAAAAACAGGAGAAAGGTGTTAGTCCAATTGCAGTGCTATATTTGTTAAATTAGACAGCCAAAATAGAATCAATTCTTGCGTTGGTTGCTGAACAAATTGTAAAATTACAGCCAAAATTATGTGTCGAGTAGTTGAAAGGGATGCAAGCTGAAGTAGAATAAGCAAATAATCTTTTATATCCTGAATATTAAACACAAGAGTTAAACAAAATCGTAAGAGATGGAGCAGATAAGAATTCATTAAATTTAATGAGACACGTAGAATTGTAAAATTTAAATGCTTATTTGCATGAATGTGCCTCCAAATATACAAGTAATGGATGAGCCATAAATAAAATACATTGAGATGCATAAAAATGCAAAAAAAACTAATTGAGAATTCAATCAAGAAGATGAAAACAGAGTGCATTGGATTATAACCATGTAATTTCTAAGGAGAAAAACATAAAAATATTGTATTAATGAATAGTGCTAGACATAAGCATCACTAGAAACATTGAAAAAAAGGTCACTCCAATACTCAATGTCGCTGCTAGGTTAGGCATATTATAGTTTATGTCGACTATTTACATTGGTTAGCACCCATTGACAATGGTGGTGTCTGCAGCGGTTTCTCATGCATGGTTACATGGAAAAAAAACTCATGTACAACATATTACAAGTTTTAAAGGAGAAGGACTTGACAAATAAAATGATTGAGTTGTCAAACCATTAGTTGGGAATGGTTGGAGATTGCAATGATATGGAAAATTGAAAGACAGATCTAGATTTTGAGAATGATGAGATTCAACCTTCTGAATAACCCAATGTAGATTATGTGTATCAATTGTAGATGTCCAAAGGACAGGTATATGCAGAAATTAATATGAATGTTATCAGTATCTTCATAACCATGAAACCAATGTATTTGTAGTTTAAAACAAAAAGGGGTCAAATTGTCCTAGTGTTATGTGATGACAGGTTGCATCGAAGTTACAAAGGCGGGGCTTCATACCAACATCAAATTGAGACTTCAATTTTTGTTTCTGGTAGGTTTGGTTACAGTGGATCATACACTTAAACTGTTCTTCACTTACTTACCTATTGATTCATAAAAAATTTCGTGGTTTAACTTATGTCTTGTACGTGATGGCAGGTTGCATTGAGGTGTTCAGACTGCGTACAAGCATGTGCTCCTCCTCGTGTTTGCTGTATGTTTTCTACGTTCGTTAGAAATGAACCCAAGAGTGAAAAAGACCCTTAAGTTCTGAGGATGTCACACCAGTTGGTAGCTGCGGTTCAATCTGTCCAATTGACAATAGTTTTGTAGCCTCTGAATCTGGTTATTTCTCCTTGCTCGATTGGGTCGTGCAAATAAGTGGTGGTGTAGAGTAGTTAGAAAACGAAAGCTCATAATAAGTGGTGTCTTATTATATACCTGGTAATAAAAAGCTGATTCCTAAAGAATATAAAAAAACCGAATGGATGGTTGGGAGAGGGGTCTGTGGGTCATCATTCCTCTGCGAAAGAGCCCTAAGGACACTAAATGCACCCATACCTACGTGCACAATCCCAGTGTCTGTGCCACCTGTAAGCATGATGTTTGCTTCAACTCTACGAATATGGTTTGCAGGTGCATATAAAGAGGAATTTGTTGTTGCACATGCTGTCGAAATTGAGTAGTTTGGACCCATAAATCCTGGATCAATTGACAACAATGCAGATCTCATGGTTGAAATGGCAAAAGGGATGAAAAAAGGTGTTTTTCTCTTTCCCTAGAGCTATAGTTTGAGTATAGTTTGAATATGCTACATTAAATCCAATTTTTTAAATTGGTATTTTTTAAAAATATAACTGGCTATAAAACAATGGCGCCAGCCAAGTTTTTCCCATCCCAAGAAAGGGTGCCATGGTGGTTTCTGGGTTCCGTGCAAGGAGTTGCAGACTTTGTAGTAGAGGAAATTGTTTTGTGTCATGTCCAAGAATAAACCAGAGTTTTCAATGAGGAGCCCAGAGAGGAGAAAGAAGACAATGTATGCATCAGGAGTAGCATGGAAAGACAGACAGTCAATTTTGAAGCAATTGAAGCAAGTGTGCCATGTCCAAGAATATCGATCTCTGAATTAGATGCCGTTAGGCATGTGGTACAATAGTGGCCAATGCAGCATTATAGAGATAGAGGGAGAAAGATGGATGTGTGCGGTGTTTTTCAAAATGGAAGAATCATCTCTGTTCTCTCCTTCACACGCTCAAGATATGTGAGACATGAGCATAAAATTCAAGGCTGCAATTGAGTCAGAAAGAAGAGTAATGGATAGGTTTTCCAGGTAGATAATGTAAATAGTTCTATACGTAAATCATCATATTATAAATAAGAACCAGTAAGCCTCATTAAAATCTAGTCGATGGAGAATTATGTGGCATCTCAGAGCATGGTGATCAATTATGTCCTCAAAGGAATGAGGCAGCTCAAAAGAATTAACAATGAATCCATTTAATTCTAGTGGTTTCCTAGCAAGGATAACAAACTTCTGAACACATACAAATAACATGAATGTAGGGATATGCATGATAAATAACCATATTTTTTTGTTGTTTTTGGACACAGAGAGTAGGATGCAATAATGAAAATTTAGCCTTGAGAATTAGATCAGATAATTTTATTAATGCCCAAGTACTAACCACAAATAGGCCAAAGGGATTGCTAATTACAATAGTGCAGGATACAAATGGGAGTGCACAGGTCACTCTTATAAAATATATAAATCACAAAGAAAAGCTAAAGCATACTACTAAGAACGCAATGACAAAATCTCCAAAAAGGAAAGCAAGGAGGACGTTATGTCTAAAATAAGCAGCCCAATGACTCTTGAATCCCTCTCTTCTAACATCTGAGGCGAAAGTGAAGAAGCTGATGAGAGATGACCAATTAGATGATATAGACATGTTGGGGGATTTGACCTGAGATATATCTTGCTGCCCAAATGATGTAGCCATGTAAGTTGATGTGGAGGATATCCCTTTTCTGTTGGTGTTGTGTGAGCTGTACTAGAATCTATTGCAATATCTTTGTACAGGTCTTACTTGATGAGCTCGGAATGGCTCTCAGAATCTGTTGTTTTGTCACAGGTAAATATTATAGTTGAGTACAAGCCAGATCTCAAATGGTGCAGCATATATCTCAGAGAATATAATAGATCAAGGAAAAACCATTGCATATCAATCGCATAAGAAGAAGAAGATCGCGGGAAATCCAAATAAAATATTGTAAGTAAGATCAGAGTCTGATGACAACCTTGATTGAATATGCATTGAAGAGGGTGTAGCAAATGCAAATGCTGGAAGAGATTTCTAAGAGAAAAAAGTTCCAATCGCAAGAGTTGGGTTTAAACTTGTTGATTTTAGACAAAGAAAGTCTAGATTGGAAAGTCACACTAGAAAGAACACAATATCAGTTTAGGTTTGCAAGGAAAATTATGCTCACGTTTTATTATTGACTCAAGAAGGAATGCCCGATATTAAACAATATCCTATCTATTTGCAAGAAATATATTAAAAGGCTGAAATACATGTAAAATATGAATCAACAATTTGATTGGCTACGTCGAAAATATTATAGAAAATATGTAATTTCACTCTTTTGGCCCAGTACAGGATTTTTTCATAATTCCTCAACTAATAGAATGTTATGAGAAATTGCTTTAGGAAAACAAGGTCAATATTCAAAATATAGCATACGTAAATAAAAGTCAACTATTAAAGTTTTTGACAAAGGAGGTTAAGGATATACTTCATATTCAATTTTATTTTCCTAAGATAGATAAATACATAAATATATTTCCTAAAATGCTATTGATCTTGCGGGCCTTGCTGTCTAAACACAGATTGCAGAGGTCGATAATATTGAATAAGAAACTTGAACTCTTTAGAACAGAAAATAGATTTATGTACCTGGAAATCAGTTTCTTTTTAAGTTGATGATTCTGTTATCCAGGGCCAATGTAAATAGCCCTTGCTGGGAAAACCTTCGCAGATTGAAAACTGTTGATGATATGTTTTTTGAGTATTGTTCAAATGAAATATTTGCTACTTCTGGACAATGCTCTTTTAGCTGTGGGTTGCATAGTGTGCATTCTATCAGCCCATCATTTGTGTCCAAATTGCATTTCAGATTATGTTCATATATAATTTCCATTTCTTTTTTGCAAAATGCACAGACCACAAAGCTTTGAATCAGTGGTTGTTTACATTCAGCGCAAATGCATCGATACGGAGGTGCAAATGGATTTCTTGCTTTGAATATTCCGTGTATCTGTCAAAGTCTCAGAACAAATGACGATAGAAAATGCATATAATATCAGCATGTTTTTAAATAGAATTATGCCAATATTTCTTTCTATTTGAATAGTAATTAAACTTAGATTCTAAGCACTATGACTAGTTACAATGCGAATGCACAATGTAACCATTGGCTAATTGTTGTTAGCGGTTGGGTAAAAGCAAAGAAACATTGCAAAAGCAATTCTTGCAAATTGATCAATAAGAGTGTTGTGAACAAAGTTATGGGGTTGAATGTAAAATTTGTTGCAATGCAGACAATGTTTTCAAGCAGTCCTAGAAAGAGAACAAATTGTATTTTCCTAGCATGCAACAAATATTGTATGTGCAAAGACGATTGTCATTTAATTGACATGCAAGGTTGTATTCTCATACTTTTGTTTCTTAGATTGAAAGTACAAATACTCAATGCACTTTCTGCAAAAAGCAGAAAATCCAAATCTCGAATGCCGTTGCAAGTGCAATTTTGACGAGTTAAACAAATGGAAAACCCGTTTCGTGGCACTGTAAGCATGGTGGATGTATCTTCCGATCACAGAAATCTAGTTATGTCACTGTTGTGTTATCTAGCATTAATAATTTTAGGTGTGGTAGGTAACATGAATTGGTTGGATGCACCTTTGGTACTTAAAAGCCTTGTTTGCAAAGAGAGCTTGATATTGATTACATCTTGAGATAAAGATGTTGTCACAAGTAGGAAAACGTTACATTCAAAAGGTGCCAAAGCATATTCAATCTTGTAAACTTGCAACTTCATATTCAAGCAGGAAAAAGTTACATTCAAAAGGTGCCAAAGCATTTTGATCAACATAGACTTTGCTAAAATTGCAATCAAGTATATTTTATCCATATTGCTATAATACCATTTACATAAATCTGTACCTATCAAAATTGCTTGAAGCCTACAACATTGGGATAACACCTTAACAAAAGCCAATTACATATATCAGCATAAAAAAATTTAAATCAATGTTAATAGTCCATTATTGAATAAAATTTCAAAGATAAAACAGCAGTGAACTACATCATAGCAAGAAGTGAACAGGATCCCTGAAAGTGTTATTTTTTTAGCTTAAGTTAGATGTAGTTCACTGTAGTTTAAAAGGTGCACTTTGATATTGAATGATGCATTTGTGCATAAGGGAGGTTTCAATAGCATCTAGATTTTTAGCAAAGAGATGCATGCTTGTTGGGCTCTGTATCTGAGATGTTTAAATATTCTTGGTCATCACAAGCTCATGATGTCGTTGAGCATATTTCAGACAAGATGCAGTCAAAAACCACAAAAAGGTCAAGGAGGAGCTATCAAAGGGTCCACCGATTGCGAGGATGTACTTGGGAAATGTTAACTGCCATTTTTCGTTGCAGAAATGAAGTGCTAACATTTAGTTAGAGTACAACATGTTGGTGGTAATACAAGTGCATCTAGACTTTCACAGCGATTGAAGCTTGTTTGACAATTGGGTTCATCAGTTTTTGAGAAACTATTATTTTTTGCAACTTGCTTTTTTGGGAGCTAGACTTCTGGGCTTGCATGTGAGAG
Source organism: Larix kaempferi (assembly GCA_027924585.1). Classification (NCBI taxonomy): domain Eukaryota; kingdom Viridiplantae; phylum Streptophyta; class Pinopsida; order Pinales; family Pinaceae; genus Larix; species Larix kaempferi. The sequence continues at coordinate 5,796,343 of BSBM01000076.1, forward strand.
ATGTTTATATATTTTGGGTCATCACAAGCTCATGAGATGAGCATATTTAAGACAACATATGATCAATCTCATGAGTGAATCATGACAATGGTTATTTTTAGCAGTATGCTTATCAATAGTTGTATGTAGTTTTTGAGCACATGTTTGGGCTCCTTGTAAAAAAGTGAGCCTAATGAGACTGCTTTGATCCATATGAGAGATGATGTTATTTTTAGAAGCGACTAATTTTGGATTTTTTATATTTGACAGCAGTCTCCCAGATATTATCTTTATTTTAAATATTTCCTACATTTTCCTTTTTCAGAGCTAGACTGGTTTTTTCTACGTATTTATATTTAGTAGTTTCTATTTGTGGCAAGGGAAGGTTGTGTAGCCATGGTTGCAACTATGCAATGATGGAATGATTTCATAGTGTTCATAGATCAAGGATGGGTAAAAAGTAGACTTGAGACGGCTAGACCGTTTTTTTTGTACATATCTATATTCAATAATTTCTATTTGTGGCAGGGGCAGGTTCTGGTGTCATGGAGCTTGTTGCAAGAACTTTTCACTGTGGAGCTGTTTGTATATATATATATATATATATATATATATATATATATATATATATATATATATATATATATATATATAACTGTGTCTGTTGACAATAGCGAAATTTAGCCTGCCAAAAACTTTTTCCCTAGTGGATTATGCTATCAAAAACTTAACATATTTATGGTTAAAATAATATTTAGTTAAGTAAGTTTAAAGTTAACATACTTATGGCTAAAATAATATTTACTTAAATAAGTCTATATATATTTAACTACTGGGGACTAAAGCAGATATTGCTTTTTTTTATAGCATGGAAAGGTTGGTTGGGGTTTCAAAATTTGCATAATAAATGTCTGATAGAAGTGGAGAATGAAATCAAGATAAATTTGTGAGTAGCTATACAGTCAAAAGGAAGTCCTATAGCAGTTTGTTTGCAAAATCTATATCAGTCTTGATGATAATGTTCTGAAGAGATCACAACAATTTAAAAAAGTGTTCAACTAAAGCCTACTATAGATAACAAAGTCAATGCTATCAGACAATGAACAAGAGACAAAAAAACAGAAGAAGCTGTTAAGCAATGAAACTACTTTGCACCAAAGTAAATTCTGTTCTTGTTTTTCCTTGTTGATGAAATGGAAAAGAAGCAATTTTCCAACGAACCTGTGTCTTTGAGTCAATGATTGGAAGCAAATTTTGAATTGCATAATCATCATTAAGAGGGTCAATAAAGGTAGCTGCACAGGTCCGGAGCATGTGGCTTCCTTTAGTGTCATTTCGGACAATGTTTTTAAACAGATATAATGGAGGATTATCAGATGCAAGTTGTTGTTGAATTTGCAAGAGCAGTTGTTGGAAGGCTTCATTGACTTGTAACTGCAATAGTAGAAGACAGTAGTCAATGAGCATAGGTTGCAATTAAAAATCGTTAAAGCTATCTGTATTTGTTTTTTTTTTTTCTATTTTCTTGTTTATATAAAACAACATAAATTTTATTTAGCTTTAAAAAATAGCAATTCCAAAAGAACATTAGACATGCAAATGGCATATTTACTGTTGCATGGTCGTTTTCTGTTCCACCGTCTTTGATATACAAGTCGAACTGCTTGTTGTTGTATTCACATGCAACGACGATTGCTGCGACAGAGCCAACAGAGTAGGAGTCATTCGATGACAACAGATCAACAATTGTCATATCTGGAGCTAGCTTTCTCATTTTGCAAACTTGATCAATTGTCTCAATTATTGTATGTGGGAATATGACTACTGAATACTTGGCATCGCCTCTGTCTTACTGGCCTTTTTTCTTGAGCCCAAATCGAGTGATTCTTAGACTTTTGTTGGTTGAGAAATAGCTACCAAAACGTTTGATCAAGTTGTCACTTATTCCAGCAGTGATTGTCATCAGCCCATCTCTATCAACAAAGTCTGCATGCAGTATTTGTGCCTTTACAGGAGAACCTTGGATTTTGTTTTGTGCAGGCCCATACACAGCCAAGATGTCTCCTTCGAAAACAATTTTTGGTGTTATTGTGCATAGCTCTATAATAGTAGCTGCTTCTGCGGCTGTTTTTTTGAACCTGCTATTGTTATAGTTAGAGAAGAAGGCCAAGAAAGAAATTATCAGCAATTAATAGCAGAAAATTTCAAACTTAGATCAAGATTGAGAAAATATTTGTCAATGCAATAGTTATATTCTGTTGTTTTCTGTGCTAAAAAATCATAAAAGAAGATGAATAAGTTTCATGTGTTAAAAATGATGTAAAAAGCAATTAGAACCAAAATAATTGCACACCTTTTTAGACTTTGAACAGGTGAAATTGTTTCCATTGTTGAGCTGTCTGATGTTGATATTGTTTTTGTTGTGCTGAGCATAGGCAAAGAACTATTTTCCATTGTTTTGGAATTTTGGATTTTAGTTTCAAAAGCTGTACATGCAAGAAGTATCAAGCAAATCAAATGTACCTAACATTGTTAATTAATGTAAAGAGTAGAAGAGATTTAGAACAAATGGAAAATATGAAAACAAATAGATAGTATTAAAACAAAGAAGCATAGGAAAACAAAAAAAAAACAAATTTCTATAATTCTTTTACTAGATTTTTTACATATGCATAGCATGAAGTCTATGTAGTGCCAAGAATTTCAACAAAACAACTGCTGAAAACTATGTTATCTAGAGACAAATATTGAACAAATTTTCATTTACAATTATCTTGAACATAAGAATTTGTTATTAAAACATTCTATGTAGCTTATATATCGTCTGAATTATTATAAAATGGAAATAGCATGTGAATACTTTTGTAAAGAGTGTCTACATATGTTATGCAATAACTGCTAGTTTTTAAAATCTGAATTGTGGACAAATTAAAGTGTAAACAACTTTCAACAATAAAAAATAACCAAAATTTGACATCACAAAATAGATTATAAAAATATGAGAAAGTTCAACAGAATTTAAACTCATAGCTATGACATCAATGTTGCAGATGCCCAAAGCTGATCTAAATTTAGCTCACTACAAATAGGAAAAAACCAAACTGATATAGTTTAAAGTGCATGCAAGTTGCAAGAGAAAGAATAGTACCTGCTTTTGATTTTGTGCAAATATGATACCATGGATCTGTCCATAGATAGGAGGACAATAAAATTAGATAATGCAAAATTGAATAGACTATGCATTCTTATCACAGATTGATAGGAAAGTTGAGTAGTGATTAGTCCAATAAGCATCTGAAATATTGAAAACAATAGTTATGTGTTTCAAATTTGTCCAAAAGTGGTCAAGCATTGAACCAGTGTTTGTTGTTGCCTTTGTTGTTTTCAGTGTCAAGCCTTTCATTTCCATAAACAATTGCAATTTTCTTTTTGACGTTGTTTCTTGCAACATGTCAATGTTCAGGTCACCAGCTACTAGGATTTGAGTGGTTTGTGTGCAAGTTGACAAAATGCAACTCAATATATGAAAGAGATCATCAAGCAGACCACATGGTCTATTGTAAATGTTCACTACTTTCAACACATTGTAGCCAAATTCAAGATCTACGCAAATTGCTTCGGTCGAGTTTTTTGTATAGTTTTTAGAATCGGTGATGGCAATGTCTTTTTTAATCAATGTAAGGATTCCATGCATTGAAAATGCTGAGAAGAAATTGTATTTTTCTATCATTATTGTTTCTTTGGTAAGTGTGTGCATGTGAGTTTCTTGCAAACATAAAATGTCTTCCTGCATAAGTTCATGATCATTTACAACATCGTCATAGTGCAAAAGCAAGCTGCGTGTGTTCAATGATTCAATGAGTAATTGCTTAGCATTTGGCATTGAATGCAGACCGTATTCAAATTGCAAAGTTGCATGTGTTTTTAATCTATCTATTTCAGTGGCGACTTTTGGACAAGTTTTAAAATTTCTTTGTTCTAACTTATTTAAAAGATAAAGACAATCAATATCTCTAACACGTGAGAGCACAGTGTAAACAAGGCCATGTCTCTTAATTCCTTTTGGGTCAAATGCCAATTTGTTCATTGTCAATCCTTGTGCTCTATGGATTGTCCTTGCACATGCTAACTGAATTGGGAATTGTGTTCGCATAATATTCATTTTATTTTCAAGTGTTGTTTGTATCACAATTCTTTTGATTGGTGTCCAATTGGACTTTACAACAGGTGTATAAAGATGTTGCATAGTTGCACGTTGCTTGGCTCCAACTTTTGGATCTGTAAACTCAATCCAAACAATATCATGGTTTGTTTGTGTATAGTGTTTAAACACACCTTCTGCACCATTAACCAACCCATCCTCAGTTGAGTAGTTGCCTCCAACTAGTTCAATAAGCATATCATTTTTCACTACTATCATGGATGGAAGTCACAATGTGTTTTGTCTATGGTCATTTTTTTCAATTGAATCAATTTTGCTATCATGTGCTACAAGCGTGAATGTTTCTGTTTGCATAGCTGACAACATTTTTGAGTTATGTTCTTGAACATCCTTATTACTATGGAAAAGATAAGGAAACGTTGCATCTATTGGTGGTTGTCTGTAGCAATGTTGGTTTAAGTAATCTATGTCATCCGATGTTTGTGAGCATGTTCTAATTCTATTTAAGATTGATATGAATGTTTGATTTCTCTGATGTACAACTATTGTAAGTTCATAGCATTTTATCGCATCGAACCAAAATGGAAATGGAAATGTTCATAGCATTTTTGAGTTATGTTCTTGAACATCCTTATTACTATGGAAAAGATAAGGAAACGTTGCATCTATTGGTGGTTGTCTGTAGCAATGTTGGTTTAAGTAATCTATGTCATCCGGTGTTTGTGAGCATGTTCTAATTCTATTTAAGATTGATATGAATGTTTGATTTCTCTGACGTACAACTATTGTAAGTTCATAGCATTTTATCGCATCGAACCAAAATGTGTAAGGAAATGTTTGCTGTTGGAATCTTGGTTGTTAAAAAATCCAACAATCATGAACGGGTTGTGCTTGACACAAATCACCATAGAATATGACATCAAGGTTTCCAAATGCTTTTGTTGGTGTGTGCATGATTTCACGTAGTCGTTTGTCAATGTTGTATAGCATTCGAGACCCTATTAAAGAGACTTCATCAATCAACAATACTCAAAGTTGTTCATAATCTTTTGTCAAAAGATCTAGGGTGTTTGAATTTAGCGGAAGCATATTTGAACTTAATGGCAGTCTGAAAGCAGAGTGGACTGTAATGCCACCTGCATTATATGTTGCTTTTCCAGTAAATGCAACTATAAGTCCTTTTTTCTTTAAAGGATCACTACCAATTTCTTTGTCATAGTAATGTAGAAGACCATCATAGATTGCTTTTGCGGTGTAAGTTTTACCTGTTCCTGCTCCTCCTGTCAGGAACAAGTGAATTGGAGTGAGGGGATTGTTCTTTTTCCTTGCAATAACTTCTTTCACGATTGATTGTTGTTGAGTATTTAGATTTATTCGAATTGCATGGTATTCATGCATATCCAACAGAAATGGCTTTTTTGTCAAGTTGCACACAATCCCAGGTTTTGATGCATTGGACATAGTTTTGCGGATTAGATCATGCTGAATGTCATATTGTTCTAATCCAAACATAGTTGCTGTTTTGTTTGTTGTTAGAGGAGGCATAGCTATGTCTTGCAATTCAATTGTTTCAGTAGCATTATCAAGGTCACCCCACTTTGTCGTTGTTGATGCCATGAAATTTTGTTCTACAATGTCTATTTGTTCTTTGAATTTGACATATGCATCAGACCATGTTTTGAAATTGCTCTTTAGTAGGTTGCAGTTGTCTCTATGTGGCATAAAGAGGATCATCTTTTCTCTAAAAAAATTCTCAGGGTCTTTTTGTTTGTTGTAGCGAATAGATCGTATGATACATGGTCTATTTCTTTTTCTTGTAATTGAGTGCATGCAAGAATAGGAAGATGCATATTCTGCCAAGGAGATGTTTTCAAGCTCAATAGGACGTGCAATGTATTTGTCCAAAATTGATGGGAAAATAATGTCATCAGAGTCATCTGGTTCTTTTTCCAAAAGCGATGGTTTTTTCAAGACAACTATTTTTTTGTCGTCTGGACCAGTGTTGATGAAAATAGTCTTCCTGGAGGATGAATGCAGAGGTAACGAGAGTATGATATGTATTGCTTGTCTAGTAGACATTTGTTGCATGTTCAAAAGTGCATTTCCAAGTTTACGTATCGTTTCAATCTTTCCATCATTCTCAATAAGACATTGTTCTTTGATCTTTTTGAAAGCATTTGTCATGGATCTATCAAATTTGGTGATGTAAGAGCTTACATATGTTGTTGTAGCGTAAGCATCTAAGATATATTGTGCATCTGTATTTGCTTGCCACAACTCTGGTATTGCTTTTGCAAATGAGTTGATCCAAATGTCAACGGGATCTCTTTTTAGTATTAAGGTAGGACGAGGAAGCAAAGACCGTAGTAGCAAAATGTATTCATCTTTGGTTAGTTCTAGCTCTAGAAGCAATTGTGCAAATGACACGTTTCTAGAATATTCTTTATGTTCAATAAGAGAGAACACTTTTTTTTATCTTTGAATGAGATCATCTGAAGCATTTTCTAGTGGCTCTAGAATCATGGTACTATCCATAGGAGGCAATGGGAAATTGAATCTGCATGTGGAATGTCGATGTTTTCTACATGTTTTTGTGTGACGATGCGTTTGAATTTGAATAAGATTTTGATCAAGTAAAGACGAGTTTGTGGATATATAGCGATCAACAAAAGCAGCAATCTCCTCATTTGAATTTTTTCCATAAACAGGTGCATTTTGAATCCAAATTAGTCCATGTTCATGCTCATTTCCTCTTTGTTGAAATTCAGTCGTAAAGAAAAAATCTTGTATTTTTCCAAATATTGTGTTGTTTTTTTAACATAAGAGACTTTAGTGCTGCTATTTTGTGTCTATATTAGCGAGTACAAATCACTGCGTGTCTTCTTATTAACGTGTCAATATTTTCTTCCAACGCATTGTCTTCTAACTTTCCCAAATGTTTTTCCTTGATTTGTTTCAATGCATTGCATAAAGGTGCCCAAAGGTGTTCAGCACTCGTAAAGGTTAAAAAGAACGTAGGAGGACCAAGCTGTCGAATCATTGCAAATAGATCTTTTTTCATATTTTCAAAGTAATCAGGTGATGTTTTGATTGCTTTCAATGTACGATACCCGATCGAAGATTGGAGTATTTTTACAAGATTGTCTTTTGACTTGACATCTTTTGCCAATAATTTTTTGTCCTTTAACTCTCCCATGCGAATTGATATCCAAGCAGTGTTTTGTACTTGTTTTATTATGATTTTAATTGCTTTGAAGAAAATGTTTGTGCCATGTGTTTCAAAGTCTATACTTTCATGTTGTAGCTCCCACTGTGATATTTGTTGATAAGAGAAGTGATTGAAAATTTCATTGGGTCGATTGAATCCGTAGAAAAGTGTAGGAAAGTTTAGCTCTTCAGAGTATTTGTCTTGGAAAATGCTCAATGGTCGGAAGCTCTCTGAAGGTGCAATTTCTATGATTTTGTTGTCTAGATCATCTATTAGATGTGTTTCTCCATATCCATGTATCAATGTTTCTGATATTGGTTCTATGTTTATTTCATTTTCATCATCAGCTACTTGTTCTGTTGTTTCTTGAGTATTTGATTCTTGTTTGGCTGTTTCATCAAATATTTTTTCCCAACTAGTATTGATTACAATGCCTTCAATTTTGTAAAGTTCGGTTTTGCATAAATCACTCAGCGCAGTCATAATGATCTTTGGCCGAATATTTCCAGATAGATATGCATTTTTGTATTCCAATTTTCGCTTTAGCATAACTGCAACTGTCAAATTGTCATCTAGACTTCTAGGCAATGCTATTTGAACTTTATCCAAATTTGCAGGCACATTGATAATTGAGCCAGTCAGCCCAATTTGTGCTCTTTTATAACCAAGTTGTCTTATTTGTGCAAAGGCTATTCTTGGTGACACCAATCGTTCTTCCAAAGGAGTCAGTACAGCTACAGATGGCAATATGTTATTGCGCCGGATTCGTGTAGGCGATGTAAACATGGGCAATTTCCTATTAGCGATTGCTTTCTTGCAAGGCCTACAAATTTGAACAAGTAGCATGGGGTATGTCACATCTTCTGTAGTTGTAAGAGTTTGAAAGGCTAATTTAACTGTGTTGTTTACACTAGAAATGTCTTTTTTAAAATGCAGTTGTTTACACATGGAACATGCATGAATAGGTGTGTCTTGAATAACTTTTAAGTATGTAACAACTGCTTTTTTTGCTTTTGCACATTCCTTTTTCTTTTGAAGAATGTGCATTCCTTGTTTACGCATATTGTGTTTCAACAAGCGCAAGTTTTTTTGCATATTGCCATCAATGCATGTTTGCGTCTTGATTTTGGTTTTTGAAAATTGGTCAGCAATGCAAGACTTTTTTTCCCTATGTTTATCTTTTGTTTTTGTTCCTTTGCTTTAATTGCATCTATGTATATTGGTTTGTTGAATGATCCGTTGTCAATGTTCTTTTCTATAGTGTTTTCTTTCACTATTGTCTGTTTGTTCTTTTCAAAATTATCCGTTGCAATTGCAATAGAAGTATTTTTGTTGCAATTGAACAAAAAGAGCATTTTATTTCCACAATGTTGTTGCAACAAGGGTTGGAAATGCGAGTGCATTTTATCTATTACATGTTGCATCAGGCATAGAACTTTTGACGATTTATTTGTTGCATGGAATGTCGCAATATTTTCTTGCAAATTATTGCTCCATAAATGTATGTTAGTGTCTAGTAGCTCACATAACCATTGAAGAGCAAATTGATTTCCTTCTATGTGACCAATGATATATGGCTCTGCCAAATGCACGATATAGGTTTCCCATCCACAAACAAGAGATGTAGTTGCTAATGTGTTTTTATCAAGATATATGTCCAAGCATTGTATTGCTCTAATATCGTTTGAAGCAATAGAGTTATAAAAGCTTTGCGCAATTGCTTTTCTAACACTTTGTCCATCAATGAAGAGTGTCAATTCGGAGATTGATTCGAACAAGGAGTCATGACAATTGCCTTGAAGCTGAAATGACATTTCAACTTGCCTGTATAAACATCGATTTACATTTGAACTTTGACAAAGCATATCAGTGACCTGTCTTTCAGCTTGCATTGTTTTATATGACAATAATGGTTCAAAGTGGCCAGAAGCTGGTGTGTGGTCATGGAACAATATATTGTAGCAATATTCAGATCTCCCAGAATTGAAGTGAAGGTATTTTGTTCCTTTTTTTAATGACCAAACAGCGACTGGAACATTCAACCATTTTGAAAACCACTTGATGCAAAATATATCACCCCATAGTCCATATACATTTTGATTATCTGGTTGCGAAGCAGACTGCGACATGCGATTGAGATATTCGTTGGCATTTTCTATGTTATGCAATTCCACCAAGTAGTCAACTGTCAATTCTGTGCGCATTGACAACAATGCAGAGGGATCTTTTTGATCTAGACGAACACGAAAATGATTGACAATCTCTTTCCTTATCTCTATTGATGTATATCGAAAATGCAATAATACTGCAAGTGCATCAAACAAGCAATTTCCTGGCTCATAGTGGAAATTGTCGAAACAAATTGCTTGTAGCCAAAGCCTCATCAATTTCTTGCCAATTAGAATATTTGATGCCAAGACCATTTGCCCTTAAAACATTGTCGCCTTTACTTTTGTCTTTTCCCATATTGTCTACAAACACATTTGCGACGGCATATGTTTTTCCTGCTTTTTGTTCTTGTTTTTTCTATGTCCCTAGTTGTTTATATGGGAAAACCTGCATGCAAGTGAAGAGAAACAAATCCTAAGGAAAACAAAATAAGCAAAGGCCATGGTTTTTTTTTCCAAACCATGATGTTGTAAACATTGTATATTGTTGTTGTCATTGCAAATAAGCAAAGCAAAGGGAACAACATATTCACAACAATTTTTTTTTCAAATGAAATGTATTTTGTCTTGCTACTAGAATAGGAAAAAACAACATGTTAATTGCTAAGCTAAAATTATTAAATATGCAAAATTTGGTATCAATACAAAAAAATGGCAATTAGCAAACAAGAAAATTCTGTGTGTGTTTTTTGTCTTTCTTTTTTTGTTGAAGCTATGTTTGAGTTTGTTATCTTATAACCACTAAAATGTTTTTTTTTAGGAAACTATGTAGACACGGTTCTGGTCAAAGGGAAAGCTTTCGGCACTTAAAAGGTTAAAAGGTCAGAGTCACTTTATCAAGAAATATGGATATAATTTTTCTCATGACACATCACTACACACTTGATTTCTTATTCTAGTCAGGGGGAATCATTAGATTCAATGCAATATTAGATTTATTGGTGACCTATAACAAAGGGAATCAAACTCAAGGCATTACATTGCTTATTTAATGTCGATGAATCATTGTACATAACCTTTTACATATATCTAAAGCAGATATGATGATAAACATAAGCCCAATCCCATGTATTAGTATAAGGATTTGCTTCTAATATTCATTAACATCTATAACTATAACTAGAGCTTGAAACTTTTAATCATAATAATATAATGATGTCAAGTTTCCAAGATCAAACACTAAATCCAACTGCTCTTAAAAGAATCGATATAAGTTTAAAAACTCTATTCATCAATCATATCCATGTCTACATTCACATGCATTTCATAAGCAGAAGCATGTGTGCTTTGCACTGAAAGGAATTGAAGGAAGATAGGGAAGGAGGAAAATACCTATTGCTGACAAAATTGACGCCTGCCTTTGCTACTTATCATTGATGAAGATGGTGCAAAGTAAGGCTCTAAACGAGCACAAAATAGAAAAAGCTTTTTTGTCATGTTTCCATATGGTTGATAAAATATAAGCTACGGCACATGTGTATTGTCTTACATAATATACTTATTGCATAAGCCTAGTTTAAAATGTTTCTTGAAAGGTGAAATGACATTATTTTTTTAATTTTTTGGTAAGCAAAATATTGCAAGCTATAATTTTGCAAAGCAATAATTTAGAAGAATAAACAAATATGGTAAAGTGAATTAGTAAATGTTTAAACATATTTACAGTTTTAAACTTTTATATATCAGTAAAATATAACTATGTGTGTTAAGAAATGTTTAAATATTTAAACTCAGTATACCACTATGCTGTATGCTCATGCTATAGTTTGTACCTTGATTGTTAACCATTCAACTACTAATTAATTGCCAATGTAACAGTGAATTAGAATAGTGGCATAGCTAATATTGATTCCTCATACTATTCATAAATGTAAACATAAACGGCATAAGTGACAATGATTTTGCATCTCAAGACAAAGTAAGAATAAAGCATAGAAAATTAAAGACTGAACATAAAAAATTTATTTCAAAAACAAATTTGTGATTATTGTTTTCCTTAATCTTTCTATTGAACTTTAATTTATAAGCAGTTGCTACTACTTGGAATTTTATTTGAAATTACCTTATAATATATAGATTAAAGCCATGAACCTATAATTTTAACACATGATTTATAATTTCTCTTTTATATCATATTGTTTCATTTATGCTTTTGTATTAAACACTCACACCTTAAACTTTCTTTTTGACACTAGTGATTTCACTAGGCCTGGTGAGGGAATGCGAAAGATCATATTTTGTGTCAAAGAGAGTGACAAACAAACTATATCAAGATTTAGCAAGATTGGGGTGTAATTAGATGGTGACTTTATTGAGTGCACTTAACTCTTCATAACTTGTGTCTTCATCAAATACCTCAATGGGAGCATTATGGTTTCCCTAATTAGGAGATTGTCAAACCATTTTTTCTTCTTCTTGGATTTGAAACATTTGCACTAATCATGTCCTTGTTTATTACAATATTTACGAAACTTAGTAGAAGACGGAGAAAAGAAGAAGCAGATTGTGAGAAACAAGATGACCTTGTAGTAGTAGGAAGTGCAAGTTTTGAAAATGTAGATATGCAAACAATTGAGGAGGATGATTGGTGTTGAATTCTACAATAATCTAAAAACTTATCTTCAATCAATTGTGCTTGATTATACACAACGTAAAGAATAGTGATTTCCGTGTACGTCAGCTCTAGATACAAACATTCTTGTAACCTACTTTTAAATTTGACAATAAGATTATCAAATGAATTAGTGATATTGAGAAGAATGGACAACTGATTGAATTGATGGAAGTACTCTCATGCAAGAATGTTGAATCCTTGACTTAGGTGAAGCCACTTAATATTCATATCCTATTTGTAGAAGGAAGAACTGAAGGAGAGAGAAAGGGATTCCACAAACTCGGTCCAAATCGTGATTGAGTTTTGATTCACATCATGCCTACAAAGCCCTGTGAGTTTCAAGTTAATGGACATAACCTTTTCAATACCAAGAAACAGATTATAGTTAAACCAAGTGTCTATGTCAAGAATCTAATTTTGGAGCACTTTCGAACCATGGGATTCATCATAAATGATAAGCTTGGATTTTTAACATCGAGGACATAAATTGTTGATAAAAATATTATTAACATTTTATGCAAACAAAGCAATTATGTTGGCAACTTCCACCATTCTTTTGTATAACATCATTATTTCCATGGATCTTATAGTAGTCATCATTGATACCCAGGGGATATGGCCACTAATACAACTATTAGCAACTTGATTTCTTTGAAAGTGTATTAAAAATTCCAAAACAGCTTTCAAATATCTATGAATCTCTATTAAATAAAAGGTCAAGAGTCTTGTAAACAAAGTTGAAGACTCAAGAACATCTTCAAATATCAACGAATATCACCATCAATTACTTAAAAACTTGGGAGATTGTTAATCAATGCATAACAACAAAAAATGATTAGTGTATAGTGTCAATGAAGCTCCAATGAAACCCTAGGAAATGAGCCCATATAAAAAGAGCTATTCAACATTGTCTCATCAACATCCAAAATCACTATGTGCGTATCTTACAGAGTCAATTTCAATGATAGAAGTAAATGCCTCTTATCAACATCTCTTCCAAATTTTCCATCATGTCCAAATGAAGGAAAATGTTACATAACCCCAATTAAAAAAAAAAAACAATTAATGCTAGTGGCCTGGCCTAACCGTCTTAATAGATAGGTTGTTATGTATTGAGACCATCTATATTAAATCATGTCAATAAAGTAGATTTAGTGTGAAAGCAATATTTGTAAAAATGTTTACTATAAGCTTCCACCTATTAGAAAGTCTCTATACCATGAAAGCAATATTTGAAAGAAAATTTATTACAAGGTCCACCTATTAGAAAGTTCCTTTACTAAGGACGCTTATTAGAAGGTTCAGCCTAGTAAAAAGTTCCTTCACTAGAAACTATATATCTAGAAGTAGAAGCAATGAAACAAGATGTCTTGTGAAGTATTTTGTAATTGTAGATTGGCTTCATTTGGAGGTTGTCCCCTTGAAGAGGCAAATGAATATTGCTTTAATTAATAAATATATTTCTATTATAATATTTTGTTATCTAGAACTATCTATTGTTGTGGTAATTATGTCTTTTCATATTGAAATCTTGCTTTATTTTTTATTTATTTATGCTATGAATTTCCAATTATGTTGTTGAGGTACATAACAAATAAACATCATACTTGGGACTCATTAAGCATAAAATAATTGTTAAGCCATGAATTTTGGATGTGCAAAACACAAAGCAGTGAGCATACCGAACAAAATCAAATATGCAGAGTGCATAAAAGATAAGAATATGTAGCGTGGCTTGTGACAATCAATTCCAATAATGGGAACACCATGCCCTTAATATCGAATGAATTGGCAACCTTCATTTTTCTAGTCATGGATAGAATGACAATAAAATAACTCATTGTTATGCGTTGAATTATATTTTAAGCATCGATAACATTAGTTTAATCTTAGATACTTGAATTTGATTATGAAGGCCGATCTAAATAAAGAAGAAATTCCATCAATCAAGCCATTATATTGCAGGCAAGATGAGGCTGATTTTGGTGAAGGGCCATAAAAGGCCCTTGACATTGCTCAAATATAATAGGGACGAGAATTTGATGTTTGTTTGTGTGGATGGCCATATTCCTATTGTTTGGTATAGCCAGAACAAGGAGCAGCTAGGGACTTGCTGAGCCCACAATAATTTCTTATAGTGCTTTAATGTCTGAAGTGATTGTACATGTTTGAGAATAAGTAACATAGATCACACTATAAAGTTACAAAATGTGGAAATAGAAATGATACACACCTTATGAGAGAAAGGTTTGATATATAATATAAAATAGATTTCGAGCTAATGCAATATGCATGTATGTGGCTATGAGCAGTGAACATGATCGCTTTGTAGGTGGATGAATCAAAACTATTCGAGCTTTTGATGACAATAGAATTGAACACTTAAATCAATTCAAAACCAATCAGTTATGGAAATCAATCACAGGATTCGTTCCTAAAAAACCTAAACTTGACATTGAATTTGAATAAAATATTACCCAAATTCGAACTAGATTGGAAACTTGCTCTAATACCAATGATGTCGGGATTCTCACTCATAAGCAGAGTTCGAAATCAAAGTCTGGAAAGTAAATTTCTTAATTGCTTTTTATTAAGTAAACATAGCGCTACATAGCTTTACATGAAGAGAACTAACCATGAAAACAAAGAGAGAAAATTTGAACAAGATTCTTGAAACTAGCAACTAAGTGCAATAATAGAGATGGTGATTTAATGTATCAAGCGATTCTACATGTTTAAGAATAAGTAACGTAGATCACACTATGAAGTTACAAAATTTGGAAATAGGAACAATGCACACCTTATGAGAGAAAGGCTTGATATGTAGTAAAAATTAGATTTCGAGCTAATGCAATATGTACCTATGTGGCTATGAGGGGTGAACATGATCGCTTTGTAGGTGGATCAATCAAAATCTATTCAAGGTCTTGATGACAATAGAATTGTAGACTTAAATCAATCTAACACCAATCACTTATGGAAATTAATCATAGGATTCCTTCCTAAAAAACCTAAAGTTGAAATTGAATTTGAATAAAATATTACCCAAATTCAAACTAGATTGGAAACTTGCTCTAATACCAATGATGTGGGGATTCTCACTCATGAGCGGAGTTCGAAATCAAAGTCCGAAAATAAATTTCTTAATTGATTTTTACTAAGTAAACATAGGCCTACATAGCTTTACATAAAGAGAACTAACTATGAAAACAAAGAGAAAAATTTGAACAAGATTCTTAAAACTAGCAACTAAGTACAATAATAGAGATGGTTGTAGATAAGATCTCAAGTGCTCCTCAATATTAGGCAACCAAGAAGGCATTGACAATAATCTCCTATGTGCACACACAAGACAAATGATATGATACTAAGTACTAAAAATCAGTTATATGTGAATCATTTAGAATGCCTATCAACCTAGTCCTCCACTTCAAATCTAGAGTCCACATGGGTAGTTAGGATCTGCTTATATTGATTCTTCTCCTTGCCTATTACTTCCATGTCCCAAAGAATTTTTCCTAAAGTGTCATAATTTTGATCCAAAAATTCAAATTTATCCATAATGGATTATTGTTGCATGCGCCAATCTTCAATAACCTAAGCCACAATGGATTTAGTTTCTGAGTGGAAAGCAATTTTCATGGGTGCCTTGCAAATGGAAGAAGCCAATATCAAGTTTCTAGTGTTTGAGCTCAACAACAATACATTTTGAAGGATTGGTGGCTCATGGCTCCTAAATATTTTTCTCTATTCACCCATGCTCAACTTTGATATTTAGATACAAAGCTCTTATGGTATTTCATCATTGTGTCCTTGGTCTCGATTTCAACTTCTGTGCCTTGGTGCGCTCATCGTGGTCCTCATGCATTATCCTGTCTGGTACCTTCATAGGCAGCTCATATTATCATTTCTAGATACATTATTTCTATCCCTCCTCTTGATTTGTATCATCTTCCCTCAAAATTTCAAAATCTAGTATCTTGATCAAATATTGAGAGGGATTGACCTCGATTTTAAAGTAATATTGCACAAGGATTTGTCTTTAGTTTAGTAAGGGCACTTAACCATTCTTCAACAAGTGATCTATAAATTGCCATGGATATTCCATTGCAATAGTTCGTCACAAGATATCTCACAACTTAATTCATCATGTTAGCTTAATTTCACAAAATGATGAATAAACTAATATACACTCCCTTATTGTTGGTAAGCCATGAAATAATACAATAAGATCATCATAATGGAACCCCTTCTCCTCATAATGAACCACTATTTAACATAGCCTAGTAACTGTCTAGGGTTAGTTTAAGTATTTATATATGCCTCAACTCTTGATTAGGGTCAGGGTTTTGGAGTTTCTAGAATTTTCTTGAAGTCCACTTATGACTAGCTCCATTACATAGTCAAAGTTAGGTCCCATGGAGCAAGTGCCACAAAGCGAGTTTTGAACCTAAGTGGGGAGGACAACAACATTCCTCCGAACCACTCGATCTACACTCAATTGACTATCGCAATAAATTCTTCTAGGCTGGGCGATAAATTATAATCAATTTGCTAATAAGTTGTTCACACTTAGTAATGAATTGTTTAATTAAATGCAAGGAAAAAGGCAAACAATGCAAAAGCGAAATTCAGCAACCTCATAGGCAAGGGATTTTCTCAGCAAACATATGTTGAATTGACGACAGTATAACCAAGATTAGAGTATTCAACATTATCTCTTTCTAAATTTTGTATTAAAATTTATTTATAGTTGTCAAAGATGTTATCAAAGCATATTTAAGTATATGGCATTGCAAGAAAACTAACCATCAAATAGCTTGAAAATCAAAATACAGAGCTTCAAAACTATGTCTATATAAACCGTTTCGATTCAGTAATATAACCTATCCCAAAACAGTAAAAAATATTGAACAAAGCGACTATTAAATTGCAACAGAAGAAAATACAAGGGCAAAACCAGCAATGGAAACCATCAAACATCGGACATTAAAAAAAAACGCTCACAAGCATAAAAACCGCAGCCAAATAGCACCCACAAATTATATACAACAAAATCGTGGTCTCCACAAACTAGTAGAAATTGATACCACTCATATACATATTATAAGTGAGTTCGAAGGCAAAATTTCCCAGCAATAAACTTCTATAATGAAGGGATTTTTTTTATTATCAAAACATATATTTTTTATCTTATTTTTATTCATCTATCAAATCTAAATAATCTTTGTTTCTATCCATCTAAAATTTTATTGTCCCTATCCATCTAAAATTTTATATTAAAATGTGAATTTTTAAACCTAGACCACAATACTTAATGCCAATAAGTACGCCCGTTTTATGTATAATGTGAAAAAACTATAGTCATTTAAAAGGAAGCCACATTGGACTTGATAATTTTGTTGTATTCAAAGTTTTGCACAACAGAATATCATTTTGTTGACTTTTTAACTAAGGATATTTGCCGTATTCAAATCTCTTGTTCAAAGAATGTAATTTCTATTTTTTAACTAAGGATCTTTGTCGTATTTAAATCTCTTGTTCAAAGAATCTAATTTTGTTGATTTTAAATTGGTTGAAGTTTAGTTAAAAGAAAATAGAGTAAGTGATTAATTTATAGTTTCTGTTTTGATTTGTAAAATTTTTTTGCGATGGCTCAAGCTTGTTGCAATGCGGAGGGAAAAACAGAACTTTAGTAGTTTAATAGAGCTTAAAAGTAATGACACTCTCTGTAATTTTAAACGCCGGTTTTAACAAAGACACAAATGTTAAAGTTTGTAGCATTGAAGCCACAAAAAACGTAAGCATTCATCCTAGCAACATAGAAAATGTCTAGGCATTGATCCTATGATCATTTGTCACTAATCATTTCAAAGTCCAGGGATTACCATGAAACTTTTCATAGAGAGAATGAGCACAACCCTGTCGTATTTAAATAAAATTAGTGAATCGATATTCGTACCAGATTAAAGTATATTTTTTTGCTAAATATATTTTTAAGAATTGAATCGAACCCACCGATGTAGAAAAAGGAGCATACATATTTCAACAAGTTGAACAGTTATGAATATATCTATTCAATATAATCAGATTCAACTAATATAAACACATGTCGTGTATCCATGTCATAGTACCAATCAAGTAGCAATGCTTCCATGCATATGCTACATTTGGATGCTGCAACCACCTTTGTTATTTAGCATCTAAAATCTTGAGCGCATTCCACTAATGCATTTACACTACCCACAAGGGAAAAATTATAATCAACTAGCCTTGTGTTGCATGCAGACGCTAATTTCCCAACTTATATAGCAGTTGTAAGCAGATAGTATGAGCGGTATATCTTGTTGACACCTGTTTCTTTTTAATTGTTGTGACACAACATAATTTTGCTACGGCGTTCCTTCGTGTAGCTCACGTCCCTACTTCAACATTTTGTGTTTATACAGATAGCTGTACGACCGCAGAGACTAAATATAATCAGATTCAACTCGTATAAACACATGTCGGTCGTGTATCGATGCCATAGTATTAATCAAGTAACAATGATTCCATGCATACGCTACATTTGGCTGTTGTAGCCACCTTTGTTATTTAGCGTCTAAAATCTTGAGCGCATTCTACCAATGCATTTACACTACCCACAAGGGAGAAATTATAAACAATTAGCCTTGTCTTGCATGCAGACGCTAATTTGCCAGCTTATATAGCACCTGTAAGCAGATAGTATGGGCGGTGTATCTTGTTGACACCTATTTCTTTGTAATCGTTATGACACAACATAATCTTGGTACCGACGTTCCTTCATCTAGCTCACGTCCCTATTTCAACATATTGTGTTTATACAGAAAGCTCAAGGATCGCAGAGACTGAAAACATATTTTATATTGAGAGCTCGAGCGGAGCATTGCACTCCACTGCGACGACTGTAGAAATTTGTGGAGGATTGTGGCTTTGATAGGAGACGAGAGTTTCCTCCAGGTACATGGATTCCTACCTCTGCATAGGTAAATGTTTACAACTACATCCTCCTAAACCTAGAATTTAGTTTTAGTTAAGCTTCGTTATTCTTCTCTGTTCAACCATATTTTTCTTTACAGGGCTTGCAATAACATCTTCGTATTACACTCAATATTATTCGAGCTAGAGTAACTGTGCTTGCTATCAGGAAATTCTGGTTTATCACTTAGATAATTTCTTATAGCCTGAAGTTAAAATGTATAAGATGTTCCGTTAATGTTTTATAGACTATTTCTCAGGGTTTTGAGTCTGGTAGCCCTTCGAAATTTTATTCGGTCGAAAATAAAAAGAATCAAGTATCAAATTTTATCAAGATAACGAGTTTGCCAGCCCTTGGCATCCTTATGAAAATTCTACTAGGGGTTTCTCTGTTTATCCGTGAAGACACTCTATGTTGAAAATCCCCCTGTTTACCCTTATTTGCCTATCAAAACACAGGTGCAATGCTGAGTATTGTCACCACTTGGGTGCTTTCAGATGGCTTGGCAACCACAATTGGTCTTTTTAAAGCTGGGATTGCCATGTACAGTTGAGAATCGCTATATATATATATATATATATATATATATATATATATATATATATATATGCAGCTCTTAATGGCGCATGGCAAAAAAATACATATATGAAAGCAGCTATTAATGCTACATCCTAATATATATATATAAATATATCCAGGTGAAACGATTAATATTACTAATTTTGGATTTCGATTAATTTCTTTACTAGATGGAATTATTCGGCACCTCCCTTCATGATTTGAGCTCCATCCCATCTCCATTGCAAGCAATTTGGTATTTTTTTTATCTCATATAAGTTATCGTTAATAGTTTTGAGACCTGATCTCGCATTATTTGATCTCTTATTGTGTAGTTAAGTTGTCAACCCTACAGATGAAAGTTTTTATTTTTGAGAAGGTGTCCATTTAACTATTTAATATTTTAACCCTCTAGTACGCTATGGGCAATCTGCAATACGAATTGGTCCCGTAATAGTTGAAACACAACTATATATTTAAGACTTCCGTTAATACCATACCCCACCTACTGTGTAAAAAATGACTATAGTCAAGATGAGACTTCCATGTTTCAATAGGTTAAACCAGGAAATTTTTTATCAATCAATAGGTAACTAAGTAAAGAATAGTTTAAGTGTATGATTCATTGTAACCAAACCTACCAGAAACAAGAATTGAAGTCTCAATTCGATGTCGGTATGAAGCTGCGCCTTTGTAATCAGCCAAGTCCCAAAGCTATGACATGGGCTTCTTCAACCCGCGTCTAGATGGTGTTAGAAGCTCTATTTGGTAAGACTGTGACTCGATTGTATCAGAAAAATTCATAGACCCCCAACCCGAGACCCACCAGAACAAAATCGTAGAATAAACCCTTTCACGCCCTTTGTCTTCCACAGAACTATCGCTTAGAATTTCTACCATCCACCTGTTAATGGCTCGCATATAGTACAACAGGGTAGAGCCCCTTCGCACAGCCCAAGGTCATGGGAGTACAAAGGTTTGACGCTGTCATCATAACACTATTTATTAACATTTATTAAAAACTCCAGCAGCAGGGTGGTGACTCACATCCTCGGTCACATTTTACGAGTTTAAATTTTGTATTATTATCAAGACCTTAGCTATTACCAGATGCAATGTGCACGATAAAATCAAACTATTAAAGCCCAAGACGACTTACGCCACCTGTTTAACAATAATAATAAACAATAAACAACAATTAAAGCGCTCATTAAAAAGGCTCTAACCTATACCAATAACTCTGTCTATTATTAATGCAAGGCATCGATATATGGAATCGACAACAATTCAATTATTACTGGTGGCCATACCATGCATAAATTGTGAATAATCCATGTAATGCGTTGAGTCATGTAACCTTTTATGGTAACCAATATGTTTATAATTATAAATGTTTGAATATAGATAAATCAAATCATATGTAGTACATTCAATGGTTTGTAGTACCCAATAGTTTACAAATTGACATTGAAAATTATGGGCAGGCCCGATTCATGTCTAATCCTTTGATTATGTAATGCGTTGATTATATACATGTGTGTGTTAGGTATTAGTATCAATATGGCAATAATAATAATAAGATGCCAAGTTACTATGTATGCAATTGAAATTGCTTTAACTAAGTTCCAAACTCATGGTGTGAGTGCTAGGATAAGCTCGTCGACTCGCCACCCATACGCTCAATGCATTGGGTTATAATATGGTTACACAAGCAATAAATGTATTCGCTATCAACAATAAATGTATTCACTATCAAACAATAAAACAAAACGATTTTCTCCATTACGAAGTCTGCAACTCCTTACACGGAAGCCAGAAACCACCATGACGCCAGCCCGCCGCCCCCTCTTGGGGTGGGAAAAACTAGGTCGGCGTCATTGTTTTACAACCAACCATATTTTAAAAAAATGCCATTTTAAAAAACTGGATTTAATATAGCATATTCAAACTATATCCAAACTATAACTCTAGGGTAAATTTCTAGGTTCAATAGCCTAGAATAATAGGCAAATAATCAGGTTCAGAGCCTACAGAACTATTGTCAATTGGACAAGTTGGACCACAGCTACCAACTGGTGTGGCATCCTCACAACTTAAGGGTCTTTTTCACTCTTGAGTTCATTTCTAACGAACGTAGAAAACATACAGTAAAGAGTTTGTTTCTTACCCGAGGAGCAGCACGTGCTTGTACGCAGTTTGAACACCTTGATCCAGCCTGCCATCACGTACAAGACATAAGTTGAACCACTAATTTTTATGAATCAATAGATAACTGAGTAAACAACAGTTTAAGTGTATGATTCACTGTAAGCAAACCTACCAGAAACAAGAATCGAAGTCTCAATTCAATGTCGGTATGAAGCCCCGCCCTTGTAACCTCGATGCAAACTGCCATCGCGTACAAGACATAAGTTAAACCAGGGAATTTTTTATGAATCAATAGGTAAGTAAGTAAAGAACAGTTTAAGTCTAATATTCGTAGAGGTGAAGCAGACATCATGCTTGCAGGTGCCATGGACGCTGGGATTGTGCCCATAGGTATGGGTGGATTTATTGCCCTCAGCGTCCTTTCGCAGAGAAATGATGACCCACAGACACCTCTCCCAACCATCCGCTCGGCATTTATATTCTTTAAGAATCACCTTTCTATTATTACGTATATAATAAGACACCACTTATTATGAGCTTTCGTTTTCTAACTACTCTACACGACGACTTATTTGCACGACCCAGCAAAATAGCTTATTTGCCATATTTAAGGTTGCACCTTCCATGCGATCCAACGCGCTGTAAGTTTGGGGCATTACGTAATTGGGGTAGGTTAAGTGAGCCGGTCTATAAATCTTGGCTTGCTAAATTGAAGGTTGTGATCTAGCAGGACTTTCCTTAGGGCTTGTGCTTTAAATAATGATATTAGCAGGAAGAGGGATTAATCTATTTTTTATTGCAAAAATAAAGAAGTGCTACTGAACAACCTACATTAGAGGGCATATTATTTATACGTAATATCATCCGTCGCAATCTATGCTTCCCACCTTTCGAGGCAATCCTTTAAACTGATCAAATGACTTATACCTACAAGCAGGGGATAGAATGCAATAAATGGAATGGATTGGAATGCAATGAGAGTAAATATACGACCATCTGAGGGAAGGAACTAAGAATGGAGAGAATCTACTATCGCTGATAGATAGAACATCTACCAACCAACGAATGGGAGCAATCAACATCTACTACCAGGGAAGGATGATACGATTGAGACTACCACACCACTTATTATGAGCTTTCGTTTTCTAACTACTCTACACGACCACTTATTTGCACGACCCAAACGAGCAAGCAGAAATAATCATGTTCAGAGCCTACAGAACTATTGTCAATTGCACAAATTGGACCGCAGCTACCAACTGGTGTGGGATCCTCAGAACTTGAGGGTCTTTTTCACTCTTGAGTTCATTTCTAACAAACGTAGAAAACCTACAGCAAACAGTTTGTTTCTTACCCGAGGAGAAGCACGTGCTTCTACGCAGTTTGAACACCTCGATGCAACCTGCCATCACGTACAAGACATAAGTTAAACGACGAATTTTTTTATGAATCAATAGGTAAGCGAGTAAAGAACAGTTTAAGTGTATGATTCACTGTAACCAAACCTACCAGAAACAAGAATTGAAGTCTCAATTCGATGTCGGTATGAAGTCGTGCCTTTGTAGCCTCGATGCAACCTGCCATCGCGTACAAGACATAAGTTAAACTAGGGAAATTTTTATGAATCAATAGGTAAGAAAGCAAAAATCAGTTCAAGCCTATGATTCACTGTAACCAAACCTACCGGAAACGAGAATTGAAGTCTCAATTTCATGTCGATATGAAGCTGCGCCTTTGTAACCTCGATGCAACCTGCCATCACGTACAACACATAAGTTAAACCAGGGAAATTTTTATGAATCAATAGATAAGTAACTAAAGAACAGTCTAAGTGTATGATTTACTGTGACCAAACCTACCAGAAACAAGAATCAAAGTCTCAGTTCGATGTCAGTATGAAGCTGCACCTCTGCAATCAGCCAAGCCCCAAAGCTATGACATGGGATTCTTCAACACGGATCTAGCTCCTATCAAAAGCTCTATCCGCCAAGACTGTAACTCGAATGCATCACAAAAAAATCATAGACCTCCAAGCCGAGACCTTTCACGCCCTTTGTCTCCTCCAGAACTATCGGCTAGAATTTATACCATTCACCTGTTAACGCCTCCCAGATAATGAAATAGGGTAAAGCCTCTTCGTAGAGCCAAAGGTCATGGCAGTACAAAGATTTGACGCTGTCATCATAACACTATTTATTAACATTTATTAAAAACTCCAGCAGCAGGGTCGTGACTCACATCCTCGGTCACATTTTACGAGTTTAAATTTTGTATTGTTATCAAGACCTTGGCTATTATTACCAGATGCAATGTGCACGATAAAATCAAACTATTAAAGCCCAAGACGGCTTACATCACCTGTTTAACAATAATAATAAACAATAAACAACAATTAAAGCGCTCATTAATAAGGCTCTAGCCTGTACCAATAACTCTGTCTATTATTAATGCAAGGCATCGATATATGGAATCGACAACAATTCAATTATTACTGGTGGCTATACCATGCATAGATTGTGAATAATCCATGTAATGCGGTGAGCCATGTAACCTTTTATGGTAACCAATATGTTTTTTATAATATATTATTATTATAAATGTTTGAATATAGATAAATCAACAAAAAATCATATGTACTACATTCAATGGTTTGTAGTACCCAATACTTTACAAATTGACATTGAAAACTATGGGCAGGCCCGATTCATGTCTAATCCTTTGATTATGTAATGCGTTGATTATATACATGTGTGTGTTAGGTATTAGTATGAATATGGTAGAGTTATATGGTAATAATAAATAATAATAAGATGCCAAGTTACTATGTATGCAATCGAGATTGGTTTAACTAAGTTCCAAACTCATGGTGTGAGTGCTAGGATAAGGTCGTCCACTCGCCACCCATACGCTCAATGCATTGGGTTATAATATGGTTACACAAGCAATAAATGTATTCGCTATCAACAATAAATGTATTCGCTATCAAACAATATCACAAAACGATCTTCTCCAATACGAAGTCTGCAACTCCTTGCACGGAAGCCAGAAACCACCATGATGCCAGCTCGCCGCCCCCTCTTGGGGTGGGAAAAACTAGGCTGGCGTCATTGTTTTACAACCGATCATATTTTAAAAAAATGCCATTTAAAAAAACTGGATTTAATATAGCATATTCAAACTATATCCAAACTATAGCTCTAGGGTAAATTTCTAGGTTCAATAGCCTACAATAATAGGCATCCGACGATACATTTATGTTCCCCTTCGGAGACATAAAAAACATTCCACCATCACAATGGTAGATGTGCCAATAATTGTTCCCCTTATGAATTAAAGTTACATGTTGGGTAGAAACATGAATATGGATTAGTGGATTAGTATTTTGTGACAACGTGTTATACCCATTCACTCATTGTGATACATGCATTGAAAATGGATTGCTCTCAACAAAAATAATGTTGGTTAAATATGTAGAGAATCGAATTTACAATGTATTTCAAATAAATTTAAAGTAAGATAGGAATGTTAAGAACAAAATAGAAAGTATGTTTTGGAACTTTAAATAGGTAGAATTCATTGCCATGTTTCTTTTTTCATTTATTAGTCTTTGTTGAAGATCATGGTATCTATTGTATTTGATTAGCATAGATCCAAATCCTAGGCTCTATCAAGCGCTGAGAGGGATCAAATCTCCCCAAGTACAAACCTCTTCTTGAATAACTTCTTGAGTGCAATACCTGAGTCACCTAATCCTAAGCTCTAAACCTCCTTGAGTTCAATACCTGAGCCACCTAATCCTAAGCTCATATTTACTCTTTACTTTGTATTATTCTTTTTTGTTTATGGCCGACATAATATTTATTACTTTTTACTTTGTATTTTTCTTTTATAAATACTTTGTATTAAAAGTAAAAAGTAAAGTCTTCAGTTTAAGTCTCATATTTACTTTTTACTTTGTGTTATTCTTTTTTGTTTATGATCAACATAATATTTATCACCTAATCCTAAGCTCAAAAGTCTCTAGTTTAAGTCTCATATTTACTTTTTACTTCTTATTATTATTTTTTGTTTATGGCCGACATAATATTTATTACTTTTTACTTTGTATTATTTTGTTACTCGACAAACTTGACAAACAAACACATGTTACAAGATCTCCCTCATACTGGGTTGTAGAGCGCCTCTCGGCGCAATAAGCGTTGACTTTCTATTAATTTATGTTGACTTTTTGCATATTTATTCGTTTATCCTAAAGTTTTTGATATAGCTAGTAAGTTTATTAATTAATTATTTACTTACTTGCAATTCTATTAGCTGTTAATTTGAAGCGTTATTGCCGACTCTCTACAATTCTATTGGTTGTTAGTTTAAAGTGTTATTGCCGGGCCTCTTTAATTTAGGCAATGTTTGGGTGCAATTTTTGAATAACTTAAATGCACAGCTTCTGGTTCCACAGTTTCCAAGCCATGCATTGATGGCCACCTCCCACCAACTTTCGTTGCCACAGTCCACCACTTTTTGTCGCCACCGTCCACTGCCTTTGTCATTGTCACCACCTATTTTACACAACCGTTTGTCTATTCACCACCCCTCCCTGTTTATATCAAGTGCATCTTTCTCGACTTTCCTTGCGAAAGGCTCAACTGATGCACATGTTCTTTCAATACATATTGATGTGATTTCTTTATAGGGAAAAAGAGTAGGCACAGTAATGGGCTTTCTTTGAGGTTTGCAATTTAGAGTGCGGTTGCTTACCAGGGAGTGAAGGTGGTGCACTAACTGTAAATGCTAACTGTAAATTGTGAGCCTAAGAGCAAGGCCATTACTGAGTGTACAAGTATGAGATTCATACTTGATTTCTTTCCCCTATAGTCCAGAGTGCGTATCCTTGAGCTTCCTTGGTTGTCCGGAGAAGCTTGTTTGGACACAGCGCTAAATACTTGGAGAATGCTTCATCTACCAGAAGGACATGTGCAATTATTCGTTGAACCATCCAGCAACATCCCATGGGTATGCAACGCCCTGCTAGGATGATTAACTCTATGTTGAGATCAAGGGCAACGTCCTGCAATATAATCATACGAAACTGGATATGAAACCCTAAGCACAAAATTTAGCAAATTAAGGTTTAAGGCTAATAAAAGGTTGAGCCTAAGGAGGAGAATCCCAAACATAAAAAATTAAATCCCCAACGTCCAAGTGAGGAGGCACAACATTCAGCTGGTATGTACAAAGTTGCAGCAGATCTAGGGCTAATCTCACAGGCAAAAAATGATGGAACGTTAGACACCTTAGGCTACTAGGGGTGTGCCTAGTTGATAGGATTATTTCTATGTGAATATTAGGTGCAACGTCTTCTCAGAACTTCCCAACGACCTGTCTATCTCTATGCTGCAAGAAAGATAAAAGTTACATAAATGATAAAATTATATGCTATAGGATTAGGGCACAAAGATATGATACAAAGAGTATACAAATATCTTACAATAAAGGAAATGGTAGCAAAACCCTAGCACTCGTCTATTAAAGTCCGTTACCCATATGTGAAAGTCGGTGAAAGTCTATTCGATGAAGGAAACTGAGTAAGTCCAATTCATCGCGCTTTTACAGGTTAATCACACCGAAAAATAATAAATATATTTCCAGCTAGTTATACTACCAGGTATTCAGTCTACCATAAATATATTTCCAGCTTTGTATAACATTTTGACATAAAATGGTGAACATTCCTGCAAGCGCATCGAAATTGACAAACAAATACAGACCCACAAATTTTCCTTTCCATTTTTAAACTTTCACAAATGGATTACAATGTAAGGCATTATCTTTTTTTTTTTTGGCTTCATATGAAATAGGGCCATTTTGCAGAACAAAAAATGAACAAAGATTAAAAAATGCACAAGAATTTTGAAGCAAGAAAACAAAATTCTAGATAGGCCACGAATTCAAAGATGTAAGAGTTCAGACAACCACTCTAAAGAAGTAAAAACTTATAAACATAAACACTCAATTCACTTGGACTACCTGGTCGACTGCAATGGTTTCATTCACCAGTCAATTCCCTTGCCATTTTACCCGTGATGCCTGCAAATTCCATGTTGTTTTGTCACCAATATTCATCATAACCACAAATGTCGAAATCCAAATTTCAAATCAGTGTATTAGCTCAATGCCAGATAGCTTAATGACATTCTATTTATCTCCATGACTACTTAACCAAAATATCTTTAGTTCCATCATTCCCGCATAATTGTTTATTTGTTTGAGCACATTGTTGTTTCAGATTAACAATCTCCTACGAAGCCTAATAGACATTATTGCGGAATGGTTACATGTCAGTATGCCTACCTTCCATCCATCGGGGTTCAATTTGCTCCATTTTTTAAGAGATGTACTCATTAATCACATGGCATGGAAGGCTGAATGACTACATGGCATATGGAACCACGAATGGTAAACATGAAGGCAGTGCATGTGAATAACAATCAATGGAGGATACAGGAAATAAACAAGCGTTCAGATGGAAAATTTTAGTGGAATCTATGCAGAAGGGCATTACAAACTCTCGTGGCATACCTTGAGCTCCCCTTGCCATTCAAGCTTGTGCGGATCAGTGTCTGTGGCCCTGTCTCTGCATCGTGACTCGTGTGGCTTAGTGGTCTGTGAGACAAATCTCTTACACACGCCTCCTTCATGCGTGCTTGGTTATTTTCGCGATGGTCTATCTTATACACATGGATTCCAAGTGTCTTGAAGGATAGGTTACAACCGCGTCGATTTTGGGCATTGTCATATATATGAACATGGCATTTTTCTTTACAAAAAATAAATAACGATAGTCTCAATGACACCATTTATAGTAGACATGCGCTATGTAACAACGTGTAACTTTGGTGTGTAATAGGAATATTGTGCATGGTAGTCATGCTATGTAGGCAAGGCACATCTGGGTCATGTGATGCCGGGCATTTTATAAGTTTTTATTTTGTTCCCAATTTGCGAGTATTTCTTCATCGCGGGAGCCAATGTCATTTGGAATATTACGGAAAGGCTTTTAGAGATTAGTTCACTTGTACAAAAATATATGTAGCGATTTGAATCTCTTGTGGGGCTTGCAGAGTAGTGTGGCAGTACACAAAATTGTATAATGACTCTTCTTTGGTACTTGTTACTACTCTTGTTTGTGATTCTAGTGGTGGTGTTAGCAGGCTTGTGAGCACCTTTAATACTTTGAACAACGATCTTCATTTTTCTTCTTTGATTTTATTATATCATGAGGCCAAGATACATTAATATCACACATTTGATTTGGTTCCGTGTTCTCGTACAAAATGTGGAATAACAATAAAATTAAAACCTAAATTTCTGATTGGTATACAATAACAAAAAGGTTTTATTGGTAAATACAAACGACAGTGTAATTTATGGAGGAAGAAGGAAAATTGAAATGATAGATTTGTTGAGTAAATTCATTTGTTTAGTTCAATATATTTTATCTATGAATGTGGATATACTTTCAGCTACAATCTGTTAGCAAGAAATTTCGACAACTGGTGCTGAAAGAATTCAAAGTTCATCTTCAACCCAATTTATAATCTTTGGGAAAATATTGCAGGAGATTTTGGAAGCCCATTTATCTCTATGGTAGGTCAAAATGGAAATGTAGGACAAATAAATGATCAGTTAATTACAAATACCAGTGTAGCTGGTCGTAGTCCTTATTTATCCTCTCACATTATTCGAATGTAAAACCCTCTCAGCTGTATGACCTTATGTCTTAGTTGAAGGTTCCCATTGAATAAAATGAACAATGGCATCGTGGCATTTTTCATTGAGAATCCATAATTATGAGAATTATATTTCAAGCACAGATAATGCTTTGTATGTTGTAGCATCCACAAGTGATGCCTCCTCAACCAATGCAAGTGGGAAAACATGTGAAACTTCAACCCAAGCCACAGGGTCAAATGAAATCATTATTATAGAGTCCAACACAACCTAGTAAGCCATCATAGATTCAAATCAAATAGAATATAATGATATCACAATCTCAGCCTCAATGAATAGCAATGCAGCCATATCTAAACTTCAGATGCAATTTGTCCAACAATCTCATGCTCATTTTCCTCTTAACCCAACATCACAATTGATGCAATGACCTGAAAGAAGTATTCATTTTTTTTACAGACCAGATGAGGCTTGTACAACTGGTACTCATGTGATCAACGTCAATGGCCTTGCATGCAAAATCCATGGCATCACATCAAACGAATCAATGTCCTACGTTGAAACTTTTTAGCAATGGAAATACCCAATGAAACGATTGCGAGTGTCTCTTCTTCTAAGGAAAAATAAATTATCGTTTTGGTCGGACGCAGTCACAGTTCTATTGCAATACCGCATAGTACCCTTGCCAAATTGTACATAAACAATATAAAAAATTCAATCTTCGACAATATAGCAATTTAATCTTTTCACAAATTCAATCTTTAGCAATATCGGCAAGGACATCGCCATCCCATAGCACATGTTTATAACATGATCCCAAAGTTTTATGCAAAATTTATATATAGTAGTTAATGTTTATAAAAAATATTTATTGAAAAGTTTTTTTTAATATCAAAATAATAAAAATATATAAAGATAAATTTTATATATAACATAAATAGATAGAATCCATGAATCTTATTTTTGTTTTATTTATAATATAAATATTTTCTTTTACATTATAATTATTAATTTGTGTATTGAATAATATTTTGATGAAATCATCGTGGACAATTAAAGGAAACATAATTTTACATAAACTTATTTTTATTTATAGTATTGCTTATTATATTGTATAAAATTTATATATAATGAATAACGCTGACCTGAAATATTATTGAATTTATTTAAAGATTAAATCTGTTTATTAAAAAAAAACATTATTTGTAAAGTCTTATTTCTATTTATATTATAAAGTATTTTCAAGTAACCAATGGGAGAGAACATTTAACCATTGGCATGAGAGTACCACCTCAACCTATTTTTTTATTATTATTATAATAATATATTTATATGTCCTCTATTATAAAGTCAACACTTAGTGTATCAAATATTATTATGTCCTTGATATTTAGTTTTTGTGTTGGGGACATTAGTTCTCGAGGGCTATGTTAAATATTTTTGAGTTCACTATGGTTTTGTAATAGTGAGAGGAATTTTTATTTTTGATAATTTATTTAAATAACATTTTTCCGTAGGTCATGATGTAGGCTTGGGGATTTGTGCCCCAAGCCTTGGTGGCGTGTTGGCGTTAGCTGGTTTAATTGTAAATGAATGTGTTTCATTGGACCAGGCTGTAGGTGCCATTAATGCTAGTTCCTTGTTTATCAAGGAAGGCCATACCGCTATTCAATGCAGGCTCTATCGATGCTCTAAACCAACTATGGATATCATTTGGGATGACCAAATGTGGATATCATTTCGGATATTTCTAGTTGTTGTTGCTTTGCCATTCGTGAGGTTATGTTGAATAGAGTGAGGTTATGTTGATTTGTGTTATCCCCAATATAGTTCTGGTTCTCCGTTCATGCTTTATGAGTACAGTGTCGGTTTATGTTGTCCGCATCAAAGTTCTTGTTGTTATTTCATCTTCTTGACAATGTTGAGGCTCTTCATCACTGAGTTCGCATTGCAGTGCTATTGATGCCGATTTTTATAGTTACTCGTCTTCGTATCGGTTCAGGCCTGGTTTAGGCATCTACTCATTTAGCGAACGAAATTTGAGTTCGTGTGGCGCTTTGTGAATTTTTGTGGTTATTTCTGTTCATGTAACAAAGTCAGATAAGACTGAGGGTTTATCTTGTCTTCGATAGAGGTTTCAGGCTGTCTAGTGGTCTTATGTCGCCATACAGTTTTAGTTGAGGTGAGTTGTGTTGTGTTAAATGTACTATTCATTTCTTGTTGTGTTGGGAAGCCATCTTTTCTTTGGTATATGTTGCATAGTCTTATATTTCTTCTTTGTATTGTGTCCTTTTCGTAGGCAGGGTTTTATTCTCACGAAGTAGATAGCCCGTCGTCTATTCTCTATCCTTGTGGTTTGGATGGGTAAGTTTCTTAGAATGCTCTGATAGTTGGTAGGGATTCCATACTATGAAGCATTTTGCAGTGCTTTAATTTTATGAAATCGATGTTCGTGCTAGTGTTTGAATCGCAGTTGTGAGGGTTTAACTTTACACTTACAGTCCGTCATTGCCGTGTTTTTTCTGCAAATGTAGAGACTAGAAAACGACAAATAGTCTTTGTTGTCTTTGTTGCCTCCTCCACGAATGCAATCGCTAAGAATTAGTTTTCTTTACATTGCTTGAATTTTTTGTTACTGATTTTTTATCGAATGGCAGAGCTTTTGGTCGACAATGTCAGGGGATTTCTTTTAACTGATACCCTTTCGGTATGTTTGTAGGGTAATTTTATGGTCACACATCATGATTATTTTAATATGATTAAGGATAAGTCTTAACATTGTGATTTTCGTATGCATTTAGATCTTTGAACTTTAATTTCTTGTAATCTTCCTGATTTTCCTGTTTTCCCCTTTATGTAATTGCGAAAGTGTTTCCGAAGGGTTTTTTAGGTTTTATTTACTGTTCCTTCTTCGATGATTTTCCTGTTTTCCCCTTTATGTAATTGCGAAAGTGTTTCCGAAGGGTTTTTTAGACTTTATTTACTGTTCCTTCTTCGATGTTATTATTAGTAACTGTTTGCACTTGCGTGAATTTAATTTTTGTGAATTTGGCTATGTTTTTCTAGCTTTGATCTTGCAGGAAAATGCCAGTGGTGGATATCCGGGAAAAGCTCCTCTGTGTCAAGTAGTTCATAATCCAAGAAGGAGAAGAAGAAACAGGCTAAGGAAGAAAGAGACAGACAAAATCAAGCCAAGGAAAAGAAATGACGGCTTGAAATGAAGATCGGATTTCAGAAATGAAGAATTATACCAAGCGGAGGATGGATCGTGCTATGCATATGACGGGCCAGTAGCAACATAAAGGAAGAATTCATATTAACTAGTAAAAGAGCAAGGGATGCTGAAGTAGTTGCTAGATTGGTTGCAACATGTGTTGTGGTTGCACTACAGATTGCCGAAGAAGCAAGAGCTGATGCAGAGGCTGCTAGAATAGCAACGAGTTGCCCATGGTCAAGAGTTTGGAGAAGCGAAACTCTTCTCACACGGACTGGGTTTTGCATGAGGTAGGCATTTTAAGGAAAATCATCTTTTCATTCCCCATTTGTTACATTATTTGACATGCATTATTGACGCCTTGTTGATTGCAATGTCTTTGGATTTCGTTTTCTTCTTAGAGTTGTGATTGGAAAAGGATTATTCGTAAATAATCGAAAGGATTGAAACAATGAAACAATCTTCAAATACCAAGCACCAGAAAATGTTGGAAATATTTGTCACTGGTCATATTCACCTGTAATTCAACATAAGCCCAAACTCATGTAACTCTTAAATAAATAAACAGACTGTCAAATGCTATTTTGAAAAGTTGCCATGTAAGCTCTTAATTTTAATCTTTGATTCATATCCAGGAACTTGATGTATTTATTTTTATTTATTTTTACTTTAAGGGGGAAGATGATGAAAGGAGGCTTTTATTCATCTCTTGGAACAATTCCATTGGGGTTTACATACGCTATTATTGGCGAGAAGGCTGTATATTTTAGGATTTTTGTGGTATAATACCATAATTGTTGTCATACCACTCTAGAGATGCACCTGAACTCATGTATGAGCTTTCGTTACCATTCTTATAGAGGATTAGGAGTATGATTTGCATCTTAAAGAACAAAAATAATGATTTAAAATTGTGCTCTGAAATAACACCAAAATCTTAAAACAATCTACATCGAAATATTAGGACTAGATAATTTAGAAAGATGGATTTCAGGACTACTTGTGGGAGCAATGGAAGGAAAAGGAGTTGACCAAGACAAAGAACTAGGTAGAAAATACTGGAAATAATAATATAGTCGCTAGAAAATAGCTTGCAATTTAAAAAAAAAATGCTCCTAATAGTTATTTGTTTCCTTGAAAAAGATGCAATTTGAAACAATGTTTGTGGTTAGATACAATAGATTCACTGCATCTAAACATATACTCATTTAGCACTAAGTAAAATAAGACATGAATTCTTATGATTCTCTACAAACACTACTGCTTTGGACATCTTAGCTAGCTGCAAGTCTTGTATCATTCACCATTTACCCTTCAAATTCTTGATATCATGCAAATTCTTCTCTCCAAAGGTTTGTCTACCATATCGAACTCATCAGGGGTTTGTTAATTAGATTCATAATTTTGTAAAGGTAAACCTTCCAAACACAATTGTCCTCTTCAAAATCATGATTATGGCCACTAGAATTTCCTCACACAAATGCATTTCATCATAACCATGCATCTCTCCCAGATCTGAAATATCTTGCATAGGAACTCTTCATAGTTAAGGTCCCGCTGCATGAGAAATGCATTGATGAATCCTGCAAGGAAAGATATTTCTCCTTTTCCCAATCTCTAAACCAATCCATTGTGTCAGCATCAAGGAATTTACAAAAAACTTCATCATAGCATCCTCATGGACAACATCAAGATTTGACACAAGCTTCATGAAAGGTGTAACATGTAATGTGGTTGAATTAGTGTGTGCATGAAAACATATGCCATTGTCATCTAAATATGCACGATCAAACTCATTTGGATATCTTGGGATAACCAAGAAATCCAATTTGGGGATACCAAAATTCATCTAGGGACCATGCCATATTTCTTTGCTTCAATCTTCAAAATGAGGTGCTAACATGCAATCTAAAAATTGCATAAATCTCCAGAAAATGGAAGTGAAGTCCCTACAAGTGTGCACGGATCAAATACTAATAACTATTTTTGTGCTAAAGGACATAACTGTGGAAACTTTATAATGGTAAGGATGTAAATTCATTGGTTTATGGTCCTTTTCTTTAGTTTCCTCATTTGCATTGGTCCATTCTGCAATTTGATTAAACACTTCCTTAACCTTAGTTCTGCTGTGTTTAGTGTTTTCAAAGTTGCATTTTATGTTTTCAATTTTTATTGTCTGGTGATGCTCGGATTGATGTTAACTTTAACAGGATTGACCATCAACCAAATTCCATGCTGCTCCTGGTGGTGGTTCTTCTCTTGGATACCTTTTTGGTCACCGGGTAAATGAAAGGGATGGGTGATTGGAACTTTGAAGTTATAACTGTTTGTTGTTTATGCCAATTTTAGTTTAGATAATCCTTGTGAATTGAATCTTTTCTTAGGAAAATTTTAGTTTTTGGGTTTGTTTAAAACATATTGTATGGTATTGGAGTTTATGTAATTTGTCTGGTATTTACCCTAGTTGCATGTTTGCGAGTGTTTGTTGGTTATTAAAAAATATTGATGTTTCCTTTCAAAAAAATATTTTGCCCTTACAGTTACAATAAGTGTGTTCCGATATAATACCTTAGTCACCTTTATGCTTTGCATAGAGGCTTCTATCTATGTTAATAGCCCTAGATTGTTATAGCTATCGTAGGTTTAATGCTCAGCCAATTGATTTCTCTTTTTGAAATTGGATTTCTCTTATTGTTAAACAGCTTCGCGGTATTCATTTTCTGGATTTTGCATTAGGAATTATAGCAATGGTTTTTGATACCGAAAGGCATCACACGTCAGTCGTCCTATATTTCCCATGAGCTCAGGGATATTACCAGATTTTAAAATACTGGTAATACATTCAACTCGGTACGAAAAACCTCCAGGGCCTCTACCGCCACGGCCATTGTGTCTTGGAGGAATTTCAATGGGTCAAATTTTATATGTTCTTAAAGGAGTATATAAGCATTATTGGTGTGGCTAAGGCCCATTGTGCGGGTAACTAAACCCAGAAGCTGGAGGTACCTTGAGCAACTTGTAAATGCTCTCGACCCTTGTGATGTCCACCTGCAAACCAACCTGGTTCATGAAAAACGTATTCATTCTACATACCCATCCCAAATCCATTTTAGGGACAAATTTATAAGCATTATTGGCGTGGTTAAGGCCCATTGTACGGGTATCTAAACCCAAAATCTGGAGCTACCTTGAGCAACTTGTAAACGTTGTCGACCCTTGTGATGTCCACTTGCCAAACCAACCTAGTTCATGAAAAACGTATTCATTCTACATACCCATCCCAGATCCATTTTAGGGACAAATTTATTTAGGGTATGTTTCCCAGTTGATTGTTGTCTATACCTAGAGCTGATACAGCTCCACGCCATTCCAAGAAGAAAATTTTGTGATTCCCATGAGTAAAATTATATTAAATGTGGAGTAAAATTATAGTCATTCAACATATCGAGAGTAAAATTATATTGAATTTAAATATCATATTAGTTCAATCTAATATACAATGTTTTCTTGGTGTGCATGATGCAGTTAATCTATTCTACAGATTTTTCTAGGTGTGCATGCAGTTTTATTTGAAAAAAAAGAAATACGTGCAATTCAAATATGTTACAAGCTAAAATTGAAGTGATTGACAAATTTAGACCAGTTTAGGGCATTAATTCCTAATTATTTTAGGTCTAGGTTTTAATTTTATGTGACTTAAATTCATGTTGAGGATCTAAATGACCTTTAAAATCCAGTTTCCCATCAGCAGATTGTTTTTGTTAGTGGGGGTACGAGTTACAACCATTCAAAGATTATTTATATGCATTCATTGTCCTTGTAAGGGATGGAATTTTGACGAATATTAAAAAATTATACTGTCAATACATACCTGGATTCTCTAAGATCTTTGTCTTTTTGCGATGTGCGTTTTTATTTCTGCATTTTTCAACAGAAAAAAAATTATTGATTCTTTACTATAATGCATAATAATATTATATATCCTATGGCAATAATATTTGGTATATAAAAAAATATTACTATGTACAATTTGGTGTCCTTAAACCATTGAGATAACTTACCTGAACATATTGTCCCTTCATTGCACTCGAGACAGAAATGATTCTTCTGAGGCTTTGCATATTTGTGAATCGTACCGAGATTGAAATAATTACATGACAAAAGCTTATCTAACCATTAGATCCCTTCTCTAATACACCTATGTGGATTACACCTCTGTGGATTATTCATTGCTCCAGCTCATTCTTTAATCTTTTTTGCAAATTGGTCTTGTAGATAGTCAATAATTTTTTTTTATAAACAATCACCATATTTGATTCCAACGCATTATTACTTTATATCTGCAACAAATCGTGTAAATCGGTAATCTGACTCTTGATTGAGACTAATTGCTTAAACATGGCCTTCATTAGTTGACAATATACACATAAATGTCATATTCTTGGCATCAAACGCTTTGATGAAGAGCCACATGAAGCAAGGGTACACATAAGTGAGGAATGTTGCTTATTCACCAGTTCCCCTCCAAAGTTGGAGACAAAGGGAAACGATACCGCTGTAAACAGGTTGAACAACCCGAAGAACAAATGAAATCCCAATTTGATCCCCCCTACATACTACCAAGTCCCATGCCCCAACCATACCATCATAGAGATAAAATGGGTATTTCCTTCAAGGCTGCGTCAAGTCCCATGCTCCAACCAAACTGTCATATAGAGAAAATGGGTATTTGCTTAAGGACTTCATCAACTTTCCCATTATGTTCATATGCTGCAACCATTGTTGTCCATGGGACAACATGTCGCATTGATGCATGTTGTACACATTGAATAAGGAAAAATAGCGGACAGGTGAGCTAGACCAGGTGCAAGCTTCAATCAATTTGTTGGAAACAGGTTGAAAGTGCGACGCGTTTGTTTTCATAT
The DNA here is from genome assembly GCA_027924585.1 of Larix kaempferi. Classification (NCBI taxonomy): domain Eukaryota; kingdom Viridiplantae; phylum Streptophyta; class Pinopsida; order Pinales; family Pinaceae; genus Larix; species Larix kaempferi. Next base: position 5,834,047 of record BSBM01000076.1, read on the forward strand.
AATCCAAGCGCAATGCGCAAAGTGTTTGTTTCCATGTTAATGGGGGCCATTACAATATGTAATTTAATATCTCTGAAATGGACTCATCCAAGTACAACGTGTTTGTTTGCATGTAATGCAAAGCCATTATAATGTGCAATTAAATATCTCTGAAATGAAATGGACTCATATAGCATTTTCCTAGTTTGCCTCTCCAAACGAGGCTGGAGATTATGCCAGCAATGGTCAAAGAAATGCATGTCGATTTTCAATTTTGAATGACCTTTAAGGTAGGTGGCTTTTCCACATAGTTACAAATTACCATTACCTCTTGTGTAGACAATTATTGTGACAACTAGTTCGTACAATGCCACAAATTGTCTGACTGCACCATGGGAGAAGCTTAATGTGACTGAAAAAGTATGTTTATGATAATAATCATGTGCTTGATTGGTTTTTTCTTCAGGTGGAACCCGAAGGGGAAATACAGGTTCAACCACTTTGCATATTGGATCGCAAAAGCAAGATACGCAAGAACAGAGTCATTGGACAAGTAAAATTCCAATGGACCCATTACATCCCTCAGGAGTCTACTTGGGAATTGGAAGATGTAATGTGGGAAGAGTATCTGCATCTATTTTGAAATGAGTATATAAATAATGTAAATATTCCTGCAGTAATTATGTATATGTATATTTTGATACAATGGTAAACACCGAGGACAATGTAAACTCTAAGGGGAGGGGAATTGTAATACCCCTGGCCCAGATTTATAACTAATACTGCATTCTAAACATTTTCTCTCTGAAGTATGTACATAGCATGCTTATTATTTTAATATAAAATTTCTAGTTGGCTACGTGGTGAGCAATACATTGAAGAGGAGATCCAGATATTAACCGAGGTTTGTGAGGGGCAAAGGTTTACCTGTGTACCTTGTCTCCTTGATCAGTTGTTTTCTAAACCTTGTGTTAAAATCCCAAAACCCATGTTCCTAAGCCAAACTCAAATGGGGGAGTGATTAATAATTAAATATTATTAATTGAAACTTTGGGAGAACTTAATTAATTTTAATTAAGTTGTTAATGAAATTAGGGAGAAGGTAACGTGGATCCTTTGGGATAGCCATGTGGGAAACCCAAATATGACACTCGTTTTCCAGGAATGCTGGGGCGAATTCTTGGGGGGAAATAAAAATGGAGTCACAGACAGTGAAGGGGATCACGGTGTGACTTTGAATTCATGGAGGTGAAGAAAACTTTGTTTTTACAACCCATATTTACAACATGTATTGGAATTGTATTTCTTTTGGTTGAATTAACCAGTCAATTGGCAATTTGTGCATGAAACCACGAGTGGAATTCCGACACTCGCAGTGAAGTGTATCGCTTTGTGTATGTGAAGGAGCTCTAGTGGGTTGATTGCAGAATTGACAAGGAATTGGTTAGAAACTGTTGTTTGGTTGTGCCTAGTAGAGATTATTTCATATTTCCCAGTTATTTCTTTTTTTGCCCCTGTGGGTGAGCTGAGGGGGTTGGTGAGTTATCTATGGTTAATGTCCGGATCTCGGCTCGGAGGTGGTTAATGTCCCAAGCCCCTAAAACCTTTCTCTCTCTCTCTCTCACACACACACACATCCCTACACCTCCCCCTACCACTAACCCTCCTCCTCTCTATCTATCTCCCCTTCTCTAACTAACACTTACTAACCCCCTCTCTCACTCTCTCTCTCCCCTACTCCACCTATCCCGAAACTCCTAACAACCCCCTCTATTTACCTCTAACCCCATAACACCCCCCCTCTCTCTACCTCTAATCCCCTAACAATCCCCCCTATCTCTATCTCTCTCATACTCACCCATACCCCTAACCCCCCTTCTCTCTATATCTCTCCTACTCCCCCTACGCCTAACCCCCCTCTCTCTATCTCTCTCCTATTCCCCCTACCCCTAACCTCCTCTCTATATTTGTCTCTCTGAATTCCCCCTACAACTAACCACTCCCCTATCTCTATCCCTCTCTCTCTCTAACCCCAACCCCCCACTCCTCACCTATACCCCCCCTTATCTCTAACCACCCTACTCCTCCCCAAACCCCTAATGCCCCCCCCCCTCTCTCTCAACCCCCTACTCCTCTCTTTCTCTTTCTATATCTCCCCCTTCCCTCTAACCTTACTAATCCTTCGTGTCATATACAATATAGTTGTAGTGGTACATATTTTGCACACGTTTTAGTGATTAAAATCGTGTGCGCATTTTTTACTCCATATTGCAATCGCGTTTTGTAACTCTATCGCACACATGTTTTCTTTGCCACCAATTTTTTTTGCGGGAGGGAGAAATTTGAATTTAAAAGAAACACGCTCGTGTTTCTTAACACTAATATTGAACCTCCTCATGTGTTGGCGTGTCATCCCTATTCCTATATGTCTGCTTCAGAGTTTACTTCGGATTAACCAAGCTTGTGCTATGGAATATGGTAAACCATAGCTAATTGGTCATTTCATTCATTTTCTCAGTATGCCTATGTTTTACCATTGGTTACAGTATCCTACCGTCATTTTTTTATGAAATTTTAGACATAGATAACATTTTTTTTGTAGATTCCATATATGCAATTTAAAAAACATATATTATTTTTTTCTTTATTTTCTTGTGTCATAACTCCTTAACTCAAAAAACACATTGTTTGTGTTTCTTCTATCACTTTTTCATTTCTCAAGCATTTAAAAAAAAATGCATGTTGCACTACTAGACACTGACCTCTACATGCTATAAAAAAAACATTTCATGATCATTTCATTAAGACTTTAAAAAGATGCACCCGCACTTGGCTTACTATTTTCGAGGTTTGATCACTTAGTTAATTAAAAAAATTATAAATTATAAATGATTAAATTTATTTTGGAAAAATAGTGTCGCACTAGTACTATTTGTTATCTATATGTCTATTAGTTTTTGTAGGTTGGTTCCATCATTTAGGGACTCAAAGGTTGCACCCACAAAGACATATACCTTATCATTTTCCAAAAACAAATTATCTGTTAGAAAAGATCAAACTTGAAATAATTATGATCATTTTCAATAGCTAAAATTAAATATTCAAAAACATGATTCAATTTCCTACATTTCATCATTTTTACTCAAACCAAGATTCATTGTGTGTGTATCTCAAAATATCCATGTAAATTTAGGGATGCCTATTTTTTCAGTTTTCTATTACATCCAACGCATAAAAAAAACCATCATTAACTTGCACTAGCGTGTATATTCTTTTTCAATGTGGTTCACAACCCCATAGAGGAGTTGCTACGTCCACGGGAAGAATTCATAGGGTGCCACCCGAAGGGGCCTCACCCTGCCGACTCTAATTATGGAGCCTAACCCGGTGGGGACATCAAGTGAGGCCCTTATATATCTATGCATAGCCACCTGGAGATTTGACCCCGAGACCTTTTGCTTACAACTCACAGCTCTCAACCACTTGAGCTAGCCCATAGGGCGACACCAACGCATATATATATAATATATATATATATATATATATATATTCACAATAATCAATTATACATTTTCAAAACAGAAACTATAAAACATTCTCTTCTTAATCTAATTAAAAAAAATTCATTAGGACACTTGTATTTACATATTTATTTGAGTCAATTATTATGTTGATCTATTCCATCCTAAAGCATAGGTTAGTTCATTTTCTACTAAGTTGTTTTTCTTTTATTCACAATAATCAATTATACATTTTCAAAACATAAACTATAAAACATTCTCTTCTTAATCTAATTAAAAAAAATTCATTAGGACACTTTGTATTTACATATTTATTTGAGTCAATTATTATGTTGATCTATTCCATCCTAAAGCATAGGTTAGTTCATTTTCTACTAATTTGTTTTTCTTTTAGCAAGGCTTACCAAAATGTTCATACATAGAAGTCGAAAAGTTGCCTAAATCATGTTAAATATGTGTGCATAATGAAATTATCGATTTTGATGGTGCTCCATTCATAACAATGTTTTTTTACCAAGTATAATAAATACGTATACATGGAAGTTGAAAAGTAATTTACAAGACTAAGTGAAATTACATTATTATGTCCTTGAAGGGGATCATATATGTATCGCTGAACCCCTATTAATTTGGGCTAGATGCTATAAATTGTCTCAATGACTATAGTTTAAACTATAATTTAAAACATATTTTATTAAATCACATTTTTTTAAATATGTTTTTTTCAATTCTTATTGGTTGCAGGAAGATGGCGTCCTCCTCATTTTTTCCTTCCCAGGAGGGGCTGTATGCTGACGTCATCCTCCTTTAAATGTTTCTTCCATCCTCATTTTCTGCATTCCCCTGTGCAAGTTTTTAATGTTGGGTTTTAGCTCGAGGTAAGTGTTAGCAGTGACTTTTGACAACCCCTGTAAGCATGCATTTGTTCACCTGCATTTGTTCTCATTCCACATGCACAAAACAATATAGCACACAAACCAATAATAGTATTATTTAATTCATAAGCGCTTGGCTTTGAAATGTGCATGGTTGGATTTTTGAGAGGATGTTAAAGATTCTTGTAATTAATAGTGCAATTAAAATAGCTAGCATGTCTAAGTTTTTTCATTTCTAAGTTTCTTCATGCACTCTGCTCGACAAGCTCAGCATGTGATTCCACTGTGGTTTTTAATCTCCATGTTCTAGAATCTCCCACCAGCAGATTACGATTACAGAGTGAGTGTAGCTGATCATAAATGCAACATCTGGAGTGGAGCTGGCAAGTGCTCCTTCGACATGTGGGTGTCCTACAGTTGACAAGTATGATGCGGATGATCATTTTTACTATAAATCAAACAAACTTGATACAATTATAAATCTACATGGTATAATGAACTTCAAATGTTTGGATGTTGTAAGCCCTAACTAAACCATCCGCATATGCAACATACAAGAATGGGCTCGCCGCTCTATTGATGGCAGGCAAGATGAAAACACAGGTTTATTGAGATGGATCTCATCTTTGTAGTTATGAGACGACAATAATGACACTGCAGGAGCTCATTAATTAAAACCACTTTCAGATTTTGTCCGTTGCATCAGTGGTGGTGCGAAGTAGGTCAAGTCACGTCAAGTTGATCGTTGTAAAGATCATAATGCTCCCACTTCCTTTGTTGTAGTCGATGCACTGCATGCAAAGAAAATGGTTGGAATCACACGAAAGATGGTCATGTTTTTCTCCTCGGGGACTTCGTCGTTTTATCTATCTTACTCAACATGCATGAGTGGATTTTGTATTCTATTTGCTTTTGCATTATTTTCAATTTGAAATCTGTTTCCGGGGTTGAAATTTGGCTTTGTTTTACTTTCAACTACATATTAGTGTTTCCTTTAAACGAAGCAAATTCGTTGCGTCTTAATGTTTGTTAATTTATTCCATGGCATATTTGAATGGATTCAGTCCATCTTTCTACAGACAGTTAATGAATAAGGTTTACATATCGTCCTGCCTGGAAATATTTATGTTCGAAATCATTTTTCTACACCAGAAAACTGAGTTATTTGCACATTTATATGAAAATCACTCTGAATGGCCTTGATTACTTTGTAGCTGACCAGGCTAGAACCAAGCCGCCATGAGGAAAGGATCTTAAGAAGTTGAAGCTCTTGGTTCCGACACAGGAAACCCCTATGTCTAACTTCTTATAAGCAAATTCTGGGTTTTACTCTCCGTTGGACTAAGAAAAGCTGTAATATTGCCTACATGCTACACGAGAATCTTCTGAAATAATAACAAGCAAGGATTATTTATTTCTCAATTCTTGTAAGTCAACTTTGTATTCTTCATTTTTTATGAATAAATGCAAATAGTGTTGCGGAGTACTTTGCTTTGCAATAAAACTGGAAAATAATCCTCTTTTATGTGTTATTATGGTTCTCTGTGGGATGTTCACGTGAACAGTCTCTGAGGACGATGATTTGTAAAGTTAATCGAATAGGTTACTAAACCATTTTTTTTGGAAAATTATATGCTTCCTTTTGATGGAAACATGTTACTCTAGGTATAAAAATATGGAGTAAATTGGCCTTTGAAGAACATCAAATTTGGTCCTGGTTTATTTACCAATTTAATTTTCCATTTTTTCAATCGACTTCGAGTTACTTTTGAAATCCGTTTGTTTGGAGGAGTGACTATGGCCTTGTTATGCTCGGAGGACTGATGAGCGTTATCCAGCTTGCTTTCATATGTCCTATATACTAGCAAATTAATGTGAATTATATTGTATTCTTTGGTAGGATTACAATAATAGCAAATTCATGTGAATTATATTGTAATCTTTGGTAGGATTACAATTTTCTTTTAAGATATTGGATGTTGGAGCCCACGTTATCATTTTGCGGGATTGTGTAAATATTCACTAATATGCTATCTGTATTTTGATTAGGATTGCAAATGGTGCATTTCAGGATGGTGATCTCCTTCTAAATAGGAAAGGTTTACGGCTTATTTCCCAATAAAATGATTAGAGTGTAAGTGCTTATCCCAAATAGAAGTTAGAAATATTAAAGAGTTTGAGCCTTGATCTAGTCTTGCCGAAACATGTACATTGCCTTTCCATGACAATGACCAATGCATTCAGATAGCAGTATTTGCTTGTAGGGATAACGATTTTATTTCAGCTTAGTGGTATAAATTTTTGAAAAACTATTTCTGATATGAACATTTGTTGAATCTTATTATGTAAAACATCTTTTAGAATGGCGGCAAGACAACGCACACAGATATGTTCCTTACCTTCCCTTTGTTCTTTTATCTTTTCTCTCCTTGTTTTTAATGAAGGCTCTGCAACCCTTGTCTGCGCAACCGGTTATTTTGGCTTTTATTATATCTCCTCTCCTGCTACTGGTGGGGCAATCCCCATGCCCCCTTCATTGAATCTTACGACTACACAGAATCTCCTCTACTCGAGGGAAGCAAAGAGAGGCGAGGTCAAATGACACAGAGAGTTATAGAAGAAGAAAAGGCAAGTCACTGTGGGAACACTAGGTATGTTTTTTTTCTTTTCTCTCATTGTTTTTAATGAAATTTTCACAGTGAATGTAGGCATCTTTAGTCCCATAGGCTATTTGGCCTCATGGATAGTTCAAAAAAATATAATCTCTCTATGGGACAGACTATTACATTTTTGGAAATAAATAGAGACCAAAAGTACAAAGAATTCAAAAGTAATTACGCAAGCCAGGTGGGATAATTCCAATCCCTGCCATAATACAGATGACCCCTGAAGGTGGGGTAGACTCTCCTATGTTGCAGCTCTTTTGTCCTTGTAATACATCATTGTTGTACTCTTCTCGCAGTCCCCTATAGTTGGCCACCTTGGAATATTTATCCCCGTGGAGTATCCTCTGCTGTTGACCTCTCTTTGAGATGGCTATATGCTTTGAATTGTAGAAGGAAGTGTTGCTCTGTTGACGCCTCCCTTGATCTACATGCTATACTATACAAGACAAATAAGGCCAAAACCTCCAGAAATCTAGAATCATTTTGAAATAATCGCCAACAAATGGTTACACCAAGCGGTTTATCCGCTTTTTATAGTCTCAATTTGTAGGCATTGGTCGTTGCAAGACTTGCATTCTCTACAGTATCTTTTAAAAGAAAATCAATGGCTGATGACCATCTGGACCTCTTCAATGTAAACTAAGTAGAATATGAACCCAACGAGGAGATAGAATCCGCTTCACCCTTCATTTGTAAATGAGAAGTTGTATGCACTTCCATTGTGCCTAAGAGATAATTTTATGAATTTTGAGATATGTAAATTAAATAAATAATAAATAAACAAATTTCATTGCAAGCAACTTTCAAGATAATATTAATATGTAGAAATAGTGGTTTAATTATAAATTATAATAAATATTAAAACCTAATTTATAAATTATAATAAATATTAAAACCTAATTTATTTGCAATTATATGGATTGAAATTTACTTCATCGCATAAACCTTTTTATATTCGAGTGTATTGGGTATTAAATAAACTTTAATATGAAAACAAATATGGATTGAAATTTACTTCATCTCATAAACCTTTTTATATTGGAGTGTATCATAAACCTCTTTTTTATATTGGAGTGTATCGGGTATTAAATAAACTTAATCTGAAAATATCAACAAGTATATCAAAATTTTAACTAAATGAGTTGGTTTAGCATTGAATAATATATTTAATAACGAGATATATATAGAGAGAGAGGAATAATTAAACATATCTATAACAATCAATTAATTTATCCACACCTTGGAGATCTAAATATCACTTTTAAAAAAATCCAAAAAACCATTTTTGAATGAGTAAATCAATGTTTATTAAAGTATCCATTAATTGCACAACAACAACGTATAAACAATTTAGTGTATAGCCCATTCTTACCATGATTATCATTACTTATAGCTAAAGCGTCTCTTGACAAGGTCAACTTTGATCTATTGCCTCTTCTGTTGATTTATTTGATATGGTTAAAATGGAGCAATTGATTTGTATTGTAGAATTACTCTAATGGTTATGGGCACTGACTACAAAGTCCAAGTCCAGGTGTGTTTACATCCAACATTATTCGACCCTTGAACATGTTGTAGCCTCCATGCTACATCAACTTGTTTGATCAAAGTTGGCATGTTTCATTCATTGGATTGATGTTGGTCATTGTCAAATGGTCTTTGGTGTCCTCTTGCATGACCGGATGTGGTTCTTGGTGCTTGCATTTTAATCATTTTTCTATGAGCATGCTTCTTTAATTCCTCTAATTTGGGAATTTATACTATGGTCAATTAATTGTAGTGTTTTGCTTCCATCTCCTCAACTTGATCTTGTATTCTATACAATTTTTCATGACAGTGTTTGATAAAGGAAAGTCTACCTACTTTTTATTTTCCCATTCTTCTTTCAATAACAAACCCTCCTAGAAACCTAAGCATAGTGTTTGTTTTTCCTTATCAATTTCTTGGTTGAAAGGTACCTCAACTTATAATCGATAATCCTCTTCCTCGTCAACGAATAGAGTGACTCTCATCTATGACTGCATGGTAGAAACCTCTTGTAATGTCATTAGCATATTGACCTTGTATTTTTCCATGTCTTGTTCCAATATTCTTAATTCATATGCTTTGGTTTGTAAGAGGCATTGATCAACATTGAAACCGTTCACTGTTCACTTGTTAAGTTTTTCTTTGTGTGACTTGTGATGGAGTTTCAAACATTGGAATATCTTATCTTGGATCTTTTGATGGAATTTTGTAATATAATTTTCTAACTGATGCAACTTGCCTCTATTATACATGTGTAAGCTAGTACCAGGGACAATGAAGGGCCATGACAACAACGTGCAAATTGATGGTCAAAATAAAGTGTACTATCACTTGTCACAACAAAAAAATATCTTCATACTTTAGTTCTACTTCAAAGCACTAGTTTGAATTTGAAAATCAGTCACATACAAGATAAGGTGATGGTCAACAATAAGATCAACGGAAATGTAACAACAAAACATTTCTCACAATTCAATGAAAGGCTTGTGTTTGTCAGTGTCAAATAACATATAAATGTGTATTGGTGTCTTCCATAGGTTATGTTGTTTAATTGGCCAACAAGGGATTCACTAAATAGACCCATGGCATAGCACATGAGGTCATGGGATATTAAAGAATAATCTAATTTTGTTTCTACCTCCAAATATTTATTGTTAATACCTCATGCCAATACACCTTTCCAAATAAAACAAATCCCTATCATTTCCCTAAATATAATAAGTACAATTTTCTTCATGACATTTTTATACCCTGAAGATCTGGAGTATCCATAGTTGCCATTTTTGAGTCAATGTTTCGAATCCTTAGCTAGATTCATCAGCAGGACAATTCGTCAAAGGTAAGAGCTCCAAATGAGACGTATGACATATGTATCCAACATCTACTTTATCATATGTTGTTTATTAGTAAAATAAAACATTTGCAATGAATCACATAAATCTTCAATAGTTTCTTCCTTTGAAAAATAATGATGATGATGGATTATTAAATATTCTACCTATTGTTATCTTGACAAGGATATAAGTGCCTTAACCCACACATCATTTTTCAGAAATATTTTTCAATCTTGCCATTGATGCAACCAACGAGTTGAACAGCCTTTGGTCGTTCTACAATCACACATGCATAAGATTATATCATTTCCCATCCTATATATATCAAGGAAGACATATATAATTTTTTTTTTAGGATAATTTATGTATGTTTGGTTAATTATCCATCATGGAAGGCTTACTCATAACCTTGTTTTCCCATTATCCTATTAGCAATAGAACATGGCAAGATCTTCTCACTCCTATAACATTTCCCATCTCCATCTCCCAACAACACGTGGCAATAGCAATGTTGGGGACATTTCCACCACGTGGCTCTTGTTTTTTATTTTATTAGGTGATGTTAGAGTCATTAAAATAGTATGAGATAAATACATTAATTGTGGATATTTTATTTTCCAAAGTATTTTATAAGACACAGTGAAACTACACAATTGTTGATTCTATTAGGTGGTGTTAGAGTCATTATAATAGCATGAGATAAATACATTAGAAAAATTTATTGTGGATACTTGATTTTCCTAGGTAATTTACAAGACTAAGTGAAACTACACAATCGTTGATTCTATTAGGTGATGTTAGAGTCGTTAAAATAGCATGAGATAAATACATTAGATAAATTGATTATGGATATTTGATTTCCCCAAGTAATTTACAAGACTAAGTGAAACTACACAATTGTTGATTCTATTAGGGGGTGTTAGAGTCGTTAGAATAGCATGAGATAAATACATTAGACAAATTGGGTGTTAGAATCGTTGGAATAGCACGAGATAAATACATTAGACAAATTGATTGTAGATATTTGCTTTTCCAAAGTAATTTACAAGACTAAGTGAAACTACACAATTGTTGATTCTATTAGGTGGTGTTAGAGTTGTTAGAATAGCATGATATAAATACACTAAAAAAATTGATTGTAGATATTTGCTTTTCCAAAGTAATTTACAAGACTAAGTGAAACTACACAATTGATGATTCTATTAGGTGGTGTTAGAGTCATTAGAATAGCATGAGATAAATACATTAGAAAAATTGATTATGGATATTTGCTTTTCCAACATAATTTACAAGACTAAGTGAAACTACAATGTTGATTCTATTAGGTGGTGTTAGTGTCGTTAGAATTGCATGAGATAAATACATTACACAATGAGTGTGGTGTGGATATTTGCATGTTCATAACCTTGGGATAAGAAACATGATTTATATTTAAAGGTATATTAATCATGGTAGCTTTATGATATGTTATAGTATATATGTATTTTTTTTAAAATATATATATCTTTTTTAAATTAGGGGCTGTGATATATCTTTCTAAATTTAGTTTTATTGGTGTTATAGTATTTAGTTAAGAAAAATTTATTTATCCATTTGAATAAGTAAAATATTAACTTTTTGTATTTATAGCATTATAGCTATGATGATTTTTAAAGTTATTGTAAGAAATATTTTGAAATTACACTTTAATCAAAACTTACCATCATTTATATAATACTACCATACATTATTATATATATATATATATATATATATATATATCAATTTTAAAACAATATTATTATTTATGTGAAATTCATTTTTTATAGCGGCTGATAATACATTAAAAAAAAAATAATAAATATAAAAATTTTATTCATTTATTTTAATTTTAAATTGAATATAAATTATTATAAAAAATAATTTATTAAATATTTAAAAAATCATTTTTAATTTTTATTTTTACATATAATTGATAACATATTTCACATATTAAAAATATGAAACCCCCCACTATTTTCAATACTATCAATAAACTCATTCCATAATCATTTGAATTTGGATTAATACATGCATATACTTTGCTATTTTCCAAATACTTAGCTACTTTTGATTTTCCAAATACTTGGCCACTTTCGCCTAAAATATGTGTCACTCTCTTTATCCATATATTACATAATACTAATACTTCATGCATTGTAACACATATAAGATTTACATTAGTATCTAAAGCACCCTATTGCCCTCCAATAACATGCAAATATTTTTTTTATGATCATGGTTTGATTAAAAGGACACCATACATACTGTACTGATGTACAGTTGTTATTATTCGAAAACCAATTTCATAATATTGATATGCAAAGCAAATATATTGAATACAAATAGGATATCATTTTATCATTATTTATAGAATCATTAATGCAATTGAAATAATATTTTTGCGGGTAAAAAAATATTATAATCTAAATTTGTATTCAAATTCAAATCATATTGTTCAGTTATTATAAATAACTTTAAATCATATTGTTCAGTTATTATAAATAACTTTAAATCATATTGTTCAGTTATTAATCCCTGCCTAAGGGCAAGGTAACTATTGTATTCGATTAACTTGGTAATAATGTCCATTACTCATTTCATTAAGTATTGTTTATCTACAATACTATTGGTTTAATCTTTGATCTTTGAAGGGTTATTGAAGGGTTATTGCCGGGATGGAGGCAGAGCTCTTGGGAAGAGAGAGGTGAGTTATTGTTTCCACTAATGCAAGTGCATTGATATCCTCGCACCGCTTGATATTCTTATACCGCATTGATCTCGATGCACCGCCCTACGTTGATCTCGATGCACTGCCCTGCATAGCCTGATCTATGCATTGATCTAGCTGCATCGCTTCACTGCTTGAGACCGATCTAATTTATGTGTTGATCTCGCTGCACCTCTTGATGATTGATCTCCTATCTCCATCTTTAAATCTTTACAAATTCCCTTCTATGTCAATTAATATGCTATTTCGCTATTAAACTTCACTGGTATTGGGACAAGTTCATACTAGGACAAGTGAACCTTGCCAGGAGCTCCCTGTATTCTGCTCCATGCTGTTAATCTAGAAGCTCCCTGTTGTTAATCTAGGTACAATATAATTCTCAATAAAGAAAAATAAATTAAACTTCTCATTTTTCTTTGTTTCTTAATGCAGAAATACAAAATAGAATTGTGTGCAACTATATCAAAGGAGCCTACCTGCAACTTTGAGCAGCAAAACTGATACAGGAAAAGTGTAACGCATCCGCAGAGAAAAGCGTTCAAAATGCAGCATGACAGGTTTGTTTACTTTGCTTTCCATGTAAACAAACCTGTTATAATCAATTCAGATAGATCCCTGCGAGTCGCATGTGTTTGATAGCTCGTTTTTGCTAGCTGCACAATGAGAAGACTGCCCTACTCGTATGACACAACCAATGCTTGCTTTGGCTGATCGCTGCACGACGATAAGAACATGCTAGAACCAAGGAAACTAGGAAACACAGAGTTTTATGTATATTCAACAAATCAACAAAGCATAGGAAACTAGGAAACAAATATCTAGAAACGGGATACCAGAAAACTGGGAACCCGTGAAGCCGTTCAAATATTTTTATATAAATAATCCACAGTAGATCTCACTATAATTCCATACCTGTAGTCGGCTCCTTCTTATCGCAATTCGTTGAGTGCAGGGTCATCGAAGTTGTTCAAATATTTTTATATAAATAATTTAATTTATATTACCTCAGTCCGCATAGGGAAGGCAAAGTTGTTCACAGTACGGTGCAACTACTAATTCTCATTCAGTATTCATCTCCATTTCTGGAGTGCAGCAATGGCTTCTAACTCTTTTCCTTTATAAGATAAAATAATACACTCATATTAATATTGTAAAGCATTGATGCATTAGACATATTTTTATTTATCGAATTAGTCAGTGATTTAATAATACGAATTTGTCCCAGCTCCAACTCTTCCTTACTTGACTTCATGATATCTTGCCCTGAGTACAACGGGAATCGAACCCCTCTTTGAATTTCACCATTGTACCCGCTATTTCTGAGTGTGAGGAAATGAAATATGCAAGCGACTTCTATACTTTCATATGGTAAAGACTTATGTTAAGATATTTAGCGATGTGTTACACAATTAAAATCATATTTATATTTCAATGATTTTTGTAAATATGTAAAATATATTTATCATTTCTAAGAATTCTTTATAAACAGAGATTTTTTTTTTTAATTATTTTTATAAAATTGTTATCTATTTCTCTTTTCTTTGTAGCAGATATCATAACTCAAATACATGTACATCTTGTTTTCTTTTACACCTTTTTTTGTTCAACTATTTTCAAACTAGATTTTATGTTATACTACTACATACATATATAAATATCCTAAAGAAATTGAATTTCATTGTTTTGAGGGTTTATCATTGTGTGCAATTTGCACCCAAATTTTAAGGTTTTCGAAGTGTTTTGCTTCGTAGATTGTAAGAAAATTTCGTTGGGAGCACTGTAATTTATCTTTTTATATGGCATTATAAAAAACAAAAAAGATTCATAATTACTAGGTTCAAGTTCTGGCAAATAGACAGATCTACTGATTATTTTTATGGATAAACTTAAGTAGCACTATAGTTTATCTTTTTATATGGAACTATACAAACAAAAGAGACAGATAGTTACCATATTGTTCACATTCAGTTGCCTATCCATAAAAAGAGACAGATTTATTCTTTACCGTAACTATCCATCCAGTTGTTCTTTCTCTCTATCTCATTGAGGAGTTTGACATCATTACAACTTATTAGGATCACTTGGCATTATGATACTAGGGTTTCCCCAGAGTACTCCAACATTATTACAACTTACCTCCCATTGAAGGAACACCTTCCGATACATGGGACATAGCAGCTTAGTGATGGTTTTTCAGCTCTTCCCTTGCAAGTCCATAGATAAACTATACGGTACAGTATAATGACCACAATAGGTTACCTAAAACAAAGAGTGAGGAGGGAACATTTTACGCGATAGAACACCTAGTAAATCCTCTTCGTACTTCCACTCATGGCAATCCTCCGTATGATGAGTGTTCAATTTTCAAAATTAACAATATATTGCATCCGCAATGCTACTGCACCATATTTTCTTGCCCTTATTGCTTCTATCTATTAACCGAAGGCCTAAATTTCGTTGATGCTAGAAACTGCTGAATTTTAGTGCCAATACAAATTCTTCTTCGAAATCCCCGGTGTTAGATACCTGTAATCTCGTTCCATGAACTTATCGCATTTATCCACCCCCGGGTATTATAGTTGTATGGGTCCCTACATGCTAACAAAGGATGGTCCAGCTGTTGGCATTCCTTCCTGTGTTAACTTCTGTATCTACAGGCACCTGCTGATTGAACCGAATGGATGGGAACATACTGTCTTGCCTCCCTCCCCCTTTTCCCACTATGTATTAGAACATATGATAATCTAAATTCGATGTTTGAATGATTGGTTTCACAACAAATGTTCCAGGTGGTGGTGTGCAATCTAATTTCCAGGTATAAGGATTAATCATTTAAAATAATTAAGTTGTCTCGTGCTTATAGTTATCTGTGGAACACAACATGTACGATGCTATTCATCGAGTGCATGGGACAATTTTGACATCTGTCCAGGTGCATGAAATTTGTGATGACCTCGCTGTTATGGCATGATGGTATTGTGTATTGATCTCATGCAAGTAAATGAAAGGACTAAATTCAATGTTTGAATGATTGGTTTCTAGTGTACGGAACAATTTTGACATCTATCAAGGTGCATGCAATTTGTGATGTCCTCGTTGTTTTGGAATTATGGTGTCATGTTTTAATTAATTAATTTGTATCGGGTGCACAGTTACATGTCCAAGACCGCATATACGAGGCAGTAACCATCATAATATAATGCACCATTTTATTATTATTTTATATTTAGTCTACGATGGAATACATATAGTACATTTGATTTTTCTTGATTTTTCTCTCTACCGACCGATGAGGGGTTGCACAGCTCCGCTAACACTCAATTTCTTTTGGGAGGGCCGGATACATGCATGGTCGTTTGTTTGTTAGAAACCAATAGTTCGAATCTCGCTTTTCCTTGAAATCAGATTAGAGGAGAGCGGGATGATTTCAGTCTCCAACGTGGGTAGCAATGCATTGGTTACGAATTCGAAGGTACGTTTCAATGGTATGTGAGACATGATTCCATTCAGCCATCAATCCGAGTCCATGAGACAGCCTTCCATTAAGGCATCGAGTCCAAAGTTATGTAAGCGTCTACGAGGCATGCTTAAAATTTTTTTTTGGAACGATAACAACAATATATGCTTTCTTCCCACTTGAATGTCTACATAAAATTTCTGCTCTTCTAGGGCACAATTTCGTTCTATGTTTGCCTTCCGTTTTGTGTTTTCCTTCTTATGTTGGGTACAAATCTATCCAGGGCACAATTCCGTTTTGTGTTTTCCTTCTTATGTTGGGTACAAATCTGTCTAGGACACAATTTTGTTTACCTTCATGTGTCTAGGGATGTAATGTGTTTAGGGAGCATATATTTTTGAGCTTGATTTCTACCTTGACTGTTGCATTTTAGTAGTCTAATTCAAACTGTTATAGTACCGATGTGGCATACTGTAACATCAGGTTTTTTAATTCAACATCTACACAACACATCAGATGTAAGTTAGGTTTTTTCTCTGCGACACACTGACATTACCCAATACCCAATCACTCGGATCATTACATAATCTAGGGATGATATCCTTGGACTCTTTTCTCATTGTCTAATTGAGTCATATTTTGGTGTTTAACTAGATTTGTGAGGAGCATTTACAAAGTGTTTTCAGAGAATTGGTTGAAAGTTAATATGATAAATAATACTTTCATATATCGACAATAGAGGTTAAGCAGATATTTGTTTCTTGCAGATTGTTATGGTGAGTTGACTCTTTTAGTAATATTTGATACATGGGAGTTTATGTTGCTCAAGCATAACAAAGAAGTAAATATAAATGGGAACCATCAAAGTGTGCACAATTGCTTTGTTTCTGTCTTTTCCATAATTTTTTGCTTCATCATTTTGCTCTTTTTCCATATAAGTTTGTCTTGCATGCAATGCTTTGTTTGGCAATAACTTGTTGCACCTTGTAGTCCTTCATTTAAGATGAATGTATTTCTTATTTGATTTTGATCGGCTAAAGTTTAGGGATCAAACATGAACCATGGTTATTAGGAGCTCTTCTTCTAACTAGAGCTTGGGAGCTCAACACTAGCAGTTTTGTATACTATGGACATATTCTAGATCTTCAAGCACGACATTTTTTATATATACTAGCAATTTTGTATCCTATGTACAAGTACTAGCAATTTTGACAATTCCGACTTCTATAATGCCAACTTTCATTTTAAGCCTATACTCACATCTTTACAATGTATATATTTACAATGTATGGTACATTATAAAACTTAGGGCATGGTGCATTATAAAACTTACTTTACAATGTATGGTGCATTATAAAACTTACGGCAGGGACATCGCCACCCTGTGGCACTTGTTATAAATAACTTTATAGTGTTTCTTTTTATAATGAAAACTGTTGTTCACTTTGTGGCAACAAAAATTTGTAAATAATCTTATATAGACTCCATATATACTCTTTTGTTAGAATTAGCAAAAATAACATAAATAAAATTAAGCAGGGTTTCTATGTAGGGCTCGAAGTATATAAATAATGTCATAGGCCAAATGGCCTAAATATAACAATATAAACAACATAAAAATAAGCAATGCTTAATTAAAGAAAATTATTAGAGATGTGTACCTCAATTATTAGTAAGACTGATGATGAGACAGAACCATGTAGCTCAATATATCAATAAGGAGGATGATGAGGCAGAACAATTGACATTACTTGAATGTATACTTGTGTGATAAAGATGTTATATCTGATGTTCATCTTCAATGAGTTTAGTTTACATAATTGTAGTAAACCTTTCTTTATAACGAATACGGTTTATGACAAAGTTTCTTTAAATTATTTATGTTTGTACTCTCTCGAAACCACGTGCCGGTAGAGTGAAACCACATGCCGGATTCTGCTAGCACTTCCCAAAATAGTTGCATATTCTGATAAGGAGCGTACAAGTTCAATATTTTTAGGTTTTGCTCAAGTCCTTTTACATAGCCATCAAGAAGAATACCCCCACCTGTTTGGAAAGGCCTCAAAAACACTTCGACAGGGTTCCAGGCATAAGAGAACCCCTGATAAATCGACAACATCAACAGAGAAAGAATCCCATCCTAGGAGAAGGTCGGCACAAATATTACGAGCCTTCTCACCGCTTAACATAATTTCCTAAAATATAATTACGAAGGAATTAACTTCTGCAAATAATCTCCGAAGAGCCCTTTGTTTGGGACGCCCTCCAAGTCCTCCCACATTCAGAGATGTAATTAACATTTTGGAATCCTCGTTGTTTGAAGACACTTCGTCTATGTGGATAAGGACAAAGATCTCTAGTCTAAATGGTTTAGATCTAGAACAAAACACGACATAATATATATACTTTCCTAGATCAATCAAATTACAAAGAGCACAATGAATTGCTTACCTTGTAATCGCGATATTGTTTTCCTCGTTTGATGTAGCCTTCAATCTTCGACTGCAAAACAACATAAGACAAACAAGAGGAAACACAAGTAAAAGTAATATGTAATATTGATCAATCTAAACAAGTGGTCAAGGAAACGAGTTTTAAAGATCTAACACAATTAATCTTTATGGAAATAACATATATATTACTGTATTAACATAAAAATACAAAGGGAGAGATTACAACCATTGCCTTGATGTTGCAATTTCTTCCAATTAGCCTTTGCCTCAAAGATCCAATCTTGTTCCTGATGGAGAAGAGAAACTTAGCTCTAAGAGTATTTCAACAACATATAGGTACTCTAACTTTTCCTCCCTATCCCATTAGGGTAACCTTGCATATATAGGCCAAAGAGGATAAAGGGAGTTGAAGATTCAATGGAGAAGACTAAGGGATCATCCCAAGAAGTTAGGGGTTCGATTTCCGCCTTTGTTAGTTTGTTGGGATAAGCCTCCATGAGAGCTTCCTTATAGAAGAATCTTGAATCTTCTATTTTTCCCTTTAAACAAACAGTATTGCACCTTGTCAAAGAGCGACATGTGTCATTAGAGGGTGACACATGCTGAATTAAGGGAACAAGGGTAAGTGACACACTTTGTCAATGTGTAGAGTGCGTCATCAAGGGTCCGACGCCTGTTGTAAACATGTAAGGTGCGTCAGCACAACAAAATTGGAAAATAGGAAGGTAGAAACCTCTTCTTAGGCAATTTGGCATTAACACTTTAGGGATTAGGGAAAATCCAAGGGAATATATCTCATTACCAAGATGATGACGATATTTTGTTGTAACACTCGCTAGGGATTTCTGTGCTCTAAGCACCCTGAAACCACCTTTGATTCCACCCCCACAACCTTCTGCTTTTGGATATGGCTTGGTGGACTCCTACATGAGTCTAAACCTCCATGAACCGCTCCATTTTGTGCCTATTTAGCTTTCCAATGACTCTTTCCAATCCCCACCTGAACTTCTTCCGTATTCAGGTGAGCCACAGAGGTTGTGGAATTCTCGATCTCTTTTTTCATCTTGCCCGAGAAAACTTGGATGGGATATTTATGCAGGATTTCTTTATAGGAAGGTATAAAAGATGATATGAGCTCAAGGTCCTCCTCTTGAATCTTCGATAGCTGGTTTGTGTGAAGTAAAGAGTGACCAATAAAACCAGAGTTTCCAAAAGGAACGTGCGGTTCCAAAACAAGGGGAAAATTTGTGTTCTCGTGTAATAAATAGGGAGAGATAAGTATTTCTTATTATGTTTTAAAAAGTACTTAAAGTTAGATATATTTTAGGATGTAGACATTAGGTACTATTTATAGTATACCTATGTTATTTAGTTTGTAACTTTTTTATTATTTATATAAGAATAAAAAATGAGAAAATTGGTATTTTAATGAATATATTGATTTGGTGTTTTGGTTTAGTACCTATATTACAAAGACTTGAATTCTATTTTATAAAAAAAATGAGTATTTTTAGTTCCATAGATTTTTTATTTGGAGTAAGGATCTGGCTATACATTACTTAAATAGTTTCCATTTTAAAATTTAGTAGTTTTCAACTTTTTATATATATTTATAAATTTTTTAATCATTTTATATATATTTGTATTTTGTATATTCTTTTCAAAAAATTGAAATAAATTTTATCACAATAATTTTGCAATTACTTTAGTTAGGGTAAGATAGATTAGAGAAATTTATACAAGAATCAATTTAAAATAAAAATGATTTGGAAAAGGTGTGAACATATAAATATAACAAGTCAAATAGTTGCAAGGCTGCCATAAACCTATGTTAATAGTTGAGATATAGTTTGTGTGTTTATAAAAATATTTAATATTTATGATACTAGTTTTGTTGTTTATGTTAATGGACGTGTACTAATCTATTGACTCCTTAACTATTACTTAACCACTAACCCAACTCACTAACCATAAATCCTTTAAAATTGTACAACTAACCCTTTATATACCAAATAATTAATCTTAGTAAATAGATGCAAGCTTGTATTGAGTATTTCAAGTATATCATAGAAAACAATATAACTATATGTTTATTTTAACAACCACATACTACAAAACAAAATAGTTATTATTATTACTTATTTAATTGTTTTTATTTTATTTTATTTTTATAAATATATTTACTTTTGTTGTGTACTTTGATTTTTCGATTTTCTATGCTTTCACATGTTTCAAAATTTAGATTAATTTAGATTCTGAACAAAGGTGTTTCAAAATTATAGCATTATATAAAGTCAAAACATTCCTAAAGTCAAAAGTACTTAAAAAACCTTTAGAGATTTAGACTAATATCGATCAACTATCATTGAGTAAGTTATGATGCTTGTTCTAAATTCTCGATGAATATACGTTTTCAATCTCCAACTACCTAGTTGAAGGAATGGAATTATATCAAGGAAAAATATTTACTTAGAGGAAATATGTATTATGTTTTTATTAATATTGAACAAGTAAAATAAGCAACATAGTTGAATAATACCTTCATCTTATGTCACAAGATAATATAAAATAAATTAATATATATTTTCTTTTAAAAGTCTTTATATATTATTTGTTTTTAGTCTTAAAAACTAAAATAACTGTAAAATATCAAAGATATAACACTTTTACCAAAAGTATACATTGAGTGGATAAATAATAGTAGTAGTTTGTAGTAAATAATTGAAATTAATAAATAAAATATGGTAAAATATATTAGCATTTAAGTTTTCTTTTAAATATTTTAATATATTAGTTGTGTTTAATCTAAAAACTAAAATAATTATCAAATATCAAAGATATAAATCCAACAGTTTTTTAGAATTTCTTTAATTCTTTAATAGTTATTGAATATTAAATAATTTATAAAATATGTTATTACATGTGAAAAATAAAATATGGAAATTGTTTTTTAAAGTTTGTAAAGCAATAGTTTGTAAATTTTGGAAAATAATTTTAGATAACAGAAAATATTTAAAAAGTCAACTTAATTTTGACAATAAGCCCACTTGGCAGAAACTAATAATATACTCTCAAACCAAAAACTTCCACAAATTTTTGGATAAAATACCATCATTACTTTGTAGATAAGAAACCATCATTTCAATCAAAGAAATTATGAAACTTGTTGTATCTAGTAAGGACCAAGTTGTGCCACGGGAAAGCTAGAATCCAACTATGCCTAGATGGCGCGCCATTCACTTATAAAGTTTAATTTAGGTGGGTGACTATATATATATTAATTTAAACATATATATTCTATTTTAATTTTAAAATATAGATTAATTTTAAAATTACTTTAATCAAATTTCTTCAATAATTTTATTTGTTTTTTCAAGAAAAAAAGCGTAATTTTATTTCAACAAAGGTGAACAAAATTACATTCTGTATATGAAAGTATGCATGCAGATATCCATTTAAGGACAATCAAACTGTAATGTGTAGGATCTTCATTACATCTGTCTGGTGTGTTCAACAGCACCATGTTTAAAAGTCTAAAAAAAAAGAACATTGAACATAATATACCTGGGGGCTCCCCGAGCCTCCTATTTTACCAAGAAAAGTATTTTTTAAGGAACAATAATATAAGTCTTCCGAATGTCGCCACAAAAAACACTGATAGTTTTCTCCAAAAAATTTCTTAACAACACTACTATTCTTGTAAAGCCAAATCATCAACATTCTTCAATAATTTTATTATTAATGAAGTAATTCGATTAAACTAATTTTACACAATTTTAAACAAAATTATCAATTAAATTTTTTAATTTAAATATTAAAAAGCTAAAAAAAACAGTTAACAACCGTTCTATGCTTTTTAAAGGAGTAGTCTAACGCTTCGACGATTTCACCCAAAACGTTAGACTTACTCGTGACGGCCGTTACCATCTCTGGTAGGCCTTCCCAAGTGTCATCCGTCTGCATTCTGTCACATCCGTCGGGGTCATTAACTCTCGTGCCTGGCATGCACTGTGCACTGTGCCAGAAAAGAGTTGCCGTTCATGTCTCGGAACCCCTTCTCCGTTCTGTAGAGATGTGTATCTATGGATAGCAATGGGCATCATGGACTCCTCGCTTTGCATGAATGCAACCTTGCCACTCTCCATGATAATTTGAATTTGAATTTCACTATCTAACCTTGCCGCTCTCTGCAAACATTTGAATTTGAATTTCACTGTCCAACCTTGCTCAGATTAGAAACCTGTTATGCAACTGATTTGTGTTCGGTGGGGTGTTGAACATATACTTTAGTCATTCATATACAGGTACAACCGAGATTGAATCCTAGCACCATAATCTGATTTTCATTTTCAATCCACCATCTGCCATTGAAAGAAAATCAAAGTTACTGTATGATTCTTACGTATTTGCCTAGAGTCAACAAATTTTGATTTCTCACGCTAACCCATAACTGGTGAGGTGGGTTCTTGAATTTTCCATTTAAATGATTTTCTAATATATGGTGGACTAATATTTTGTTAACAGATTATACGACGGATTCTGGGACCGAAGGTGCTAGTAAGTTTCTTTTCATCTGCAAGAGCAATAGTATCGATGTTATTCATAGAAAGGCCAAAGGAGATGGAACTAGCAGGATGATCCATCTCTATAATTTGCTAATGTACATAAGTGGTTACCTTGTTATATCTTGCCCATAAGAATGGAACCCATTTGTAGGCAGGCCTATGTTTTAAATGGTAGTCTATAAATCATGATCCTTTGTGACGGAAACTATGGCACTAGTGGAAATGAATCCTACACACATGCATGATGTCAAGGGAGCTTGGTATGATTTGAATGGAATTTGGAGAAAGTTATTGGACCAACTGATATGGATTTTTTTATTTTTTTTTTGCTTATTATTGATTGAATGTTTGTTGCACGGGAGGTTCACTAGTGAGGCAATATCATATCACGTCCATTCATATTGGGGGGTTGAATACTCTTAAAAACCTCAAAAATATATTTCCTCGTATTAAGGGGTCAAGGGGTTTTTTTTATTTGACATAGTAATATAAATATTGGGGGTTATTTTATTTGGGAGTGTTGAGGAATAACCTCCAAATCGTGGGATGGATTCATATGTCCAAACCATGGGCTCAATTCATACCCACCTAAGACTTAAGGACCTTCCATTTTTATTTGATATTGCTTATGATCCTAAGTTTTGAATAAATTTGATAATAGTGTACCAATGATAATATCGATGGAAGTCTCTTTGGATTATTGTCCTTAAGCAATGTAACATCCTGATAATTTCATAAAATTTTAAAAGAAAATTATACCAGCATTAAATGTTAAAATTGTGATTATGGAAGTAATAAATGCTTGTTAAGGCAGTATTAAATAATAAAGTCATTAATGTATATAACAATTTAACTACTATGTCATTTTAACTAATGATGCTTTAAGACAGTGATGTGTCTTACCTCCATAAAAATGATTACGACACTAATTTGTTTGTAGTTGTAATAACTGAAATTTCAAAACAATATAAGACAGAGTTCTCCTTGACAAGGTACTGACAGTTTTAATTTCGGGATGGTGATGAAAGAGTTCCTGCGAGGTGCCCCGAGACTTACTTAGCTAATTAGCTAAAGCATTTGTACCTGTCCTTCTTGCGAATATTCGCAGGTAAGGATAACAATGACAAAACAATGTTTAAGAGTATTTATATTTTCCAATTAGTCATCTTATTTGGTTAAAGAAATTATAAGTACCTCCTTGTTTCAAGTATGGAATTCTATCCATGTTCTAAATGTATTATTTCGAAAAAAAATACAAGTTGCAGAAGTTAATAATATTTAAACAGGGTTCAAAAGTACATTATCTTGGTAGAAATATCTATGCTTAAAAATCTTAAGATTAATTACTAGATTTGAAGAATGAATTGCTAATATGATTCTGCCAATATTTTCCAATTCATGAAACCTTTTACTACTAGTTGAAACGATTGATGGACAAATTCAATTTGAACTTATTCCTTTATTATAACATCAAGTTTCACTTACTATTTCAATGCTTGGTATTTTATTTAAGATAACTATGGTAGATTCTACTTTCTCCATTTATAATTTATATATATATGGATATAGTCTTGATATTTATAAAGTCAAAATCATATTTTATTTAAAAACATAATACAATATAAGTGCGGACCCTTTTTAACTATAGGGTGAACCATTCTAATGTGATATTGGTGCATTATTATAATAAACAACTTTTATATGGTTTATTGTAATAATATTACAATGTACCGATACTATTTTCTAACCTAAGTTCTAACTATCTAAATCTTATATGCATGCAATTATTACCAATACAAACTTTTGATTTATGTAATCATGCATTCGATGGTTAATACCATAGCGATGAAGTGATATACAATGCAATCCTGACCTTACTCTATGTATTGATAATGAACGACATTACACCAAGCATTAAATACGACACTGGTAAGGAAGTGACGGTTATTAATGTTGCTGCTGCATTGATCTGACAGGTTGATGGTGTCTCGTCTAAACATTAATGGTTCTGAACCAACTCTTTAGTGGAGTGTAATGTTGTCTATCCACGTTGTCAAACCACGTGAAGCTTGGTTAAAATGTGACTCACAAAATCGAACTATGCGTAGTGAACAAGCAACTCTCCTTCGAACAGTACATGGGATTGACTCCTTGGCATGCAACGTTGGCATTGTCGTAGCTGTTACATTAAATGAGGTATTTATGTTATGGTTGCCCGATTCTCAAAGCATCAGGTTGTCACCTTCTCGCTCGTCGATCACAATAGATCTGGGTTGTTGAATGATAAACCCTAAATTCTCGTTGTAAGTAATGCTGGAGGGTTTCTCAGTCTTCACTTCCACGTTTTGGAGTTAGAGTGTGAGGCCGACACGCTGCTAAAACTTAGGGTTAGCAAGTTTGCTTGGATTTTGGAACCCGCGACCTCTGCGTTATTTTAATGGTGTTTTGCAGACCTGTAAGTGAATGCTCAGTAGTTGATACCACGACCTTGGTGTGGTTTCTATTTCAGAGTGAAAGTCTATTTTTACAGTGCTGGGGTTGGATCTTTGGCCTTTCCACTCAAGGTAATACGTCTCTATGTTCCATCATTGAAATTTGAGTTTTCATAAATCCTTTATGTTGATTCATTCTAATTTATTTAGATGTATGTTTCACTTGCAGGGTCAATCAAAGGTCTAACATCCAAGCTTGATGGACAAATGAACGTCGAGGACTCGGCCGTCCTGGTAAGTCTCGGGTTCATCCATAACCCTGGACTCGTCGGAAGTTAAAACGTTCTGCTCAGTAAAAGAGTTAGGTTAATCCGTAAGCAATGATAATGTTTAGACTGAGTTTTTGTGTTGCCGAGGCTTCAAGCCTGCATTGTAAACCGAAAATATTTTACAATGGCATCTTCGCCATAGTACATCTTGCAAGCTTCGCTTTAAAGGATTGAAATTCATTTGACTTGGTATTATAATACTGGTTTTTAGTTACAGAAGAAAAGAAATGTTGCGTTGTTCTTTTTTTTGTATTCGGTACTGTTAAAGTTGTTGTGAATACTGTAGTTTGACACTCAATCTAAAGAAATGAACTTCTGTAGTTAGATTCTGGAAATAAATAAGAATGGAGGTTTTGAAGATTTCGATTTGAACTGTCAGAAAAGTAATTTAATAAATAGGCCTTAAAGTTTTAGTGACAAAGTATTGTTTCCAAAGTCGTAAACGAAATTACAATGTAAAAAAAAAGAAAAAGTATTTACAGGGTTGAAACCTTGTTCCTGTGTGAGCATAACTTGAATTACTTCTTGCTCGGTTTGATATGTAGAAGATCTGGGTTTTGAAGCTCAAGTACTGCTTGTGTGTCTTCTATCAATAATGTTTAAAACAGTTGTAATGAAAAGTCGAGAGTCAACCTAGGGTTTTGAAGTGAAATTGTAAGAATAATGGGATTTGAACAAGGATTCAAACTTCACCTTTGGTTTAAAAAGTGATAGAAAACAAATACTAGAAAATTTTATGAAATAAAAATAAATACTAAGATTTATATAATACTGTTCTGCAATGTCTTTGCATGTAAATACTGTAACTCTGGTTTCAAAGCTTATAATGACCCTCGGAAAGGAACAGATTTATTTTTATAACTGTTGAAAAGAAAATTCAAAGATATCGAAGAAAGAAATATTATGAAATATTCAAGATGCTAGATGGTCTAAAACAAATATTACAATTCATAAATAATTTGTAAGGTAAGAATAATTGATAAGTATTTAAACTATAGTTTTCTGTGCGGGGATGAAGTATTTTATTTCTGTAATTTGATGAATTAATTGCTATGCTAGCATTTTAAGAGAAACTGTTCTGTAATTTAAGATCAATCTTTCTTGGCTCATTGGAACCAAGAAAAGTTTGATCAATGTTTCTTGACTAATTATTTATTTCGACTTTTTGCATTCTTTAATTTTTTCACATTTCCAGTTAGGAATAGTTGTTAGATTGAGTTATATTTGGCACATTCATAATTGTAATTTCAATTCTTATATGCAAGGCATCTGTTTTAATATTATATTGGAATTAACATGAACATAGGTGAAAATCTAAATCCTTATTTAGATACCCTATGTGTTATTTACCATGAAATGGTATCATATAAGTTTCACTATTTGTGTATCTTTATAACTATTGCATGCTTGAAACCTAACAATGGATATTTTCCCCTATCTAGATATAACCCAAGAAAAGGTAACTAAATGTTGTTAATTCCCGTGATTGCAAGAATAAATGTAGAGGAAGTGGAGGCAATTCATTGGATCTTGTGAATGACCCAAATCCAAGCTATGCACATGATCATATGGTGTTATTGAAAAGTAAAATGAATTTTTCTATGTTCATTTGGGTTCAAACATCGACAAAGATGTTTTTTTTTATAGGAAGGTAGGGGCATCCTTTCACAAAAGGGTTTCAATTTTGCATTTTTATGGAGATTAATTTATTAAGCATATAGAAAACATGAGTTATCTATGGCTATATTTGTATTACATGATATAAAATTGGTAGATTGGTAGGTTGTGGTGTGAAACATTTGCAATTATCATATTTTCTAAGCATTGCACTAACAATTGGACTATCAGTCTTTTACATTCTTTGTTAATATGTTGATCCCTTGACTAGGTTTTGTTTTATGCATTTTGCCTTCCCCGGTACTTTATTTCTTTGGGTGTTCCACTCTCCAATGCTACAAATTGATCGGTCACCCCTACAATCCTAGTGGGATCATTGTTAGAATTATACTATTATTTTATTTAGCATCGTGTTTGCTTATACTAAGATGTGGCAGGGCTCCTGTTTGTTACAACTTGATAATATGATATAAAGGGGGTGTTAAAAATGGGTTGATAAAAATGGATACCTACAATATCTAGTGAAACTAGGGGTTTTCTTAATTGGAAAGGCATATTGGGAGGGGGGTTAAACAATACAATTTTAGGATGCATTTTCCAATATTTAGTGAAGTTAGGGGTATTCTTTAATATCACACGAACGATCGTGCTATGCAACAAGTTCATTGAGTGAACCCCCTGTGGTTTGTTGCAGCTTTAATGTTATCTCCCAAGTCAGAGACAAATGGTTGTCTTAAAAATTAGTAGTTTTCTTAGTGACTTGTTTAGTTGTTGTGCACATGAATAGGGTTCTACAAAATAGGATTGGAGACGGAATTACCAGATTGCACATTTTGAACTTTGTAAAACAATTTTACTTCACAATACAAACAAAGCTACCCAATGCTAATCTGCATTCAAATAAAAAAAATGTAATTAAAACTAAAATTAAAAATATATTTGCATGTTCAATTTTTAGATTTTATTTGCCTCCAATCTTCCAGATTTTCACATTAGTGTTTGTGGAATATGTTGCAATGAATTTACAAATTCATTTTAGGATTTGCAAAAGATATGCCATCGAATTTAGTAATGGCAGGTTAATATGTGGCCGATGTGGATAATTAATCTTTCACAGGGTCATTGTGCACTTGGTTTCAAAGTGAATGTGCAAGAAAACATTGCAGAGGTCTCAATATGATGTAATAAGGAAAGCTGAACTATGTTTAATCTTATAAGGAATCTTTTTCTTTCTAATATGATGTAATAAGGAAAGCTAAACTATGTTTAATCTTATAAGGAATCTTTTTCTTTCTAGCATTAAGCTTTGCACATGGATAATGTATTATTCACAATCATAAAATTCTGCGATCACAATCATAAAATTCTGCGAGTTTCTGGTTAATCATAAAACAATACATCCAATTACTTTATGGATCTTTAGGCTGAGTGAGATTTGGAAAAGATTCACCTGTTAAAATATAAAATATAAAATATAAAACCAATTCATAGTTGATGCATTTAATTGCTTTATGGATTTTTAGAGGCTATGGAGCTTTGAATTGGTATTATGAGAAGAAATCATGATATAGTTTTTAATAAAAAATATTGTTATGGTTTATAAAAGATAATATTTTCTTTTATTAAAGTATTATAATTTATGAATGTGATGTAAGAGTACTATAATTTATTAATGTGATTTTAATTGAATCAGGATTGTCATTTAAAAAATTGAATTTATAATTTTTAAATGGTATTTATTTCTATTAGTATTAATAGGAACACTTTTGAAAGTTGTAACAACTTTTTTATTTGAAAGAGTTGTCATTTAAAAGGAATGAACTTATAAATATTTTTTGGAAAGTTTTTTTATAGAATGATATTTAATTCTATTAATACTAATAAGAGCATTATTGGAGATTGTAACAACTTTTTCATTGTTTGATTTTATTATTCATGTCTACCATAGTTTATTAATCTATGTCAAGAATTAACAAAAATGTTAGGCCTCTTCATTTTCAACTAAAAAATTGTAATCTTATTTTTACATACTAAAAGCATACAAAATATTCTTATGTTTTTAGGTTGTTAATAGATGATGGCATAATGATAGCACCTGTTTTATTGCATTTATTTTTATTTTGTTACCTCTGTAGTTTCATAGTTCTTTCCTTTATATTGTAAATGTCTAGAATGATTGAATATGATATTATTAGATAAGGAGATTAATATTGGATGACAAGAGTTTTGTATAAAATCTACCTCAAAAGAGTGATAAGGAGTGCCATGAAGTCTAAATACTTATAAATAGTAAAAAATTAAATAATGATAAATCAATATCAATAGAAAGCATGATCCAAAAATGTTACGGGATTAATTTTGAATCTAATCCAATGAAAATCGAATCTTTATATTTATCAAAGCATAAACAAGGGTACCAAATCATTAAATTTAGGTTTGAACTTATAAGAATTACTGGAGCTTGAAAGAAATGTATATGGTTTAACAAAATTCATATTATATGAAAGAAAATTATATAAATAAACATTTGTAAGGATTTATTTTTATCAAGTATCTAGATTTAAATTTTCTTCAAATGGAAAAGATAAGAATATCCTTTTCTTGGAAATAATTTTGGACCTAATTTGATGAACATTGAACCTTAAAATTGACCAAAATTAACACATGGCCTTTGTATCCTCCCATGTAGCAGATTCTAGGCTATACTTGTCTCACTAGACCTTATCATGGTGGGAACCAAGTGGTGCTTGAGATTTCAAATCCTTCGATCCAATATGCATAAGGGATCAGCCATGATGGTTCCCTCATTCCATGCTTGCAATTCCCTCCATTCAAGTTTATGAGATTTATTAGCCAGAAAATGTTGTAATACAAAAACATGAAAAACATCATGATTTTTATGCAAGGGGGTGGTACTGTGTAATAATATTAACACATAAAATATTATCCAATCGCCATAGAAATAAGAAATAACAACTGTAGAATACTAACTTTATTGATCCAAAACAACGAGAGAAAATTTCACTTGCCTCATCCAAGGGGAACCTTCTATGAGTAGAGCTCCAGACTTGAAAAATCCATTACATGACTAGCTATTCTATAATTATAGCTCAAAATTCTAACTACTTGTGGTCCTGCTATTAATGAGGGTGAACCACCTAATGGGTCTTATTTAATAAAGAGGACCCTTTTACATTAAAGTACTAATAACTAACTCTCTAATGAGAGTTTTAGCCACGTACATTGATAAAGTAACTCTCTAATGAGATTTTTAGCCACGTACATTGATAAAGTAGGGGGTTATAGTAGATATCTAACATGCCCTCCCCCTTCAAAAGCATCCTTGTCCTAAAGTCTATAGATGTGGAAATCGTTGCAAAATGGATCTCGGTTCCCAAGTAAAGCATCCTTTGGTGATGTATCCTACCATTGGATCAAAACTTCCTTGATAGTGCGTTTGACATAGATAATGCTCCTTGGTGTTCAACAATGCTCCTAGGTATAGCCAAATGGTTCCCTCTTCACCAAATTCTGGTAATTTGGTGTCAACTCTACAATTCGGACCCACAAATTTCTTGAGACATGACACATGATATACTAGGTGTATGTTGGAAGATGCTGGAAGTACCAATTTGTAGGCCTCGTGACTATTGTGCTGAAGAACCGGTTATGGACAATCAAATTTGGGTGCTAGTTTTTGGTGGCCTTTTCCTTTGAGAGAGGTCTACTTGTAAGGTTGAAGATGAATAATTACTTGGTTTCCTACCTCAAAATTCCTTTCCAATCACCCTTTCTAACCTCGACACTACCAAGTGAATCTCTAGAATTGTTCTTCCACTTATCATATAGCCCATGGGGGTGTATTGCACCGCACACCCACCACCTTATGCATTATACCCTTTTACTATGCCTCCATACATCCACCATACACCAATCAACCATCCGACTGCTCATCTTAGTGAATCTTCCATTGCATCTATTGTAGCTACTTCTACAGTGATTGCATCTACAACTGCTACAACTACATTTGCCCCATCCCCCATTATTACCTCAAAGCATGTTATCTAGCCAAGTCCTCCACCTCCTAGCCAAGTAGGGCAATACTTTCCATTGCCCCAGAACTTCATGGTGAGATCGATTTGTTGATGAAAATCATTTCAAGCATTAACAAAATTTCTCTCTATGCATTTTGAATATTTCAATTAATTGGTTGTAATTGTTGCTTTTAGTATAATTGTTGTGATTATTGATTGTTGTAATTATTGATTGTTATAATTAAGAATATTTTGTATGCCTTTAGTATGTAAAAATAAGATTACAATTTTTTAGTTGAGAATGAAGAGGCCTTACTTCTTTAGAAATGAATAATAAAATCAAACAATGGAAAAGTTGTTACAACCTCCAATAATGCTCCTATTAGTATTAATAGAATTAAAGATCATTATCTAAAAAAACCTTTCAAAAAGTATTTATAAGTTCATTCATTTTAAATGACAATCTTTTCGAATAGAAAAGTTACAGTTCTTTCAAAAGTGCTCCTATTAATACTAATAAAATTGAATATCATTCTTTAAAAAAAACTTCAAAAAATATTTATAAATTTAATTATTTTAAATGGCAGTCCTTTCACAAATTTAATGTGATTCATTCCTTTTAAATGACAATCCTTTCAAATGGAAAAGTTGTTACAACTTTAAAAAATGCTCCTATTAACACTAATAGGAATGAATACCATTATTTTAAAAAAAATTGTAAATTCAATTCTTTTAAATGACAATCCTTTCACAAATTTAATATGATTGAATTAAAATCACATTAATAAATTATAGTACTCTTAAATCTTATTAGTAAATTATACTACTTAATAAAAGAAAATGTTATCTTTTATAAACCATAACAATATTTTTGGTTAAAAACTATATCATGATCTCTTCTGAGAACACCAATTCAAAGCTCCATAGCCTCTAAAAATCCATAAAGCAATTGAATGCATCAACTATGAATTTGTTTTATATTTTATATTTTAACAAGTATGAATTTGTTTTATATTTTATATTTTAACAAGTGAATCTTTTCCAACTCTCACTCAACCTAAAGAACCATCAAGTAATTAGATACATTAAATATAAATTAGTATTATGATTAACCAGAAACTCCCAGAATTTTATGATTGTGAATAATACATTATCCATGTGCAAAGCTTAATGCTAAAAAGAAAATGATTCATTATAAAATTAAACATAGTCCAGCTTTCCTTATTTTCAGACCTCTGCAATGTTTTCTTACACATTCACTTTGAAACCAAGTGCACAATGACCCTGTGAAAGATTAACTATCCATATCGGCCACATATTAACCTGCCATTACGAAATTCGATAGCACATCATTTGCAAATCCTAAAATGTAAATTCATTGCAACATATTCCACAAACACTAATGTGAAAATATGGAAGATTTGAGGCAAATAAAATCTAAAAATCAAGAACATGCAAATATATTTTTAATTTTAGTTTTAATTACATTTTTTTTTTATTTGAATGCATAAGCATTGGGTAGCTTTGTTTGTATTGTGAATTAGAATTGTTTTACAAAGTTCAAAATGGGTACTCTGATACTTCCGTCTCCAATTCTATTTTGTAGAACCATATTCATGTGCGCGACAATTAAACAAGTAAGAACCATATTCATATGCACAACAATTAAACAAGTTAACAATAAAACCACTAATCTTTCTTTAAGACAGTTATTTGTCTCTAACTTGGGAGATAACATTAAAGCTGCAACAAACATTCAATCACTAATAAGTAAAAAAAAAAAGTTTCCATATCCGCTGGTCCAAGAACTTTCTGCAAATTCCACTCAAATCATACGAAGCTCCCTTGACATCAATATGCATGCGTGTAGGATTCATCTCCACCAGCGCCATAGTTTCTGTCACAAAGGATCATGATTTATAGCACTGTTGTTACACCCATCAGAGAGTACCATTTAAAAACATAGGCCTGCCTATAAATGGGTTCCATTCCCATGGGAAAGATATAACAAGGTAACCGCTTATGTACATTGGCAAATTATAGAGATGGGATCCTCCTGCTAGTTCCATCTCCTTTGGCTTTCTATGAATAACATTGATACTATTGCTCTTGCAGATGACAAGAAACTTACTAGCACCTTCGGCCCCAGAATCCGTCGTATAATCTGTTAACAAAATATTAGTCCACCATATATTAGAAAATCATTTAAATGGAAGATTCAAGAACCCACCTCACCAGTTATGGGTTAGCGTGAGAAATCAAAATTTGTTGACTCTAGGCAAATACGTAAGAATCATACAGTAACTTTGATTTTCTTTCAACGGCAGATGGTGGATTGAAAATGAAAATCAGATTATAGTGCTGGGATTCAATCTCGATTGTACCTGTATATGAATGACTAAAGTAGATGTGGACACCCCACCGAACACAAATCAGTTGCATAACAGGTTTCTAAGAGCAAGGTTGGACAGTGAAATTCAAATTCAAATGTTTGCAGAGAGCGGCAAGGTTAGATAGTGAAATTCAAATTCAAATTATCATGGAGAGCGGCAAGGTTGCATTCATGCGAAGCGAGGGGTCCATGATGCCCATTGCCATCCATAGCTGATACACATCTCTACAGAACGGAGAAGGGGTTCCGAAACGTGAACGACAACTCTTTTCCGGCACAGTGCACAGTGCATGCCAGGCACGAGAGTTAATGACCCCGACGAATGTGACAGCATGCAGACGGATGACACTTGGGAAGGCCTACCGGAGATGGTAACGACCGTCAGGAGTAAGTCTAACGCTTCGGGCGAAATCGTCAAAGCATTAGACTACTCCCTTTTTAAATGCTTTGTGTTTTGGTTCTTACAAACTTAAATGTTTTGTACTTACGGTATTGTGAACCTAGACCTAGATACATTACGATTCCTCAATTTATTTTAATAATCATCTGTCCACATTTTTACTCGTAAACATATATATTCTTATCTGATGTATTTAGAGCTCTTTTATTTGTTTTCTTAAATTAAAAAATTATATTTAGAGCTCTTTTATTTGTTTTCTTAAATTAAAAAATTATCCGTAAATTTTTTTTAGGTATAATAAAAAATTTCATTATAATCTATTTCCATATCATAAAAAAAATTAATATTAATCTCAATAAAATAAATATTAAATGGATGAAATCTCTAGTTTTCAATATTAATGATTTCACCACCAATCAAATTTGAAGATCTTCACCATCCCATCTGTACACACAGATTTCTTCACTATGGATGTGCCTCAACTGTTAAGACTTAGTTAGGGCGACATTGATATGACAATTGCAAATTCCCAGAACACTTTGATATCGGCCCATTTATTTATTCTATACACACCACGCAGGCTCTCCACGTAGCGAGGATGGGCGTCAGGGAGGGGAGCTCAGTACCGGAAGTGCGACTGACCGTATAAAGTACAGATGGCAAATATGTATTTGTTTTTTTTTTAAATATTTTTTAATTCTGATAATTATAATTAAAAACAAATATAATTAGTTATTTCAAGATTTTAATCCAATTGTGAAATAGAAATTTAAATTTTATAGTTTTAAAAATAAAAAATGTCACCTCCCAACAGGACTATTTAGTCTAATCAAACTTTTCCACTAATCAAAAATAAAAATATTGAATTTTAAAAAATTAAAATAATATTTTTTGTTTTTCAAAAATTAAAATTAATAATTATTTTTCCAAAACATTGAAAAATAACTTTAGACAACAGAAAATATTTAAAAAATCAACTTAATTTTGACAATAAGCCCATTACTATAATCCCAGTCTTGGCAGGGACTAATAAATATAATAGCTATTTTGTTTTTGTAAAATTTCATTCATTTGATTAAATATAAGTGTTTTAAATCATTAAATTAATAATAATTGAATGAAATGTAATATTATTATTTAATATAATTAAATTTTATAGCTTTTTATATTTAATTCATATTATATAAATTGATTTTGATTTTATTAAATATGAGCGTTTTAAATCATTAAATTAATACTACTTGAATGAAATGTAATATTATTACTTAATGTTATTAAATTTTATAGCTTTTATATTTAATTTATATTATATCAATTTAAAATTGATATTTTGATTTATATTATTAGAAAATAATATTAAAAATAAAAATTAATTAAAATAATATTAAAATTAAAATTTATTGTTAAAAAATTAAATCTATTTATATTTTAATATATAATATAATACATTCTATAAACCATAAAATATAAATAAAAAATACAAATATAAATATAAATATATATATCGGTTAGTTCTAGAATTTGATCACCAATATTTTTAATTTTTAATTTTTGCCTTAAATGTTAGGAGTTGTTGTTGAGTGGCCTCATCCACTCTTCCCTGAATTTTCATTCTACTTTTTAGCCTTTAGAGAGGGTTTCGTGCACTTTCCTCTTCTACTTGGCTATTTTGACTGGTTGTATTTTTTTAGTCTTTTGATCTATTTTGGTTTCTAGTGGACATCAATTTCAATTTCAAATTCTCCTTTTCAATCGCTTTATAAAGAATCATAAAATATAAACTAGCAACAACCACATTTTTAAATGTGGTTGATATTCGTCGACGTATATCAATCATGACCAAACATTTAAAAGTGATTGATATTCGTCCATTGACAAATATTAACCACATTTAAAAATGTGGTTATTGCTAATAGACACCAAACCCAATAAAGAAATTACTAAATTAATAAAAATAAAACAAAATACATATTAAATTAAAAAAATTAAAACCTATTAAAAATTAAATTAAATAAAAATACATAAAAATAATTTAATTTAATTTAATTTAATTTAAATTAAATTAAAATATTAAAACATATTAAAAATTAAATTAAAATTAAGTTAAATAAAATTAAATGAAAACACATTAAAAAAAATAAATTCAATTCAATTAAATTTAAATAATTTAAATTAAAAAATTATTAAAACATATTAAAAATTAAATTTAAATTAAATTAAATTAAGTTAAATTAAATTAAGTTAAATTAAATTAATAAAAAAAATTAATTCAATTCAATTAATTAATTAATTAATTTAATTTAAAACGCGTATCGCCTAGCAAGCCATATTAATATTAATAATATGACTTATATACTTCGATCCGTGTATATCAACCATAGACCCCACATTTAAGATCAACCTATATAAGCCATATTACTAATATTAATATGGCTTGCTAGTTGACTATCCGCGTGCGAGGAAGGATTGTTGAATTTTTATTATTATAATAGTTTTGTTATAAAAATTACAAATAAATAAATTAAAATAATAATGATTGTTGAATTTTCATTATTATAATACTAATTAGCAAGCCATATTAATTATTATTATTATTATTAATAACCAACAGTCAATCATAGTCAACCATTGCTCAACCAATTGGTTGGTATTGGTTGACCATTGGTCAACCAATGGTTAACCATAGTCTACCATAGTCAACCAATGGTCAACCATAGTCAACCAATGGTTGACCATTGGTTAACATTGATTGACCAATGGTTGACTATGGTTGACATTGGTTTACCATTACGTAACTATTGGTTAACCATTGGTTGACTATTGGTTTACCATGATTAATTATTCATTGACCATGGTTAACTATGGTTGACTATTGGTTGACTAATGGTTGACTATTTGTTGATTATTAGTTAACCATGGTTGATTACGGTTGAGTTTGGTTGACAATGGTTGACTATGGTTGACATTAGTTGATTATGCTTAATCATTGGTTAACAGTTGATTAATTATTGTTTGACCATGGTTGACTATATGTTGACCATGGCTGACTATGGTTTACCATGGTTGAGTTTAGTTGATAATGGTAGACCATGGTTAACTTTGGCTTACTTGGGTTGACTTTAGTTAACCTTGGTTTACTATGGTTGGTATTCATTGACCATGGTTTACTTTGTTTGACCATGGTTGAGTTTGGTTGACCACGGTAGACTTTGGTTGACCATGCTTGACTTTGTTTCAGCATGGTTGACCATAGTTGACTTTTGTGTGACTTTCGTTTACCATGGCTTAATTTGGCTGACAATGGTTGACATCCATTGACCATGGTTGATGTTTGGTTAACCATGGTTGGACATGGTTGACGATGATTGACTTTGTTTGAGCATGGTTGAACATCGTTGACTTTTGTGTGACTTTGGTTTACCATGGTTGACTTTGGTTAACCATGGTTGAAATTTCTTGACCATGGTTGACTTTTTTTTACCATGGTTGACTATTGGTTGAGTTTGATTGACCATGCTTGACAATGCTTAACTTTGTTTGAGCATGGTTTACTAGCGTTGACTTTTGCGTGACTTTGGTTGACCATGGTTGACTTTGGATGACCATGGTTGACCATGGCTGACCACAGTTGACCATGGATGACTTTTGGTTGACTTTGGTTGACCATGCTCGACCATCATTGACATTGGCTAACAATGGTTGACTTCGAATTAACCTATAGGTGACCATGGTTGAATTTTGGTTGACCATGGTTCACTTTGGTTGACCATGGTTAACTTTTGGTGGACTTTGGTTTAGCATAGTGAACATTTGTTTAACAATGGTTTACCATCGCTAATTATGGATGACCAATGTTGACTTTGGTTGGATTTGGTTGACCACATTTCACTTTGGTTGACTATGGTTAACCATGGTTGATTGTGGTTGACCTCAAAATCATATGGTTGATTATAATTTCACTATTGTTTTACTGTTGTTGGATTTGGTTGAATATGTTTAACTATGGTTGACTTTGCTTTACTATGGTTGACTGTAGTTGACCATGGTTGACTATGGTTGGCCATGGTTGATCATGGTTGACTATGGTTGACCATTGTTGAGTTTGGTTGACCAAAGTTGACTTTGGTTTATTTTGGTTTAGAATGGTGGACTTTGGTTGGAAATGCTTAATGTTGGTTGACTATGTTGACTTTGGTTGACATTTCCTTGAGTTTTGATTGACCATGGTTGAATTGACTTACTATGGTTGACTTTGGTTTCTTCTTGGTTGATCATGGTTGAATTTGGTTTATTTTTTGTTGATTTTGGTTGAATATGGTTTACCATGGTTGGCCATCATTTACTTTGTTTGATGATGGTTGAATTTTGGTGATATTGGTAGACCATGGTTGAATTAGGTTTACCATGGTTGATTATGGTTTCCAATAGTTGAATTTAGTTTATCAGGGTTGACTTTGGTTGAATTCATTCGATTTTTTGTTTAACCATGGTTAACTATGGTTTACTATGGATGAATTTGGATGACCATGGTTGACTTTTTGGTCGACCATGGTTGACTTTGGTTTATAGTGGTTGACTTTGGTTGGCTACGGTTGACTGTTTTTTACCATGGTTTACTATGGTTAGCCTCGGTTGACTATGGTTGATCATGGTTGGATTTTTGTTGGCTTTGGTTGACTTTGGTTGGTTATCGTTGACCATGGTAAAATGTAGTTGACTTTGATAATTATCATTCACCATGGTTGACTATGGCTGACTATGGTTTACGATAGTTGACATTTGGTTCGATTTGGTTGAATATGGTTCACCATGGTTCACTTTTGGTTGTCTTTGGTTGATTATTATTGACTATGGTTGATTATCATTGACTTTGGTAGACCATGGTTGAATTTGGTTGACCGTGGTTGACTATGGTTGACCATGGTTGGCTATGGTTGATTATGGTTAACATTGGTTCACCATGGATGTCGTTGGTTGACTTTAGCTAACTATGGTTAACCATGGTTAATTATGGTTGACTTTGGTTAGATTTAGTTGACCATAGTTGAATTTGGTTGACCACATTCACTTTGGTTGACTATGGTTAACCATGGTTGATTGTGGTTGACATGAAAATCATATGGTTGATTATAATTTCACTATTGTTTGATTGTTGTTGGATTTGGTTGAATATGTTTAACTATGGTTGACTTTGTTTTTCTATGATTGGCTGTAGTTGACCATGGTTCATCGTGGTTGACTATGGTTGACCATTGTTTAGTTTGGTTGACCATAGTCGACTTTGATTTATTTTGGTTGAGAATGGTGGCCTTTGGTTGGAAATGCTTAACGTTGGTTGACTTTGGTTGACATTTGCTTAAATTTTGATTGGCCATGGTTGACTATGAATGACTATAGTTAACTATGGTTGACTATGGTTACCATGGTTGACTATGGTTTTCCATGGATGAATTTGGATGACAATGGTTGACTTTTTGTTGATATTTGGTCTACCATGGTTGACTTTGGTTTATAGTGGTTGGCTATGGTTGATTATCTTTGACCATGGTTTACTTTTGGCTAGCCTTGGTTGACTATGGTTGACCATGGTTGACTTTTTGTTGGCTTTGGTTGACTCTGGTTGACTTTGGTTGGTTATCGTTGACCATGGTTAACTATAGTTGACTTTGATAATTATCATTCACCATGGTTGACTATGACTGACTAT
The DNA here is from genome assembly GCA_027924585.1 of Larix kaempferi. Classification (NCBI taxonomy): domain Eukaryota; kingdom Viridiplantae; phylum Streptophyta; class Pinopsida; order Pinales; family Pinaceae; genus Larix; species Larix kaempferi. The sequence goes on from BSBM01000076.1 coordinate 5,874,084, forward strand.
GGTTTACTTTTGATTGGCTTTGGTTGAATATGGTCCACCATGGTTCACTTTTGGTTGTCTTTTTCCCATGGTTCAATAATGTTTTGGCATGAACAAATAAATAAATTTTAAAAATTAAATATAAAAATGATAGACTATGACTTAAATGTAAATTTTTTGAAAAATAAGAAATGTGCAAATGTAAATAAAATAAAAAATAGAAATTCAGAAATTAAAAAATATTCATGTTCATGTTAAACTTATTGTTAAAAAATTAATATTATTAATGATAAAATTATTTTTATTAATACTAATATTAATTATAATGTTATTAACATTAATGAATTAATAATATTATTGTTATTATTAATCTTAAAGTTATGCTATATTATTATATCTATATCTAGGAATAATAATGTAAGAATTATGTTTCAATAATTTGTAAAATTATTTTTCAATGTTAATATTAATTCAAATGTTATTAACTTTAATTTTATTAATTTGATTAATAATATTATTAATATAATTAATATTTAAATAATTTTAATTTTATTAATATAAATATAAATATATAAATATGATTAACATTTTAAAAGATATTAATAATATTATTATTAATATAACATAGTTTAATAAACCATTCTACATAAATATTTAGGATAGTTAAATAATAAGTGAAGCTTAATATCAATATTAATATTAATATTTAGTGAAGTTAATATTATGTTGACATTAAGTTAATAATAATGTTAATATTAATATTAATATTAATGTTTATATTAATATAAAGATAAAGATTAATATTAATATTGTATTAATTTAATATTAATATTACTTAATCATTAAATTTAATATTAATAATATTTATTAACCATTAACTTTAATATTAATATTTTCTTAATGACAACTTATGTTAATCTAGTAAAAAGTGAATAAATTAATGTATTAATAATATGATTAGGCATAATAAATCTTAAAATTAACATATTAACCTAATAAAAAAAAATATAAATATTCATAACTTTATTAATAATAATGTTAAGATTAAGACTAACATTAAGATTAATAGTAATATTAATATTAATGTTAATATTAACATTAATATTAATGTTATCATTAATCTTATTGTTAATGTTTACATTAATGTTAAATTGCCATAAGATTAATATTAATGTTAAATTAAATATTAATATTAATATTAATGTTAATATTAATATTAATATTAATGTTAATATTAACATTAATATTAATCTTATGGCAATTAACATTAATGTAAACATTAACAATAATATTAATATTAATGTTAACAATTATACTAATTTTAAATATTATTTTTAACATATTAACATTAACTTATTGGTATGAAGAGTAATTTTAACATTTAAAAAAAAAATTAATATAAATATTAATAACATTTTAAAGATGAATCTTAATCTTGGTCACCTAAATGAATATAATAATTTGTATTAAAACGTATTGGTATTAAGATTAATTTTAACATTTTTAAAAAATTTTAATATAAATATTAATAACATTTTAAAGATTAATCTTAATCTTGGTCACCTAAATCAATATAATAATTTGTATTAAATTCATTATTGAAAATTTATAATTTATTGATAAAAATTTTTAATGTGAATTTGATCATCTATTGAAATTATACCATTGTTGAAAATTTTAATTTATTTTACAACCTTTAATAATAATAAGCTGCTTTCTATAATTTTAATTTTAAGTATGTTCAGTAAATACATATTATTAATGTCATTGCTATTACATTAAAACTTATAATAAATTTAGTTTTATTATTCTTTACACAAAAATTATAGTAATAAATTATATATACAAATCAATTAACCGACTCACCAATTATAAATATAAATAATTATTAATGTCATTGCCATTGCATTAAAACTCATAATAAATTTAGTTTTAAAATTCTTTACACAAAAATCATAGTAATAAATTATATATACAAATTAATTAACTCACTCATTTATCATAAATATAAATAATTGCATTATTAAATACTCTTTACACATGCATGAGTACATTACCAATTGCATTACTCAAATATAAACAATTACATTACACAAACAATTAATTTTTAAAAATAGGTTTTTTAATTGAATACAAGTATAAACTAAACATTGCACAAACAATTAATATTTAAAAATAGGTTTTTTATTAAATAAATAGAATGGAGCTTGTAATTTGAAAATGGGTTTTTTAATAGAATAAATAGAATGGAGCTTGTAACTTGCCTAAAATAGAATGGATTTATTAATTGAATCAATGAATAGAATGAGGTTATAACGTGGTAGGTCCTACCAAATTTTTATAAAGTTCTTTTGTCCTTTGTTTTAAAAACTAAAACAAAATAGTTGTGGTTAGACAGTAAGACAATAATGATATTGATTTTCGTCGATAAAGTAGTAATATTACATCTCTTAGTAAGGAGCATTCTATAAAGATTCCAAAGTTGCTTGTAAAGAGCGTTTTGGTTTACTATCTGCATCGATTAATCAATGAAACATATTTATCAAGATTTTAAATTTGCAAAAAATATTGATATACAATAAAAAAAAACATAGTCACGGATGATCCAAACTGCGACGAAGAAAAGGACAAAATATTAAAACACTTAATTAATTATAGAAAAAATGATGTAAAGAAAAACCATAGTAACGGGAGTCATGGATCTTCTTTTCTCACTTCTTCCTTAAAGAACCGAAACATGGAAATCTTGTTTAAAAGTTATTAAATAGAAAACAAAAACCTGGAAAGTGAGTACAAAAGCTATTAACAAAGAGGAGACATGTGATAAACTGTTGTTGATATAATTTATAGAAACGGAATAAAGAGGTCCAGAGGCTCTAGAGGCACTATTCTGATTATATAAGTTACGTATTAGCAAAGCAAAGATTCGATCATATATCAAACAAATGAATGACATGTATATATCAAACAAATGAATGACATGTATGAGAATTGGCCATATTGTTTTTATATTACATTTACGATTTAATGGAGTGCTATCAAACACTCTGTCGTTTCAGACTCAGATGTCATATTGCATGGGCATTTGAGAAGCCACGTTACATGATTTTTCCTATATATGTTTATTCAAGGATGTTAATATAGGATTATACGCGGATTTATTTCAAAATAGTAAACCTTGCAATAGCTCGAACTGAGGCAATGATTGCATAGCTCGACTGAGATGTAATGGAATTACCATAAGAATGCCATACCCTGTGACCACACCAGGGAGGAACCCTCCCTAGGGTTTCATGCGGAACAAACTCAATAAACTAAACAACCAAATCAAAAATCGACAGGAGACGGGCTAATGGTGGAACCCTTCAAATCGACGACCTGAGAAGCCATAGCCGCGTGGTTCATGTCTTGTATCAAAGATGTGGAGATCGGTTAATCTTGGAAGCCGGTGAAGATTAAGGCGATTCATTTAACCAAGCTCCGGCGTGGCAATCTTGGAAGCTGGTGAAGACTAAGGCGATTCATTTAACCAAGCTCCGACGTGGCAAAGGCTCTGATCAAACCAAAAAACTGACTCCCCCATGGCAAAGGAATTTGATTAATGAAAAAAAACAGTGGATTAACAAATGACTGTTCAGTACGCTGATTGCCAAGAGTAAATCTGGGCCATTAATTGTGTGTGCTTAGGCCATTAATGAGTGTTTGATAAATCTTTTTTAGGGTATATGCCATCCATCCTTAATCCCTGACTAAAAGCTTGCAATAACCTTACATATACAAAGAAATGTTCATTATGGGGCCTATCGACCACTAAACAATATAAATTTTTGTAGGGCCTATCGACCAATAAACAATATAAATTTACATACATATATGTTAGTTTTAATTAAAATTATTATTTATTAATAATTTAACTTTGTGCATATTAAACAACGTAAACTTGTGAGATTAATAATAATATAATTTATTTTCTTGTTGAAGGCTTTGCACCAAAACAATATGGAGAATACACCTTATTTTGAAAAAAATATAAAGGAGGGTGATGTCACGCGTTAACATACTTATAAGATCTGTCCATCCTGAGTGATCATTTGGATAAAATCATGGATAAAACCAACGTTAAAATGAATCCTTGATGTTGGGAAGCACATTTTGATAATAATAAAAGTGATTTAATATTAAAATTTATTATTAAAATTGAGTAAGATTGTCAACATTTTAACAATAAGAAAATTGAATTGATTTATTACAGTTAATGATTAAAATCAGTATAAATAGAAATGTGGTTATTTATATTAAATTATAATTTTTTTATTTTTAAAATTAATTTTATATCTAACAATTACATTTTAAATTAGATAAATATTTAATCATTTCACATGTATTAACCAATCAAACAATAAAATTTATGTTTTGAATTTTTTTTTAAAAAAAGCAATTTTTATTTTTGATCAAATTCAATTTAATATGTATATTTTACATAACATTATAAAACTTTATAGATTTTTTTTGAAAATTTGTCAACTAAAAGTTAAAAACTACAAAGTGATTACTATATTACTCTGCCTATGAGAAAATAGTTGCTGGATCCGAGAAGAAGGCGAATAGAAGTGGAGGAGGGTTTCACAATTTGCTCTGGCACACGTTTCAGAAGGAAATACAGACTGTATTGAGGAGGCAAACACATAACCGACTGTTTTTCTGAACGAGAAGGTGAAGGTTTCCCACAATACGGAGAATACAAATTCTGAACAGGATGAAAATTTAAGGGAGAAGGCGAAGGATTTTAGCACAAATGAGCAGAAGAAGAGGAAAATTAAAAAAAAAAGAAGGAGATCAAAAGGATGTGTGTAGGAGAGGATATTAAAGTTGCACAGATAATGGAATTTATGGGAGTAACTCTAATCGGTTTCCGGTAAGGAATATCTCGGGAGAGTCTCTGAATACGTGGATTTCAGAGGGTATGGACTCTTGTAATCAGATACGGGCCTATTTTCAATTTTCTTTCCAAATGATCTCAGAAGAGGAAGATAGTCTCTATTGGTGTCATAATAGTTTAGATGGCTCCTATGAGGTAAATTTGGGTTATGATTTTCTGTTAGAACAGCATGAAATGCAACGGGGGATACGGGAGAAGAGGTGGTGGTGCAAGGATATATGGAGAGTAAAAGCTCCAAAAAAGATGAAGCTGTTTATGTGGCTAGAAATTTACTCCACGGTTCCAATGTGGGAGGTCCTACAGAAAAGGCAGTTTCATGGACCTGGGATGTGTTATCTTTGTAGAGAGGCAGGTGAAGAGGTAAATCATCTTTTCATAAAATGCTCTTTTACTTTATAGGTATAGGAAAATGCTCTTTTGCCCTATAGGTATGGGAAAGATGTAGGAAAATGGTTGAAGGAAAATGAAATATGGGAGGAAAAGATGTAGGAAAATGGTTGAAGGAAAATGAAATATGGGAGGGTGAGACAGTTGAAGAGTGTTTACAAAAACTGGTTTAAAAATATATCGTTAATAAAACACTTTGGAGAATATGGTTGGCACTCAATGAGTGCATTTTCGAGGGGAATTTTACTCCCACAATTAAGGTTTCAGCAATGGTAATGGCTCTGCTTAATATTGATAAAACAATGGTTAATGCTTTTTTCGATGGAACTTTTCAAAGAAAAAACCAGAAAGGAGGCATTGGAGGAGTGATTATTTTTAAAGAAAATAACTATATTGAGATTATGGCAGGAGTTGAGGATGGAAGTAACATACTAACAACAAAGCAGAGTTTCTAGTCCTTCATGCTACCTTGAAAGAGACCATTAGAAGAGGAGTTAGGAGTATGAATATATATGAAGATTCTCAGATGGTGATAAATTGTATGAATGATTTAGTATCCATATGAGCAGCTAATATAAGAAATTTCAAATTTGTCTAATGATTTGAAAAAGATTGCTAATCTTTTTGAAACAATAACTTTCACCCATATATACAGAGAAGCAAATCAAAAGGTAGACAGTTTATCTAAGATGGGAATATCATGGGAATATCGAAAATTCCAGGGAAATTCTTTGTGCAGGTCCATCATGGCTATGTTTTCAAAAAGGTTATCAAATACAGTCTGTCTTTTTTTCTAGTTTTATGTAGAAAGATAAAACCCTTTCAGTATGGAATGCAGGTTAGTACAGAGATTTTGAAGATGCCTAAGAAAAGCATACAGAGTGCAAATATATGAAGAAAAATTCTGTCTGAGAAGAATACAGAGGCTATGAAGTCCTTGTTATTTTGTTATAGTGTATTTTGTAGAAGAATGTGCAGGCTAAGATAATCATGAGCGGAAGAGCAGTACAGAGGCTTGAAACCAAGAAGAACAGAGTTCCAGTTATATTTACATGCAAGTTGTGTTTTCGAAAGCCGAGTTGTTGAAAGGTTATGAAGCCCGTCCCTTTTATGTAGAAAATAAAAAGAATGCAGGTTCGTAAAGAGGGTTTGAAGCCCCCGGGCTTACGGTAACAAGTGCAGGGAATGTGTAGTCTTACCATGAGCTAAAGAGAAGTACAGAGGCTTTAAAGCCATCCTGTTATGATATATTAACAGAAAATACATGCCTAGGCTTGAAGTCAAGAGGAACAGAGTTTATGTTTAAACCCATGTAAACTTTTTTTTGTTCTTACTTTGTGATTGTTTTAAATAACAATACAAAGATGAAGTCATGAAGTGGGATACATCGATGATGAATGTCGAATATAAAAGTGCGATTTTTTTCTTTTGAAAAAAAAATATTACTCTGTATAGAAGCTCAAGAGTATAATATTAAATATATATTAAAAACTATATTACTAATTTTAATTTATAATTAACTAAATTATAAGAGAATATTAATCATATTATTGAAAAGATATCAGTAGTATAATAGGAGTATTTGATTTTTAAGTCTAAAAAAAATCTCTTATTTAACGAGCATTTTTGTAACTTACGGATATTTAACAATTATTTTTCAATTACAAACTTCCTTCTACTTGTGTGGCTAGTGGCCATAAATTCTAGGCATGAGTTTTAATACTTATGCTTAGGTGGCCACTAGCTATATATTCCAGGCATGAATCCAATCAATGGTGACTATGATTTTCAAAATTTAATAATAATAGTGTAGTACAACAATTAGACAGATGCAAATACTTTTTTTGTTTTGTTTTTTAATTATTTTTTATTAATTTTTATTTCTGAAAAATAATGTGAAAACCACCGAAAATTTGTTACTTCAAAGCTTTCTAGAAATTTGTATTTCCAAAATTTAAAATTAATTTTTATTTTTTAAAATATTTAGTTTGATATTCTATTTTTTATAAAACATTTGAAAATTATGGAAAAAATATTTTACAAGTTGCATATTAATTAAAAAGTAAAGTAAAATTGACTACAAACCAATTGCTATATACTCTACTTTTGGAAGGTATAATAATAATATAATTTTCAAAAAAATATAAAAATATTTTATAATAATAAAATAATCAATTTAATATTTATTTTTGTTTCAACTATTGAAAGCCATAGAGAAATTATGAAAAAATAAATAATTTTTTTTCATAACTTTAAGCTTGAGGCGATGGGTTCTAGGGTTCATTCTCGTTGGGGCTTAGGCTACCCTAGATTCAAAGGGGTAGTGTAAAAAAATTTAATTTTTTTTTTATGTTGGATGTTAAAAATTTAAATTTTTATTATAAAAAATTTATGAATAAATAACTAAATTTATGCTAACCAAATTAATGAGTAAATAACTAAATTTATGCTAACCAAATTAATAAATAAATAACTAAATTTATAATATGTTGTTTCAATGGATTTATATTAATTTATTAAACAATATATTTATAGTAATAAGTGTTTATATCTTAGAATTTGGGGTGGATTAGTCTCTATGTCTTTCATAGATTGCAAGAGGATGATACTAGTGTATTGTCCAGATTGATTCTATGCTAGTTAAGTGATTGTACTAATACTCTATTTATCTTAAAATAGTCATAACGAGTTGTATTGATTTGTATTGTACCATGTGTTGGAATTGCCGCCATGAAACTCAATGTGTACAGAGATTAATGCGCAATCGAGGTAAGATCATTTTAGTAAAGTCATGTTCGAATTCCTCATTTGTTGTTGGTGGACGATGCCATGATATTTGGCAAGGCTAATGTAGAGGAATGGAGAACATATAAAGAGCTATTGACTTATTTTTTCGTGCTTCAGGCATGTACATAAATAATCATAAGACGACTCATAAGGTGTCAGGGGATGAATTCGAGATGTTTAAACAATTCATTCTTGATTTCCCATCACCTTTAGAAGCAGGCATTAAATACCTGGGGTATTACTTAAAACCAAATTCATATTTTGCAAAGGACTGGTATTGGCTAATTAAAAAATTTGAGACGTGTATTAGTCACTGGTGCCTGTGCTGTGCTTGTTGTCACTGAGAGGCAGAATCACTCTGATAATATCGGCTCTAGTCAATTTACCGGTTTATTGGATCACTCTTAGTAAAATTCCCAAGTCAGTAACACATGCGATCCATTGCAGAATCTTTAACTTTTTGTGGTCTGGCGTACACGATGAGATGAACATACACCTGGTACGATGGGATAGAGTCGCTAGACCAATTGTGTATGGTGGATGGGGCATTAAGAATTTATATCTATTTGCAAAAGCTCTCACAGCCAAAAGCTTATGGCGAGCATTATTGGTATACAGTCTTTGGCACAGAGTAATAATTGGAAAGTATTTCAAGAACGTTACTGTTGTGCAGTGGATTAGAACGCAGAGGAAAAAATGTCGGGGTGTTTCAAATATATGGAGAGCTCTAGTAGATTCATTAAATATTATGTTAGACTGGCTAGCCTAGGTTTCGGACAGGGTAATTAGATACGTGTTGGACTAGATCCAATTGTGGGGGGATGAAAGGCTTACAAATGCTCAGATACTCTTCTACAATGTCTACATGCATCAGAGATTTATACATTGGATCATATCACTACTACACACAGGGGGGTATTAAGACAATATTTGAGACAATATTTGTGTAAATTGTCTCAACTTAAGACAAAACAAAAATTGTGTATTGTCTTAAATATTGTCTTTAAGCGAGTGTCTTAAACTATTGTCTTAAATTATTGTCTTAAACTACTGTCTTAAATTTAAGACAATAGTTTAAGACAATAGTTTAAGACACTCGCTTAAAGACAATAGTTTAAGACAATACACAATTTTTGTTTTGTCTTAAGTTGAGACAATTTACACAAATATTGTCTTAATACCTCATATATGTAGTAGTGATAGAATGCAAATATTTATGATAGGGCATGGTGGAATCGAACCACCAATCTTCTGCATTATAATGCAGATGCTCTACCATTGAGCTAGTACCCTGCAACTTCATATACAAGAAGAATATATATGCTTAAATGAAATGCAACTCGCTCTACCACAAGCATCATATATGTCCCAAAATCTCAAAATGCCTAAGTGCCCAAGTGCTAAGCATGCAAGTATCAAGCCCCAACGAGTTCATGCTATGTAATCGATGACATTTGCTGAAATTCTACTTACCACTTTCTCAAAGCCTCTCACATAGAGACCTTTTTCAAAATATTCAAAATAGTACACTGTTTTATTGCAAAGTCTTCATGAACAAATAGATTTAACATATTTTCACTTTAATCATCCAAAATGGGAATTGTAAAGTAAGAAGTATATACCACCAAACATCAACCTAGGGCTTCACCTTTTTTTTTAATATCTAGCTTTTCACCGAAAATATAAGTAATCGTATAATTAAGCGTGTTCTATCTTACATATGTATTCTTAGTTCAATGCATATTCCATGCTAAAAGTTTGGGTGAGGTATACAAGTCAAGGGTAACCAGGACTACTCCATTGTGGACTTATCAAACATAATATTATCTATTTGAATTATTTAATTAAGGATACAAGCCAATCCAAGGGCTGTGCCCTACATAGCTTAGTCCACGCAAATATTATAAAGGAAAAAGTAATTTAACCAAAGGTTAAAGTCAAGTTAAGGGCTGCGCCCTCTTTTGGCCTCATGCAACCATAACTACTAAACAACTTTATCTCAAAAGTATTCAAAAATTAAACTACAGTTGTGCTAGTACTCTTTTGAGAATCTGAGTCATGATTTGTGATACATCAACTCTAGTACTCTTTTGAGAATCTGAGTCATGATTTGTGATACATTATGTATGAATGGATAGCGTGGGGTCTCCACCAAGAGATCGAGCCACGAATGCATAAAATATTTATATATACGAAGGAAATGGCTCTTCAGAGAGTTCAAGCCATAGTTTCACACATAGAATCTACATATAAAAGAAGGGTGTGGGCATCCACTAAGAGACCAAGCCATGGCTTAGTCATACACTAAACATACAGAGTATATATGACAGAAAGAGTATTGGTTCCCACCTAGTAGCCAAGCCACAACTAATACCCAGTATAAAAAATTAACAATGACTACATATGGCTTTCAGGTTCGCACACATAAAGATATAGTTGAAGGTATAAGATAAATGATGTAGGTCCTCTACGATAAGACCATTCTTATGTCTACCCAAACAATAATGCAATACATAATATATAAAGGAAGTTATAAAAGTCGGTATGGCTTTCAGGTTCGCACACATAAAGATATAGTTGAAGGTATAAGATAAATGATGTAGGTCCTCTACGATAAGACCATTCTTATGTCTACCCAAACAATAATGCAATACATAATATATAAAGGAAGTTATAAAAGTCGGTATCCTTATATGATAGGGCCAATCCAGGGTATTCAATCTTTTTCACAACATTGACCATAGTTGCTTTGAACATGTGACATTTCAAAACAAAAAATACACTATATTAACGCCCAGTGATTACGCTCCGGGAAATAAAGTGGAAAAATACCTGTAGTTATGTAGCAAGAAGTGCAGGAACCGACTATATTCATCATTCCAATAGCCATAATCTCCTTGTTGCCGTCGATATGATAATTCTTAAACATGGAAAACGTTCTTCCAACTGTGATCCCTTCCTGAAACAACCATTTCATTTATATATGGTACGACTGATATATAAATTAATGAAATACTTCCTCTAAGGATGAGTATGGGAACATAACAAGCCTTACAGTGAGTGAAACGATACCATAAATCACTCCATCCTTCAAAGTGATCATCATATACTCTTTCTCGAACACCAAAAAATTCAAGGAAAGGGGATTTAAACCCCTTTTCAAATGACCATCCTATGCCCCTCCAACATACATAGTTATGGTTAGAAGATACTCATATTAAGCTCATAATATAATCCATTTATCATAATATTGAGATTCCATACAATTTGTATTCCGTGATTCTCTGCACGCATACAAAAGACCAAGATACTTCCAAGAGCTACTGAGAGAAGCAGAGCATCGGAGGCCATTAAAAGGAGCTTCAGTTTCTTTTTCCTCTGTCAATTACACGTGAAAATCTCAAGCTATCCGTCTGAATGGATTCAAATTCAGTGTCAACTCTCAATCTCAAATGGAGAAGAAAAACAACACTTACAATGTAACGAGAAAGAAGAAGGAAGCACAGAAAGCAGATTCCCATCACAATTCTTTTGCACCTCCACTGAGCAAAAGCAAGAGTTTAAAACCACGCATCAACAGATTATAAATATATCATTATACGTACCTTGTATAAGCTAGCTAGGTAATATGACATGGATTAACCTTGTCAACTTGTTTAGAAACTGAGCTCATCACTGTACATCTATTTTGGTTGTAAAGTGTCTTAGCCCGAGAATCACTTTCAGCTGTTGTAAGACACAGTTGTAGCTGCTCCTGCCATGAATCCCAATATTGTTGCATGCATTTAGAAACTCAATTAAGACAAAATCAACACCTAAATATCAACAAAGAATTAGCATATAGTTCCCTTATAGTTTTCAACCGGAATATCAATAGAGAATTAACACACATTTCCCTTACATTTTTCAACTAGAATATCAACAAATAATTAACACGCATTTCCCTTACAACTTTCAACCGGAATATCAACTGAGAATTAACATCCATTTCCCTTACAATTTTCAATTGGGATATCAACGAAAAATTAAGATGCATTTCCCTTAAAGTTTTCAATCAAAGAATTAAAGGTGAAGTACACAGTCATGCAGTAAATCAATAACAAAGTTTCTGATATAGAATACTTATCTCTTTATGCAGTCCTATCTTTTATAGGCAACTAAGAGAGAGGTGCAACACACTTCCCAACCTTAGGCATGTTGACAGACTTAGCAGCAACCCCCGAGACAGGTCGTGATGCTGCAAGGGCAAAATATACACTTCTTTCTCGACTTTCTCTCGCCAAAAACCCTCTAGTCATTGCTTCAAGCCCCATATCTTTCATATGCGTGTTAATTTTTTTCCCTTCTTTTACCCACGAACTCCTTCTTAAAGGAAATATCTTGTTCTCTCGAGTTCTATGAGCCACTTCATTTTTCCTTCCATGTGTTTGCTGGTTGTTTATTCATTTATTTCATAGATCAGATTTCTAACAGTGAGTAGTGACTATAATCAAATAAAACTTAAAATGGAAAAAACTAGATTTAAGTCCTATTTATGGCTTATGAGTCCCTTCTTCACTAACAATGCGAAGGTTACGAGTCCCTTTCCAACTAGAGCTTGAAGGGGAAGACTTTAGAATTTCAGCAAAACACTCCAAGGGAAACTCCTACGAAATCTATGTCAAAAGAATACAGGGGAATCCTTTTACAACATGAGCCACAAATGATAAGGGAATTTCTCCCTGAGACTTTATTGATATAAAACTCCTTATTCTGTCTTATTCTTAGTATAGATAACATTTTGAGCAGCTCTTTTCTCTGAACAATTGAGAAACATCTACCACTCAAGGCCATCGTAGGGAAAATCAAGAGTTGAACCTCCAGAAGCAAGAAACCCTCGAATCAGACTCCAACCTTAGACCAAATATCTAGATAAAAGCCCTTGAATCATGGTTAATCTTCTACAGGGTGTTCATCTGATCGTGCTCACCAGAATGGCTGCAATGTCAAATTATATGTGCACACTAGCATGGTTTCCCAGGTCATTGCTTGAGGCAATGTCAAATTATATGTGCACACTAGCATGGTTTCCCAGGTCATTGCTTGAGGCACCGTTTGAAGGAGAATTTCCAGAAAACCCTCAATGCAGACAACAGGTGTTAGGCGTATTGCCTTGATGCAGATGCAGATGTTGGGTTTAACTAAATTTGAAGTTGCAATCCTCTCTGCAAACGATTGAATCATAATGTAAATTCCTACCCTACCTTCTTATGTGGAGCCACGGATAGAAAATAAAAACTAGGACCTTGTATTTACCTCTATTTGAATTTTGATGGCCCTATTTGTTCGAACATATATCTGTCTATTTCCTGCTAGGATCCATGTCTATTCATCCATCCATTCTAGGCACCTGAGCTAGGTATCTATTGCGTCACAGGGAAGGTTTTCCTGACCAAAACAATTGGTTATGCTGCATAACCTATTTCAGTTTCATCCTTGAAGAGTTCTTGGGCAATATGAATTTCTATGGGAATTCCTCATTTTTCTCTCATGTTACTCGTCATCTTACATCAGTTGACTATACATATGACTTTCACATTGGAACCACCATGTGAGACTGTTTTTGAGAAATTGAAGCATTCACCATGTCAGACTGTTTTGAGAAATTGAAGCATTCTCTTTGTCCTGCTCCAGTTTTAGTTCTCCTTGACCTGCAATAGCCTTTTGAGTTTAAGACAGATGCCTCACAGCATGCCATAGGTACAACTCTTAAGGAGAGAAGACATCCTATTGCCTACCATTTCAAAGTTTCATTAGAAGCCAAATTTAACTACAGTACTTATGACAGAAATTTATCTTTTGGTTCAAGCTGTGAACAATGGAAACATTACTTAACTGGAAAATAAAGCATCTTACAAACTGATTATCAATTGCCACAGTTCCTGAATTCTCAGTCAAAATTCAAGAATATTTTCATTTTAAATGGGTTTAAAATCCTACAACAGTTTCAACTTTCAACTTGTAATCAAGAACAAGAAAAAAACCATGAACAAAGTGGTTGACTTTCTCAGTAGACTCGACAGTGGTTGGCTTTCTCAGCAAACCTTCTACCGGAGTTCTTAACATCTTGGATATAACTTTATAAGATACACTACTTATGATCATTGGACAGGGCACTACTTGACTAATCCTTGCATCACTCAACCAAACTATTATTGTTAATCGGTTACCTTTTCTAGATTAGACATTGAGAGATGACTTTCTCTACAGGTCAATTCAGCTCTGTGTTCTAGTTAGTTAACCAAGTGGCTATTGATGGCAAGCTGCCAAGCATATTGATATGCATAAAAATTTGCAATGAAAGGCCTCAATACAGAATTTATAAAATACCCACATACTTAATATGAATAAGATATCCAACAATGAAAGGCCTCAATACAAAAATTATAAAGAACCCACATTCTTAATAGCCCCTAGAACCATGGTTACCCACCATCAAACAATGAAAAACACAAAAATGTTGGAGGAAATTATTCATACTTACATATGTATTGAGATACCTGACATTAAAGCTAGAGAAATCGTTGTGCTTGAAGTACTTAGGTAGCAAGTACCATGCGAATTCCGATGGTTGCACACTATGAAGTTATTATTCCTGGGCTCCAGGTAACTGTCCAATCGGTAGAGTTTTCATCCACCATATCATAAGTCTGCATTTCCACTACTGTTATAAGCTTCATCCATACCCTAAAAGCCCAGAAATTAAAAAAAAAAAGAGAGAGAAAACCCAATTCAATACATGGAATGAGCCCAATGTGGGACCAGATTGAAGAAATCTGCATCATTCAGAAGCTCTTCCAAATATTTGACAAAGATCTTGAGTAGGTGGAGGGAAACCAAGATGACAAAAGGCAGAGGCGAATCGATATAATGACCAAGAGGGTTCCATATTTTTTACTATTAATTAATGGATCTGTTATCTGTGGGTCTTTAACAAGACCGTCCCAGATCCAAAACCATTACTTCCAGTTCCCTTTCCAGACAGAGATTCTTTCCCTATTAAGCTGTAAGCGGTTTACCTGCGGACAGAGACCACAAAAGAAAAAACATGGTAAAGGTAGCTGCAACAATAATTGCATTCAAAGCAAAGATAGAGGCATAGGTGAAGGAATCACATGAAGCGCCCTTTCTCTCATCCGATCAAGAGGATCCCTTGGTTTTTACTATGCATTTGACCTGGTGCTACCTGTAGATATTCAACCAAAAAAAACATTAGTTTCAGGGCCATTGCCCATCCCAAAATGATATCCTTTGCTTATTTGCTTAAAAATGGTTTACCTGAGAGACCACGGGGGTAAAAGCGTGGATAAATGTAGAAGCAAAAGTTGCATTTGGAGTAGAGGTAGGCATAGGCCAAGGCATCACAGGAATATCTCCTTCGCTCCTCAATCTAGAACTTCGAGAGGTTCTGAATCAACTTGCTTACTCCATTCAGTATCCCTAGGATTTGCTCCCAAATCGACTCTGCCTTCGGTTCTCAGTATTGCTAGGAGTTTTCGTAACCCTGTGCAGCCAAATCGACTCCTGCCTTTGGTTCTAAGTATTTCTTGGAGTCGTCGTAACCCTGTGCGGCCAAATCAACTCTGCCTCTGTTTATCAGTATTGCTTGGAGTCGCCGTACCCTATGTGGCCAAATCAAATCTACCTCCCGTTCTTGCTATTGCTTGCAATCGTCGTAACCCTTTGCGGCCAAATTGACTCTACCTCCGGTTCTTGGTATTGCTTGGAGCCGATGTAACCCTGTGCAGCCAAATCGACCCTGCCATAGCGTATAGATTAATGGGAGTAATTATTGTTGCTGGGTTTGGGCTCATTTTTTCCTGCTAGCTTATGGCACAAGGATATGGACGCAAATCGCTATTATATTTTACAAAATGACAGGACTGAGACTGGATAGAGCTGAGGCAGCCGACTGTGGGATTGTGTTTGTCTTTCAATCACAGACTTTCAGAGATGATCTGATATGCACACTCTGCCGGGATGCATTCGTGGAGGATAAGTTATCCTTCGTTCCGGCCAATTGCGAGCAGATATTTCACACATATTGTATTAACATCTGGCTTCGTAAGAATTCCACTTGTCCCCATTGCGGAACCAGCGTGAAACCCCAACAACCAGTTTTGGAAGGCTAACCCAGACGGCCAGTTTTCAACGTTGAGCTCATACGGCAAGTTTTGGAATCCGGTGGAACAAAACAGGCTGTAACCCTGTGCGACCAAATCGACCCCGCGTCCAGTTTTCGGTATTGCAACTAGGAGTCGCCGTAACCCTGTGCGGCCAAGATGAAGTAACAAATTATGTTTTACCTTTTCCACTATCAATTTGCAACCCTATTTCGTCGCCTTCAAGACCAAAAAGTCAAAAAAATATAATAAAAAACAAAAAACCCGAGAAGTAGAGACGAAACAAAAGTATTGTCTTAAACAAACGTCTTAAAACCCCTCCTTGTGTAGTAGTGTATAAGGAGAGGAGGGCATCGACTTTTGTTGGTGATATGTGGATGAATGCAGTAGAGTTAAATTTAAGTGATGATGTGCATAGAGAATGGATGATCTATACAGATGGTTTACAAAGTGGTGGCATTAAGCTTTCTACACAGGTGGATAAATTGGCTTGGACGTGGGATAAAGCTGAAGGTGTCATTACGGCTAAGGAGGCTTATTCGACTTTACATATGGGTCTATATACAGAGGTTGTAGGCTAGCGAAAGGATATATGGAAGTGGCAATATTCCCCATAAAATGTAGACTCTTCTTCTCGTTAGCATTAAACTCACATGGGATAATCTAGCAAAAAGAGGATTCATCGGTCGAAGATATGCTATTATGTACACAAAATGAGGAATATGTATATCCCAGTTTAACACTTTGACGATTTCACCCGACGTTAGTCGAAGCGTTAGACCCCTCTTTCCCCTCCTCCGGCAGCTCTCATCCTCCGCCTTCTTTCCACGTCATCAATGTTGTCCCCGCAGAATCATATCCTCCCCTAACCGTAGATCCCCGCTAACCCATCCATTGTCTCGTAGCCGCAACTACGTCCATTGCAGTAACTCCCTACGTCGCGGGTTGGTGGCTCCATCACTCTCCCTCCTCCGCTGTGAATCTCCCGTTTGACCTCCACAAAGAGAACATAAGAACCAATCACCAGCATACCGCTAAGGACAAAGTAACGCTGCTGCTGCATCCCCATCGACGCTGGTTCGTGACTCCATCACCCCCTTTCGCTATCGCTTTTGAACTGACCTCCCACGCCATTGTGACCTCCCCAAAGAAAACAAAGGAGCTTCCAACGAACAAAGGAACCTACAGAGCGATGTTGTTGCATCCCCCGTCACCCCCACTAGTCTTCCAGAGGTAATAAAAACCAACATAAAGCATATGCACAAACATAAATGATTTTCCATATCCTTGTTAAGGAAACTTCTTCATATAGAGCATGGTTTATGTTAAGTCTTTTGATTACATTTGAAAAAATGGTGAAGCAAACTCTGAACATCTCTAGAATTACCTGTAATAGTCACAAGATGCTCCTTGATCCAACTGGGAGCTTAGAAGTTGGTGTAGAAAAACTTCCCTTGAATGAATTATTGTTCCCTATTGATGCACAACAGGAATCAACTAGTAATATAGCAACATAATCTCCAATATGCTTGATTGCTCAACCTGTATTCATTATTATTGCGGACCTTGGATTTTTCATAAGCAAACCTTAAAAATTATAGCATACATATATGATATTACTACATTTAATAATGAATGAAAATTATGTGTCTTGCATTTAACATACCAATTGATTGATTCACTGCTTTCATGCAAATATTTTCATAATATTCCCTTCCCCTTTTCTTGCAACAACGTAAAATATTAAATCCTGATGGCCCAACAAATGTTTCATCTTTAATTTGACTGGGTGGTAACATCAATATGTTTGATACGCTTGATCAACTCTGGATCAGACGGGCATGGATAGGGAAGGCCTACCATTACCACACACCGACCCATTCCATCGCTAAAATTGATTCCTTCCCAAATTTTTCCGCCTACTACTGCCAGAAGAACAACACCTTGTCCTAGTCTATCTTCTTTTGTGCTCTTCATGGAAGAGGACAATATGGTCGCCTTGTATTCTTGTAGAGTAACTCCATAGCTCCATTATTCCTAGGTTCTCGAAATACATGTTTCTTCTTTTCAAGGGTGGCCAGGATCCCATATTTTTTCCATGCAGCATAGATTTGGCTCTCATACCTTTGCTTCGACGATTTCGCTTCAACTAACGCCGGAGAAATACCTGTAAATTCTTTACATTTTTCTCCATATCACTTGCTAAGAGAAGGTCTTAAGGCCATTATTTCTAAGAATTTATTTGAATCTTTTCCCAATCCTGCTTTCATTATAATTGTATGACTTCAAAATATCTAGAATACATCCTGAATTTCTCTTGTTCCGTGTCCCTTGGCTTGAACTATCCAAAAATCCCCAAGGATTCTATTTGTTTAATTTTATAACCAACTTAGCTAACTTCCTTTCTCTCTTTTGAAAAACTGGCATTCTATAAATTGTGGCCAGAGCTATGTTTTGATATATAATTTGGAAGGAGGGTATACCTTTTTTTTTCAAAGAGCAATGGATTTCTCACTAGCCACACTCCATATTGTCAAAAAGGGCACATCATGCCATTCCTTTAATTTTCTCTTGCATCACTAATGCCTGAGACATTTTCAACTCCTATCACCCACCCAACCATGCTTCACAGTTGTTATCTTCTCAATCTCTATCTAAATTTGTTTAGCATATGAGCATTTAATGGGCATATGGGATATTGTTTCTTCATTTTCTCTGCAAAAATACGTATTCCAGGCACCTGTCTATCTCTTTTTTTGCATTATTTCCCAAGTTAGAACTTTATTCATTATCGCTAACACATTATGGTTTTGTTCAGTGTTTTTACCTTCCAAAGCTTTTTCCACCACCAGGATGTATTTTTTGGCTCAAAGAGAAGTTGGCTTGGTATCCCAATCTTGTTGAATAATATCCTAGAGTTTGATTTTTTACCAAACAATTGTATCTTCCTCCTCTCTAATCCTTACATGGCCTCTTTGCAACCTATCTACATAAGCATTCCACACTATTGCATCTTCCTCTTCTATTCCCAAACTGTTTGTCGTAAATCCGTATTCCTATGATATGCCATTTGATTGAGAATGGAAATACTCTTATCTTGTACATTCTCTCTCAGTCCTTAAGAAAACATGTGTTCATTCCTGTAGCCTACCCAAGGGTGTGTACCAACCCTCACTCACTCCCTAGACCCTACCTTCCATACCAACCAGTTTCCAATCAAAGGGAAAGATTGTACTAATGCCTTCCATTTTGGACACGTTTTTTTTAAACTTCCTCTCACTCCTTATATAGTCTATTTTTTACCTTGGAATTATGTACTTTTGTACTATAATATGATAATATATTTCCATAGACTTTCCTGAGAGTAAACTCTCCATAAAATTTTTGCTACCAAAGATTTCCCAAAATAGTATATGTTCTTCAATCATCACCCACCTTCCTCTTTTTGGCTTGGGAATTGTTTTCCACTTAACCAATGGCGTCACCTTAATTTATTTCTTCTTTGTCTATGGAAATCTGAAAACATTCTTTTGGATAAAAAATTTACATCTCTAAATATTGGATTCCTCTCTGTCTAGATTTAAGATGGACCTATGCTGGTAATGAAAAAATCCTCACAACAGGTGAAAATTTCCAAAGAAACTTTCTGAACGAATCTCCTCAAAGCATAAATTAAACTTGCACAAGATGACAACTCAATCACAACTTATTTGACAATTTTAGAACAAATGAGCACCATCTTTCAATATTTAGCAAAATAGATACCGACCAACAACTGTACAACAAGTGAGCACCATTGAGACCATCTTTCATAATTTAGCAAAATAGACACCCTTCGGCTGCAACTGATTAGCCAACAGGTTCTGTCATATCAGGTGAGACACATCAGGTTCATTCATAAGCCTAAATTGAGTGGTGGTGCTTCATTACGTTGATGCGATGTATTCCACAAATATATCTACAATGCCCAAAATCATATCCAGAATAATTTCAATGATTGGAAAGTTTGACCCCCTGAAACATACCCCAATAAGTTAATGGATTTATAATTGTTTAGTTAATGGGTTTATAATTGTTTGTTGGTCACGACTCCAATTGAATTTTGATCTCTGTATCTTAGTGTTTAGCCAACGGGGTGCTTTGTGTATCTTAGTGTTTAGCCAACATTGTTCTCTTTGTATCTCATCATCTCATTGTTGACTAAGGACAGAGAGAGTTCTGCATATTGTTATGTGTATCATCTTCCATATATCATTTGAACCTTCTAATTCAGACTCAGTGAAAAATTGGTTTCTGTTAATGTTTTGGTTTTTTCAGATCATTCAAATCATACACGATGGTGCAAAAATGGACATTGCGCATCGACATGTCCTTCTATCCCAACCCAGGACATGCAATAATTGCTTGTGCCCTATATAAGAAGGCTCACCCTAAGTTTCCAAGTTCAAAACCCCATACCATTCGTCTTTACCTTAAAAAAAAATCTAACCTTCCATGGTAATCACTCCACTTTCATAGAAAGGCCGAAATAAAGCATGAATCTAATAACTATGCCATTCGATAAAGTAGTTCACCAAGGTGAATGAAAACAATATTATTAAACATTAACATTTCAATATTATTCGTCACGGGCACAAAGATACCTCAAATTATGTGGATTGCACTCTAATCTATATATTCAATGCTTCTACAAAACATGGAGAGATAAAGTGGGTAAATATTGTTGGGAGTGACAGATAAAGTGGGTAAATTTTCTATTGTTCCTATCCACATTTTCTAGTATTCCTGGGAATTCATATGTTTTAGTCTCATCTTAGTGGTTTATATTTGTTGGGTTGGTTCATGTTTGTTTGTTTCCATCTGTTTGTCACCCAAGGTTTTTATTGCTTTTGATAACTCTTCCCAACTACCAATAACCTTGGGCCATGGGGATCACTTGGGCCATTTTCTTGAAATCATTGGATGCATAATGTCCCTGTGCAGAGATCATACTTGGGAACACTTGCATGCGACTTGAGGGATTGACCTGCTATTGATTGATGAAAGTGAAAATCTTCACAAACACAAACATAAATAATATCATGATTACATAAAAAAATTATGATTTTATTATCTCCATCTAAATACATTCTATTTCTTGATAGATAGACAAAATAAGGATTTGTGTCAAATAATTGAGATAGTATGATGCCTTCTTTTTTACATTAGACAATATGATACTTGGTATATACAGTCATTGTATATTTAGGGTTATTTGAATATCCTTTACTTGATATCTATGTCTCTCTTAGTAAATATTGGGTAAATATTGATCATATGTTTAGTGGAGCAACATCCAAAATTTGTAGTTTGTATTATAAAGTGCATATCCAAGATAATTTCGTGCAGTCCTAATTGAGTTAGAGAGGTTGAAATATCCTCAAGTAGTTCCCCAAAGTTTTTTTTGCTAACTAAATTGTGTCTATCTATGTCATCCTTGTAAGCAATTGTTTTACCACTTTGTCTCTTACAACCAACATAGATGTAGCAAGTTTTGCAAGCTGGTTCAATTTCATGAATATACAAAGAATGCATTGGATCTAGGTCCTGAAATAATCTATAGATCCTCGCCTCTCCCATTTAGGTATGCATTTCCAATCTATTTCACAATGTCTTTTCTAGAATAAATTAGGCCAAGGAAATATTGCTAACAAAATGGTCCCTCAATCTGTCCGCAATATTATCGAATAAGGTGTTCCAGTCCTTGAGTTCTATTGACATTGATGCAATCTGCTCTAGGGTTGTTAGAGTTTCCTTGCATGTGCCTTTTCAATTTCCAGTTTGTTGTTCCAAAACACTGAGACAATAAGTGGTGTAACTTCATCAACATGGGTCAATGCATTTCCCAAAAAGGCCAGCTATTAAGCATGTGTTTTTGTCCATGTCAAATTGGGCGCATCCCTAATTTCCATGCTATAGTTGTCTATCAACTATTGACATATTTTTTCCAACATAAAATATAACATGACATAATTATAAACCAACATCAATGAATATATATGAGTAATAATCATTTTATGTTCTTCTTGCTTTGTTTTGCATAGTGGGCCTTTCAGATTTGCTTTAAAAAAACATATACTTTTCCAGAAACAACATGACCAGTAATGAAGATTGAATTACTAACTTAAACTATTTGGGAACTTGCAAAAACCCATAACACAACCATCACTTTGGGAACTTGAACCAAGTTAGAAACAATGGCTTCCACAACATAAGGCCCCGTTGAATGTTGGTGTAGAGAAAGATGCAGTATTTTGAGGAAGAAAGAGATAAAATATTATGTAGGAAGATTCAACCAAAACACAATGTGAATAAATGAAGCATACATAATTGTTCCTTCTAAATATAAATAGCTTAACTGCTGTTTATACAAATTCTGAATGCATAACTATATACAAATTATGAATACATTAACTGATGTTTATTGTACTAAACTGGTGTTTTTTTAATTAACAATGAGGATGTTTGAAAAATAATTGCTTACACAGTGTGAATCACATTAAATCATGTACACATTTCATTAATGAATGATTCAATACATAGAATCATGAATTTAAGTAGTCCTCAATTCTTCCCTTCGTCCCTTTATTTTTCTTGACCTCGGTTCACCCTGCTAGTGAGGGATCTTCTGCTACCATTTGCAAATCTTCTCAAGAGGGACCAAAATTCTTTTGTATGTAATGAAACAGTCTAGAGGTTTGTGCATGGAAACATCCACCCAGCTAGTACTGAAACAACGTACTCCGTTTTAATATCCGTGCAACAACTTCAAAGACATTAACTATACAGATCATTGTCACAAGCCTTAATCCCTTCTCAATATTAATGGAATCTTCCTTCATAAAAAATTGCATGGATCATTGGTCATCATTAAAGCTGAAGCCCTTGCATGGCTGGTTTCTCACAGTAGAATATGATGCCCCTCCCCTTGGTATATAGTCACCTAGAAACGTGTCGTGAGTCAGCACAATGGAAAGACTAATACAACATCCAACACACCAATAAAGGAAAATGCAAAGCAAATATATCACAATTGCCATGAAAGAGTTTAAACCTTGGAAATCACCTTCTCTATAGTTGGGCATTAAATGAACTAAAATCTCAGCTGAAAGAATTAATTGATAAGAACTACATAAGGCCAAGTGTGTCTCCTTGGGGAGCACCAATTATCTTTGTTAAAAAGAAGGACGGTACTCTGCGACTATGCATAGATTATTGTCAAATTAATAAAATGACTATTAAAAATCGATATCCCTTGCCTCGCATTGACGATCTATTCGATAAGGTACACAGACAGAGATATTCACTAAAATTAACTTAAGGTATGGATATCATCAAGTTAGAATAAAGGATGCAGACATTTTCAAAACTGCTTTTAGAACTTGTTATGGGCACTACGAGTTCATAGTTATGCCTTTTGGGCTAACTAACGCACCGACAGTCTTCATGTGTTTAATGAATAACGTTCTGCATAAGTACCTAGATAAGTTTGTAATTGTGTTCATTGATGATATTCTAATTTATTAAAAAACTAAAGAAGAGCACGACGAACACTTAAGAATAATTCTGCAAGTTTTAAGAGAACATCAACTTTATGCTAAGTTCAGTAAATGTTACTTTTATAAAGATAAAATACAGTACTTAGGTCACATAATATCTAAAGACGGAATTTCTGTCGACCCGGATAAAATAAGAGCAATTAACTAGTGGCCTGTCCCTAAAGACGTAACTGATGTATAGTCATTTATGGGAGTAACAGGTTACTACAGAAATTTTATTGAAGTATTCTCTAGAATTGCAAATCCCATAACTTCTTTGCAGAAGAAGGGAAAGAAATTCGCCAGGGATAAAAAAATGCGAAGAAAGTTTTAAGAAGTTAAAAGAGTTACTAACAACAACACCTATATTAAAAATTGTTGATCCTAATAAAGACTTCGTTGTATGCATTAATGCATGCAATGATGGACTTGGTGGGGTCTTAACTCAAGAAGGTCATGTTATTGCTTGTCAGTCAAGGAAGTTAAAAATCCACAAAAAGAACTATGCAACTTATGATCTAGAGCTGGCAACAGTGATACATGCACTAAAAATGTGGCGCCATCACTTGATTGGAAGAAATTTTACACTAATTACAGATAATAAAGGCTTAAAATACTTGTTGGATGAAACAAATCTTAACGCAAGGCAAGCTAGGTGGCTAGCTTTCCTTAGCGAGTACGATTTCGAGATTCAACGCATTAAGGGTAAAGAAAACAAAGTTGCTGATGCCTTGAGAAGAAATGCCAAATTAAGTTTTGTGGCAGCAATCAACACATTTAAGACATATCTAGAAAATCAGATTGAAGAAGGAATTAAGCAAGATGAAAATTATAAAAAATTGCATGATAAAGTTTCTAAAAATTTATCTGAAAATTTAATAACAGATTACAACATTTATGAAAAGGGGTTAATGACTTATAAAAACATAATTTATGTACCTAATGTGTCAAAAGTTAAACTTATGATTTTGGATGAAGTTCATAAAAGTCCTTATTCAGGACACCCTGCTTATCAGAAAATGATAACTATGTTAAGAAAGGATTATTTTTGGCCCAACATGAAGAATGAATTGGATGAATACATAGCTAGGTGTTTTGAATGTCAGACAATTAAGGATAAAAATCAACACCCAACTGGCCTATTGCAACCATTGCCAATTCTGGAATGGAAATGAGAAATTATAAGTATTGATTTTATAGCAGGTTTACCTAAGAATCAGAAAAAGAATGACTCGATAATGGTGGTTGTGGATAAACTTAGTAAATATGCTCATTTTATTCCTATTAAGACTACTTTTAAAGCTGCTAACATTGCAGATGTGTTTATGAAGCAAATCTTCCGCTTACATGGAATTTCAAAGGTAATTATTTCTGATCGAGAATACAAGTTTACTGGAAATTTATGGACAACATTGTTTAAGGGTCTAAATACTAAATTAAATTTTAGTACTTATTTCCATCCATAAACTGACGGACAGACTGAAAGGGTTAATTAGATTTTAGAAGACATGTTAAGAATGTATGTTAAAGATCATCCAACTATTTGGGAAGTTTATTTGCATTTAGCTGAATTTGCTTACAATAACCATTATCAAGCATCTGCTAGACATAGTCCATTTGAGATTTTGTATGGAAGGAAATGTAGTACTCCTATTTCTTAGGATAACCCTGTCGATATATTAATGCTAGGACCGGATTTGTTAAGAGAGATGGAGCTAACCGTGAAACAGGTACAAGGCAATTTAAAAGTTGCACAAGATAGGAAAAAAAGTTAGGCAGATATGAAACGAACTGAAAGAGAATTTCAGGTTGGAGATCATGTCTTTGTAAAGGTAAAACCCAAGAAAATTTCTTTTAAGCTTGGGAGTTGTGCTAAACTGGCACCAAGGTATTGTGGACCATTCAAAGTCCTATCAAGGATTGGACCAGTTGCAAATCATTTGGATCTACCATCTAATTTAAGAATCCATAATGTTTTTCACATTTATGTTTTAAAGAAGTATGTGCACGATGCTACTCATGTGCTGAATTGGAATGACATACAGGTGGAACCCGAAGGAGATTTTCAGGTGGAACCGGACTATATTCTCGACAGGAGGGAAATTATGCTCTGGAATCATACCATAGGGCAGGTAAAGGTGCAATGGAAGCACCTTAGCACTGGTGAAGCTACCTGGGAATTGGAAAGTAAAATGCGGGCATCATATCCAATTATGTTCCAGGGAGGCTCTGATGAAGAATAATAAACATCGAGGACGATGTTGAGCTTAAGTGGGGGTATTTGTAACATACCATTTGTTGAAACATTTTATGTTTGAAAAAAACATTATCTTAAATTTTATTGTAAAGTTTTATATTTGGCCAAGTGGCCAAGGATGACTGTAATTGTACAATATTATTATTTAATAAAATAAAATAGGAGACAATCACCCAAAGAGACTGTTGAAAGAGTGTTTATTGACCCACTAGGTGGAATGGAATCTGGGGCAGAAGGAAATGGACAAGTGGAAGCATCAGGAACTCAGTAACTAGCTGCTGTTATGGGACAACTCCCTTTATTTGTGGTCAAAGTTCCCTGAAAGATGGGACTGGAGCTTAAGGCTCATTTATTTGGAAACTGACCACTAAAAGACCTAGGCTTCTTTATAAGCCATCGAATTTGAGCAGAGGCTCACACTTTTTTTGACGAGAAAGTTTACCTTGTGGTTCTGCTGTATGCACACAAGAGATTCGGTGAGGGGAAGCTATGTTTTGAGTTGTAGTGTAAGTCTGTTTCACTTCTGCTAAGTGCAGAGTTTACTGCTGAGTGCAAAGAGTTATTTTTAAGTGTATTGCAAGTCTCCATTGATTGCTGGAAGTACAACCTGAGTGCCTTGCTTCTACATAGAGTCTTCTAGCTAGTGGTTCAGTAAACAGACTCGGGGGTCCAATGGAGTAAGTGATATTGGTTGCTTCTTCTGGAGAAGGTTGGGAGGAACATGCCTCTTTGGGTGTTTTTCCACCCTATCTGCATTTGCAGGTTCTACTGTTATTTAATTTCCAAAGTAGTTATAATTTATTTTCTTAAAACTATTGATTTAGAATTTATTAGTTGAATGTTGATAGTTATCATCATGTAGAAGTAGATGTTTGATTTTCTGAACTGATTATGATTCTGTAAATTGTTGAATAAATTATATGAAATGATATAATAGATTACTTCCCTGTATTTTTCCACGCACTGTTCTTGTGCCGTACACTAGTACATGGAAGGGTGTTTAAAAATAGATAGGAATAATGATATGCAATAGAGAAAATGATTGAATAACTATCATAGATAGAATTCTGCCATGTTTCCTGTAATTTCTAGTCTGTCTACATTTTGTATTTAAATATCTTAGGTTGTTCAGTCATAGGAATATATAGCAACACTTATTCTATGCAGACATTATAATATTTTTTACATTCATAGCAACAGAAGTAAACATTTCCATATTTCTGCATAAAACCTAGGTTTTAGTTATAGGTTAACTATTTCTTTACATTAGGTAAATAATATACATTCTCTTATCATTTCTTTACATTATAGTATCAAAACTTCAGAGTAGATTGTCATCAACCTTTTTGAATTAAAAATAGCTGTAGAAAATATCGAAATAAACATATCTAATATGTAGAACTGCTAGGACTTATTTTATCATTGATATCATATATCAAACAAACACAGAAAACAACTTCTATTTTGGACGAATGTCCTAAGTCTCAAACCCTTGTTATTCTCAATTAATCTAAGCTAACTTTTTCTCATCAAATCAAGATAGAAAGATAGAGCACGATTACATAAACCTTACAGATGCATGTCTTTCTCATTTCGAAACCCTTAAACATTTCTAAAACACCAAACACCTTACGACAGGGTTTCAAACAAGGATAATTACCCTTGATCAACATTAGTATTCACACAATCACGTTGTACAAGACTAATCTAAACACATAAACACACATCCGACCAAAACGAGAATAGATATATGGGACTAAGTCTCGACACTTAAGAAGATCAAACACATGGTCCTTCCGAAAAACAAGTTCAGGGTAGAAAAAAGAACATTTTAGGTATTTAGTCATTACAACTATCAATAAAACTCAAACATATTATAAACATTCAAGAATAAGCTTTCGCCCTTATTATTGTTTTAACAAACATCTTTCACTTCAAACGCAGGTTGCCGAGAGTATTTCCTCTCAGGCACGGCTCTTTTAAAACACATTAAGTTTTTAAAACACATAACAGTTACCATATCTATCATCCATTACTGCCGAGAGCTCTAAAAACTGTAACTTCCCATTACGCAGAAACCTAGTAACATCTGGAGTTTATAGTACATCGAAAAACAACAATTTGATGTCGAAAAACCTCAACAGTATTCCTAAAACAACATTCAACTTTCAAATACCATAACATCCTTTATTTCATCAAATGGCCAAGGGTCAAACCCTTCGCACGACTGTTTACATTCAACAAATTTGTTACACAGTAAAACGCTGAGTCAATACCGAGGTAGGTCAAGGATTCAATCCTCCCTACACTTGCCATTTCGGCTTACAACATTGCAAATGGTGGCAATATGAACAGCCAGACCAGAAACCGAAACTTCGGCTAAAACTAAACAAACGACCAACAGTTGCCAAGTCAAAACCCACAGGAAAAGCACCGAGGCTTACCGGTTTTCAAGCATTTTTCACGTAGCTTCGAATATTGAAACCCAAAACCAAAGAGTACCTTCCATTGACACATAACGAGGTTAAAATTTGAAGTATGAAACTCAAAAACAAACACAGAAAGCTGCCAACACTATAAACAAGCGTGAGTAGCAAGAAGGTAACATAAACATTACCTTTTAAGAGAACCTTGTTTCTGAACCCGTTCACTCCTACATTCCGACAAGAACAAGAACCCATTACACCATATCAACTCAGTGAAGGAAGGACACAGCTCATATAGCTCACTGTGCAAATATTTCGAGTTACAGGTCAAGGTATCGAACCCTGGAGAGGTGCCTCCAAAACATCCCTGTAAACCCTAAGAAATCACAGCCTGTCGGCCTCTCCAAACCCACTCCCCGCTAAATGAATGCTGAGTTATTGCTCACGTCGGGGTAAATCCCAAAGCAGTTAGGGTTAGCATCACTTTCAAGGAAATCATGTGAAGGCTGGCCACGGGAGATGCCACTAGACTATCCACTCACAAACACTTCAATGCACTTTATTAAACCATAGCTACCACAGTACGTAGAATCCTTCCAGCATAACCATGCATCAGGGTTATTGCATGGCCTTTCCATATGGTTGAACATTACAAGATAAGTATAATATGATCATAAGGTTCCAAAGGTCAACACAATATCCAAAGTTTCTATGTATGACTTTCCATTTCAACATATCCTAGGTTCGGTCATCCATTATTGGCGACACTCACCACTATAATATAACATGGTTACACTATATTAAACCCAATTATCGTTGCATGTTGTCAACCCTTGTATAGGGTATAAAGACTATGAAATGCATATCAACAATATTATATAGTTATTATTACATCCTACATCATATAAATCAATAGAAGAGATTTGCATATAGAATATAGTTCACAACTATGAACATTGGTTAAAACCCACAATAACACTATGCTTTCCATGTAGTGCCTAAAAATATAAAGATAGGCTTAGAAACTATAGTGAGAGCAATTAATTCTAGGATTGGATTCTTTTAAATTATATTTACAAACACATTTCTTGTAGGAAGAGTTAAATGCCTTTAGCCTGGAAGTCAAAGCTAAATACTTCCACTAGGACTTAATGTAATACAAGTACTCTAGAAATAAATACAAATGCCGAGGTTCGAACTATAACTGAAAAGTACATAAACAACTTGTGTAATAGATGAAGAGACAACTGCAGTAGATCTCACCCTGAAATGTTTTCAAGTATTCTATTTTCTCTTTTTAAAACTTGAAAGCTAACTGACGATAAATAGGACCTCCATATTCACTTTCGAAACACTATTTCTCTTACATGTGATCTGCGACGCAACGTTCAAATTCTTTAGCTAAATAGATAAGTAAGCCTCGAGGTGCCCTAGGACCCCTTCATCATCAACAAGCAAAGGAAATAGTTAGCACATTTAATGAATTCATCATCAGGTCTATAAAATATCAACAACTACATAAGAAAGCATGACTGAACTACGATGCATGAATTTAGGTAACAACATCCAACAATATTATACTTTAGCTATAAAAACATCACGTATATTATGTAAAACATTATACAAACATAATCGATGCAACCTGTCTAAATACATTGTGACATCTTGTTAAACAAACAGACATTTATTATACTTCCGCATGATAATTATAGCAATTAATGCTACTTTGACAAATTTTAAATTTTTGTGATTTTCGGGATGTTACAGAATAACATATAAATCACCTACAATAAAGAATGGACAAATGCACATTCTTCATGTAGCCAACATAGTGCACTCTAGTGTTGAACTCCACTCACTCTATCTTATCACCATCCTGATATTGGCACTCACTCAAATAACAAAATTTGATGTCTAAGTGTAAACAGGGGGTAAAAATTAACCAAGTTTGTTGGTTCAAAGGCCAAACATCCATGTAATATCTCTTGTGATATATCTTGAGCAATCAAAGTTGACTTATACTGAGACAAATTAGTTATTCCTTGCAGAGTGAAATTAGGACATTTAATGTGAAGTTGGCTAGCCGCATCAAACATACCTAGCATAGCAAGAAAAGTTGGATGCTCTTGCATATCCCTATGGCCTTGGATTGGTACCACGGTTGTGGAGTGTTTCACCTCTGCACACATCAACAAAATAAACATTAAAGAAGGTTGATGCCGTAAAAAAGGGTAATTGACAAACAGTTGATAACATATAATTTTCCAAACCTTGTAGATCAGCAATTGGAGAATTGTCCATTAAGTGGGCATGTTGGAACTCCCCATGGCTTTGGCTAGACACCACGGTTGTGGATTGTTATACCTCTACAAACATTAACACACCACGTAGATATGAAACATAAAATAATTCAAATAAATTGCTCGTACTTGGGGGATCCCTACTTGTGAAATTATTTCCATGATAATTTGACTTCTTACTCGTACTTTGGGTTTTTTCATGTTAATTCTGCTAAGCACACTCCCTTGGATGTGGTTTGATTTGATGATAGATAGAAAGAGTCCCTCTGTATACAATTATAAATGCGTGAGTATTTGTCATAAGGGATTAGAGCCCAATACAAACCAACTAATCAAGTGGGGAAGGGATAATGTTTCAAGAAGTATTGAGGTTGATATCGAGAGTGTAATAATACTTACAGATATTTCCCATGGTTTTATAATCTTGCATGGAGAATAGCCAAATTGAAGAATCTTGATACAACTTCCAATCCCGACAAAGACCCATCTCATCAGTGAGCATGGGTGGGTTCATTTGATGCCTCCTATATCCCTTTAGTTGTTCCTTTTTTGCTTCATTGCATTCTCTCTCATGTTCCATTGTGATAATGGTGATAAGTGATGTAGATCCTATTCTAAAACTTTTTTTCCAAGGAAAACATCATGGGGAAACCCTGGGCACTTCTCTGTATTTTGTGGATGGTACCTAGTGTAAACCTATTGGGAACTGATTATGACATCTAACCTGGTAGGGGGATCAAGTGATACATGCAATAGAGGCATCCAACCCAGGGGATTGACCTTGAGACCTCATGCATGAAGCTCAAAGCACTCAACCACTTGAGCTAGCCCACCAGGCTAGCTATTCTACAAAGTTATCAGATTGATCTCATCAATATTTTTCTCCAATTTCACCTCGTTTTTGGAACATATTGGCCAATATCACTACTTTTTCCAAGGAAAACCTAGCGGAAAACACTCCAAGTACTTCACTGTGATCCACATATGGTAATGGAGTAAACTATTCGCACTGATTATGGTGCATAAACCTGAGGGATTGAGGGTTGAACCCGACCTCCCACCTCTGAAAGGACCCACTTTTGGCTTCAAGACCACTTGAGCTAACCCTCGGGACTATGCCAATACCACCACTCATTTCCTAGCAGTGCAGTTTTCATACTTGTTACTTGTTATTCCTTTTCAATGTGAGTTGGCCATCCCTACTCGTATTTTGGAGTTTTTCCCCCTCAAAGCCATAAAATTGTTTCTCCTTGGCTGCAATTATTAAAATTAATAGATAGGATTTGTCCTACTTGTTATTTATCGATGCATTACATTTAATATGATGATAAAGGATGTGGCATGACCCTTAGATAGAGACCAAAAGTGTGAAATGTTAATTTCTTCTTCACCTATATGATTCTAGATTTGCTTTGCAATGTGTAGATGAACATGCATATGCCTTTGGAGATGGATCTTTTAAGTTGGTTGATTGTGAAAAGTTGTGCATTGATATTCCAAGTACTTGTAAACATGGAGAATTCAGTTTATTGATAGAGGGTACTTTGTTGGTCTGCATTTCTCAGATTCTTGATGCAGAAGCTCCATTGGATGCTCAGTATTTGGATTGTAATTCTTTTGCACCAGTAAATCCGAATACCAGTCTCCCCTGAAAATATCGAGACTTGATAGGGAGTGGGTTTAATTATTTTGATAGTGTATATTGAAGTAAAGTGACTAT
Source organism: Larix kaempferi (assembly GCA_027924585.1). Taxonomy (NCBI): domain Eukaryota; kingdom Viridiplantae; phylum Streptophyta; class Pinopsida; order Pinales; family Pinaceae; genus Larix; species Larix kaempferi. Next base: position 5,906,618 of record BSBM01000076.1, read on the forward strand.
AAATTGACTAAGCTCCCCTGAAAAGTTCAAGACTTGATAGGGAGTGGGTTTAATTATTTTGATAGTGTATATCGAAGTACTATGCACATAATCAACAGTGTTGAGAATACATGCATCTTATTGGCATATTAGAGTTTGCACAATAAGTTTGCAAATTAGAGTTTTCTCTCACGTTATGATAAAAACTAAAAGCCGCCCAAGGTGTAAGCTAAACGATCAATTGAGGGGAGTTTCCTAGATAAATGGACAGAGCATTGGACGCTATTAGCCATCCTACATTGCTTCTCAGAGTGATTGTACTGATTCATGTGACTATCGAGGAAAACAATATACTTTTTACATTTTCCATATTTTCAGCATCTAAATATAATTTATAAAACTAAGTTTGGTTCCTATATATGTCATTGGTTACTTGGAATCAAGCAAAGAATTCATGTTTTTGATATTTCTTAGAAAGTAAGGGATTCCTGGTTTTTATGCATCTTATAAAGTGAGGGCTTTTTCTCGGGTTAGAAAATTGTTGTTGAGTTGCAGATTGTAACATGTTTATAGTTTTGGGTTAGAAAATGGTTGTTGAGTTTCCAATTTGCAGCAGGTTCACAATTTTGGGTAAAATATTTATTATAAATCAAAGTTAATTTAAATTTTAATATTTTTAATTGAAGGAATTTTGAATCGTCCAGAGGAGGAAATTCATTATCTTCTCCCACTTGAATTCAAATCCACTTTGAACCATGAACAAATTAAATATAAACTTAACACAAGTTAATGGGGAGGTATTTGGGAAAGAGCAGTTACAGTAGCTCAATTTATGCTTAGTATGTTAGGGCTAATGGTGTTCTTTTACAAAGAAAACTGCAAACAGAAGCACATATATGTTAGTTTTCCTTAGGAAGTAGTACATATATTGTTTAATCTTCCTTAACAACACCTTATTCGTGATTTTGATTTTGTTTGTCACAATTTTCACGCCCTATCAAATAAATTCTCTTAGAACATGGGGCAATACAGACAAATTTTTGACATCTCAGCTGGTCACAATGAGTTGCGTAAAACAAATTTAAACGTCTTGGGAATATGTTGTCCTTCGGAGGTGTTTGATCGAGAGTCTTCTGTAGCTTGTGCATGGTGTTGAACGAGTTTCTGTTAATTTGAGACAGTGACTGTGCTGCATGATATGATTCATATTCAACCCGTAGAGATAAGTATGAATCTTGTAATACATGCTCCAAATTATTCTGATACATGTGACTATCGAGGAACTTACTATTCAACCACTAAACCAACACATGACAACATACAAAAAAAACTGAAAACATACACTATTTTTAATCAATTCCACAACCTATGTGGAATGGCTCCGTTATATTACCTCTGGTTGACTGGTGAGGGTGACAGGGGATGGAGTAGCAGCGGTCCCCAGGTGGTTCCTCTATACGCTGGTGGGAGCGGAGCTCTGTGGAATGGTTATGTTACCTCTAGTTGACTGGTGGGGGCGACAGGGATGCAGCAACAACAGTCCGCGGGTGGTTCCTTTGTATGCTGGTGGGAGCAGGAGATCCAGTTCGAAAGGGAACTCACAGTGAAGGAGGGAGGGTCATGGAGCTACCAACCCATATCGTAGTAGTGAGTTAATGCGAGGAAGCGACGGGACGGTGGATGGGCTAGAAGGGATCTGTAGTCAGGGGAGGAGTTGATTTCGTGGGGACCGCGTGGATGACGTGGAAAGAAGGCGGAGGAGGGGACATTCCAAAGGAGGGGAGGGAGCCGACGCAGTTAACGGAAGGGATCTAACGCTTTGACTAACGCCGGGCGAAATCGTCAAAGGGTTAGAGTACTCCTATAACTTATTTATTGAGTGCTCCATCATGAAAGATATCTGGATAATTCTATGGAATATCCTCAAGTTCCAAGGGAGTGGACGGGAGACAATATGGAGCAGTGCATGTTACATTGGCAAGACAAGAATCCAAAACATGAGGAATTGCCTGTTTTTGTTTGCTAGGAAATATGGCAGGTAAGGAACAAGATAATCTTTGAAGGATACCATATACAAAAAAATAGGGTAGGCATAAGGATCCTCACATTGTTCAATGAGATACACACAAATAGCCATTCCGGTGGGGTGATTAACAATAGAGAAAGAGATCTGCCTTTTTTTCCCTCGTGATTGGTATACAGGATTCTTTGACGGGGCATCACAATTAGATGCCAGAATTGGAGGTGCGGGCGCAATATTGTGGTTAAATAATAATTGTAGTTACAAGCTCAGGATGTTTTGTGGAATGAGTATAAATACAAAAAGTATATTAATTGCATTATGGATGTTGCTATACTTTTCTAAATCTGTTGGCATTACATCTCTTAGGGTATATGGAAACGGATGAGCGATTATAGATTGGGAAAATGAAAAGGAAAGATTACAAGTTTTACAACTGAAGAACCGGAAGTTGCATATCAAAGCTTTAATTGGTACCTTCGATGAGATCTCTTTCACACATACCTTCGTTGAGATCTCTTTCACACATGTTTACAAAGATTTCAATTCAGAAGCTAACGCCCTCTGTAAGGAAGCTTTGTTGGTAGTAGATGGCTATATATGATATTAAAGTTTTATCAATGGGGATATGAGAGAGTAAGGATCTCTCAATATATTTTATGGGGGATGCACAGGGGATTAAGTAGGCGTCAATGGGTCTCTACCGACGGTAGGCGATGGTTGACATCTCACCATGATGGCCTCTGGCCAGTGGACTATATAAACTGGATTCCTTGGTTTTTGTTACAAGCTACAACCTATGTTATGGTTTGGCCCAATCTATATTTGGTTTATTTCTTGTATTGGGTGCTTGGTACTTTTGTGAACGGCCTCTTATATGCCATTGGTAGGTTGGAAATTTTCCAGCCAACTACTTGTGGTTCTTTACTGGCCATATACTCAAGTCTAGACTACGTGTATGTAACTATTTTTTCTCCGATCTATCTGGACATATACTTTAACAGTATAGTTTCTTTTTTCTTTCTAAAAAAATCAAGTTAGAATCTCAGACTCAATGTAGGTATTATCTGGAGAACGTATTAGGGTAAATGTTTTTTTAACATAATGTTTATAGATGTGTTGGTCTAGTGGGTTTATTAACTAGCATGAACCACATTTTTAAATGTGGTTGATATTCGCCGATTGGCATATATCAACCATGACCACACATTTAAAAGTGGTTGATATTTTTCGATCGGCAAATATCAACCACATTTAAAAATGTGGTTGTTGCTAGTAGACAGTCGACCCAACGCAGAAATAACTAAATTAAAAAATTAATAAAAGTGTTATTTGGAATAAAAATAAAAGAAATACATATTAAGTTAAAAAAATTAAATAACCTAGGTTGGAAGGTGCTAGAAGAGTTCTCCTTGACTCTGGTGGAAACATAACGAAAGATTATGCCTAGGGAATTGGCATGAGGACCAACAATGAGGCGGAATGGCTCGCTCTGATCAAAGGAATGGAAATTTCCAGGAATGACGAAGTCAGGGATCTAGTGGCCTTCGGCGACTCCATGCTAGTCATCAGGGAGGCTAGATCTTTGGCTATCAATGGAAAAAAACCAGTCACCAAACTACAAAACCTCTTCACCTATGTGGCCAAAGAATTTAACTCCATTTCCTTTCTCCACATCTTGAGAAGCAACAACAAAGAAGCGGATAGCATGGCAAACATTGGTGCTGGTTTGGATTGTGGTTTGGTGACCATTAATGGTCGAAAAATTGTGATAAATTGGGTTCCCTAGCCCCCATTCTCGTTTGATCATGTTTCCTAAGACCCCTCTCATGGATTGGAGCCATTTTCCTCAACTCTTAAACTATAGAGTTGTGCATTTGTGTTTTTGTATTAAAGGCAAGATATCCTTGGGATATCCCTCCCATCATCAATCCTCTCCCGTGTCCTCCTTGATCCCTCTGGTCTCATCCCACCTGCCTCGCATGCAAGCATTTATTTCCACCACCCTCTGCCTTGCCATATAACATGCTTCAGGGTGGTAAGTTCAATAGTATGCAATTTCAAATTGCTGTGAATTGGGATTCTGCTGTGAATTGGGTTCTTGCTATGAATTGGGCTCTGTGTAAATTGGGTACGCTTAAGCTAGGCATGGAGGACAAAGGTCAGAACACCTATTCTCTGCAGTGTCGTTGCAGGAAAAACATCCAAGACAATGCAGGGGGGTTGGAACGAAATGCTACCTGTCTGCATTCGACGTGGTGCAGGGACAAGGAAATGGGCAGGTTCATGGTGGCTCGGCTCAAAACTTCCTTCGTGGTCTCACTAGAGTTGACGAACCTGACATTGGAAGAAATTGGGCTACTGTGGAGCCAGGCTCAGGTCAAAGAAATGATGGTGTAGTGCAGCCTATCGCTCGTTGTCTCTTCAACGAGCCGGGAATTGGAAAGAATTGGACCCCTCTCGACTTGGGCAGCCGCTAGAGCCCAGGAGGGATAGCTCAACACTCTGCTCGTGGGCACTCTAGTGAGCCTAGAAACAACAAGAACTGGACCTCCCCGCATGGTTTGGACAGTGGGTTTGTTATCTTGGAATCTCCACATGGGAAAGATAGTCCTTCCGAAGTTCATTCCCATTTGCTAGAGTTGGAGAGTCAGGTTCAATGGCTCAAGAGTGAATACACAGATCAGAAGAAAGCCCTGTCTCATCTGGCCACCTTCGTCCGGCTCTCAACTGCAAAAATTCGCAACGGTTGCAGCAAAATGAAGGAGTACTTTGATGTGCTTGTTGGGAAAATGGATAATGGCTGTCCCTGCTCAAGGATATCAACACTCAGATCAACTCGCTGCACAACAGTCTGAAAGTGGTCGAATCAAACCTCGACGGATTGAGGTCTGAAGCTAGGAACAACGAGGAGAACTTCGGAGCTATGCATGGAAGCAAGGAGAAAACTAGTCACCGGTGTTCGGTCTGATATGCCATCATCTTTTTTAGAACTGCTAAGTTATTGTCATTTTGTAATGACACAAGAAGCTAGTTTTTTGTCTGCACTCTAGATATGTTTTTCTTTTGTTGCCTCTTGTTAGGAAAGTTTGTAAGGTTCTATAGTTGTAGCAGATTGAAGCATAAGTGTGAAAAGCTTCTATTTTGTAACTCTGGCTATCCTTTTTTGATACAAAGCTTGTCACTCGCTCTTGTATAAAAAAATTATTAAAAATTAAACTAAATTAAATTAAATTAAAATATTAAAACATATTAAAAATTAAATTAAAATTAAATTAATTTAACTTAAAACACATTAGTTTAATTTATGGTTGATGCTTGTCCTTTGTTCAAACAAATTGATTTAATTTAAAACACATTAAAAATTAAATTTAATAAATTAAATTAAATTAATTTAAATTAAATAAAAATAGTAAAACATATTAAAAATTAAATTTAAATTAAGTTAAGTTAAATTGAATTAATTTAATTTTAAAACACGTTAAAAATTAAATTCAATAAATTAAATTAAATTAATTTAATTAAAATATTAAAAAATAAAATAAAATAAATTAATTAAATTAAATTAATTAATTAAATTAAATTAATTAATTAAATTAAATTAATTAATTATTTTAATTTAAAACGCCTATCACCTAGCAAGCCATATTAATATTAATAATATAGCTTATATACTTCGATCGGCGTATATCAACCATAGGCCACACATTTAAATATGGTTGACATACGTCGATCGACGTATATAAGCCATATTATTAATATTAATATGGCTTGCTAGTTGACTGTCGGCGTGCGGTGAAGGATTGTTGATTTTTTATTATTATAATAGCTTTGTTATAAAAATTAAAAATAAATAAATTAAAATAATAATAATAATAATAAGGATTATTGAGTTCTCATTATTATAATAATAATTAACAAGCCATATTAATTATTATTATTATTATTAACCAATAGTCAATCATAGTCAACCATTGCTCAACCAATTGGTTGGCATTGGTTGACCATTCCCATAGTCTACCATAGTCAACCAATGGTTGACCATTCGTTGACCATTGGTTAACATTGGTTGACCAATGGTTGACTACGGATGACATTGGTTTACCATTGCGTAACTATTGATTGACCATGGTTGGCTATTGGTTAACCATTGGTTGACTATGGTTTATCATGGTCGAGTTTAGTTGACAATGGTAGACCATGGTTAACTTTAGCTTACTTGGGTTGACTTTAGTTGACCTTGGTTTCTTATGGTTGACATTCCTTGACCATGGTTTACTTTGTTTGACCATGGTTGAGTTTGGTTGACCATGGTAGACTTTGTTTGACCATGCTTGACTTTGTTTCAGCATGGTTGACCATGCTTGACTTTGTTTCAGCTTGGTTGACCATTGTTGACCTTTGTGTAACTTTGGTTTACCATGGCTTAATTTGACTGACAATGGTTGACTTTGTTTGACCATGGTTGACGTTTGGTTGAGTTTGGTTAACCATGGTTGAACATGGTTGACCATGTTTGACTTTATTTGAGTATGATTGATCATCATTGACTTTTGTGTGATTTTGGTTTACCATGGTTGACTTTGGTTAACCATGGCTTAACTTTGCTTGAGCATGGTTGACCATCGTTGACTTTTGCGTGACTTTGGTTGACCATGGTTGACCAAAGTTGACCATGGATTACTTTTGGTTGACCATGCTCGACCATCGTTAACATTCGGTTGACTTTAGTTGGCCATGGTTGATTTGGGTTGAATTTAGTTCACTATGGCTGATTTTGGATGACTTTTTTGTTGACCATGGGTGACTTTTGGTTTACCATGGTTGAGTTTGGATGACCATGGTTGAGTTTGGTTTCCTTTTGGTTAACCATTGTTGACTTTGGCTTACTTTGGTTGACTTTGCTTGACCATGTTTCACCATGTTTAATCATGGTTGAATTTGTTTGACTTTGTTTAACCATGGTTGACATGTGGTTGATAATGGATGACCGCGGTTGACCACAGTAAACCATGGTTTACCACGGTTGACTATGGTTGACTATGGTCGATACAAGTTGACCATAGTTGACCATGATTGACTTTGGATTAACCTATATCTGACCATGGTTTAATTTTGGTTGACTATGGTTGACCATGGTTCACTTTGGTTGAGCATGGTTAACTTTTGGTGGGCTTTGGTTTAGCATAGTGAACATTTGTTTAACTATGGTTTACCATCATTAATTATGGATGACCACAGTTGAATTTGGTTGGATTTGGTTGACAATAGTTGACTTTGGTTGACCACATTTCACTTTGGTTGATTATGGTTAACCATGGTTGATTGTGGTTGACATCAAAATCATATGGTTGATTATAATTTCACTATTGTTTGACTATTGTTGGATTTGGTTGAATATGTTTAACTATGGTTGACTGTAGTTGATCATGGTTGACTTTGGTTGACCATGGTTGACTATGGTTGACCATTGTTCAGTTTAGTTGACCATAGTCGACTTTGGTTTATTTTGGTTGAGAATGGTGGACTTTAGTTGGAAATGCTTAACGTTGGTTGACTTTGGTTGACATTTGCTTGACTTTTGATTGAACATGGTTGAATTTGGCTTACTATGGTTGACTTTGGTTTCCTTTTGGTTGACCATGGTTGAATTTGGTTTACTTTTGGTTGATAGTGGTTGAATATGGTTTACCATGGTTGGCCATCGTTTACTTTGTTTGACGATGGTCGAATTTTGGTTGACATTGGTAGACCATGGTTGAATTAGGTTTACCATGGTTGAGTATGGCTGAACACAGTTGAGCATGGTTGAATTTTCGTTGACTATGGTTGAGTATGGCTTCCCATGGTTGAATTTGGTTGAATTCGTTTGATTTTTTGGTTGACCATGGTTGACTTTTTATTGGAAATGGTTGATTTTTTGTTGAGCATGGTTGACTTTTTGTTGAACATGGTTTACTTTTGTTGAACATGGCTGACTTTGGTTTATGTTTTTCATTATATTTTACTATGGTTGACTTTCTTTAACCTTAGTTGAATTTTGGCTTACTATGTTTGTCCATGCTTGGCCACGGTAGAGCATGGTTGACCATGTTTGACTTTCGTTGACCATGGATGAATTTGGATGACCATGGTTGAATTTTGGTCAACCATGGATGACTTTGGTTTATAGTGGTTGACTTGTGGTTGGCTATGGTTGACTATCTTTGACCATGGTTTACTTTTGGTTAGCCTTGGTTGACTATGGTTGACCATGGTTGGATTTTTGTTGGCTTTGGTTCATTATAGTTGACTATGGTTGACTTTGGTTGATTATGGTTGACCATGGTTAACTGTAGTTGACTTTAATAATTATCGTTCACCATGGTTGACTATGGATAACTATGGTTTACAATGGTTTACTTTTGGTTGGCTTTGGTTGAATATGGTCCACCATGGTTCACTTTTGGTTGTCTTTGGATGATTATTATTGACTATGGTTGACAATGGTTGAATATAGTTGACTTTGGTTGACCATGGTTGACTTTTGGTTAACCATGGTTGACCTTGGTTGACTTTGCTTGACTATGGTTGAACATTGTTAACTATAGTTGTTCGTGGTTCTCCATGGTCAATTATGATTGATCGTGTTTTATTGTGTTTATTCATGATACTATGTTTGACTTTGGTTGCCCATGGTTGACTTTTGTTAAGATTTGGTTGAATATGGTTGACCATGGGTGACTTTTGGTTGGCTTTGGTTAACTATGGTTGACTTTAGTTAACTATGGTTGGCTATGTTTGACTTTTGTTGACCATGGTTGACTTTTGTAAGGATTTAGTTGAATATGGTTGACTTGTTGTTGGCATTGGTTGACTATGGTTGACTTTGGTTAACTTTGGGTAACTATGATTGACTATGGTTACCATGGTTGACTTTTGGTTGAATTTGATTTTAGTATGGTTGACTACGACCATGGTTGATTATGATTGACTCTCGTTGAACATGGTTGACTTTGGTTGACTATGGTTGAATATGGTTAATCACGGTTGAGTATGGTTGATTTTGGTTGACCATGGTTAACTATGGTTAACCATTGTTGACTATGCCCATGGTTTAATTTTTATGTTCCTAAATGGTTATATCTCATTTCAATATTTAGGGTTGTGTGTTAATGCAACATTTGCCATGTGTTTTGTTAAATTACAATAATTATCAATTGCCATGTTAGAATGCAACAATCATTATATGTTATGTCAGATTGTGACATACACGTTGATGTTTATAAAATATAAATGTTAATAAATTAATATTAATGTTAACATTAACAATAATTTCGTAAGGTTATCTTATGTTTGAGGTCGATGTTAATTCTTGTATAAAATAATGTAATGTTATGATGTAATTATGGTTTCATTAATGAATCCTTAATTGTGCTTTAATGACATTGGAACCTTCCTAAGGGTCATGTTGGATGGCAATGATCGTTATATGATATGCCAGGTTGTAACATACGTTTGAAGTCTACGAAATCCTTATGTTAACATTAAGATTCATTTGGTAAAGTTATGTTATGTTTGTGGTTTATGTTAATTATTGTATAAGGTTATGTAATTAATATGGTTGTGCCTAATTAATGTTATGGATATTGATTATCAACCATTAATAATGTTAATAAAATGGTTAATATTACATTAAATTTTAATAACTCTAACATTAACTTTATTTCAAAATAATCTCATGAAATGTTAATAATAAATAATAATAATTATTAACATTAATGATGAGCATAATAATAATAATAATAATAATAATATAATTATGGTTTAATTATGACTTGAGAATGTAATTATAGTTTAATTATGTGATATTGGAATCTTCTTTATTTTAAAATTCCAAAAATTATTATGGTAGTTAATATTTTGTATATATATTTATTATATAGAAGATTATTAATATTTTGTATATATGTTTATTATTATTATTATATTATTATATATAGTTAAGAAAACTTTCTATTGAGTATCAAAACTTTTAATTTAATAAAAAGTTAAAAATTATAGAAAACCATAACAATAATATTCAAGGGTTATTATTGTTTTGTTTTATATTTTATTTTATAGTGTTTTAAAAAAATTAGAACTTAATTTATACATATTTATATTCACTTAGGAAATAATAATAATAAAAATAATTTGTCTATACAACTATGTAATTTTAAAAGAAGTTCGAGGTTAAATGTTGGGTATTTATATTTTACATTTAAAAATAGGAAATATTTTTTTTCTCAAAAGTTTAAATGAAAAATTAATATTCAATAATGTTTTGGCATGAACAAATAAATAAATTTTAAAAATCAAATAGAAAAATAATAGACTATAACTTAAAAGTAGATTTTTTGAAAAATAAGAAAGCGCAAATGTAAATAAAATCAAAAATAAAAATTCAGAAATTAAAAAATATTCATGTTCACGTTAAATTTATTATTAAAAAATTAAGGTTATTAATGATAAAATTATTTTTATTAATACTGCTAATAATTATAATGTTATTAACATTAATGAATTCATAATATTATTGTTATTATTAATCTTAAAGTTATGCTGTATTATTATATTTACATCTAAGGAGTAATAATGTGAAAATTATGTTTCAATAATTTGTGAATTTTTTAACAATATTAATATTAATAATATTCTTTCAAATGCAACTAATTGCAAAGTACCATGTCAGTGAATGAAAGCTTCCAAATTTCTCTTTAATTTGTTTTTCTTTAAATTTAATTTATGATGTAAAATGTGAAAAAATTTATTATTTTAAATACAAAAAAGTTATATTCAATTTAAATAATTTTTTAAAATATTTAATTCTAAACATTAATAGGCAACTCAAAAAAGAAATTTATGAATGCTACATTCAATTGATATTGCACTTAATGTGAGTTTATAATCATCAAAGTACACATTCATTAATACTCTTTAAGTTTATCATCAAAATAAACATTCACTAATACTCTTAACTCTTAAGAGAAATTGAGATTTATAAACCCTAAATAAAATGATGACATATCACTTTGCAATTTTGAATTAGCTTTATACTCTCTACAGGAATTGAGATTTGTAAACCCTAAATAAAATGATGGCAAATGACTATGTAATTGTGATAATTTGTAAATTAGCTCTAGAGATATGAAAGTATTTATTCTTTGTGTGGCATGAATATTCACAGTGCATGAATATATTGAATATCCAAAAACGCTTCAATGCACCGCGACTATTTTTAAAGAACGTTGGCCAGGAGGTTCGACATCGTTGTGAGATGGTGTGGCCTCCAAAGAAGAAGAATTCAATGCACGCCTTGGACAGATCGAACGATGGGACTTGTCTCCTTCTAAACCAACACATATATTGATTTCTTTTCAAGAAAATGAATTCCTTAACATAGTAAGAGACCTTTAAGAGTTTTATTGGTGAGATCTACCCATAATATCCTTGATTTTCAAGACGATTCACACATCACGAAACCTTTAAAACATTTCAGGTTTAAACCTACTTAGTGACTCGTCAACGATTCTATTTACAATAGTTTTGATTTATTTAATTGGAAAGCAAATACCGTCAATGATCCACCCCATAAATTCACTGAAATTACCAGATCTACCATGCAATTTTTTTTTAAACAATGCAATTGCAGTAACAACCCCTTTTTCGATGTCTCATGAATAGATTTAATATAATTACAGTACAGAATTCAGAGCAGAATTTCCATAAGAAGTTAACAAGTAATTTAAACAATATATAATATCTCGATAGTGCAGCGAACAGATCTATTTTGGACAAAAGGTTCTGGTGGAATAATAAACAATTTACAAACATATTTGCCATGCGAGGGCTGGTTCGACTTGAAGAAAGTTCTGGTCGACAATCGTAATAAAATGAAATCAAGATTTTGTTGATCGAGATCAGTATACGTGCACTAATGATATTGAATTCTATGATTAAGATGGCTCTTATATATATCCTCATGTTTATTGTTTACCTCTCTCAAAAGGCTTTGATCAACATCAGAGACATCCCGTCTTGTTAAAAATTGGTTTAGAGAAGCTGTTGCGAAGGTCTTTGCCTCGTCCATCACTTTTTCTCCAGTAAATGAAATGCTTGAAGCTCGAAATAGTGACAACATGCTTCTGACTCTTTTATCTCCTTCTTCTTGTTCTTTCCATGTCTTTCTTGCAGTTAAAACACATAAATATTTTGCACGGTACATGTCTTTCTTACAGTTAAAACACATAAATATTTTGCACGCAGGCACCGTTGCAGTTGCATGTATGCTAGGAGGAGTTGTCGGTATATGGATGTCAGCAATTGAAGATCATACAGAGTTTGGCCCAGCTGACAAAGCTTTATTGATTAGATGTTAGTAGGTGTACTGGGTTAGAAAAGCTTTGGTATCTTTGGAAGGGTTGCAGGCAGAGGGATGCGAAGCTGAAGAGCATATGGGATTGCAACAAGCCACAAAGCTTCAATGGTTAGATGTTAGCGGGTGCTATAAAGTTAGAAGAGTTTAAAACGGAGGAATTGAATAAACTATTAAAATGAATTGTTTAATATTTATTTAGAAGTTGTTTAATTGATTTTTTTTATTTATCTTTTTTTCTTAATTTGCACATTTATAATAACTCCACACTGTACTTTCACATTCACATAACATGGTATTATCCATCTTCATATATTTTCAGGGACTTGTGTATCTCGTCGATAAGGTCTTGGATATCTTGTCGCAGTGTAGAAAATTCAAATGATGGACACCCGTCAAAATTGTCGGTTTTAATTAAATTCTGAAACGTTTTCCATGTTACAAGTCAATTTGTGACGGAGTGGCTGAAATGTTAACCGTATTTAACGGTCAAATTGGCCTCTGACGGGCAATTCAACCGTCAAATTCCATCGTCGATCACAGTTATTGTTTTATAGCCTATGGTTGAAGATGTATCTGCACTTTTGGAAGCATTATATTTTAACACCTAGGACGGAAGAGAACCAGATTGATGGGTTGATCACCTTTATTATTTTATAGTCTATGGTGGAAGCTCTTTTTCCACAACCAACTAAAAACAAATTCCTACCTAATCGGCTCACGCTAAACACATGTCATTTCATGTCCTGAAAACAATGACCTAATACCTATTAATGGGTGGGGTTTGTTGATAATAATTTATTAATGGATTCAAAGATGAGTGGGGTTCGCTGATGAATAATGGATAATGGATTCAGACTCGGTAGTGCATTCACTGTATATAAATATAACTATAATATGAATGGTTATATGTCATATGTTATGTAGAGTAGAGTTGTGATTTTAAAGAATTGTTATTTCAAGTTATTGGGTGGGAATGAATGGTTTATATTTAATGTATATATTTTAAAAAGTTGTTATTTTATGTTATTGGGAATGAATGTTTTATATTTAATATATGTATTTGAAAATATTATATTGGAAAAATTATATATAGAATTTTATACATTATTGAAAATTAATGACACAATGTGTATGAGTATGAATGTATTCTTAGAAATATTATAAATGAGATTTTATCTTTTATATATAAGTTTTTATTTTATGTTGTTAGATTGAAATGATATAGATTTAATATTGAAAGTATTATATATGGGATTTTATGTTATGTATTTGAGTTGTCTTTTCATGTTAGGTATAATTTTTATTAACAAATATTGTTATATTTAATAAGTAAAAGTATTTTTTTCAAATATTTAGCATTACAAGTTATTGTTATTTTTCAATTATTCTATTTGAAGTTTGATTCTTTCATGATACCTATGTAAAGCCAATTTTTATGAAACATTACATTTATAAGAATAAATGTAATCAATTTTTTTATTATATATAATTACTATATAAGAAGTATTTATTAGGTTTGTGTGTTTTTGAAAATATTATTTTGGGGATTTTATGTTTTACATAAAAGTTTCTATTTTATGTGGTTTGTGAAAAACAAGGACCTAATTCTTATTGATAAGTGAGAATTGTTGAAAAATATTGGATTCAAGATGTAGTATAATATTGAGTAAATTGATAGTTTCAATTTCATATTATTATGAAAAAATAAAAGACTTAATTTGTATTGATAATTAATGATGTAATGTCTCCTCCCATCATACCAGCATGATAGAGAGGACGTGACACTAAACCTGTGCATCTAACCCCATATCCATTAAGTAAAAACTCATTGATAAAAGGACATATACATGTGCATGTTATAGAAACACAACGGAATTAAAAATCATGTTTAATATCTAACATACATTCAAACATTTCTGTGACAGCCATTAAATAAAGACATTGCCGAATTTATAAAAGAGAATACTTATCTTAACAAAGTAGTCCCAAGCAACCACCTATGCATCTGCAACGTTCCACCCAACCATAGGCCAGTTGTGCTCATCAATATCTCTACACACTACCACCCCCGAGCTGGGCATGATCTCTACAAGGAATCAGGGAACAACCGATTCACACATAGCCAAGCATGCACCAACATGAGCCAAGCCAATCTACAATTGGGTTTATCAGGCTGCTAGGAAATGGAAAGGAAGAATTGCTAAGCTAGTGAGCTCAACCACAGAGCTATGGATACCTCTACAAGATCTATTTTAGCTTGGCACCCACAATACCTACACACCCCACTCAAGGAAGTATTCCCTTCACCAATTCACAGTCCCTCAGGCCATACCTTCCAATTCTAGAGTGTCCCAAGTGTGTATAGAAGAGTAGCCAGCCCTCTTGATCTTCTTGAGAGGTTATTCTCCCCACTAGGTTTATCAAGCCAATTCTGTCCACTACCACTCCAAAAATTTTACTCACAAGTTCAAAACAAAATAGGGATGCACATAACAGGAGATCCACAATTATTGGGCACGGTAAAAACGTTTTACAGTGAGATGCCCAAAGATGGGGTTTCTACCAACTCAGAAAACGTGGGAAGACCCAAAACGAAATGGAAATTGGGGATTCAAGCCTGGAGAGCAAAATCCATTTTCAGAAAAACACCCATGGGTATTTTGAGGCAAAAACAACCTCTATAAACCCCCAAAACGTGACTCCCTTTCTCCCAGCCACGGTGCAACACAAAAACGAGCTCCCAGCTATGGAAAAACGCAGGAAATTGGTAAAAACGTGATGAGGAAAGACCCAGTAGTTCAGACTGCGTGAGAGAGGAAAGACTGTGGGTTTAGAATGGCTTTGGGCACCATTTCTTGGGTGTTTTCTTGCCCAAGAAGCAAAAATACGTATTCCCAGGTTGATGGATTTCCCATGCACGAAATTGGCTTCCATACCTCTCCATTCCCAAGGCATTAACTGCCTCAACCAACTCTTGGAAGAATTAAATGATTGGGTCCATAACCCAAAATGGTTAGTTGGTGGTTTATGGGTTTTCTCATTGACACATGGATTAACACCATTGGCTCAAGGGTTTGAATAATTTTCCTCCCTATTCCTTGTAGAATCATGCCCCCATCTCTTTGTTGCATTCCATAGCTAGTTGTGGGTATTTTCATTAAAATTCGTATTTACATGATGTCTTATTTACATTGTGCCTATCTAGCATAAGAACCATAGGCATCTATTTCTTTAATTTCTGATACATAAAACGCTAAATCAATGGTGGGGCCTTGGCCTTGAGCTCTTCACCATGATTAAATAACAATATTTACATCATTTACCATTTAATGCAAAGGGGGTCAAAATGGGGACATTACATTCCCCTCCCCTTACATTAGCATTGTCCTTAGTGCTCATCAAAATTGAACAAAAATGGATATGTCACCCTCATGGCATCCTCCAGCTCCCATGTAGCCTCATTGGGACTGTAGTGATTCCATTGCACCTTTACCTGTCCGATGGCTCGGTTTCGGAGCAATGTTACCTTCTTGTCTAGGATGTGTAATGGATTGGTTTGGAATTCTCCCTCGGGTTCCACCTGGATCACATCCCAATTAATCACATGGTTAGGATCATGTACATATTTCTTAAGTAAAGAGACATGAAAAACATTATGATCTTTAGTGCTAGCAGGAAATGCAAGTCTATATGCAACTGGCCCTATTCTTTCAAGCACTTCAAATGGCCCACAATATCTAGGTGATAGCTTGGCACAACTCCCAAGCTTCAAGGAACTCTTCCTTGGTTTCACTCTAAGATACACATGATCCCCACATTGAATTCCCTATGCACTCTATGTTTATTTGCATAGCTTTTCTGTCTATCCTGAATTTTGTCTCATCTTGGCAACTTCTTGCTCCATTTCCTTAAGCAATTCTGGCCCAAGTACAATTTTGTTCACTGGATTGTCCCAAGTCACTGGCGTCCTACATCTTCTGCCATACAAAGCCTCATTAGGACTCATTCCCAATGATTCTTGTTGCCCATTGTTATATGAAAATTCTACCAAGTGTAGATAATCCTCCCACTTGGATGGTTTGTCCATTACATACATGCGGAGCATGTCCTCAAGCACCCGATTTACTCTTTCTGTTTTTCCATCTGTTTGAGGATGGTATGCGGTACTAAAGCTTAGCTGTGTACCCAAATATGCAAAGAGACCTTTCCAAAAATTGGAAGTGAACTTGGTATCCCTGTCAGAAATTATTGCCTTAAGCAATCCATGTAATCTGAAAATTTCTTTCATGAAAATATTTGCAATGGCATCGGCTTTATGTGTGGACTTAACCGGTATAAAATGTGCTGCCTTTGTTAACTTGTCCACCACAACCATGATGGAATCATGTTGTCTCACAGTCATTGGCAATCCTGTAATAAAGTCCATGTATATTACTTCCCATTTCCATTCTAGAATTGGCACTGGGAGCAATAAACCTGCTGGATGTTGGTGTTCACTCTTCACCTGCTGACGTTCCATGCACTTAGAAATGTATTCAGTGATGTCCTTCTTCATGCCTGGCCAGAAATAATATTTTCTTGCCATAGCAATTATTTTTTGATATCCTGGGTGACCAGAGTATGGAGCTTTATGGATTTCATCCATAACAATTCTCCTTAAATCTGCCACATTTGGAGTATAGACTCTATTCTTATAAGTAAGAAGTCCGCCTTCTTCCAAATGATAGCCTTCATAGTTCTTGCCAAGGTCTTGCTGCTGCAATTTGTCCTTTATCTGCACGTACACTTCATCCTCAATAATATGGTTAACAATTCGCTGCCTCAAATCTGGTTGGCAAGTACTAAGCGCTGCCACATACATTTCATGTACCTTCCTGCTGAGTGCATCAACCACCTTGTTTTCTTTCTCTTTTATGTGTTTGATTTCAAAATCAAATTCACACAAAAATTCCAACCATCTAGCTTGCCTAGCGTTTAAAGTTGGCTGATCAAACAAGTATTTCAGACCACAATGGTCTGTCCTTAACTCAAATTTTCTTCCCATTAAGTAATGCCTCCACATCTTTAAAGCATGTACTATGGCTGCAAGTTCTATATCACGAGTAGCATAGTTCTTCTCATTCTCCTTCAACTTTCTTGACTCATAGCATATCACGTGGTTGTCTTGCATAAGAACTCTTCCAAGTCATTGATTGCATGCATCGGTACATACCATAAAGTATTTTTTCGGGTCTGCAATCTTCAGAATAGGTGTACTTGTAAGAAGATTCTTCAACCGTTGAAAACTTTGCTCACATCTTGGTGACCATTCAAACTTTATTCCCTTCTTTTGCAAAGAAGTGATCGGGTTTGCAACCTTGGAGAATCCCTCGATAAACCTCCTGTAGTAACCAGCAAGGCCCATAAAAGATCTCACATCAGTCACATTCCTTGGAGTTGACCAATTCATAATGGCTTCAATCTTCTCAGGGTCTATAGATATTCCTTCGTCGGAGATGATGTGACCCAAATAATGAATTCTATCTTTATAAAAGTCATATTTGCTCAACTTTGCATACAGCTTATGCTCCCTTAGTAATTGCATTGTCATTCTCAAATGTTCTTCATGCTCTTCTTCATTCTTAGAATAGATGAGAATGTCGTCTAGGAATACAAGAACAAACTTGTCCAAATACTTGCTAAAAACATTGTCCATGAGACACATGAATGTAGCTGGTGCATTTCTGAGACCGAATGGTACCATTACAAACTCATAGTGTCCATACCTCGTTCTAAAGGTTGTCTTATGAATATCTTCTTCTTTAATTCTTACCTGATGGTAACCAGACCTCAAGTCAATCTTTGAAAATACCTTTGCTCCTCTCATTTGGTCAAAAAGGTCATCAATTCGGGGCAATGGGTATTTGTTCTTCACAGTGACTTTGTTCAACTGCCTGTAGTCAATACATAACTTGAGTGTTTCATCTTTCTTTTTCACAAATAGAACAGGTGCTCCCCACGGGGACACACTTGGCCTAATATATTTCTTTTCCAGCAACTCTTGTAACTGCATTTTCAATTCTAGCCATTCCGGTGTACTCATCCTATAGGGTGTCTTAGACATTGGTGCCGCTCCTCGCACAAGTTCAATTGTAAAGTCAATGTCCCTCTTTGGAGGAAGTCCTAGAATCTCATCAGGAAAAACATCCCTGAATTCTTGCAATACATGATAGTCCTCCAATTTAAGAGTTTCATTCTCTGCTGCCTCTAAAATGTGGGTTGTATACAATTGACATCCCTGCCTACATAACTTTTTCAGCTGCATGGCTGAAACCTGTCTGACAGAAGTCACCTTTGGAATACCTTTTACAACCCTCGGGTTTCCTTCTTTGTCCATGCATTCAAATGTCTTATTGTAGCAGTCAAGTTTAACCCTGTGTGCTTCTAACCAATCCATTCCAATGAGAATATCATAGGAACCCAGTGGTAAAATATTCAGATTTGCGTAAGTGAATAGCCCATCCATCTCTAATGGACATTTCTCTACAATTTCACTAACTTTTCTCTTGGTTCCAGTGGCTAGTTGAACTAACCATGATTTACTATGCTTTAATTTCTTAAAAGCACAAATCTCAACAAGTCTAGGAGTGACATAACTGTGAGTAGATCCAGGATCAATCAAAATAGAAACAGATTGCTTAGCAATCTTACCTTCAACTTCAACCACAGTTGACTGATGATCTGCCTCACGGTCATCTAGTGCTGCATAGATTCTAGGGATTGTCCTTGCCACTTGACGCACAGTTCCATCTCCTTGGATGTTGTGGAATTGATTTGCATTCCCATTCTGATGTGGACAGTTCCTAAGCATGTGGTCTCCTCCACAACCCCAACATTGAAGTGGTTCTCTTGGATCCTTTGGATCTCTTGGCTTGTCTCCCATCATCTTAGTTGGCTTAATCACAACCTGTGATGGCTGCCTTTGCTGATTCCTGAATTGAGGAGGCTTGAACCCCTTCTTCCTTTGATCAAACCTTTCATTTTTCTTATCCTTCCATGCCTTATGGAATTCTAGTTTGTTTTTGTTTTGGTCAAAGCAATACTTAGCCTTTCTTATGGCCTCCTCTAGAGTTCGAGGTTCATCAAACTCAATTCTGTCTTTATATGACTGGGGTAGTCCACTTAGGAAACGCTGAATTTTCACCTTATCATCTCGAATATACCTGACATATCTTAGCAACTCCAAGAATTTGTTTGCATATTCTTCCATGGTCAATTGTCCCAATCTCAGCTCATTGAACTCTTTGATCTTATCAACATAGTACCTATCAGAGAGGTACTTCTGTTTGAAGTATTTCTTGAACTGCTTCCACACAATCTTCCTTTCATTTATCTTCTTCACTTGCCTGATGTGTTCCCACCATATAGATGCTCTTCCATTCAAGTTGAAGATGGCTACCCTTTCCTTCATATTTCCAGAGTAGTCTTGGACTTGGAAATATTTTCTCATCCCAAGAAGCCAAGCTTCAGCTTCTTGACCAGACTTTATCTCTCCATCAAATTTAGAAGGTTTCGCCTTCTTAAATTCCCCATGTGAATTGTTCTTGTAGTGCTTCTTCCTCTTACTCCTGCGAGATGAAGAGCTTGAACCCTTAATGGATTCTTCAGAGTCAGATGATTCATTAGAAGAGATTTCTGGAGTATATGTTCTGTCTGTAGAAACTCTTCTTGAGCTATTGGCCCTCTTACGGGAATTTCTTCTAGAACTACTCCCACCCCTTTTTGGATTTGATGTCTGATGCCCAGAGTTTATTTGTCTTTGGATGTCTGTCAAACTTTGCAGCATGGCTGCATTCAACTGATTTTGTTCTTCCTGAGCTTTAATCATCCTTTCATTATCTTCTCTGCAACTTTGCAACTCCACCCTTAGGCTTCTCATGGTGGCTGCAATACTTGGAGGAGTCTCTTGATTTCTTCTCCCATTAGATTCTGTTTCAGCATTTTCAACATATATGTTCTCCCCCATAGCATCTGTCTCAGGCTCATAGGGATCCTGTGCATCATCCATAATGTTGATTTTCTTGGCCCAACCAAGATCCAAAACTTTCCAATTGTACTATCTAGAGTGTTGCCCTGATGTAACTGTGATTCTGCAAAATGTGTTCATCAACACAATTGTTAGTTGCATTATATTCTCAGAATTCATAACTTACTTTCGTGCACGTGGGAAAATGTTATATTGACAATTTGTCAGATCATATAATTTTCTCACAATCAACGACATATGAGGGGGGGACGACGGGGGTCAAAGGGGCTTGCCCCCTTGTGGCTTCCCTGCGCCACTGCAGGGCGGGTCAAGGGCAGCACCCTCATTTTTTTTTTTTTGGTAAATCTTTCCATTTCGCGCAATCTGGCGCATAAGTTCCATGGCAATTTTCAACTTTCGGCACCTGAAAAATCTCCCTGGAGAATCGTTGAAATTGCTTGTTTCGGAGCAACTCAGCGAGTTTTTCCGACCTGTTTTGGGCCAACTTGTGGAGTTCTTCCGAAGTTTCGGGAGAAAATTCCCTCCACAAATTCGGAAGAGAATTCCTTCTGCAGTTTCGGAAGACATTTGGAATTTCATTCCGCAATTTCGGAACGATTCG
This sequence comes from Larix kaempferi, assembly GCA_027924585.1. NCBI lineage: Eukaryota > Viridiplantae > Streptophyta > Pinopsida > Pinales > Pinaceae > Larix > Larix kaempferi. The sequence goes on from BSBM01000076.1 coordinate 5,927,643, forward strand.
CCGAAGTCTTCCGCAATTTTGGGGCGATTTGCCGAAGTCTTCCGCAGTTGTGGGAGGATTCGCCGAAGTCTTTCGCAATTGCGGGATGATTCGCCGAAGTCTTCCGCAGTTGCGGGATGATTCACCGAAAACACTTAGAAATTTTTTTATTCCCTTCCCCGGGCACTTCCGCAACTTCGGGCCAACTTGCCGAGTTCTTCCGTTGTTGCGGAACAACTCGCTAAGTTCTTCCGCAGTTTCGGAAGAGAATTCCTTCCACAGTTTCGGAGCAATTCGCCGAATTCTGCCGCGGTTTCGGAGCAATTCACCGAATTCTCCCACTGTTTCGGCGAAGATTTCCAAGTTCTTCCCGAAACAGACTTAAACGAAAATTTTCAAAAACACTTAAAACAATTTCCGAGTTCCTTCTTTTCTTCTTCCTGTGATGACTGCTTCTCAGCAGGAGGTGATCTTACCTCTGTAATTTTATTCAACTTAGCCAGTTTAGGCCCGATGCTAGTACCTGTGGTGATTAGGAAGGGACCTTCCCATGTGTCTGTAATAGGATTTGGCCCATAGAGGTCCAATGCTGCAACCAGCAGCTCTAATACCAAAATGTAATGTCCCCTCCCATCATACCAGCATGATAGAGAGGACGTGACACTAAACCCGGGCATATAACCCCATATCCATTAAGTAAAAACTCATTGATAAAAAGACATATACATGTGCATGTTATAGAAACTCAACATAATTAAAAATCATGTTTAATATCTAACATACATTCAAACATTTATGTGACAACCATTAAATAAAGACATTGCCGAATTTATAAAAGAGAATAATTATCTTAACAAAGTAGTCACAAGCAACCAGCTATGCATCTGCAACGTTCCACCCAACCATATGCTAGTTGTGATCATCAATATCTCCACACACTGCCACCCCCCGAGCTGGGCATGATCTCTATAAGGAATCAGGGAACAACAGACTCACACATAGCCAAGCATGCACCAAGATGAGCCAAGCCAATCTACAATTGGGTTTATCAGGCTGCTAGGAAATGGAAAGGAAGAATTGCTAAGCTAGTGAGCTCAACCACAGAGCTATGGATACCTCTACAAGATCTATTTTAGCTTGGCACCCACAATACCTATACACCCCATTTAAGGAAGTATTCCCTTCACTAATTCACAGTCCCTCAGGCCATACCTTCCAATTCTAGAGTGTCCCAGGTGTGCATAGAAGAGTAGCCAGCCTTCTTGATCTTCTTGAGAGGTTATTCTCCCCACTAGGTTTATCAAGCCAATTCTATCCACTACCACTCCAAAACTTTTACTCACAGGTTCAAAACAAAACAGGGATGCACATAACAGGAGATCCACAATTATTGGGCATGGTAAAAACGTTTTACAGTGAGATGCCCAAAGATGGGGTTTCTACCAACCCAGAAAATGTGGGAAGACCCAAAACGAAATGGCAATTGGGGATTCAACCCTGGAGAGCAAAACCCGTTTTCAGAAAAACATCCATGGGTATTTTGGGGCAAAAACGACCTCTATAAACCCCCAAAACGTGACTCCCTTTCTCCCAGCCACTGTGCAACACAAAAACGAGTTCCCAGCTATGGAAAAATGCAGGAAATTGGTAAAAACGTGATGAGGAAAGACCCAGTAGTTCAGACTGCGTGAGAGAGGAAATATTGTGAGTTTAGAATGGATTTGGGCACCATTTCGTGGGTGTTTTCTTTCCCAAGAAGCAAAAATACGTATTCCCATGTTGATGGCTTGCCCATGCACGAAATTGGCTTCCATACCTCTCCATTCCCAAGGCATTAACTGCCTCAACCAACTCTTGGAAGAATTAAATGATTGGGTCCATAACCCAAAATGGTTAGTTGGTGGTTTATGGGTTTTCTCATTGACACATGGATTAACACCATTGGCTCAAGGGTTTGAATAATTTCCCTCCCTATTCCTTGTAGAATCACGCCCCCATCTCTTTGTTGCATTGCATAGATAGTTGTGGGTATTTTCATTAAAATTCGTATTTACATGATGTCTTATTTACATTGTTCCTATCTAGCACAAGAACCATATGCATCTATTTCTTTAATGGCCGATACATAAGACGCTAAATCAATGGTGGGGCCTTGGCCTTGAGCTCCTCACCATGATTAAATAACAATATTTACATCATTTACAATTTAATGCAAAGGGGGTCAAAATGGAGACATTACAAATGAATTCAAAATAAGTAGTAGTATATTTAGTGAATATAATTTTTGAAGATAAAAATGAATTTACACATTAATTTTCTTGAAAGTAGTGTGTTAGAGATTTTATGCTTAGACTTTCATTTGAAATACATAGTTATGTGATCTAAAGTTTATTGACAAAAGTAAATATTATGAAGATTAATGACATTATTATTAAAGTTAATCATATATATTATTTGTATATTTTAGGGTGGAAGATTTATCTACAATAGGTGGTTCCAATGTATAATATAATTTGGGATTTTATTTTCTACCAATATAACATAATGTTATTTTAAGTATAATTTGGTGATATCATATACTCCTTTATCGAGTAGTACTGATGGAGTCGGTTATTGCAGTTAGTAAAAAAGCATTTTCTTAACCCTAACAATCTCAGTCCGCGAAGGGAAGATTTAGGGTTTGAGACTAGAGGGTCCCATGTTCATGAACTTGGTAAATATGGGATGGTATATGACTGTGTTCATGTTCAAAGTACACCTAGTTTTGCTAACAAAATCTGTGGTGTTCGATCTAGACACAAGTAGAAACTAAAATCTATTAAACCTCGCGAGGGTTTAGATCGATATCAATTGGGCGCATATGTGAATCTGGATAGAGTTGGAATTCTTTCTAGGAGGGAATTGGTGGGAAAAATTGAGTATGCTAAGGTGAACAAGGTAGATTTAATAGTTTGGGTTAATAAATTTTGGGTTCCAATCTATGGCTATGAGCCAATATGTTGCTTAAGGGGTGGATCATATTATCTTTCTAGACGAGGAGCACATTGAGACGATTCTCCAGAGAGTTTGGTTATACAAGGAGGGCTCTCTCATATTGAAGCGTTGGCACACAAGGTTTAATCCGGAGAAGGAAAGACAAACTTATAGGCATTTGTGGATGTTGCTTCTAGGATTCCCCTTGGAATTTGCATTTATGGACAAAGATTGGACTACTTCCAAATACCCTTTAGGTGTTATCATTTTTCGACATACTTGTCATACTAAAGCTCGTTGTCCATACTTGATAACTAGTTCGTCCTACTCATCAGATGAAAAAGATTTGGAACCCTCTTTGGCACCGGGACTGGATTTGGGTATGGCTTAGGATTCCTTGTCAAATCCAAATGGCCACATGTCTTCTGGTAAGGATAAATATGACTTAAATTATTCCCCTAACCCATATATTGATGTCACCGACAAAGAATTAGATTTTTATCTGTTTACAGAAAAGAGTTTAGATCGTAGGATTTCTAAGGTAGAATTGGAGCTATTTTCTGGTTTAAAATTTAATGAAGGGGATGACAATGTAAATCTTGGTTGGGATAATTTAAATCAATCCCATTTAGACCATTTGGGGGAGGGTTTTCTTGCATTAGATAATTTACAAAAGAACCCTATGGTTGAAAGGGATACTCGTGGGTTTGCAGTCAATTCTCAGTTAGAAATTTTGGATAGGAACCCTAGTCCTGTTGTTCAATCCCCTAGTGATATGGATGTGAATGCCTCTCCACGATCGATACATTTTACGTCCCCTGAATACACAATTTTAAATAAAGTGGGTATAGACACATTGAATTTCAAAATGTAACCTCTCCTTTGTAGATTTATTCAAAAAAACCCTCATCAAACCCTTTGTTCAATTCCATTAGATTCCAAAATGTTACTATTAGGAATAAAAATAAAAAATAGAAAGAACCCTTACCTGACTCAAATTTACAAGACTATATTCTTTGGTCTTCTAGATTGGAGGAAGTTGCTTCAGTTAATAGTGGTTGTAAGGATATTGTATCACCCTGGGCACTTAGAGCACATAAGCCCTTTGATTCTGTGCATTAATGTCAATCATGTCATTGAATGTATAAGGGTTGGGGAAGGCCGAGATAGTTAGGGCCTTGTCCAAAATTATAAGGGATACTAACCGGATATAATTCTTCTTCAAGAAACCATGTGTGTTGATTCCTTTGCCTTAGAAACAATGGATAAACTGCTACCTAATTGGGAAATTTCTGCTATAAGTGCTTGTGGTTTGTTAGGTGGCTTATTATCATGTTGGACCCCAAGGGATTTACAATTTAGGACATACAAGAATCCTTGGTGTATACTAATGGAAGGAATTTTATGTAACCTTGATGTTGATTTGACTATATTAAATGTGTATGGGCCCTATAAAAGCAGAGAAAATTGTTGGGATTCTTTAGCACATTCCGACTTGTTTGATATTGGAAATATCATAATTGTTGGAGATTTAAATTTCACTACCTCTCGTGCAGAAATTTGGGTCCCTTCTGCTAGGATGGATACTTCAACAGAATGATTGGGAGGTTTGAACTGGTTTACATTTCTCCTATTGTTTTAGAACGTGCTTGGACTGATGGTAGAGGTGGTAGAGAGGGGATACACAAAAGACTTGATAGGTTCATTATCAAGTCATATTTTCTGCATACTTTTCAAAGATTTAGAACTTGGGCGAATAACACAAAAATTTCAGATCATTGACCTGTATTCCTCCAATTAGATGGGATTACTCCTAATTTAAAATATCCCTTTAAATTCATCAGCTCTTGGTTGTTAAATGAGGAATTTTGTACATTGGTTAGAAGCTCCTAGTTAAGTTGGGATTCAGTTGAAGATTTAAATCCTATGGAATGCTTAGTTCTTAAGTTAAAAAGTCTCAAGCATGTGGTTAATCAGTGGGTGAAGGATTAAAAACAGAAGGACTGGGAATAATTTAATAAATTAGAAGGATTCAAGAACAAAATTTTGATCTTTCCATATCATATGAGGACATTAGTTTAATTAAATATTTAGAGAAGAAAAAATATCAAATTTTAAAATAGGAGGAGATGGAGTGGCGGCTTAAAACCAGGGCATTATGGATTGGGTTAGGTGACAACAATACAAAAATTTTCCATTCATATTCCACACATAGAAGGAACATTAACTATTTTTGGGAGCTTATAGATGATGATGGTGTTGCTATTAAAGGTCAATCAGAGTTATAGAATATGGATAAAAAGTATTTTAGTGATGTTTATAAGGATACATGACAATGTTCACTGGAGGCTTAGTTGAACATTATAAAAAATTTCCCCAAATTATTTAATGAGGCAGAAGTGAGGATATGGGGAAATAGGTCACATTGTAAGAGATTGAGGAAGCCTTGAAGTATTTTGCTAAGGAAAAGAGTCTTGGCCCCGATGGCTGGACAATGGAAATTTTCCTCCATTTTTTTGATATTATGGGAAGAGATTCGTTGAACATGGTGGAATTTTCTAGAACTAAAGGATATGTATTAGGTGCTATCAACTCTACTTTTCTCACTTGGGTACCGAAATGAAATAAACTGAACAATTTTTCTTAGTTTAGGCTAATTGCTTTATGCAATTTGGTGTACAAAATAATTTCTAAGATTATCTCCAGTCAGATTAAACCTTTCCTATCAAAACATATGTCTTTAGATCAGTTTGGATTTTTGCATGATAGACAAATAATCGATGCCATTGGAATTACTCATGAAGCTATCCATTCTATAAAATAGAATAATTTGAAGGCACTTCTGTTAAATATGGACTGGAAAAATCATACGACGGAGTTGATTAGGTATGTTAAGGTTGATTGTAATACAGATTGGGTTACCCCTTCTAGTTACTAATTGGATCTTGGCATGTGTTACATTGGCTGAATTTTTTGTTTTAGTGAATGGGGCACCCTCATAATTCTTCAAAAGCACCAAGGGCATCAGGAAAGGATGTCCATAAATAACTTTACTATTTATGTTAATCATAAAAGGATTAAGCAGACTTATTAAGCATGCAAAAGATGAAGGCAAAATCAAAGGGGTTAAAATAATTGATTCTATTTATGTGACTCATTTACATTTTGTTGATGATGTATTGTTATTTGGTATTAATTGTGTGGATGAATGGAAGTGTTATATGGAGATTATCGATGTATTTTGTAATGCCTCAGGTATGAAAGTGAGTATGAACAAGTCATGCATTTTTCATCACAAAGTAGAATAGGTCTCCTTGGAAAGCATTATGTCAATCCTTCATTTCAAGGTCAGCAAATTGGATGAGGGGTTCAAGTACTTAGGCTACTTTCTAAAGCCTAATGGGTACATAATTCAGGATTGGACTTGGATGGCTGAAAAACTTGAAAGGAAAATTAAACATTGGACCTACATGATGATTTCAATTGGTGGAAGGCTTACATTGGTCCAAGTTGTACTTGTTAGCATCCCAGTATATTGGTTTTCACTATTATAGGTTCCCTTATATGTTATTAACTCTATGAGGAAGACTATCTTCAATTTTCTTTGTATTGGGGGAACTGGAAGAGGCAAAATTATTATGGATAGCTGGGAAAAGATATCTATGCCAAAGGAATGGGGTGGATGGGGAATAAAAAATATATACTGGTTCAGTACCGCCTTAAGGCTAAAAAGTATTTGGCATGGAATTTTTGGTCAAAATCTGTGGACAACTGTGCTACATGGTAAGTACATTAAACTGAACCTAACCTCTTGGATCATAAATCCAAACAAATTTTTTAATAATGCATCTCTTGTTTGGAAGGGTTTCCTTAAAACGTATTAGTGGCTCGGGAAAGATCTCACTTGGAAAGTGGGTAATGGAAAAGAGGTTATGGTTGGAATTGAATATCCAATCCTTGGCTTGAGTGGAAATTATCAGTTGTCTCCATGTCTATTGTAATATCTAGCTCAGATTGGCTATAACACACTTGAACATATTAGGAATCCTAATGGGATCAACCAGGAGAATTATTATTGGTATAATGCTAAAGATTTGGGTATCAGTGGTGTTTTGGATGATGAATGGGAGGATTATATTACAAGACATCTTGAACACATCTTGGTCAGTTGCAACTATACTTCTAAAATATGGAGCAAGGTATGTTCATCTCTTAATATTGTTCAGGGTTGGGGTGCTTCCACATTTGAGCATAACTGTTTTTTGTGGCATAACAATTGTAAGGACAACAAAACTCGTCCAACTTTCATTTGATGGAAAATTTGGAGAGTTAGGAATAACAATGAATTTGAGGACTATCTACAAGATTTTGATGTAGTTTGCATTCAAATATTAAATATGGTTAGAGAATATAATACAGGGGGTGAAAAAGAATGCAATCTGAGGATTCTAAAGTCATTCAACATTTTAGTGGAGGAATTGGATTTTTGATGGTGAAGCAAAAGATGGACTTTGCACGGTTGGAGCATTCATTCAACTTAATATCTCACATAGGTATACATTTAAATTACAGTTTGGTTCTTGTACTAATATGAAGACCAATATGATTTCTTTATTGTGTCTATGTAAAATGGCATCAATATTTGGTATTGTCACACTTCTGGTTTATGGTGAGTCAAGAGTGACCATAAAATGGGAAAAAGGAGACTACAGAATCAATGTATTGGCATTAAATCCTTGGTGTAACAGAATTCAATAACTCCGAAAGACCTTCACTAAAATCAGGTTCAAGCATATTTTCAGAGAGCAGAATATGGAGGCAGATAAACTGTCAAAGCTTGCACTAGTAGGAAAGGAAGGGATCCCCATGTGGGAGGAAATTCTGGAAAATTCTAAGATTGATGGTGGTTCTCTTTATATTTTTTCTATATAGTCACAAACATATGGTTTTGATGTTTATGCAGTTACTGGTTGAACATATCAACTTTTGATAATTGGGGGAATTTTGTAGTGGATTCTTCATTGGCTAGTAGTTTTTTGAATTAGATAGAATGATATTAGACTGTATTTTGAACAACTATGTATTATTTAGATTAGAATGATAGTAATTAGAGTGCTTCATTAACAACTATGTACTTTTTTATTATAATATGAATAGCAGCAGTATGATTTTTTTCTATTAAAAAAAAGTTGGTGATCTCATATCTACATTCATTTTGGATTTGATTATGTGAAAGAGAGTTACATTATAAATATCATGATTAATTACATTTCTAGTTTTTATACTATAAGGTGGAAGAAGCATCTCATGATTGGGTGTATCATATATATAAGGTTATTAAATATAATGAAAAATAAATTATATATTAATATATATATATATATATATATATATATATATATATAATAATTAATGATGGCTTACTTTTCAAGATTGAGAAAATAACTAAAATATTAAAATTATTTTTTTAAAATATTATTATATATATAGTAAAAATGAAATTACTTGTTTGTTATGTTAAGAGATGCTTTAAAAATATGATATGTTTTAAGAAAATGATGTTCATTTGAAATCCGTTTTGTAACAAAAATTGAAAGAACAAAAATTCCAAGAGGTTTTTCTAGTCCTTATCTTCACAATTTTCATTAAAAAATTCATAAAAGTAGTTTTGATGAACTCTAATAGGACTGATAGGATTTAACAAGTATTTGTAGTATTTGAAGTTGCAATATATTTGTATTCAAGTTAGTACCCTTTAGAAATACTAGATTTGATTTTCTCAATATTATTAAATTGTTTGTCTTCTTTTATGTTCCAATAGTTAATTTCAGCCTTAGAAGATCTACCCAACCTCTTTTGAGAGTGTGATGGCTATTACTCATACTAAAAGCAATAACTATCATTTACAACTTATGCTTATTTTTTAAATCTATAATCATGGGTGTAGATTTTCATGGAGTTTGATGATGACGATGATGATGACGATGATGGTGATGCTGACGATGACGATGACAATGACGATGACGACGACGACGATGATGATGATGATGATGTCACTTAGCCTTTCATGGACATGGTTATCTGGTGGAGAGCTAAATTTACAAGTTTATTATTAAAGTTAAGTACATCATTATTATTTAGTTAATTACATCTATTAATAAGTGTTGTTAATTGAAAAATAATGTATCAATTGGAGATTTAGTATTTCATAAGTATGTGTAACATATTTTATTTTTTTTTCCCCGAAAAAAAAAGCATAATTTTATTTCATCTTGCGAGTACAAAATTACATTGGATCATCATCACTCTTGTAGAGTGTTTATGCTGTTGAGCGAGTACCAATAAAAACTTACAACTTTCATCATCACTCTGGCAGAGTGTATATGCTGCTGAGAAGTGCCAATAAAACTACTTCTAACTTACAACTTCAAACAAATATGAAAAACACAGATACTGAGGAACCTCAGATAAAAACCTAGAACCGGCCAACCATAAATGGCTCCACACGTAAAAACCAGCAGAAATGCCGAAGATGAAAGGCAGAAGTTACAAAAAACATTTCCGGAATCCTCGAATAAAAAGCAGTGCGACTAACATCTGCAGAAGTTAACCCCAAGCCTGCCAAAAGGATGAGTCGTTGGCCCACGGAAACTCCCAGGCTAGCCGCCGTGATCTGCCAGCCGCCGTGGTCTGCCGCCGCCGTCAACGAGCCTTCACCAGGGGCATTGAATCCCCATCGCGCGCCCTCCTCAACCTGTTCGGCGTCAAGGATGAGTCGTTGGCCCACGGAAACTTCCAGGCTAGCCGCCGTAATCTGCCAGCCGCCATGATCTACCGCCGCCGTCAACGAGCCTTCAGCATACCAGGGGCAATTGAATCCCCATCGTGCGCCCTCCTCAACCTGTTCGGTGTCAGTAACGGGGATCCTAGAGCTCAAGCTCAATAGTCTACCAATCTGCCGCCGACACCCTGCCGAAGAACGCCCCGTCCTGGAGCTGCGACCTTCTGCAGAAATGCTACCGCCGCCGCCACTGTGGAGCTGAGGCTCGCTACCAATGGGTCGCCGCGCCAACGCGCCACCGTTCGATCCAAAGCGGAAAAGAAACCCTTTCAGTCGGCCAGACGGATAGCGGACTCAGGGGAGGAGGAGGGCGGCCATGGAAGGATCCATGGCCGCCAAAACCAGTTTCGTAGACCGCCAATCAAAACCCTAGCTCCCAGTCCCCAATAAGTCTTTCAGAGAGTCGATTAGTTATCGAAGCAAATAATCGTTCCAATCAAGTATGTGTAACATATTGTAGCCGTTAGTCAAAACAATACATATTGAAAAATGAAAAAAAAATCAATAAATTTGTTAATTCTTTGACGCATATTTGGTTATTAAACTCCAAAGTTACACATAGGATGAGAGATGACACATAGTACATGAAAGATAGATCGAATAAGTTTTATTAAGAACTAATGCATTCGTATGAAATACAAATCACATCTCCAAAATGTGTATGTTTTTAGTGAAGCTTATTGTTTCATTAAAATTTATAATAAAGATATTTCAACCCTAACATGTCTAAAGAGGCTATGTAACTATAATCCTTTCTTTAAAAGAATTCAATTATATTAATTGAAATAAACTAATTATATATATATGGGATGATGCACAATCATGAGCTACTTTAGAGACACTTTAGTTGCCACAAAAATCTGAGAAAAGAGGGAACCTGTGACTTCAAGAGGCAATTAGAGGCACTTGCATAACGAATTTTAAGACAACGTAACAAGACAAAATATAGGAAATCAAATAAGCTTCAAAATATAGACATTTTGTTTTTGAATTTTTTTGTAGTTGTTTTTAAAATCCGTTTTTCTATTTTTTTTTTTAATTTCAGCACAATATAACATATTTGTCTATGTGTGTGCAACACTATATGAATTAAATGATAATATTTTTGCATAGAATTATGTACATATGCAAACGACATCTTGTTCTAGTGTAACACTATTTTTCCAAAATTATTCATGATATTTTCATTTTTTTATGATTTATTGAAGTCATAAAATGATCCAGATGGATATCGGTGGCACCTACCTATTCCACTTGCTCAAAACAGTTTCCCATTTTGCCAATTTCTAGTAATTGTTCTACAATTTTTTGAGTCCCAAACTTCCGAGACCGTTTTGAGGCCCTAAACGACGTTTTTTTGGGAAATCTTGGTCCAATGGAGATCATATGCAAAAGTTATGACCCCGGGAAGTTGACTGTTCAACTAACCAACTTGGGGCCACAAACTTTATGATGGTTCATCTTCTAGGGTTAGGTTTTTGGATGTTTGGGATTCTTTCCCTTATGCTTATGATAAATAGGCCCTTTCGGCCTCTCTTTGTATTCATCTTGGCATGAATGAGCACCGCGACCACATCTCTTCTTAGAGATAGCTACTACCATTCTAGCTGTTGTATTTACAGTCTGTTCTATTTCCGATATTTAGTAGAATATGTGTTTACTGTATCGCTGTGTTTCTTGCCATATATATGTGTATGTGAATATATATCTCTATATATGATTCTGTATATGTTATCTTTTGTTGCGTTCCAACACAAATCCAGATCAGTGGTATCAAAGCAATCTGCTCTTTGATTGTTTCTCGGTGCATGTCCCCAACGAGGCCAGGATACAAAGAGTTGGGTCTCGAACTAGTTTCACTTGGGGAAGATCACTCTCGCCGCCCCAAACGGCCTCCCATGGTGGATGAAAAGAGAGACGATGGAACAAGAGATCCTATCAAGTTGTTGCTCGAGGAAGCCCTTGCACGACAGAGGAATGAGATGATGGATAATTTTTCCCAAATCCTTCAACGCATGCCAATGAGTACGGATACACCTTCAACGAGCAGTCATTTCGGAGATGTGACTCCCTTCAAGGTACAAGTTAATTTTTATATCCCTTATTTGAAGGCCAGATCGATGCCGATGCCCTAGATAAATGGTTGAATCTACTAGAAGGGTATTTCTCTGTCCACAATTTTTTTGACCGAGGAAAATATCGTCTTTGCGCTCCTTCAAGGTTGTCCCCCATGTCAAAAATTGGTGGGAAACTTATTGTGAGCAAAACTCCTCAGATGAGTTTGGATTGTTTGATTACGATCACACTTGGGCCTCTTTCATAGATGTCGTTAAGATACAATATTACCCTGTGGGAAACTATGATGACCAGTACACAAAATGGACCATTATGCGTCAAGGAGAGGGACCAAACGGTGTCGGAGTACACCAACAAATTTCATACCTTGCGCACAAAGATAGGTATCAAGGACTCTGAGCAACACCTAGTATTGAAATAATCACAGTGGCCTACACCGGTACATACGAACAAAGATGGATTTCCTGGAAATATCTTCACTCAGATCCGCCTATCGATATGCTATCAAAATTGAGCAGAAATTTAAGCAAAAGAACAAGTGTGAATTCGGACCCACGCAGAAGCAGGGAAAGGGAAACTATGGCACGTAGAACACAGGGTAGGGAAAGGACAACCTGTCCCAACCACAAGTGAAGAAGGGTAAAGAAAAGACAAAGAAGGACACTGGGAAGTGGTGTGAGTTCCACAAAATCCCAAAATCCCCTGGCACAACGCTAATGAATGTAGTTCAAAGCAGTCATTGGTGGTTGAGATCAAAGATTCAGAATCAGAACCCAGTTTCGATTCTGACTCATAACCTAATTTCACAACCACGCAAAAAGGGAAGCAGATCATTGATGCAGAACCCGGTGCCGTTGTTGCCACCATACAGATTCAACTAGAGGAACCTGAAGAGTCGAAGGCAGAGGAGCGCTTTTCCACTCACAGATGTGGGTGAAGGGAATTCCCCTACACTTTGTTGTGGATGGACAGAGACAACCAAAAGAACCTGATCTCAACAGAAGTCATCAAGAAATTGGAGCTACCAATAACACCACACCCAAAACCATACACCATTGGTTGGTTGAGCCAAGGATGAGGGATTCACGTCAGTCATCAATGTCACCTACCATGCGACATCAAGCCCTTCAAAGATGAGGTATTGTGTGATGTGGCCCCACTTGAAGTATGTGATGTTCTTTTAGGACAACCATATATGTGGAAGCGTCATGCTGTATATGAATCACGACCTCGTAGTGTCATTGTCACTGTGGGAGGACAACTCTATCGGATACCAAAGACAGCTTCACCTACCCCGACCAAGCAGGACAAAAAGCTAATCTCCCACACTGGGAAATTTTCCCTATTATCAATTTCCACTAAAGGAAAACATCATATCACAGAGACATCCACAACCTCTTCCCATTATCCCTCTACTCACCAAAAACAAGAAAAATAGAAATTCAGTGCAGCATCGCCTATTCGAGTACCTCTGCAGTGCAAGGCCACGCATTCAAGGTGCTCCTACAAAAAGAAACCATCCACACCAATACAGACCAAGGATACCACAAAAACCAAAACTGTTGAACAGCTCTAGCGCATCCATCAACAACAATTACAACCCTCTGAATCTTTCAAAGAAAGGGAACCTTTTCGCTTTAGCAAATGCCGCACCAAGAGCTCAACTCAACACATAGTTCGACATATGATAAGGGATTTGATGCAATGGAGACCATTGCTTCCTAAGGGGGGAGGATTGATACATATGGATATCAGTGGCTACCCACCTATTCCACTGGCTCAAAACAGTTTCCCATTTTGTCAATTTTCTAGTAATGTTTCTACAGTTTTTCGAGTCCCAAACTTCTGGGGCTGTTTTGAGGCCCTAAATGACGTTTTTGGGGAAATATTGGTCCAACGGGGCCTATCTAATTTATGGTCCTTAGCGTATTCCTCGGATAGATATTTCCAATGGGCTACCGAGCGCCCCAAACGGAGATCATATGCAAAAGTTATGACTCCGGGAAGTTGATTATTCAACTAACCACCTCAGGGCCGCAAACTTTATGACAGTTGATCTTCTAGGGTTAGGTTTTTGGATGTTTGGGATTCTTTCCCTCATGCTTATGATAAATAGGCACTTTCGTTCTCTCTTTGTATTCATTTTGGCACGAATGAGCACCGCGGCCACATCTCTTCTCAGAGATAGCTAGTACCATTCTAGCTGTTGTATTTACAGTCTGTTCTATTTTCGATATTTAATAGAATATGTGTTTACTGTATCGTTGTGTTTATTGCCATATATTTGTGTATGTGAATGTATATCTATGTATATGTTTCTGTATATGTTATCTTTTGTTTCGTTCCCACACAAATCCGGATCATAAAACCATGAAAAAATAACATTGTGTGCCTGAGCGGCACTTTAGGGGCATAACTTAACGCAATTTTGAATGTTTTTATAAGAGTGGATAGAGCTCTCTCTCTTCTAGTGCACCATATAATTTGTTTGAGAAATGGTGAATGCAGTCAAAAGTTAGAGCAGAAACAATAAAGCATTGTATTTTGGAATCATGACATCTGTCACTTCAAAATTTAATAAAAAATAGAAAAATAAACATTTATATGAAAAAATTATATATTTAGAATCTATATATTCTACTCTAAAAATATTTGTAATTCTATAAAAAAATTATTGTGTTTTGCATACTAAAAACTGTTGATGAAATCAAGCTACTAAAGATAGTTTTGGAGGAAACCTAATAGGCGTGTTTTTTTTGTCCCAGCCAATAGGTTTGTTAGTGCGAACCTAATTCTGAACCAGTCACTCCCGCCAAGATTTGAAATTTAAATAACGAATATGTGTTATGAAACGCATATGCAATATAACGTAAACACATTTTATAACACAAATACGTTATAGCATATATGTGTTTTGTAACATATAAAAGGCATATGCGGTATAACACATATGTGTTATATTGCATACACGATTTATAGGCATAGAGAACACATATGCGCTATAATTCATATGCGTTATTGACACCTTAGAATCAAGCATATTTTGATAGGTTGAGAGTAATAAGTATGAAACATAGTTTAATAAAATTCCTATATATAATCTAAATCATGTATATAGAGTCAAATTTTGTGGTATTATGGCTTGTCCATGTCCCTCCAACTAACCACATCCCCTACCACAACAACCACATTAATACCCCTACCACTAACCACCTCCCCATCCAATATCCATATACCCCTCTCTCTCTCTCTCTCTCTCTCCTTGTCTTCAGGGCATCCAAAACTTCATAGTAGATATTGGTCGTCTTCTACATCTTTTCCTTCAAGACTTCACACTCTTTCACGTTTTCTACTCTCTCTCTCTCTTTGTCTTCGAGCATCCAAAACTTCATAGTAGATATTGGTTAGATTTTGCATCTTTTCCTTCAAGACTTCACACTCTTTCATGTTTGCTACTCTCTCTCTCTATCTCTCATGTCACCTGTCTCTCTCTCCTTCCACTAACCATCTCCCCATCCCTTTTTATCTCTCTCTATATTTCTCTTCCACCTTCTCATTCACCCTCTCCCGGTCTATCAACTACTCCTACCACTAACCACCACCACTTGATCTCTCTCTCTCTCTCTCTCTCTCTCTCTCTCTCTCTCTCTCTCTAAACCCCTAACCCCCAATCTCTCTCTCTCTCTCTTGGGGAATCCAAAACTTCATAGTAGATATCAGTTAGCTTATGCATCTTTTCCTTGTATACTTCACACTCTTTCACATTTACCGCTGCTCTCTCTCTCTCAAGTCATCTATCTCTCTCCCCTTCCACTAACCACCTCACCATTCCTTTGTTTCTCTCTCTATATATATATCCATCTTCCACCACCTCATTCGCACTCTCCTAGTCTCTCACATACTCTTACCAATAACCACCACCACCCGATCTCTCTCTCTCTCTCTCTAAACCCCTAACCCCTAATCCTCTCTCTCTCTCTCTCTCTCCACCAACCACCACCACATCCCTTTCCTTCTCTCTATATCCCTCTTCCACCCTTTCATTCTCCCTCTCCTAGTCTCTCACCTACTCCTACCACTAACCACTAGCACCCAACCTCTCTCTCTCTCTCTAAATCCCTAACCCTCAATCTCAATTTAATTTTGCACCCTAAATGCTAGAGCACTCATCCAAGGGATGTACATGACATTTACTAGAGATAGTAACACAAGTACAACAACTATGTTTTGGAGGTTGATATTGTTAAAAGAGTTAATTAGGATACTTCTTGTTGGTTTGTATTGGACTTTCTTGGGATGAGGTATTTTGGAGTATTTTTCATATCCATTTGGTTGGCATCTAGCTTGTTATCTTTAACCATTTGACTAAATGTCATATCACATCCCATTCAAAGTGCTCTGATTGGTGGCGGGACCATAAAATTTCAAAGTGAACATACCTTGTAGTGTGCTACACATACGATCTCTTATCTCAACAACTGGAAGTTAAAATAGATAGATATTCATAGTGCTTCAACTATGGTCACAAGGTGGATGATTTCTAATGCACCTTACCACACACTTTTAAGAGCAGGTCATGTGATTCGCCTATACCATACATTCACTTTTGTATCCTTGCCTTCATTTATGATAAAACGCCAAAAGGGTCAACTGCCTACATAGTAACTTTCCAACAAATTCCTTGCGAACTTAGTAGAAAGAAACAATGGGATGTCATAATAGACTAACCTGGTAGCAAATTGAATGTCATTTTTTGGTGCAATTCCCGTTATAAATATGACGGAAAATTTTGCATTGTAGGTTTGGATTGCAACAATTATAATATCAATTGCCCAAATGGAAATGTTGATGATAAATCTATTTGCAACTTAAAAATTTGCAATATTGTAATTTTTCATTGTTGAAATTGGTCATGAATTACTAATAGAAATTGCATCTTGCTACAAGATTATATGATTCAATGAGCATTCTTTCCAAGGAGGTTTTGAACAGGGTAATAATTACATCCATCAAACAATGATAAGGAGAAAAACCTTAATTTTTTCAATAGAATTTATGTTGCATTGGGCATGTATGGATGATGATGGTGAGCATTACCTCCAATTTATTTTGAAATCCATTGCCATTCCATATGCATTTCATTATTTGGAATTCCATTTCCCTTCAATATGCATTTCATTATTTGGAAGTCCATTGCCCTCTCATATGCATTTTATTGTTGGCTTAAAAATCTCAAATTTGGTCAATAGAAACCACAAGGAATTGGGTATTTAATGGATGGTGATGGGAGCACTACCTTCAATTTATTTGGAATTCCATTTCCCTCCCATATAGATTTATTGCAAGCTTGGTCATTTGCTCCACCGGTATATATATATATATATATATTCGTTCATATATTATTTTAGCTATGTGAAGGTCAACTTTCTTTTATTTTATGATCCCTTTAACTGGGTCTCATAGTAGCTAACTTTTCCGAGTGGTGACACCTTTCAATCTGGAGTGGCATTTGATACATGGTTTTTAAATTGTTTTGTATTTCTTAAATTCCGGTGAATGAAGAAATGTTCAAATGATAATTTGCATTATTTAAATGATAATTTTAAATATTTGAATAAATTGAAAGTATAGGTATTAACTTAGAATCACAATTTGTAAATATTGAAGTTACAAAATTACTAAAATTACAATTTTCAAATTGAATTTTAATTTTGAAAAGACAATTTGAACATTTTGGATAAATGCAATAAATTAATCTAGAATCTCAATTTGTCACTACTAAGGTTAAAATATTATTGAAATTGCAACTTTCAAGAATGACGTGAAAAATAACATTAACGCCTTCTAGGATTAAACTCATGAGAAGAAAATTAACCCAATCCCGGGAGGGTTCCATTTGAGTAAACTGTAAATATGGTTTAAATGTATAACGCATTCCAATGGTTGAAGGAGGGTATTTGCTTGCATAATTTGTTATGTATCCTTGAAATAAGATATATAAGTTGGCATGCATATAGACGTAATTGATTCATTCAATTAATCTAGTCACATTACAGCTGCAGGGCTGCATTTGCTTGCTTGTCTCTTACATTTTGTACTGCTGTCCATATTACTAGCTGGTGATTTTGGTTGGCACCAGGCCTGGAATTTCAAATCCAGTCTGCGTGTCAAACCGAAATTTGATGACGGTCTTGTCTTTTTTATGCTTGTCACTTTACGCTTATTTCAAATTGATGAGTGTCAAATTAGTTTATGATATTTTAGGTTAACCTAAATTTTATTTATATAATTTATTATTATTAAAAAATAAAAAATATATTAAAACAGTGATTGAAGTATACTATGTAATTGTAATTTGTACAATAAAAAATAGTGTTTTGTAATTTGTATTATCAAAACATGTGTTTTTTAATAGTAGTGAAAAATTGCTATGATAAAATTAATAAAAAGAAATGACCAAGTCATTTGAATGTCTAGATTATAATTATAATTATAGAATTATGTAAAAAATCACACAAATGTTTACTAGCGCTTATATATAGAATTATCAAGTTTAAAAATTTGGCTAACAGCTCACATGTAGACAGAGATAGGAATCTGTTTGCAAAGAATCAAAGACAAAGTGGAAGACATTTCGCTTTCAAAGTAAGCCTTTAAGTTGAGAGAAAGAGAAACAAAACATTCATATGTAAATGGGGGTAGAGGCCATTAATGTCATGCTAGACAATAGAAAGCGGACACATGAAGAGGCCATGCCAATGGCCATGCAACCTCAACCTCAAACACTTATTAAAATTTATGACGGGAGCTGTAACGTACTAAAGGTCAAATCTACGGTTTGAAATTTTGACAGGAAGTAACTGTTGATGTGTACACATTTTTTTCAAGTGTCAAATACGTTTAAAAACTGAAAAAACGTTCTCTATCCCGTCAAATTCCAGGCCTGGTTGGCACCCACAAAATTTTGAATGTTAGGGTTTTTTTGCATGGTCAACAAACCTAAACGTGAGGGCACACATTTCAATATTATATTTTATTTGTTTTGATTTGGTTGACTTAGTTGTCCTCCTCTATGCTCTTTATGTGTACTCTTAACTATTCCCTTTGTACACATTTTAAGTTATGTTAAATAGCTTTTAAGAGTTTTTAAAAAATATGGTACTGCTTAATTTCTACATTCTATATAATTTTTCTCTAAACTTATTGTGATTCTTTTATCATTTATGGAAAATCTCAATAAAAACCATTTCCTTAGAAATGGTGGGAAACCATTTCTAGATAAATTGTATTTTTTAACATATTAAAAAGATGATGTATGAGTGTAATTGTTGGTTTTAATTGTTCTTGATAGTTATTGATATTCAAGTAATAGTGGTAATATTCTTGTCAATACAAATTAATTATTATTTATTATATGAAGAAATACATGTGCTTTTTTGTGAGTCATTTTAACTATAAAATATTAATATAGATTCATTTTAAACATGCATTTAATTAAGCGTGGTGAGGGATTAATTTATTTCATGTCACATATTAATTTCTTCCTATTAAACGATAAAACAATTACACTTTAAAAAATTGTTCTCTCGATGTATATTGATTTTCAAGTATGTACATGGAGATGCATGTATGTTCATTTTCATAAATGTACGTGTCAACATCTCCCCCATAGAAGGTTTTAAAGTATTCTTTTTTCACAAAATATTTTAATTTCATTTTGAATAAAAAATTTCATTCTAAGTTAGTCTTCCTTGTTAATTTCAAACTCCTAACTTTATAATTTAAAAATAGATCTTATCAAATAAGAAGGTTGTAAAGTATTATTTTTCACATAATATATTATTCTCACTTTGAATAAAAAATTTCATTCTAAGTCAATCTTCAATGTTAATTTCAAACTCGTGACTTTATAATTTCAAAATAGAGCTTCTCAAACCTCAAATAGATGAGGCAAAGTAAACTTTAACAACTACCGTCAAAGAGAAACACAAAACTTATCATTGATTTTATTTTAGCATCAAATATAGCATAACATATAATGTTTCCCCACTTTCAAGCCTCGATCTTTTTTTTTAACAGAAATGGCTATATTTTGATTATATAAAAAAGGAGAAGTACATAGCAAAATACAGAGCAGATTGCTTCCATGAATGGAAGACAACCATCACTCCCAATTCATCCAGTTTAGGTTGATAACAGTCATTATACCTACCAGTCCTATGGAAACTATAATATCTTACGAACTGCCTTAAAAGAAGTAAATAAGAATAGAACATTGTGCAGGTGCTTCCTTATCCAAGAACTGGATACATAAACCTTCCAAGTTTTCAAAAATGCAGTTGAAACCTAAACTATTAATTACATAGTTCTTAAGCATCATTCTAGAAAGCAAATAAACCAAAAAGGAACCAAAGATGGCCAACCCGTGACCAGAACCAGCAACCAGCTACTTGAGGCCGATGTCCATGGCAACACCAGCAGGTTTCGCTGCCCCATTCTTATCTGTATTGAGATCCACGAAGTTCCTGACACTTGCCATAAATTTCTGCAGCTTCACCATTTTCATGTTGATTTATTCAAGTTCTCTGCTAGTGACTTCATGCTTCCAAGCCTTGCGAGAGAAAACCAAGCCCAGGGATTCCTCCAGATGTTCAATTTTCTCAGCCATAATAGACTTCTGAGCTCTGACCTCGATATGGTTTGTCGACACCATGTTATAGAGACGAAGAAGGACATTTTTACATTCTGCGGATCATTATGACCTGCATTTCCAATTCCTACAGACGGTCAAGAATTTCCTCATCTGAGTCAGGGCTGCTGCAGTTTCCTTCCTTTCCGTTGATATTCCCAACCCTGCCTTGCTTGCGTCTTCCCGACCTGCACTGGCCGATCCCAGGATTATCCAATTCCACAGAGTCTCCTCGCGAGTCGTCCGATTGCAAACTCCAGCAGCCACCTCCT
This sequence comes from Larix kaempferi, assembly GCA_027924585.1. Lineage (NCBI taxonomy): Eukaryota > Viridiplantae > Streptophyta > Pinopsida > Pinales > Pinaceae > Larix > Larix kaempferi. Next base: position 5,948,473 of record BSBM01000076.1, read on the forward strand.
TTGGGACCTCTCCCCATCAGGCCGCACCTCTTGCACTTCGTGGTAACTTCCCCCCCACCATGAGGGCATCCAATACCATGACAAAACTCGCCACCACCCTGAGCACAAACAAAACCACGACGGTCCATATCCCTGAGAGCACAAAAATAGAGCAGGAGCACAGACAGGATTCGGGGACCAACAACAGAATGAGGGTGAAGAGGCATCCAACCCCAGTGATAACCCTCACCCACTTTCCCACAGGCCGGCCAACTGGCATACGGTAAGGAAGCCATTAATTCCTACATGCGATTGGGGGAATCAAGGAGCATAGGTGCCGCTAAATTGCCAAGGGAAACTTCCCGAATGCTTGAGATCTTATGCATGTCAAGACTATAGTTTCTATAGTAGAATTTCCAATGAGTGGGGGGATTGACCCTATTGAAAATGTTGTGCCATGGCCTAGGGAACCCAAGCATTTTCCAAGGTCTCATTATTGAAACTTATAGAGCCCTAGGGGAGTCCTACTCCAATATTTGCCATTTTATCGGCTTGTCCGTTAAGACTTCACAAGATATGCAGGAAATTAAGTTGATGAAATTCCTTGCTGATGCAGAGCAGAAGGTGATGCATTTTTAAGGATGGATTTTTTCTCTTTCCCACAACACTCCTGGATTCTCGGATGATTATTAAAATATTAAAATGCATAGTTTTTTATTTAAAAAATTTACTTATTTATATTTTTATCTATTATTTTCTAAAATTTTATGTGGTTTCTTCATCATTTGAAAAATACATAAATATTAAAAATAATAACTCATTTAGAACTATATATTCAAGATTATATATTTCAAATTCAATCTTAAATACTAAGAATATCTCTAAATGTCAATCTATTCATTTTCATAATAAAATATATGCTTAACTCAAACTTATAAAATATTGCACTCGAATATTTGGATTAATCTTGAAATGTCAAAGTTAATATATTATTCAATTTATTTAAAGTATAAAAGTTCTATTTATTAAGCCGTAAGGCATCCTATTTCAACTTTGGGGTGGGGCGGGGGTTGCATATTTTTCATTTTAAAAAAATGAATGGCCAGATTTGAAACTTAACAGAATATTCGTTGTCTGACGCATGATCGGAGCATTGAGATTTAGTGAGTTAACTTACATGCAGTTTTAAATCCAAAGGACACACTGTTATTTAAAATAATTTATAATGTAACGCTCCACTCCCCATTTGTAATGTAACGCACGCTCAAACCCTACAGCTCTGAAAGGTGGTGGTGGGAAATTCAATAACGCATTTGAACAGGTGGAAAATTAATCAATGAAATGGTCTGAAAGGTGGCAGTGAGAAATTCAATAACGCATTTGCACCCAGACCAAGAGAAATTAAAGAATCGGTCCGTTCACTCTTTTTCCGCTTCTCTCTTTTGTAGATGTGGGAGTTTTCATGAACACCAATGTGGCTCTAATGCCAAAGCGATATAGAAGCTTGGCTGTGATCTGATCCAAATTGATTTGCTCTGTGTTCTCCATATACACGGTTTAATTTATTATATTGTGTGTGCAGGTTGCAGTATTTGCAGTCTCGAAAGAGGGAGATCCATTAGCGGTCACAGTGTTTGCAGTCTCGAAAGGGAGATCCATTAGCGATGGGCTAGCGCTAAATCTTCCAGAGGTACGTTTTTGGGTTGTATAATAATATTCTTGTAGCAGCTCCCATACCACAGAACTTTTAATAGGATTATTTAATGCAATAGTGAAAGCTGAAATACTGAGCCTCAAGCTTTTAATAAAATTATTTGACCCAATTGTGGGATGGTTAAAGAGTTTTCATAGGGAAAGAGATTTGAGGAAATGGATTTGGATCCACCCTAAATACTGTGTATAATAAATAAATAAAAACCTGTAATTTGCATAAAAAATAAAGAAAACATTCATTGACTTGCCTAAAGACAAATGCTGGTCCTATTCTAAATCTTTTCCTACATATCTTACAAATTCGATCTAGAAGAGGAGGGGAATAATTTTAATTTGGAGATTTCTTTAAAATTATTAAATGAATGATCCAAGCAACCCTCGTTCTTCGCTCACTCTTCCCCCAAATCGCCATTCGAGAGAGAAGGTTCCATGAATGCTTCCGCGAAGGTAATCTGAAAGGAGAGATGACTGCATTGACATTGACAATGGCAATTTCCTCTTAGTCCATGACCCGTTGCAGTCTTCATTCCATCGAATTTATGGGATATTGCTCGACTCCTTCTCTTCACCAACTTAAAACACTAAGCTGAAAAATTAAAGGCCCATCGAGCCTGATGTTCGATTATAAGAGTTTCTGATGAATTATTTTGTTATTGATCTGGCTGGGTAGTATTGATTTCAGGTGTGAGGGGGTCCTCTCTCACAGGATCCGGTTTGCATCATAAGTACATGTATTATATCATTTTAATAGAAACTAATTATATTTATTAATATATATTTACTAAAATATAACATTGGAGAAATGGTAGAATGATCTTTCAATTGAAGATGGCTTGTAAACATATATCTTTCCTTTTCAACAACTGCCGTCAATTCTCACTTTTTTTCATTTTTTATTTGTTTTCAAAATTCCGTGTTAAGCAATCTCTATATATTCGTTTCAAGGTGACTAGATCATGGTATTTTGTTTAATTAATTGATGTGATGCGATCACCATATCAATACACCTTTCATAAATTATAAACATGTCTCGATAGAGTAATTACAAATTTTCATAATGAAATGAGTCTCTTAATATAAAGAAATCTCAAATTGTATCACTTTCAAACTCTTTTCATGTAACAAGCATATATGTGAATGCAAATGCAGTGGTATTATTATGATTATGAAATATATGATAATATACTTTGTATATGGGGATCTTGAATTTGTCAATCACAAGACGCAGTTATGATTTATAATGGATTTTAATATATTTCTCTTTAATGCATTGATTATTTTATTTTAGAGTAAGTAATTATTTAATATAAGTAAGGATTCATGGCTTTTGCTTAATTCTACGATTTGGCTTGAAGTTGAAAACCAAGAAAATTTCAATAAAAAAATAAAATAAAAAACTCTGATTCATGAGGTCGATTGGAAAGAAAAAATTATGCAAAACCTAAATTCCAATATACCCAACTCATATACTAGAAAATCAATCTTACACAAGTCCATCAAATATATATAACTTATGGAATGCGGAACATTAAATCCTCCTTGGTCCTAAAAATGTGAGCAGAGAATTAATTCATCTAGACATACCTTATTGAAAGATAAGTCTTCAATCCTGGGAAAGATGATAATTATAATACTTAAGAAAATAAATAACCTTTATTCAACAACTTTATTTTTTATTTATTTTGGTCAACATTTGTTTTAATAAAAAATTCATGGTTTGATGGCTTAAACATAACCTTTATCCCACAACTTTATTTTTTTTATTCTTGTCAACATTTGTTTAATCAAAATTTCATGGTTTGATGACTTAAACATAACCTTTAGCCACAACTTTATTTTTTTATTCCAAAATTTCATGATTTGATTGTTTAAACATATTTTTACCAACATTTGTTTGGTTTATATTTTTACTTAACATTTCTTTTATTAAAATTTCATGATTTAATTGTTTAAACATATTTTGGACTATGCGGGGTTAAACAATTTCAAAACAACTTGTACAGACATCAAATTCTTTTCTTAATTCTTCTCTCAATATGAGATAACGTTTTAGGGGTTTAAAATTAATTAGGTATTTAGAACTCAAATTCGAAAAAAAATAATGAGTATGGGTGGTCAACCAATAATATCAACAAAATTATTATTAATATTATTTTTTTGATATTCATCACCATCAATCATTTATTATTATTAATATTAATGGTATTATTATTAATAAGATTATTAATGATAACAACATTAATAATGTTATTAATGAAATTAATAAAGTTAATAATATTCATTATGAAAACATTCATAATATTAATGTTAACAATAACATTAAACTAACATTAACATTAATACTAACATTAATATTTATATTAGCCTTGATAAGAACATTCATAATATTATTATACCAATATTAATGTTATATTAATATTGAGCCTTGGTAACATTAATAATAATGATTTTATCATTAAATAATTAAGTTAATATTAACAGTACAATATTAATATTAAAAACATTAATAATAATAATAGTAGGAAATATTAATATAAACCTCAAACATAACATTCATGGATATCCTAACAACCGTGAAAATCCATACTTAAATATGAACAATCACACTCATCCATGAACAACCATAGTCAACAAATGTCAACCATGGTCACCCAAAGTCAAACATAATCAACTAGAGTCAACCATGGTAACCAAAGTACACAATATTCAATAATAATCAACCAAAGACAACCATGGTAAACCAAAGTCATCCATGGTCAACGAAAGTCACTATGGTCAAACAAATTCAACCATGATCAACCAAAGTCAACCATGGTCAACCGAATGTGCACCAAAGTCAACCATGGGAAACCAAAATTCAATCAAAGTCAACCATGGTCAACTAAAGTCAACCATTGTCAACCATAGTCAATCATAAACAACCATCACCAACCATGGTCAACCATAGTCAACCATAAACAACCATCACCAACCATAGTCAACCATAATCAACCATAGTCAACTAAAGTCAACCATATCCAAACATCGCCAACCATGGTCAACCATAGCCTCACTCGGCAATAGTTGACCATAATCAAACAAATTCAATCATTATATCCAAAGTCAACCATAGCCAACCATCGCCAATCATGGTCAACCATAGTTAACCATAGCCAACCATCACCAACCATAGTCAACCATGGTTAACCATAGTCAACCAAAGCTAACCGAAAGTTAAAGATAGTTAACCATAGTTAAGCAAAGTTTAACAAATCCAACCATAGTCAACCAAAACCAACCAAAAGTCAACTATGGTTAACCAAAGTCAACCAATATTCAACCAAAGTCAACCAAGGGAAACCATGGTAAGCCAAAGTCAACCATATTCAACCAAAATATAACCAAAGTAAACCATGGTACACCAAAGTCAACCATGGTTAACGAATGGGAACCATGGTCATACAAAGTCAACCATAGTCAACCGTCGCCAACTATAGTCAACCATGGTCATATAAAGTCAACCATAGTAAACCATGGTCATACAAAGTCAACCATTGTCATCCATAACCAACTAAAGTCAACCATAGCCAAACATCGTCAACCATGGTTAACCACAACCTCACTCAGCGACACTTGACCATAATTAACCAAAGTCAACCAAATTCCAACATTATATCCAAAGTCAACCATAGCAAACCATGGTCAACCATAGTTACCCATAGCCAACCATCACCAACCATAGTCAACCAAAGCCAACCAAAAGTTAAACATAATCAACCACAGTCAAGCAAAGTCTATCAAAGCCAATGAAAGTCAACCAAAGCCAACCAAAAGTCAACCATGGTTAACCATAGTCAACCATGGTTAACTAAAGTCAACCAAGGGAAACCATGGTATACCAAAGTCAATCATGGTAAACCAAAGTCAACCATGTTCAACCAAAATATAACCAAAGTAAACCATGGTACACCAAAGTCAACCATGGTCAACGAATGCCAACCTTGGTCATCCAAAATCAACCATAGTCAACCATCGCCAACTTTAGTCAACCATTGTCTAACATGGTCATCCATAACCAACTATAGTCAACCATTATCAACGACAGTCAACTATAGTGAACCAAATCTAACCCAAGTAAACAAAAGTCAACCATAACCAACTATAGTCAACCATTGTCAAGGACAGTCAACCATAGTGAACCAAATCTAACCCGAGTAAACAAAAGTAAACCAAATCCAACGAAATTCAACCATAATCAACCAAATCCAATGAAAGTCAAGCATAGTTAACTAAAGTTAACCAAATATAACTAAAGTCAACCATAGTTAACTAAAGTCAACTAATGTTAACCAAAGACAACTAAAGTCAACTAAAGTCGACTAAAGTCAACTAAAGTTGACTAAAGTCAACCATATCTAACAGTCATCTATATTCCTCTAATGCTAACCAAAGTCGACTAAAGCCAACCATAGTTAAAAAGAATTAACTAAATTCAACCATAATTAACTAAAGTCAACCATGGTTGGCCATGGTCGACCAGAGTCAACCAAAGTCATCCATAGTTAATTAAAGTCAACCATACTCATCCAAAGTAAGAAGTTAGACAAGGACAAGCAATAGTCATTTGTGGAAAAATAAAGTCAACAATAGTTAATGGTCAACCATAATCAATTATGGCCAAATAATGTCAAACATAGTCAACCAATTATGGCCAAATAAAGTCAACCATAAAAAAATTATGAACAAACATAGTCAACAATGGTCAATCATCATTAATCATGAATAACCATAGTCAACCATGGTCAACCATTAGTCAACCATGTTCAACCAAATTCAACCAAAGTCAACCATGATCAACTAAAGTCAACCAAAGTCGACCTTTGTCAACCAAATTCAATCAAAATCAACCATGGTCAACCAAAGACAACCATGGTCAACCAAAGTCTTTCAAATTCAACCATGGCCAATCAAAGTCAACCATGATCAACTAGAGTCAACCATAATCAAACAAAGTCAACCATATTCAACCATGGTAAACCAAATAATATTCTGATATGACTTTGGTTGTGTTAACCCAAATTTAACCATGGTCAACCATAGTCAACTATGAATTTTCATGGTTGGCCACAACCAAAGTCAACCACAGTTATTCAAAGTCAGCAAAATTCAACCATGGTGAATTAGAATTTAACCAAAGTCAACCATGGTCCATAAAAGTCAACAATGGTAACTAAAGTCAATGAAGGTGGACCATGGTCAACAATGGTCAACCATGGTCTACCATAGTTAACCATGGTCTACCATAGCCAACCAAAGTCAACCATAGTTAACCTAAGTCAACCATAGACAACCATGGTGTACAATGGTCAACCATGGTCAACCAAAGTCAACCATAGACAACCATGGTCAACCAAAGTCAAACAAAGTCCACCATGGTCAACCAAAGTCAAACAAAGTCCACCATGGTCAAGCAAAGTCGACCATGGTTGACTATAATCAAACATGGTTAACAAAGTCGGCTAAGGTCAACCATGGTCAACTACAGTCAACAATGGTCAACTATGTTCAACCATAGTCAACCATGAACATCCAAAGTCAACAATGTTCAACTTTAATCAACCATGGTCAATCAAAGTCTTCCTTAGTTAAGAATGGTCAATCAAAGTCAACCATGGTCAACCGAGGTCAACCATAGTTGTTATATTTAATTATTATATTTATTATTATTTAATTAATATTATTAATTGTGTGCCCATAATAATAATAATAATAATAATTCACCAAATCTAGCCAGTAGGTCGGCCATCAACTAGCAAGCCATATTAATAATTAATATTTTTTATATACGTCGATCGGCATATATCAACCATGGCCACACATTTAAATGTGGTTGATATATGTCGATCGGCGTATATAAGCCATATTAATTATTAATATGGCTTGATAGTTTAAAAAACATTTATTAAATTTAGTGTGAATATATTTGTTGTTTTTTTTAATGATGTTAACAAGTTTTAGCATCAAAACTTTAATTAGAGGGATAATGATTAGATACTTTTGGATATCACATTTTTGCTGCGGAAAAAAAGCATACTATTGTTATTCATTCCGACTCAAATAGTACAACGATGTTCATGTCAAGAAAGACATATCAGCTTTAAAAGCTTACATAATGTTCTGAAAATCACAAAATAACTTTAGAGAGATATTCCAAAAAATACAGAGATTTTCAACAGGATTACTATAAAAAACTTTCCAAAACCTGAACTTAATCAAAGAAACTTAACACTCCCATATCTTGATATGAGATCCCTGAACTTCTTCCCATAACAGGAAACCTTCCTCCCCATCCACATCCTGCTTCGAAAGTTTATCTGCACAAATGAAATATTGTTGATTTGCTTGATTTCAGTTCTTATCCTATTGCACCAATGTAGAAGAGAAGTCACTTTCAAATTGTAATCTCCACTCGCCCATTTTATAGTGGCTCTAGAGTCACCAAGTACTTTAAGATCAACAAGGCCAAAGATGTTAGCCACCTTTACAACACACTGGAGGGAAAGGAGTTCAGCCTTCATATTGGTACCCATACCACAGTTGAGGCACAATGTATAAAAATGTCCTTGGTTCAAATATATAACTCCTCCAACACCACAAAGCCCATTTGTTGCTGCACCATCAAAAAAGAGAACATGCCTAGTATACTTAGGAGAAACAATGCCTACTTTAGAGAATTTAAGAGTCTCCTTCTCATGCTTATAAGCCATATATAAATTTATAGCCATAGTACTTGCTATCTACAAACCTGAGCTGTTATCTCTAAACATTGCACAATTTCTTGTATTCCAGATAGTCCAGGCTATAAAGACTAGGAAGGTGGAATGTGATTTTATAGTGGCTCTAGAGTCACCAAGTACTTTAAGATCAACAAGGCCAAAGATGTTAGCCACCTTTACAACACACCGGAGGGAAAGGAGTTCAGCCTTCATATTGGTACCCATACCACAGTTGAGGCACAATGTATAAAAATGTCCTTGGTTCAAATATATAACTCCTCCAGCAACACAGAGCCCATTTGTTGTTGCACCATCAAAAAAGAGAACATGCCTAGTATACTTAGGAGAAAAAATGCCTACTTTAGAGGATTTAAGAGTCTCCTTCTCATGCTTATAAGCCATATATAAATTTATAGCCATAGTACCTAATGTCTGCAAACTCGAGCTCTTATCTCTAAACACTGCACAGTTTCTTGTATGCCAGATAGTCCAGGCTATAAAGACTGGGAAGGTGGAATGTGATTTACAATTTCTGAACTAGTTAAGCATACAAATATCAAAATTTTCAGAGCCCCAAATCTGTTCGATTTTAAGCACAAAGCAACATAAATTCCAGATGTCTCTCGTAAATTCACACTCCACAAGAAGGTGGTTAGTTGTTTTGGAATATTTCATGCACATAACACATCTACTAGGCCCGAACCATCCTTTTTTCAAAATATTTTCCCATGACTTAAGCCTCCCTTGAAGTGCAAACCACAAAAAGCACTTAAACTTTAGAGGAATATGTCATTGCCACAGACGCTTGTACCACCAGTGTTGAGGATATATGCATTTTTCTTTTATAATTATTTTGTAGGGCAACTTAGCAGTCACACTACCAGTACTCACATTACCATTCGAGATAAGTTTATCTCTCTCCTGGTTAATTCTGCAGCTTGCAAAATTTAAAGAGCGAATATACAGGTCCCATTCATGTGTTGCACCACCAGTAAAAGCAAACTCCTTTGAGTTCAGCCAATAATCACTCCTTAATTCACTTCTTCCTTTTTTCTTAATATTGTTCAGAGTACATTAATCATATTCTTTTAACATTGCAAGTATCTCATCAGAAAGACGGTAAGTATCCTCCAGACCCAAGATTGGATCAATACCAGTCAATATTTCCTTGCCTGATCCTACTTGCCAATAAAGTTCTCTTGCCAACCAATTATATACCTTGAGGAACCCCATCCAGATAGGTGAAGCTCCTCTGTTTTTCTTCATTGGATTCCTTAACCAATTGACTACATCGCCTTTGATATATTTCACTTGTAATACTTTGGACCACAAAGTGCTTCCAAAAAGCCCCCTCCAGAATCTCTTTAGTCGCAGCGCCTCACTGAAAGAAGTCAAATCCTTTATTCCCCATCCCCCCGACATTACTTTCATGTAACGAAATCTTTTCCCATCCAGCCATTACCAAACAAGATCGCTCTAAGCCTCCAGTCCACAAAAAATTGAAGAATTATTTCCTCAACGAGTTAATGATGTATCTAGGAACTTGTAAAAGAGAAAACCAATAGATAGGTGTATTTGTCAACATTGCTTTAACTAGAGTGAGCTTCCCTCCAATCGATAAGAGTCTATAGATCCATTGAGTAATTCTGGACTCAACCTTCTTAAGTAACCACTTCCAATCCCTCATAAGATATCCATTGGGTTTCAAAAAATAGCCTAAATACTTGAAGCCCTCCTTCAGACAATAGCACTTGTAAGGAAACATCCCCACAATGTCCCCAATCCTTGACTCATCAACTCTGTTATGATAACAACTGGATTTGGAAGAACTAACAAGCATACCCGAGGCATCACAAAATATTTTAATAATTTCCTTGAATCTTTCCCATTCTTTTAGAGAGTCAGTTCCTGCCAATAAAACATCATCTACAAATAGAAGATGTGTAAGAAATAAACCACTTTAAATTTTTAATTATTTTATAATACCTTCTTTTTTTGCTTGAGTGATCAATCTACTAAGTCCTTCTATTACCAGCATAAATAAAAGTGGGGACAAGGGGTAGCCCTGTCAGATTCCCCTTGAGCATTTGAAGAAACCAGATGGAGCGCCATTAATCAAAACAACTATATTCAAAGATGAAACACATGCCATTATCTAGTTCAATACCAGAGGAGGGATTCCAATTTGTATCAAAATGACTCTAAAAAAAACCCAATTTACTCTGTCATATGCTTTCTCTAGGTCCATCTTGAGCATAAATGCTTTTAGCTTCTCCTTCTTAGTAGAATGTAAAATTTCCCGCATAATCCCTACAACATCAAGAATTTGTCGGTCCTATAGGAACCCAAACTATTTGACCGAAATATACTTTGGAAGAGCAGGCTTCAGACGCAATGCAATAATATTAGAAATTACCTTATTAGCCAAATTGCATAATGCAATTGGCCTAAAATCCCCAAAGGTTTTAAAGTTTCTTCAATTTCTTCTAGTGTAACCTCCTTACCAAAGAGTTTTAAAGTTTCTTCAATTTCTTCTAGTGTGGTCTCTTGATCATAAAAAAACTTTGGGTAAATTCTAGCGACCTTTAGCTGTGAGCTCAGATCACAATGACCAGGATCCTTATAAATATTGAAAAAAAATATATTGCCAGAAGCTTGCAAGTTTTCCAAACCTGTGACCAAATTTCCTTGTTCCTCATTAAGATCCCAGGTCACATTAATATTCCTCCTGAAAGTAGCAAAGGGGTGAAATTTTTTTGTGTTTTTATCTCCAAGTTCTATTCACAGAGCTCGGCTTTTAAGCCTCCACTCCATTTCTTCATGTTTTAATAAACTTTTCTTTTTCATCTCAAGAAGCTTTAACTTGGCAAAGTCTATCATATCCATTATATGGAAACATCATTGATCATTGATAACCATGATTAATATCTAATAGATAGTAATCTATTAAATACTAGTGATAAAGTGAAATATTCTTGGAATATAAGTGTAAAATGATTTTAATTATTTAAGAATTCATCTTTGAGAAATAAATAAGTTAACAATCCAAAACCTAAAAACATTAGTAACTAAAGTTTTGACTTTACACATATCTTAAAATTTAATAAATAAATAATTTTTCTTATTTAAAAATAAATAAAAATAAAATACAATCCAACACAACCATCTATTAATATATAATTTTGACAAAGATTTCATCTCTCCAACAACATTGGTCCACTCCTAAGTAAATTAAGTAAATTACCCCACTCCTAATTAAAGAGGTTAGACCACACTCAAATGTACGAATTAATGAGAAATTCACATTGTACATATTGAGTGAACTTAGCCGGCCATAAATTGAGGGTTTTTGAATTATTTTAAAGTGAACTTAGCCAGCTACAAATTTAGGGCTTTTTAATTATTTTAAAAACCTAACGAAAAGAAATATGCATACCGTTAATTATGTCAAACCCAAAATTAATTAACCAATAACAATAACAATTTCTATATATGTAATTAAATAAATAAAACTCATCCCTAAACATGGATAATTTATTCGTCGAGCTGGTTTGCCCGAGTGGTTAAGGGGGAAGACTTAAGATCTTCTGCACATAAGTGCGCGTGGGTTCGAACCCCACAGCCAGCAAGCATTATTTTCTAAGAAATATTTCGTTTTTCGTTTTTTAGTTAATATATATTTAAAAATCGTTTTTCGTTTTTTAGTTAATATATATTTAAAAAATGAAAATAGAAAAATATTTCGTTTTTCGTTTTTCGTTTTTCGTTTTTTAGTTAATATATATTTAAAAATTTAAAATAGGGTTTCGAAATATAGTTAGTTAATGAATAATAAAACCTTTCAGATTACAAAAGTCCTATTTTCGTTGGGAATAATAAGTTGCTAGTGAAAATAATTAGATTAATATGGTTTTGGAGTTATTTATTCTTCTAATCTTTGTCAGTCACACAAAGTTATTAAAAGATGTTAAAGTTCACACTTTTATTCTTCATAATTTTTATAGAAGTGTAAGGATAGACATATTCTTCTTCAATCTGTGTGTTATTTTTCATGATGTATTTATATTAATCTTATAAATTAAAAACAAAAATTTGGATGCAGCAAGAATAAAAATTTTTTAGGTTCTTTCTAACATTTTTCATTATTAAAAGTTATTTTTATTTCTAATTATATCATCATATATATATATATATATATATATACAAAATATTTTTAAAAAATTATTATTAATAATATTAATATTAAAATTTATTTAAAAATATATATATATTTTTTAAATATTATGATAAAATTTAATTTATAATTAAACTTATCACTAGTGAAATAAAGTTACTTATTATTTATCTCTTTTTGCTGAATCTGAATGGGTCCCGGGGTTGATCCTGGGTGGGGACGGCCACAGCGACCACCCAGCCATAACGGCAACCCCTCTTATTATTTGCCTCTTAAAAAGTTTGATTAAAAACTTTTAAATACTAATATATAAATATATAAAACTTTTAAATAATAATATATAAATATAATATACACCTTTTATATGTGTAGGGTATGTGTGTGTTGGGGATGGTAATTTTTTATCCACACACTTTTAGTTTTCAAGGTCAATTGGGGCATTTCCACAATATTTGGTGATGAAGAATAAAATTAATATTGGCATTTTGTATAAATGTTTGTATTAAAAAATAGAAAATTTGTTTGAGTCGTGGTTAAGGCAAAATCCGACTTAATACATTGTTCAAGAGATTTGATTGAATTTGTTATGAGATCTGAAGACTACCCAGTTTAACATTCATCATATAAATTACTTTTTCCATTTGACTGTAATGTGATGAAAACTTAATTAAAATCTATGGAATTACAACTCTGCGTCAAATTCTTCTGTAAGTTGAATTCAATTGTGCAAATTCTTTGCAAAGATCTTTTCAAACTTGGGATTATCCAGCTTGCTGGGTGTCAATTCAACTTGCTGAGAATCAATTGTATTGCTCGGTGATCAGCAGTCTTGACATTCTGTCCCACTACTATCCTGTAAACTGAAAATTGCTCTTGTGTCCAAAGCTCATTGTGCTCTGCGTTCAGCTTTGCATAGCTTCATTGTCCGTTGGAATCGAATGTTATTGAGTACCAATATCGGTGTCGAGTGATCAATGGACATTTCATTCTTTCCACATGTGAGCTGTAAGATGAGAGTGTCTCAAGTCTTTACTTGACGACCATGTAGCTGATTCACAATTCTCCTGTTGTTTGCCCATTTTTTGCTAAATGCCAGTCGTTCTGGGTGCCAGTGATCTTGCAGGGCCTACATAGCATTGGCCCTTTAACGTTGGCCCTTTAACATTGGCACTCAATACACTTGGATTATGTTGGTTTGTTAATTATCTTATTAATAAAAGCTTGCAAATTTGGGCAATTGGAATAGTGATATAAGAGAGCCATGTTAATGTATTTGGTTAATTAGAAAATTCCAAAAACCAAATAGGACTGAAAATAATATGAAGTCAATTTTTTGAACTTTATGTAATATAGAAATCACTTGAAAAGGTATCATTTAAAGTTAAAAGGAGTTGATTTAAATGAAGTAGTCTAAAACCATAACGTTTTGTTCTTTTTTTGGTGGTTTTTTCTGGCAGAGTTCCTTTATAAATCCGACAAAATTCTAGGTGGGGGCAAAGTTCCAAGGGTGTGATGGCATAGTTCCTCTATGGAACTCTGCCCCTGGGGTTTTGGCCCATTTTAAACCAAACCAGATGTTCGAAAAATTTAACAGAGTTCTGGATCGATGAGAACTCTGCCAAAATTAAATTGTCGAATTCTGGCCACCAAAGTGCAAATCGTTGTGTTTTTAATCAATGTAGATTTAAATTCCAAAACCAAAAAGAATTAATATAATTGTGTTGAAATTTATTCTTTTCAAAAATACTACTAATTGACAAGAAAGTGGAAAAGTGGTAAATATACATATAGAGAAAGTCTTTAATTGAAATTGATGAAGTGTTGATAATGATATCATTAATATAATTTTTTATAAAATACAGACATTTAAACTTATGTTGTTTTTATGAAAATGAAACTCATATTTATAAATATTTATTACATCTTATTAATTACTTTGAAATGTCAAGAATCAAACATGTATAATTTGTATTAAAATGAAACCCACATGCTCTATTAGCACATAAAGATGCCAAGGAAGCAAAGTGTTTTAGGCATCCCAAGTAGTTGTAGTTGAGAAATTTCATTAAAAAATTCACTCATACACAATTTTGCTTCTACTATTAATCTTGGCACAATGGAACTTTCTTAAGAATAATAAAAGGTTTTATTTAGGGCTTCAATTAAAGATATAATTGTATATGTATTATAAAGATATATACAATCTTTTTACTATACATTTAGTTCCTAATACTTGGTTTACAATTTTTTTTTTTATATATGTAATGACATCAAGTGATGCAGGTGCATTAGCAATGTGATGGATTGGTCACATGCTGAAGCTGAAACACCAAAGATTTAGTTTTAAATTTGAACCTTTAGTTAGGTAGTAGTTAAAGAAAACGTTTAAAGATTTAAATTAAAAGACAGTTAGCAAGCCGGTTTGTTTTTTTCTGGAAGAGAGGGCTTGGGTTTTAAGGACAAGACATTCTCACCAGACCTAGAAATCCAGAGCTCACCGCACCAGTTTCCATTATGACTCCGGTCAGCACTCACTCGCTCCTTGTATAATCTTTCGTCGTCACCACAGCTACCTGCAACTAGCTTGTACAATTACCACCTGGTAGGATCACCCACATGCCCATATTTCCAAGACCACCTGCCTCACCGCCTGCCTTCATAAAGACTCCTCTGCACCACGTGTCAGTCCGGGCCCGGCACGCATCCCGCCTACCACGTTGCCTCTAAGGCTGTCCTCATCCGCATCTGGGAAAAAATATATAACTAATTAATCAAATCATAAAAAATAATATCTTTAACTTGCATCTACCTTAAAATCCAATTATCATTTTAGTAACAGGTGAAAGCACTTATACACCAAAATAATGGGATATATATGCGACTTGTTTTTTTCTCATGCTATCCCATGTATTCAAATAAATCCAAAGAATATGTTCATATATATATATATAAAATAAAAGATTATTCAAACATAATATGTATCATAGTATTTTTTAAAATAAGTTATAAGATCTTTTATTATTACCAAGATACAAATTTTACAAAAAAACCTTGTGGTTGAAAAAACTTATGGTTGGCTGGTCACTATAAAAACCAGGCCAACCACAATGAGATCTTCAAGAAAGTTTTGTTTACACCAAAATTTATTAGAAGAAAATATTGGTACTCTTTGAGACACACTGGGCTGTCAGCGATGCAGTGTCAAAGAAACATCTACAACTTGCTTTAGGTCTCAGGTCCTGGTGTAGAGGGGGCTCCTTCATTTGAATTTCAGGGAACAAGTTGTCCTGAGTGCCTCAGTGATAACCATACAACACAATGGTAATTGCAGAATTTTAAAGACATAAACTAAAATCAGAGTGGAGTAGAGAAAGTAGATCAGAGCAGCATTTCTAGATATGGAAATGAAATAGGAAAAGCATATCAATGCAGTATGTTGGGCAATGAAGTCTCTGGTTATAGAGTGCAGAGATTTAAAGAGAGAACACATGTATTGTGGCTGAGCATGTAATAAGAATGAATTCAACCATTTTTAACCTATCAACCAGGCTTGCATATTTGAGAAACTTTGATAGACTTGAAAAAGCAAAACTAAGGGTTAGTTATACTAAAGTCCTTAGTTTTTGCATTCTCCAACAAAACTAAAAACTTCATCCATGTGACAACAATGAATAAAAACATAAAAAACTCCTTGCTGTATTAAATTCACAATTCAGATTCACAAACTAAATGCCAATACAAACAGTGCCAAAATAAGTAACACTAATGAAGAAAGATTTACAAAGAAAGGCACAGACTCTGTACAAAGAAACAAAGAATCCAAACACACAGCTGATGCTCAAGGCCGCTTCAGTCCCAAATCCAGAACTTACAAAAATATTCCCCCGGCTGGAACCTCTTGTTCTCCGTGAGCTCACCCGTACTTCCTCTTTTGCTTATATATGTCTTTTTTTCTCTTCAATGAACTAAATCCTTTTACATTTTTTTAAGGATTATTTTAATAATAGAGATACTCAACCTTTTATTATTAAATAAATAAAAAACCTCTTTTAATTTCAATATTGGGTGAGTGGGCCTCTCATTTCATCATAATTAAGCTTTTTTTTAAACCATATATTAAAACATAAAGGAGTGGCCCCCTCCTTTTCCACGTACCCTTTGATGGGGAGATTAATATGATATTCATTTATGTACCTTTATGATGTCTTCCTTAAGGACTGTGTCATGTGATAGAACAACCTGGGTTAACTTCATGTGCAAAAAATAATAGAAGGGATCTCATCCCTTATTATTAAAACAATCCCCCTCTGATATTTATGCCATTGTTCAACATGTTTCCATTACTCAAGTCCATCAACTCGGCTGTGTTAGCATGATGAATAGAACATAACTCGTTTAGAAAACCACCCAGCTCTTGATGCACATATTGCCTCCAATTTTTAGCACGAGGATATTCTTTTAACCGAATGATTTACCTGGGGTTCAACAAAAGGTTATCGCAGAGCTGAGCTGAACTTGCCACGTCTATTTCACAAAGATTATCATATGGATCTGGTTTTGCCACCATTCTCACTTGGATCCAAATGGACAGGGTCAAATTTGGTACTAACATTGGATCAAATGGGGACAACAGACCCCTGTGGTTTGTTGAGAACAGTAGCTCCAGTGCTTTCGACTTCTCGCATTCCCCTCAATCATGTCATCGCCACAATTAGATAACCAAGCTTGCTTGATACCTGCTCCGAAAACCAAAATCTGAAACCAATACTGAAACTGTAACCATGTGACTATCTGAAACCTCTTTACTTCCCACTGTGACAAAATCTGATCCTATGTATTTTTAAAAAATATAAGCCTACTACCGGCAACAAACTGAAAATACAAATTGCTACTATATGTTGAAAAAAACATACTCAATACGAGCTTATTTCTCTAAGCTATCCCCTCCTTTAACCAGCTGAAATTTTTTGACGAGGTATAAGAAAATTTGCAATGGAGCCATGCGATCACTTTGATCATAAGATGAAATTGATGCTTGTATGTGTGTAAGATAGAGCTAGAGTGATATAACAGCTACAATCAAACCTCCCTGGGCAGCTCATACCTATAGATAAAATTTGTTAGTGCTTCGAAATTTTTTACACTTGAGGCTTCGGAGAAATTTACCCCCATGTATGCTGCTACATAATCCTGGTAGATGGAGCCCAACACCACTGAAATGAAAATGAGACCCCTTATAATTAGTGTCTCTGTTGTTTCAAAAAGAGATGTGAACTTCTCTTTACCTTAATATTTTGGTCTTAAAACCTGTACATAAACATCCGCTGCAAATTTTCTTGGACTGAAATCCACTTTAGCAAGATAGTCATTTCCTTGTTCACCCTATAACAACGCAATGCTGTAACAACCTTCAAAATATGGTTTAAAAACATCTTCTGCACTTGATTTTATGCTCTCGTGATACAAAGAAAAATTTGGAACTGGAAATGAGTGCAGGCTTGGAATTTCAACATCGTAAACTTCTACCTTACGCTCCAAATCTTCACAGACCGATTGATGCTTGCAAATTTCTGGTAATTATGATTCAGGCATTTGATTCTTTTGAACATCCTATTCTTGAAAAAATTCCCGTGGGGATTGAATTTTCAGGGAAGTTTTCTATGGCAGCAAAAATTGTTTTAAAAAATTGGTCTACTTGCTTATCTTTTGTAGGTTGCAAAAGCATTTGAGGTGGTTCTCGGTGAGACTCTATGACCCGTAGAGAGTCTTCTCCACATTTTTAATATTTTGAAAATGATAGTTGAGAGCAGTGATTGGTTTGCACATCTAGGTCTGATATAAAAAAATCCCTTATAAAAGTAGGCAGTCCTTGCACTGTAGAACAAAAAACTTCAATCTCCTATTGAGTTTGATACCCTCGATGATTTTTCAGAGCACTCAATATACATCCTATGAACCTTTGTCTATCCTCATGTATGGCTATTTTACAAGAAACAAAATAGTTTTCCAGGGTAATAAACACATGCAACTTCAAACAAATTGGCATGTTCTATACTTTTGAGAAATTTAATCACATTACTGTGCGAGTCTTGTTCACTCTTAGCTAAAGTGTAGAGAATAAACTGAGCAGAATCATGTCCTTGCTCATTTGGAATTGGAGGAGTTGTTGTGTTGTCATCCCAATTTGAATATGAACAATTATCTAGGCAACTGTGCTCAATCCTTTCCTCAGCAAAACAATTTTCTTCGTTAGGAAAATACTCAAACAGATTTATGCCAAAGTCATACATACAATCATTGAACTCGGGTTGTTTTGGACTGTAAGTGTATTTTGTGTTGATCCCTTGGATACTAGAAAAAATTTGTTGGATTAAATTTCTATTATGGACTGGAGGGGTATAGAGATATGATCTCACTTGTCTCCCTTCCCTTTGTGGATTTCTAATATCTTCATCCTTCTCTTGATACTAGTGATGAACAGGTTCTGTTGCCTACATAATTTCTTCACTAAAATATCCATCCTAAGTTTCAATCCCATCTTCATAGAAATCATTTTGCAAACTTGGAGAGGTATTATCTTTCTTTATTTGACTTGGCAGCTTGCCACAGGCCCATAGGTTGTGTTCCAACTCAATTGCATTCTTGTACAGTTCCTGTAAAGGTTTTAGATCTCTCGTCTCCGAGGTAAAAGAAAAACTCAGGATAATGGGCTGATGCATAATACACCATGGTAGCAAGCTCGAGAGGCTTAATCTTAGAAGGCAAGTCATGATAAATCTTGTGAAATCTCTGATTAAATCTGCTCATAATTTCATCCTTCATTCTTCTTATGGCATAGAACTCAGATAGGTATGAGTGATGAGACTTTCTCACATCCTATCTGCTTGTAAAAGTGTCATGAAAATCCTTCTAGGAACCAGTAGAGCTTAGAGGAAACTCTTTGAACCAATGCCTACAATCTCCCTCCAATTACTAAGCAAATATAATCATGAAACTATCCTCATGCTTAATATCTAGGTTGTTACTATATTATTGGAATTTTGACATGTGTTCCTCTGCTGAGACACCGCTATCTCCATTGAACTTTGGTAGATATTTCAAGTATTTGGAAGGTATATTATGGAGAATAGATGGCAACATGAGAGTTCCGTAGCTCTTTGAAAATACAAGAGGAAAATTAGAAAGCTGAGGACGACGTTTATTTTCCATGAGCTGAACTAGTGTATGAGTTTCTTGTTTAGCTGATTGATAGCAATGTTTGGCCAATGGAGAAATATATATACATACTTCTTATACAGAAGGAAATTCAATGGATAAGTCATTGTTCACAGGAACAATGCTACATTTGGATTTTTCAATAGGACTTGCAGTAGACGGTTTACTCTTTGAAAGAACATGAGTAGTATTTTCTTGTTGGACAGGATTTCTGAGAAATAGTGAAATAGAGGACTGATCTATGCTTTCAGAGGGAATAATTAACAACAATTTTCTATGTCTATGATAAAAGAATTTGCCAAAACTTCTTTCTCTGATGGAGGATACAAGGCCTTAAACCTATGCTTCTTCTAGGGTTTAAGGTGAAGCACAATCTTTTCCATATTCATAGGGAAAAATGAGCTATGATTGAGTAGCATTGTACTAGCCATTTTTCTTTATATTTGCAGGCAGATGTGTCTTCCCAGGATGTTGTCGATTGAGGCTCGACCAGAGGGAGAGGAGTAATTTATCCGGGTAACAACTTGAAATACGGAGTTGTCGTGTGTTTTATTAGCGCAACTCCGTCCAACTTTACTCTCGTTGCCCTTTCCCTCCCTTCCCTCATATATATAAGAAAGCATATGATGTTCTAGGTATGGGACATGAGTAGCAAACGGTAACTCTCATGTGGCGGGATGCATCTATCTCAAAGTTGCCTTTTCGATCCGTATTGTGGATCAAATCACTCCTTGCTCTCCTAATGTAATCTTTTTTTGGAGTTTCCAAGTGAAGTATGACCATCCAGATCTCTGACCTTTCCTTCACCTCAGGAGTTTAGATCTGTGATTGTCGTTTTTCATAGGGAAAAATTACTTCGAACCTTCATCCGCGACAATGGCGCCATTTATGTTTACACCAAAATTTACTAGAAGGAAATATTGGTACTCTTTGAGACACAATAGGCTATTAGTGATGCAGTGACAAAGAAACATCTACAAACTGATTTAGGCCTCGGGCTGGTCTTGGGATAGAGTGGGCTCCGTCACTTGAATTTTATGGGGTTGGCTATCCTAAGTGCCTTAGTGGCAACCACACAACAAAATGGTAAAAGCAAAATTTTAAAGACATAAACTAAAATCAAAGTGGAGTAGAGAAAGTAGATCAGAGCTTAAGGTTTCTAGATCTGGAAATGAAACAGGAAAAGATGATTAGTGTCATATGTTGGGAAATGGAGTCCCTAGTTACAGAGTTCAAAGTTTTAAAGAGAAAACACATGCGTTGGGAAATGGAGTCCCTAGGTACAAAGTTCAAAGTTTTAAAGAGAAAACACATGTGTTGTGGCTGAGCATTTAACAAGAATGAATTCAACCATTTTTAACCACATAAGAGACTCAAAATATACATGGTTCACCCACTGAATGTGGGCTATATCCACGGGACAAGGGCAGGCAGTCTTATTCATCATCAACAATAGTTTACAAACTATCACGGAGAGGGCTTAAAGCCCCAGCTCAATATCTGCCTCAATGGGCCACATATTTAAGCAACATCAGTTACACATAACTGATTATACCGTTGGTGAAACCACCCTAAACCAACTTGACCTCAACCGTCAATTGGTTGTCACATTTCAACAATCTCCACCTTGACAACAATTTACTTGATGCTCTACCCTTGTCCATTTGTGCTTCTAAATACCAAAGCACCCATTTCACTGCTTCACTTGGATTTGTCATGTATCCACTGACAACACCAACCGCATGTGAAAATATCTCATCTCATATATCACACCAGCGTACATATAACCCTTTTCTTCGTTACATGCACAACAACCTGAAGAAAGCTTATGATGTTTACCGGTTTCACTGAGTATCATTATCATGCACTCATCCTATGATAACCAAAACTTACCATCAATCCGTCTCTTGTCTCTTGTAAATTTACACTCAAGATTGTTTTGTTGCTCCGTGATTCTTCATCATAAATGTCCAACCGAACCAACCTGTTGATCGTATCCATGCTTGTGCTTGTTTCAAGCATAACGCCAACAATCCAAAAAACGCCAAAATAATGAATACCTTTAACCCAATGGTTACACCCACTTCTTGTAAAACCTGGTTTACCATGAATAAAACCTGGTTTACCATGAAGAAATCAATCAAAACATCTTGTACCAAACGCATGAGCATGCTCTTCAAGCCATACAATGATTACCTTGAGCTTGCAAACAAAATCTTCCTTTACATCTAAAGACCTTAGCCAAATCTGACCAAGACAACCAAATGAGCCTTACCGCTCACCTTCAGGTCTAGGCATGCCATTTCGACTACAGCAGAGACTCCACGGTGGTGGCTCTCTTCACGCAAGAGCTCGAATCCATGGTGATGACTCTTTGTCAGCAAACAACTTTCTGTTCCTTCATGGCCGGTGGTTCTCTTCACGCAGCTTTCCACTGGTGGCTTTCTACCTCTGCACGACCCAAACTCCAGCACATGCGACTCTCCTCACAATCGTCGCCTCTACCTCTGTCACAGCGGTCTCCTCACAATGGTTGTCCTCTACCTCTGCCACGAGTCTACACCAACTCAGGACTCCAGCACAGCCTTCACACTCCTTCTGCGCATGGGTCTCCAGGATGGTTCTTCTTTCTGCACGGACTCCTCCACCTCAAACTCTTCTGATCCAGGCTTTTGCACATGTTCCCATTCCAACTAACCTTTGGCTCCCACATGTCTCCTCTACACTCATCTGCAAGCTGTTCTCTGAACAGGCTGCTCTTCTGGTTGTCTCCTTCACCACTGCACAGTTGGCTCCAATTGGCCAAAGCTCTTGGCTCCTTCACAAACTGGCCAAAACTCTTGGCTCTTTCACGAATTACAAACAGCTGCTATCTGGCGGGCTCAACCTCCACCTCCACTGGTTGCGACCTCCACGGCTAGCAACTGCACCTCGGCCTCCACCACTGCACCGACTCTCCTGCGCGGTCAACAAACCACCACTGCACCGGCTCTCTCTCGCGTGGGGTCCTCCTCAACATACCACAGCACCGACGTCCTCCACCTCTCTGCACTACGCAGGTTCCACGAGCTTCAGCTCACTTTCGGAGGTGGTCACACTGGCTATCTTTCTACTTCATGCGGAAAGTGATGACTCTCTCCCACTGGATGCGAGCTATCTCCCTCTGCATGGAATCTCCAACATAGCTCTCTCTATCAGCAAAATCCTCCTTCACGGCGGCTCTACGAACTCTGGTCTTGGTGACAACCTTTCTGGTGATGGTCGTGGACTCCTCCACGAAATGCTTCCCACAACTCTCTTGGTGACAGCCTCCACCGCACAGTCACTCGACCAGGCCAGCATGCAGGAATGACGGTTCTCCAGGACGAACCTCCTTCTGCAGCTCTTCTTCGAACGCAATCTCCCTTAGCAATCTCTCTATGCATTCTCTCTCTGGTCAGGCACCAAGGCTCTGATACTACTTGTTGGGCATTAAGCCAACATATATATAATATATTTAACTACAGAAAACAAGAAGATTCACACATAACAACATAACCACAATCACACAACATAACCACAATCACACAAGAGATTCAAAATATACGTGATTCACTCATTGAATGTGGGCTACATCCATGGAACAAGGGCAGTCAGTCTTATTCATCATCAACAATAGTTTACAAACTATGACGGAGAGGGTTTAAAGCTCCAGCTCAATATCTGCCTCAATGGGCCACATATTTAAGCAAACCATCAATTACACATAACTGATTATACCGTTGGTGAAACCACCGTAAACCAACTTGACCTCAACCATCAATTGATTGTCACATTCCAACATGTATTAAATTCATAATTCATATCTACAAGCTAGATGCTAATACAAACAGTGCCAAAATAAACAACACTTAATAAAAAAATATTTACAAAAAAGAACACAAACTCTGTACAAATAAACAAAAAAATCCCACACACACAACTGATGCTCAAGGCCGCTTCAATCCCAAAACCAAAAGCTGCAAAAATATTCTCCCCCTGCTAGATAGAACCTACTGCTGCTCCTCAATGCTCTCCCCAACCTCCCCCGTCTCTCCTAAATGACTTCCTCTTTCCTTATAGGCGCCTTTTTTCTCTTCAATGAACTAACTTGTTTTGTTTTGAAAATATTATTTGAATACTCATTTATTTACCTGTATGATGGCTTCCTTAAGGACTTTGTCATGTGACATAACACCTGGGTTAACTTCATGTGCAATCCTTTTTTGGGAATTAATTAGAACAAGGCTGCATTACAGCGGATACCCACTGAAGTTAGATTGGTAGGTTGAAGTGTTGATTAAAGTTGAGCGTGTTGTTGGTATTGTGTATAACTCAAATAACAATGGCAACATATTGAGGTAATTTTTTAACATGTTGAGCATCTTGTTGTGCATGTAAACTCTATTTTTGGATATCTTAAGCACTTTTCATGTCATAATTATAATTATAATTTAAAATTTATGTTGAATAGTTCACGTTAATATTTCATATAATTTTAAATGATAGTCAATATTGGATATATTTTTTATATATTAAAAATGGGATTTTCTATCTGGAATATCTTTATTGATCATAATAATTAATATCTTAAGAGCTATAGCGTTATCCCTGTCAAATGTGAAAATATAGCATCAACATAAACTCTGAGCATGCTGTCCATTGTAGTTTGTCCAATGTGCTCTATGTGCTACAAAAGTTGTGCAGTAAACACTAAATAAAAAATTATGTGAAAAACGATGCAGTAAATACCAACTAAAAAATTGTTTGGAAAATGATAAGAAATTCCCATAGGACTTGTTACGATGGCACATTAATCACTTAAGAAACATCACCAACATGCCTATCTATCCCTGAAATCCATTGAACTATTTTGCATAATAGTTTGAAGAGTAGAATATTTTTTTTTAAGTAAATAAGATTCAATACCAGGTGGTTTTTTTTCCAGAGGAAAAAAGCATAATTTTATTAGTATAGATAAAATTAGATCCACAGAATGTATGTTTCCATACATTTTCAAAAAGAGCCTTACTCCTTCATAAGATATAAAGATTGTTTCTCAAAAGATAACATGATGTTTGCCTACTTTTGGTAGGACAAAACATTTCAAGGAATTTCTGATCCTTTAGTGCCGATATAATTTTGCTGCATATTTTGCAAAAAGTTGTGAGGGAAAATAGTTTCCCCTAGGATCCTCGTCAAAAACTGATAATTTCTTTTGCCAAAAATCGGAGCTCGAAGTCTTCAAGGAATGTTTCGAAGCATTTGATATGGCATGGTTCTCTATGAAGGGTCCGTGATAGTATTCGAAGTGTGTTCCTTCTTGATGTTCCAAGATTTTCGATAATCCGATATGCAGCTTCATACCGTCTTTGGAAAAATTTTATGCAACAGTGTTCCGCTCCCTGTAAACATGACGACAAGTTATGGAATCAAAATTTTCCATGAGTCTACAGACCTCTTCATATAAAGAGCAAAGATTTATGTTTCTACAATTTTGAACTTCGTTGACCCATTTTATGACAAGCATTGAGTCTCCATATATTTGAAGATTTTTGCAATATTTCTCTAAGGCAAAACAAAGAAGAAGCTTTAGCGAGAGTAGTTTAGCTAAATTGTTTGTGCCCCTCCCAAGGCCCATTTGCATGTGAAAGTAATGATTTTCCAAAAGATGAAGAGTTACACCCTCGCCACTGTAATGTCCCCCATTCTTGACCCTTATAATATTTGGGCTATAATGTAAATATTGTATGCATATTTTTGTATGATTCCTAGCGTGGAGCTCAAGGCCAAGGCCCCACTAGTGAACGCTCGATCTAGAAGAGGCAAGTATTTGAAATTATGCTACCCATGTGCTAGTGAACCATGCAAATTGTAAATATGCATCTTAATATAAATGCCCACAACTAGCTATGTAATTCAACAAGAGATGAGGGCATGATTTTTACAAGGAATTGGGAGGGAAATATTCACACCCTTGAGCCAATCAAGCTAAGCCAAGTTTCAATGGGAGAACCCAATCAACCCTCAACTACCCATGTTGACCTTTGTACCCAATCATTCAAGAGTTGGTTGAGGCAGTTAATGCCTTGGGGATTGGAGAGGTATGGCTGTCCAAATTCGAGTATGGGCAAGCCATCCTTCCTAGAAAATCATGCTTGGCTTCTTGGGCAAGGGGAGAGCCACGAAATTGACCCTAACCCATTATTCACCCAGGAGTTTGTCTCTCTCACGAGTTGGGAGCTGCTGAGCGTTTTTCCCCACTGATTTTCTGTGTTTTCATTTTTTTTCCATGGCTGGGAACTCGTTTTTGGTTAGCACAGTAGCTGGGAGAGGAGGGCCATGTTTTGGGACTGTTATGGAGGTCGTTTTTGCCCCAGAATTTCTATGGACGTTTTTCTGAAATCGGATTTGCTTTCCCAGGGATGAATCCCCATCTACCAGCTTGTTTTTAGTTGCCCACATTTTTCTGAAGCTCAGGGAAACCCCGTTTTGTGCATCCCACTGTAAAAACGTTTCTCTTCAAGCCCAACAATTGTGTTTTTGTTGTTATGTGTATCCATGCTCAGTTTTGAGTTGCCGTGTGTTAAGAAATTGAGTTGGGTAACCATTGCTTTGGGCTGAACTAGGCTTGAGAGTCCCATTTTCCTTGTAGATATCATGCCCATCTCGAGGGTGGTCTCTAAGTGTTGAAAGAATACAGTCTGGGCAGAGACCTATGGCTGGGAGGAACGTTGCAGCGACATAGCTAGTTGTTCGGGACAGCATTGCATCAAGATGAGTATTTTATTGGGTATTTACTTTTGCAAATGTGTTAATTGGTTAACTGTGTTAAATTGAATAGCATTCATGTAATATGTGTGTGGATGAGGTTTGCATTCCGCTGTGCATGTTTAATTGATTTACATTTGCACATATGTATTTCTTTGCTTTAAAATCTAATGAATTGGCTGAGTTTTTATGAAAACTCCCATAGAATAGCATCAGATTCCCTTCCTTGCATTGGGTCCAAGGGTGGGGACATTACATTTTGGTATCAGAGCTACTGGTTGCAGCATTGGGCCTTCATGGGATACCTATCACAACTTGCAGGGGTAAGTATGCTTCTTGCTCATTATAGACCATTAAGAAAAATTTCAAACTTTCAAAATTTTTGAAAATTTTTCTAAGTGTTTTTGAAAAAATTTCTAAGTCTGTATCGGAAATAACTTATGAGTTTTCGTCCGCAACAACGGCAAGACTTGGCGAGTTCGTCCGCAACGGCGGTGAAACTCAGTGAGTTCGTCCGCAATGGCGAAAAAAACCTGGTGAGTTGCTCAACAACGAATCGACATAAAATCGATAAGTTCGCCGGAAAAAGAAAGAAAATTTCGGCGGAAAGTTATGAGTTTTTCGTTGAAATGGCGGAAGAAATCGGCAAGTTTGTCCACAACAGCGAAAGAACTTAGCGAGTTGGTTCGCAATGACGGAAGGAATTGATGAGTTGGTCCGAAAAATTTCAAAATTTTTCTAAGTGTTACGGCCGGAAGAACTCGTGAGTTTTTGCTGAAACAGCGGAAGAGATGGGTAAGTTCGTCTGCAACGGCGGAAGAGATGGACAAGTTCGTCCGCAACGGCGGAAGAACTTAGCGAGTTGGTCCGCAACGACGGAAGGACTCAGCAAGTTGGTCCGAAAATTTTTCTAAGTGTCTTTCGGCGGAAGAACTCAGCGAGTTGCTCCGCAATAGGTCGAAAGAACTAGACGAGTTGCTCTGAAACAGGGAATTTCAGTCGTTTTCCAGGGAAATTTTTCAGGTGCCGAAAGTTGAAAAATCACTTTGAACTCATGTGCCAGATTACGTGAAATTGAAAAATTTACAAAAAAAAACAAAAAAACGAGGGCGCTACCCTCGACCCACCCTGCAGTGGCGTAGGGAAGCCACAAGGGGGAAATCCCCCTTGACCCCCATCGTCCCCCAGAAACAATCATTGAAAGTGTGAAATGCATTATTGGGATAAGAAGCAGGAATTGCATTGAAGGTTTGTGGAAGCCTTATTAAAAGTAATTGGCTATGATATGCATTGCGGAAGAGCAATGGGAGAAGCAAGGCAATGTTGATAAGAGGGAAACTTCTCACCTTAACTATTTCTGTTATGGCATAGGAATTTCATGCTTGAAAAGTAGTAACTAAGAATGTTTTACATTTGCATTAAATTGCTACTTGGTGAGGAATGACAACTAATAATTCCTTGCGTGCTTGGTAGGAAAACCAAGAAAAGGATCAACTATGACATGGAGAAGGGACTCCATGTCATGCTTGGAAAATGGGGAATTCCTTCACTCCTCTATTACCATTGTATTTATATTTCCTAAGTTTCATAAGTTGAAAATTATGGCATAGGGATGTTGGAAATGCAAGAGAGTAATGCATATGAATTAATGGGTATGATTAAGGAGTCATTGCATAGTGCATGTGAATCGCTTATGCATAAAGTATGATGTTGCATATGGGTAAAGGTAGTGAAAGTTACACATGCAATAGCCCATTAATGGTATTGCCCGTGGTTGATGACAACTAATATTGTTGATAATGGTTGTGGGAATTAGGCCATAAAAGCATGATTGAAAATGCAATACATTAAATAGATGAAATGAATGTGCACTAGATGGCATATTAAGAAACATTGCACAGTGCCTGTGAAAATATTCGTGCATGTATATGATATTGCATATTGGTAAAATAGTGAGGTTTTTCATATGCAATAAGCCACTTAAGATGATTATGGTGGTTGCTAATAATTAGTCATGTTTGCATTGGTTATAGGACCAAAGACAACCGAAGCATGACTAAGGATGTGGATGATGTTGTTGCATATGACCAACAACCTTATGAAGAAAGGATGGTGCAACAAATCTATGATCACGAGGTTGGAAAAAGGACTGTGTAGCATTGGTAAGAGGCCAACTGATCAGGTAACATCAAGCGATGTTAATGACAGCCATGCAGGTAACGGTGATTTGTGCTTAACTGCATGAATGTGGAATGAGTATTTGGTAAGACCCCTTCAACTATGCTTAAATTATGTTGATTGGTTGGCATGTGGTACTGAGTGCCTGAATATGAATGTTAATCTACCAAGCATGATGAGGTGTGGGTAAGTGAGGGAAATGATCCTTACACCCTATAATTGATTAGAAACCTCAATGCATTCATATGGAATTATAACATGCCATTGTGTATGCTGGATTATAAGTTTAAATAACCAAAGAAAGTAAAGACCTATAGTCATTTTGTGGTAGTGTATGCCATATGAAATAGGCATGGTTAGTCCCTAATATGCTGGAATGCATAGTATCCACGGGTTGATGCAAAATTGTATTGAGAGATTATGCATTAAGTGAATGCACATTAAAATATTATGTGAATGTTGTGAATGAGCATGCATATGTGTAAGTGCACATGTTGAGATGCATTGCGATAATACACAGTTGTGATATGTATAGGTTTCAATGCATTTAGATAATAGATGGAATGGTGAACCATTGTTAATACTGAGAGCATTTCATGAGCTGATATGAATGTAGGAGAAAGATTGCATGAAGAAGGTAGACATGATGATGGGCTACCCAAGTGCTCTGTGGAAGGATAGAGATTGCAAGGAATGTGAAGTAATGAGTATTTACAGTTTATTTAAATTGCACGGATAATGTACCCATGTCTTGCAATTTTATTTATGATAACGATGCATATATATATTTCATTGCATCTCAAATGTTAATAGCTGAAGGTGTTTGAATTATTGAGTGTTATAATTCTGAGATCACTTCAGTGACTGTTGTAGCAATGAAATGATTAAATGCATAGATACGCACAAAATGTTTGGCTAATTGAAGTTTCATATTTCAGGTAGATTGTTTTGGGCATGGCAAATATGGGTAAGTCCATAATGAAGATTGGAATCTACCGTGAGCAAGAGCCAAACGATATGAGAATAGACTCATGGATAAGCTAATCAATTTCTGTAGAGGACAGAATTGCAAATTCATACCCGAATTTAATTATTAATGCCACTGACTGATTAGAGAAATTAGATTTGAATTCTATTGTTAAATGCTGCTAACCGTTTGACTATTTGATAAATGTGCCAGGAAGACACATTGCAGGAAGACCAGGAGTGATGGCCTGCAAAAGCCAAACTAGATGGGGAAGGACCCCATGCTTTGGAAATGGGTTTTGGGTGAAACGCCATTGATAATGTCTCAGCCAAACCGCATGTCGGTAAACCATGAGAGTGAGATGGTAAAGCTATGCCAAGAAGGCATGTGAGATACATCTACAAAATGAATGAGTATTCTGTGACCCTAGACTAGAACATGTATGTCTAAATTGTTAGGGTTAATATGCAGAGCATGCTCTACTTTATTTATATATATCCTTTCATACTGCTTGAGTATGATTAGGGCCTACATGGATCACATTGGAAAGGGGGTGCACACCTTTTCTGGTGCCGGGTCATGATAGGGTTGTCAATATTGACTACACCCTAAGGGAATGGACGCATTCCTGGTGTTTTAATACTTGATAGTGAATGTTATGGAATGTGGTTGCAATTTTGAGAAGCAATACTGATAAGCCTGCTTATCCTTCTTGTGTTGTCAGCCTACACAGATGCCAATTGGTACTACACATTAAGAGGCAAAGTGAAGAAGGGTATGCAGAAGGACTCTATAGGAATTGGCAACCTTTCTATGCTCACAATAAATAATACTGGAAGGGATGGACAAACCCAGGAAGTTGTGTAGTAAAAAGGGGTATCATCCTTATGTGAGTGGGGCGATGTTAACCTGCAGTCAAGAAAGTCACTTATAAAGTTCCAAAAAGGAAGCACCGATTTGCACAATAGAAGGAGTGGCGTCCTTGTATGAATGAAGAGTTGATGTGTGTGCGAAGGGTTATGGTGCAAGAAGGTGTGGTGACATTGGTGAAGGCATAAAATCTCTATTGGGTCAGCAGTAGGAGGGCGAGCGCCAAAGACTGACTGAAAACCCTGAGATGCCTATGGCTCCATAGTAGAGCCTTGACCTATAATGGTTAGGTGGAGCAGTTTCCTTCCATTGGTCGATGACCCAGACGAATGTGTTGGCTCGACACTGGAGAGGACCAACCAGGTATGGGACTGGTTGGGCACCACCAAATGCTTGGTAAATCCAGCCGATGGGGAGGTGTA
Source organism: Larix kaempferi (assembly GCA_027924585.1). Lineage (NCBI taxonomy): Eukaryota > Viridiplantae > Streptophyta > Pinopsida > Pinales > Pinaceae > Larix > Larix kaempferi. Next base: position 5,979,535 of record BSBM01000076.1, read on the forward strand.
CTGGTTAAGCATTAACTATATCCAAGTCCATAGGTGATTCCAAGGCTTGCAAAGCAAAGTAGGACCCTGTGGACTAGAGGGGAAACACACAATACAGATAAGTATTCGTTTTCATTTATGTCTTGTTTGGAATAATGAAGATTTCAGGTATAAGTCTTCTAACAAATAAGTTGATACACTATTGTTTCATTGTTGGAAACCTTGGTCATTGCAGGAAGGCAAGACCTTGAAAGACTGTAAATTGCTGGTAAATCCAGAGAGTAAATGAGTGGGCGATATAAATTATTGAGAAATCCAGGGAGTAGCTGGTTGAACGCTATAAAGTTCTTGATAAATCCATAGAGTGACTATTTGGGCATTAACTACTTGATATGGTAAAGCAGCGTGTACGCTGGCCCAACACCCCTTAAACAATTGATAAACCCAGTCGGTGCACTAGCCTGGCATTGCCTATTCGAATGATTGTGGAGTAGCCTACGTGCTGGCCCAACATTCATAATTGTGTCCACGGGAAATCCAAGGCTTGCAAAGAAAAGAAGGATCCCGTGGAATAAAGTGAAGACATCTAATACAGATAAGTATTCGGTTTCCTTGTAGCTTCTTGCTTATGAATATACGTGTGTATATGATTTGGTTATGATTTTCTAAACTCTTGTTTAGAGATAAACCCTATGGAAATAAACTAAACATGTGAATTGATTCAATGTTTGAGTGTAGGTATTGTTGGAAGCAAGGACTATGAAGGCATCATAGGGATGTAGATGGACATGTGACCATCCTAAAGAGCTCAGTACGAGAAGTAATGAAATATGGTGCTAATAAACATGAGTGGGTCATAGCAGCAAAAGGTTCTGTAGGAAACTATGGAGGAGGGTTCCTAGTTGAAAATCCTTAGACAGACCTTAGACACTAAGTGTCATAGCCAAGAAAGGAAAGTCAAAGCATTCACATTGAAGTGAAAGAGACTAAGGAGCATGAAACCACAGCGATGGTGTAGCTCCATAATAGAATAAGACTAAGAGGGAGAAACTCCTACTCTTCTCTTTCCTTTCAATTGATGCATTTATAAAACAAAATATTGTTGAGTGCATGCCATGGCTAAAAATAGACTGTGTTTAATTGCTTGAGATGAATTGTGAATGCTGAAATAGAAAATTTCCTGTGAAAGAATGAACATGAATGAGTTCATGCGTATGTGGAAAGCATGAAAATGTGGAAGTCTCATGAATAAAGCATGGACATTCCATGTCAATTGGGAAAATAATTGACTAATCTTAATGTTTATGTTATGCTTGTCCTAACAAAGAATTTCCATGATGAATTTCATAGGTAAGAAATTGAAACAATTGGTTGCAGTCGGCACAAGCAAGTGTTGCTATTAAGCAAAGTGTGGTCAGTTGTTCCCATTGACCATGGCAGTAGACTGAGGGCTATTAGAGTTGGTTGAAAGTCTTCTTCAAACAATTGCCAGAACCCAAGAAAATATTGGAGAGATGCTCAAGCGACAAAGGCAACAGAATGAGATGAACCATAAGGTTTTGCAAGACTCTATTCATCTGCAAAAAGAGATAAAAAGCATTCTGGGAGCAATTAGTAAAGGAAAGGCAAGTGGATCCATGAAGAAGCATTCATCCAATCAGCCGATTAAGAAACGTTCCAGGTGGAAAGACTCAAGAGAATTTGAGCAGGAAAAGGTAAAGCAACCAATGAAATGTTGGGGATGTGGAGGAAATCATTGCCTCCGTAACTGCTCAACAATGGAACATCAAGAGGGTAGCCGCCATAAAGTTTCCAAACTTGTAGATTAGCGGGAAGGTAAAGAAAGGGAAGGGATTGTTTTGGAACAATGCCCTCATGCAGAGCTAGAAGGTCCCAGCCAACAAGAGCCGTTTGTGAAGACCAAAGAAATTGGTCTTGAAAACCCAATTAAAGGGTGAAATGCAGAACATACCTGCTATATTTTGAGAACTTTGGACATGTATATAGCGTGTATGTATTCCTAGGTATTGGAACACCGAGGACGGTGTTATTCCAAGGGGAGGGGAATGTAATGTCCCCCATTCTTGACCCTTATAATATTTGGGCTATAATGTAAATATTGTATGCATATTTTTGTATGATTCCTAGAGTGGATCTCAAGACCAAGGCCCCGCTAGTGAACGCTGGATCTAGAAGAGGCAAGTATTTGAAATTATGCTACCCATGTGCTAGTGAACCATGGGAATTGTAAATATGCATCTTAATATAAATGCCCACAACTAGCTATGCAATGCAACAAGAGATGAGGGCATGATTTTTACAAGGAATTGGGAGGGAAATATTCAAACCCTTGAGCCAATCAAGCTAAGCCAAGTGTCAATGGGAGAACCCAATCAACCCTCAACTACCCATGTTGAATTTTGTACCCAATCATTCAAGAGTTGGTTGAGGCAGTTATTGCCTTAGGGATTGGAGAGGTATGGCTGTCCAAATTTGAGTATGGGCAAGCCATCCTTCCTAGAAAATCGTGCTTGGATTCTTGGGAAAGGGGAGAGCCACGAAATTGACCCTAATCCATTATTCACCTAGGAGTTTGTCTCTCTCACGAGTTGGGAGCTGCTGGGCATTTTTCCCCACTGATTTTCTGTGTTTTCATTTTTTTGCCATGGCTGGGAACTCGTTTTTGGTTAGCACAGTAGCTGGGAGAGGAGGGCCACATTTTGGGACTGTTATGGAGGTCGTTTTTGCCCTAGAACTTCCATGGACGTTTTTTCTGAAATCGGATTTGCTTCCCCAGGGTTGAATCCCCATCTACCAGCTTGTTTTTAGTTGCCCACATTTTTCTGAAGCTCAGGGAAACCCCGTTTTGTGCATCCCACTGTAAAAACGTTTCTCTTCATGCCCAACAATTTTGTTTTTGCTGTTATGTGTATCCATGCTCAGTTTTGAGTTGCTATGTGTTAAGAAATGCTGGGGTTTGAGTTAGGTAACCATTGCTTTGGGATGAACTGGGATTGAGAGTCCCCTTTTCCTTGTAGATATCATGCCCAACTCGGGGGTGGTCTCTGAGTGCTGAAAGAATACAGGCTGGGAAGAGACCTATGGATAGGAGGAACATTGCAACGACATAGCTAGTTGTTCAGGACAACATTGCATCAAGATGAGTATTTTATTGGGTATTTACTTCTGCAAATGTGTTAATTGGTTGACTGTGTTAAATTGAATAACATTCATGTAATATGTGTGTGGATGAGGTTTTCATTCCGCTGTGCATGTTTAATTGACTTACATCTACACATATGTATTTCTTTGCTTTAAAATCTAATGAATTGGCTGAGTTTTTATGGAAACTCCCATAGAATAGCATCAGATTCCCTTACTTGCATTGGGTCTAAGGGTGGGGACATTACAACCACAAGCTTGTTTTTTAGATGTCCCATCAAAAACATCCCAGGAGATAGATTTGTTTATTTGTTCTTCAGTGATGGTTCTAGCAGGTAGAGAGTCTTTTATTTGTGGAAAGAAAGAGAGAATGCCCAGTCCTTATTTTGTAGTGATCTAGAATGGATTGTTTGTCTTGGGAGATGGATTTGTTTCTAGCAAGCCAAATGCCCTAGGTGAGTATAAGGGGAAGATCCCAGTTGTCGTGCTAACATAATTTGTCCAAGATTACCATGCTTCCTCAATGCTCACTCCTTGCCATTCAAAGTTGTTATTGATCATGTATTTTGATTCCTTCCAAGTGTGGACAACAAAAGGGCATGAGATGAAAAGGTAGCCCGGTTGTGGTTTTTGTAGAGGCTACACCAGCCCGAGCCCTTAATAGCTCTGTTTTTTAATTTTATCCTAGGTTAGGACTTTATTTCCATCACACACCACATGAAAATATTTACCTTCTGTGGGAATTTTGATCTCCATATGCTCTTCCACCACCATTGGGGTTCTTCTTGTTGTGCCGGTGTGATCAACTTTTGGTATCCAAGATTTGGAGAGTATTGACCATGAGCGACAATGGTACAAATCAATTCATCAAGGGGACTTAGTTATGTGAACATGTGTACTTATGAGGGTATTGAGATATGAGTTCCAATCTGCAACAAAAATTTCTAGAATTTCCAGCCTGTTTGCATCAGTCCATCCTTGATGCTAGATGGTTGTGGATTGAGGATTCACTATTTGATTTAGATGGAAGATGCCTTGTTGGTGCAGATGTTGTATGAGCTAGGGTGGTAAGATGTGTCGATTCTAAATTCCAAGCCATGGATATGCACCAACGCGTACTTGAGGACCGTTGTCAGTTTTCCATGCTAAACCATATTTGATAACTAGCATTGCTTTTGATACATCTTTCCAAATGATTAAGCACGAATTTCTATTATTGTTGGGAGGGTTTTTGATCCAATCTTACAAAGAATCTGGAGCAATGTATTTTTGGCATAGTACCTTGGTCCAGAGACTATATGTAGTAATAAGTCTCCAACCTGCTTTTGTGGACAACATTTTATTGAACAAATGTATATTTTTAAGTCCCCATCCTCCCGGAAGTTTTGGTTTATTTATTTTTTCCCATTTGAACCAGGGGAGCACATAATTTTCACTTTTCCCTGACCAAAGGAATCTAAAGCAGATCTTGCGAGATTTTTCCAACGTGTATTTCGGGATCCATACCAAGGACATCCAATACATTGGAATCGATTCTAGTATTGGTTTTACCAAAACCAATCTTCTGGCTCTAGAAAACCAATGATGACTCCAAAGGTTGATTAGTTTCTCCAATTTGGCCAACAACCAATTCTAATCCTCCTTTCTGTACTTATTTGGTTTTAGCATAAATCCTAGGTACTTGAGTCCTTCATCTATAGTTTTTATGCTAAAGGGAAAGATGAATTAATACCTTTGAAATTCCCACACTTACAGATTGATGGGCGTGAGAGTGGATTTTTGAGCATTTATAATCATCCCTGTTGCTCTACCGAATAGATCCAAAATGTCAGAGAGCTTTTCTGCATCACAAATTGACCCACTGCAAAAGATGATAATGTCATCCACAAATAGTAGATGAGTGATATTGATATTGTTTGAGATAGCAATCCCAATAAAAGTTCCTCTCATTTTGGCATCTAAAATTGCTCTTCTGAGACCTTCAACGACTAGTAAGAAAATCATAGGAGAGAGTGGGAATCCTTGTCGCAATCCTATTTTCGATGTAAAGAAAAGGGAATCTGAGCCATTTATTAGGACTGCAAAAGATGTTGAGGTTATACAACTCATTATCCATTTTATAAATGGGTATTCAAATCCGAGGTGTGTCATAAGAATCCTTAGGTACATCCAGCTGACTCTGTTGAATGCTTTTAAGAGATCAATTTTGATCACAACTCCTTTTAATTTCCTATTTTTGATGTTGTGCATTCCTTCTTGAGCAACCTCGATGGCCTCGTGAATTTGTCCGTTCTCCAGAAACCCAAATTGTTCATGTGAGATGATTTTTGAAAGTGCATTTTTTAGTATTCTTGCAATTACTTTTGCCACCACCTTGTAAGTAATATTGCAAAGGGAGATTAGTCTATAATCTTCTAAGGTGTCTGGATGATCCGATTTTAGGATAAGGGAAATAAAGGTAGAGTTTAATGGAGGATGGATGTATCCCCTGGAGCTGGTTTTATCGACCAATTGGAGAAGGTCAATTCCAATTGTGTCATATAGTGCCAGAAAAAATTCAATAGTCCATCTGTTAGGGCCTGGACTCTTATCCTTCTGAAATCCGTGTAAGGTTTCTTTAAGCTCATACTCCGAGATTTCCTCCATAAGCTCCATGTTGTCTACTTCATTTACTAATCCAGGAAAAATCTGGGAGTGTTGAATGACCTCTACGATTGTTGCTCGATTGTCTTCCTTGAAAAGGTACTCAAAATGAGTTTTGTTCAAGTTTGACAAATCTTCGAAAGAAGAGATCTCTTAATTGTTAACATTTTTTAGTTGCCAAATGGTATTCTGAATCTTTATTCCTTTTGCAAAGGATTAGAAGAATTTAGTATTATCATCTCCACTCTCAGTCCAAATGGATCTACCTCTTTAGACTCCAGAATTATTCTTGCTCCTTCAGGATGTGTCTCTTCCTGGATTCAAGGTTTGGAAGTTGATCTTTTGCTTCTTGTGATAAGTAGCCACCTCCTTCAGAATTATGCAGTTCTGTAAGCTCTAGATCCACCTTTTTTAATTCCTGGTCCTCTTTTTCCTTATTGGTCTTGGCCCATTATTTTATAATATTCTTTATTCTAGATAAATTATGAGAAAAATGTTGGGAAACATGTGACCCCTCCTCTTGAGTATAGGGGATCCAGTTTGTTTGTATGATCTGGACAATCTCCTCATTCTTTAGCCATGCTGCACACATTTTAAATGGACAAGCATGTTTTTTTGGATTGCTGAGAACTTCTAGGAAAATTGGGAGGTGATTAGAATCCCCTCTTGATTCTACCCATTTTTTCATCATTAGATTTGGTCTAATAGCCCTTCAACAATTAAGAAACAGTCCAGTCTCCTTGCAACCCCGTTTTCACCAATTCTCTTATTACTCCAAGTGGGCTTCAATTTAATAGGGTCAAGGTCCTAGAGATGACCTTCTTGGAGTTTCTGAGTGAAATAACTCACTAAAGGGTCCACCCTTGCTCATGGCCCCCAAAATTCATGGGCACTCAAAGTAAAGTTCAGGTCCCCTCCAATGATTACATTTTCTTCTTTGATAAAAGAGTATTGGGTGAGCCTAATATCCCAGAAAGGTACTCTATCATCATAAGGCCCATATATTTTTAAAATTGTGAAGAGTTTGTTCGCATCTTCCCAATGAATATGAACGCTAAGGCCTGAGGTGAAGCATCAAGAGCATATGCATTTTACAAATTTAACCCATAGCGAGCCCCCCTGAGTCTCCTCTGGCATCCAGAGCAATATACTCAAAATTTTTGAAGGTGTTTTGCAACATAGAAGTGACTGCTTCTTTTGAACCGAAAGTTTCCTGGAAAAGAACAACTTTCAACTGGTGGATTGTTAGTAGCCTTCTGATGGCAAGTTTTTTCTGGGCATTTTCTAGGCCCCTACAATTTAGAGATAAAATCTTCATTGAGAAACCCCCTCTAGGGATTCCACTGCTCTAAGTGCCCCCGGGATGGTTTTTTGTTTTCCATTTTCCTGTTCTTTCAATGCCTTTAGTTGAGCCGAGGAGAGGTGTGAGGGTCTCCCACAACCTTTTTCTTTTGAGGAAGTGTTATGGTTTTTCCCTAATCCAGAATCTTGTAAGGAGGGTTCTAACGGCTCCAGAATGTCTTCGGTTCTCATGTGAAAGCAAATGGATGGGTTTGTAGAAAGGAGGGAGGACTCTAGATCAGAGGGTGTTGGGAAAGTGGTGGGATGGGATATTGAAAATGGGAAATTCGAGACCAAAGGCCCCTGTGGGGTAAGCAAAGGAGGGGAGGGGAAGGTAAGAGGTGAAGTGTGTGAAATGGACGGATTCATCAGTGTAATGTTTTGTTCAAATATCAAAGCACTCATGGAATTTTCAAGAGAGAGAATGCTAGAGGGGGGATTTGTCATCTTACCTAGAGATGTTCTCCCATCCGACCGTGGATGTTGAACAACTTCTTCCATATCTTCTGCCTGGTCTATTGAAAGTGGATGCTCCTCTTGATTGTGTTGAGGCATTATTTCCAGTTCAACTTACGAGGATGGAGTAGACAAGATATGATTAATGTTTTCATCTTTTAGCCTATATTTGGGTCTCTCTTATTCTAGTTCATGGTCTCTGCAAAAACCCCACCTCTTTCTTGCAGGATTCTTTGAGAACTGCAGATTGCAATTTCTCGCTATATGCCCGGGCTCATGACATCTGTGGAAATGAAAGGGAATCCCTTCATAGTCCAACTTATTCCTGCACCTTTCGCTTCCCCATACTAGATTTAAATCCTATCTAAGCCCATTCCTTATATTAAGGCACACCAAAATTTGAACCCAAAATCCAAGGAGAAAATCCGACGAAATTGACCGTGTCATCGGATTCCACCTTTAAAATTACAAATTTTGATGAAATTTTTTTAATTGATACCTTCCATTGTCGAATATCCGACGCCAGTCGGTTCTCTGATGACGGTCGTCAGAGACACCAGCCAGTTCTCCGATGACCATCGTTGGATATGTGACGTATAAATTATAACAGTAACTATGATAATATCATCATAGATCCGCTGAATTTTAAATTTTAGAAACTATAAATTATGGAAACATTCCGACATGCTGGCTATACAAGTGACGATTTGCGGAAATTATATTCTTCGAACAGACTGTTTTCTGTAAAAGAATACACAGTTATTTCAATTGTTTTTGTGATTAAAAATAGTGAAGTGTGGAGCTTGATTTTTTAAGATTGATAATATTTATTCAAGCTCTTTATGAGAAAATGTCAAATAACAATATTCCTAATCCAGACGAACAAAATTGACAATTGCTTGCTAGATTGTGGGATGGTTTGAAAAGAAAGGGCGATGAGAAATGTTATTTTCCATGTAATCAATGCAGGGGCTTTAAAAGGAGAAGAATAAAGATCACAACATCCAGAAAACATTCTAGGGAACATGGACACACTGAGGGGCCACATGAATATTGTCCATTTGTAAGTTTTGCATTATATATGTCGTTATATTGATTGTTTTTGTAAATATATGTATTATTTTAATATTTCTTATATTAACTAATATCTATTGATGGTTTCATGTAATTATAAAGGAAATAACTCCTACGGCATATCGCCTGGAGGACGTGATTTCAAAACAAGTACCAGAGCAACTTGGAGCTATGAATAATCGAGAACAAGTTAATGATCATATTGAAGAAGATGATCATACTGATAACATAGTTGAAGATAATGGTACACATACATTGATCCATGATACATTTAATGTTAGAATGGATGATGATGATGATGATGATGATCATGAAAATGATGACTTTGATGATGTTCATGATTTACCTATTCTTGAGAAGGAATATGAACCCCTTTATGAGGGATCCAACACAAATCTTTTCTATGATATATTGTTGATAATGAAATTGAAGGTTATGAATGGTCTTTCAAACAAATCAGTCACATGGATGCTAAGGTATGTAATATATTCCATCACATATCACGCTAAAGGTTATCATTGTTCGTCTAATAATTTTATTTTTAATTCATAAGTAAAATTAATACGGATGAAATGTGTTTCATTAATATTATTTATATATTATATTAACTAGCTTTTATTTTAATTTGTTGTAGCTTGATAGATGAATTTTTGTTACCACCGTAGAATATTTTACCTCGCACATATCGAGATTTATATGCCATCATGAAAGAAATTGGAATGCAGTATGAAGCAATTGATGCATGCCCCGATGACCATGTTATATATTATAATCAACATGAATTTGAAACAAAATGTCTGGAATGTCATATCAGTAGATATCGCACAGATCAAGTAACAAAAAAGGTGCTTCGCATGGTTCTTCATTATATTCCCATTATTCCACATTTGCAACGACTGTTTAGGTGCAAAAAAATAGCGCAATTTATGGATTACCATGCATGGAACAAATTCAAGATAAAATTATTCGAATGTTGACATATGGGTCTGCATTTAGAGATATGGAGGAAAAATGGCCTCACTTTAAAGAAGAACCTAGTAATCTTAGGATTTCTTTGGCAACAAATTGTGTCAATCCATTTGCAGAGATGAGATCCGTTTACTCAGTGTGGCCTATTTTTGTTATGAACAATAACATTCCTCCATGGTTGTCAATAAAGAGAGAGCACATAATGTTGGCAATGAATATTCCAGGTATGTGTCTACAACTTTCTTTTTAATGTAGTGGCATCTCATTTGTTGTATTTTGTTGCATAATGTCATATATATATATATTTTTTATTTTTCTCTTGTGTATGGTTTATATGTCTAAATGGTTGTAATAATTATATATTTTATATGTTCAAATCAATCAGGTAAGTACCAAGTTAAAGATATGAATGTACATATCAAACCTCTCATTGACGAGCTACTAAAGTTATGGAATGACATTACTATGTATGACATATCTATACCAATATGACAAAGAAAATTTCAATTCCATGCAATGCTTGTATGGACAATACATGATGCCCCAAGGTTAACCCATTTTTGCGGTTTGTAATTATAAGTTCCACTTTAATTGCATTTATTTTTATGAAATAGTTAATATATTATGAATGCATGTTTTTTTAAATAATTCATTCATTTTATATATAATTATAATTGACATAGTTAATCCATCTCTTTATGTAGGTCTTCAGACAAAGGGAAATTTCCATGTCCAACTTGTGGTCCTAAGATCAAATCTCGTCATTCAAAAAGTTTAGGAAAGGAGGTGTTTGATGAGTATAGGCACTTCCTCTTTTAGAAATAGGTATCGAACTATCAAAAACATTTGTTCAATGGGAAGTAAGAGACTGCATTAAAACCACAGAGAATGACACCTCACCTATGGAAGTTGCAATATAATAGAAATCGTCAAGGTACTTACTGATCAAATTGTCTATCTATCATCGTATATGAAATGTTATGATTTTTTTTTATTGTGTGTTGTTTATTGTAATTGACATTGATTTCTATAATTTATTTATAAACTATGATTCATGATGGCCATCGTGATCATGAAGGCATTAATGGGCTTCCACGAGGAATGAAAAGTTATCCTAAACAATTCAGTAGGCTTCCCTACTATGAGAACCTACAAATTGCTCATCTGTTTGATACAATGCATATTAGAAAGAATGTGACTGAAAGATCATGGCGAATATTGGATGGAAGGAGTGAGAAAGAAAAAATTGTCAAAATTTGCAATGACATACAAGAATCCAACCATGCAATGAAAGACATCATTCAAAATTTCCATAGCAACAGATACCAAATTAATATAAACTCACTTCCATGGATGTTAACAGAGCAACAAAGTAATGTTGTAAAAGAAGTCATGCGAAAAATTAAATTTCCCATCGGATTTTGTTTGAACATGAAGAATATCATAACAAAGAAAGGTGATTTTGTGGGGGTGAAAATGCATGATTGGCATATCTTCATGAATGTAATTATTATGGTATGCATATAATTTCTATATTTTTTTTATTCTAGTGCATATTGTTGGTATTTTTTTGTCTACTTTTTGTAAAAAAAATGAAACGATTTGTATATTGTTACAGTATGTTCTACCTCTCTCTCTCCCAGACAACTTCGACAACAATGTCAAACAAGTTATGTATAATCTTGGGAAATATATGAGGTAAGTAGCAATTTTTTACATGCGTTTAGTGTTTGTTTATTTCATTGTAAAACTTATATTTGATTTTTGTGCACTAATTCATGTTATGTAATATAATGTTTTTTTTGTTAAATATCGTGATTGGTTTGCATCACTTGTAGATGGTTGTCATCTAAAGAAATCCATAAAGAAGATATAAAGCATTGGATGAGAGAAATTCCTTGTCTCATGTGTGAAATGCAGAAGCATCTACCTTCGGCATTTTTCAATGCACAAGAAAACTACCTCATACACCAAGTTGAGGATATTGAATTGTGTGTACCTATACACTCAAGGTCCATGTGGATGGTTGAGACGCACTTGAAATTTTTGAAGGGTTTGGTTAGAAAACGAGGATGTCCTGAGGGTTCTATGGTGGAGGGATATATGGTAAACAAAAACATGATTTATATTAGTGAATATATTCCTAAATTAGCGTCAAAGCTCAATTTAGGTCGCATTTGTGATCCGGTCTCCAATAACAATTTCGAAGGGGAGTACCTGAAGGGGAAAGGTAGATCAAGGAAGGTGAAAGGTAATTATTAGCTAGTGGATATTAATTAATATAATACATTTGACTGTTGAATTTTATGTATATATCATACTTATTCTATTTTTAATATTCAATATGCATCAATTAAAAGTGTATATTGTGTTAAGTGAATATAAATTTGTATTGAATTTTAATTTTATTTTCATCAAACAGTTGGTCGAGAGTGGGATGCACTTCATTTATACATCGCAAACAATCTTGATTGGATGAAGGCATAGATTGAACGATGTGAAAAATATGGTCACAAAATATCATGGGAAGGTGTGGCTTCATTAGATAAAGCATCTCATCGCAATGGAGATACCAATCTTACACAAAGGGAAATTGATTTAGCATATGGTTTAAAAGATAAGAAGGACAAAATATTAATCAACCATACTATTTATTTTTTTGCAAATATATTGATGTACATGTTGATTTTTCCCTGCAGGGCATAAAGATGCACTTAATCATCAATCGATCATGATGTAATCTTTACGTGTATGGATTGTTGTACGTAAAATACCATAAGGCTATGTGGTGCAATGGTTGTAAATATCGCATCAAAAATTTGGATGAAACAAAGAAAACATTAGATTGTGGGATATCTGCAGTCTTTGAGGTGACCAATGTTTCCTATAGAAGTGACATGCATCCAGAACTCTAAGAAAATCAATACTATGGGTATTTGGAAGATATTTTTCATTGTGACATTAACTCCTTCAAAGTAGTTCTATTCGTTGTCAAATGGTACAGATTACGATTGAATCAATGTAATCTCGATAAAACTATTATTGAACATGATAATGGATTTACCATGGTTAATACAAGGTTGTTTGATCCAGGAACAGAGCCCTATGTTCTTCCAAGAAATTGTGAACAGGAGACACGATCCACGGGGAAGGCCGGTAAAGTATAACGTAGAGGAAGGTAATGAAAATGGTCTCGAAGAAGAAGACGATGTTGAAGATGATCAACATGAGTTAGATGATCATGTTCCAGATGAAGATGTCAAAGAATTAGTTGAATGGGATGATGTAGCAGACAATGTCCATGAAGATGATATCGACGATGACATGATGATCTTAACTGACATCAATGATGATGATGATATGGCCAATTCTTACAATGTTGAATCTGGATCAGATGATATAGATGATGACTTGGATGAAGAAGATGATGAAGTCTATTGAAGTGTATGAGGTATCCCTTAATATATCTACTCTATATATTTTTGATTTAATATTGCGATATAATTATTGAATTTTATTGGTATGTATAAATTAACTGTTTCTTAGTGTTTTTTTCCATTTTCCTGTATGTTGGCATATGTTATTATTAGAGACATTTCTTCTTAAGTATGACAAAACACACAATAAATTATTTTTTTGTACATAGATTTTGTCGGGTTATGGGGGATTGAGAGTGACGTGAAGGTGGGGGGGGTCAGATGAGCTTCCATATTCATGTGGTTGGCCTTGTTTAGTAGAGAATATTAAATTATTCTCGAAACAAAGAGAATCTCAGTAAGCAAATCCACAATTATCATGCTAACCCAAATGGCGTGCTTGATCATGTACTACATAGGGCCAATGTTGAAATTTTTTAAATTTGTGCTTGCTTGGAATGAAATTTGGCATGGTTAGACTAGACTCATGCATTGACAGTATGGGAAGGTTTCTAGACTGAAACATGAGTGAAACTAACAATTCGAGCATCAAAAACCATACATATAGATTAATTAATGTGCTACACAGGACCAACATTGTTTTTTTTTAAATTTGTGCTTACTGTTGGCACAGGATAGATCCGCAGGAAGTGCAGAAGCCGACAAGCGCGAAAGCCAAATCCTGTGAAAGAAGGAATTACCGCGAAGTCTAAGGAAGCGCAAGAATAGTTTAGAATATTTAATTGCTAATTCGGCCGACATGGGCCATTTTGTAATAGGATAGAAGCATACAAATAGAAGTATATTGTAAGCTTACGGGCATTGGATTTTAGAGATTAATGCGACCTTTTGGATTTTGTTGATTGCCCCTGCGAGGTTTGTTCCACAGATGTTAATGAATGAGGATGTTCGGTTATGAATTCTATTTTTATGTGATGATGGGTTATTTAAATACTTTTTGTTGATCTGTGTTGATATATGTTGTTTGTTAATGAGAACATGTTGTTGAATATGCTTTGAGATGAATGTGTGAATGTTTGGTTAAATAGACTGTTGTGAATATTGTAATCTCTGGTTAACGTGCACATATCTTCTTCACAACTGCGGAACTTGGTTCCTGCAGCACCCTTATCCGCCTCGGGTGAGACCTCACCTGCTTTGCAGGTGTTGCTGGGAAGGGTAACTCCTTTTTGGGCCACTGAATAAGGGGTTGTTGGTGTTGTTGACGACATAGTGAACCTGTGTCGAAAGACCATGTGTCAACAAATGGTTTCGTTGCTGGGACCCTGAGAAGAAAGAAGAGGATATGTTGTGGCATCTGATGAAACCAGAGATCCAAGAGTTGTCCAGTCAGAAAGCAGAAAAGTTTGCGGAAGAAGAAAGGAGGAACCCGGTAGAGACAGTAGAAAGTTAGTTACAAAAGCACATATAATCGGATATCCGTGAGATATTCTTCACTGAATTCCCAATAATACTACAAGAGTGGCTCGCGCAGTTGACATTCAAAGGACATACCAACCAGAGTATCAGATCAGATTAGTGGACTCCAGAACTAATTCGACCGCTGAAGCAAGCCAACAATACAGTATCAAGGGTTGTTGATTTCTAGATTGATAGTATCCTAGAGGGGTACATCACTAAGTTTGCGGTAGATACCAATAGTTCTTACAGTGATGCAGAGAGATGATTTTTCAGGGGACTAAGGGGTAGGTTCGTCCTGTTGCTGAACCTATGGATTAAGATGCTGGTGTGTGAAAAGGGCATGATGAAAATGACCTCCGATGAGTAGACAAATCAGTGTGCAGGGGTTATAGGTATCGCATAGTTATGGGTCTGCTAGGAAAGATGCAGGGTAGATAGACATGAGTGACGATGAATATCTAAGGGAAGTTGAGGAAGACTGTGGCACCTTGAGAAGTGGAATGATATTTCAACATCTTGATAAGAGGAGGAGGACTGAGGAAGAGTCCCTTGAGAGGACTGGAAGGGAAGACTACGTAATAGGGCCATAGAGGATAGAGATCCCTTATTACGAGGAGGAAGGCGGTGACCAGGATACCCCAGAAGAAGGGCGGATTGTAATCTACCACATACCTTCGACCCCGCACACCACCTATCAATTTAAAGGAAACACCACAAGTAATTCACAGAGCTACCCCACGTGTAGTGGGAAAAGTAGCACATCAGTAAGTAACAACAGTAGGAACACCACAATGGCGGATGATACAAAGATGCCAAGTTTCGTAGGAAGTGGGACCGAGGATCCCGAACAGTTTTGGTTTTTATACGAAGCAGTGTGGACCGTGAAGTAGGTCCAAAATGAAGACATTAAAAAGGGGCAGTCGACGACGAACTTCCGGGGCCGTGTGCTGGACTGGTTCATAAAATATATAAGGCTCTAGGGAAAACATTGGCAGAAATCAAAGCAACGATGATTAAGGAATTTAGAAAACCCAAGTCGGAAGCACAGTACATTACTAAGCTCAAAGAGATTAGGAAATACCCGAATGAACCAATATGGGAGTTTGATCAGAGATACAAGACACTGATAGTGAAAGTCAATTTTCCAATAAATGACCTACAACATAAAGAGTGGTTTATTGCTGGGCTAGTACCACATATTAGAGGACCACTGATGCAGCAGAAGGTTGCGGACCAAGCCGAAGCATTAGAAATCGTGATGAAACTAGAGGCTTCGCCAATTGGAGAGATTAGGGATAGAATGGATAAGATTCAAGCACAACTGGCTATGTTGACTCTCCAATTGGAGGACATGAAGCAAGGGAAAAATAAACGCGCAGATCTATGGTGCACCATATGTAGAATGGAAGTCCATCATAAGGATAATTGTTCAGTGTTTCAGCAGTATTTGAATTCAGGGGCGCCGAACCCCCTTCGCCAGGAAGGTCTACCATGGTGTCCCATTTTCCAGGCCAGGGGGCATCGACCAGAGGAATGTAGATACTTACAGAAGATAGTGTCAAAACCGACAAGTATGTATTGTAAATTCTGTTGATCAGTAGGGCATGACGAAAAGGATTGCATAGCACACGACTTGTTGCAAGAAAGAAACATGGACGCATACCTGGTAAAGGGAGAAGAGCAACAAATGGGACTGCAGCCGCCGCAGTATGCCCACCAACAACCGCATTTTATGCAGATGCTGCAATTTGAACAAGCACAATATGGGAAGATATAGTATCACGCACCACATTATCCGCAACCACAGTAACAGCAACCGCTGTATCAACAATACCCACAACTGCAGTATCAGTAGCCATAGTACAAACAGGTGCACTACAGACCGCCATGAGGAGGATTTGGTGGAGGATTATGGGGAGGACGTGATGGTGGCACTGAAAGGGGAGGGGCCACTGGAAGGGGTCGAGGACCTCCTACATGCTACAATTGTGGGAAATAAGGTCATTTTGCAAGGGATTGCCCCAACCGATCCCCACAATGCATGTACTGCAGTGGAGTGGACCATAGCATCGAAGATTTCTCACATCTCATCTCCAGATGGCAGATGAAGAACCTACCACCTCCGCCTAACCAAAACTAGAACCAACCAGCAGTACAGAAGATATTGGCGGAATCTAGGAAGCAAGCTGCGACAGTGGGAATAGTGACACAAGGAAAAATAACAATAGGAGTTGACTAGCCGCACCATACCATTCGACTAGGGAAACATGTCACCTTCGATGCAGAGGCTGCAAAGGATGTCTTCTCAAAGGAACGACAAGAAATGTTGGGGCGACAAAGGAACACATCTCCTCAAGCGGAGACTTACGATATGCCACCGACATTTGATCGGACGAAATCGCGGCGGAAGGCCACTACCGTAAGAGAATTCATCGAGAATTGTTTAGACTTAGCAAAGGATGAGGAGGCATAGGAAGAGATATCCAGGCTACTGAGTCGATAGGAGGGCAGACATGAGGAATCCAGGGTTAATCGCATACATAAGAAAAGGAAGACAGGTAGAGAAATGAGGATGTCGGCACAAGTCTGAGCATTCGATGTCGACTCCATCATTTTGGATCTAGGGTCAGACGTGAACATTCTAACAAAACAAACATGGGAAACAATGGGAAAACCACAAATGACTTGGTCACCAATACAACTGCGATTGGAAAACCAGAGCAAGGTCACCCCTCTTGGCTAAGTGTGTCAACTTCCTGTCGAAATCGAAGGACTTTAGACACATGTCGATTTCGATGTCATAGATATAGTAGATAACACATGTCTGTATCCAACACTATTGGGAATCGACTGGGAAATGGAAAATCATGCAATCATTAATTTCAAGAAGTGGATCATGTCATTTGAAGATCGGGAAATAAGGGTTGTCGCACCACTAGACCCTGCGGAAGGACAACGATATGTAGAGCCCACCAAGGACGAATATAGGGAAGGATGGGATAGCCTATATAACATTTATGAATATTACATTAATCTAACTGATGGAGGGGAGTTGGAATGGTGCAGCTCTAGCTCAACATCGTCAGACTCAAACGAGGCACTAGAAAATTGGTAAAATCGACTTCACTAAGTATCGTTTCACAAATGTGCAAGGATTACACAGTCCGTGCGTTGGATGGCTACTGAGGAGTGTGCATTACCAACGTACGAAGGGTTACCAAATTTGAGCACCTTCTTAACATAATTCGAAGGAAAGGTAGCGGAACCACAAAGACTCTTGGCCTTGGTGGAAGCCTTGAAGGCTATGCCTGCGCGCTGGTGGGCGGCGCATAAATCAAGGATATCAAACTGGCCACTAAGCCAATGCCTCCTGGAGGTATGTTTTGGCGACACCGCAACATGGAATGGACAAAGATACGATGGCCAGGGTAACCCAAATGACCATGTGAAGGCTTGTCAACACCAATGGGCAGCACAACCGGAATAGGAGTGGGTGCATGCCTTCGTGCATATGTTGGATGAAGTACCGCGGAGTTGGTATGTCACGACGAAGCTGTGACTTGGTACACTTTCTTGGGATCAATTAACAATTGGATTTAGCCAAACATTCTCCTTCTCAGACGAAAATCCCTTCATCCATGATGCACTTCATGCAATCAAGAAGAATATTTTTGAGGTGGAACCAACAGTACAGTTATCAGAACTCCGATGGACCATGACACCCAAAATGATGATGGACTACTAAAACATCTTAGGAGAACCGAATGATGATGAAGACTACCCAAGAGCCACATATGTGCTGGAGTCCGAGGGCAGTCGCAACGTGAAGGAACCTAAGCTACCATCCGACAAGTACAACTAGCCGCTGAACATTACGAAGGTAAACATCGGGTTGGAAGAAAACCTGAAATTTGCGAGCATTGGAAATTATTGGGACAAATCGAATATCACGAATATGACAGATCTGTTGCACGAGTTTCAGGACTTGTTACCAACGAAATTATCAGAAATGAAGGGAATCTCCAGGGACCTTGACGAAATGAAGATTCCCCTGAAACCTGGTGCGAAGCCGGTTAAACAAAGACCATATCGCTTAAACCCGCGACACAAGGAATGAGTACAGGCTGAACTTGAGAGAATGTCGGAAGCTGACATCATTGAACCAATCAAAGAATCGGAATGGATTAGTCTAATGGTCATCCAAGATAAGAAAATTGGAGAAGTGATAATTTGTGTCGACCTACGAAAGTTGAACGGTGCCTGTTTACACGACCTGTTCTTGACACCATTCACAGATGAAGTACTCGAAGGAGTTGGCGGTCGGGAAATTTATTCATTTACGAACGTGTTCTCAAGCTACCACCAAATTAGGATTGCGAAGGAGGATAGGCATAAGACCACGTTTGTCACGGAATGCGGGTGTTACCAATATATAGTGATGCCATTCTGTTTGAAGAATGCCCCGACAATATTCTCACAACTGGTAGTTGCGGCATTCAAAGACTATATCCATAAATTTCTTTCAGTATACATGGATGATTGGATAGTCTATGGGCTAGTCAAGAACCATATTGCGAACCTCAAACTAATGTTAGAACGATGTCGACACCACCAGATATCTCTTAACTTAAAAAAATGCATCTTTTGTGCGCCATTCGGGATTCTGCCGAGACACATTGTTTGCAAGGAGGGCCTGTTAGTTGATCCAACAAAGATTTCCATCATTGTTGACTGTTATGAATAAAATAATAATAATAATAAGCATCAACACATATATATAATAATAATAATAATGATAATTAATAATGTCTTTCCGAAAAGACATGACTATTAGTGAAAGGGTATTCTGCCAAAGTGTAAATAACGGGCCCTCAATTGTAATTCATATCTTATCTTATCAATCTATAAATTTATATATCATTTTTATATCTATGGATATGTGGGTTATTTCAGAAATTATGGATTCATTCCGAGTTTATTGAGAATATCCAACTATGGATATTACATTGGTATCAGAGGCAGGCTTGTAGCCACCAATATAGGACCTTGTCCAAAACCAGGCCCTTGGCCCAAAGAAGTAAAAAAGAAAAAAGAGAAAAAAAGAAAAAGGCAAAAGTAAAAGAAAATAAAAAGAAGAAAAGAAAGACAAGTAAAAAAGAAGAAAAGAGTATATAAATAAATAATAATAAAAAGTGAGAAGAAGTAAAAAGGAAAAAAGAAGAAGTAAAAGTAAAGTTTAGAAGTGAGTAGAAGTAAAAAGTAAAAGTAAGAAGTAAAACCACATATGGTTTTAAGGTGCACGTGGTATTGTGAGAAGTGGGTTTGGTTTTATTCCCTAACAACAAAACAAAAGTGAGATTTGAACCTAGGTGGAGATGGTAACAATCATTCCTCCCAACCACCCAATCTACACCATTTTACATATATTAAGGGGAAAATAATATTAGAAGAAGAATCAAATTGAATATTGTTTATTTTAAAAAAGAATGAGATATTGAATAAATTTCAAAGAAAACTCAAGAAGATGGGTTTTAATGTTGAAAAGAAGGGAAGGCTTCCTAGCACCTCACTGTTGAATGTCTCAATACTATTTAGAGTTAAAGGGACACTTGTAGGGAAGGATGTCACCATTTCTATTGCCCCTAGTGAAAGAAATAATTATATTAGTGTTGAAATTGCTAACCAGTTAGTGATTCCCGAATCAAATGTAAGTGAAAGGCTAGATCTTTGGAACAGGAAGCAATTTCAAATAAGTGGATTAGAATTGAATGTGGGAGATTATATGGTCATATCACAATTCATGGTTAGTTCCTTATGGAGCTTTGATGGTGACATAGTTTTAGGGTTACCTTGGATTAAAACATTGGGGACCTTCATCTTAAATGCTGAAAGGAAGTTTCTGACGTTTTCTTATAAGCAGAAGAGAATCACATTTCAAGACATTACGATGAAGTCAGATGTAGAAGCTCCAACATCTGAAGACTTCAAGGATATATCAAAGATGATTTCTCAGGGAAATCATAAGTCAGAACAAAAGAAGCAGAAAGAAGTTGAAAAGATTGTCATGGACAAAGAAGAAGAGATTTCCCGTTTAAGAGATCATAATCAGAAATTGCTTCTTCAAATAAAAAAAATGAAGGATAAATCACAACAAAATCAAAATCTAGAAGAAGAGAATCAAGAAAAGTTCCACCAAAAAGAAGTGGATCTCCAAAAAGAATTCAATAAGAATCTATTAGAAAAAAATGAAGAAAATTTTCCCTTAAAAAATTTGAATCAAGGTTTGATTGAACAAATTAAAAAATTAAAAAATGAGAAGTTAGAAAAATCCTCAGAGTTATTATCAACCAGTCAATTGCGTGAATCACAAACAATTGAATTTTATACAAGGGTTCCACAAATGGCTCAAATGCCTTATCGTCACCCAAATCACAGAAGTCGATACAACCAACATCAAAGTAAAGTAGAAAATAAACATTGTTCTTCTTATAGACAAACCAATTACAACATTGAAAATGAACGAAAACAACATAGACAATTTTTATGGAAGCCTAAATTAAGAAGTTATGAACGAGCAGTCGATCATCAAACAATTCCAATGAAGGTAGATTTGAGATGGATCACTTCCCCAAAAATGCAACACATTAGTTCAACAATCCGAAGATTATACCTCTTGGTTTCATCAAGCATCGTAGTTCCAAGCTCACAACATCATGAAAAGTCATTACGAGCAAGAGAACAAAGTCATACAATAAATTATGCTTTGAGGACAAAGCATGTTTAAGGGGAAGGCAATGTTATGAATAAAATAATAATAATACTAAACATCAACACACATATATAATAATAATAATAATAATAATAATGATAATCAATAATTTCTTTTCGAAAAGACATGACTATTAGTGAAAGGGTATTCCACCAAAGTATAAATAACGGGCCCTCAATTGTAATTCATATCTTATCTCATCAATCTATAAATTTATATATCATTTTTATATCTACAGATATGTGGGTTATTTCAGAAATTATGGATTCATTCCGAATTTATTGAGAATATCCAACTATGGATATTACATTGACCTTCCACCGCCAACAATAGTTAAGCAACTCAGGGTGACGTTGGGACACACAGGCTATTACCATAAGTTTATCAAAGGATATGCGGCAATCACAACACCCATGGAGAAACTACTAAAGAAGGATGAGAAATTCGAATGGAACGGAGAATGCTAGAAAATCTTAGACGTTTTGAAGACAAAGATGGTGGAAGCACCCATCCTTGCCTTCCTAGATTGAAAGAGAGAGTTTCATGTCCACGTTGATGCGTCGTCGATCGCACTCAGTGTTATCTTGGCCCAACCAGGTGAAGGTGACATCGACCATCCGATAGCTTTCGCAAGTAGAAAGCTGTCGACAGCAGAAAATAATTATACAACCACTGAGCGAGAAGGACTAGTGATGGTCTGCACCCTACAGAAGTTATAACATTATCTTTTAGGGGGCCACTTCAAAATGTTCACCGACCATTTAATGCTTAAGTATTTGGTGAACAAGCCTGTGTTGGGGGGGGGAATTTGTCGATGGCTACTGCTCTTTCAGGAATTTGATTTTGAGATCATCATGAAGCCAGGATGGTTGAATGTAGGACCAGACCACCTATCAAGAATTGAGTCAGGGGAGGAACCGCGAAGCATCGATGAAGGATTACCAGACACTCAGCTATTCCGAGTTGTAATGATCGACAACTACTATGAACCAATTATTCAATTCCTAGCAATAGGAAAGAACTAGAGGAATTCACCACCAGTCAGAAGAAACAGTTAGTTTTCAAAGCCACAAACTTCCAACTAATCGTAGGACAGTTGTAAAAGATGGGCCCCGATGAGATATTACGCCGCTATGTTCTCCCACATGAGCAGGAACGGATTTTAGCCAAGGCACATGATGGCATTAGCAGAGGACATTATGGAGGTCAGGCAACTGCGAAAAAGATCCTGACAGCCAGGTTATGGTGGCCAACCATGCATAGTGATGCCACTGATTATGCCAAAACCTGCAACGTCTGTCAACGAATAGGGAAACCATCCAAACAGGATGAGATGCCATTAGTACCCTAGTTCACGATGCAGGCATTCGACAAATGGGCGGTAGATTTTGTCGGACCCATCAACCCCACAGGAAAACGAATTGGATCACACTACATCATAACTGCAACAGAATATTGACACGTTGGGCAGAGGCCGCGCCAGTCAAGGATTGTACCGCATCAACGGCTGCTATATTCCTCTTCGACAACGTGGTCACTTGATTGAGATGCCCAAAAATTTTACTAAGCAATCAAGGGGCGCACTTTTTGAACAAGACAATCGCAACACTAATGGAGGAGTTTCAGGTTCAACATAAGAAGAGTACTCCCTACCATCCTCAAGCAAACAGGACAGTAGAAGCATTCAACAAAATCCTGGAACATGCACTCACAAAGGTATGTAACACAAATCGAGACGATTGGGACCTTAAAATTCCAGCGATCCTCTGGGCCTATCGAACCACATGCAAGCGATTAACTGGCCAAACTCCATTTAAATTGGTCTACGGTAAAGAAGCAGTTATGCCGATGGAATATATAGTTCCAAGTTTGCGTATTGCACTCGCCACAGACATGAGCGATGATAGTGGGCTGGAAGAAGGACTAGCACAATTAGTACACTTAGAAGAAGCTCGGTTCATTGTAGGATTCCACTAGCAGATTGAAAAGGATCGCCATAAAGCATGGCATGACCGTCACATTAAGCAGAGATATTTTCAGAAAAGCGACATGGTGTTGCTACATGATAGCAAGTTCGCAAAACACTAGGGTAAATTGCAAATGCACTGGTTAGGACCCTATATCATCAATTTTGTCACTAACGGTGGTGCAGTGCAGTTACAGACCTTAGATGGGGAATTGTTTCCTCGCATGGTGAATGGAAATAGGCTAAAGCCCTATCGCTGTGATCTGCCACAGTTAAAAAAAAAAAAAAACGTAGGACTTGAACAACACGAAGACATGAAGGCTAGTTAGACTCTAACCAGGACAATATAAAGAGAGGGGGCGGTCAGTCAGATCGCATGTCTCCACTATGTGTGGAGGTACACTCTGCACGTGTGACTCCACACCTAAGCATGCGACCACAGATAAGCATTACCAGAATACGGCGAAGGAAATGATGATCGAATCGCATCCAAGCATGCGACCATAGCCGACGATAAAGGGAAAGGATGATTGAACCGCAAGAGGAGGGCCAAGATTTTACAAATGATGATGGTAACCAACCCCGTAGATAGCAACAAGGTATCGATGAATAGGGAGAGAACATTCAGGAATCTGCATGATGCAAGTTGATCATACAGTTAGTTAAATAAGGAGTTCCAAGAAGGTTGTGGAAATGGTTCCTTTCATTTCGCATGGCAGCACACCAAGTGCGCTGAGAGATAAAATGACAAGTGTCCATACACAACTAGCAAAGGAAGCAGCGGAGAGACTCCGTGAAAACACCGTTGAGGTATCATCTAAGATGTCTAAGTATGCGGCAGAAGTGTGAAGTTTCGTGGTCTCGAGGACCACCAGAATGCCAGGAGTAAAGGCTCCACAGCCCTGGTAGAAGGCTTCCCAGGACGCGAAACAGATGTGCCGGAGCAGTCGACCCGTTTCCCACCCTGGTGACGTAGATGAACTTTTCCGCAGTCAGGACCAAGCACCAGGAAGGGCGGGGGTAGCGGCCGAAGAGGTAGATGATGAACGTTCCAAGGAACTGGAAGATGAGTGCAAGAATTACATGACAGCAAACCAGTGCCCGATGGATGGAGATAGGAAAAACAAAACAACGAGTTCCAGACAACAAGAACAGTTTTAGAGACCGAGCACAGTCCAAGGCGGGTGCAAAACAACAGAGTCCGGCTGAGGTGGCTTAGGACGAGCCACAAGTTTGTGTTGGGGGCCTGTTGGCATGGGATAGATCCATAGGAAGTGTGGAAGCCAATAGGCACGAAAACCAAATCCCGCGAAAGAAGGAATTACTGTGAAGTCTAAGGAAGCGCAAGAATAGTTTAGAATATTTAATTGCTAAGTTGGCCGACATGGGCCATTTTGTAATAGGATAGAAGCATACAAATGGAAGTATATTGTAAGCCTAAGGGCATTGGATTTTAGAGATTAATGTGACCTTTTGGATTCTATTGATTGTCCCTGCGAGGTTTGTTCCACAGATGTTAATGAATGAGGATGTTCGGTTCTGAATTCTGTTGTTATGCGATGATGGGTTATTTAAATACTTTCTGTTGATCTGTGTTGATATATGTTTTTTTTTAATGAGAACATGCTGTTGAATATGCTTTGAGATGAATGTGAAAATGTTTGGTTAAATACACTGGTGTGAATATTGTGATCTTTGGTTAACGTGCACATATCTTCTTCACAACTGCAGAAGCTTGGTTCCTACAACACCCTTATCCGGCTCGGGTGATACCTCACCTGCTTTACAGGTGTTTCTAGGAAGGGTAACTCCTTTCTGGGTCGGTGAATAAGGGGTTGTTGGTGTTGTTGACGACAGAGTGAAACCCTGTCGAAACACCCTGTGTCAACACTTACTTGGACTGAAATTTGGCATGGTTAGACTAGACACATGCATTGATGGCGTGGGAGGGTTTCCAGACTCAAACATGACTAAAACTAACAATTCGAGCATCAAAAACAATACCTGTAGATTAATTAATGTGCTACACGGGGCCAATGCTGAATTTTTTTAAATTTGTGCTTGCTTGGACTGAAATTTGGCATGGTTAGACTAGATGCATGCATTGACGGTGTGGGAGGGTTTCCAGATTCAAACATGACTAAAAATAACAATTCGAGCATAAAAAATAGACCTATAGATTAATTACTGTCCTACACGGGGCCAACGTTGATTTAAAAAAAAAAAAATCTTGTATGGAATGAAATTTGGCATGGTTAGACTAGACGCATGCATTGAATGTGTAGGAGGGTTTACAGACTCAAACATGACTGACATAAACAATTTGACAATAAAAAACCATATTACCTATAGATTAATTAATGTGCTACGTCACGGGGCCAACATTGAACTTTTTTAAATTTATGCTTGCTTGGACTGGAATTTGGCATGGTTAGTATAGATGCATGCATTGACTATGTGGGAGGGTTTCCAGACTCAAACATGACTGAAACTAACAATTCGACAATAAAAAACCATACTTATAGATTAATTAATGTGCTACATGGTGCCAACGTTGATTTTTTTAAAATTTGTGCTTGCTTGGACTGAAATTTGGCATGGTCAGTCTAAACGCATGCATTGATGTTGTGGGATGGTTTCCAGACTCAAACATGACTGACACAAACAATTATAGAATCAAACACCATATCTATAGTTTAATTAATGTGCTACATGGGGCCACCGTTGAATTTTTTTAAATTTGTGCTTGTATGGACT
Source organism: Larix kaempferi (assembly GCA_027924585.1). NCBI lineage: Eukaryota > Viridiplantae > Streptophyta > Pinopsida > Pinales > Pinaceae > Larix > Larix kaempferi. Next base: position 6,005,489 of record BSBM01000076.1, read on the forward strand.
GAAGTTTGGCATGGTTAGATTAGACGCATGCAATGAATGTGTGAGAGGGTTTCTAGACTCAAACATGACTGGCACAAACAATTCAACAATAAAAAACCATATTACCTATAGATTAATTAATGTGATACATCACGGGGCCAACGTTGAATTTTTTTAAATTTGTGCTTGCTTGGACTGAAATTTGGCATGGTTAGTCTAGACGCATGCATTGACTATGTGGGAGGGTTTCCAAACTCAAACATCACTAACACTAACAATTCAACAATAAAAATACTATACCTATAGATTAATTAATGTGCTACACGGGTCCAACATTGAAATTTTTTAAATTTGTGCTTGCTTGGATTGAAATTTGGTATGGTTAGACTAGACGCATGCATTGACGGTGTGGGAGGGTTTCCAGAATCAAACAAGACTAACACTAACAATTCGGGCATCAAAAAACATACCTATAGATTAATTAATGTGCTACACAGGACCAAGTTGATTTTTTAAAAAATTTGTGCTTGCATGGATTGAAATTTGGCATGGTTAGACTAGACACATGCATTGACTATGTGGGAGGATTTCTAGACTCAAACATGATTGACACAAACAATTCGACAATCAAAAACCATATTACCTATAGATTAATTAATGTGCTACGTCACGGGGCCAACGTTGAAATTTTGTAAATTTGTGCTTGCTTGGATTGAAATTTGGCATGGTTAGTCTAGATGCATGCATTGAATGTGTGGAAGGGTTTCTAGACTCAAACATGACTGACACTAATAATTTGACAATAAAAAACCATACCTATAGATTAATTAATGTGCTACACGGGCCCAATGTTGAATTTTTTTAAATTTGTGCTTGCTTAAACTGAAATTTGGCATGGTTAGTCTAGATGCATGCATTGATGGTGTGGTAGGGTTTCCGGACTCAAACATGGCTGGGACTAATAATTCGAGCATCAAAAACCATACCTATAGATTAATTAATGTGCTACGCGGGGCCAACGTTGATTTTTTTTAAATTTGTGCTTGTATGGACTGAAACTTGACATGGTTAGACTAGACGCATGCATCGACTTTGTGGGAAGGTTTCCAGACTCAAACATGACTGACACAAACAATTCAAAAATAAAAAACCATATTACCTATAGATTAATTAATGTGCTACGTCACGGGGCCAACATTGAATTTTTTTAAATTTGTGCTTGCTTGGACTGAAATTTGGCATGGTTAGACTAGACGCATGCATCAAGGCATGATAATGATTATCATGTCTTGATGCATGATAATCATTATGCATGATAAGAAGTATTTACCACTACTTACAACAAACTGTGAGTGATTCCAAATTAATTAATGAATGCTTGAAAGCATTACTAATTATGCTCATATTTTGTATTAGAACTACACAGAATATTAGAATAATTTCGAATTGTTCAAAATTCCCGCACACAAAAGACCAATACCACCAAATTATGCTACTATGATTTTGACTAACTGTTTTCTATATCTTTAATATTATATAGGTTGGAAAAGTCTGTTGTCACTCAATATGAGCTTAGAACTCATTCGTGGCAATTTCACTTCCTCTGCGATTTAGTAAGTAATTGTGTTCTTAATCTATGGAAATTTCTAGAACTATAGATTTGACATTCATGAAAAATTGTGGAAGAATGCCATTGACTTAACTATAAACAAATCCATAATTGATAGATAAAAACTCCTTGGATTATAGTTAAAATAATAAGCATTAAAGTTACATTATTTTTAAAAGTCTTTAATAATATATTTATAAAACAATTATAGGGATTTTATTATTTAGAGCACCAATCATAAAGTAAATTTATAATGTTATCAAAAGAAATTTAACCTGCAAAAACCTTTAACATGTAATTGATTTCTTTAAGTTAAAATAATACATTCAATCCTATTTTTGTTAACAAAATTTAATAAATGTTCAGTAGAGTTAAATGAAAATTTATATTTACACAATTATAAATATTATGAGACTCTCTGTGTTCCATTTCAATTTTTACAATAATTCCATGCTTGATATCTTTGGGTTCTCATTTGAGTTGATATTATTATGAGAATGGAAAATTAAAAATGCATGATTTTTAAACAAAAGTCAAGGCTTGTAAAAATTAATAGTTTATTCATATAGGAAATTATCAACTCTTTTCAAGTCTTTAAAATATATGATTTTAAGGTGGAGACTAAGTTGGATATGGATGACCAAGAATTGAATTGTTTTAGCCGGTTAAAATTGTAAAAATCATGAACAAAATATGATTTTTAAAGAAAATTTAATGCTCATAAAATTTCAATACTTTGTTCAAATTCAAAACTGTAAGTGGCTTTCCTTCATTGACATAAAATATTTCAAAACATAGATCAAAATCCTTAAAATTAAATATTTTTATAAAATAGAACCGCCAAAACACTCATCTAATTATTGTATGTAACAATACCGAAGTTTGGCAAAATTGTTGAAAAATCATGTTCATCCAATTTGAGGCATAGAATCAACTCGAATAGGTTCAATATGCACACAAAATCGTCATCAAATAATCAAGAAACCAAAAGACATCAAATGGCGCATAGAAATAAAACCACCAAATCGTCATTTCATGAGAGCTAAACCAAAAAGATTGATGATGAGAAGCGCAAAATAAATGAACACCTAAGAGAAGAAACCAACAAACCATCAAGCAAGAAAACATGAAAGCAATAAAAGGAGTGTTTTCCAATTTTTAAAAGGGGGGGGCCCTTAAAGTTTTGCAAAATTTAAGGGGAGATACTGTGGCCCAACAAAGAAAAACATGTTGTTGTTTGTATCCCATGCCATGACTAATAATTGGTCAATAATAAAGCATAACATTCTCGACTCTTCTATATTGAACTCCCTTGATCCATGCGTCTAGTCTAACCATGATAATGATTATCATCCATATGATGACAATGATCATGATTATCATCCATATAATCACGAACTCCATCTATAATGAACTCATGCATCAAAGCATGATAATGATTATCATCCATATGACGACAATGATGGCCATGATGACGACGACGATGATGGTCATGATGACAATGATTGTGTTATCAACATCATCATCATAATCATCACTGATGATGATGATGATGACGATGATGACGATGGTGTTGTTTATAACGATGATGATGATTAACGACGACGACGATGGTGAAAATTATGATGACAATGATGTTCTTGATGATGATGATGATGTTGTTGTTGATGATGTTTTTGTTTCTAATGCTGACGATGATGATGATAATGATCATCATATATATGACAACAATGATGGTCATGATGAAAATGATGACGATTGCTATGATGACTATGACAACGATGATGATGATGATAATGGTGTTGTTTATGGTGATGATGATAATGATTAATGACAATGATGACGTTAATGATGCTTCTTATGATGATGATGATGATTAATGATGATGAAAATGTTAATCGTGATGCTTATGATGATGATGATGGTGGTGATGATGACAAAACCGATGATGACGACGACGATGATGGTGACGATGATGATGTTGTTGTTTATGATGATTGTGATGATGAATAATGATGATTACAATTATGATGGGGATGGAGATGATGATGATGACGGCGATGATAATGATGATGATGATGATGATGATGGTGATGATAATGATGGTGATGATGATGATAATGAATATGATGATGATGACGATGTTGTTGTTTGTGATGATTGTGCTGATGAATAATGATGAGATCGACATTGATGATGATGATGATGATGATGATGATGATGATGATGACAATGATGATGGTGTTTTTTATGATGATGATGATGATTGATGACAACAATGACATTAATGACGATGCTTATGATCACAATGATATTCTCGATGTTGATGATGATGGTAACAATGATTATCATTATGATGATGATGACGACGATGATCATGATGGTGGTAATGGTAATGATGATCATCATCATCATCGACACCGATGTCATCAACGTCATCATCACTAAAATTCTTGTTAAAATTTTAATTTAAAATATTTTATCAAATTTTTAAATAAAATATTATTTTTAATTTTAAATTCAATTTTGTTTCTCAATATGTGTGTGTGTGTGTGTGTGTGTGTTTTAAATACATAAAAAACAAATAAAAAATAATATAAAAAAAATAACAAACAACAATTATAAAATACAAACAACAATTAAATACAAAAAAAAAATAAACAACAATTAAATACAAAATAAAATAAAATTAACAAACAACAATGAAATACAAAAAAAAATACCAAGCAACATAACTTACCTTTCTACCTCCTGTGCCAAACATGTTTCATTGTAACCCTTAGCCTCTCGCGCATGCACCCTTTGAGTTCTGTGAGCTCCGAGCAGAGCCTTCTGAGGCTTCCGTGCAACCATTGATTTCGCAGAGCTGTGAGCTGTGAGCCGTGTTGGATTGTGGCTGTGCATCTTCCTCTTGCGCGTACACCCTTTGAGTTCTGTGAGCTGATATCATAGCATTCTGGGGCTTCTAGGCAACCATTAATTTAGTTGAGCTGTGATAAAATTTGGATTGTGGGCTCCCATCTTTACCCTCTCGTGTGTGCACCCATTGAGAAGATTCAATGCCTCCCAAGTCTATGAGTACAAAGCCCTAAATTTTATGGGGTCCAATTCATAGTTTGAATGATTGATTTCATTATTGCATATGTTTGTTTTCCCTTAGAAATCAATATAAATGCCAAATAAATTCATATTTGAACCCCATCTCTCTCCTTTGGCCACAAATTCTTTGGGAGGGTTCTTAAAAATAAAGAAAAAACATACTCAAAATTTGGTACTGCTTCATTTGATGGATTTGCTACCTCCTTCTACAACTACAACACTCATACTATCAAACTAGTCAATCCTAAATCAGTCAATAAATTCTCCTGGGCATTGATGTCCACTTTGAAGCGTTTCTGTGGATGAGAAAGATCGGTAATATTGTAGACACACTAATTTTTTTGGACCCAAAATCCGATGGCATATAAGTCGAATTTTCTACATCTTGCTGTCGACCATCTGACAATATCCATATTTTTTAAACGTCGGTCTAATTCCAGCTGAAATCCGACGGTAGGACTTCCTGTCGGATATCCGACACATACCATCGACGACCCGACAGTCGGTTATCCGATGATCAACACTTAATTTAAAGTCAGATATCTTAGTCATGGACGTCGGATCACCGACGACTGTTCAATGCAAAAATGCTTGCCATCCGATGTTCTTAGCCATCGGTGGTATGGAAGGAATGTCGGATACCATATTCCGTTGAAGTTAGATATCCAACGATAGTAGAATGTAAAAATGGAAGCCATCTGACGTTCTTCGCCGTCGGTGGTATGGCAGGAACATCGGATGCCTTATCCCATTGAAGTCGGATAACCGACGACATCATAATGCAAAAGTTCCTGCCATCCAACGTTCTTAGCTGTCAGTGGTATGGGAGGAACGTCGGATACCATAGTCCGTTGAAGTCGGATATCTGACGTGAGCAGGATGTGAAAATGGAATCCATCCGACATTCTTAGCTATCGGTGGTATGGCAAGAACGTCGGATACCGTATCCCATTGAAGTCGGATAACCGACAACATCACATTGAAAAAATACCTATCATCCAACGTTCTTATTCGTCGGTGGTATGGAAGGAACATCGGATACCTTATCCCGTTGAAGTCGGATATCCGACGACAACAAAATGTGAAAATGGAATCCATCCGATGTTCTTAGCCGTCAGTGGTATGGAAGGAACATTGGATACCTTAACCCATTGAAGTTAGATAATCGACGACATCACAATGCAAAAATCCCTGTCATTCGATGTTCTTAGCCGTCTGTGGTATGGTGGGAACGTTGGATACCTTAGCCTGTTGAAGTCGGATAACCGACGACAACAGAATGTAAAAATGGAAACCATTCGACGTTCTTAGCCATCAATGGTATGGCAAGAATATCAGATGGCATAGTAATGGAAGTCGGATATCCGACGTCATAATGGAATTTAAAAAAAAATAGTATTATGTTGTGATCAAATTTGTAGGGTGGGTCTTATTAATTAGAGATTGTCTAAACAATTAATTAGAGATTTTTTTTGCACGAAGGTCTCATAAAAGTCTGGGCAAGATGTAGACCTTGTGGGTGATTCAAAGTTGACTCTTCATCCTCGTCATTTGAAATCTATATGATTCTGGATGCGGTTACCTCTAATTCAGTCACTTCATCCTATGTGAAGGTGATTCCCTTGAAGAATTTCATATGATAGGGGTAGTAGTTGAATCAAATGAAATAAAAGCAACTTGATGATTGGAGGATTTTCTTTTATGAATTTACTAGATATAGTTGACAAGTATGAGTTCAAGAAATCTAACACAAATTATATTCATCAATTGGTATTGAGTGATTGGTAGCATGCATGGTAGTAATCTATGCCTTATGGAAAAAATAGTAGCATTCCTCTCAACTCTAATGTGAAAACTGTGGATCAGTAAGCATATACATGGAAGCCTTAAAATTGTTCAAAGAATGAAGAATGCTGAAGGAGATAGTGGACAAACTCAGGATTGCTAGAAGTTATCGATGCAAGGAAGACATGGTCAAATTGAATATTACACATCTCTAAGTGCTTAGCATGCTATAACATAATTGGTGAAGGTCAAATCATCGGTAAGGATAAAGTGGACAAGCTCAGGCTTGTTACTCTTGGCAAAAGGAAGCTTCAGTGAAGCAATGTATTGGATATTGTTGAAGAGAATATCCTTTCAGCTTTATTTGACAAGAAGTATGACTAAAAAATGATATGATTGATAGGGGGAGTATGGAATGATGATGCATTCTTACCTTTTATGAATTTACTAGATAGAACCTTGTTGAATTTTGAAGTAGCATAAGGGGGAGAATTTTAGCATGAAAAAACCAACAGCAAAATTTTCATGAAGATGGCAAGGTACAAGGATAATTTACAAGACACAATATCAAGCTCAGTCAATAGGTGGAGAAGTTGAAGAAAATGAAATTTTACTTCATTTGCTGAAACTACTCCCCCTATCATATGAAATTCTCCCTCCGTATCCAAATCTTACCTTGATTTCAAGAGGCGGCTGTGAAGACGAACTGTAATAAAGCATCGTTTCATAGATCCATGGTTTTCTCAAAACTATAGAATGAAAATAAAGAGGATTTCCATGGTAATATATTCCATCCAAACCTATCAAGTGCACTTTTAGGTCAGCAATATTGTTTCCTCCGAACTGTGGCAGATCTTTGGCCATTTTCACCTTATAAATTGAAGGATTCCTGCAAACACAAACAACTATGTTACAGGAACTTCTTTCAGGGCTTTCTTACATTTTCTTCTAAGATCTTTCATCGCTTTGTTACAAGAATATTACTGACCTAAAAGTACACTTGATAGGTTTGGATGGAACAGATTACTGTGGAAATCCTCTTTATATTCATTCTCGAGTGACTCGATATTAATAATCCCCATTATCACAAGAGGATACATAAAGTTAACAAAGGAAAACAAAGAAAACATATAAAGGGATACGTAAAGTTGAAAAAGGAAAATAAAGAAAACCTATAATTTGCATTGAAAAAATAATAGGGTACGAACTGAACTGAGGAGATTAGAACCTGCGACCTATGTCTAGTCCCAAGGCTAACACCTTCAAGCCCGACCTTATAAATCAATTCCCATTGCCATTTCCCCTCATACGACATTCCATCAAGAACTGTTATCCACTCCCTAGGATCAATGACTTGTTTGACCAAGTCGAAGGAGCAAAGATCTTCTCAAAATCAACCTGCAATATGAATATCACCAGGTGGTGAAGTCATAATTCTCTTAGATTAAAGTAGACTCTTACTGACTCTAAACTAAGACAAAGCCTAACAAATGCTGGCTTGAATTCCTAGATCTTAAACAGACATCTCAAGATTAAAGTGCTAAAAGAAGTAGAAGAGATCTAACTGACCTTCAATTCAATTGCTTGTCTTTATGGTTTCTCCAATATCCAAGTCCTCGCAAATGAACCTGTCAAAATGATAACCAAGATACAAGCATATACAATTCTCTAGCAACTTGAAATATTAGTTAGGATCTAAATCTATAATAGATACAAATCATATCATTGAAACAAGACCAATACATGTGATTTAGGAAACAATACAAGTTATATTCTATTATCAACTTGAAGTTACTTACCAAGGTTTCTTGATGTCCAAGCCAATTCTCCAACTCCAAGTGATTCCTCCTCTAGATATCTCCACGAAGCTGCAAGATCATAAGTTTGATATCTCCAAGAGTCCTCCCCTTTGCTCATGGAATGCCTCTCTCTTATAGTGTGTGGTAGGGTTAACCAACAAGAGAGAAGGGTGGATCTTGGGAGAGTTAAGTGGATCAGGCCTACTAATCACAGAAAGTGAGTTAGGATCGAATCAGGGACACCAATCCTCAAAAATCTCTCGAAAATCAAAATCCCACAAGCCATGGCAAAAAGGCTAAAAAAAGTGTACCACACCTCTAGAACAGAGCATAAAGCGGTAGTACCGCGTTGCAAAGAAAGAGCATAGTGCGGTAGTATGGACTACCGATCACCTAACATGGAGCAAGACGCGGTAGTTAGGGTAAATGAAGTCTCACCTAGGTTGATTCTTGACAGGGTAGGTTTTCCTTCAAGGATCACTCATCATTTTTCTCTTCTGGGTGTTTTAAGCAGTAGGGGAAGTGTCGTCAACTCTTTTTGTGGTGAAGATGCGACACTGTGGAATATGGAGGTATAATAGATGCCCCCTAAAGTGTGAGGTCATAAGGGACTGATGGCCGAAAGACTTTACAAATACCGTGCAGAGATAGCATCGAAGAGAGCAACAAGGAGCTGAAACAGAAACAAGATGTTAGATATACCACCGAGGCGGGCATCCCCATGCTCGGAAACAAATGACTCAAAGCATGGCTGCCGAACAATACATTACAGATCCATGAGTACTAAGATGATATAGACTATGGACAAATCGTGGCTACTATGAAAAAACGTAGATCCATGAGACAGTAATGACACAGCCACGACCAATACAAAAAGTGGATCTGTGTGACAATACAAAGAATATCTCCAACGTAACCTGGACGCAATCAATATACAAAGGTGCACCCAGGGTCTTCTACCCGATCGCAAATCATACGAATCTAGCCATGTGATTACAAAGTGTTGAAGTCGAACATGGTAGAAACCATTTTATTACTGGTCAATGATGTGAATCGTTAACAAATGCGAGGGAAATCACCAATAATGACAATGATCCCCAAGGTATCTGAAGTACATCTCAACGAAATGCGAATAGATGAGTTGATGTCGAGCATTCGAGAGATTGTTTGATCAGAGGTTAGTGATGTAAACCTACTGTCGAACACGAGGAAACCTTCCATTGAGGCATGCAAGTACCAAGGTAATAATGGTTTATCCCTAAGTCCAATTCCCGGATAGTGATTTGGAGTCGACGGGAATAGACTCATCGAAGGTGGGCCATAATGATTCCCACATCATCGACACGAAATCGGAGCGAAATATAGTATAAGATGACAAAACAATGGATTATGTACTGACACAGCGGAGGTCTGACACAATGAACGACTCTGAACAATGCAACCCTTTGAACATATAACGACATGTAACAGGACTTGGCAGAAGGGATTATTGATAGCAGAGGATAGACACCGAATGAGTAGGCTCGTGGCCAGAGAGACGACTCATGATGATGACCATAACTCAGTGACGATACCCAAAAATAGACAAGAAACAGACTCATGCCATTTTCAAAGGTAACGATTGACAAGCTGCCAAAACAAACTTGACTTGTTCCCCATATTCCCCTGACATGATAGACGAGTACCTCTTTGTTGTTTTTCGAGCTTGAAGAGGATAACAGATGCTCGGTATAGCTCATCTCATAGATGAGTCCAATCTCACATGTTTTACGAACCTGAGAAAGGAGGGGTTCATCCTAAAGTGGGTCCTTCGATGTTAAATTTTAACGAGTCCAAGGAAGGGAAACTCGGTAGTTTTTCACATTTAGAGAGCCTGAAAAACTTAAAGGAGGCTCGACAGTGTACTTTTTCATAAATTTAGTCCCTCGATCCCAAAAAAGTGTAAAACAATTCCCGAGAGAACTCTCCCAGCCAAAATTGACCGAGGTATACCTTTCTCATAAATAGTCTAGACGAGCCGAAAAAGGGGTAACCTATCACCGAATAGACGACCTTTCAAATACTTTTACAAGTGTGAAAGAGTCAAGATCACTTGGCGATCTTTTCAATTTTAGGGAGTCTGAAAAGAGCTTAACTATGGACTCCAATGGTCTTTTTCGTAATTTTTAATTATTCTGGTCCGAAAAGAGAATAAAATACAACCAGGATAATACTTTCCTCATTGTTTAACGAGCATGAGTAAAGTTGACAAAACTCGACACCATTTACTTGAGTTTGACAAGCACGAGATGCGTGTAAAAGCGCTTGGAATCTTTTTCAAGTTTTAATCCAGAGCACGAAAAAGATAAAGTAGGCTCAAAATGAAGGTCAAACGATAAATGAACGCCAGTGTGAATGTATTGTCTTTAAAGGAGATCCTGTCAATAAGTGCTCATGAAACCATATATTAGTAATGTGAAATGGGTTTTATTTTAACTAGATAAAATAATGAGTAAAAAATAAGTAAAAAAAAAGTTATATAAAGGATGGGTAAAAATAGAAAGTTACCATTTCACTTGTGCATTTACCAAAAGAGGATATTTTACCCATTTGAGGAGCAAAAAATTCAAGAGTTCATATCTGGAGATTCAGGGCACCATTTCAACAACCGTCTAGGCCAGGTAAGAGCTTTTAGGCCTCTCTTTCATTTCATGTATGAATACCTTGTTTTTAGTAGGAAAAAGTAATTTTTTGGGAAAGCCCTATTGGGCAATTTTTGCCCTTCACAGTACCATGCAGGGGACGTATCGGGAAGTGCAGTACTGTGCAACAGTACCGCGATGTGAGGTTAAACAGGGGCACGGTACTGTGTAGTACCGCGCAGTCAAGTTTTTCCTAGGTGCGATAGAGGTGAAACTTAAGATGGAAAAATTATTTTTTCTCAAATTTTTAACTCAGATCAAGTTGTTAAATAATTACTGAATGTTTCCCATGACCTTTTGTAGGTGTTTGAAACTTTTTGGAGCAAAATGGTCCATTGGAAAGAAAGAGAACATGAAGCGGATGATTTGCTGGCTGAAAATGACCAAGAGACTTTGACTGCACTGCGGGAATGTGGTTTGTTAAAATTCTTCAAGACCAAGGGTATTCATAAGTAGGCAAAGCTTCTCACCCACATTATTCAAATGTGGGACCCCGACATTCAGGCTTTCCGAGTAGGAGAACACATCCTCGAAATTCAACTCGAGGACATTTACTTTCTCACAGGCCTCTCAAAAAGAGGATCCCGGGTGAATCTTACTGGATACGCAGCCTCAAAGGTGAGCACAAATGCTTTGATTGCTCGTTACTGCTGTCAGGGTTCAGGGAAGAAAAACGACAAGGTGGTCATCAAAGACATTATAGAACTTCCTATAAAAACCGTGTTTTTCATCATCACATGTGCAGTAGGGAGTACGGGTCCCCATCAGGCGTCCCGTATGCAGATGAATCTTGCAGTGGATTGTATGGCGGGAACAATATCCAACTGGTGTGAGGCAGTGTTGGCCAACCTCAAAGAGCAAGTGAACAAATGCCGGCTTGGAGAGAATTCCCAATTTGGTTATGGGAGCATCTTAGTCACCTTCTTTTTGGTGAGGGTGCCATTGTTGTGCCCACAGATAGCTATGCCCCCCTGTCCACCTACCGATCCATGGATGGCTTGATGGAGTGATTATGCAGGACATCTTGGGGGACCTCAGCGTTTGGCTTTTGGTGAGGATTTCTTCTCGTGGCTCAAGGAACAGATAGTGATGATCGATGACTACCCCTATGCAGGGGTGGACTTCCGCGAGGACATAGAGTTGGCACTGCCAGAAGATGAGGATTCAGACAACTCAGGTAGGACCTTCATGTACATATTTTTATTTTTTGAATATAGAATTTTTATTTTTGTTTAGAATGTGTAAAAGACTTTAATGTATGTACGTGTGCATGTCGCAGATTGTGGACCACAAAGACCGGCAGGGTACTCGCCGTTACACCGAGGTGGTGTTGATCGCCAAGCCGCTCCAGACGAGGAAGAAGACGAAGATGAAGCGGGAGGGGTCCAAGAAATAGAGAGGAATTTGCAAGGTTTGACTCACGGTATTCCTGCTATGAGGGTGGACGACATCCCTTTGCATCTCCAGCGGCATACTGTAGGTGTGCCTAAGCGTATTGGCCAACTCCTTCGTAGGGTGGTTCGAGCTATAGTGTGTTACCACCAGCAGCATGAGGAATCTGACGAGGGACATGATAGATCTCCTAGATCTCCCTAGATGGCAGCTTTTATCTTTTTGCGGAATGTATACGATATGTAGGCTTTGAGAGCCAAATTTTTGTATGGAAATTGGTCCCAAATTTTGTCTTTAAAACAAAAAATTTATGTATTTGGAAAAACACTTTTATATACAGTGATATGAACCTATTTTTATGATCTATTTATTTACAATGAATTGTGTGTTTTATTTTTTGTGATGTGTTTTTATGTATGGGCAAGATACCAATCCAAAATGTAATTAGCTAATGAATCAACTACACAATTGAATTCCCTTGGTACGTGTTGATATGAAATGAAATTAAAAGATCGTTCCAAGAGGCGTACCCTCCGAAATAAACGAAGTAGGATAGGATCACGAACTGTGTAAACATGATTCAGATGAGAAACCACGAGTTGGGAGTCTAAAAAGACTGATAGGGAGTCAATTCCGAGTGAAGCAACCTTTGTCAAGAGTCCGATGACTACATGGTACTCTGCGATATTGTTGGTTGCAGGACCCAAACAATTGGCTCCTGAAGATATCAACTCGCCAGTGGGAGAATAGACTACCCATGCTGCAAAAGCGAGATTCCGGGTATGTCGGCTTGCACCATCGGCGAATCCGAAGTAGGCAGGCATCTGCACATAAAATCACAAGTCAAAGTAAGAATGGATACTTGAGGTCCATGCGCACACCAAAAGATGAGTAAAAATAAGCTAAGTACATTATATACAAAAAGTAACCCGCGTAGGGCAACCTTACGCATAGAAGCGTTTGAGGTATATCCCATTGCGGGGCCGTTCCAATGGCGTGCCATCACAATCGTTGAGTTCATAGGCTTCTTTCTCCAAGACACGTTTTACAACAAAGGGGCCGTACCACATAGATTCTAGTTTTCCTTTTCTGAGTTTATTGTGCATTTGATCATATGTGAGTACGAGGTCACCTTCATTGAAAATCCAAGGTTGAACGGATTTGTCATACTGAGCTTTGACGCATTTTTTATGAGCTTCGTTGGCTAAAGTAGCGTCGCGACGGGTTTCATCTAGCTTGGCTAGGTATAGAAATCGTTCCTCTTCGGAAGTGGTGTGGGGGAGTAGCTCTATGGCTATCTTAAGTGATGGAATTTCACATTCAATCGGTAAAATGGCTTCTAAGCCATACACCAGTTGGAATGGCGTAAACCCAGTAGCACGTTTTACTGAGGTTCGGTATGCCCATAGTGCTGAAAATAGAGCTGAGTGCCAGTTGGATTTCTAAGTACCCACAATACGCCGAATCATTCATTTCAGGACTTTGTTAATGGATTCAACTTGGCCATTGGCTTTTGGGTAGTATGGGGTTGAGTTTTCATGGCGAAAACCCAATTTGGCACTTAGTTCCTCGATCATATGGTTCCTGAAGTGGGAGCCATGATCGGTCACAATGGATTGTGGGACACCAAATCTAGCTATAATGTGATTGAATATGAATTGTGCTGCTGTTTTGACGTCCTCATCATAAGTAGGCATCGCTTCAGCCCATTTTGTGAAATAGTCGACAACTACTATGACATAGCTATGCCCCCCGGCTGAAGTGGGCTTACAGTGAATGAAATCTATGCCCCATTTGGAAAAAGGGTCGATGACAATCACAGGATGGAGTGGAGCAGGGTGCGAGCGTGTTTTACTATGAAAGAATTGACACGGTGGACATTTCTTGACTATTTCAATGCAGTCTTTGAAAATTGAGGGCCAAAAGGATCCTGCTCGCAGTATTTTCTGGGCCGTATCCATCCCATAAAGATGACCACCACATGCTCCATCGTGGTAGTCATTAAGAACACGTTCCGCCTCTTCTAGGGTCAAACAGTGTCGAAGAACGGTGTTGACACCACGTTGATAAAGCGTATCGTTGACTATGAGGTAGTATTTGGCGTGATGTCGAATGCGTCAACGTTCATCGCGATTGACGTCGGGGTGGAAGCATTGGGTTATAATAGAATATCCCCGTACCACGGATCAGACGTGCTAATGAGGAACAACGATTCATTAGTAAGAGAATCGATGGGCTCGGATTGCTCGGTAGCACGGGGCAAGGTACAAATCAACTCAGCAAAGACCAGAGACTTCTTGGACTTGGCTTTGACAAATTCCAAGTCAAACTCTTGAAGGAAGACGATCCAACGAGAATATTTTCCCCCAAGCACTTGGCACGTGAGGATATAATACATTGGATTGAAATTTGCTATAACAGTGGTCCAGCGGAGTAGAATGTAATGACGGAATCTCTGGACAGTGAAAACTGTTGCCAAAGCTAGTTTTTCAACATGTGAATAACGAGTTTCGGAGTCGAGAAGACTCTTAATAAGATAGTATACCACATGTTCTATGCCATTGTGGTCTTCCTGGACTAGCACCATACCGATGGTGGAAGTCGAAGCTGCGAGATAAAGAATGTAATCCCATGTGTAATCGGGGGGTTGGATCACTGGATCTTTGGTTTAGGCTGCCTTTAGATTATCAAAGGAGCGTTGGGATTCATCATCCCAGATAAAGGGAATGTTCTTCTTGAGAAGCCTCATGTAGACTTTTGTTATCTAGGAAAGATTACAGATGAAACGACGTAGAAAGTTTGCATGCCCTTGCAAACTTTGAAGTTCTGGAATGTTTTTGGGGGAAGGCAGGGCTAAGATAGCTTCTACCTTCGCAGGATGTAAGCGTATCCCGCTTTTGGATATTATGAATCCCAAAAGTTTTCCGACTTCTACGCAAAAGACGCACTTATGCGGATTCAAACGTATATTGTAGCGACGACACCTTTCGAAAATTGCACTTAAGTGATCAGGATGGTCATCCCGGGTCTTAGAGTGAGCGGGAATATCATCAAGATATGGTTCTACAATATGTTTGATGTCATGAAATGCGTATGACATTGCCCGTTGGAAAGTTGCCCTGACGTTTTTAAGGCCAAAAGGTAACTTTCGATATGCGAAAATCCCCCAAGGGAAAATAAAGACTATTTTGTGTTGGTCGGCTCGGAGGATATCGATCTGATTATAGCCAGAAAAGCCATCCATGAATGAAAAGATGACACTCCCGGCACAGTTATCGATGATCTAGTCGATGAACGGAGTTGGGTAGTTGTCCTTTGGACAAGCTTTGTTCAAGTCGCGGTAATCAACACAGACTCTAATCGTTCCCTATTTCTTGGCTACAGGAACGATGTTAGATACCCATTCTGTCAATGGGATAGGATAGATAAAACCAGCTCGCAAAAGTTTTTCAACTTTTGTTTTAATAGCGGCTGCCTTACAAGGATGGATGGGTCGAAGTTTCTGCCGAACAGGTCGGGTGCTAGGGAAGGTTGGAATTTCATGGACCACAATCGAGGGATCTATTCCTGGCATTTCTTCATAAATTCAAGCAAAAACATCGCTGAAGGTTTTGAAGTAGGAACTATAGAACTCCATTTCGAGGGGAGTACAAGTTTTTCCAATATGTATGTTTTCCACGATACTAGGCTTCACTGAAATATCTATGGGAGTGGTTGCCATAAGGTTAGCCAAGTTTCCTTCGGAAAATACTTCGTCGGGGGAAGTGGGAAACTTGGTTTGAACCATCCCAAGTGAAGTACTGGGTTTTATATCGATCTCAAGTGTCTGAATGGTGGGGAATGAAGATCAATGATGAAAATCTCTCCATGGTGGCTCATCACCACACATAACCTCCATAATTGATTCGTTAGTGGGAAAAATCAAATTGAGAGGATCGATAAGTGGTGGGTATGAATGAGTCTCAAACGAGAGCTGTGCCATGGTGTGATGGGTAGAACAGTCGACCCAATCGGTGGCTGATTGGATCGCTTCATATGCTGCGAGGTTTCTATTCAAAGGCATAGAGTTGTCGTAGTCTTTAATATGAGCGGGACTCGGAATCACCCATGAATCATTGGAAGGGGTGACATTTGACAAAATCATGTTGAATGGTTGAACATGGTTCCCCAGCTCTGGAAAAACTCCAATAAGGGAAAAATCCTTCATGAGACCAACACCTATGTCTTGGAACCGGTACCAAGGTTGATCCAATAACGGGAGTTGGGTAGTTGTCCTTTGGACAAGCTTTGTTCAAGTCGCGGTAATCGACATAGACTCTAATAGTTCGCTGTTTCTTGGCTATGGGAACGATGTTAGATACCCATTCTATCAATGGGAGAGGATAGATAAAACCAGCTTGCAAAAGTTTTTCAACTTCTGTTTTAATAGCGGCTGCCTTACAAGGATGGATGGGTCGAAGTTTCTGCCGAACAGGTCGGGTTCCAAGGAAGGTTGGAATTTCATGGACCACAATCGAGGGATCTATTCCTGGAATTTCTTCATAACTCCAAGCAAAAACATCGCGGAAGGTTTTGAAGTAGGCACTATAGAACTCCATTTCGAGGGGAGTACAAGTTTTGCCAATATGTATGTTTTCCACGATACCAGGCTTCAGTGAAATATCTATGGGAGTGGTTTAAATAAGGTTAGCCAAGTTTCCTTCAGAAAATACTTCGTCGAGGGAAGTGGGAAACTTGGTTTGAACCATCCCAAGTGAAGTACTAGGTTTTATATCGGTCTCAAGTGTCTGAATGGTGGGGAATGAAGATCGATGATGAAAATCTCCCAATGGTGTCTCATCACCACACATAACCTCCATAATTGATTCATCAGTGGGAAAAATCAAATTGAGAGGATCGATAAGTGGTGGGTATGAATGAGTCTCAAACGAGAGTTGTGCCATGGTGTGATGGGTAGAACAGTCGACCCAATCGGTGGCTGATTGGATCGCTTCATATGCTGTGAGGTTTCTATTCAAAGGCATAGAGTTGGCATAGTCTTCAATCTGAGCGGGACTTGGAATCACCCATGAATCATTGGAAGGGGTGACATTTGACAAAATCATGTTGACTGGTTGAACATGGGTCCCCAGCTCTGGAAAAACTCCAATAAGGGAAAAATCCTTCATGAGACCAACACCTATGTCTTGGAACCGGTACCGAGGTTGATCCAATAATGGGACGGTGTTGGCAGAGTTCGGATGAGAGTCTGGGATACATCAATCAAGTTGATCAATGGTGACAATTTTCCCTTCATGAGGAAATTGCACAATCCGGAATACTGTAGATGCTATGGTGGTCATGGCGTAAAACTAGTTCCGACCAAGTAAAAGATTGTAATCTAATGGTGCATCTACGACTTCAATGTGTACGGATACTGTTTTTCCCTCCAGTTCAACACCAATTGAGGGAATGAGTCCATAAGGTTGAAAACCATGTCCATCGAATGCCCTGAGAGTAGTGGGAGAAGTCGTGACTTTGGGTGAGCCTAAGGCTCTCCAGCAATTCAAAGACATGATCGATGTGGAGGCACCTTCATCTAACATAGTGCGATGGATGCTATTTCCATGGATTTTTGTATGAACTTGGAAGGCTAACTGGTGAGAAAGTCGAGATTTGGCATGTTCCAAGTTAAACATAATAGAGTTTGAAGTATCTGGTTCCATTTCCCCCAGTGCTGAAAGTAAGGTTCTACGATACGTGGGGCAGTGTTGAAGAACCTCGAGAGTCGACATGGCACAAGGTGTTTGAGCTAAATCCTCAACAATGTTGTAATTTTGGGCAGCTCGCGCATTGGGATTAAATGTCGCCTTTCGTATGGTGCCCTTGGGTGGGCGTAGCATTGTGTCCGTGAGCGGTCTCTCGATATGGAGATGACCAGTAGGGGAGGGATAGGAGTCAGATCTTCAACAGGAGATTTTCCTTTGGCTATCTCGGATTGTTTGTTTGAACTTGGAAGGTTTTCATATGTCTTTGAACGAGTGGTTATATGAATCTCCTCATTACTCATCATCAGGATTTCGCAATTTGTGGACATCTCTCCACGACTTGGGTTGGTCGAGTTGCCCCCCTATGGGGTTTCTTGGGCAACCATCTGCTGTTGCTGTTGAGGGAAAGGGTCAGTTAACACTGCCAGCGAGAGGATCCTTTAACGAACTTGTTGACTTCGTCCTTGTAGGGACAGTCACGTGTGTAGTGATCGTCTTGACAAATTAGGCAGGGAAACTTAGCCTTTCGACGTGGTTTTTGGTCGTTGTGGGTGGGTTGTGGCTTGGGGTTCTCCTGCTGGTTCTTTTTAGGTTTACCACGATTGCTTTTCTTCTTTCCTCCGGATGGTTGTGACGTAGATTGAACTGCGTTCACTTCGGAGGAAATAGCAGGAGAAGTAGTAGCTTTTGAAGCATCCTGAGGTAGAGCGGGGGAAGCAGAAACTTGTTGTCCCGTCGAGTTGGTAGTAGCCTGGGCCTTGACTGAACCGAAAATACCATCAATGGGGGGTTTAGTGGTAGGTTTCGTTGGATCAGTGGTAATGAGGGCGGCATGGGGAAGAAGTTCGTGTAAAGTGTCGGATTGGGTGTATACCAAATCCATGTACTGAGCTGCCGAGATGGCTTGTTCTTCTGTAACCGGTCCGCACATAGCGATATCTTTGGCTATGGGAGGCAAAAAGGATTTCGTGAACCAATCAGCGAGTAGCTGATCCAGAATGGGTGCCTTGATTAGCCTACGGTGTCGATGCCACCCTTGGATGTGATCCGAAATGTGTGTAGAAGTGGTTTGACGCAGTGAGGTTAACAGTTTTGTTCCAGTCTCGTACCGGATGGGGAGCTGGAAATGGGTCAGAAACTGCATAGCCAAGGTGTTAAAATCATGGAAAGAGTGTTGTGGCAGCTCGATGTACCATTTTGCTGTCGTGCCGGTAAGCGTGCATTGGAAGAGCCGTAGTCGAATGGAATCGTCCATCAAGGAGTTGGATGAACACCAAAGATGGAAGGTCATTACGTGGTTCTTGGGGTCTTCCCCGGGCTTAGCATCGAACTTGGGAATGTCCGATGGGAGTTTGGCTGGAATGGGTGGCCAGTGAGGTTCATGCCATATGGGATCGTTAATGAGCCTCGACAAATTAGGTAAGTCTAGCGTGGCCAAAAAGGGAAGTTGACGATTAGTCTGCGGGTATGAGTAATAACCGTGTGGTGCAGAGAAACCTGGGGGGCCCTGCATAGCATACTATTGCGTGTTATACCCATATGTGTTTCCCGGGGGATACTGCTGGAAGTTCTGTGGGTAGTAAGCCATCTGGTTAACCGGTTGAGTGTTGGTAACCGGTTCGTGGATGTTCTGCTGAGTGGGGATGGTAGGTATGGTACCCTGGGGTTGCTGAAACCCAGGAATGGTTGCTGCTCCTGGTTGGGGAAAAGTTCCTTGGATTTGTTGTGTTCCAGGAATGTTACCACTATATTGAGTAAGTGGAGAGTTTCCCATAGCAGGGTTGGGGGGTGGCTGTGACAATGGTGTCCATGGAAGGTTCGTTCCTCCTTGAGGAGTGTGTGGAAATTGAAGGGATGGGTTCCATGGAGTTGTAGCAGCTGAAGGATAAGGGAAGCTGGAGTTCAAGTTGGGGGGAATCTGAGATTGCCCCCCAGCTGGGTTCCAGCTTCCAAATAGTGATTACCCCCCACTCTGTGGGATTTGAGGTTCCCAAGAAGGAAGCATACCTAACGGGGGATGTTGAGGATAAGGTTCGGTTGGAAAACCGGTATAAGGTTGTCCGCTGCCAGGTGTGTTGTACATACCATACTGAGCAGATGCTGCTGGTTGGGAGGGTTGTTGGATGGATCCAATGGGTTGTCCTCCAGTAGATGGGTTGGATGGCCCTATAGGAGGAGGTTGTTGACTAGGAATGGGGTTCCCAACAAAAGGTTGTCGTCCAGCTAGTTGGGTTGATGACCCACCAGGGGGAGTTTGGTTGTTGGAGTTGGGGACCACGGCAGTCGGTTGTCCACCTCCTGAGATAGTGTAGATAGTGGCCGAAGGTGACCCTCTGGTCAAAACGGAAGATCCAGCAGTATGACTTGGTGTTCTTCCGTCGTTAGCCAAATACGATAGTGTCGATTGGCCAATGGCGCCAAAAGTGCGGATTTGTGGAGGGGGTCTTCCATATATGACAGGCGAGGACAGAGAAAAAACTGGGTTATCCCTCATAGAATGTGCGCCAAAAATGGGTGATGGCAACAAATGTGGGGAGTTTAACCGAGGGGTATCGGGGGTATCGTCCATAGCATGTTCAATGATAGGAGGACCATCGAAGACTGGGTCCGAGTTCATGTCTTGGAAAGGGTTTTTGAGGTCCGATGGGAACCTAGGTATAGTAACGTCTGAAGGTCCGTAATCGTCTGCATAGGAGTGGTGAAAATCTGTGCTAGACGGGATGTTGGGATCCCGATAGTCAGGAGGACGAGTAACAGGGGGATATCTAGAGGCTATCGAGAGCATTTGCTCTATGTCGCGTTTAAACTGTGCTGATGCTAACGGGGAATTTGCTAGACTAACCATACTAGACTGAATGGAGGCCATGATCTCATGTCCCAGAGGGAGGTTGGGGAGAGATATGGTACGAGGTACGTTGTTGGAAGAACTAGTTTCCTGCTGATGAATGTTGGATGGCGTGGTGATAACAGGCGGTAGCTCCGCCTGGGAAGTGGTAAAGCCATAATCAGGTTCAAAAGGTGTGTCAGGAAGTCGAGTATCTTCAATAATTTTGATGTACCCGCCTGGGACTGAAATCAAGCCAGGTATATCCTGGTCGGACCCTTCGGTGGTGCCAACAGATCCGTCTGTGTCATCATGAAAAGTTTCTGGTGGAAGGGGGGTGTTGACATCAGGTAGGAGGATGACCTCTGGTCTAGTATTTTGGGTTGTACTAGATTCAGCTGCTGTAATGTTGTCCACTGTGGCAGATATATCTGGAATAACAGTGGGTGAAGTGATAGTGGGAATCTCAGATATGCTAGTGGTTGCAGAAGCTTCAAGAGATTCTGAGACTGTGCTATGAGTAACGGTTACAGGCGGAACTAAATATGTAGTATGTATCGGCGGTGGAATGTTTCCTCGACTAGCACCATGGCCAGGAGGAGCGGGAATGCGTGATGCAGGTGGACCGGAGGTCCGTGGCGGTAGTGGTGGTGGAGGGATTTTTCCCTGTACTCGTCGTGATCTCCGTGGTGGTTCTGACATGATGGTAGGAAAATGAAAACCGGGGGCAGTTTCGTAACAAAGAACTCAAAAAACTCTAATGCAGCCGAGTGTGCAGAAGAGGAGCTAGAAAAAGCAAGGCTCGCAGGCCAAAAAAGAAAGCTCTAAAATCTATATTGAGACCGGTGTCTTAGTGAGCGATCTGATAAAAATAATGGCCAGAATGCTAACAAGCAGTCACTAAAAAAGAAAAATGACCCTCTATAAAGATGAGATAAAAAGCAAACTCCTAACTAAGAGCTGGAGACTCAACAAGCTGTATCCTTCACAAGGTGAGGAGGTGGGAACGTTGGATACCTTAGCCTGTTGAAGTCGGATAACCGACGACAACAGAATGTAAAAATGGAAACCATTCGACTTTCTTAGCCATCAATGGTATGGCAAGAATATCAGATGGCATAGTAATGGAAGTCGGATATCCGACGTCATAATGGAAATTAAAAAAAAATAGTATTATGTTGTGATCAAATTTGTAGGGTGGGTCTTATTAATTAGAGATTGTCTAGACAATTAATTAGAGATTTTTTTTGCACGAAGGTCTCATAAAAGTCTGGGCAAGATGTAGACCTTGTGGGTGATTCAAAGTTGACTCTTCATCCTCGTCATTTGAAATCTATATGATTCTGGATGCGGTTACCTCTAATTCAGTCACTTCATCCTATGTGAAGGTGATTCCCTTGAAGAATTTCATATGATAGGGGTAGTAGTTGAATCAAATGAAATAAAAGCAACTTGATGATTGGAGGATTTTCTTTTATGAATTTACTAGATATAGTTGACAAGTATGAGTTCAAGAAATCTAACACAAATTATATTCATCAATTGGTATTGAGTGATTGGTAGCATGCATGGTAGTAATCTATGCCTTATGGAAAAAATAGTAGCATTCCTCTCAACTCTAATGTGAAAACTGTGGATCAGTAAGCATATACATGGAAGCCTTAAAATTGTTCAAAGAATGAAGAATGCTGAAGGAGATAGTGGACAAACTCAGGATTGCTAGAAGTTATCGATGCAAGGAAGACATGGTCAAATTGAATATTACACATCTCTAAGTGCTTAGCATGCTATAACATAATTGGTGAAGGTCAAATCATTTTTCGGTAAGGATAAAGTGGACAAGCTCAGGCTTGTTACTCTTTGCAAAAGGAAGCTTCAGTGAAGCAATGTATTGGATATTGTTGAAGAGAATATCCTTTCAGCTTTATTTGACAAGAAGTATGACTAAAAAATGATATGATTGATAGGGGGAGTATGGAATGATGATGCATTCTTACCTTTTATGAATTTACTAGATAGAACCTTGTTGAATTTTGAAGTAGCATAAGGGGGAGAATTTTAGCATGAAAAAACCAACAGCAAAATTTTCATGAAGATGGCAAGGTACAAGGATAATTTACAAGACACAATATCAAGCTCAGTCAATAGGTGGAGAAGTTGAAGAAAATGAAATTTTACTTCATTTGCTGAAACTACTCCCCCTATCATATGAAATTCTCCCTCCGTATCCAAATCTTACCTTGATTTCAAGAGGCGGCTGTGAAGACGAACTGTAATAAAGCATCGTTTCATAGATCCATGGTTTTCTCAAAACTATAGAATGAAAATAAAGAGGATTTCCATGGTAATATATTCCATCCAAACCTATCAAGTGCACTTTTAGGTCAGCAATATTGTTTCCTCCGAACTGTGGCAGATCTTTGGCCATTTTCACCTTATAAATTGAAGGATTCCTGCAAACACAAACAACTATGTTACAGGAACTTCTTTCAGGGCTTTGTTACATTTTCTTCTAAGATCTTTCATCGCTTTGTTACAAGAATATTACTGACCTAAAAGTACACTTGATAGGTTTGGATGGAACATATTACTGTGGAAATCCTCTTTATATTCATTCTCGAGTGACTCGATATTAATAATCCCCATTATCACAAGAGGATACATAAAGTTAACAAAGGAAAACAAAGAAAACATATAAAGGGATACGTAAAGTTGAAAAAGGAAAATAAAGAAAACCTATAATTTGCATCGAAAAAATAATAGGGTACGAACTGAACTGAGGAGATTAGAACTTGCGACCTATGTCTAGTCCCAAGGCTACCACCTTCAAGCCCGACCTTATAAATCAATTCCCATTGCCATTTCCCCTCATACGACATTCCATCAAGAACTGTTATCCACTCCCTAGGATCAATGACTTGTTTGACCAAGTCGGAGGAGCAAAGATCTTCTCAAAATCAACCTGCAATCTGAATATCACCAGGTGGTGAAGTCATAATTCTCTTAGATTAAAGTAGACTCTTACTGACTCTAAACTAAGACAAAGCCTAACAAATGCTGGCTTGAATTCCTAGATCTTAAACAGACATCTCAAGATTAAAGTGCTAAAAGAAGTAGAAGAGATCTAACTGACCTTCAATTCAATTGCTTGTCTTTATGGTTTCTCCAATATCCAAGTCCTCGCAAATGAACCTGTCAAAATGATAACCAAGATACAAGCATATACAATTCTCTAGCAACTTGAAATATTAGTTAGGATCTAAATCTATAATAGATACAAATCATATCATTGAAACAAGACCAATACATGTGATTTAGGAAACAATACAAGTTATATTCTATTATCAACTTGAAGTTACTTACCAAGGTTTCTTGATGTCCAAGCCAATTCTCCAACTCCAAGTGATTCCTCCTCTAGATATCTCCACGAAGCTGCGAGATCATAAGTTTGATATCTCCAAGAGTCCTCCCCTTTGCTCATGGAATGCCTCTCTCTTATAGTGTGTGGTAGGGTTAACCAACAAGAGAGAAGGGTGGATCTTGGGAGAGTTAAGTGGATCAGGCCTACTAATCACAGAAAGTGAGTTAGGATCGAATCAGGGACACCAATCCTCAAAAATCTCTCGAAAATCAAAATCCCACAAGCCATGGCAAAAAGGCTAAAAAAAGTGTACCACACCTCTAGAACAGAGCATAAAGCGGTAGTACCGCGTTGCAAAGAAAGAGCATAGCGCGGTAGTATGGACTACCGATCACCTAACATGGAGCAAGACGCGGTAGTTAGGGTAAATGAAGTCTCAGCTAGGTTGATTCTTGACAGGGTAGGTTTTCTTTCAAGGATCACTCATCATTTTTCTCTTCTAGGTGTTTTAAGCAGTAGGGGAAGTGTCGTCAACTCTTTTTGTGGTGAAGATGCGACACTGTGGAATATGGAGGTATAATAGATGCCCCCTAAAGTGTGAGGTCATAAGGGACTGATGGCCGAAAGACTTTACAAATACCGTGCAGAGATAGCATCGAAGAGAGCAACAAGGAGCTGAAACAGAAACAAGATGTTAGATATACCACCGAGGCGGGCATCCCCATGCTCGGAAATAAATGACTCAAAGCATGGCTGCCGAACAATACATTACAGATCCATGAGTACTAAGATGATATAGACTATGGACAAATCGTGGCTACTATGAACAAACGTAGATCCATGAGACAGTAATGACACAGCCACGACCAATACAAAAAGTGGATCTGTGTGACAATACAAAGAATATCTCCAACGTAACCTGGACGCAATCAATATACAAAGGTGCACCCAGGGTCTTCTACCCGATCGCAAATCATACGAATCTAGCCATGTGATTACAAAGTGTTGAAGTCGAACATGGTAGAAACCATTTTATTACTGGTCAATGATGTGAATCGTTAACAAATGCGAGGGAAATCACCAATAATGACAATGATCCCCAAGGTATCTGAAGTACATCTCAATGAAATGCGAATAGATGAGTTGATGTCGAGCATTCGAGAGATTGTTTGATCAGAGGTTAGTGATGTAAACCTACTGTCGAACACGAGGAAACCTTCCATTGAGGCATGCAAGTACCAAGGTACTAATGGTTTATCCCTAAGTCCAATTCCCGGATAGTGATTTGGAGTCGACGGGAATAGACTCATCGAAGGTGGGCCATAATGATTCCCACATCATCGACACGAAATCGGAGCGAAATATAGTATAAGATGACAAAACAATGGATTATGTACTGACACAGCGGAGGTCTGACACAATGAACGACTCTGAACAATGCAACCCTTTGAACATATAACGACATGTAACAGGACTTGGCAGAAGGGATTATTGATAGCAGAGGATAGACACCGAATGAGTAGGCTCGTGGCCAGAGAGACGACTCATGATGATGACCATAACTCAGTGACGATACCCAAAAATAGACAAGAGACAGACTCATGCCATTTTCAAAGGTAACGATTGACAAGCTACCAAAACAAACTTGACTTGTTCCCCATATTCCCCCGACATGATAGACGAGTACCTCTTTGTTGTTTTTCGAGCTTGAAGAGGATAACAGATGCTCGGTATAGCTCATCTCATAGATGAGTCCAATCTCACATGTTTTACGAACCTGAGAAAGGAGGGGTTCGTCCTAAAGTGGGTCCTTCGATGTTAAATTTTAACGAGTCCAAGGAAGGGAAACTCGGTAGTTTTTCACATTTAGAGAGCCTGAAAAAATTAAAGGAGGCTCGACAGTGTACTTTTTCATAAATTTAGTCCCTCGATCCCAAAAAAGTGTAAAACAATTCCCGAGAGAACTCTCCCAGCCAAAATTGACCGAGGTATACCTTTCTCATAAATAGTCTAGACGAGCCGAAAAAGGGGTAACCTATCACCGAATAGACGACCTTTCAAATACTTTTACAAGTGTGAAAGAGTCAAGATCACTTGGCGATCTTTTCAATTTTAGGGAGTCTGAAAAGAGCTTAACTATGGACTCCAATGGTATTTTTCGTAATTTTTAATTATTCTGGTCCGAAAAGAGAATAAAATACAACCAGGATAATACTTTCCTCATTTTTTAACGAGCATGAGTAAAGCTGACAAAACTCGACACCATTTACTTGAGTTTGACAAGCACGAGATGCATGTAAAAGCGCTTGGAATCTTTTTCAAGTTTTAATCCAGAGCACGAAAAAGATAAAGTAGGCTCAAAATGAAGGTCAAACGATAAATGAACGCCAGTGTGAATGTATTGTCTTTAAAGGAGATCCTGTCAATAAGTGCTCATGAAACCATATATTAGTAATGTGAAATGGGTTTTATTTTAACTAGATAAAATAATGAGTAAAAAATAAGTAAAAAAAAAGTTATATAAAGGATGGGTAAAAATAGAAAGTTACCATTTCACTTGTGCATTTACCAAAAGAGGAGATTTTACCCATTTGAGGAGCAAAAAATTCAAGAGTTCATATCTGGAGATTCAGGGCACCATTTCAACAACCGTCTGGGCCAGGTAAGAGCTTTTAGGCCTCTCTTTCATTTCATGTATGAATAACTTGTTTTTAGTAGGAAAAAGTAATTTTTTGGGAAAGCCCTATTGGGCAATTTTTGCCCTTCACAGTACCATGCAGGGGACGTATCGGGAAGTGTGGTACTGTGCAACAGTACCGCGCTGTGAGGTTAAACAGGGGCACGGTACTGTGCAGTACCGCGCAGTCAAGTTTCTCCTAGGTGCGATAGAGGTGAAACTTAAGATGGAAAAATTATTTTTTCTCAAATTTTTAACTCAGATCAAGTTGTTAAATAATTACTGAATGTTTCCCATGACCTTTTGCAGGTGTTTGAAACTTTTTGGAGCAAAATGGTCCATTGGAAAGAAAGAGAACATGAAGCGGATGATTTGCTGGCTGAAAATGACCAAGAGACTTTGACTGCACTGCGGGAATGTGGTTTGTTAAAATTCTTCAAGACCAAGGGTATTCGTAAGTAGGCAAAGCTTCTCACCCACATTATTCAAATGTGGGACCCCCGACATTCAGGCTTTCCGAGTAGGAGAACACATCCTCGAAATTCAACTCGAGGACATTTACTTTCTCACAGGCCTCTCAAAAAGAGGATCCCGGGTGAATCTTACTGGATACGCAGCCTCAAAGGTGAGCACAAATGCTTTGATTGCTCGTTACTGCTGTCAGGGTTCAGGGAAGAAAAATGACAAGGTGGTCATCAAGGACATTATAGAACTTCCTATAAAAACCGTGTTTTTCATCATCACATGTGCAGTAGGGAGTACGGGTCCCCATCAGGCGTCCCGTATGCAGATGAATCTTGCAGTGGATTGTATGGCGGGAACAATATCCAACTGGTGTGAGGCAGTGTTGGCCAACCTCAAAGAGCAAGTGAACAAATGCCGGCTTGGAGAGAATTCCCAATTTGGTTATGGGAGCATCTTAGTCACCTTCTTTTTGGTGAGGGTGCCATTGTTGTGCCCACAGATAGCTATGCCCCCCTGTCCACCTACCGATCCATGGATGGCTTGATGGAGTGATTATGCAGGACATCTTGGGGGACCTCAGCGTTTGGCTTTTGGTGAGGATTTCTTCTCGTGGCTCAAGGAACAGATAGTGATGATCGATGACTACCCCTATGCAGGGGTGGACTTCCGCGAGGACATAGAGTTGGCACTGCCAGAAGATGAGGATTCAGACAACTCAGGTATGACCTTCATGTACATATTTTTATTTTTTGAATATAGAATTTTTATTTTTGTTTAGAATGTGTAAAAGACTTTAATGTATGTACGTGTGCATGTCGCAGATCGTGGACCACAAAGACCGGCAGGGTACTCGCCGTTACACCGAGGTGGTGTTGATCGCCAAGCCGCTCCAGACGAGGAAGAAGACGAAGATGAAGCGGGAGGGGTCCAAGAAATAGAGAGGAATTTGCAAAGTTTGACTCACGGTATTCCTGCTATGAGGGTGGACGACATCCCTTTGCATCTCCAGCGGCATACTGTAGGTGTGCCTAAGCGTATTGGCCAACTCCTTCGTAGGGTGGTTCGAGCTATAGTGTGTTACCACCAGCAGCGTGAGGAATCTGACGAGGGACATGATAGATCTCCTAGATCTCCCTAGATGGCAGCTTTTATCTTTTTGCGGCATGTATACGATATGTAGGCTTTGAGAGCCAAATTTTTGTATGGAAATTGGTCCCAAATTTTGTCTTTAAAACTAAAAATTTATGTATTTGGAAAAACACTTTTATATACAGTGATATGAACCTATTTTTATGATCTATTTATTTACAATGACTTGTGTGTTTTATTTTTTGTGATGTGTTTTTATGTATGGGCAAGATACCAATCCAAAATGTAATTAGCTAATGAATCAACTACACAATTGAATTCCCTTGGTACGTGTTGATATGAAATGAAATTAAAAGATCGTTCCAAGAGGCATACCCTCCGAAATAAACGAAGTAGGATAGGATCACGAACTGTGTAAACATGATTCAGATGAGAAACCACGAGTTGGGAGTCTAAAAAGACTGATAGGGAGTCAATTCCGAGTGAAGCAACCTTTGTCAAGAGTCCGATGACTACATGGTACTCTGCGATATTGTTGGTTGCAGGACCCAAACAATTGGCTCCTGAAGATATCAACTCGCCAGTGGGAGAATAGACTACCCATGCTGCAAAAGCGAGATTCCGGGTATGTCGGCTTGCACCATCGGCGAATCCGAAGTAGGCAGGCATCTGCACATAAAATCACAAGTCAAAGTAAGAATGGATACATGAGGTCCATGCGCACACCAAAAGATGAGTAAAAATAAGCTAAGTACATTATATACAAAAAGTAACCCGCGTAGGGCAACCTTACGCATAGAAGCGTTTGAGGTATATCCCATTCCGGGGCCGTTCCAATGGCGTGCCATCACAATCGTTGAGTTCATAGGCTTCTTTCTCCAAGACACGTTTTACAACAAAGGGGCCGTACCACATAGATTCTAGTTTTCCTTTTCTGAGTTTATTGTGCATTTGATCATATGTGAGTACGAGGTCACCTTCATTGAAAATCCAAGGTTGAACGGATTTGTCATACTGAGCTTTGATGCATTTTTTATGAGCTTCGTTGGCTAAAGTAGCGTCGCGACGGGTTTCATCTAGCTTGGCTAGGTATAGAAATCGTTCCTCTTCGGAAGTGGTGTGGGGGAGTAGCTCCATGGCTATCTTAAGTGATGGAATTTCACATTCAATCGGTAAAATGGCTTCTAAGCCATACACCAGTTGGAATGGCGTAAACCCAGTAGCACGTTTTACTGAGGTTCGGTATGCCCATAGTGCTGAAAATAGAGCTGAGTGCCAGTTGGATTTCTAAGTACCCACAATACGCCGAATCATTCATTTCAGGACTTTGTTAATGGATTCAACTTGGCCATTGGCTTTTGGGTAGTATGGGGTTGATTTTTCATGGCGAAAACCCAATTTGGCACTTAGTTCCTCGATCATATGGTTCCTGAAGTGGGAGCCATGATCGGTCACAATGGATTGTGGGACACCAAATCTAGCTATAATGTGATTGAATATGAATTGTGCTGCTGTTTTGACGTCCTCATCATAAGTAGGCATCGCTTCAGCCCATTTTGTGAAATAGTCGACAGCTACTATGACATAGCTATGCCCGCCGGCTGAAGTGGGCTTACAGTGAATGAAATCTATGCCCCATTTGGAAAAAGGGCCGACGACAATCAAAGGATGGAGTGGAGCAGGGTGCGAGCGTGTTTTACTATGAAAGAATTGACACGGTGGACATTTCTTGACTGTTTCAATGCAGTCTTTGAAAATTGAGGGCCAGAAGGATCCTGCTCGCAGTATTTTCTGGGCCGTATCCATCCCATAAAGATGACCACCACATGCTCCATCGTGGCAGTCATTAAGAACACGTTCCGCCTCTTCTAGGGTCAAACAGTGTCGAAGAACGGTGTTGACACCACGTTGATAAAGCGTATCGTTGACTATGAGGTAGTATTTGGCGTGATGTCGAATGCGTCAACGTTCATCGCGATTGACGT
The DNA here is from genome assembly GCA_027924585.1 of Larix kaempferi. Classification (NCBI taxonomy): domain Eukaryota; kingdom Viridiplantae; phylum Streptophyta; class Pinopsida; order Pinales; family Pinaceae; genus Larix; species Larix kaempferi. Next base: position 6,035,981 of record BSBM01000076.1, read on the forward strand.
CGGGGTGGAAGCATTGGGTTATAATAGAATATCCCCGTACCACGGATCAGACGTGCTAATGAGGAACAACGATTCATTAGTAAGAGAATCGATGGGCTCGGATTGCTCGGTAGCACGGGGCAAGGTACAAATCAACTCAGCAAAGACCAGAGACTTCTTGGACTTGGCTTTGACAAATTCCAAGTCAAACTCTTGAAGGAAGACGATCCAACGAGAATATTTTCCCCCAAGCACTTGGCGCGTGAGGATATAATACATTGGATTGAAATTTGCTATAACAGTGGTCCAGCGGAGTAGAATGTAATGACGGAATCTCTGGACAGTGAAAACTGTTGCCAAAGCCAGTTTTTCAACATGTGAATAACGAGTTTCGGAGTCGAGAAGACTCTTACTAAGATAGTATACCACATGTTCTATGCCATTGTGGTCTTCCTGGACTAGCACCATACCGATGGTGGAAGTCGAAGCTGCGAGATAAAGAATGTAATCCCGTGTGTAATCGGGGGGTTGGATCACTGGATCTTTGGTTTAGGCTGCCTTTAGATTATCAAAGGAGCGTTGGGATTCATCATCCCAGATAAAGGGAATGTTCTTCTTGAGAAGCCTCATGTAGACTTTTGTTATCTAGGAAAGATTACAGATGAAACGATGTAGAAAGTTTGCATGCCCTTGCAAACTTTGAAGTTCTGGAATGTTTGTGGGGGAAGGCAGGGCTAAGATAGCTTCTACCTTCGCAGGATGTAAGCGTATCCCGCTTTTGGATATTATGAATCCCAAAATTTTTCCGGCTTCTACGCAAAAGACGCACTTATGCGGATTCAAACGTATATTGTAGCGACGACACCTTTCGAAAATTGCACTTAAGTGATCAGGATGGTCATCCCGGGTCTGAGAGTGAGCGGGAAGATCATCAAGATATGGTTCTACAATATGTTTGATGTCATGAAATGCGTATGACATTGCCCGTTGGAAAGTTGCCCTGACGTTTTTAAGGCCAAAAGGTAACTTTCGATATGCGAAAATCCCCCAAGGGCAAATAAAGACTATTTTGTGTTGGTCAGCTCGGAGGATATCGATCTGATTATAGCCAGAAAATCCATCCATGAATGAAAAGATGACACTCCCGGCACAGTAATCGATGATCTAGTCTATGAACGGAGTTGGGTAGTTGTCCTTTGGACAAGCTTTGTTCAAGTCGCGGTAATCAACACAGACTCTAATCGTTCCCTATTTCTTGGCTACAGGAACGATGTTAGATACCCATTCTGTCAATGGGATAGGATAGATAAAACCAGCTCGTAAAAGTTTTTCAACTTTTGTTTTAATAGCGGCTGCCTTACAAGGATGGATGGGTCGAAGTTTCTGCCGAATAGGTCGGGTGCTAGGGAAGGTTGGAATTTCATGGACCACAATCGAGGGATCTATTCCTGGCATTTCTTCATAAATTCAAGCAAAAACATCACTGAAGGTTTTGAAGTAGGAACTATAGAACTCCATTTCGAGGGGAGTACAAGTTTTTCCAATATGTATGTTTTCCACGATACTAGGCTTCACTGAAATATCTATGGGAGTGGTTGCCATAAGGTTAGCCAAGTTTCCTTCAGAAAATACTTCGTCGGGGGAAGTGGGAAACTTGGTTTGAACCATCCCAAGTGAAGTACTGGGTTTTATATCGATCTCAAGTGTCTGAATGGTGGGGAATGAAGATCAATGATGAAAATCTCTCCATGGTGGCTCATCACCACACATAACCTCCATAATTGATTCGTCAGTGGGAAAAATCAAATTGAGAGGATCGATAAGTGGTGGGTATGAATGAGTCTCAAACAAGAGCTATGCCATGGTGTGATGGGTAGAACAGTTGACCCAATCGGTGGCTGATTGGATCGCTTCATATGCTGCGAGGTTTCTATTCAAAGGCATAGAGTTGTCGTAGTCTTTAATATGAGCGGGACTCGGAATCACCCATGAATCATTGGAAGGGGTGACATTTGACAAAATCACGTTGAAAGGTTGAACATGGTTCCCCAGCTCTGGAAAAACTCCAATAAGGGAAAAATCCTTCATGAGACCAACACCTATGTCTTGGAACCGGTACCAAGGTTGATCCAATAACGGGAGTTGGGTAGTTGTCCTTTGGACAAGCTTTGTTCAAGTCGCGGTAATCGACATAGACTCTAATAGTTCCCTGTTTCTTGGCTATGGGAACGATGTTAGATACCCATTCTATCAATGGGAGAGGATAGATAAAACCAGCTCGCAAAAGTTTTTCAACTTCTGTTTTAATAGCGGCTGCCTTACAAGGATGGATGGGTCGAAGTTTCTGCCGAACAAGTCGGGTGCCAGGGAAGGTTGGAATTTCATGGACCACAATCGAGGGATCTATTCCTGGAATTTCTTCATAACTCCAAGCAAAAACATCGCGGAAGGTTTTGAAGTAGGCACTATAGAACTCCATTTCGAGGGGAGTACAAGTTTTGCCAATATGTATGTTTTCCACGATACCAGGCTTCAGTGAAATATCTATGGGAGTGGTTTCCATAAGGTTAGCCAAGTTTCCTTCGGAAAATACTTCGTCGAGGGAAGTGGGAAACTTGGTTTGAACCATCCCAAGTGAAGTACTGGGTTTTATATCGGTCTCAAGTGTCTGAATGGTGGGGAATGAAGATCGATGATGAAAATCTCCCCATGGTGGCTCATCACCACACATAACCTCCATAATTGATTCATCAGTGGGAAAAATCAAATTGAGAGGATCGATAAGTGGTGGGTATGAATGAGTCTCAAACGAGAGCTGTGCCATGGTGTGATGGGTAGAACAGTCGACCCAATCGGTGGTTGATTGGATCGCTTCATATGCTGTGAGGTTTCTATCAAAGGCATAGAGTTGTCATAGTCTTCAATCTGAGCGGGACTCGGAATCACCCATGAATCATTGGAAGGGGTGACATTTGACAAAATCATGTTGACTGGTTGAACATGGGTCCCCAGCTCTGGAAAAACTCCAATAAGGGAAAAATCCTTCATGAGACCAACACCTATGTCTTGGAACCGGTACCGAGGTTGATCCAATAACGGGACGGTGTTGGCAGAGTTCGGATGAGAGTCTGGGATACATCAATCAAGTTGATCAATGGTGACAATTTTCCCTTCATGAGGAAATTGCACAATCCGGAAGACTGTAGATGCTATGGTGGTCATGGCGTAAAACTAGTTCCGACCAAGTAAAAGATTGTAATCTAATGGTGCATCTACGACTTCAATGTGTACGGATACTGTTTTTCCCTCCAGTTCAACACCAATTGAGGGAATGAGTCCATAAGGTTGAAAACCATGTCCATCGAATGCCCTGAGAGTAGTGGGAGAAGTCGTGACTTTGGGTGAGCCTAAGGCTCTCCAGCAATTCAAAGACATGATCGATGTGGAGGCACCTTCATCTAACATAGTGCGATGGATGCTATTTCCATGGATTTTTGTATGAACTTGGAAGGCTAACTGGTGAGAAAGTCGAGGTTTGGCATGTTCCAAGTTAAACATAATAGAGTTTGAAGTATCTGGTTCCATTTCCCCCAGTGCTGAAAGTAAGGTTCTACGCTACGTGGGGAAGTGTTGAAGAACCTCGAGAGTCGACATGGCACAAGGTGTTTGAGCTAAATCCTCAACAATGTTGTAATTTTTGGCAGCTCGTGCATTGGGATTAAATGTCGCCTTTCGTATGGTGCCCTTGGGTGGGCGTAGCATTGTGTCCGTGAGCGGTCTCTCGATATGGAGATGACCAGTAGGGGAGGGATAGGAGTCAGATCTTCAACAGGAGATTTGCCTTTGGCTATCTCGGATTGTTTGTTTGAACTTGGAAGGTTTTCATATGTCTTTGAACGAGTGGTTATATGAATCTCCTCATTACTCATCATCAGGATTTCGCAATTTGTGACATCTCTCCACGACTTGGGTTGGTCGAGTTGCCCCCCTGTGGGGTTTCTTGGGCAACCATCTGCTGTTGCTGTTGAGGGAAAGGGTCAGTTAACACTGCCAGCGAGAGGATCCTTTAACGAACTTGTTGACTTCGTCCTTATAGGGATAGTCACGTGTGTAGTGATCGTCTTGACAAATTAGGCAGGGAAACTTAGCCTTTCGACGTGGTTTTTGGTCGTTGTGGGTGGGTTGTGGCTTGGGGTTCTCCTGCTGGTTCTTTTTAGGTTTACCACGATTGCTTTTCTTCTTTCCTCCGGATGGTTGTGACGTAGATTGAACTGCGTTCACTTCGGAGGAAATAGCAGGAGAAGTAGTAGCTTTTGAAGCATCCTGAGGTAGAGCGGGGGAAGCAGAAACTTGTTGTCCCGTCGAGTTGGTAGTAGCCTGGGCCTTGAATGAACCGAAAATACCATCAATGGGGGGTTTAGTGGTAGGTTTCGTTGGATCAGTGGTAATGAGGGCGGCATGGGGAAGAATTTCGTGTAAAGTGTCGGATTGGGTGTATACCAAATCCATGTACTGAGCTGCCGAGATGGCTTGTTCTTCTGTAACCGGTCCGCACATAGCGATATCTTTGGCTATGGGAGGCAAAAAGGATTTCGTGAACCAATCAGCGAGTAGCTGATCCAGAATGGGTGCCTTGATTAGCCTACGGTGTCGATGCCACCCTTGGATGTGATCCGAAATGTGTGTAGAAGTGGTTTGACGCAGTGAGGTTAACAGTTTTGTTCCAGTCTCGTACCGGATGGGGAGCTGGAAATGGGTCAGAAACTGCATAGCCAAGGTGTTAAAATCATGGAAAGAGTGTTGTGGCAGCTCGATGTACCATTATGCTGTCGTGCCGGTAAGCGTGCATTGGAAGAGCCGTAGTCGAATGGAATCGTCCATCAAGGAGTTGGATGAACACCAAAGATGGAAGGTCATTACGTGGTTCTTGGGGTCTTCCCCGGGCTTAGCATCGAACTTGGGAATGTCCGATGGGAGTTTGGCTGGAATGGGTGGCCAGTGAGGTTCATGCCATATGGGATCGTTAATGAGCCTCGACAAATTAGGTAAGTCTAGCGTGGCCAAAAAGGGAAGTTGACGATTAGTCTGCGGGTATGAGTAATAACCGTGTGGTGCAGAGAAACCTGGGGGGCCCTGCATAGCATACTGTTGCGTGTTATACCCATATGTGTTTCCCGGGGGATACTGCTGGAAGTTCTGTGGGTAGTAAGCCATCTGGTTAACCGGTTGAGTGTTGGTAACCGGTTCGTGGATGTTCTGCTGAGTGGGGATGGTAGGTATGGTACCCTGGGGTTGCTGAAACCCAGGAATGGTTGCTGCTCCTGGTTGGGGAAAAGTTCCTTGGATTTGTTGTGTTCCAGGAATGTTACCACTATATTGAGTAAGTGGAGAGTTTCCCATAGCAGGGTTGGGGGGTGGCTGTGACAATGGTGTCCATGGAAGGTTCGTTCCTCCTTGAGGAGTGTGTGGAAATTGAAGGGATGGGTTCCATGGAGTTGTAGCAGCTGAAGGATAAGGGAAGCTGGAGTTCAAGTTGGGGGGAATCTGAGATTGCCCCCCAGCTGGGTTCCATCTTCCAAATAGTGATTACCCCCCACTCTGTGGGATTTGAGGTTCCCAATAAGGAAGCATACCTAACGGGGGATGTTGAGGATAAGGTTCGGTTGGAAAACCGGTATAAGGTTGTCCGCTGCCAGGTGTGTTGTACATACCATACTGAGCAGATGCTGCTGGTTGGGAGGGTTGTTGGATGGATCCAATGGGTTGTCCTCCAGTAGATGGGTTGGATGGCCCTATAGGAGGAGATTTTTGACTAGGAATGGGGTTCCCAACAAAAGGTTGTCGTCCAGCTAGTTGGGTTGATGACCCACCAGGGGGAGTTTGGTTGTTGGAGTTGGGGACCACGGCAGTCGGTTGTCCACCTCCTGAGATAGTGTAGATAGTGGCCGAAGGTGACCCTCTGGTCAAAATGGAAGATCCAGCAGTATGACTTGGTGTTCTTCCGTCGTTAGCCAAATACGATAGTGTCGATTGGCCAATGGCGCCAAAAGTGCGGATTTGTGGAGGGGGTCTTCCATATATGACAGGCGAGGACAGAGAAAAAACTGGGTTATCCCTCATAGAATGTGCGCCAAAAATGGGTGATGGCAACAAATGTGGGGAGTTTAACCGAGGGGTATCGGGGGTATCATCCATAGCATGTTCAATGATAGGAGGACCATCGAAGACTGGGTCCGAGTTCATGTCTTGGAAAGGGTTTTTGAGGTCCGATGGGAACCTAGGTATAGTAACGTCTGAAGGTCCGTAATCGTCTGCATAGGAGTGGTGAAAATCTGTGCTAGACGGGATGTTGGGATCCCGATAGTCAGGAGGACGAGTAACAAGGGGATATCTAGAGGCTATCGAGAGCATTTGCTCTATGTCGCATTTAAACTGTGCTGATGCTAACGGGGAATTTGCTAGACTAACCATACTAGACTGAATGGAGGCCATGATCTCATGTCCCAGAGGGAGGTTGGGGAGAGATATGGTACGAGGTACGTTGTTGGAAGAACTAGTTTCCTGCTGATGAATGTTGGATGGCGTGGTGATAACAGGCGGTAGCTCCGCCTGGGAAGTGGTAAAGCCATAATCAGGTTCAAAAGGTGTGTCAGGAAGTCGAGTATCTTCAATAATTTTGATGTACCCACCTGGGACTGAAATCAAGCCAGGTATATCCTGGTCGGACCCTTCGGTGGTGCCAACAGATCCATCTGTGTCATCATGAAAAGTTTCTGGTGGAAGGGGGGTGTTGACATCAGGTAGGAGGATGACCTCTGGTCTAGTATTTTGGGTTGTACTAGATTCAGCTGCTGTAATGTTGTCCACTGTGGCAGATATATCTGGAATAACAGTGGGTGAAGTGATAGTGGGAATCTCAGATATGCTAGTGGTTGCAGAAGCTTCAAGAGATTCTGAGACTGTGCTATGAGTAACGGTTACAGGCGGAACTAAATATGTAGTATGTATCAGCGGTGGAATGTTTCCTCGACTAGCACCATGGCCAGGAGGAGCGGGAATGCGTGATGCAGGTGGACCGGAGGTCCGTGGCGGTAGTGGTGGTGGAGGGATTTTTCCCTGTACTCGTCGTGATCTCCGTGTTGGTTCTGACATGATGGTAGGAAAATGAAAACCGGGGGCAGTTTCGTAACAAAGAACTCAAAAAACTCTAATGCAGCCGAGTGTGCAGAAGAGGAGCTAGAAAAAGCAAGGCTCGCAGGCCAAAAAAGCAAGCTCTAAAATCTATATTGAGACCGGTGTCTTAGTGAGCGATCTGATAAAAATAATGGCCAGAATGCTAACAAGCAGTCACTAAAAAAGAAAAATGACCCTCTATAAAGATGAGATAAAAAGCAAACTCCTAACTAAGAGCTGGAGACTCAACAAGCTGTATCCTTCACAAGGTGATGAAATCCAAGTCGAACAATACAACGTGAGAGACCAATATGAGAAGGATATCCCTCTACCGAAAGGGATCATGGGTAAAAGATCCCTAGTAGAAAAGTCACTAAGCTACCTCGTTCATGACACGTTGGAAAATGTTTTGGGCGCTTCTGCCTTATCACCCTTGCATTACTATCAATTACAAGGAAGACAATGATCGATGTTGCCTTAGGGCTAAGTAGAGTGCGGCATTCCACAGAGTCCATCCGGTTCTCAATCTCGTGGCCGTTTAACCCCTGAAAGTTAAAAATAGTCAGGAGGCCCCTCCACAAACTGGCTGTGACCGTGTCAATAAATACTAGAGGATTTTAGTTCCCTAGAGGACAACAACTATGTCTCAGATGAAAATGACAAGGGGGAATTATTTTGATGCCTATCCCCGGTGTCCTACCTAACTACCAAATTCTTTTGATTTCCTCAAGTGAGGTTAATGTTGGTATAGTTAGGGAGATCAATTTTAGAGGTTGTATTACTCAATCGGGTAAATGGACGTGAAACTTGGTGGTGTTGTGACGACCCAAACCATGCAAGTGAGAATGAATCGAAATAAGCCTTGTATTCGATGAAAACTAGCTATGGAAGAGAGAGAGTTCTTCGATCATAAATGCATGAAACTTTCACAAGCAATTAAACCCAAAAACAATTTTTTTTTGTTATTTTCTTTTGTAAATAGAGCCAAACTGAAATAAACACTTCTTTCCAATTCACTGATCTTACAACTAAGATGTTTCAAAAAATGAGAGTTTATGTGGCAAATTTCAATGGTTCACTTCCTAATGCACAATGATGCTACTAGACCATTTTAATCAAAATAACACAAATGTTTTCCAATGATAACTTTCAATATGGATTTTAATGATAATAATGGAAACAATGTGACTATGAAAGCTACACAATTCAGTAACAGAGAACAATAGTAATGATTTGGTTGTGATGGGAAGATCAAGCCAATGCAATCAAACTGAAAGGGTGACCCAATGTGCCAATAATGCCACTAACTCACAAAATAATCAAGCTCACAAAAAATAAATAAACACACCGCAAAGACTGTGTAATGAACAGGATGGTAACAACAAGCAGAAAATACCAACTAAGGCAGAGGAAAATGAAAATGACTGAGAAAACCAAGCAGGGGAGAAAAAAAATGACAGTATGCAGACACTACCACGTGGTAGAATAAGGCTATAGCGCGGTACTTCTATACTACCACTCTGGTACTAATGCAGGATACGCGATACTACCGCTCTGTGGTCAATGCAGAGGGCGCGGTACTATTGCAAAGTATGGAAAAGCACAACTTTTGAAAAGAAAGATGAAATTTTCAGGGTTGTTGCAGACCCAGAGGACTCACTGATCACATAGGGAGGGTAAATACAAAGAGGGGGGGTGAATGAAGGTCAAAGAGACCAAAATTCAATACTGGTTTGAAGAGAAAGAAAAAATCACAATCAAAAGATGGATGACAGTGAACTCAATCAATCAAATGGAGTTCTCCCTAGTGGAGTCGCCATTCTTGTTGGTAGAATTCTTCCCTACGGATAAGTCAGAATTCTCTTAGATTAAAGTAGACTCTTACTGACTCTAAACTAAGACAAAACCTAACAAATGCTACCTTGAATTCCTAGATCTTAAACAGACATCTCAAGATTAAAGTGCTAAAAGAAGTAGAAGAGATCTAACTGACCTTCAATTCAATCGCTTTTCTTTATGGTTGCTCCAATCTCCAAGTCCTCGCGAATGAACCTGTCAAAATGATAACCAAGATACAAGCATATACAGTTCTCTAGCAACTTGAAATATTAGTTAGGATCTAAATCTATAATAGATACAAATCATATCTTTGAAACAAGACCAATACATGTGATTTGGGAAACAAGACAAGTTATATTCTATTATCAACTTGAAGTTACTTACAAAGGTTGCTTGATGTCCAAACCAATTCTCCAACTCCAAGTGCTTCCTCCTCTAGCTATCTCCACAAAGCTGCAAGATCATGAGTTTGATATCTCCAAGAGCCCTCCCCTTTGCTCATGGAATGACTCTCTCTTATAGTGTGTGGTAGTGTTAACCAACAAGAGAGAAGGGTGGATCTTGGGAGAGTCAAGTGGATCAGGCCTACTAATCACAAAAAGTGAGTTAGGATCGAATCAGGGACACCAATCCTCAAAAATCTCTCGAAAATGAAAATAACACAAGCCATGGAAAAAAGGCTAAAAAAAGTGTACCACGCCTCTAGAACAGAGCATAACGCGGTAGTACCGCATTGCAGAGAAAGAGCATAGCGCGGTACTACGGACTACCGCTCACCTAACATGGAGCAATATGTGGTAGTTAGGGTAAATGAAGTCTTAGCTAGGTTGATTCTTGACAGGGTAGGTTTTCCTTCAAGGATCACTCATCATTTTTCTCTTCTGGGTGTTTTAAGCAGTAGGGGAAGTGTCGTCAACTCTTTTTGTGGTGAAGATGCGACACTATGGAATATGGAGGTATAACAGTCGAATGTATCCTTTGTCTATTAATTATTGTAACTGTATCTTGAGCTCTACTAGCTCTGGCGTACTCATATGGTACGGAGTCCTAGAGACGGGTACTGATCCAGGTGTTAACTTTATGGAAAAGTCTAAGTCCCGTTTGGGTGGTAGCCCTGGTATTACTTCGGGAAACACGTCTCTGAATTCTACTGGTATTGGGAAATCCTCAATATTTTGATCTCTATCGGCTTCTACTATTTGAAGGTGGATTGCAAATAGTTTACAACCTTTCCTTAAGCATTTCTTGGCTTGTAATGCTGATATCTGTCGTACTGATACTTCTTTAGGTATACCTTGAATGGTTCTTTGGTTCCCTTGACTATCTGTGCATAAGATGGATTTGTTTAAACAATCTAGCAAGGCATGATGTCCTTCTAACCAATCCATGCCTATTATTATGTCATAAGACCCTAACGGTAAGAGGTTTAAATCTACTCTAGTCAGGAATCCATTCAAATCTAACTCACAACCCATAATCAATTCGAAAACCTTTCGCTTGGTACCGGTAGCTAGTTGTACCAGCCATGGTACCTTGCGCCTTTCTCGGTTTAACTTGCATGTTTCTACTATCCTAGGAGTGATGTAGCTTCAGCAAGCACTGGGGTCTATTAGAACTGAAATGACAGTGATAGATATATTACCCTCAATTTCCACCATGGTGGCTTGATGATCTTTTTGCCATCCATCAAGGGCATCATAACTCCTAGGTGTCTTTTCCATGTCTCCCATGGTAGGCTCCGTTTGGATGTTGTGTAAAGCCTCATCTATTTTGTTGGGACAGTCTCTATAGTAATGTGGTCCATGGCATTTACAACAAGAAACAATTGGTGGGACCTTCTTTGCCCCTTTGTTGAAGGCTGACATGTTGGCTAGTGGTGGGGGTGCTCTTGGTCGAGCTTGGGTTCGGCTGAAACCTCTATTGGGTGGGTACTTTTGTTATGTTTCCGAAAAGGTTGGTGTCTAAAATCCGACCTGCTGTTGTTTGAGAAGGTCCTGAATCTGTCTCTATTTCTATTGATGTTGTTGTTCCTTGGCTTCCCATGCTTATAGCACAGCCTAGCTTTATGTATTGTTATATCAAGGGTTTTAGGCATGTCAAATTCCATCTTCTCTATGAAATTTGGTGGCAGCCCACCCAAGAACTGCTGAATGTTTACCTTCTCATCCTTAATAAAGGGCACATAGTGCAGCAAGTCTAAGAACTGGTTTATTAAAGCTTCCATAGTCAGGGAGCCCATTTTTAACTCATGGAATTCTTTTATTTTCTTGTCGAAGAATCTTTCAGACATGTACTTGTCCCAGATTATTCTGCTTAAAGTATCCTAGCTTATGTCTTGCAGTTCTTGTCCCTTGGTGTGTTTCACATCCCGCCACCATCTAGCAGCTTTACCATTTAGGTTATATATGGCTAGTCGGGCTTGCATCTCACTGGAGTAATTATGAACTTTAAAGTATTTGTTCATTCCCAACAACCATTCTTCAGCCTTTTCCCCTGAGTTGATTTCTCCATCATAGGTTGGGGCTCTTATCTTTCTGAACTATCCTTGCAAACTGTCATCACTCTTCCTACTTCTCTTGCAAGGAGGTGGGGAGCCATTGTCATTGGAAGAGCTCTTATAGTCCTCTTCTAATGGTTCTGATTTATGTCCTTCTTGCTCTCCTATCTTGTAACTGGCTTCTTTCCTTGTGTTAAGAGTATTGATGGAAAGAGTAGGATATTCATGGGGTCTTTCCCTTGCTAGGCTTTGGAGTAAGGATTCATTTATAGCGCGTTGTTCTCTTGAATATTCCCGTCTATGAAATTCTGGAATTCTGCCTATAATTGCTGCGTGGGTTTTTCTAAATCTGAGTTGAGTCCACCACGATTTCTTGCTCTCGTGGTGGGGAATTTAAATTTCCTTGTATACTGCTGCCCTATTCTGCATTCATTTTTCTGATACTGCCTGTACCTGAAAGTTATATAAGTATCTGCTGAACGAAAAACAAATTGTTAGCTAATCCTTTACATAAACATAATATAATATTTTAAATAAAGTTTAATGTATCTGCAGCGGTGTTTGGCAGTGAGCCCAATAGGTCACTTAGTGTTTGTAACTTGCTCTGATACCACTTGTAACATCCCAAAAATAGCAAAAATTTTAAATTTTTCCTGTTTGCAATAATCGTACATTTACAGTAGAAAGATTCATACATCAAATCTAACATTGTTAAAAACATCCATACTTGCATGAAACAAATGTAAGACTAAGAATTTTGTTTCACATGGCCTTTTCTATGTGTGAGTTTAGAATTGCGGAAGCTATGTGGAAACAATATGATGGCATGTTTTGTTACAATTGAAAAGGTTAGTACACAGGTAGAAATAACACTCTTTATTGTTTTAAGAAATCATGTGATTGAATCTTGAATGTCTAATGCCACCTTTAGGTGATGAGCTCTTTTGATGACGGTATGTTGTTCACATGGTGGGTACTATAATACTCCATGAGAGGTAATTACATACCTTGGAAGGGTTTCCGGAAGGCATGGGTGAATATAGTGGTTGCTGGACTTACTTAGCATAATGCTAATGCCATTCCGTACTTCTCTGATTGCAGGTGTATTCAATCTGAAAGTACTATCCCTAAAGAGTTGGCCTATACTTTACTATTGGCTCTATTTCACTAGGGTGAATGATAATTATAAAAAGAATGGGTATCCCATTACCATGGGAGTTCACAGCATAAGTGTTTTCCAAGGGGAGGTTCACGACTATGAGCTTCTTGTAATTTTATACATGTATAGGTTGGGTCACGATTTCACTATAGAATTTGTACAAGATTTGAGCCTTTTTGTAATTTAGACCAAGGTGGTTGGAGTCCACAACTTCACTATAAACTTTATACAAAAAATTGAACCTCCACTAGAGTGAGGTTGGTGTACCTTTTAATGTGCTTTAAATGAGTATGTGGGACAACTTGTCAACGGGGATTTGGAGAAAATGATTTGGGGCTTTTGCCATTCATTCTTGTATTCCACTTGTTCCTCGTTTCTAGCTCTGCACTTCATTTTTATGGTGAATGTGTTGGGTACTGACCCGAGCTCTGCTCGTGGTTAGCACACTTGTTAAGTGTTGAGCTCCACTATGGCATAGGGAGTTCATGTTTCTCACAGGTAGGGAAAAATATCTGTTTGCAAATGACATTTTATCTTTCTTCTTTGATTGGAAAACACAGAGTTGAACTAACTGGTAATACATGTCATGATGGCAGGTGATAAACGCTTTGGTATGGGAGATGTGATGGTTCAGGGTGTTGTTGGCGTGGCTAGGTTAATGGTAAGTCTGGCTTACCAACTCGTGCCCTACCTCTCGCACCTTTGGTGTTGTATGTATGTGTCTTGGCCTGGTTTAGAATGGAGGATCCCGTAAGCCCTTGGCTTACTGATTCACCTTCGGGAGTCTATTGGTCACCTATTGGTTGGACCAGGGAAAAGAAGGGTTTTTAAATTGTAATTGGAGAGTGAAATACACAGCTGGGACTGTGATGTAAACTATTGTTTAATGAAGTTGTATCTGTTTGTTGTTCGACATTTCGTTTCCCTGTACTCTGTAATTTATGTTTTAAGTGGAAGGGAATTACTATGCGGTCTGTAACGAACTCTAAAACAAAGGCCTTCTACATACTTTGTGTATTTAGAATCTGATGTACATTTTGGCATTGGGGTTTTTAATTGTATTGTGGCTATAAAGATATATGAAAGTACCGTGGTCTATGTCCATCCTGGGTTAATTTGTTTCTTTTAGCTTCTATGTAATGTGATGTGTTATTTGGTAAAAAGAACATACTTAGACGTACTTCTCTATATCTTTGTCTTGTAACGTAGCTAGAATTTGGGTATTGTTTTTGTTTTTCTTAGTTCCTGGGTTTGTTAGTACCATGATGCTTCTGTGCACTTAAATAGTTGCTTGTGAAAATGTAGGAGATTATATGGGATTTTCTTTACTTCTATTATGGTAACGCGGTTAGGGTTTGAGTAGACAAATCTTGATTTTATGGGTTGTTTGAATGAATGGAGCACTGTTTCAATGGGAGGTTTGTTTTATACGTGAGTCCTGGAGGAGACCACTATAAGCTTTGATTTAAGGGAATCCATGCAATTCGATCCTCGACCTCTATCTTCAATGGGCGTCTACGTTTGTAACTTCCCAGCACCTTAAATCACCGTCTAGTTGTACTGCATACTTAATGGTATTAAATTCTTGACTTGATAGAATACTAGGGTCTGTAGTTGGTAATGATAGCTAAATATGATGCATGTTCTTTTTATTGGAAAGTGTGTATGAGTATGTAATTGGAAAAGAATAGTGTAAACGATTTCTGTCCTGTCTGCTGCCTTTGTTTCAAATGTGGTGTGTATGGTTTTTAAAAAGGAAACTAAAATAGACTGGGAAATGGACAACAGGTCAGATTTTGTTTTTAAAGAAAATTGGAACATATGGGAAATACCTATAGAGTGATGTCTGCGTTTTGTTTTGCTATAAAATGTATAACTGGGTATTCGAATAGTTAGCAAGGTGACTAACAATTATTGCTAGAAATCTGATCTCAGTAGCTAAATGATTTTGTTGAAATTTAATACAGAGTTTAGATATGAGAAAATAGATACCATAGATTTCACTGAATTAAAACAACGCTTAATGATTCACATATTTATAAATTTAAGAAATGCGATTGACTAGCAAAGACTAGCTGGATAGTCTTGCTAGGAAATGCCATTGGATTCTGGGCAATTCTTGAATTTAAAACTAATATCTAGGACATTCCTATTTTAACATTGCATTTATAAAATGAGATATGAATTGAAATAGGTACTTATAAGAATTTCATACCTGTTGATCCCTGTAGCTTGTTCCTACTGATAATGACCTGCTGATCCTTGTAGCCTGTTCCTGTTGACAATGGCCTGCACACTCAGCTAACTGGTTAATGGAAAACTATTGAACTCTTAGCTGACCTGATAATTGATCTGGGAATGGATGACTTTGGGACTACCATGTTCCTCCCAACCATGATTCTACAACCGTTCCTAGTTCAGTATGAATCCCCCCAAGCTGGTTCTGACATGCAAACTGAGAGGTAGAGGCCTTAGATGTGTAGCTGGTTCAGATCTGGAAAATTGATGGGAAGAGTTTCCTTCTTGGAACAGAGAGTCCTTCTTGACATAATAATATCAAGAGAAAAAGATCCCCCAAAATTTGGTGTCTATCCTCCTTAACTAGGACAAATCTTGAATTAGGGCTGTTGGAATTTACTAGTTTCTCTAAAAAAATAATTTAAATTATAAAATTGAATTTGTTTACTTAACTGCTAGTTATTTTTGGAACTAGGACTTCTCAACTTTGTTTTATCAAAGTGTTTTTAATATTTAAATCTTCCCATAATAATACTAATATAATAATTACAATACCTTCGAAATATTAATAAATAATATTTAGTAAGTGGTAACCCACTTATGCATAAATAAAAAGTGTAAACATTTATAAAAGAATATATAATAAATAACAATATTTATTATTGAAAGCTACTACTAATAATATCTAGCTTTGTGGTATTTCAACATTTGTTCACCTGATGATTCTTTTAATTCTTTTTAAGTAGAGGGTCCACTTACTTGGACGGTTTTGGTAAGCTGGTAAAGGCACCTCTAGTCTCTCCTTTTGCATGTCAGATTCCCTCGTTTTAACATGGTAGTTGCCGCAATATTTGATGATAATAAGATTTATTTAATCAATTCGAATAGTTGTGATAAAACACATAAGTTCTCTTCAGAGTCCTCCGAACTCAACACTTGAGATATAGTAACCCCAAGTGCTCTTCAGAGCCTTTTAACTCAACACTCTCACATGGGCATTATGCTAGTGCAATTCCAGAGCCTCTGCTCAACACTAGAGCTAGAATGTGGTTGTGAGGCACATCTAGGATTTTTAAGTGGCCTTGGATCCGATTATCAATTCTTTCAAGCTTGGAGTGCTCCAGGGCTCATTCCCAACACTCAACATACATCGAGGCTTAGGCCCAATATGAACTAAGAATCTTCTAAATACATCGGGGCTTAGGCCCAGTATATAGTTCATTCGTGTGTTTCTAAGTCCATGCTCAACACACTAAATAATCATCCATGTGAATCATACTCTGCACAGTATAAGATAACATAAAAATATCAGTATATCATAATTGTAACTGAATCACAACATAAGTTTATCCATTCGGGCTTTCCTTCCTAATATATAATAAAATGAAACAATCAAAGTACCTGGCCCATATATATATCAACTCATGAGAACATAGATCAAAACATGCTATGGCTTATGCCCAATAATAAATCACACATGCTGGGGCCATAGCCCAATATAATATCATAACATAGTTAGTCAAAAAGTTGGGATATTACATCAATATTGAGGCTTATTAGTCCCTTGACAAACTAGATTGTATTTATCTGGAAATAAATTAAAAAACAATAAGGATCGTAAGTATTATATATATAGAAATATATATCTTATATTTCAATATTAGTCCACAATAAAAGTGTACATCAAACAGTAATGCATCAGGTCGAATGGGCTGACACACAAATTCCCCTCCTTTGGAGCCAAAATATTTATTTCCTAAATATGCTAATTCTATCAATGTGAGTAATATAATTTATTTAGTTAGGTGCAAAACTCCAATCAAGATTTCCATGTATACAATTGAATATAATCCTTTGACCTTCTACAAAAAAATGTATTTACCAGATCCGTATTATAAATTAATGTTTTCATATGAGCTTGATCTTGTTCAAGTAGAAGTAGGCCATAATGCGGTATGCAAAAGCCATTGGTATTAATATCCATACCTCCTGCATACCACCATACAAGCCCTTGGTCTCAAAATTGGGCAAGCTCTGAAGGCTTTCAAAGCCACCCGGTCCTGTGCAATCATAGATCTGATGTGGAGAGTAATGATTTTCACCAAGAAGCGAAATCCATAGAATACAAATGAGACATATTTCAACCATACTATGAAGACATGCATGTACTATAGTTAATTACAAAAACATCGCATAGTCGGTTATTAAGTTTGAAACATCACAAATATTATAAACATGGATTCAAGGAAGAACTTGTGCCAAATTAAACAAAAGGAAAATAAATTTATGGTTGAAACAGACCTGAATGTAAAATCCTCCAGTGATCATGAATCGATAATGGCATAACCATTTCAAGATTGAAAGATCCGTTATCTTGTTTTGGAAATGAGAAAAACAGGGAAGATGACTACGAGGCAATAATGGTTTATGATATGGATATAAAATAACCCAAGATGACAAAAACACAATGCTCTATTGGAAAATAGTGTATCCATATAGACGATACTTGGGACGAGATTCACAGCATGAAATAACTCCTCTTATAAATTAGGTCAGGCCAATGTAGAAGTAGCATATAGTCCATTCTAGAGAACATTAAGCATCATGCACATAACAAAGTAGCATTCAGTCAAGTCAATCTATTAGGAATAGGGTTACACAACTATGGATGGTTGGAACCATAAATGGACTGAATTCCAGAGGGAAAAGGAAGATGGCTAATAAACATAGCAGGAAAAAGACATCATAGACATTTCGGATGAGAAAGTCTATGAAGTGAGTCCATCGATAAATAAATTAAGCTTTGTCGAGACCTAGAGAATCATTAGGCATCATGTTAGAGATCAAGAGTGGGGAATGAGTTAATAAGTAGATAAAATTTATTTTTTCCTAAATTTAATAGACTTTTTGCCAAAAGTTACATATCCACTGGATTGATAAAAACTTTGACCATAAAATTTTGTTTTTGATTTTGATTCATTTTAATAAATTTTACAAAACCATATATATATATATATAATCACTTCATTCTCAGAGACCTTAACAGACACAGATGCATTTTATGAACTAATTATCTACTTCCTCTCCAAAAAAGGTATTTTTCTAGACATTTCAGGCTTTCAAACCCATCTGATGCCACTCAATGTAAATCTGTACAGACGTGCTACACAAGATATCAATTATGCCATGTATGTTGCTTAATAATTCTGTAAGTTCTAATTTAACCACCATATCAAATATAATATATATCAATTTTAAAGAGCGAATTCAGTATATGGAAAACACTAAAATAAACTGGAACCTAACCGCATCCAATATTACGATTCCCTCCTCTGAACAACCATGTCAAGGTAAGGGAATCAATAATCTATTTCAGACAAAAAATTCAAGCATCCACAATAAGAACAAAATAAAAAGGAAGATCATAATAGACCAAAGAGATGTGAAAACCACGATCTCTAAAGAGAAGAAAATGCATGGTATATCCTTCATTCAAAATGGCTTTGACATTTTCATTTTATTTTGAATAAGTCAAGTAATAATCTAAATTTAACATAGTTCTAAGTGAGTAGAGTAAGTATGAATTTATGACTTATTTGAGAGTTCCAAGAGTAAGTATGAATTTATGACTTATTCATTGACCAATCCAAAGAACCTCATTTCCTTTTAAAATTACAAGGCCCCAAGTTTCAAGCAGTTTATTTTGCATCTAATTCATTCTCGTTGGTCCAAGTTTCAAGCAGTTTATTATGCATCTAATTAATTCTCATTGGTCCATATAAGTATAGCAGTACAAAAGATAAACAACTTTTTGTTTGGATTCATAAACAATAAACAATAAATGTTTCTTTTTTCTAAAATGTAAAGGAGAATAGAAGCATAAATAATGCAATGTGAATTTATGGACTGTGCATAAAATGGATTCAAAAGATGGGCATTGAGAATCTACCTACACCGAAAATACCATATGATGAACATTATCTTTACAATATTAAGTAAAATTGATATAATAATATCTGAAGTTTGTAATTCCTCAATTAAAATTATTCAGAAGAGTAAATCTGCAAATTCATTAACCTTGATAAGTACATCACAATTTAATATATCTCTGATATGCCATGGACAAATACTAAATATAGTGTATCCTCTGTTGTCTAAACCAACAAGAGATGGTTGTGTATAATTCTTAACTATAGGCCCTCCCAGCAAACAATGAAAACAACAAAAATATATGCCAATGGATATGAAAGACTAACGCAACAATTTGTTAATCTACAAGAGATAAGTCGAAGATAACTTCACTGGCTCAAAGATGTCCATGCAATTTTCAGAGACAATCTCCTATCTAAATTACTTGATTAAAAGTTAACCCACAAACTTTCATATGTCTTTCCAACCTTTCCAGGATGCATAAACCTTATAGACCAATTAGAATGTCTCAATAAGCTTACTTAGTTCATGGAGATGTTTAGAGCATAGTATCATAATTCGACCGTATTGGCATTTCATGTACAGAAATTCGGAACAAATTCGAATTCGCGGAATATTCGGTGTAAGTCTAATACAAATACAGATTCTTACTAATGGAAAATTAAAGTTTGAAAACCAATTTAAAAAGAAACAAACTTGAACACTATCAAACATAATTACCATTCAATGTATACTTTCTTATTAAAATATTTATTAATAACTAGTTGCCGTCACTCACACTTGCCATATGGCAGGTTGTTGAAATGATATTTTTTTGTTTTTTAAATATATTTGATTTTATTATATAAATGCCTATGTACATTTATCGTATATTTTTTAATACTCGATTAAAAAATATTATATATAAGCAGTCTACTTCCATATTTTATTTCTACTATATTTTTTCATTACATATTGTTTCCGTATCGAATCGTATTTGTATCTGTATTCGTACTTGAATTATGCTACTATGGTTTAGAGATCAGTAACAAGGATGCTTGAGATAAAAGGAATGGTGTATATGCAATATTTCTTAACGTCATACTGTCAGAATTTTTGTGTATCAATTATAAGTTATAACTTGTATTTAGCCATATTGTAATTGTCATCGCAATCATTCCAAGATACCACTAGACCACAGTTCAACAAATTTAAACTAAATTTTTTAATACTAATATAATGTTTAGAAAATCATAACACTTAAATAGGATTTAATTCACTACCAAAATAAATCTATACCAGCTTCCAAGCCTATTTTTGTCAACATTGAGATTATTATACTTGCTAGAAGCATCTCTAGTTTTGTCAACAATGAGATAATCGTACTTGCTAGAAGTATGCTCAGTATTGAGGCTTACTAGTCCCTTGACAAACTAGATTGTATTTGTCTATAAATAAATTAAAAAACAATAAGGATCATAAGTATGATATATATGGAAAGATATATCTTATATTTCAATATTAGTCCACAATAAAAGTGTATATCAAACACTAATGCATCAGGCCGAATGGGATGGCACATAGATTCCCCTCCTTTGGAGCCAAACTATTTATTTCCTAAATATGCTAATTCTGTCAACGTGAGCATTTATTTAGTTAGGTACAAAACTCCAATCAAGATTTCCATGTATACAATTGAATATAATCCTTTGACCAGATCCGTAGTATAAATGAATGTTTTCATATGAGCTTGATCTTATTCAAGTAGAAGTAGGCCATAATGCAGTATACAAAATCCATTGCTATTAATATCCAAACCTCCTGCATACCACCATACAAGCCCTTGGTCTCAAAATTGGGCGAGCTCTGAAGGCTTTCACAGCCACCTGGTCCCGTGCAATCATAGATCTGATGTGGAGAGTAATGCATTTTCACCACGAAGTGAAATCCATAGAAGAAAAATGAGACATATTTCAACCATGCTATGAAGACAGGTGCATACTGTTGTTAATTACAAAAACATGGCATAGTTGGTTAATAAGTTTGAAACAACACAAATAATTTAAACATGGATTCAAGGAAGAACTTGTGCCAAATTAAGCAAAAGGAAAATAAATTTATGGTTGAAACATACCTGGATGGTTCAAACAAAATAATAGATGCCACTGACCCCATCCATTTAATATCAGGAATTGCATCACCCATCAACTCTCCAACTCCCTTCTCATGTTAATAACAAGTTTGTCAAAGCAAGGTCAGTGCATTTACTATAGAGATAAGATAACTAGGAAAACACCAAGGTTCTAAAAGTTCCATGATTAATAAAGAAAATAAAATTCTAATAGGAATTTATAGAACTCAAATGATAGGATACAGAATCACAACTTACATGAGTTGTGATGATTACTAAATATACTTCAAGCAAGTAGAGGAAAAATACAGATAAAGTCCTTTGAAAATTGGCCATAAAATATAGTATGCAATAGAAAATAGTTGCATAAAAAAATTGCTCTATGCTATCACACAATGTGCTGCTTATATAGTATCCACTTAAGCGATACATGTTGAGAATTGTGCATTCCATGATGTATGCCAATCATTCTTTAGATTTATTATTTCATGCAGTTTACTTTCAACTTTATTTCTTTCGATAATTTTTCTCTCTTGAGGCTCCAATTCAACTTTGTACATTTCCTGTATACACTGAATTCAATGTTTAAAATGGTTTTAATTCCACAAGACATTCGCTTATTGAAAAAAAATGCTAAAAATTAACAAAATAGGATTTACTGTAAGGACTACAAATATTTAACTAACTAGATGAAAATACCTAATCTAGCTTACCTCAACAACCATCTTTTCAATTTCTTTTGTATTTTCATTTTCCATTGTTCTACTCAACTCTATTGTTGTGGAAATCATAGACATATCTTTAGTTTCCAAATCTAGTAGAAAATATGCAGGATTCATTGGGATATTTGGAACAAATCCAATGCTATCAAAATAACCCATGGCATATCTTGCTTCACCTGAAAATATAGGCCATCCTTCTGATATTACCAAGAGTCTGTCAAACATATGAAAGACCCTACTACTTGGGTGATGTATTGTTGTAATTATAATAGTGCCACTCTGCATATAATTTACATCACACATCATACCCATATAATTATAATAGTGCCACTCTGCATATAATTTACTTCACACATCATACTCACATCTGATCCTCGAAGACCCATAAGACCTTCAACTATTTTGTTTGCAAGCAAATAAAACAATAAGCAATATTAGAGAGTTACTAGTGTAGCTTTGCAATGTTGTTGAGAACATGCAGTAGCTTGAGCAAAGTGGATGAATCAAGGCATGATTTTGGTTCATTTAACAATAGAAAGGATGGATCCACTAGTATTTTACAGGCAATACAAGTCCTCTTCTTCTACCCTCCAGAGACACCACGAAAAAAGTATTTACCAACTATTGCATTTCGAAAAATCAATAATGTTGCTCATCAGTGCCACATAACTAGAGAACCTCTGAGATCTTTTGCTTTCTCTGGAAGCACCATGTGGAGCTTCATATCTCTTTCATTCTGTAATGTCTATTGTTCCCAGATAGGTCTTTTCTGACCTGCAACATCTCTGGGAACATCAACTAGATCAATGGGATCGATAGGTTCATCATTTTCTGCTAACTCCTTTGGAACGGGAGGGGGAGAGGATCTCATCTCCTTTGGTTCTAGCATTTCTTCATCATTGATCTCCATGTTTGATCCAGTGCCTTTCCTGACAGCCATCGCTTCTTCAAAGGTCACATCCCTACTGACTTCAATCTGTCTGGATCCTGGGATGTAGATTCTATAATCCTTCTAAGACTCACTATGTCCCACAAAGGTTCCCTTCTTGCTTGAAGGTTCTAGCTTCAATCTTTTCTTCTTGGGAACATGTATATAGACTGGATATCCTAATATATGAATATGGCCCACTTCTGTTTTCACTCCTGTGAAAGCTTCTTTCAGAGTCATATTCTTCAATATCTTATGTGGACATCTATTTTGTACATATACTGTTGTTCTGGATGCGTCTTCCCACAAGAACATTTAAAGACTCTAGTCAAGTATCATAACTTTGGATGCCTCCACAGTTGTTCCATTCTTTCTTTCCGCAACCCCATTTTGTTGAGGGTTGTAGGGAACTGTGAGATCCCTCTTAATTCTTGCTTCCTTGTAGAAATCATTAAATTTTGTAGAGGTGTATTCTCCACGATTATCAGATCTCAAAATCTTGATCCTCTTCCTAGATAGATTTTTGACTTTTGCTTTAAATTCTTTGAAGTTCGAGAGTACTTCTTCAGATTCCTTAGACTTGAGAAAGTATATCCAAGTCTTCCATGAATAGTCATCAATGGACGCTATATGGTAATGATATCCACCCAATGAAGCAACTGTCATGGGTTCGTACAAGTCAATGTACTAGATCCAAAATCCCTTTGGATCTACTCTCACTATCTGGAAAAGATCTCTTTGCATTCTTGCCAAGTGCACATCCTCTACATGTCCCATCATGGTCTACCTCGAGCCCTGGTAAACCTGTCACTATATTCTTCAATGCTGGGAGAGATCGATAGTTCAAATGAGCTAGTCTTTTGAACCATAATTCGCCCATACTTGCAGCATCGAGTACTGGGGCTTGGACTAGTGGAGTGTTCAGTCGATACAAGATCTCCTCTCTTATACCAATAACTTTGGTTGTGTTCATGCTTGATTTCTTGTGCCAAGCAAGGAATTTTCCTTCTAAGAAAGCTACTTTATATCCCTTGTCCTCCAAGGTTGAGATGGAGACAAGGTTTCTTTTCATTTCAGGTACATAGAGCACATCACTTGGGCACAATGTGTCATTTGATTCTAGTTGAAGGAAAGTGGCTCCAGATCCATTCACAGTGTAGTTTGCATAATATCCAAGTACAACACGGACATGTGAATCTTTCTCAACTAATTTTGAAAGATTCTCTTTATAACCTGTCATGTGTCTAGATGCACCACTATCTATGAGCCAAATGTCACTAGTGGTGGGAATAGTACTTGATAAATATGATATGAATAGAAATTCGGTGTGATATTCATTCTTTTGATTCTTGTGATGGTGATCTTCTTCTACATCAACAATGGATTCTTCATGCTTCCTTTTGCTTGAACTTCGGTAGCTACTGGTGTAATGTTCATATTTTCTACACCTATAGCATTGAACTTGAGATATGTCCCTCTTATTATTTTGTTCTTGTTTAGGAGTCGATCTCCTATATTGGTGCTTGTGTTTGTGGAACTTCTTTGATTTTCCCTTACCTTTCTTGGCATGGGATACAAATGCTTGGTTCTCCTCAGGTTGAGTGCCATAGAGTGTTTGTCATGCTACAATCCTTGTCTCCTCCTGAGTGCAATCTTCCCATAGCTTATCAAATTTTGGTAGTTTGGATCTACCACTTATGCTTTGGATAAAGGACTCCCAAGATGGTAGAATACCATTCAGAGTGGTCATGACAAGCTCCTTATCATTTATGGGATCTCCACTAGTGCTAAGCTTGTCCCTTAGTTCTGTAATCCTCATAAAATATGAGGCATTGGGTTCTCACTTGGATATCTTCATATTTGAAAGCTGGTTCCTCAATGTGATGGATACATTGATGCTAGTGTGTTCAAACAACTTCATTATGGTCTTGAACGTTTTCCTAGCATTATTCTTTCTTAAGATTTGAGGAACCAAGTGATCTCTTACTGAGTCCACTAGAATCCTTCTTGCTTTGGCTTCATTCTTCCTCCATCGGTATTTATCTTCGTCGGCTTCTGGTTCAGGGACCTTATCATTTACATATTGTAAAAAGTCATTTTCTTCTAGAAGTAGAAGAACCCTAGACTTCCAGAATCCCTAACAGGAGCTAGATCAAAAATGAAAGTTGGAAATTTGAAAAACTGATTCCACATGTAGATGTGCCTTAGCAAGGCGAGTTGAAAGTTGGTAGGGCTGATCCAAATCTGTGGAGAAAAGTGAATCAAAACTGAAACCCTAATTTCTACTGTAGCTATAGAATTAGGTCAAAAACTGAAAATTTTTGAAATTGAATTATGTCTTCACCAAATGATGTGCCTCCCTAAAAGTGAAATTCCCAAGGCTCTTTTTCTCCAACAGTTTGGGTGAAGAATTCAGAAGATGAAACCCTATTTCCGGCGATGGATTCTTCTAGAACTGCTCTGATACCATGTTAGTTTTCATACATTCATAGCATAATAATTCAATTGCATAAATAGGATCAATAGAAGCAAGACAAAGCACAAAACAATAACAACGAAGTTTATCTTGGGAAACCCAAACGGGAGAAAACCTAGCAACCTTCGTATAGAGATGATAATTCCAAGATCAGAGTACAATCATAAAAGAGAAAAGATGGAAATGCTTTCCAAAAAATAGAAACCCCAAAACAGTCTTCTTCTCTAGCAGATGTGAACTTCTCTCTCCCAAGTGATGCAAACTTGAGTGGATGAGTGAGTGTCTAAATGAGGTGAACTTTACCTCTATTTTTACAAGTGTCAAATTTACCTTTTACCTTAACTGGGTCAACTTCTCTAGGAGGTTGGGCCGACTTCACTTGGGGAGCAATTAATAACAAATTTCAATCTTTTCTTTTGCTTATTTTTCATCCCAAGTTTTACATTGATTTTTTCAGAGTTTACATTAATAAATTACATCAAGTTCATCTCCCTTAGGAGGTACAATCAAGTACAATAAAATACAATAAATAATATCTTCCGAAGTTGCACAAAATCCAACAAAGAGGACGACTTGGAGGAGGGACACACTGGGTGAGAAGACTTACCTTGTCTCTCTCTTTCTGATTAGTTTGATTCAGGGAGTAATTCTCTCTCTGTACTACTTATTCTCTGTGATTATTTTCTTCATTTTCATTTACCTTCATTGGTGCTTGCTAACTAATTTTATCTCTTTGGTTTTGCAAGAAGAGAGGGGCGCGTTAGTGGATTTGGGAAAATTCGTGGGGGAAAGAGAACACAACCAATCTTCACTTGATCTTGGCGGGAGAATTCCTTGGCATACCATCATCCATGTAAGCTTGCAAGGTATGTATTTTATTCTTTTAACTTACCCATATGTCATCTACGCTTAAACCCTAATTGCAAATTATTCGGAGAATTCTCTAGGTTTGATGATTTGGTTTACTAGCAAACCATTTCTAGGTTTTTACCTTAAGGCCTATCCCCAGGTGGGTTCTCAAGGTCGTCATGCTCTAAGGACTCCATCTTCCCCTTTTCCCTAGGCACTGATCTTTAACCCTTGCAACCTCCTTGGTTTTCTTGTCTTTCGGGTTGTTAAACCCTTGTTTGTTGAGCTTGTGTGCTACGGGTTGTTAAACCCTTGTCCGTTGAGCTTGTGTGCTTCAATATTGTCAGATCTACTTGCAATTTGTGCTAGAAAGCCCTAACTCTTCAGATCTACTGCTTGGGATCATTCTCCCTGTTTTAAGGTTCACGTTTCCCAAGGATGTTGGATTTGATCATTTTCCCTAGCACTAAAATCCCGGATTCACTCTTAATCTCCAAGTCATTGTGTTTAAACACTCAAAGTCTAATCTTATCTTTCCTAAGCCTCCACAGTGACCTTTTTTCCTTAAATCTAGGCTTCTTCACCCCTCACCTTATGTACCCTATTTCCATTACTTGATCTGGTGATTGGGTTGGATCTCTCCTGTCGGGAGTAGATCAAGGTCTCCCCCTTTCCTATTTATGGCCTGGATAGTAAAGAGCGAAGAGTGCCTTGACTAGCATGACAACCAATCCATCTTGGGAATTAAAGTTGTCTTGTGTCACCTCTTTGGTTGCTTGTCCCCTCGACCATCCTGTATAGGATAATCTATTGGGGAAACTACTAGTTGTGTGATAATAGGTACATAGGTAAAGTGGGTGCTCTGAGTTAGAAAGGAGCAACTCCATGATAAATTACGCCTCACAATACCACTTTTATGACTTAGTGAATTTTTACAATTAAAATATCTCATTTTTGCGGGAAATTTTTTAATAACGAAAAAATTTAAAAATCCCTAGGGGGGACTCATCACATGTTCACAGGACTCAAACATAATGACTAGCATGGTAATATACATTGACACTAGGATTTAATAACCTCCTAAAGCCTAACCACCAAGACAATTACTCCAGCTTTGGAGGATTGAGTGAAAAAAAAAAAAATTATAAGTCGTTGAAAAGCAATATATAATTAACAAAGAAAAAACACACTAGAGTAATTGGATTGATGACCAAGTCCTAGGAAGGCCAAGTGCTTTACAAAAGGTCATCATGCTATGCCATTTATTACAATTCCCCATGGGGACTGGGACTTCTGAACTTTGATAATGAACAAGTAACTTGCTAAATCTTTGGCGACTCAACTGCAAGTCCATCAAAGTGCAACTTGGGGGGAACACATTCAAAGTTTGAAGGTTCAGGCCTAGATGGATTTTTTTCAGTGGTACCTTCAGACCTATCACCATTCATATATCTACCTCAACACTGTTACAGGAGTTTTGTACTCTTAAAACTCAAATATCTAGGGAAAAATTAATGACAGATTGGATTATCTTCATTAGCAGAAATTTATGGACATGATTTACACGCTTTTTGGCCATCAGAATAGCCAATGATAGCTAAAGAAAATGGTGATTTTGGTGGTGTTTTCTATTATGTATCAGGCCTATCTTGTCATTTTCTCTGTAATTCCAAATTATAGATCAACATTTTCAAGCATTAAACAAGTAGCTGTAGAGTCCAATGTTTCACTTGGAGGACAGATTCTTGTGCTTTCTGTGCATATTGATGAGTTTTATCAAGGGAAATCATGGCCAGCATGGAAGATGCAAAGAAACATGAGGCTAATGATGTGGTACCTTTATGCTTTCAACATTGTTTTCCTGAGTGGAAACTAACCCTTGAAAGAACAAACAAACATTCATCTTTGGAGAAGTGCCCACAATTAAAGAGGTCTAATGAGTACATTTAGACAAGGTACAAAGTGCCATTGGAAGAGGGACACTCTACCACTTGGGAATCATATGACAACCCTTCAAAGCTAGGTTAAACTAAAACTATTGTTGGGAACGACACCCATCTTGCTGGTTCCATTTGTCATACTTCAATTAACACTAATGCCACATTTTTCCAGATTGCTTAAGCTCAATGCAACTGTTATTGGGATGCACTTTATGATGATTAATTTCCCAACTCATTCTTAAGTAAGAAATCTAGTTTCTAGATTAGTGGGGGAGCTTGGCAGAACATAAGCACTAAATTTGGTGAGTCTGAATGTTCTCTGTGGGTATATCTTGGCTACTATATGCTTCAGGATTTGTGTGTTGTTATGGAATACAGATAGGAAAACTCTCGTTTCCATCTTAGTGGGGGATTTTGGCAGAACTTAAGCACTAAATTTGGTGAGTCTGAATGTTTTCTATGAGTCTATCTTGGTTACTATATGCTCCAGAATTTGTATGTTTTTCTGGTATACAGATAGGATGAATTTTCTTTGGTCCACTGTGTGCCAAATCTGAGGGTAATATCCTCAGAAGAATGATGCTTCTCCAAAGGCTATAGGACAACAAAAATGGGTAAGACTATCATTTATTCCTCTGACCTTTGACACTATGCAAACAAGAAACCTGATAGAGTGAAAACAAAAGGAAAACAAGAGGGAAATAGTGAGGCATCAGTGCAATATCTTGAAATGGAGAAATCAGATTTTGAAATCTGACATGATAAAACAAAGTTATTCCTTAACACTTCTCAGATTTACAGTCCCGTTGATGCTTGCTTCAGGATGGACTCTAACCTAGCACCTTGAGTATTAACACAGTGTGTATGCGTTCAGCTGAAAAAAAAAAACCTTCTAATTTGGAATGGTTAGATTAGATAGAAAGGAAACTGCTCCAGACCTCCAGCATCGACCTAAGAAAGTGTGTGACAAATCTAAGGGTAATATCCTCAGAAGAATGATGTTTCTCCAAAGGATATAGGACAGCAAAAAGGGGTAAGACTATCATTTATTCCTCTAACCTTTGACACTATGCAAACAAGAAAACTGCTAGAATGAAAGCAAAAGGAAAACAAGAGGGCAACAATCAGGCATCAAGGAAGTCTCTTGAAATTGAGAATCAGATTTTGAAATCTGATATGTAAAGCAGAGCTACACCTTAACACTTCTCAGATTTACAGTCCCGTTGATGCTTGCTTCAGGATGGACTCTAACCTAGCACCTTGAGTATTAACACAGTGTGTATGCGTTCAGCTGAAAAATTAAAAAACCTTCACATTTGGAATGTTTACATCAAATATAAAGGAAGCTGCTCCAGAACTTCAACATCAACCTAAGCAAGTATGGTGACACAATAAATTGGTAAATGGTATAAATAAAACACTTGTAACATGGTCAAAGCACTTTATAGGGGAGTGAGTTAGCCTAGCTTGATTAGAACCTATTTATTGAGGAGATTTCTATACCATATTTTATTGTGGAGAAGGCCACCACTTCATCCAAGAATGAATCCAAGGAAAGAGTGGCACAAATACCATGGGGACAAATTCCATCTTAAGAACTCTCCAATGCATATGTTTTGAGATTTTTGTTGCGCATCCCCTATTTTAGGAATTGGTGGATTGACTCCTTGATTTCAGGGGTGCACTCTTTCTTAGGTAGAAAAGGTTCTTATTTCAAGATATCTTAAGGAGAGCCCTAGCCTTAGGGAAAGCACCTAACAACCAAGTCATATTCCAAAGCTTGAGGAATTTATTATTTAAAGAGTTCGATAACGCTTTACCACTATTAACCCATGAGATCTACTTTTGATGGATTTTGTTAGCATTAATGGAGGATGCCCTATGGGAATATCCTTAATGAAGATACTTGGCATTCTAAGAATGGAGGAGCCCACTCAAGAAGGATGCCTTTGTCTGCAATTTAAATTTCAAATTCAATGGTGTTACAAATTTAGAAGTCAGACAATAAGTTGATCTCCAACAATGCAAACCATAAACTATTTTCCAGCAAAAATAATCCAATAGTATTATTGCCAAAAATATCTTCAATAGCACAAAATGGGTATAATAGAGTTTCTATAACTGTCAACCACCATTACAAATGGGGGATCCTTGTTTAAATAGAGTTATAGTGTCAAAACCTCCATGAATAAAATGATATATCAATACCAAAACCCTATCTTTAATCTGGGAATGCATAAACTACAATTATTTGTCTAACCTACTTGAGGACATTTAATAGAAAGTATATTCAAGTTACTTGGGTTGTCTCACCTAGAGGTTTGAGATTAAAAAAAATGATACATCCAGTATGAGTACAATGTGGGAGCGCAAGCACACCTCCTAAAAAGTGTTGAAACTAAGATAAAATAAAGTAAAATAAAGAAATATATAGGCAATAGTACAGCCTCATAAACCTGTATAAAACCGTATCAAAATGTACAGGATGCAAGATTTAAAGTGAGTTCATCCAAGGCTGTACAACTCAAACAACACAAAAACTTGTGAAGAGAGGAAGAACGCAAGGGAGAGATGAAGATGGATCCAATGATGTCAGGATCTCCTAGGCTTGATGGTCAAGGGCGAGGGGGGGAAACTACATGCCTGCTCTCTATCATCGTCAGGGCTCTCTAGAGCCATCGGGATGTCCGACTGTATGATCTAGGGGGGGATGTAGGAGCAAGGGATACTCATAACATTCAAGGTCGAAGGAAAGAAACTCTAGATAGATCTTTGGTGACTCTGTCGACACTCAGAATAAAGATAGAAGGTGATCCAGATTTATGTGGGAACGAAACAAAAGATAGCATATACAGAATCATATACAGAGATTTATGTGGGAACGAAACAAAAGATAGCATATACATAATCATATACATAGATATATATAAAAGAACACAGTCATATAGTAAACACACATTCTATTAAATAGCAGAAATAGAACAGACTGTAAAATACAATAGCTGGAATGGTGGTAGCTATCTCTGATAAAAGATGTGGCCGCTATTGTCATTCGTGCAAAGATTAATACAAAGAGAGGTCGAAAGGGCCTATTTATCATAAGCATGAGGGAGAGAATCCAAAACATCCAAAAACCTAACCCTAGAAGATGAACCGTCATAAAGTTTGCAGCCCCAAAGTGGTTAGTTGAACAGTCAACTTCCCGGGGTCATAACGTTTGCATATGATCTCCGTTTGGGGTGCTTGGTATCCCGTTTGAAAGGTCTATCTGATATTTACAACTTTTGATTGGGGCCAAGTGTTTTTTGGAACTTTTGGCCGCCCAAATCGCCAAAAAAGGTCGTTTAGGGCCTCAAAACGGCTCCGGAAGTTTAGGACCCAAAAAACTGCTAGAAATAGTAATTTGCCAAAATTGCCAGAAGCCTGTTTTGAGCCAGTAGGAAGAGGTGGGACGCCACCGATATCCACCTAGATCAATGGCGAGAGCGTCTTGCTCTGGGTCCGTCTGGTCTTGATCTCTCTTCCTCTCTGGTAATGAGTGGGTTGGTGTATACTTCGGAAACTCCAAACCGATCTCAAAAATATCAATCAATATCTCAAAGGGGTAGGCTAAGGGGAGACCCGAAGTCTCACCATTCTACTATCGGAGGTACTCTAGAACTCTGATCGTTGCTTGTTGCTCCAATCCGATGGGTCAACACTAAAATAGGAGGTGATCATCTTGGTCCCCCCAAGGAGGGGTGGGGAATGTAGGAGATGGGACATGTGGTTGAATACTTCCCTAATGAAGAGGGAAAGGCATCTCTGTCGAAAAAAGGTAGAGAGGGATACCCCTGAGTTCCTTTGGAGGTAGTGATATCGTTCGTTGATCTCATAGTACAAAGGGCACCTAAGTACAACCAAATTTACTAAAATTATGGATGTTTATAGGAGTGAGTCAAGAATGAAATAAAATTATTTAGTTATGGATTGTAGTAGGAGTGAGTTAAGCGTGTATTTAGTTATGGATTTAATAGGATTGATTTAAGAATTAGTTAATAATATATTTAGTTATCGATTGTAATAGGAGTGAGTTAGTTGGTGCTAAGAGAGTTAATAATATTAAGCTTAAAGGTTCAATAATATTAATTTATTAGTCGGCAATATTACAGTTAATAACATTGGTCCACAATAATATTATGGCTCTTGATTAGTGCATTGATTTCAATATTATTGATTTAATTCAATTGACTATGATTCCTGATTGAGTACAATGCATTGATTTCAATGTTATCTAATTCATTTCAATTGATTATGTCTCTTGATTGAGTACAATGAATTGATTTCAACGTTATATGACTCAATTCGATTGACTATTTCTCTTGAATGAGTACAGTGCATTGATTCTAGTGTTATTAGATTCAATTCAATTGATTATGGATCTTGATTGAGTACAGTGCATTGATTTAAGTGTTATCAAATTCAATTCAATTGACTATGGTTCTTGATTGAGTATAGTGCATTGATTTCAATGTTCTCCCATTCAATTCAATTGACTATGGTTCTTGATTAAGTATAGTGCATTGATTGCAGTGTTGCTCGATTCGATTCAATTGATTATGGCTCTTGATTGAGTACAATGCATTGATTTCAGTGTTATTCGATTTGATTCAATTGATTATGGCTCTTGATTGAGTACAATGCATTGATCTCAGTGTTGTTGGATTCAGTTCAATAGACTATGGCTCTTGATTAAGTAAAGTGCATTGATTTCAATGTTATCCAACTCAATTTAATTGACTATGGTTCTTGATTTAGTACAATGCATTTATTTCAATTTTATCTAATTCAATAAAATTAACTATGGTGCTTGATATGGTACAGTAATTCATGTTATCATGTCTTCTCATAATTGAGATATGAATGGTCTGCATCTTGAGGAAGTAAGAAGGTAGATATGAGAACATGTTATCTGACATAGAAAGAAGCTAGCATATATTGTTAAATTTTCAGAATTTACTTCAATCTGATCTAGGATCTTAACTGAGAGAACAACATGTATAGCATATCTACAACATATTAATCATGGACACAATAATGCAAGCACACGAGAGACACAGAGTTTACTTGCGGAAAACCATAAAGGTGAAAAACCCCAATAACTTCCTCATAGATAGATAGAGCAATGATACAACTAGAATACAAGAGATAGTCTTCTCCTAGCAGCAGAGCATCCTCCTCCACAAGTGCGCCACTCTCCAAAGTGTGAGTGAGTGAATAGAATGATGAAATAGAGATCTCTCGATCTCTATTTATACTAGACTTGACTTTCCTCATAACCTTTACTAGGTCGGCCTTAACTTAACCACATAACACAATGCTGACTAGGCCAACACCCAATAGGATGGTCTAATAACCCTTTGACCCACATGGCCGACCCCCGCCAGGGTGGTCTAATAACCCTTCGACCCACGTGACTTATACAGGGCCGACCCCAACAAGGTGCTCTAATAACCCATCAAGTATAAGTTACGACACTTACAATATAAATGATGACACTTCCATATAGAGGAATACTAACATCTCTATAGGAATACAATATACATATATGTGAAATACATTCCGAAGTTACATATACATCAACACTCCCTCTTAACTAGGAAGGTATTTCATGACACAGGTCTTCTAGCACAATTCATCTTCTGTGGATCATCGTCACTAGATAATCATCATCGAGTCATCATCATCGTCACTACTACTGCTATCTCAATCAATCTCTAAATATACTCATCATACAAAGTTCTATAGAGCTAGTCCTTTTTCATACTGGATGTAGGCCCACCACCTGCAGGTCTTCGTCATCACTGGCCATACTGTGGAATCCTCGGGACTTATTACATGCTTCACAAAACCTTGCAAGAGAATCCCAGGATGTTACGAGCACACAGATCTACCTATAGGATCTCCCAGGGCCATATTATATGTGACATCACCACAAAACCTTGCAAGAGCATCCCAAGCTGTTACGAGCACACAGCTCTACCTATAGGATCTCCCAGGGACAGATTATATGTGGTCATGGAAAAACCTTGCAAGAGAATCCCAGGACTTATTATAGGCACACAACCCAACATATTGGATCTCCTAGGGACAGATTATATGCCATAGGACAAAACCTCGAAAGAGCATCTGCCAGATATCCCAGGGACAAATTATATTCCATAGGAAAAACCTTGCAAGACTATCTGCAGATCTCCCAGGGCCAAATTATATGTCCTCCCAGAGTAAAACCTCGAAAGAGCATTTTCCAGATATCCCAAGGCCAAATTACATGCCATAGGCAAAACCTTGCAAGACTATTTGCAAATATCCTAGGGCCAAATTATATGCTCATCTGCACAACCTGGTCCACTGCCATAGAGTATCAATCTGATACTCATCATACATCATATTGATGTACACATGATCATCCTGATCATAGAATGCATTTACCTGATGCATACCAAGTATCTACCTGATACATATCATCATACATGATCCACCTGATCATACAATGTATCCACCTGATACAAATACAAATACATGATCCACCTGATCATACATGATACATATCAGCATACATGATCTACCTGATCATACAATGTATCCACCTGATACATATATAGATACATGGTCCAAGCATCCAACATGATGCATATACATGGTCCAAGCATCCAACATAGGTGTGGCCATATCCTTGCAGTCCATCATCCCAAACCTCTTCAGGATCTCTACTGCATACTTCCCTTGTCCAAGGAAGATTCCATCTGCACTCTGCCACACTTCCATGCCAAAAACAAATAGTACATCATCCCCAAGTTCTTCATCTCGAACTTGGCAGCAAGTTTCCACTGCGTGTCAGAAATCAATCTATCATATCCTGTTACAAACAGATCATCTACATACAGGAGTAGAATCACAGTATTCCCTTCCTCAACCTTGTAGTAAAGGTCGGAATCTACTTTACTCTTGGTAAAGTCCAAACTGGATAGAAAGCTGTCTATCCTACCATACCAAGTTCTGCACATATATGAATCCCTGTCATGTGTCTCAGAACCAAGTGGTTGCTCCATATACACTTCTTCTTCAACTACACCATTCAAGAAAGCTGCATTGAAATCCATCTGGTGTATCTTCCACTTCACACTGCAGCCAGAGCAAGTACTGATCTAATGGAAGTGAATCTGGCTACAGGAGCAAAAGTCTCTATGCTACTACCTGCAGCATGCTTGATCTTGTAGATCCTCTTGGAAGTCACTACAGACTCCCCTTCAGGTCTTGGGACTGCATCCCAAACATCTTCATGATCGATTGGCATTCTTCCCAGATCCTAGAAACTTCAATATCTTCAATATTTTCAATAGATAACTTTGTTGCTGAACAAATGTTGTAGTCCTTCTTTTGTAGGTGATGGTATACGATCTTTCCTACACAACAAGTTAAATTGCATGATTATAAAACATCTCATAATTTTTAAAACAAATTCTTACACATAAAGAAATATGTCATACAGTCATGCAATTATCTTAGCCAATGCTTCAATACAACATTTATCCATATTCCGTAACTTTCTAGATGCCTTCCAATCTCTACCAGAACATTGTTAAGAGTGTGCACAACTCCTAACATGTCGGCAAAGAGGTTTCATTCTAGATAAGTAGTAATGGAATGTTGTACAGTGCCATAGGCCACTTACCCATATATATTAGTAGTATACTATTCATCAATGCAACTATTCTAATATGCATAATACACAACCTAATTCTAGGAACATATACATCATTGAATAACATTATGTAAGAAATGACAATTCAAATACTTATCTTTGTTTGGTTGTTGGGTGGACTCCCTCTGAATCTTTGCAACTCCATTCTGATGTGGATTGTGAGGAGTGGTCAACTCCCTCTGAATATCTGCATCCTTGCAAAAACTACTGAAGTGTGCTCCTTTGCTTTCTTGTAGGAACAACTGGAGTGTGCCTTTGCTTCATGGATTACCTGTCCTTGAACTTATATCCATCCTTAATCACTATGCATGATTATTAGTATCATCATTGTGTTATCCTTGAGGTCTCATACATAATCACACATTTATTAGTATAATCTTAATACTATCAAAACACAATAATCTTAAACATGTATAGTCATGATCATTCACAAATAATAAACATTAGTATTCAAGGTTTCAGGGAAGTCTTCTTTTACTCATGCATATTCTTATTTGATCATAGGTCTCTTCTGATTAGTTAAATCATCAATGCATAAACCCGTGATTACTCAAACCTATACCTTCATGATTCTTCTAGTTAGTCATATCATCAATTATGGTAAGAAACATAATATGCATACAACCATGACTATTCAATCCTATGACTTCATGAATAATCATTATCAACAACACAACACTATAAGATCCTAACACAAGGTAGGATTCTAGCTTGATATAGGAAAAACATACCTGGATTAGCATGCTAGCTATTTATGTCTAACATACCTGCATAATGTCTTCTGGTTCTCTTCAGTGACTTATGCTAGTAACCTGCATGTCTCATAAGTTAACCATTGTAGGACCAAGTTATACATACCTCGTAATTAGATCTTCTATGCGATCGATGAAAATGGATGACTCTATGTCTTCATGTCACCATGATCATATGTTCTTGAAGTAGAACATGATTTGTCTTTCTTGGTGTACCTTTTATGTTAGCAAACAACATAAACCTCATACAACATCACAATGCATTAGTACAATCATAAGTGTCAAAACCTTAATCAATGAATATCTTCTATTAAGGTAATACGGCAAGTCTAGTAATTAATCAAGATTGTACTGTAATGATATGAAGACAAACATATCATAAACTTAACCATGAATAGAATTCGAAACATACCTGTAAGCCATACCTGTCAAGATTGCTTGTAATCTTCTTATGGAAGGCCTTAGCCTCATCTCCCTCTGAGACAGGAACTTCTTCACTTATACAGGTGACCAATCCATCTTCTTCTAGGATTAACCCAATCCACTTGATTTGCAAGGACTAGACCTGGAGCTGGATTAGGGTTTGTCAAAGAAACCCCAAAAATTCAAACTTATGAAAGGATAGAAATATGCGCCTTGATGAGCTGATCAAGTTGGTATATTCAGAATTTGAAAACTGTAAAGTTTCACCCCTCGAAATTGCCTTTTAGATTTCGGGATTCACTCAGGAGGACCCTGAATTAGGGTTTGAGTTTACTGGAGCTTCACCCAACCAAAATATTTGATTCAAAGCTCTAAGTTTCGATTTTTTTGAGGAGCTTCCAGCCGTCATCACAGATTTCCAAAATTCCAATTTTTGCAGAAGCCCTAATTTTCCATCTTTCCGATCAAAGTCTCGGACTGGGTTTGATCAAGCCCGGCCTTATGCCAAACCAAAAAATATGATCTTCATCTCTAAATTTCGATTTTGATGACTAGAATCCAACCATGGTCTCTGATTACAAAAATTCCAACTTTCTCCGAAGCCCTAAATTCTGGAAGCCATGAATGAAGGTGCTAAAAAATAATTATGTTTTGACATAAATATGTACTTGATTGTTTCTGGTGTAACTTCGAACTTTTCGATCCACAGGGTTTGAAATTTGTTTTTGAGATATCCCGACCTGTTATCTTTCCATCCCGATAGGTCTGACCTCAATTGGATTCTCTGAGAGAGAGTTATGTCAAGTGTCGCAACGTGACCTGTTTATGGGATAATACAGGAGAGCAAACTTGTACGGTGTGCTGCGTGTCACTAGTTCACCTTCGGCCTGTGAAATTTTTTTTTGAGATATTAAAATATGTGTACTACCTGTCACGTTTTACTAAATTTCATTTGGAGCTTCCTCGCCCAAGTTATGACCTTTTTCCCAAGGTCACCTGATTTTGACTCAGATATGGAAGAGGCAGAAACCCTATATTGTACATATCATAAATCACAAAGTACAATGAATTAGAGGTTGTCCTTTGGACACATGGTACATGGGGATCAGATCTTCGACCTGTAAACGTTTCAGATCCGAAAAATTCTTCAAAATGGATTTATAGTGAAAGTGCTACGATGACTGGTTTTTGCTATATCAAGCCCTAGGATCGTAAGTGCAACAAGTGTCATACATGCCATATCATGCCTTCTTTCAGGCTAGCTTTGATACCATGTTAAATTTTCAGAATTTACTTCAATCTGATCTAGGATCTTAACTGAGAGAACAACATGTACAGCATATCTACAGAATATTAATCATGGACACAATAATGCAAGCACACAAGAGAAACAAAGTTTACTTGGGGAAAACCATAAAGGTGAAAAACCCCAATAACTTCCTCAGAGATAGATAGAGAAATGATACAACCAGAAAACAAGAGATAGTCTTCTCCTAGCAAAAGAGCCTCCTCCTCCACAAGTGCGCCACTCTCCAAAGTGTGAGTGAGTGAATAGAATGATGAAATAGAGATCTCCCGATCTCTATTTATACTAGACTTGACTTGCCTCATAACCTTTACAAGGTCGGCCTTAACTTAACCACATAACACAATGCTGACTCGGCCCACACCCAATATGGTGGTCTAATAACCCTTTGACCCACATGGCCAACCCCCACTAGGGTGTTCTAATAACCCTTCGACCCACATGACTTATACAGTGCCGACCCCAACAAGGTGGTCTAATAACCCATCAAATATAAGTTATGACACTTACAATATAAATGATGACACTTCCGTATAGAGGAATAATAACATCTCTATAGGAATACAATATACATATATGTGAAATACATTCCGAAGTTAAATATACATCAACATATATCACTAATGAACAAAAGGAAGAATGAAGAAGGAAACAAATGAACAACAAAGGGCATGATGACAAATTCAATCACAACAATTGACACATGACCAAAAGCAGAAAGAGAGAGAAATAAATTATGAGAAACAGAGAGCATTTTTCCAAGATAATGATGTAAGAAATGTTGAGATGGCCCCAACAAAGTAAATCCAAAAATAAGAGTAATATATCGGTAGCATTTGTAGATAATGTATTTCTCATTGATTATACACATCCTTTTACTTCCTTATTATTCATGTTTTTCATATTCAACAATGGCATTTACTTGATTTCTCATTTAACTATTGAGGTTACCTTTTACATACTTCATATGATCCAAGAAATTTTGAGATAGACCCAAAAGAGTAAATTCAAAATTAGGATAATATATCAGTAGCATTGGCAGATATGCTATCGGTAGTAGTTGTCTATAATCGATTTCTCATTGATTATACACATCCTCTTACTTTCTTACTATTCACATGTGTCATCATTCAACATTGTTATTCACCTATTTATCATTGAACTATTAAGTTATCTTTTACATACTTCATATACATAATCATGATCATCTACAAATTTAATGTGACCGCGTCGGATTGCAACCATCCTAAATCCATCCAAATTCCAGATCTACCATGCGCTGAGAGGGATCAAATCCCTTGAGGAGCATACCTATATAACAAGATATTAACAATAAAATAGGTTTGCACCTCAAGGGATTTGATCCCTCTTAACGCATGGTAGAACCGGAGTTTAGATGAATCTAGGTTGGTTTAAACCATCCATGCTTGCCTGACTACTTATAGCAGTGGTGGATTTGGTACTTGATTCACAAAATAATTTTTATAGAATACAATAGTGCAAATAAAGGCTCACACTTCTAAGAAGTGGAAAAAGAGAATAATTACATATTAGTTTGAAGGGTGAAATTCCAAGCAAATCCAAGTGGCAAATTAATGGAGGAAGTGAGAAAAAAATTTCCACGTCTTCTCCAAAATTAATGGGACAAAAAATATCCCACTCGAGGAGGTCTGACATGTATACAATGGATAAAGTTACTCTAAGATAGCCAAAAATTGGACTGATCATTACACGACGGATTACAAAAACTGAACTGACAATTAAATGACCAAATAAACTGAATAATAAATTAAAAATCTATGTTATGTCAAACACATTATTAACCTCACAAGCAACAATGTGATATTCATAATTATTTGGAGTAACTAAATCTAGCCAATCAACAAACAAATTGACAACAGGAAAAATGAGACAATTGTTGGAAAGGAATAACAAAGTTCCAAAGGAAAACAAAAAAGGAATTTAAACGAAGGGAGAGGTGCATTTTTTGTTTTTCCCTGAAATATACAATGGACATTACATTTTCCTTAGGAGTAGGGAAAAATAATCCTGGCTTGAGAAAAGAAGGGTGTTAGTGGATTTATCATATTGATACATTATTCATTTTATT
Source organism: Larix kaempferi (assembly GCA_027924585.1). Lineage (NCBI taxonomy): Eukaryota > Viridiplantae > Streptophyta > Pinopsida > Pinales > Pinaceae > Larix > Larix kaempferi. The sequence goes on from BSBM01000076.1 coordinate 6,076,156, forward strand.
GGATATGTGGCATATTTGACTATTCCCTCTGTTATATCATATTGATAAGCCATTCCAGTGTTTTGGAGATGCAACTTTGAAATAGATTTACAAACTCATGAATATCTACTTGTGCAAATATGAATTGTTATACACTCTAGTCATGTGATTGTCATTAAATGTGCACATAAATATATTAAGATGGTAGCCAAATTCTGAGGGTTACATTCATTTGAGCAATATTGGATTTTTACTTACTTCTATGTTTTTGTACGTAGAATCACAAATTGCTCCAACCAAGTCAAAGAGAGGCCAAGCTCTTAGTAGTGGCACCTCCTTGTAAGGTCTAGAGCAGTTTTAATGCAGCACTTTACTACCACAAATTTTGAAAGCAAGGGATTATCAAGGCATGAAGTTTTTATAGTTTCTTGTGGGAACTATACCATTTATATGTTTACCAAACTGGAATTTTAAAGTCTAGACTCTAGAAAGACAACAATTTGTGAAATTTTGTATTGCAAGTGTAGTGAGATGGAAGCCTTCAACTTCTACTCTCTATCATGTTTAAGACACCGAGGAAAGATGGTAAAATTGCTTACAGAATAAACCTGGGTTTATTACATATCTAGGGCTATATTTTAAATATACGCTTTGTATAAGAATAATTGATGATGACTAGGTTTGGTGGTGTCAAATTAAGATTTCATTGCTTGATTACTTCGACATGCCTATACCTAGGCATGCTTCAATACATTTTATGGAAAACCATATTTCCCACATACATATTTTATGGAAAACAAATTCGCATTTAAAATCACCCAAAAAACAGTGTGTTTCATGGAGTGACCGATTGACATAGTCGAGGTTGGGACTGGCAATGGCAGATGAACACACCTAGAAAACACACTGACAACAAAAAAAATTAAATCAACAACAACAGAGACCAATTAATCTCTCTAACACAACTACATACATGTAAGATTAAGTTTGAACTAAGAATTAAAAAATTCGACATACCTGGGGTTTGTAAAAAATGATAATTTTTGTGCATTTGTCACTTATGCTCCCAGGGAGATGGCATATGTTCATCTAGTGTCAATCATAACTGTGTCAAAATCTATGTTCAATGCCAAAAGGGTGGCGGATGGAGTGACAAGGTGGCAGACGTAGGGTGGCTATGTCGCTTATGCTCCCAAGGAGACAACGTATGTCCATCTAGATCAAGTTAGAAATGTGTCGAAAGCTCTATTCAATGCCAAAAGGGTGGTGGATGTAGTGACGGGGTGGCGAACACAAGGTGGCTCTATTGCTTCCACTCTCATGGAGACAATGTATGATCGTCTAGTACCAGTTAGAACTATGTCCAAAGCTCTGTTTAGTGCCATAAGGGTGGTAGATGCAGTGACAAGGTGGTGAATGCAAGGTGGCACCGCACCAAACTCTCTTCAAAAGTGCCAAAACTCTTCAACAAAACTTTTAGCACATATATATAGAAAAGGGGTTTCCAACCGAAAGAATGTTTTCGACCAAACAATTACTCTTCAACAAAACTTTTGGCACATATATATACAAAAGGGTTTTGGGCATCGAAAGCTCTTCGAAGGTGCCAAAATTATTCCACAAAACTTTTAGCACATATATATAAAAAAGGGGTTTTCAGCTGAAAGAATGTTTTTGATCGAACAATTACTCTTCAACAAAAATTTTGGCACATGATATATATATAAAAGGTTTTTGGCTGAACAATTCTTTGACCGAAAAAAGTAAATGTGTTCGATTGAAAAGTCATTATTTCAAATTTTCTTGTTCGATCGAAAAGTGGTGATTTCAAATTTCCGTGATTTGATTCTCACAAAAGTGTTACTTACCTTCACATTTTGGCCCACATAATATCTAAAAATAAGACTATTATGCATGTAAAAAGAAATAAAATATGGGCATATATTAGGAAAATCAATTTAAAATTTATTTACAATTGCAAGTGATCCATCTTAATCCCAAATCTATCAAGCATTGATAGAGATCAAATCCACAAGGTGGAATATTTTCCTCAATGTTTTTGCAGTCTAAATAATGTTTGCACATCCATAAGGTGGAATATTTTCCTCAAAGTTTTTGCACTCTAAATAATGTTTACACTTCAATAAGTTTTTTCACTCAAAAAGAGGTTTGTATGACAAAATGTTTGATCTCTCTCCATACTTGATAAATATATAATGGATTTAAGATAATTTCATTTATTACTATTTTTATTATCATATTTAAGTATAAATTTGTATTTATTATATTAGGTATTGTTCAATTCTCAATGTACATCAATGTTAATAAATGAACAAGAACTCACATTGCACTATAATTATTGGTGAGAAAAATGGTAGCTATATTTATTGATAGAGGACTTGGGTGATTAGTTTATAGGAGAGAAAGAATGTGTGTTAGAGGTGAAGTGACACTTTCACATTAACAAAATAATATACATTTAAACATTGAAAATATTTGATAATTTTATTAAAATTAATGTTTAATCTATTTTTATTTTCATTTACCTAGTAAAAGAAAAGTTGTGGGAGATAGAACATTGTCTAGATGTGTTTATGGTACATAATAAAGCACATTGCTACAAAGTTTGTTGTGTATATATAGTATGTGGTTATTGGTTTTATGACATTGATCTTGTTGAAATCCCATGCTAGTTCATTTCTATGGTTCTACTCTATTCCTATGATCACCATAGCAAGAGAAGCTCAATAACAATAAATTTTTTACTTGAAGCATACCCCAATACATTGTTTCAAAGGAATTTGGCCACAACCATTATAATTATAAAACATTGTCTATTAGTTATTTGTGTATGTGTTTATGGTACATAATAAAGCACATTGCTACAAACTTCGTTGTGTATATATATAATGTGGATGTTGGTTTTAACTCGCATTGATCTTGTTGAAATCCCATGTTAGTTCATCTTCCATGGATGAAAACCAAGAACTTTCTGATCTTCCTGATCTGATTTGTGCTATGCGATTACATATGTCAGCAGAACTTGATTGAGTTGAGGTCTTGACCTCTGTCAAATTCCAACAACTTATCCAAATTCCCAACACTTGTTCTTCTTCCTCTTTACAATCTACATATAATAACAATGTAGTTAGTAATTTGGAAGAATGAACACTACTAACAATGCTCTGAAACACTTTTCCTACCACACCAAATCTTATTCATATACATGAACACTACATAATTTATAAATTACCTTTAAAATTAATGAATTTCCATTACATTCCTGATCTAAACTATTTATAGAAATTACCATTTAGAAAAGCAAATGACTACCCATTCTCGATATGGGAGAGTGAACACTATACATTTGTGCATGCAACACTTGTCCTACCTATATATTTATGCATAACAATGCTCTGAAACACTTGTCCTACCACACCTAGGACCAGTCACCTACAATGCAGAATTTATAAATCACATTTAAAACTATTAGATTTCCATTTCACATCGTCTAATTTAGAAAAAATTGATATAGCTGTGTTGTGTAAGAAAAAATAGGTGTTTGTAACCATTGAAGAGGTGTTGAATCTCTATCGGGTTTAAAAACGTCCATTGGTTATATCTTAGAAGCAATTGGATTTAGTTGAAAAATGACTGAACAGTGACAATATAATATGATATGCATGCGTGAAGGAAGGATGGGCCATTGTAAAAAAGGGCGTGAGGAGCAACAATATCATTGAGCTGGAAGAAGGTTGAGATTTTATTTATAAAGCTATACTAGAGATTATAAGATGGTTGGAAGCAGGATATCCCAACTGTCAGGTGACTGTGGACGAGCCCGTGGTTCTTTACACTATCGTCTACAATATGTGCACACAGAAGGGCCGATCCTATTCTGACCAACTCTATGATAGATGCAGGGATTTCATTAAAAAGTACATTACCTCACTGGTTTCACCGGCTTTAAGGGAACAGAGTGAATCTCAGTCAATGTTGAGAGAGCTTGCCAAATGCTGGAAAATTCACAAGGCCATGCTCCATTGGATTAACGTCTTCTTTGAATATTTGGATCGCTACTTCAGTAATAAGTACCGCTTCGCTAGTAAGGCCTCCGTTCAATAGTAAGGCATCCTTTCCATCTAAATCTTTCAATTCTCATAGTTCTAGCTTTCCCATTCTTGCGGACATACTCTTCTTCTTCGAATCTGCTAGATTTCAAATCGTTTATGTGTTAAGAGTGATATTCTATCTGATATCATATCTTTAATCCGCAAACAATGGCCTTTATGATGAAGCCCTGTGGAGTCTTTTACTGTCAGCGCTTTGTAATACACACGCACATTACATTGCAGGCCAAAAAGTGATGGTGAAGCTTATGATTGAGACAAAATGGGGACAATTCAAACCATATAAAAGGTTCCCTGGGAAGGCATCTGAAATTTTGGAGGGAGTTGAGAGACCTGAAACAATTCCCATCAATTAGAACCATTAATGTTTAGCTGCGTCATGATAAACAGTTATATGCAATAACAACCAGAAAAACATTCTTTAGATATTACACTCTTCAGATATATTTTTGTTAGTGGATTCTGGCCTCTGGGCTGATGAATTTGACAGTAACTGCTAGTTCTGTGTTGTTTTAATCGTTGTTTTTGCTTTCTAAGGTCCTGGGATGTTGGTACTTTGAATCATGGGCGAAGGTGAAGGTTCAGGCAGTCATGGCCTGCCTGATTTTCTCCTGACTGTGAAGTTGAAATACGTGAGGCTTGGATATCAGTATTTAACTAGATATTTTCTTTCATTTTTGTTGGTTCCATTGCTCGTTGGATTGGGCTTACAGGTCGGACGAATTGGGCTGGACGATGTAATCCTGCTATAACAGGTTAATGTTGAGTTCAATCTTGTCCATGTAATGTAATGTACAAGGCTTCTGGCATTCATAGCGACTGTGTATTTCATGTCAAGGCCTCGTGCAGTTTATCTGGTGGATTATTCCTGTTACCGTCCCCCAGATTCATACAGAGTTCCTTTATCGACTTTCATGGAGCATTCCGGTCAAGGCCTGGAATTTCAGATGAAGATTCTTGAGAGATTCGATCTTAGCGAAGAGACTTGTCTCCCGCCTACTTTGCATTACATTCCTCCGAATCCCACCATGTCGGCTTCTCGCGACGAGGCCCAGCTCGTTATATTTTCTGCCATGGACGATCTGTTCGATAAGACATGGTGGGATATTCTCATTGTGAATTGCAGTGTTTTTTGCCCCATGCCGTATCTGTCTGCCATGGTTATTAACATATATAAGATGCATGTGAATACCTGCATGAGCTTCAATCTGTCTAGCATGGGTTGCAGCGCTGGAGTTATTGCTGTGGATTTGGCTAACAATCTTCTGCAAGTTCATCGAAACTCGTATGCCGTCGTTGTTAGCACTGAGACCATTATGCCTACTTGGTACTATTGTGGGAAGCAGCAATCCATGTTGCTACCAAATTGCTTGTTTCGCATGGGCTGCACCACCGTTTTGTTATCGAACAAACGCAAAGATCGTCGCCGCTCAGAATGCACAAATGCGCAGACGAAGAAGAAGACGCGGAAGGCAAAGTCAGCAGTGCGCTTTGGAAGGATCTCATGGATATTTCCAACAATGTGCTCAAGGCCAATATAACAACCCTCGGCCCCCTGGTTCTTCCTGTGTCGGAGCAGCTTATTTTCCTCTTCTCTGTCTTAGTACGGAAATTTATAAATCCAAAGAGAAAATCGTATATCCCTGATTTAAAACAAGCATTCGAGCATTTCTGCATCCACACCGGCAAGAGAGCTGTAGTCGATGAGCTAGAAAAGAATTTACAGTTATCCGCAGAACATGTCGAGACCTCTCGCATGGTGCTCCACTGATTCGGCAACACATAGTCCTTGTCGATCTGGTACGAGCTTGCATACATCGAGGCAAAGGGCCAAATGCACCTAGGAGATCGAGTATCCAAAAAATGCATACGATTGAAATGAACGCCAAGGAATTACGTTTTGCGAAGCACCGAAGAACTACATGTTGCAGATGGAGTTATCGGAGACACTTTCCGAGATGCAAAGATGCAAAGAAGAAAACCACGCCCAGGCTTGCATCGCACAGTGTTGATTCCCAAACCAGAAAACTACACGCAAATCGCACAACATTCACTATATGACACAGTGCTATAGGTCCAGTCTCTTTCCGCCATCTAGCACACTCCCATTGGGTCAGTCACAATGAAACTTGGCACACTGCCATTGGGTCAGAATCTCATAGCACATTCTGGTTGGGCCACCTGGAGGTGAGAAGCTGACGCAACCAGAACGTGCCACGTGGAGGTGAGAGGCTGACCTAACTAGAACGTGCCACGTGGAGGTGAGAGGCTAGACCAACCAGAACGTGCCACGTGGAGGTGAGAGGCTGCCCCAACCAGAACGTGCCACGTGGAGGTGAGAGGCTGCCCCAACCAGAACGTGCCACGTGGAGGTGAGAGGCTGGTGCAATGACAATGTGCCAAGTGTCATTACGACTGGCCCAATGGAATCTTGTCGTACAGTGAATGTTGTTTGATTTCAGTGTGCCCTACAAAAAATATTCGCTTTGACTTATCAAAATTAGTTTGATGTGACTTGCTTGTTCGATGTTGGATATGTTCCGGTTGGGCTAGTATCTTTCCGCCACGTGGGGCAGTCTCTCCTCCACATGGCAGGATGCCATTGGGGCAATCTCTTCTCCACATGGTAGGCTGCCATTGGACTAGTGTCTCTCCTCCATCAGGTTCCTGGGCACTTTAGCGGTATATTTTCATCATCTTTTTCCACCGATTGGTGGGAAATAGGCCATGAGGAACCATGCGTGGCAGTTTCAGAATTTACGTTTTCAGCTTGGCTTGGCTCCATCATCGTGACCAACTCATCTAGTCCATTAGTAGCGCTTCCACCAGACCAGCAGCAACACTTCCTCCAGTACCAGAAAATGTTGGAAGCGCCACACCAAAGGCAACACACATGGGATGCCTGCTCGAGATGGAGGTACAGCTTCATCAATGGATGAAAAGGATTTACCATTTTTTACTACATCGGTATGATCTTTTAGGTTTTTCAGTAAGGTTGAAATTTGAAAATATATTTGTTTTTGAGTGTTTTAGTTATGAAGAAATATGCGCTATCCATTTTTACAACCCAAAAATCACTTTATTCGACATAGTTATGTTTGTATTTATACTTTTTCATCATTGTTCTCCAAATTGATAGCTTTGAATGGTGATAGTTTATAGAGTGTGAGCCATGTTTTAGATTTCTGATATGTTTTTAATTATATCGACAATTAAGAGAAGATGAAAAAGTTGTGTTTACTCCCATTCAAAGTCTAAATCATTTTTGTTTTACATATGGTTGTTCTCTCATCTTCTACCGAGTTTATATAATATGATTTTTTGTGTCTCCGTGAGCATTTTTCTTTATGGGAAAGGGGTTATAAGATCAAAATAATAAGATGTGGTTACTCACATGAAATGTTAAGTAGAGTCATTTAACTTTTACTTTGATTTTGAGGCTTCGTCGCGAGCTCAAGTTCAATCCCAATGAGAGAACGACTGCCGAAGACATGGCAATTGAGATTGTCTAGATTTGCTCATTGCTGCCGATTTGCTCATTGCTCGTTGCTGCAATTGATCAAAATGTACAAAGAATTGCAGAGTCACTTGAAGGAAATTGTGACACTAAACAAGTTTGGTAGCTGGAATGAAATTGTGACTAAGCTCACAGCACCTTAAGGTGGTATTTGAAGGGTGCATATATACAATAGTCTTAGTCTCAGCGAGTTTTATGTGCAGTGTCTCGTTTGATCGTTTTCCCTCGATTGAAATGTTAATTGCTTTATCTTAATATTTAATTGCTTTATCTTTGTCGTTGTAATGGTTACATGTGAATGTTCCTCTACTTGTTGGTTTTATAATTCGTTAAGTTCATCAGGTTATCAAATGGAGATTTTTTCAAGTCTCACCATTATACTCAATAGTATTTAAGTGACTATAAAGTCCTTCTCCAAGTGATTATCTAAAAAATTTAATTTTAATATGAGATAATATCCCAAGTGATTATCATGTATTTAAGTGACAACTTATTTTTTCATTTTGTAATGGTAGAATCATTCAGATAATATTTTATATATATATATATATATATAAATTTATTTAATATTATAATGATAAATAGCCATTAAAGGGTTTGGAAATGTTGAATTTATTTTTAATGTTATAAATTTTATATATTTCTATTTATCTGATTCATTGTTTATTTTAATTGATAATATATTTTTTAACATATATTTTTAAGGTTTAATATATTAAAATTAGTTTAAATGGATGTTAAAAACCACTATCATCATTATCAATAAAATTATTTTATAACATTCTTAGAGCTTGGAATTTGAGTTTCTTAGAATTTGGAGTTTCATAATTGTGAATGAAATGTAATTGTACATTGTTCAATCTACAAACCACAACCATAAAAGAAGAATCTTTTTGATAATTTTTTAACCCATGCCTAATGTAAGATTTGAAAATATAAGGAATTTGAGACTTTGATGTTTGTAACTAATACTCTTAGCTTCACCAAAGTTTCTTAAAAACCTTTTTCCAAAATACAGGAATAGTTTCTATTAAGAACTAGCATAGATCCATCTTAAATCCGGATCTACCAAGCACCGAGAGGGATCCAATTTATTGAGGTGTAATTTTTTGTATCTAACTTTTTACATGTTCATAAAAAATTATCTAACTTTTTTACATGTTAAAAAATATTTACACGTAAGTTCAAGTTTAATATCTCCCTCATAGTGGGTTACTTCTTTATCTTTTTTACTTCTTATATTTTTATTAATGGCCGACATTACAATATTTTATTTTTGTTACTCGACAAACACTCTACAAACTCTCGACAAATGTTACAAGATCTCCCTCATACTGGGTTAATGGCCGACGTTACAATATTTTATTTTTATTATTTTGTTACTTGACAAACACTCCACACATGTTACAAGATCTCCCTCATACTGGGATGTAGAGAGCCTCTGGACGCAATCAAAGCAATGTACCTTTTCAAGAACATTGTAGCAGGGCTTCCACCATTGGAGATAGACCAAACCAGTAGTAGTGCTTCCACCAATACCAGCGCTTATGTTTATGGACATGCATCCGTTAAGGAAGGAAGCAAAGAAACAGACCGCATCAGTGTTCAAAAGTCCCAAAGTGTGTTACCAGCTATCCCTAAGTGTGTTCACCATTATTATTATTTTCATGGCATAATAATGCTATCCCCGAGTGTGTTCACCATTTTTCATTTTTTAGGGCGAAGGAAACTCCTGGTATATGTAGCTTCGGGGATTCTGAGATAGAAGCCAACACTGGAAATGGATCCAGGCAAGACACACCTAGCAGAGCCTATAATGCTTCCGAGTAATGCTGATCGAAAAGAGCCAAAGACTATTGATTTCAAAGCCCAGTAACTCGAAGATTATTGGTATCATTATGGAGAATTTTTATAGAAATTGTCCCAAATGAGTACTTTATTAGACTGGGATATGAAGTGAGTCGATATATGGATTCGGTTCGTAATTATTGCACAAGCAAAAGGAGGACATTTCAGGTGGTGTTGTGCAGTGTGGTATGGAAGAAAATGGAAGGGAAGAACAATACTTGTGTGACTGGGAAGGCAGTTATCGCCTGGCACTGCACAGTTCAATACGAGGCATAGTTATCAAATTCGGTCCAATTGGGCAGTTTATTACGAAAAATCGAAAATTCTATTAGTTTGGAAAATTGTTTGATTGTTGGATTTGATTTAGTCCACTGGTTCAAGTATGGATTGAAACATTGAATCTCTCAAATGCAAAAGGAAAATAGGCAGGGGAAAGAATTTATCATTGTTTTAAAAGATGCACAATTTCATGGGCATTATGGATAGATAAAATTGATATAATATTAGGCAAAGATTTGCATAATTTGGAAGGCTCTGAAAGCAAATTATAATAGAATTCTAGTACACCCAAAAATATATAAGAGCATATATTGGGGATACTTTAATGGTTCATGCCAAGGATCCCTGGGAATCTGTGGATCTAGATGAGTTCTATATATGGTAGATGATCATATTAAATTCAAAGCAATTTTTGTTCAGGGATCAAATACAAGGAAGAATTGTGTGCTCTGTGTATATCGTTAAAATAGCTTCTCGGAAAGGTATTTCCAGTATTCAAATTCTAAGTGTCTCAAAATTCATTCTCTTGAATGGGAAATGGGTAAAAGTATGCTACAAAACCTTCTGCTACAACCATTCATGGACAAATTCAGAAAGGTAAGAAATATGTTTGAGTATGTCTCATTCCAGCATGTCTAAAGAGAATTAAATGAGCATGTAGATTGACTTTCTAAATAAATTTTATCTCTTTAGGAGGAGTGTCTGTTGGTAACAACTGAATCGGGAAAAGGAATCTCCCATCTAGAAAGTCATACTGTATTGAAACTCAGCAGAATTGGAAATTTCTGATCAAATGAAGAAGTTTGAGTCTGTGAAACAGGGCGTATATAGCCCTTTTGATGTGATTTTTGGATTGGCTTTTTAAAGCAAATTTTTTTAGGATGACCAGCCCTTCCAGACTGTTTAGTTGAGTCCACTGTCTTGGACTAGAAGGAGAACTGAGGCTTTATGCTTAGCAATGTATATTTTGGAAAGAACAAATGTCTTTTTTCCATGTAAAAAAAAATCAATCTTGGGACATCCTATAACCTACCGACTTTAAACAACTCATTTTCCTCTTACACCATTAAGACAATAGCAAAAAATTTGGCAATGACCAGCACAGAACAACAACCGCGTTAAGTACAAGATAAGCAAAAATAGAGCATGCACTGAAGGAACTGCTAGGAAGTTGGAACACATTAATTTCATTAAATTGGGGATCTATTAATAAAAATGCTAGATTGTAAAGCAAAACTTTTAAAGAAATGGCAATGTAACAATACCGAGTCTGAACTGATCCAATGTAAATTAGTTCAATATTTATCACTATAAAATATTAAAATTCATTTCTATTTAAAGCAGCTGCACTATAAAATATCAAAATTCATTTATATTTAAAGCTTCTACATGAGATAATTTTTATTGACATTTTAACAAAAACAAGTTCAACATTCATTGGTTTGTTTGAAAATGGATAAACTAACATTAAACAGTTGAAGAATTACCTACGAAGTATTCATACACTTTCATTGCCAAAGAGAAGACAACGACTCCCTGGCATTCATAGTATCGATCACTCTAAAGCACCTAGCTTCTACAACATTGCCCACTGGATAATATTCACCCATGAACAAATTCCATTGTTCGAACTTCTCCAGGCTTCACATAAGATTTTTGAGATTCCTTCAGGATTCACACCATATCTTTGGGATTGCTTTCGGGTTTGTGCTGCATAAAACCTCTTGATCAGTATTGCAAGACGAGATAATGAGAGGCGAGCACTAAGCAGCCTGCTATGTAGCATTGAATGTTGTGGCCACTGCTGTGCTCGCTGTTCGATTCCAAGCAGCATTAGATCTAAGGCTGAGCACATCCGCGGCCGCAGCATTCAACGCCGTAGAGCTAAACATTGAGCTGCAGAGCATTTAATGTGGTAGCTCAGTGCTTAGGGTCCGTTGGATCTCGAGCTTCTCTGGATCCAATGGACCCTAAGCACTGAGCTGCCTTATTTAATGCTCTGCAGCTCAATGCTTAGATTTCACCCCAAGATAATGGGTATTGAATGAGAAAATGAATGCCATTATATGACGACAAAGTACAACCTTTTACGTTTTGTGATTGGAAATTGCGAAATACTGTACCTCACATGTAGTGCAAAATCATCAACAATCTCCGTAACAACAACTGTGCTTAGGGATTCGTGAAAGTCACTATGGCCATTTAGTAAATGCACCACCATAAACCAAGTCGACCTCAACTCTCTATGTATTTAGGTTTATAAATAAGTTATCATAATGTTGTATTTTATGCAAATCAAAACTCATTCAAGTTTCTAAATAAGTTCTCAAAATAACAAAATTTTGAAAAAATTAATGAGATTTATTAAAAATATAGATTTGTAAATAAGTTCTCAAAATAATAAAAATGAGCAAATTGTAGGTAATGATTTTGAGGAAGGAAATAAAAAAGAACTATAAATTATATAATTTTGTGTGGACTTCAATAATTAATTCATTATTATGTTGATGTGAATAAATTCACTCAAATAAATATTTGTTTTTCATAATTAAGAATGTAGGATCTAGTAACTATGACTAAGTGCAAGTGTGTTTTGAAAAAATTAATCAAATTTATTAAAAATGTAGATTTGTAAATAAGTTCTCAAAATAATAAAAATGAGGAAATTGTAGGTAATGATTTTGAGGAAAGGAAATAAGAAAGAATTATAAACTATATAATTTTGTGTGGACTTAAATAATTCATTCATTATTATGTTGATGTGAATAAATTCACTCAAATAAATATTTGTTTTTCATAATTGAGAATGTAGGATCTAGTAACCATGACTAAGTGCAAGTGTGGGGGCTCTTAAGTAACAATGAGATGAAAAAGAAAACAAAAGTTGAGCAATAATGAAGAATGGAAATATTTTATCTCTTTTCAAAACCAAAGGGGTAGGGTATATACATCTCGGTAATTTTAGAATTCAAATGGGGGAAGGGTTCCCTCATGCCACAAACAAGGGGTTGCATACACCAATTTGTTGTGGCTTGGTCACAACCTTAAAATTAAAGTAAAATTATATAATATATATTTGTGTACATGTGTGTGAGTGAGATATGAAATTTTTAACTTAAGCTTTTTGTCATTTATCACACAAGGCCCTTCCTCATTATTCATCCATTGTGTAGTTTTATTTTATTAATAGAAGCAATGCAAATTGTCTTATACTACATCATAGTAAACATCATAGATTTATGAATTAATAATGGCTAGTGGGATCTTCATTTATGCTCCTCTAAGAAAATATTAAATACATTTTGCATTGTCATTGATTTAGTTAGGTTCCTAAATATGGGATATTGCACTGTGGAACTAAATTCAAGTGGGCATGCCATGTAACTTAAGAACTCACGAGCTAGCTCTATAGGTGTTTTATAGGTGACTAAACACTCTTTATAAATCTGAAATTTTTTTGTGTTATATTTTTCGGAGGCAAAAGAGTTTCTCATCATAGTCAAATTGAAACACGTGTAGTGGAGATCATGGTTGTTTAAAACACGTGCAGAGATGAAATCATGTAAAATTACTTGTGCTTTTCCTAGCAAAATAAGATAAGAAATGATGCCTATTGCACTTATAGAAGCACATACTACCTCTTTGTTTATCATCCCATTAATTTTCAAAAGAAATAAAGAAAATGGCTTGAATATTATCCTCTTTTAAACATTTTTTGAAGTAGATATTGAAAATATGCATTTCTAAGTTAGTTTGATTTTGAAAAATAACCTTTTAGGAAGTGTGTTGTATTTAAAAGTTTAAATAGGTCTCTTTCTTTTCTTTTGAAAATTATAGTAGTTTCAAAGACTTGCATTTCTTCATTTGAAAGAACAAATAAATGTGCATACTACATTTGTTAATTTCTTTACTTATTTTAGCAAGTTTGAATCCAAAAACATCATTAGAGTTCACTCCACATCCTTTGTTGAGTAGTTAATAACCACTAAAAGCAATATAATTAAATAGAACTTGACTTGTTTGAGGATAGCCATAAACAATGTCAAATTTGTAGGTGGAGTTGTGTGAAATAGATAAAAGTTCTCAACCTTTCTATCCTACTATGGGATCATCCTCTAATCAAAGCCTGAATTGATGCCCAATGTTCATAAATACTAGAATATTTAGTGAAGAGATGAGGTGTCGACTCGAAATGTAGTTGTCTAGGTTAAGAATGATGAGGCTATGGGTTCTTTAGGAAAAATTAATATAGAAATATAGTTTAGGGGAAATTAGGGTTAACTAATGTCTTTATTTAAAGTAATTTTATTTATACTATTAATTTTTATATTTATTATTAAGTATAACTTTATTCTTAATTATTCTCAATTATAATTTTATTATTATTATTATTATTTTAATATTTAAGAAATAGATTTAATAATTAGAAAAAGAATATTAGTGATTAAGGATGGGACAAGTTAATGGCACCTTATTATGTTATAATTAATTAGTATGCTTAGAATTAATAATTAATAAGAATATTTAATAATTATTAAATATCCTAATTAATTATTACTAAATCATACTAATTAATTATAAGTCAATGTGGGTATTAAATAATTGGGAGTTTTCAAGGTTAATTAATATTACAAAGAATTGAGTCAAATTAATTAAAGTCATGGTTCAATTGTAAAAAATTTAATTAAGTCCTAAATATTAATTACTATATTTTATATCTTATAGTCAAGATCCTAAGGGTCAAAGATTTTTACTATTTAGGGACTAGGTTACTAAGTATTTGGGTAGAAGATGTTAGCTTGTTTATTTTTAGGGCAATCTTGGTTAATGTTAATTTTGATTTTCTCCCTAACCTTTCATTTTGCCAAGTTATCCTCTCTAGCTATGATTTTGGCTTCTTCCAAGCAAATATGGTGACGAGTCAAGTGTGAAAAGTACTGAGCTAAAATCAAGTGTAATTATTACCTTAGTAACCAGGGCCCTTAGAATCTCATATAAGGATCACATTAAGCAAGAGATGGAGCATCTAGCCAATGTGTTTGAAGGGAATGGGTATGATAATGATCAGTTCAAAAAGTAGTTGCAAAGGTCAAGATAAAAATGCGAATTATGAGATGATCCTCAAACTATGTATCAAACACACACACACACACACACACACACATATATATATATGAAATAAAGGGTACAACAACCGACAATACAATTATAATTAAGGTCCTGGCCAACCAATAAAGACAATAGTATTATAATAATAGAAAATTAATGTCACAATATATAGGGCTTAGCATGCAAGTGTTGTCTTCAACACTTGTTTAACATTGGATGTTTCTACATGAAGAACTCATCTTCCCATGTCACCTCTTCTGTTGGCAAGTTCTTCTTCCACTTTATGAGGTACTCAGTAATTGCTCAATTTTGCAATTGCTTGATCCTTGTGTTAAGGATTGTAACAAGCTCTATTATTAATTTCCCTTCTTCATCAATCTCTTTCATGTACTGAATGTCGAATATAAGAAGGATAACATGTTAAAATCCATAAAGAACAATTATCTAAAAATTGAGTAATGGGTCAATATACTTTTGTATGCATTGAAATGTCGTTATGGATGATAGGTCATGTCCCTTCATCAAGATGTGACACTTCATTAATTATAATTATTATTATTATTTATTAATTTATGTTTATTTTAAGTATATTTATGACCATTACATGTTACTATAGTTTTCAATTAAGTATTTCAAATTTGTGTTTCATTGATACTTGAAAGGTAAATTTTCTTGGGGGTGGGAAAAGGAGGAGAAAATGTGCGGTAGTAATTTTTGTTTCTTTGGGATGACTCTTGCACTCTATGTGCCCTACTTAGAGAATCTTCATTTTTCCCATCAATGTGATTGTTGCAAACACAATGGTTGATTTTGATAACTCTTCAAAAACTCTAGAGTATGGTACTAGAGGAACCTAATGATGAATTTATTTCCTTGGGGATATTATATGTGAAGCATCATGTTGAGATTGCTTTGTTGCAAGGTATTATTGCCTAGTTGCATAATGATAATGGAGCAAGGTGTTTCCTTACAAGAAACTAACCTTTGACTACAAGAGGAAGTCCCTTTGACTATAAGATGAAGTCATTTTTTCACACTGGACTCTTTTTTCAACATCATAAGAAATCTCTACACTTCAAACTAACAATGTCCTAACAAAATGAAGCCCTAAACAATTCTAATGATGGCTTATGTCTATAGTTGGTTGAAAAGGAAAAATCCACTTATACAATGTACAACCTCAATAAAAATCTTATCCAAGCAGTATGTGAACTTAAGTACTAAATGTGATTTTGAGGCTTTCTCTAGCAACTTTGAAACTTATTTGAAATAAATCATATTATTGTTATTGGTCTTTCTAAAACATATAATGGCTATGTTAAGAGGTGAACACTAGTATTAATGAGTGGAACGAAACCTTGAAGATCAGGTATCATAAAATCATGAATGAATTATAGGAGATACTTGGATCTAACACTCTTTTGCAATGACTTCTCATGCATTGGTGGCTATTCATATATAGTGTTCTCTTAATTTTGAGAAACATTAAAATTATGAGTTCCAAATTGCTTCATTAGATGGTTTATATCAGTGATGGTCTTGATAAAAATGGACATTGAATTGATACACCTATTGTTCCTAAGATGAGACTAGTGCCTGTGATCCTTCCATGTTTTGAGAATTCATCTCTATATGCAAGCCCCGTGAGCTCTTAACCACTTTTGTTTTAGAAACCCAAGGGTTGCATTGTCTAATGATTTGTCAAAACTTAAACTTCAAAACCATACCCTACACCTCATGTTCAACCAACACCCAATTCTATCCACATCTATGTAGTAAATGCATCATAGTCATGATAAGATGCATTTATTGCTCTACATATACGGATCGACATTTCTATTGGTAGTTCTTAGAAACCTTTAGTTAAGAAATGTAAATTGCAAAATTGTGAATCAATGATTATAGAAACCTTTAGTTAAGAAATGTAAATGGAAATTTTATGATAAATGCAAATTATTAGGGACTAATTGTGGTTGGACTAAGCATAGTTTGAAGCAATGTTTAAGCACTTGAATATCAATTATTAGAACTAAACTTGGTTTGAATAAAAACTGGTTGTGGCGACTTTCAACTTGTAAGTACTTGTTTGATGACTTCATAGCTCATGTGAATATGCCTAGGGAAAAAATAATCTTAGGAAAAACTTTTGAAGTTTTATTTGGGATGAAGCTCAAAGGTAATTTATGTAATTAAATAGTATTTCAAAGACAACGGAGCTCAATTCTATGTAAAAAAATCCCAAATTTCCTTTATTTGGGGAGAAGATGACTTCAAATTTATTGACACACCCCTTGTGGCTTAAAAACAAAGATCAAGCTTTGAATCTCAAAAGTGAATCCTATAACAGTATTTGAAAATGTGCATAATGTTGAATTTATGTAAGTAAATGATATGTCAAAGACGATAGAGTCTAATTCTATGGACATAGTCCAATTCTATGGACATGGTATACCTAAATGAAAACGTGTTGGGTTTTCTTACCTATTGTCCTTATATAGGATAAGTTAAACTTTCAAGTAAGTTGAAATCAAATGAAATCGTTTACTTAGTTCTTAAATTTAAGTAGACCCATAATAGTAAATGAATAGGAGTAAAACAACACTTCATCCGAAAAGAATCGATAATGGAAGAACCATTTCAAGATTGAAATATTCGTTATCTTGTTTTGGAATTGACAAAAAAAGGAAAGATTACTGTGAGGCAATAATGGTTTACGATATGGATATAAACTAACCCAAGATGACAAAAACACAATTCTCTATTTGCAAATAGTGTAGCCATGTAGACGACACTTGTGACAAGATTCATAGCATGAAATAAATCCTCTTATAAATTAGGTCAAGAGAATGTAGAAGTAGCATATAGTCAATTCCAAAGAAACATTAAGCATCATGCACGTAACAAAGTAGCATTCAGTCAATTCAATCTATTAGGAATAGGGTTACACAGCTATGGATGGTTGGAACCATAAATGGACCGAATTCCAGGAGGGAAAAGGAAGATGGCTAATAAACATAGCAGGAAAAGGACATCATAGACATTTCAAATGACAAAGTGTATGAAGTGAGTCCATCAATAAATAAAATAAGCTTTGTCAAGACCCAGAGAAACATTAGGCATAATGCTAGAGATTAAGAGGGGAATGAGTTAATAAGTGGATAAACTTTATTTTTTCCTAAATTTAATAGGCATTTTTCCAAAAGTTACATATCCACTTGATTGATAAAAACTTTGACCATAAAATTTTGTTTTCAATGATTTTGATTCATTTTAATAAATTTTACAAAACCTTAAAACCATATATATATATATATATATATATATAGAATCACTCCATTTTGAGAGACCTTAATAGACACATATGCATTTTATGAACTAATTATCTACTTCATCCCCAAAAAAGGTATTTTTCTAGACATTTCAGGCTTTCAAACCCAACCGATGCCACTCAATATAAATATGTACAGACCTGCCATAAAAGATATCAACTATGCCATATATGCTACTTAAAATATCTGTATGTTCTAATTTAACCAACATATCAAATATAATATATATCAATTTTAAAGAGCAAATTCGGTATATGGAAAACACTGAAATAAACTGGAACCTAACCACATCCAATATTACAATTATCTCCTCTGAACAACCGTGTCAAGGTAAGGGAATCAATAATATATTCCAAACAAAAAATTCAAGCATCCACAAGAAGAACAAAAGAAAAAGGAATATTATAATAGACCA
This sequence comes from Larix kaempferi, assembly GCA_027924585.1. NCBI lineage: Eukaryota > Viridiplantae > Streptophyta > Pinopsida > Pinales > Pinaceae > Larix > Larix kaempferi. Next base: position 6,094,762 of record BSBM01000076.1, read on the forward strand.
AAGAGATGTAAAAATCACGATCTCTCAAGAGAAGAAAATGCATGGTATATCCTTCATTCAAAATGGATTTGAGATTTTCATTTTATTTCGAATAGGTCAAGTAATAATCTAAATTTAACATAGTTCCAAGTGAGTAAGAGTAAGTATGAATTAATGACTTATTCATAGTTCCAAGAGTAAGTATGAATTTATGGCTTCTTAATTGACCAATCCAAAGAACCTCATTTCCTTTTAAAATTACAAGGCCCCAAGTTTCAAGCAGTTTATTTTGCATCTAATTCATTCTCGTTGCTCCAAGTTTCAAGGAGTTTATTGTGCATCTAATTCATTCTCGTTGGTCCATACAAGTATAGAAGTACAAAAGATAAACAACTTCTTGTTTGTATTCATAAACAATAAACAATAAACGTTTCTTTTTTCTAAAATGTAAAGGAGAATAGAAGCATAAATAATGCACTGTGAATTTATGTATTGTGCATAAACTGAATTCAAAAGATGGGCATTGAAAATATATCTACACCGAAAATACCATCTGATCAACATTATCTTTACAATATTAAGTAAAATTGGTATAATAAGCTTTGAAGTTTGTAATTCCTATATTAAAATTATTCAGAATAGTAAATCTACAAATTCATTAACATTGATAAGTACATCACAATTTAATGTACCTCTGATATGGCATGGAAAAATACTGAATATAGTGTATCCCCTGTTGTCTAAACAACCAAGAGATGGTTGTATAGAATTATTAACTACAGGCCCTCCCAGCAAACAATGAAAACAACAAAAATATATGCTAATGGATATGAAATACTAACGCAACAATTTTTTAATCTACAAGTGATAAATCAAAAGATAACTTCACTGGCTCAAACATTTCCATGCAATTTTCAGAGACAATCTCCTATCTAAAGTATTTTATTAAAAGTTAACCCACAAACTTTCATCTATCTTGCCAACCTTTCTAGGCTAAATTCAAAAGATGGGCATTGAGAATCTACCTACACTGAAAATACCATCTTATCAACATTATCTTTACAATATTAATTCAAATTGGTATAATAAGCTATGAAGTTTGTAATTCCTCAATTAAAATGATTCAAAAGAGGAAATCTACAAATTCGTTAACCTTGATAAGTACATCAGAATTTAATATACCTCTGATATGCCATGGACAAATACTGAATATAGTGTATCCCCTATTGTCTAAACCAACAAGAGATGGTTGTGTAGAATTTTTAACTACAGGCCCTCCCAGCAAACAATGAAAACAACAAAAATATATGACAATGGATATGAAAGACTAACGCAACAAGTTGTTAATCTACAAGCGATAAGTCAAAAAATAACTTTACTGGCTCAAAGATGTCCAGGCATTTTCAGAGACAATCTCCTATCTAAAGTATTTGATTAAAAGTTAACCCACAAAATTTCATCTGTCTTGCCAACCTTTCTAGGATGCATAAACCTTATAGACCAATTAGAATGTCTCAATAAGCTTACTTAGTTCATGGAGATGTTTAGAGATCAACAACAAGGATGCTTGAGATAAAAGGAATGGTGTATATGCAATATTTCTTAACGTCATACTGTCATACCTTTTGTGTATCAATTATAAGTTATAACTTGTATTTAGCCATATTGTAATTATCATCACAATCATTCCAAGATACCACTAGACCACAGTTCAACAAATTTTAACTGAAATTTTTAATACTAATATAATGTTTAGAAATTCATAACACTTGAATAGAATTTAATTCACTACCAAAAATAAAGCTATACGAGCTTCCAAGCCTATTTTAGTCAACATTGAGATCATTATACTTGCGAGAAGCATCTCTAGTTTTGTCAACAATGAGATAATCATACTTGTTAGAAGTATGCTCAGTATTGAGGCTTATTAGTCCCTTGACAAACAAGATTGTATTTGTCTGGAAATAAATTAAAAAACAATAATGATCATAAGTACTATATATATGGAAAGATATATCCTATATTTCAATATTATTCCACATTGAAAGTGTACATCAAACAGTAATGCATCAAGCCGAATGGGTTGACACACAGATTCCCCTCCTTTGGAGCCAAACTATTTATTTCCTAAATATGGTAATTCTGTCAATGTGAGAAATATAACTTATCTAGTTAGGTACAAAACTCCAATCAAGATTTCCATGTATACAATTGAATATAAGGGTAGGCGCATGAAGATGGTCCCCATTTTCATTGCAATAGGGGCGTGCTAGCGGGAAAAAAATGGTGGATATGCACCTAAGGCAGCGCGCACACGTCGCTAGGTTCGGTACTGAACCGAGGTGCATGCACATGGCTGGCGTGTGCACGTGGCTGGCGTGTGCACGCAAGGGTGGCATGCACGCGCCTCTGTTAAAAAAAAACAAAGCACAATTTCCCATTGTTCCATTTTGTTGAGCGTGTCCTCCTCCTCCGCGTGTGCGCGTCGATTCAACCACCAAAGGAGGCCAAATCGACTCCAAAACCACCCAACAACACCCACAAACGCTTCAACACTTTGATTAATAGGTAAATATCACATTTTTTTTTCATTTTATTCATTATTTGTGTCAATGTTTTGATTTTGTTTTGTTTATTTAATTGTAAATAATTCCCAAATTTTGAAAACAATGAACCAACTTTCTATTGCAGATTGTAAACTGAGACAGTGAGTGAACAATATGTTAACCTCGAGTCCGGTGGAACACAAGAAAACCCAAACCTTGGACCCAATGTTGAAGAAAACGGTGAACACAATCCAAATGTTGAACAAAACCAAAACCCCCAACCCAATTTTGAACAAGATGGCCTTAACCATTGTGTAAGTGAAATGCGAGTGCACACTCGCGAACTTAGGAACTAAGGGGAATCATCTCGATTGTCTCTTGCCATGTCAATTGAGAACTCAATTGACTCCCTCATCCATGCACACCAGCAATTGACCGACATGACTTAATTTAGAGCTAGGATGCGGGAGTACTACTTCACAGGCATCTCCAAGGAAGCAATAAAAGATTTAAACATTACAAAAGCCCAATTATATAGTATGTTCACCGTTCCGAAAACAAAGAAACCACTGAACATTACAAAGCCACGTGTCTGCATGGATTGGTGTCATTACCAATTGTGGAAGGACAATTGGATGCAGAGGTGGTTCATGGTGTATGATAAACCTCCCTGCAATAATAGGGAGGTTCCACAGTACTTCCTTTGTCAACTGTGGGCTGAGTTTTTCCTCGGTTTACATGTCAACTATTTTGACACAACGGAGTTCCAGGGTGTTGGGCGTGGCTCTGCCCAAGATCTACCTGCTGCTAGGAGGATCCCACTGATAGGGCCACTAGATCTGAGGCGCGACCCCAACCCCTCTCCCCAGCCACCTCAGTTGCCCCACAAGCTTGATCAAATCTAGGTGGCAATGAGGAATGTTGCATGTGGACTCCTCAGACACACCTCCTTTGTAGCAGCGACTACAGTGGAGAGGTCGGTTGACCTTGATAGAGATCTAGGTGCAAGGCCTTCATGACATGGCCAAGATATACCTGTGACCGGTGGTAGCTATGCTGGGCATTCCAGTTCGATGGGGGAAATTCCACATCTTTGTCCCCATTGAGGGCACACTTTCCCTGGCCCGATCGAGGGCTGTTATATGGATCAGGTCAACAATTTTTTTAATGTGTTTTCAATTATCACTTGATAACTTGTAAAGTATTTTTAGAGTATTTTTGTTTTACTTAAACTATTATTTCAATGTACAATTATTCAGAACTGATACACCAAGATGGGAGAACGTAGGATCTCCCAACCTAGATGTAGCAATGGAAGCTACAACTGAAATTGCGGCACCCCACACGGAGGTATTTTCAGTACCTGACACAATATTGTTATTACTTATGTCATTTATATTACTCAAGTATTTATATTTATGGCATACACATTGATAGTTCGTACAATGTTTTTGAATATCTTGATTGCCTATATAATGACTTCTTTAACATGTTCATAACATGCATGCATTTTGTTTTCCACAGGTGTTCCATGACTACAGTGATCAACCACCACCACCAGGGATTGTCACATCACCATATACACAGGTACAATGTGTAGTTATAAGCATGCTTTTAATTTGATTTGTTACAACTTACTATGGTTTAATTTATTGTTTGTTTACTAAATTGTGATATTACAAATGTATATGTAGGTTCCACTAGCAGTTGTGTCTCACCATTTTAGTCCTATGTATCCACCCTCTCCAATTATTCCACCCCCTCACTTCCATATAAACCCCTCCCTACGTCCAACTTCTCCCTTCCATCCATCCCCCATCTCTGACCATACTCCCCCTTCCATCCATCCTTCCCCACTTACCCCCCCCCACCTCGTCCATACATCCTCCCCAATTTATCCATGCCCCCATGTCTATCCATTCTCCCCCATTCATCCATGCCCCCCCTTCCTTCCACCTTCCCCTCTTCGTCCACAACCTCCCATTCGTCCATCCTCCTCCCTCCATGTAGCACTACACTCCCATGCACCATCCCTCAACAGCCCCCCTAGCCTTTTTCATTCGATACCCTCTATCGTACAAGTGGCAAGGGTTCATCGTCCACATAGTCCTCCTCCATCCCATACCACCATGTCTTCTCCCACCATATCATCCCCACTACCCGCCACTATTGTGGCATCTACTCTTCCAGTATCCTCATCAGTATCACTAGTGGCTGCACCTGTAGTGGCTGCCACTACATTTGCACCCCCCCCCATCACTGCATCGGAGCTAGTTATTCGTCTATCTGCTCCACTTGCTAGCCCAGAAGCCTAGCTATGTCCATCGTTGGAGGTGGTCACGGTGAGAATCAAGCTAATTTATGAAAATATTTTGATGAAAAACAAAAAATAATTTAAGCATTGGTGAGATGTAAAACAGTTGGTGGCGAGGTATGGTTAAGACGCCCCCTAAGCGGAAAGGTTGTCGTTTCTAATCCCATGGATACCAAAAAATCCAACCATGTTAAGGGTTGGTGCGGTCCAGGTCGAGTGCGATACTCGGGTGATTTTGACAGCTTATATGCCCCTGGTTCGTGGTAACTTAGCCAAAGGAAAACTTGCTAGTAAAGGAGGTTCCACCACTTTTCCAACAAAAAATAATTTAAGCAATTATTACTTTTCAATGAAATGATTGTTGTAAATGTTGTAGGATGGAATTGCTGAGAGGCTCCGCAGATCTAGGACACCTATCCAACGTTTCCCACTCATGTAAGAGGTGATTTATTTAAGATTTGAATTTTACATTTGTTTTATAAATGTGGTAAATGTTGCAAATGCTTGAAAATGATGGTATCTTATATCCTTTGTTCCAGATCCCAGAGAGACAGTCTAGTCCTAGACGGAGCAAGACCCAAGGCACCGATAGCTCGAAGAGTAGGAATATCAACTTTGGATCTGCGCCTGGGAGTGATGGCGGTGGTCACAATGCTTGACACATGACGTGTTATGTACATTAGCACGATGTGGCACTTTTATGCACCAGTTTTTATGTACTTTGTATCTATGACATGATTTTTCATGTATTTTGTATCTACGGCATGAGTTGTCGCATTTTGTGTAGGGAACAAGTTGCCATTGTACGTACATTGGGAACCATGTTCCACTATTTGCCAGAAATTGTATATGTTTGGATGAGTTTTGTAGCCTCGATGTACATGGATTTTCAGTTATGTGATTTATATATCTCGTTGTCTAATGTGGTTGTCTCATGTTGTGTGTATCATGATGTGATGTTGTGTAAATTTGGGGTTTACCTAGATCTTAGAAGAGAAGTTGTATATCATAGTTCAGCTTGGTTTATGTTTCCACATATAAAAGATTCTAATGGTATCTATGTTAAGAAAATATTGTAAACATAGGCTAACTCAAACAAAATCATGTGTGAGAATTAATCTAAAAACAAACGGAATAAATGGATGGACAAATCACACCTCGTGGCACATAAGATATATATTGGGAACTTGATTACTAGGAAAATAATACTTAAAAATAGAAAATTTCCATTGTCGTCAAAAGGTTAAAATGAGATCCAACATGATTTTTAATAGCTCTACATAATGAGATCCAAAATGTCCATACTCTACATAATGAAATGTCATCACTAGTATTTATTTTAACCATTTTGTCCGCTTAAGATCATGCAACAAATTAATAACCAAGTAATGGAATCATTTCTTAATCAGTTGTCACCATACAAATAGGACAACCTTGAGCACGAGGTATAGCTAGCTCATTAATTCTCACTCATGGATATAGCCACCTTTGATTTGATGACCATCACATCCACTACCATTTACAATTAAGACTTCCTTAATTTATCATTATGTGATAGCGATCTAATTTTATGTAGACATGTTGACTTAAACACATGTATAGTTGACATTACAATAAATGACTACTATGAGGTGTATTTTTTAGGTTATATCCACCTCAACACACCAACTTGTTACCCCAATACCCCAAATGCTGTCGAAATTTTTCTGGAAGGGATAGAGGGGTGTTAGGACATCATAATTCATCTATTGGACACTCAGACACTTGTTAAAGACATTTATGACAAGTGCATTACATCAATGGAATCACAAATAAACCCTCATCAAGTTGCATGCATCCATTAGTGTGTCATCAACACTAGAACATGTAAGCATTACTACATGTTGGAGTAAGCTTTACTAATGTTATGATAATATTAGGTTTTCCATCCATTGAGAAGGTAGCCATAGGTGTGCATATCCACCATATAAAATCTTCATGGTACAACCAATTTCAAACCATTACGTTTCTAAATTAGGTATTCGGTGGTATGTACAACGGTTTTCTAGTTGTATGCACCCTTTCTATATAGATGAGAAACTATGCACATATGTGTATATTGATTTGGATTCATATGTATGCACACGAATATATATGTGCAATGAAAATGATTTAATCTTTACATTTATTATAATTTAGGGCTAGATCTTAGGCTACATAATAGGGTTTCATTGTGATTAGAATACAAACTAGGGTTTTTAGGCTAGGCTCTCATGTTTCTAAGCTAGGATCCAAGCTCTAGGATCACCATCTTAATGTTTAATTCCACTATCATGGCATCATTCTCACCAATACCATGCCCACTACTACAATCACCATCAAGCCTCTCAATCCCACTTTGAACATTTCCCATACTTCCAAGTTAAAATTGATAGGTCTTGTTGCTAAAATCTTTTCACATAGACAAATCCATTCCTGTGAAAGATTTTTTGTAGCTTGGTACGTGCAAGTTCACATGCAATAATAATTGAGAGAACATTTTACCCCATGATCCATGGAAGATTCATTGGAGTCATATGAACCTCATTGTCATCACCCCAACCATTGTCAAGACGCCAACTTCCATCCTCAGTAGACAAAAGCTCATGTTGGCACCCATACCACACTCAAAGATAAAAAAAATCTTTGAAAGGGCATGTTTGGGGGTTGGGGGAATCTTGATTTTTTTATAATCACACATGAGAGGTTCTTAGAATCAAATGCATTGAATATAAATAAATTCCCTGATATAAATAATACATGACCATAGAAGAAGAATGAAATTTGAGGTCCAAACTCATTAATGAAGGTAGAATGAACTTCAACAGATAGATTGGGAAAATTTTAGATGAATACCTAGAGCTCTGTACACAAGTTAAAGAAAAAAAAAACTCCTAGCATTGGGAACAAATAGCCAAAACTAGCAATGCAACTAGAACAAAATGACCAAGGGAACTTCAAAATGCAACACCAGTCCACAAAAGAAGTTTCTTTAGACCTACCTCACTCATGACTCATGTCAATGATTTAGACCAAGCCACACCATTAATATGCAATGTACATCACCATCTTCATCATCATCAACATCTTCATCATAATCACCATCATCATCATCATCACCATCTTCATCATCATTGTCATCTCTAGGTTTTTCATCAACATCTCCATCATCTTCATCATCATCAACATCATCATCTTCATCATCATCAACATCATCATCATATTCATCATCATCAACATCTCCATCATCATCATCATCATCATCATCATCATCATCATCATCATCATCATCTTCATCACCATTGCCATCATCATCAATTCCTTCATCATCATCACCATATTCATCATCATTTTCATCTCTAGGTCCCTCATCACCATCTTCATCATCATTGTCATCTCTAGGTCCCTCATCACCATCTCCATAATCATCACCATCTTCATCATCATTGTCATCTGTAGGTCCCTCATCACCATGTCCATCATCATCACCATCTTCATCATCTTCATCATCATATTCATCACCATCTCCATCATCATCATTGTTTTCATCATCATCACCATCTTCTTCATCATCACCATCACCATCAACTTCAACTTCACCACCATCACCATCATCATCAACGTCACCATCTTCATCATCATCACCATCTTCATCATCATCACCATATCCATCTTTTGGATGCGAGAGGGAACCATCACCATATTCATCATCAACATCACCATCACCATCAACCTCACCACCATCACCATCATCATCAACGTCACCATATCCATCATCATCACCATCTTCATCATCACCATGATCTTCATCACCATCACCATCATCATCAACATCTTCATCATCATCACCATCATCATCATCATCACCACAAGTGACCGGTGGATGATTTTCCAAAGTTGACCCCTGTGTGCAAAAATTGCACACTCCCTCACTGAGCAAAATCCTAGTTTCCAAGATGGAAGTACAAGATGACAATGGGGCCACCATACTAGAGGGGTGGGGCACCCCTAGCACTATCCCAGCATCTTGAATCCAACGGAGTCGACGGTTCGTCGATCCGAGCCACGGTATTCATTCTATGGCTCGTTTCGTCTCACATCCAAAAGGCCTTCAGGGACACCTGCTGGATACCTATCGGGGGCATAGAACTCCAACCGTGCAACAAAAATAGGTTCCGAGGAGTCATGTAAGTGTGTCTAGGCAGGTTTTGGCTGGGAACTCTAGCCACAAGTGCCCGGTGGATGATTTTCTAAAGTTGACCGCCATGTGCAAAAATTGTGCACTCCCTTAATGAGCAAAACCCTAGTTTCCAAGATGGACATACAAGATGACAACGAGGCCACCAAACCATAGGGGAGGGGCACCCCTATCACTATCCCGGTGTCTTGAATCCAATAGATCCGACGGTTCGTCGATCCGAGCCATGGTCTTCATTCTATGGCTCGTTCTGTTTCACATCCAAAAGGCCTTCAGGGACACCTGCTGGATACCTTCCTAGGGCATAGAACTCCAACCGTGCAACAAAACCGGGTTCCAGGGAGTAATGAAGGTGTGTCTAGGTAGGTTTCGGTTGGAAATGCTAGCCACAAGTTCCTAGTGGATGATTTTCCAAAGTGGACCCCCGTGTGCAAAAATTGCACACTCCCTCAATGAGCAAAACCCTATTTTCCAAGATGGGCATACAAGATGACAAAGGGGACACCGGACCGGAGGGGAGGGGCACCCATAGCACTATCCCGGTTTCCTGAATCCAATGGATTTAATGGTTCATTGATCCGAGCCACGGTATTCATTCTATGGCTCATTCCATCTCGCATCCAAAAGGCCTTCAAGGACACCTGCTGGATACCTGTCGAGGGCGTAGAACTCCAACCGTGCAACAAAACCGGGTTCTAGGGAGTCATGCAAGTGTGTCTAGGTAGGTTTTGTGAAAATCCTCACAGCAGATCTAAGAGATGATGTATCTCACAAGAGAATAATTATGATTAAGCAAGAAAATAGAAGAAGAGTGATACATGCAGTATAATGAGCAACAGAATAATATGGTACAGTAGAACTCAGATAGAAGCAATAATACTTCAGTCATACTAGATTATTAATCACAAATGGACATATAAATAATACAATGCATGAGGAATTCGAATGCCTAAGGTGGCAATTCGAATTAGCCTTCATGGAGTGATCAAAGGATCACTGGAGTGTCATCGGAGCACAACTAGGTGTCCTCATGATCATCGGAGCACAACTGGAAGTCTTCATCATCATCAGTGGAGTCATCAATGCTCAAGTAACTGTCAACCATCAGTCAAACTAACTCTGGTAGGTGTAACTCAGTGTAACTAAGTGTAACTCAGTGTAACTAAGTGTAACTGAGTGTAACTGAGTGTAACTCAATGTAACTAAGTGTAACTCAATGTAACTAAGAGTAACTGAATGTAACTGAGTGTAACTGAGTGTAACTCAATGTAACTGAGTGTAACTGACTGTAACTGAATGTAACTGAGTGTAACTGAGTGTAACTCAATGTAACTGAGTGTAACTGACTGTAACTGAGTGTAACTGAACTGGTAGGTGAAGAAGGGCGAGTTGCTCCCTAACATCAAGGAAGAAGGGCGCACTAAGCAACTGGAGGGCTAAAACTGAATAGTGAGAAGCTCCTGGGGGCTGGCTAACTGAGGGCTAGGTGCTGGACTGATGACTGGGATGCATGCAAAATGCATGCAAACCCTAGAATGCATGCAAACCCTAAAAGGTGCATGCATGACTGAAAATGTAAATGATCAAAATACTGGTGGGACTAGGATGGAGTATAGGAATATCCTAACACCCCCCCTTAATCCATCCTGGGCCCTGGTAACTAAGACCAAAGGTCACCCAATACAATGAATAATAACAATCAATAAACCAAGGAAGTGGGAAAATTTCATGGGAAACATACCCCCTCCTTAAAAAATAGACTGTAAGGCACACATAAAAAATAAAAGCTCCAAACTCAAGCATGTGTGATGCTTGGTCATATGTCTGGAGGTATCTTCTTCTTGGGAAGAAGTGGATCATGCTCAAAAAGCATGTGCTTGTACTTGCTCTTCAGATCGAATGTGATGAGAACAAATCCAACAGTATTAGAATGATCCTTGAACCTGTGATTCGAATCAGCTGAGGTAGGATCAAATTTTTGAATGTGCATATAGTCCTTTGTCTTCTCCTTCAAACCACCATGGGTGAGATTATGCCAAAAAGAACTATTACATGTTTGCTTGAAATCAAAATCAGATTTAAGACTTTCAAAACAGTTTCTTGAGATCTCCTTTGAACCAGCAGGGGTGAGATCAAAACTATTGCAGGGGTGAGATCAAACCTATCATATGATGCATGAGAAATTATCTCAAGCGGGTGGCAATGGCCATATTCTTCAATAACCTTCTGAAAGCATGTGCTAATGATCATATAGTAGTAAATAAGAGATGTTTGCTGAAGAGGAGCGAATGCATTACCTCCAATAGCTGATGTTACCTCCGAAATAATCATGTGATCATGATGCAAACCAACAAACTCTGGTGCAAGACAGGATTTAGGACCTTCTGCAATATCTAGAGTGTGAGCTGGCACAGAAAGAGAAGAAAGTTTGAGCATGAGCGGAGAATCTGCAAGTTCTTTGTCAACAACTTCAATATGAGATGATACTGGTTCATGATCTGAGAGATCATCAAGGGGAGCGAATGCAACATGATCTGAGAGACCATCAGGAGGAGCGAATGCATCATGATCTGAGAGACCATCAAGTGGAGCGAATGCATCAACTTGCTTGCTTTTGAAGGGATTTGGACCAAATCCATCATTCTTTTTGCCGAATCTTTCATCTAGATGAGCCCATAACTCTTTTGGAGTTTCAATATCAATGATGGTCGGGTACAATATGTAATCGGTCATAGCAAGCATCATTCTTCCAATGTGCATGTCACCTTTATTCAACCATTTAATCTTCTTTGTAGAGGATTCGAACTCTCTTTCAAAATAGCAATCAAAGAGATCATGGCTCTTCAAATATGCTATCATTCTTGGTTTCCATTCATCATAGTTGAATGGAGAAAGAGGAGTAATTTCTTCTAAATTCATTGAAGTTGTAGAAGACCTGCAAAAACAATATAGAATAACTGCAACTGCTACTGCTGCAAAAATGCAGATTCTGCTACAACTGCTGCACTCAAAATCTTGGTAATAACCTGCAAAAAAAAACTCTCAAGAATGGAGATAAACAATACTCTCAACATGCTCTGATACCATGTGAAAATCCTCACAGCAGATCTAAGAGATGATGTATCTCACAAGAGAATAATTATGATTAAGCAAGAAAATAGAAGAAGAGTGATACATGCAGTATAATGAGCAACAGAATAATATGGTACAGTAGAACTCAGATAGAAGCAATAATACTTCGGTCATACTAGATTATTAATCACAAATGGACATATAAATAATACAATGCATGAGGAATTCGAATGCCTAAGGTGGCAATTCGAATTAGCCTTCATGGAGTGATCAAAGGATCACTGGAGTGTCATCGGAGCACAACTAGGTGTCCTCATGATCATCGGAGCGCAACTGGAAGTCTTCATCATCATCAGTGGAGTCATCAATGCTCAAGTAACTGTCAACCATCAGTCAAACTAACTCTGGTAGGTGTAACTAAGTGTAACTCAGTGTAACTAAGTGTAACTGAGTGTAACTGAGTGTAACTCAATGTAACTAAGTGTAACTCAATGTAACTAAGAGTAACTGAATGTAACTGAGTGTAACTGAGTGTAACTCAATGTAACTGACTGTAACTGAATGTAACTGAGTGTAACTGAGTGTAACTCAATGTAACTGAGTGTAACTGAGTGTAACTGACTGTAACTGAGTGTAACTGAACTGGTAGGTGAAGAAGGGCGAGTTGCTCCCTAAAATCAAGGAAGAAGGGTGCACTAAGCAACTGGAGGGATAAAACTGAATAGTGAGAAGCTCCTGGGGGTTGGCTAACTGAGGGCTAGGTGCTGGAATGATGACTGGGATGCATGCAAAATGCATGCAAACCCTAGAATGCATGCAAACCCTAAAAGGTGCATGCATGACTGAAAATGTAAATGATCAAAATACTGGTGGGACTAGGATGGAGTATAGGAATATCCTAACAGGTTTCATCCGGGAATGCTATCCATAAGTGTCTGGTGGATGATTTTCCAAAGTCGACCCCCTTGTGCAAAAATTGCACACTCCCTCACTGAGCAAAACCCTAGTTTCCAAGATGGACGTACAAGATGAAAACAGAGCCACCAGACCGGAGGGGAGGGGCACCCTTAACACTATCCTGGCATCCTGAATCCAATGGAGCCGACAATTTTTCGATCTGAGCCACAGTTTTCATTCTATGGCTCATTCCGTCTGGCATCCAAAAGGCCTTCAGGGACACCTACTGGATACCTGCCTGGGGCATAGAACTCCAACCGTGCAACAAAAATGGGTTTCAGGGAGTCATGAAAGTGTGTCTAGGTAGGTTCCGGACGGGAACGCTAGCCGGTGGATGATTTTCCAAAGTTGACCCCCATGTGCAAAAATTGCACGCTTCCTCACTGAGAAAAACCCTAGTTTCCAAGATGGGCGTACGTCCAGCTTGGAAACTAGGGTTTTTCTCAATGAGGGAGTGTGCAATTTTTGCACAGGGGGTTCAACTTTGGAAAATCATCCACCGGGAACTTGTGGTGATGATGATGATGATGATGGTGATGATGATGTAGATGCTGATGATGATGGTGATGGTGAAGGTGATGAAGATCATGGTGATGATGAAGATGGTGATGATGATGAAGATGTGTACTTGTGTGACGTGACAAACCCTTCTAATAGTGATCCTATCCCACTTGGATTCCAAATACCCCCTATTGAAGGTATGTGTGGTGGGTCACGAATTCTAGGGCTAGATTAGGTTAATAGGGATACATTAGATTTCTAGGATTCTAGATTACTTTCTAAGGGTTAAATTAGTGTTTCTAGGGTTAGCTTAGCTTTCTAGGATTTCTAAGGCTAGATTATGTTTCTATGATTCTAGATTAATTTCTGAGGGTTAGATTAGTGTTTCTAGGGTTAGTTTAGCTTTCTAGCATTTCTAGGGATAGATTATGTTTATAGGGTTATATTAGTGCTTCTAGGGTTAATCATGCATGAATAAACAATCACATGGCTATAAATCATAACTTAATTATAACTCAGACATCAAATAAATGATATAAGATAACGATATCAAATAAACTATCTAACATGAATAACATTTATCATGCATGAATAAACAATCACATGGCTATACTATGTACCTGAGTCAATAAGGCCTTCTGAATCCTCTCGGTTTTTTATTGTCTCGAACAACCTCTCATGCTCTGCATGAGGTAGTAAGTAGCGTACCTTGTTTGATGACTTCGTTGACATTGTCTGTAGTTGGATGTTTGTACCCATGATCAAGTGTGTAAAGTGATACACCCACAACCTTGGTCTATAATCTGTGTATGTGTAGCCATTTCTCTTTGGTCCCTTTCCATCCACTGTAAGATATTCCCCTTGAACAACCATCGAGCCAGTCGGAAAGGTAATGCCTTCACTATCCGTTAATGATGCGAGGAGGGTTTGCTTCCCCTGGATGCATCGTTCCAATCAATAATTTGTCCCAATTTCACTGTCTGTCGAGGTGAGAGCTGCATAGATGTGTCCTGCAAAAATGCATTTTAAGGTCATATTCCAAAAAGTAGTGGTTTTATAACTTGGATAATTACAAAAACAAGGAGGGAACCGAGATATGCATGCAAAAATGTTTACCTGACTGTACAAGATCATATTCATTTGAAATAGAGGACTGGCCTTCCTCTAACTGGATTATTTCAGCAACTGCATGTGGGTCCACTACAAGTAATACATGATCCCATTCATAACCCCAATCCATTGATTCACACTCATCCCACTCACAACGGCAGAAAGACCCACAAAAGCAAGCAAGTTTTCGCGTCCATATTTCAAATAAGGGGTTGTTTGAGCTTCAAACCGAATGAAATCCACAAGTGCCTTGCACAGTACTACAACTATAAGAACGCGATCGATCTATATCAACTACATTCCAGAAATTTCTGACAACATGTCCTCTACCTGTTGGTATGTGTTGCCCTGTGGTTCGATCTGACATTTTTTCTTTGCACCATCAAACTGTGGGTTCAACATTCCGAATATGAGGGCCTCCCATGCACCTCATTTCCTCCCTTCGTAGGGAAGTTTTGAGACATGCTCCATCCCCGTCATGCTCTCCCTTTCCATGCCTAGTCTCAAAATAGTTCCATACATGTAGCACATCATAAGTCTTGTGCAAAATACTCAACCACTGGAAAACACGTTCATTTTTGAATTGGCCTGCACAACCATCTGACCATATCCAATGTTGATCCATCTGTATACCTCTCTCCTTCAGCTGATCATAGAAAATTTTGAAGCAATGCTGCACATAATGCAGTTCGTGGCACCTATCGTCAATGATGTAGAAGTTGGTCTCTTTCAATATTATCCTCATGTCATTGCTGCTCTTTGGCACGTGCCTGTACGTGATATGGACCATTATGCTAACTTGGTATGAATGGTAGTATTGACTTTGAATCTCATTCTGTGGCTATAGGGTGTATTTTTCTGCAAAGTCCACAACCGACAATATTGTTCCCTTGGGAAAGGTGTCCTTGCACTGTCTATACTGTTCATCCTGCCATCGTGCTACATGGACGTGTTGTAAATAATGCTTGGTCTTTTGGTAGAATTCCTTCAGGAATTTGCAAATTTGTACCTGGTGCCACAAAACCAAGGGCATTAATACAATGTGACATTGTCAATCTAAATATATATGAACAAATTCAACATGTACAGTATGAAAGTATGCAAACTTAGATTACCTGTGACTTCACCAATGCAATTTTTTTAATTTCCTTCGAACTATCTACTTGATATGTTATGTACTGGAAATTCTACATTTCTGCTGACATCCTCCCAAATTCTTGCTCCACGGTTGCATGCATGCAGTGACTCAATAATGAAAATCCACCGCAACTGGAACATGTCCCATATAAACATGATCTTTTATAATATTTTTGTCCTTCAGGCATTTGACACATTATGCTATGTATAAATTCTTTGGATGCATTCGGTGGTTGTAATGAAGGGAAATCCTGCATAATGTTAGTATGCAAACCACAAAATATATGTTTATATGTATCATAATAGTACTCAAGTTCTACATGGTATCTACAACAACATGTATTGCGATCAATGCAAATTCTAACATACCAGGGTTTTCATTTTTCGAAGGACATTTGGCCCAAGTTCAATTGTGTGTGCTCATTTCTGAACCTCTCACAGAGTTTTGTTTGTGTCATGTCAAGGAAGTGATTGACATGGGGTTCACCCCTGCTAACACCTTTTCTCAACTTTAAAACATCTCTTTGATTTGATTACGGTCTAGTGTTATCATGCCAAAACTTTTGCACTAGTTCTATTACAGCATCAATGAGATTCATGTCTGAACGAGGTAACCTACCAACAAAGGCCCAACAATCTTTTTGGCCTGGGGTCTCAAGTTTTTCTCTAATGGCAGAATACTTTTGAAGAGTCTTTCTATCTACTTTAAATATTTTACATGTGTGTGATAGTAGGCAACGTTTCCTTGTGGATTTGATTACAATCGATTCTGACAGTACATGACGGGCCGCATTAAAATATTTTGTACGAGAAGTTTTTCCAATGAAATTAAATGCAGATTGTAGATTTTTAACAACATGATTGTTGGCCTCTAAACTTATAACTACCTTTATGCCCAAAATTCTCCTAACATGATCTAGACAATGTGATTTTAACAAAGCAAGAAACAATTGACATTTTGCAACATCAGTTTTGGATTCAAAAAAATCTTTGATTATCTTGTTACAATGGAAATCAATAGTGCGTTTGGGAATCTTACCTTCAAGTCCTGAAAATGAAATTTCATCCACATGAATACATCTTGGAGTTCTTCGTCGTCCAGTTGATAGTCGAGGCAAGGGAGTTGGCAAGGAAGTACGAGTATCATCGATGGTTTGTTGTAGCCCTTCGTTCACAAATTGGTCCTGCAATGGAGTGTGTTCGCCAGGTGTGTGCTCTTCTTGGGGAAGTTGCCAGTTAAGAACTTGTTCAACATCCATCCCGTCATACTCGACATCAGGCAAGATTTGATTGACTTCAACCACTTTGTCATTGCTTGTTGATGGATCTAAGGCACTAACATTTTGATTTCTACGGTTTTGCATGTACAAGCTGGCATTTTCTCTTATCTCATGGGTCTTTTCAGGGGGCAGCTGCGTCCTTCTAGACTTTCTTTTATTATTACGTCTGTTTCCCATATTCAATGAGTTTTTTGGAAAAACAAAAATATGACCCCTACAAGAATGAACAAAAAACAAGATATTAAAACTCGATCCGCATGATTATTAAAGCTCGATGTAGCAATTGATTATGTACAACAACATCTAGTGAGAATGTTTTCATATAATCTTGAACGTTATTGGGAATTCCCTACATATAAAGTTACAACATCACCTCTAGGAACTCAATAGGATGGTATTGGATGTTAGTAGGAGAAAATACCCTACAAGGGAGAAGCTCACACTCACTTCATTTTCATGGTATCGATGAGGGAAAATAGCCCCAAAAGACTAAGAGTTTTCAATTGTTTAGGTGTTTGTGTGAGTTGTTGTAGTGAAACCATGAGGAATTCAACAAATGTTTGTCTACTAGATGGAGTAATGTGATTATGAAATGTTATTGGTTTTGATGCAAGTAATTGTTTTTATTATCTTCATGAAAGGTTGAAAGCATTGCTTGGTGCATGTTGTAGTTTTTTTTTGGTAAGATGTTTTTATTGTCTATTTTGAAGATTAAGAAGACTAAAATAGTTCTATCATATAATTCATGAGGAAAAACCAAAATAGATGCCATTCAAACAAGTGAATGAAGACTAAATTACATTTAAGAAGATAACATTATCACCATACCTCAAGGATTATGATTGCTCTTTGCTTCAAATGTCAAATGCTCTTTTGATGTGTCCACTATATGTAAGAAGACTTCATGTGTGTCCAAGTAGCATGAGAATTCAATCCAAGGTGCCAAATAGAATCCAACTATTGTGTATTTACTCAATTGATCCAAATAGAGCCCGATAGGTGTGTATTCAATACAAAGAGCCAAATTGAGCTCCAAATGTTGTGTATTTTATCCAAATGGTGTATGAATTCAATCTACCATGTAAATGCTTGTCGGATTGTGCATGAAACCAGCGAAGAGAACGCAATGAATGAGGAAAAAATGCGGGAGAAAGAACGTGGGTGATTTTCTAAATTTTATGTTCAACAGGAACGCACATGCGCCAGATGCGCGTTCATGTCCATGCTGAACGTTGTAATGTTTGGTGGGTAACATTCACTATATTGATTTCCCAACATATATAAATGTGTCGGGTTATGCCTAGAGCCCCTCCCCATAAACAGCCCCTCCCCCATAAAGGCTTTTAGGACCTCTTCTAACCCATAATCCCTAAGTGCATTTAAGTGCTTCTGGATGTTTAGGGGTTTAAGGGTATATTTACAAATTTGTGTATTTTGATTTCAAAACATTAATTTAATTTTCAATTAGAAACATATGTATTATATCAAGAATAATTAAATACATAGTAGATATATTAATGTTGTATAAAGTGATGAGAATGATGATGATGAAGATGGTGATGATGATCACGTTGATGACTAATGGAGATGATGGAGATGATGATGATGATGTTGATGATGAAGATGATGACAAATATGCAGCACATCATCCTCATCATCATGATCATATTCATTATCATCTTCATCATCATCAACACCATCACCATCAACATCAACTTCATCATCATCATCATCATCATCATTGTGAGGACGAGGATGCTGATGATGATGATGGTGATGATGATATGATGATGATGATGATGATGATGATGATGATGATGGATGATGATGAATATGAGTACGATGATGAAGATGATGATGATGACAAATATGATCATCATAAAAATCATCATATTTGTCATCATCATCTTCATTAGTCACCATCATCACCATCATCATCATCATCATCATCGTCATCATATGATCATGGTCACGATCATCACTATCTTCGTCATCATAACATTCATCTTCATCTTCGTCATCATACTCGTCATTGCCATCTTCCTCATAATCATCATCATCATTGACATCTTCATCATCATCTTCATATCATCATCATCAACATCATCTTCATGATGATGATGGTGATGATGATGATGATGATGATGATGGTGATGATGATGACGAAGATGTTGTTGAAGATGATGACAAATATGCAGCACATCATCATCATCATCATCATCTTTGTCGTGATGATATGATGATGATGATGGTGGTGGTGGTGGTGGTGGATAATGATGAATATGAGTACGAGGATGATGATGACTAATTTGGAGATGAAGATGATGATGATGATGATGATGAGAAATATGCAGCACATCTTCACCATCTTCATCATCATCATCCACATGATCATCATCATCAACTTCCTCCTCCTCATCATCATCATCATTGTGAGGACGCAGATGATGATGAGGATGATGAAGATGATGATTATGATGATGATGATGATGATAGTCATCATAATAGTCATCTTCATCATCCTCATCATATTCGTCATCACCATCATCCTTATCATCATCATCATCATCATCATGATCTTCGTCATGATGTTGATGACGATGACGATGAAGATCATGATGGAGATGAGGATGATGATGAAGATGGTGATGATGATGATGACTAATGGAGATGATGATGATGATGTTGATGATGAATATACAACACATCATCCTCATCATCAACAACAACATGATCATCATCATCATCTTCATCATCTTCATCATCGTCATCATCATCATCATCATTGTGAGGACAAGGATGATGATGATGATTATGATGATGATGATGATGCTATGATGATGATGATGGTGGTGGTGGATGATGATGAATATGAGTACGAGGATGAAGATGATGATGATGATGATGACGAATATGATCATCATCATCAAAATCATCATATTTGTCATCATCATCTTCATTAGTCATCATCATCGCCATCTTCAACATCCTCACGATCATCATCATCATCATATGATCATGGTCACGATGATCATTGTCTTTGTCATCATAATTGGCATCTTTGTCATCCTCAGCATACTCATCATTGCCATCTTCTTCACCATCATCATCATCATCATCATCATCA